>OX421858.1:3961542-6361542 GCA_949127965.1 Pandemis corylana | reverse complement strand
GTTTTTACCGAAACTTTTTCATTTTTGTCCTTCTCCACGGCATTCCTCTTCAATCCTGCAACATATCGCTAAACAAAATTTACTTGTTTGTCAATCCTATAAAATGTTCTCTGAAAATGTTCGTCATTTACTTTTTTTCAACTCTAAATTATGTTAATTCATTTAATGTCCAGACTATCCGGTTGTGGAATGCTTTTCCAATAAACTTGAAAATCGCAATTTTTGTACCTGTGTAAGTAAACTGTTTGAGCCACGAGGCGATCCGCTCGTGTGAACATAAACGGCGATTAAGCCTTTTATCGGCTGTTAAAGCTAAAAGCGATCAGTCTGAGGCATTAGTTTAAATTGCACTTTTTAAAAACGATTGAAAAATCACCGATAGCGTAATAACTTCAAAACGTGGGCTATCGGGGATCGAAGGAATTATGTAAAAGAGCCGCAGAAGGCCGTTTGGCCGATCGCCAGCCGCCGTTATGCGATACGCGCAACAGGTCACTAACGACAATTTTGTTGGACTTAAAAAAGTATTGCAACTTTGTTTGTGTTCTGCTTTGGGTGCTTCATTTGTTTCAAGTTTGTAACAGTTTATACCTATTCGATTTTCAAGTTCCGTTCCGTACCATGACGTCTTAATGCTATTCAATTCAGATTCTTTAACAGACATTTTTGACACTTCTAGTGTGTCTGACAGCGATCGATCCAACTTTGACTTGAAATTGAATCGCATTAGACGTCGTGATGGCCACAGCATCGCCCCAAACCACCCAAATTGAAACAATGAAAATTTAACTCATTTATTAACCGACTTCAAAAAAAAGGAGGTTTTTAATTCGGCTGATTTTTTTTTTAATTTTACACACACACTAATGATGATTTACAAATTACACAATAAAACTGCACAGTTAAGCAGCTCCCAACAAATTCGTTTTTGTTTTATAATAGTAAAAGGAATTGTTACATCTTCATTTACAGTCAATTGGTGTAATTTGTCCCAAGATATTTATTTATTATTTATGTTTAATTCAAACCCGTTGAAATACTTCATCGTCACATCGTAATCACTTACACAATCATGAAGACATTTGAAAATCAAGTAGGTATTTCGCGCAACTGTTAACTTGCATAAATTATTTTCAGTTAGTTAAACCACGTTAGTATTTTCCAAAGCAATATAACTGTCACCAGTACAGTTTGATTTACCGACTCAACTCGCTCTGTCCAGAGAAAACAGTTTTACCACTAAATGTGAGCTGTCATTGCACTTTACCAATTTCAGGGATCTTTGATAAGATACCTAACGAATTACTATTACGAATAACGAACTAATCGCCACGAGTGAATTCTATCACTCTCTTATCTATTGACTTAGAAAAGGATAGAATTTCACTCACGTCAGCGTTAAGATAACATTTTGTGAGCAGACTATGTACAGACACGCGGAAGTCCCTGGATTAATAGCCTGAAAATTGATGCCCCTTCATTATCATTTCTATTTCGATTAATGGAACGAGAAATATTAAAATTTCACAAAGATTGGGCTCTTATTAGCAACTCAAGTTAATAATAATATAGTAATAAGATAGTGTGTGTAACGTAGTACGTGAAAAATAAAAATTTAAAGCATTTTTAATTACACTAGAAAAAGATGAAATATTCATAATTCATACTCATTTATTCATAAACCATATAAAGACATTGTGTTTGTAATAAAAGTACAAATTTAATTAGTTTCATTAAGTACATCAACATAAATTACATATATACCTATACCACGTTTTTATCCCTTACGGGGTAGACAGAGCCTAAGGTAACAATTTAAAATAAATAAATAAATTTATAAATTAATAAAAAACATTAATTACCAAAACATAAGCAGATAGAAGTTCAGTTGACAACAGATTCAAGACTAAAGAAGAAAAAAACAAAGAGACACATTAGGCGGGCTATGTTCCGGCAACGGGTACCAGTCTCAGCGTGTGCTGGGTTACATTGAACCCAGCACTGGTTTTCAGTCTGGTCCCTTTATCGGAGGCTAGTTGTAAGTGAAGAGACGATTACTGAGCAGAGATGTGGTATATGCAAGTATGTATAAAATTAAATTAAATTATTATTATTATAATTAAATAGGTATTACTCACTTTCAATTCTAAAGCCATAGCAATCAAAGGCTTTATCGTTTGTTTTATTAACTGGTTGACATTATAATCCTATAAAAGTATCGTTTTGGCTCTTAGCGGCACAGGACCCTAAAAAATGAAACCACAGGGCACAAGAACGCGCGGGTGCCAATTAAGGGAGTAGGTAGGCGGCATCCCACAATTTACGTTAGTTCTGCGGAACTGGTGAGGGTTAAGTTAGTCGGCGCATTAGTTATTCATTCTGTTAGTTTAGGTTACCGCAACGCGAAGCAATCAATTTATTCATTATAGAATTTAATTAAACAAAAAAATAGAGCCGTTTCATTGACGCCGGAAAAGTTATGCTTGTTAAAATCCATTAGGTACAAGATCATTAAATATTTGAGATAAGCTTTTAATGTCAATAATTGTAATTATACCCGCAATTGGATAAAGAGTGACCAAAATAATTAGGTACTATCTTTGAAGTACTACAATCACATTTCAATTTTAATTCTGCGCAAAATTTTATTCCGCTATTCGATAAAATAAATTGATTTGAAATTTAGTACCTACATATCACCAACAAAAATGTTCTTTATTTTAGAAAAAACACAAAGTTTCCAACTTATCTGATATTCTTAGTTTTAGAAATTGGTTCAATTACTTGGAATCAATTTATTGTAAAATAAATAAAGATTATTATTTTAAAACAGACTGATACTAAAACTAAAAGTATAAAGTAAATATGTCGTGTTTTCAATAACTTGTATATTTAGTCTATAATTTATATTAAGTTTTAATTTAACTTCGCTTTTACATAAATGTATACATGATTACCAACGACAATCTGCAACGTGCTATATAGTAACTTTTATCGGCATGGTAACTTTAATAAATCAAATAAATCAAGATTTTGAAGTCTGGAATCTGGAGGTAGGACTTTGTTCAAGATATGTCCCGAGCGTTGCCATTATTTCTGGACTGTTGCCATTGCTTGTCGTATCGTGATGTTCCAGCGTAGTGTCCTAGTCACACAACCGGGGAAATCAGTACCATAAGAGACATTTTTTTTGTCATTTGTCTCTGCTTCTTTATATTTGTACAATAAAGCATTTACTTACTTACTTACTTACTTACTTACTTACTTACTTACTTACTTACATTCCATCTTCATCGGCGCCTATGATATGTGACTGGGCACAGGTCTCATCTGCCTATGAAATGTCTAGAGCAGCTGTGGTTCTCCTCGAGTCCAGCGTAGAATGGGTACTTACTCTAGGTAGTCTACATTTAGCAGTAGATTGCGTTCCTCCTACGCCAAGAATCTAATTAAAATATGAAGCAAATTTTGTTGATTAAAGCTAAGTCGTATTTCAAACGTGATGAATTTCCTGCGACCAATCTCAAGACAAAAGGTTTTACGTCCAGTAGGCCCGCTCGTTAACGCAAGTGCCTATAATCTCAGCGAGATAAAGTATTGTTCTTATACAAAGACAGGCCTACAGTATGACAACGGTCGAGTGAGCATTATGCTGCTCGGCTAGAGCCGGGAACAAATGTGGAAGTTACGTACGGGTGGAATAAAGGATTTCAACACAGTTTTTAATAACCGCCATGTACTTATATCCTGTTATAGTTGGAGAAGTTTTTATTTTAATATATTATTATCTCACTTACTTTGTAAATTTGTGTTATTTATACTATTATTTTTCTTTTTTCTTTCTTTTACTATTTGGCATTCTAATTATTATTATTTTCTTAGTTTTAATTTGACTGTTATGTAATATTCGCGTACACAATGAAAATTTATTTGTGAATAAATAAACTAAACATCGGATAATGCCCATAAACTCGTAAACCCATGCCATCGGTAAAGGTACCCTAAATTCTTTCGTTTCAAATTATTATTTCGAGTTTCATTTCATGGTGCTACTACCAGCTAGCTAAAACGTTCTACCTATTTCCAAAAAATATTTAATATTACGCAAATTACCCCAGATAAATAATATTCTAAATCTGTTTGTAGCCGTTTCAAAGCAGTCGTCACAGTACCGCCCTAGGCACGGTTGTGCCGCTGCAGGGGACAATGAATGCGTTGTTAGAACGGATATCCTCTAGCCTTTGTACTCCGATCCTGCAAAATTTAAAATTACAGTAACAAACTAAAACAAAATAACACGTTAAAAACGAAACAATTTAAAGAGCAAGTATGGTTTCTATTCTACTTCCTCTCAGCATAATTATTATATACCTTTTATGTTTGTTTATTTTTAGGGCACTGACGGGTTTTCAAATCCTGGCCGGCTATTCTTCAGGGCCAGGTAAAATATTGCTTATGCGCAATATTCTAAAGAACTCCATTCCAAAAATTCAAGCTAGACTAAATACTTTAAGGCTACAACAATCGAAAGGAAATGATAAAATAAACGAACTTCTTTCAGATCTGAATCCGTTTCTAATTAAGATCGCTACCCCCGAAGGGACTCAGCATATTTTTGGAATAAAAATTCGTCCTTGTACAAACAACCTCTCTGCTTCTAAGCAAAAAAATTACTTTGCTTCAAAGCTATGTCAAATAAAAATTAAACGAAATTTTATTTATTTTCTTAAATAATTAAAAAATATGTAGGTATTATTTTAAAAATTTCACTAAATATACGAAGTATGAAATGGTGTGTGAAATCAAATAAGAGAGTTTATGGTGACTTCTTTTAAATTTTCTAGCTCCCAAAAGTGACCCTTGCATTCCAAATTATTTTATTTACGTAACATTACTTTATTTGGGTTGCAAAAATGCACGTGTGTACCAAATTTGAACTGAATTGGTTCGATAGCTACAAAGCCCTCTATGCGCGAGTCTGACCTGCACTTGAACTTGTATCTGATTGTTGGAGATGGAGCAAGCATGTGTTGGTTGACTGGAAGAGTCGGAAGGCCCCAGAAAGGTGGATAAATTAATGACATAATGTTCGACTGCTGACCCAATATAGGGAAGACCCACGGCGAATCGGGCTCAGAGGAGGAAATTGCCGAATGTTGCTCTGACGAAGAAGAAGAGTCGAAACTTTGAATTCTAAGCTGTATATTGAAGGGTAGCTGAAGGCTCCGATTTAATATAATCTCTGTAGATTTTGGAGTTTTGCTTCTGCGTGTGTAGGAGTGGATAAATTAGGAAATTAGTGCCACAGCATGACGCGTTGTTAACTAGTTGGCGAGTAGTTAGGCAACTTAATTTCAATTTGGTTCAGCGGCGGAGCCAGTTAATAGCAACGAGCACTGCTAACATACTCTGACTTCGACTGTTCTATTTATATTTTTGTTCAACATAGTTAAAACCACCAAAAATTATAAAGCAATAAAATATTGTCAGTGACGCCAATAATCATCAGAATTGATTCACATTAAAGTTAAAATTACAGACCTGTATTAAGCAAATGCCGTCAGTCAATCTACCTATCTTGCTTGCGTGTCGTAAAAACGCAATAAAGTAAGTAAGATTTTTTTTGCCAAAGTCGAGTTTGTTTAAACCAGAAAGAAAAGTGAAAATGGTGAACTGTGCTAATCTGAGTAATTCAAATACAGATGATTTGACAGTTTGAAAATGTTTTATTACAGAAATTATACAAAAACCGTATTAAAAAATTACTCGGTGAGATCACACTCGGTGAAACACTCGGTGACTCGGTGGACTGAGCGTATTCGTAACACTAAAAACAATTGCTTAAAAAGGTTTAACATAGGCTTCCCCTGTTGCGTTTCCGTTCAATATTGTTTTCTAGTAGGGTCATTACGCGTGGAAACTGTATTGTTACAAAGTCCACGAATAAAACTTAAGTGAAAGTAACGACAAAACAAATTTTATTACTTCATGTTTAACATTAGATAGCTGCCACGTGTGAATTATGAAGGCCCTACTAGACCTATCAGGTGCATCGTAAATTGCATCGCCTGACGTGGACGCAATCCGCCGCTCCGTTGACCGCAGTAGCTTACGAAGCATTATTTTGGAATGATCATTTCAATTGCTTCAAAGGCTATATATGTTTTCATCTGACATCATTCATGATGACTAGTTTTCCAAAAGCACTGATAGACGTCGAGGGGTTAGTGAAAGTTGTGGTAGCAAAATGCCAATGCCAAATGATATATAATTTCGCAAACTATAAATAACTAACTGTTGCCCGCAACTTCGTCTGCATGGAATTCGTGTACCACTATCCCGCAGGAATTACTCAATTTTCCGCTATAAAAAGTAGCCTATGTGTTATTCCAGACTATAATCTATCTATGTTCCAAATTTCATCCAGATCTATCCAGCCGTTCTGGCGTGAAAGTGTAACAAACATCGATCCATCCATCCATACTTACAAACTTTCGCGTTTATAATATTAGTAGGATAGGTATAGAGGCAAAATTTAGTAGTACATTTTAAATTGTCATTGATCTAAAATGGTGTCAATGTGAGATCAGGAAAATTATAGTTTTACGCCTTTCGGTGGTTTCAAAGCTATTAAAACTTTATCGAAGCAACACCGCAATATTAAATTAGGTCAATACCCAACACGCAAATGTGGTGGCACCTAGTTAGAAATTTAAATAAAATAATGTTTCATATTATTCTATAAACCATAATAGTAATATCAATTACGCATGTTTTAACTGAGGTTTGCATGCCTAAACTATTTTATGAGTAGTTTTTTTAAGGATAAAGTTCAGATTTTTATTAGTTAATAATTAAAGTTGCTTTAATGTTTAAAATGTGCGGTGTCAAAAGTAATACATTAATGACTGTATTGGGCCACATTTTTTTAAACCGGCATGCTGGTGTAATTAAGGCCTAACTGAAATTACCTCATATCTTAACAGCAAAGCGCCTTCCTCGCTCTCTTAACACTTTAATGAAAACCTAGGTTAAAATAATAAAAAATAAATTATGGTACCTTGTAAAAATTCAGCGGCAATCGTGCCTTAATTACGTAATAATTTACTTTGAAACCTTATTTGAAGTGGCGGCGGGTGAGCCGTGTTATTTACGTTGAGTGTTCGTAAATATAACGACGTTCAGATCACCCGCGGACCGAACCTCAAATACAAATATCTCTGTGAATTTATAAAGTTACGAATTTTAAATTAGCTGAGAATAATCAATTTATTATTTTTATAAATTTGATTAACTCGGTCATCGGATTAATTAATTTCCATTCAATTATAACTTTCCACAACCGTTCGAACAAAGCATTGGACGTCATTAAATATGCAAGGAGATCGTTAAAAAGCTGGTCATTATATCAAATTTACATAATTTGATCAAAACAATGGCTTATGTTATTCAAGATTAATGTTAATCTCTCATTTCTCCTTTATTCTTGGCTAGACATTCTGCAATGAAGGCTTTATCTTTATTTAATTAGTGTCCGTAATATTATGGAGATTAAGGTAAATTGTTTAATTATATTTTGTTGTAAAAGCGGCCGTGGTTGAAGAAAAGTATTATGCTTTTCATTATCCATCATTTTCATTCAGTAGACAAAATGTTTAAAACTTTAGTTTGCTAATTTCCATAGTAAAAATCTCTGCTTCGCACTGTTAAAACATAATTAAGAAACTGAGCTTCAGTTTTAAGCATGTCTGATCCTTTTTTTTTGTATATAGTCTTCGCAAACAGTACGAACAACTAAAATTTGAAGATTGTCACGCAAACACACCTCATACCTACATACCTACTTATTGAAACTTCCGAAAAGTACGTATAATATGAAGCTCGTTGAAGGTCACATGGTAAGCACTTAAACAACATGTTACGCCACTTATATGACATAAGACAGCCCGTGCTGAGTAGGACACATAAAGAACATTTCGCAGACTGTTCGGATCGGCTCAGGTGCGCACCGAAATTAGGCGCGAGCGCCCACCGCTATGAGCGCTCCCGCTGGCATTACGGCTCGCATCGTTTTGATTTACTCACTGTAGGTACTCATATCCGCAAACATTTTTGAGTTTCTAATAAAATTTCCACTTGTTTACAATTGTGTTGTTTAACGATTTTACTTGCTGAAACAGAACACAACTGAAACATCTGAGCTGCGTAATAATTAATGAGAGATTCATGCACGCGGCAATCGCGCGTGAGCCACGCATTATTTATAAGCTATTATGAGTATTTTAGGTTGCGCCCGTAAACATCGTCACGCGTTAGCACTGATTGACTAAAATAACCTAATTATATTATCCTGATGTACGTGTAGTTTCGAGTAAAGCGTCTTTACTTTAGCATTACCCACGTAAATGATAAAAAACTACGTTAACGTGCAACAAAGAGTGTAATTCCAGCAAAATGTCAGCGGATAGGGGCTATTTAAGTGTTAATAATGCTCGCTCCACGTGTCACTGCGTACGGTAGCAAAAGGTCGGCTTAAAGGTCAAACTCTTTTATACTCGTAGAGACTGATAGCTGTTTAGTGATTTTATAGCATTAAGTTAACATTTTCCATCAGCGTATAATCCTATAAATAAACCAAAGCGCCTAATCCCAAGATAGGCCGTAGACGGTGTGCCGCGCCGCTTACATGTTGAAAAACTTGGGTGACATTATTTTTTTGTGTAAGGCAATGTTGCAAAAATTCTAACCCCTTCGCTGCCACCGCTTACCAAAACAATTAGTATGATTTATGACAGATATAAAAACCCTTGAACCCATTTCAGAGCATTTTTTGCGTTAGCAATAGTCGACTTTCGTAATAAAATTTGATTTATAATACATTGAATTTTTGCAAAGAAAGAGGGTGAATTCCATTAACAAAGAGGCTTTAAAGATGTACAATCAACAGTACGTGACTGTCTGTGCTGTTTCTATAGCCTTTTGTATGAAGGTTATGGAAGAAAGAAAATTAATCAATTTTGAAATTTATTCATACCAACTTGAATCATGACAATGCCTTTGAAATACGTGTAAACATTACCTACAGTTAGGTAAACCACATTTATCATTTAACAGCCTTCAACTAAATGTCAAATGTCTCATCCGTCTCTATCCGTGGGTCAATCAAAACTATAGTTTTCCAGTAGGACGTAATCGGTTTAGTAAGTCAAAGTGTTCTTCTTTTTTTAATTACTACAGTATGCAAGATCGGGATAACGATAAATCTTAACCCAATTTTCGAAATCTACTGAATAATACATTATTATAGGTACCATCGAAAATGCGATCCAACACTTACGGGTGCCCTAATCTTTACGACATTAGGATTGTATAAGAATAAAACTATATATAGTAGGTATTGCGGGACAAGTTCGCTTATGGTCACGCAATTTCGCAGTCCGTCTTTCAGGGACGGCACCTCATAAATATTCCTTCTAAAGAGTTTGCCACGTCCACCTGACTTTTTAACGAGACGCTACTTTTACTTGGTCCTCGCAACGAGTAAGCTCAAGTTGTGTAAGAATGTGTACAATTTTAAGTTGTTGTTTCGGATCCGGCTCAATGAGCCCAGTTTTATGTTTCAACGCATTAATTTTACAGCCAAATAAGTGACACGACAAAATTTTTTTTACTCCACAGTTCGGAAATACTTACTTAGGTATTTAAAAGGTTGGCAAGTCTTTGTCTGTTGCATTTCTCAAAACGTTGACCTTGTAAACTTATGGGTAGTACGCGTTGTTGCAGTTTTATTGTTTTTTTTTCAAATGTTCTAGTGCCACATGGAATGTAGTATACCTACTAATAAGACAACGAACAAAGTAATCATAAAAGTTATTTCTGTAATTCTGTCCTTTTATTTCGGACGCAACACACGGGACATAAACCACGGAGACAATGTTGACATCTAAAAGGCAATTACATCGCGCATGGTTAAAACATAACTCACAAAAATGTGTGTGCTTTGCAAATTGCAACACTTTCATTACTTTGTCTGATGTGCAGCTCGGTTGTTTTTAAAATTCATTGGGCGACTAACTTAGCTCTCTGAAATCCGTGCAGAAATACTCGTTGCTAAATCATAAAATTATTTAAATCTCGCAAGCATAGTAAGTCCTCTTCACATACATATATATTCAAACATACAAAGAAATGTACGTATGTAAACTCTTTAGTGTGCAAAATAAATAGACATAAAACCAATTGACAAACACTGAGATACATGCACAAAGGCGGACTTGTTCCTTTAAGGGATCTCTTCCAGTCAACCTTTGAGTGGACGAGAAGAGTATTATATTGGAGACGGACAACGAGTGAGTTTAAAAATTACAAATACTGAGAGATCCCATACCCTCGTTGAAAGTAAATACTTCTTGAGTTAAGTACTATATTATTATTATAAACATATTATAATTATGAATCTACATAATATTGCGTTCCAATAGGTACTGAGCAAATCTAAGCATCTACTTTTCTTGGTCAATCGCGAACAGTGCCCAGTCTTTTAAGAAGTCCATTGTAATTTTGAAACCTACTAAAGCTCGTTATTGTTACTAAGAGGATACTTAATAAAACCTACCTAATAAAATACAGTTACCTAACAATAATAATTAAACATACCTACTTAACGACATCAAATTGATATTAGTAATTTTATCATAGCGTTTAAAACAGAAAAATTAACGCTGAAATTATGCTAATTTTATTCTAACTAACGTTGATCTGTCGAGTTTTGACTTATCAAGACCAAATTTGATATTACAAAATGTGTATTAGGTATAACATCACTGAACCTGTTATAATCCGTCTGAAAAATCGTATACTCATAACAAAACATTTGGGACTGACATAGAACGCTTTCACTACTTCCATTGAGTCAGCTTTCATGCGCCTGTCAGTTTTATGCGAAGGCCTGGGAGGCCAGTAAATAAAATTGGAAATTCTCTTACCGTGCATGTATCAGTGGGTACATAATGAAAATTTATGATTTTGTGTTTCTGAATGGTAAGTATTTTAGTTACTCCTATTTTCTTAGGCTATATACTAGATGATTGCGGAATAATTTCGTTTTTCTTTTTTTTACCATCTTTGGTATTTTAGGTAAAATTATGTTTAAATATAACACAATGGTTTAAAAGGTTAAATTAATTTAATTAAACAGAATAAACACAAAACAAAATGTTCTTTTTGGGCATTTAGGTGCCTATATGAAAAGAAAAAAAAAGCCCATCGAGGGAATGGGCGAAAATCTTAGGAATCATGTTATAAGCGATGTGGCTAGCAACCCATCACTATTTTGATTCTCCTTTCCATCCATACACCCACAATAATGCTAAACGTGGTCTTTAAGTCTTGTTACCTTAGACTCTGTCTACCCCGTAAGGGTTAAAGACGTGATTTATGTATGTAGGTATGTATGAAAAGAAGGAATAGTAAAGGTTTGCAAAACTCATTTAGTGCCAACAAAGACTTATTTGCACAATTATATTTAAGGGAATACCAAGTTCTGTTGGCATTCCGTAGTCTTACGAAGTGAAGCCGCAAAATTCACTAAACAAACTGAAATGTGACAAACGCTGCGAACGTTAGCGACTGTAATTTGTTTTACAACTTGTACCTACAGCCTTGGAGAGTAATAAAATAAAATGTAGAGAACTGCCTTTTAATATTTACAATTTTATTGCAGTAATTTGAATAGCTTTTGAAATGAAGGTATACTGATTTTTGCAGTGTACATAGTATTGCTTTTGTATAATTTATTACGGATGGAAAAAAGAAATTATTTAGATATTATAATTTATACCCATTTTTATATATGTTATTTTACTTTATTTTGGTTTTAAATGGACCAAAGATGAGTACAACAACAAGAAACTTGATTAACCCTGAAATACACCTGAAAATGTTTTAAAGTTTACGATGTTAATTATATTCTAATTCGCAATATTTATATTAACTACTCTCTCTGATTGATAGTTTTTCACGGCATAACCGCTTTAGCGGTCTTATAGTTTGAAAGAACAAAGTTAGAATTTGAACGTTGAATAATAAAGTTGGATATTTTCCATCACGGATACTCGTAGTTGCGTAAGTATTTCCCGCGATAAACAAATTCTTCATTGAGTGATTGTTACTCGTCCACGTGAAACAGCTGGACGGGTTTTATTGGGCACACAGGATAGTAAGCATACTAAAAAGTTGTATAATCGGTGGTCGGTACTCGCAGCATAATTCTTCGTTCCTAAAATCGTGGGCAATCGCCAGTATTTTCATAATTTCCTCTTATCATTATTAAAACTGTAGCATTAAAAACCATTCAGATTACTGACAACAATACTTCAAGTATACCACCGCCAATAGCAGTAGCATTTTAATTAATGAAGTGCCAAGTAGTTACAGCCCGGTTTTTTTCTTTAGATCTAGGAGTGACAGAAAACACTTGAATAATTTTTTTTTTTAATAACGTTGACTTGAAACATGAATTGATGTGTTTGTAAATTATTGGTTTGCTAAAGGATTGGATGCGAAAACCTCGTACAAATAAAACGCTAAAAACTGAAAAGCGTTAGGCATTCATAATTTGTGATTGAAACGAAGTCAAACTAATGCATTAGCCGCTTCATACTAAATAGGCTCCTACTTACTACTTAACTAGGCAGACTCAGTATATGACGCATAAATGTACACAAGCCAATATGTGCATGTTTGTGTTTGTAGCTGAGTGCATCAGCGCATCCGTGTCGGTGCTCCTGCTCTCCAAATACTGCCCAAACTCGTCACCTAGATGACGGAAGCCGATAAAGTCGGTGGAAGTGAGCAAACAGAGCGCTTTACTATTAAATATTTTGGCCTACTAGTACCATCAAAATCGTATAATTTGTTCAGTACCTAGATAGTACCTAGTTTGTTTGGGTAAGTAACACTTACAGTTTCTTCGTCTTAAAATATAAGTGCCCCCTCTAATCTTCTCTAATCTTTTACAGTCGCCAAGTTCGTTCCATTAGCATTAAGCTTCGCTTGGCACGCGACTCGCTCGCAACTTGTTGCAACTTGTCCAACTTTCACGTGCCTCGCCAATACTCAACAATTTCAACTTCATCCAATAAAAGTAGATATCAGTTCCGCTGAAGCCAGATATGAACTGCATTTTTGTTGCATTGCTTTGTTTTTTTACCGACTGGGCGACGTGAAGGTGCTTTTATTCGTAGGTACCTAAACTAGAAATCGAACCCGTGGGCCGATTTTCATGTTACTTGTGATATTTTTTTTGTTGTGACCTTGCGCGTGACACTAAATATGCCAAAAGGTTTGAATGAAAATTCAAAATCCTTAAAATCTATAACAATTTAAAATAGGCAACCATATTCAAAGGTACGGGAGCGCTTTTTACACAAAGGTGATTTAGCTCTTACTGTCAAATGAATTAGATTACTACTAAAAACTACTAACTAAAAAGAAAACAACAAGATCCGAAGCTCTTGCAAATTTCGTTTGAATTAAAGAAAAATGAATAAAATAAAAATACAGCCGACGGGGACAAATCAAAACCAAATAAAGAGGTAATGGCATAAACACACTGCTCAAATGTAAAGTTTAGCATCAGCACCCTTGCGCCACAGAACCCTAAAAAGAAATCTGCTACACGCTCATCTTCAAAGAAGCACTCTCTTGATGTGAACCAATCATGACATTATAAACGGACAAAAAGCCGTGAACAGACACGAATAAGACAACTTATTAGGATAGTCGAATTCAATTTAATCCCGAGAGAGCAAACCAGGAATTTTCCAATTACAGAAGTTAAAATAAATTGCTATTCAAATATAAGTTGGCAAATATTAACGAGATTAATAGTGAAATGTAGCAGTTTTTTCGTGCAATAAGAGTTAATGATGTGAGTGATGTAGGTAAGTATTAATTTAAATATTTTCATGTTTTTGAAATGAAAACTTCTTTAGCGGCGTTGTGCACTTTAGAGTGTTGGAGGTTTAGTGTTCCGAGCTTCTTTGTATGGACATCTGAAATTTTATTTGAATTTATTTAAATTTGAAACGCCGCCCTCATTTTCAACAAAGAATGATCGCGTCTTGAAGGATAAGTACCAGGACAGCAGCCGTATACGAGTAAGAGTATAGTAAGAGTCTGTAGTTTTCACTTCTGCTAGCACAACCGGAGTGCAACCCGTTCTTTTTACAATTAAAGGTACAAATATCTCTATGAACATATGGATATATAGATAGAACGTTTATTTAGTATAGTAAACTATATAATATGGCACCCGTTATAATGGCTGTAATTTTGATGTATTCTAAATACTTGGTGGTATTGGTTCAAATGGTTGTGTAAGCAACCAGAATGTTATGCTTAGACTTTACTCGTGGTTTCGATCTAGAACTGACATGTAGGTTGTATACATCGTGTACTTGATAATAATTTTTACTTTTAAATATATATATTTATTTTGACCGTTACATTTGGCTACTAATTTCCACGTAATCTCATTTGATACACATTTGACCAAGGTTTTCCATTATTTGTGTACGCCACGGCAGTGCAAAAGAGCCACGGCTCAGTGGTCAATATTTTTCATAGAAGCAAAACACTGGTATTTTGCCACAGATGAACGACCGAAAAACGAAAATTTATCTTACAAACACATCAAAGTAAAAATAATATTCAATTGCATAGAGAATGATCTGGATGTTACCCAACAGGCTGCCATCCCTAAATCTGGAAAGCGGGGCGTCGCTATTAATCCTTAATAACGATTGTTTTCAAGCCTTTAAAGCCATCTGTGGCGCTAGCGGGTGACGATTCCCCATCTCCTTCAAAACTTGAAGGATAGCGGATAAACGCTTTCTTGATTGGATGACCGAAGATTCCTAAGCCTCAACTTAATTTATATTCTCTGATTAAAAGTGCTCGTGATATTTTTCCATTCTTAAACTTTGATTGCTTTACATTTATAACGAGAAAATTTATACTTAGAATTCACAAGTCATTGACCGACTGGAAGTTGATTTTTGTTTTGATATCGAGTTCTGGTTTTTTTTCATTAATAATGGAATATTTTATAGAAATTTAAGTAAAACTAGATACTTCTTGGTCTGATAATGTCATAATAACCTTATTACCACCTCCGTGTGACCATGAAGCATTCACACTGTCACAGGCACTACTACTCATTAACAGGGACGTGTGGTTGTCACGTGTTCGACTGTTCTTCCCATAGTAATTGATTAAAGGACAATTTCGTCAACTTTATCAGCACAAAAAAAACGGTGGCTGAAGCGCTTCTCCGCCTTACTTACTAACGACCCATATCCCTGAGACACCGGTGGATAAAGACAGATTAAATGCAACAAAAACAAAGTGATACTGGCGTTGACTATGATTAAGTTTCGTTGCTAAACAATGCAAACATTTTAAACGAAATACTTTGAAGTGTCTTTTTTGTCGACGTTTGCTACATTAAGTAGCTTGGTTCGAGTGAGAGCAGAAAACGCAAGGTTGATGGTAAATTCTTTCCTCGCATCCTATAAAGATATGAGCAGCCACCCTGTTTCCCCGCATTCAAAGCTTGTCGCACCATGTTATCAGCCGTACCATAAGTTATGCTTCGAGCTTATGAGAAAAAAGCTTCTTATAAAAATGTAAAGGTGTGAAAATGGAAATTGCTAAGCATTTTGTATGCTTATTATAAATAATCCACGTTAAGTATTCCGCTCTGGCCTAAATGGGTTGTTACAGGGTACGTGATTTTGGCACATGTAGATCAACAGAAAATAGATGGTAGGTATGAAATTTCGTAACTGGCGCTAATTGCTGCCACATATAGATTTACAGTGTAAGACATATTATGAAACTCTTACCATATTTTTAAAAAGGTCCAATAAAGTAAATATACGAATGTGGAGAGTGCCACGATAGAGAGATCTCTCTTCAGGCGGATTTTATGCGATTTTTGAAGGAACACCTCGAAAGTAGGTACGTACTATAAATATAATGTAAATATTTAACCTTAATTAGAGCTGTAAGTTTTTTTGATTAGAGTGGGTATGTTTATGTGATCGTTGAAGTAGTCTATAAAAAAAGCTAGTAATCCCTATATGTACCTCTACGCGCATCAGAAAACGTCGCCTTAAGGCCTTACCATGACGTCTTAATGAGATTTAATTCCGACTCAGTTCAGGTTTTAGCTGTCATTTTTAGTATGGATCTGTCAGCGAGTGAACCTAAACTGAATCGGAATTGAATCGCACTAAGACGTCACGGTAAGGCCCCTGATCTAGTTAGGACTCATGTTACTTTGAAACAATTGACGGCCTATTTTAGCTTATTCCGGCAAAGCTTTGAAATGTTCAAACGCCAATGAAGAGAGCTTTCCACATCAAGGGAACTTAAGTATCACTTACCGAAATTGGAACTTGACTTTCATTTACGTCCGAGACCCATGTTAAAACGAGCTTAGTGCTGGACAACATAAGCTGTTTAGTACGAAATTTGAGCACCTGTGAACTTTATTGCTCTCCGTTTTAGTACGAATCGAAAGCTATATTTTGATATTTGATGGCTATACAGTAGAGCGCTGTAAGGGCATTAACGCCCCATGCATAATTAAATAATTTAATACAGTTGGAGACATCTACGGTTGGAAGTACCTTACAGCTAAACTAGTAAAGAATATTCGTAAGTAAGGTAGGTACCCACATTTGCTCATATTTTAAGCAAGCAAATAAGACTTCAAATATAAGATTAAAGTTTAAACAGTATGTTAGGTATTATTGTTGGGTACCAGCAACGGTGAAATGTTAATGTTTGAACTAGCGTGTAGTTAGTTTAGCAACTGGAACACGCAATCTCGAAAAGTAACTGCCCAGTGGCGTTTTGAGACATACAACATAAACAACAATGAGCTAGGTTCTGTTCTCAAGAGAACTTTAACAAACAGTGCTTTGAATTTCACAGAGAAAAGTAATCTCTACTTGATGTTTATGTTTTATTTGGGTACTTTACTTCATTCATTCATTATGAAACAAAATCCTCTGCCGTGTCTGTCTGTCTGTCAATAAACTCAAAAACTAGCGAACGGATTTTTATGTGGATTTTACCAATAAATAGATGTTAATGACTTTTCCTTCTTTTCAGTATTTTCTCACCGTATAAACGCTCCCTGCAATTCTATAAAATTTTCAAAACCAAAATTACTCAATTGATACAGCCGTTTTCGAGTTTTAGCAAGAATAGCGAACAGCAATTCATTTATCATCAAACATCATAATAATGACTGTAAATCCTAGAGTGTCGGTACACGGCGCATATTGTAACCACCTGATCGTAGTTTCCCTGATGATGTGATCCTATCTTAAACTAAGAAACTTTCAATATTTTATATGTTAATACCTTGATGTCTGAAAAGGGCTTTAATGACTTTGATATTGTTTTCTCGAAAAATTGATCTAGCTAGGTCTCATATTCGGGAAATCACCGAGACTTAGGTCGGTCGCCCAAGTACAATTGGGACCTTCTGTAATTCAAATTAACCTCTGTTATAGCTGTAGGTCAACACAAAGGAGCAGCACCCATAAAACTGCAAATTAGTTATCGCAAGCCATCTAACTTCGCTCCAATTATTAGGTATAAAAGTCTTTTGTTTTGATATTCACGCCTTTTTGGGTTCATAGTTATACTTATAGTCTAACCACTGAAGGAATTTCTTTTTTTATTTACAACTATTTTACTATTACCAACTAACTTGTTCATACGATTACAGGTCATTTTGGTACAAAATGTCTTAATGCACAATGGTTCAAAATGCCTCATTATAAAAATGTACTTCGGTCAAAAAGTATGAAAATGTAAACATGTCATATTGAACAAAAGAAAAAATTATTACATGCCACAAAAGCCTAATTATATCATAGAAAAAACGAACAGAAGATAAATGGTCGAGATCCCAAAATGCTCAATGGGTTCAAAAATTCTCTTGTCAATATGTACAAAAGTCAAAAAGTATATATTATGTCAACATGCTTGTCAGGCCGAACGACAAAATTAGTCAAATAGTATTTTGAAAATTTTGACTCCAGAGTATTCTGTCCTAAAAATTTCTTGATAAAAGGACATTCTAGCTAGACCATAGTGCAAGTTGCCTTGGAAAGATTTAGACTAAAAGTAAATGTTGGCCAAATCATATTTTGCCCCTAAAATATTCTGGTGGTACAGTCAAGGGCAAAGATATGTAAACACCACTGAGTGTCAAAAAGCATGGTCATCTAAATGGTCATAAATTTGGCAACATACAAAAGTACATAAATTAGTATACATGATTTGAGAGATAACTATGTATACAACATTTGCAATATTATGTCCTCATGTATTAGGCCATAAACTTAGAAACACCGTAAAGTTCAAAAATATGTATACACTATTTAACCATTAATTATGTATCTAATATGATAACCAAAAATATGTAAACAATCCAAAATTCTATTAACACAACTCTATTGTCAGCTTATGAACGTATTTGCGTAACATCGAACTCTGTAATCTTAATGTAATCAGCCAACCACTTGAAGCTTCAAGTCGTATACAACAACTGCTATTCCAAACTCTTTAACTGATCATTACTCTATTTATTTTAAATCATGTCATGTGCCGACAATCTTGCTAAATGTGGCCTGTAGGTTGTAGGTACCTGTTACCATAGACTCTGTCTACCCCGTAAGGGATAAAGACGTGATTTGTGCATATGTATGTGCATGTGTCATGTGTCACTTTTGGATTTTTTAATTCCATTTGACTTACCTACCGTTTCTTATGGTTTATCTGGCGGCTTTTCATTAATTTTGAAGGAGAAAATGTATCGTTTAAGCGATCATTTAAAACATAGGATTGTTGCCTTATGCGAGGAAGGTATATCCGTGCTTGATATAGCTCTGCTGACGAATTAGGCATCACGGTAAGAAATATTAAACATGTTAATAATAACGTACTATAGAAAATATTACTCTCTAATCACTTTGTCTTAAGTTTAAGGAGTGGTTTTCTTTATTATACAGTTATTTTAAGTATACTTTGCCTTTTATTAAGTAAAAAAGTGGACTTGTAATGGCTGAAATGATGATGATGATGATGGTGATGAAGTAAAAAAAAAATTGAAAATAGCGTAAATCGCCAATTACTGTATGATTTGATATTGACGACACGGATGGCTCAGTGGTGAAGCAACCGCTTTCTGAGTCGAAGGTCCCGGGGTCGAGACCCGGCCAGGGTAATGTTTGTGTGATCAACTTGAATATTTGTGCTTGGGTCATGGATGTTCTACATACATACATACATACATACGATATACATATATCACGTCTTTATCCCTTACGGGGTAGACAGAGCCTGAGGAAACAAAACCTTAAGGCCACGTTTAGCATGATTGTAGGCGTGTAGGTGGAAAAATTAATCAAAATAGTGATGGGTTGCTAGCCGCATCGCCTATAACATGATTCCAAAGAATTTCGCCCATTCCCTCGATGGACTTTTACCATCTACGCGGGACGAGAAGCAACTGGTACATTCTATGTTTTTCTTATACATACATACATTCACACATACATACATACATACGTACATTCTATGTTCTATATATTTAAGTATGTATTTATTTATATAGGTATGTATATCGTCATCTACTCGTAACTAGTAGATACCCATAACACAAGCCTTCTTGAGTTGTCCCTGAATTTACCTAGCGTTTTCATCTTCAATCAAAATCAACGAAATCTGAATCTGTAAAATCTATTAAACATGCCGATTGATAACGTCGTGGTGACAGGTCAAAACATGCGACAAACATATATGCAATGACAAGTCTGTACTGTTTTCGTGAATTGTCAAAACATACTTTACAAATTTGTTTCGTGTGACTAGGCCGTAAAGTTGATATTCGCAGATTACATTTTGTATACATATTTTTGTGGCAATTACTGAATCTATATTTAATTACATAAGTATGACTATAATATTTTGCATTATTTGCAGGATACTAATAATGGAATTTTGATTGTATACAAGTTTTTGGACTTGCCAGGTACATATTTATGTTGCCAGTGTAGTTTGCATATTAATTCCCATTTGAATGAGTATATATCTTTTTAACTTTATATGATTACTTATTTTCTTTCACATTACTTGCATATATATCTTTGCCCTTGACTGTACCTACAAACATTTTGTACATTTTTGGCATTTGTACCAAAATGACTCGTGACCCTCACTTACCCGTTACAACATGACGCTAGTTTTTAACTGGAGTTCACTAAAATTTAATAAAACGCCATCTAGTTAACATTTTTGTAACAATTTCGTTTTCCGGAAAACCTCTGTTAGGTGGTGGAAATAGTTTAACGGAGAGCATTGAAGTTACCAATGCGCTCCACAGATGGCAGCACAACTCTAGTAAGAAAGAAAATCAGTGAAAGCTGGTTTGTATAGAGTTTAGAATGGTCGGTCGGAAAAGGTTGTGAGCATCGAATCAAAGATGTCGTTAAATTAAACTACAGTAAAAGTAAGATTCACAGTCTTCTAGTCCAAATACTATTTTTATTATTATCAAATAGTAAGTGTTTAGTCTATCTCGGTCCATTTTATACGCGTTTGTAAACAAACAAGTCCCCCAATTTCATATAAAATTAAAATATAATAATCACAGTACCTACCTACCTACAATTATTATAAAATGTGTGAATTCTAATTGCATACAATGAGTGAATGTGGGAATTTAGATGAAATTGGTTTGTTAACAAACACGTACAAAATGGATAGAGACACACTATACAAACCAAAAGAGGTCAAGTTTACGAAGTACCTTCTTAACTAATACTTATGTAAGAAACAACTTGTAGTCGGGAACAGATTAAAGAATATGAGTTAACGAGATAATGATGATCATTAAATTTGTGTCTTACCCCTTAATTGCCGACCTCCCTTCAATTACAATGAAATTCATCTCAAAGACGTTACATTTAATAATAAAGGAAGGTACAAGCTACAGCGGCGGCAATGGTGTTACCGTAATCAATTTAAATTCATGCTAATGATATCAGTTTACCCTACTTCCTACACAAAGGGTTACGAAAATGCTTTTCGGTTCCGCTATCTCGTGTTTGTATGGGGACATAATTTGTTTGTTCCGCGGACGGGTAACAGCGGAAAGCCCAAGGGCGAGGGACCCATGATGACCACGCGACTTTGAAAGTTTAAGACTGTAATATTTTTTGTTATACGTACGAGTACCTAGATAGACATATTTTAGGTTCGAGTTTAACTAAAGTAGGTACGCTATGTGTAAAGGAATCTGTATAGTATTTTTAAAATAAGTAAGCCCTTGCGGAACAGACATCTTGAATTTTAATTTTTAAGATGGCTTTATTGTCTCTCTTGCATGTTGGTTCTCTGTTGTTGTTGCGGCTCTCCTCATGTCGCGAAAATTTCGCATAATCCATATAACTTCTTCGTCTACATCATGATCATAAAACGGTTAAAATTTCATCTTTCGAAGTTGATGAGTCAGTCGGACAGTTAGGACTTTTCTATCCACATGCAAGCAGCAGTTGCTGCGACGTCAAGAGTTAGACAACCGGTGAAATTACTGACACATTCAATTTTCCATCTTAGCTGGCAACGCATCTGCAATCCTTTGGTGTTGCGGAAGTCCATTGGTGGTGGCTCGTTTCCTACGCTAATACAGGAAAAAGTATAAGTTTCGTTAATACGTCGCTATAGTTGTGTATTCAGGTTACCTTATTAAAAATAATAAGTGTTGAAGTCAGCGATATTTTTTGGTACAAACTTATGAGTGACGAGAAAATAATATCCGTTAAATTAAGATACCATCTTCGGATCCGTGTTTACCTGTTTACACTGATTAGCATAATAAGCTTCCTATACTGGAAATCGTACCGAAGTAGAAGTTTATTTGATTATAACCTCTTAATGTAATTTCAGACGCCGGGGAAGTATTTAATGGGACAGTCAACTTATGACGTGTCGCTAGAAAGTTTCTCTCTGACTAGATTTACCTTAATGTAGTCAAGGAAAAGTTTTCTCGTTTCATTCTGTATTTTTCCAGAGTTCAGAAAAGGAGCAACGAAGACCGTCACTTAAGTAGACAAAAACGTTGCATTCGTATAGTACTTTTAAAAAGAGAGCAACTTTTTATTTACTAGTCTTTTAAACGACTTCAAAAAGTGGAATAAAGTTCTGCACATATTCTTAATTATCACAATTATTTCTGAAAATTGAGAGACTTTTTCTGTCTTGCTGTCTCACTCACTCTTATAGATTTGATACTTGAATCGGCCTATTCACCATGGCTACCCGAAACCCGAATGTTGTTCTAGAAGCTCATGAACTGTAAGTTTTAGCATTTCAGCGTTTAGCAGCACTGTTTATTTGTTTGTCTAAAAACTCAGCACATATTTATATGGATTATTTAATTTACTTTCAAAAAAGTACATTATACTTAACATATATACGTCACAGAGAGATAGTCATCGTGTGAATAAAGGTTGTCGCAGACATAACCGCTCGGCACCGGAACGGCAGCTCCTCGCCTCATCCTGTATTATAGATTATTTTCTTTATCAATTAATGTACTAGAACTTTTATGGATCTTTAGTTATCTGGAATAAATGATTATTATTATTATTATCATCGGCTCGTCGTCAACCATACGTAAGCTCGTAACGGAAGCGGCTCGGCGCCTTCGAGGCGTCCACGCGGCTACAGCGCGCTTACCGCGAGCCGGCGACTGGTTGGTGGCTAGCGGTCAACGTCGACGGTCGGCGATATCAGAGAGGGGGCGTTCGCGCGCTACCCGCGGGTGGACCACCCGAGATCCGCGCGCCGTTCCCGCGGCGGCGACTCGACGTAAACGCGGTGACGGCGAGTTGCCCACGCACTGCTAGCTTGTGCCGAGAAGAGGCGTCGATAAGTGTGCGTCACAGTATGGAGTTTCATACAGAGAATACTGAACGGCTCGAGGTGAGGTGGTGCTGATCCGGTGCCGAGCGGTTATGTGTGCGTCAATCTTAAAAATACTTGAAATAAACAACATTTAAAAACAAAACTAATATTGAATTGCGTCTTCCATGCGGGTCTGGAAGCAAAGAAAAACATAAAATGTACCAGTTGCTTCTCTACCCGCGCAGATAGTAAAAGCCCATCGAGGGAATGGGCGAAAATAATAGGAATCATGTTATAGGCGATGAGGCTAGCAACCAACCCATCACTATTTTGATTCCCCTTTCCACCTATACGTCCACAATCATGCTAAACGTGGCCTTTAGGACTTGTTACCTTACGCTCTGTCTACCCCATAATGGAAAAAGACGTGATTTATGTATGTATGTATACGAATAATAACAGTTATTGAATCAAAAAATCAATTCACATCATGACAGTCATAAGATAAACAAAAAAGGATCGGGTGGTTAAATTCGAACACAAACAGCAACAACAAACAAGTTTAAGCTTTAAAGTTCGCTTGGATAGAACGGATGCCTTAGTAATACAGCAGTGCTTTCTAGATTTACCCAAGCCCATTCGGAAATGCATATTACCTCAAAATAACATTACGTGATTTCTCATTCGACCTCGTGGTTACATTACGAGGCACAATGTAACGGCCATAAAGATCCCTCGGATAAACTTGGAACTCAGGTTATGCCAGTGTTATGTAACATAAGTAATGTTGTGGTTAACTGGTAGGTAGGAGGAAAACATGTAGGTTCAAATGAATCTGAGAAATTATCAAGAATCTAACACCAACAGGACCAAATGTGTCTCAACCAAATTCAGTCCGTTCTTACCCGACGTCTATGCTTATTTTTATGTTGTTAGAAATTCAACTGATGGACTCTTTTTTTTTAATAATTGCAAGGAAGTTGGGTTTTTGGTTTTGGGTACGTATCAGTTAAAACAGGAAAATTTTATTCATTTAGGCGCCGTGGGTTTTTTTACATTGGTTATTTAAATTTATTTTTGAAATAGCTAAATTCACACAAAATTCTAACGAAGATTGTTTGTTTTGTCGAACAAACTACTACGATACTAAACAGATATCCACAATATCTGGATACCTGAAGAGAAACTTGGCTATGTCTAATCCCTGAAAATACAAGTTTCCTTATGATAAGGAAAAACTTGTATTCCACGCGGACCAAGCCGTCGGCAAGAACTTCTACGTGTGTCATACTCGACCTAAATAACAAAGCTAAATAAATGGGTTGCTTAAGTATTTACTCTCACAATAACCAGGTAGCTTGTATTGAATTAATAGAAAATGTTAGCAAATACTTATTTCCTTTTTAGGGTTCCGTTCCTTAAAAACAAACGAAACCCTTATACTCGTAAAATCACTTTGCTTTTCGTCCGTCCGTCCATCTGCCAAGACTCTTTTTTCTCAAAAACGTGTAGAGATATTAAGCTGAAATTAATAATAAATAGTAAGGTTTGATGGCCCTTGGAGTTGTGAAAAAAACAACCCTTTAAGTCAATTCAATCAAAACGTACAGTCATTAGAAAAGGTGTTTCCATGCAAAGTGCTGTGTGGGTACCTCCACTTGGCCTAGAAATTTGAAATTTTGTAAATAAAAGTAGCTCTTGGAGCCAAGCTATTGAAATGAATCTAAAAATCTATGTTTTGTCTGTGTGTCTAAATATTTAACCAATATAGAATGACCTCACACTGCCTAAATCTTGCTTAAGAGCAAGGCTCTGCTAACACTGGACATTATATTCACTTGCCGAATTTGTAGGGCACCCTTGGTGCGCGAGTCCGACTCGCACTTTGCTGGTTTTATACTTGTTATGTTTACACCCACCTTTAATGCAGACATGTTGTTGACTCGCCCACAGCAAATAAATTAAATAAAACTGCTATATCTTAGTTCTTCTAGAGTAATCTTTCTGTTTCCTTATTCGCATAAGAAATAAGTGAAAAAAAAATGTTATAAAAATGCATTTCAATGGTTTTAAGAATTTATGTTTCTGTCGGTCTACTTCTGTACTCTAATCTTGAAAACTACTTTATGGATTTTCACAATTAAATGAACATGCAGAAGCCTAACAGATTTAAAAGATTGACGATTAATAACGTTAAAATATCTGGAGCCTGTTAAAGGCAATCGCGGTCTATCTATATCCCGTTGATAATTATGTATTAGGTAGAAGATAGGGCTCAGCCCGGATAACATAAGGCTTTGTAACATCGATATCGGATGACGGGAAGACAAGATATTGTCATTAACATTTCAAAAACTTATTGAACTATATCTGCATATGGAGTACCTACACTACATAATATATATTCATCTATCATCAAGCCCTAACTTGCCAAAAAGTGAAAATACTGAATAATAATGAAGAAAATGGAACTCCTCGTACATAGTTGATGTACCTAATCTATAGGTGGTGTATTCTACGAAGCCTGAATCTTTCAACAGTTTTATATTACATTATAATGTCGTCAACGTAAAGGAAAACTTAAATAATTTAGGCTTCAAGACGTCTTGCTTATTGCAGGATAAATATATATTGTTCTGGGTTGAATTTGACTATGCATATTATAATTAACATTAGGTATAGATATAAACACTTTCTTAGGAGTTAGGAGTTCAATTTATTAGCGATAATTAAGTGAAGTTGTCATTATTCGCAAGCTAGAGGATATTGTATTTTAAACAATGTGTATTCAAGTCAGCAAATTTCGAAGTTCCTAGGTTAAAATAACATGTCAAAATGTTTAGTTTTAATTGACTATAACCATTTAATGCTTTCATTAAGACTTAACTAAAGGTGCTTATGCGCGTACTTATTAGGTCCTTGAAGTAAATAACAAAACTACCGTCGAAGATCAAATACTTAAGCAGCAATTACAACCCACTACTCTTCTGCTAATTAACTCTGCAAATAAAACTCATCAGAGATATTCAAGCACAATTCATTATGTATATGGGCGACCGGTCGATCATCTTAGAAGCTAAATCGGATACACGACAAAAGATGGGGCCACCAATAATCACACATTAAAATTGTAATAAAATTAAGAAATGCCGTCTTGCACGTTGATAACTTGTGAAAATTAACAGACTGCAAAAAAATAGCTTTATTTGATCTTTTGGTGGCGAGAAAACTTTACCTTAGAAGCGATATAGCGCTGCACTCGGATCTTTGGATTAAGATGACTTAAGAGGTGCATTAGAGCAGTTTGCGGCTTGAAGCAGACAGACAGTTGTGCTTCCCATTTTAAAAATCTGAATATCTTGACCGTACCCTGCCTCTTCAGTCTTGAAGTGGCTTTGTTTCTACAAACCAATCCTAAATTATTTAAAAAAGGTGTTTAAAGTATCGTATTCGAGATGCAGTTCCTGCGTGTTTTTATTTAACTCTCGGGTCAGTAACAGTTACCACTTTATTAGAATTATCTACATTTTCTATTTGATGTTAAAGCAAAAAAGGGATCAAGTGCAAGTCGAGCCTTACGTGACAGGATTCTTAGACGTAGAATATAAAAACATTCGGGAGTACAAAAGTTGTCGGCAAACAGACCATATATTTTTAATGCAAATCAAATGAACGTTTTATCTGTGGAAAAAATAATGCCAGTAGTATAATCATAATGAATTTAAAAGTAAAACTATGACAGCTTCCATAGCTTTTCATGTAACGAGTATAGTCGACTAGTTACAACATAATGTTGAATTTGTATTTGCCGCATATTACTAAGGAAACCAACATAGTGCTTGCCTGGTTTTTGTTTATTAATTCAATTCAAAAACATCGGTTATGCGAAAACTGGTTTGTTTGTGCAAAACCACATACATATTCGTTGCCTATTTGGTATAACGCGTTTAGAAAACTAGACAGTGCACTGTATTCCAAGTCGGTCACATTAAACTGGAGCACACAAAATTAAAACAATCCAATCACGCAATGTATTACGTGCCGGTGACATAACAATGCCGAAGAAACAAACATTAGGGGATACAGTAACTGTCTGCCGGCTATAATCTTTAGCGGAAACGTTAGTCAGCTCGCTGCTTGCTCACCGACCACTTTCCCCCTCTTTACAACATTACACGCTCCGATTGAGAATTCTCAATTTTGTCGAAGTGTGTACGCTTAAGTGGTGTATTGTGTTTGGACGTGTGATATCAGATATGCGGTGAGTGATACAATGTGGGATGGCGGTTTTTTCAAACGTCTTCGTTTGCGATCTGTACTTGAAGGCTACTTGTGATCGGTCGTGTTTAAGTGATGTGCTAAGTTAGCTATGGGATATAAGTAAGTTTTATAATGTTAAAAGAAAGACAGAAAGAAATTTTATAATACATTAAACAATTATTGCAAATATAAAATTACACAAAAGTGTTACGTTAAAATGCAAATAAGTTCTATAGCAAATAGAATGATCATCGTTGTTAGATTAAATCAGTTACTTGCTTAAAACAAATTTTGAGTAAGTAAATAATGGGGACAGTTTTTGATACCTCGGTTCAAATGTTAGAGAGGCTTTCGGAGCTTAAATATTTCCTTTATTTAGGAAATATACTAGAGGTATGCACCTATCCTACTAGAAAATTTATCAATTATTCACAAATGAGAAAGAACTATTTTTAAAAAGGGCTTTAAATTTTGTTTTTTTTTTTGTTTACACAATATTTTTCGTTGGTACAATCATTCATATAATTTATGATGGTAGGTATAGACCTACCTAGGTATATAGATACCTACCCACATTATTCATAAATATTAAGCGTAGGTAACCTTTGAGTAAACTTTCGTTTTCTCCTTATACCGGTTCCTGCCGGTGGTATAACAGTTACAGATATAGAGGTGAACTAGGAACAGGAACTCTCATCTGACCATACTTTAGCGTATCAGGCAATGTGATTATACAATTAAACTTCTGTAATATGAAAACCGGCCCCGATTCAAGACTAGTATTTTCTAATTGATGATTATGTCGGTAAGTTAATTATTTTTTACATGTCAGTGCTGTCGACTCCAAAAGATCCAAGTCGTTCAGCTTAAAGTCAAGAGTCGTTAGAAAGTCACTAGATTTGGATTGTGTTGCATAAAAAAAATGTTGTTGCGCAAAAGTAGCCATTTCTAGCGACAAAGTTGCTAAATTGACAACACTACTGTACTTCGGTAACTTCGGCGTTTGGTAGATTCTCGTATGAGAATCTAATACAGAGACAACACAAACACACACATACATAACTTGTTAGGCTACCTACAAAATCAGTTTTTTTAATTGTATAATTAACACTGTAGGTACAGTTATTAGTGATAAGAGAGGTACGTGATAATTCAAGAAATAAATTTAAGTTAACAGGGTGAAGAAATTCGGAAGGGAGGAGGTATACATTTCTAATCATAAAGTAACAGTTATGGGTAATTATTATAATTTCTAGCCTTTATCCACTGCTGCACAGTCCTGTTCTAATTTTTTTTTTAAGTCTGTTTAAAAATAGAATGTAAAATATATAATATGAACATTCGCATCAAAACGTCTAAAATTACTTTTGCAAAAAACCCAATTAAAGTCCCTTCTCCACTTCCGTAATTTCGATGAAACTGTAGAACGTAATAAACTCCAACAAAGTTGAAAAGGTCCGGTATCTACACGATTTTATTTCGCTGAAATGTATTTTTTACCGTGGAAGCAAATATTAAAAATTGATGGATCGTGGTCAGTAAATCATTGTTTGCGGGTGCGAGTAAGTAATATATTAGACCCATAGGTCCCCAATGTACCCGTTGCTAACACCTTTCATAGAAAATATGATGAATAGTTACGCTGACAGGTCCACCACGGCGGGATCTTTTGTGAGATTAAAAATAATACTGGATAAAAGATCTGATAAATTCAGCTTACGACTTATTATGATTTTAAAAATGAAGTCTTCTTACTAGCTTACTTACTTACTTAGCTGTACTAGCTTCTGCCCGCGACTTCGTCCGCGTAGAATTAACAATGACCATATTTATCGCTATCCCGCGGGAACTGCAATTTTCCGGGATAAAAAGGGTCCTATAACCGGGCCCGGGATTTTCATGACAGATTAGTAGTTTCGATTAAAATCCGTTCTGCGGTTTTATTATATGTACCTATAGATATTTTAGTAGACTGGGGCGAAGCTCAAAAGGAGGGATATTTACATTATTCTTTTAACCTACGTGATTCAGAGAAACCTTCAAAAAGTCTCAGCATTCATTAAAACTTCGAAAGGCAATATACGGAATCATACAAAAGCCTTATTTTCGGGCTTCTTATTGATTGGAACAACATCGGAATCACAGTGATCGAATTTTGGCAGTATCCACTGAATTAAGTAGACACAAGAAGTAAACCACGTAAGAATACTTAAAAGAGTTTAGTTAAAGAGCTTTAACAATTTCAATAAGTATCGTA
Organism: Pandemis corylana; assembly: GCA_949127965.1. Taxonomy (NCBI): domain Eukaryota; kingdom Metazoa; phylum Arthropoda; class Insecta; order Lepidoptera; family Tortricidae; genus Pandemis; species Pandemis corylana. Next base: position 6,332,030 of record OX421858.1, on the reverse strand, counting down.
TTTCCAAAGCCAATTGGGAATGGATGATTATTTTAAAAGTGCTTGGTGATTTTTCTATTGATAGGAATAACCATCCTTAGCTACAGAAAAAAGTTACAGATTTTTCCGTCGAGCCATATATATTTTATAAAAATATAAAAAAAAATACTGAGTTTCTCAACAAATAAAAAAATGGCTGCTTGAATCTGTGGTACACAATAACATTTGTAGCTAAAAGAAGCAACGGTTAAATGGCTCCGTCTGTAAACTGTCGGTGTTACTACTACTTACTATCCATGGGAAATTTCAATAAAAATTACCATATATTATTTTTCCCACATTTTGGAAATTTCGGGTTATTTCCACTCAGAATCAACAACTGATTCTTATATGATAAGTTAGTGAAATTCCCCGTGCATGGTTTAGTAACACCAGCAATTTACAGACGGCGCCACTTAGCCGTTGTTTCTTTTAGCTTCCGAAAGTGCTTGTGCTATCAATGTCAGTGGCAAATGTCATTGTGTAGCACAGATTCAAGCAGCCATATTTTTATCAGAAATATGTCAGGATCGTAGCAAGTGGAATAAAGTAGTCTCTGCCTACCCCTGTGGGAAAAAGGCGTGACGGTATGTATGTATGTATGTATGTATGTAGCACAGATGCAAGCAGCCATTTTTTTTTTAAATTATTATGTTATGGACGTACTGCTTATCATCCGACATGGGGCCGCCAAGAGACTGAGTAAAAACCTAATTACAACAACAACGACGTACTGGTTTTTTTCTCTTTGGCCAAATAACTAACGGTAATAATAAAATATAAGTGTTAATGACAAACAAATATTTATGCATAAAATTTGCCCGGGGTAGCTCGTTCAAGAAAATATACAGCGTGTTGGTTTTCATGTGGTTCAGACGGAAACCAACGGTAGAGTGGCTTATGGACTATCCGAAACACCCCTAAGTATATTTAGCAAAAATGAAATTTTTTCGAGAAAGTTGCATTTTTCTACTTTCCATAATATGGACCACATGAAAACCGACATCCGGTATACCTATCTGCCATTTAGCATCCGAATTCTAATATTGTATCCAACTAAATAAAACCGTTCAGAATGGAATTAATCAATCGTCCAAGCTGGTCTGGGAGCAAAGAATAAACAGAATGCACCAGTCTCTTCCCGCGCAAATGGTTAAAGCCCATCGACGGAATGGGCGAAAATTTTAGGAATCATGTTATAGGCGATGCGGCTAGCAATCAACCCATCACTATTTTGATTCCCCTTTCCACCTATACGTCCACAATCATGCTAAACGTGGCCTTTAGGTCTTGTTACCTTAGGCTCTTGTCTACCTCGTAAGGGATAAAGACGTGATTTTTATGTATATGTGTACAGGTGTATGTAGTGTATAAAGATTTTCCATGACATTTCGTTGAATTTTATCCGGTTTTCAACTTTAGTTACATGTTATTGAAGTCGTGTAACCTAATACAATGCAGCTGTCAGATTAAATTGTTTTATAAAATAAGAACCTTATTCAAATATCGTGAAAACCGGATGGGATTCAACGAAATGTCATGGAAAATTATTTTGCATTGCATCTGTATGTGTTTGTATAGAATCAGAATTAAACTTTCTTGGACCTTAGCGATACGCAACTCTTGGAAAACGAATATGACTTAGCCGTTTTGACAAAAATAAAAATACGTATGATTATATTAATAATAAAACCCTCAGAGGCAGGCTGTAGCTGCCGTTGATGCGCGCAAATATTTTGCCCTTGGTTGCTGTGGTGACCGAAATAAGTACGCCCTTTATATTACGTGTATTCCTCATAACTCTGTTCTTTATTAATTTAAATATTCCAAGATGGCTGATATCGTACGACGAAATTTACTGAAGAAAGAGAAGAGACAAATGTGATGAATTGGAACTCGCATATTCAATAATTAATTGTTATCTAGTTGTCATTCAACGTTATAGCGGGTTGGTTCCCTGTTGGGTCCGACTACGAAGCACGAGGTCCGGATTCGACCCCCGGTCAAGGCAGGAGACTATATTGTATGAAAAATACTAATACATCTCTCGTACAGAGCAAGTATCTTGAGAGTAATCTGACAAGAGAATTCGCTCGACGAACTGTCGGTCACGCGTCAACCGTACGTTTCTATTTATCTAACTACTTAAATCGATGTAATTGTTCTAATAATTATTTCCAGGTTGTTAATACTAATGGGGTTGCTGCTTGGAGTTCTGTACAGCCTACACCTGCTGGTGAAGGATTACCAAGCACTCACAGCTCCGAGGCTGCTGCGATTACTTTTCAAAAGAGATGCTAACGCAACCAATTATATGGTAAGTAACGCGGATTCGATTTAGATGGGTCATTTAAGTATTTTAGTTGAGATTTGATCGTCCTGTCACCTAAGATTGAGAGAGATTGATCCGAAACATAGCAGATAAATTTGGTGTAAATATAGATAAGAAGATAAATTTATTTGATTCTCATCATGATTTTAAAATTAAAACTACTTATGATTAAACTGAAAGATAGAATAAGGAATAGTGTGATAAGGGAACGTGCTGGTGTGAAAGAGGATAGAAAAAAGTATGCTTAGTTGGTTTGGTCACGTAGAGCGGATGGATGAAAGTAGACCAACTAAACAGATCTATAGGGGGAGTGTGAATGGTTATGTTGAGAGGGGAAGGCCTAGACGGACGTTCCGAGACCAAATAGGAGACATTTTGGAATAAGGTCAGGTCAGGAGTACCCGAAACCGACGAGCATGTATGAAGAGATTGATGAGTGTGGATGAAGCGAAAGAAGTATGTCAGGATCGTAGCAAGTCGAACAAAGTAGTCTCTGCCTACCCTTGTGGGAAAGAGGCGTGACGGTATGTATGTATGTATGTATGTATGTATGATTAAATATTAGATTGCCTTTAAGCAATTGGAAGGTCACAATGACGTTTAATGTGAAGAAAATGTACCAGATACCAGTACAGTTGACTGTATGCCCTTGAGGGTATAAATATATATCTACGTTACCAAGAATTCAAAAACATCCATACAAATTTATGCCACAAACAATAAGGTCGGTGACACATATATTTGACATGATGGCTGCATCGATATCAATGCCCTCGACTGTAGGTACAGTTTGGATATTTTTATCCAATACCAACTTGAGACTTTGAAATTGTATCGAAACCCAAACACTCTCGAACGATATTCGGCCACTCAGCAGGCATCGATGAGGAAACATAAACAATGGAAAAGTTTGGAATAAAGTTTATGCATTGCTTAGGTACTTCTCTTTTGCTAACTTTTTTCATAACAATGTTTTCACAATCGATAAGATCTTTTCATTACTTACGAAAAAAATACGACGCAATCCCAGTTTCATCATAGTTATACTGGCTTCAGTATTTTTTTACAGCTTTTGTCTGTTACTGATTAGACATCGGAGATCTAAAACGATTTTCATGTTTGAAAGCCTGAATACGATATTCCATAAAGTTCCTAACCGTTATTTCGTCGTGCCTTAATTCACTCGCAAAAGGAATCAGCTTTTAACAAGGGCTTTTATGAACAAAACCGTATCGCGCATTGAGAATCTATAACCGGAAATTAATTTCAATTACTTTTTCGTCTTCATCAATATTTTAGAGTTGGTAGTCCACTTTAGTGCGAGTGCTCTTCCACCTGATACGGTCGATACAAAGACAATTTTTTGTTCATTGTGTTTTAAGATTTAGATTTAGAATTTCAGATTTATCTATTACTATAACGAAACGACCCAATCTCATCAGCCTGTACACGTCCCACTGCTGGGCAGAAGCCTCCTCTCAGAATGAGAGGGCTTAGGCTATAGTTCCCACGCGGGCCAAGTGCGGATTGGGAACTTAACAAACACCATTGAATTGTTTCGCTGACGTGTGAAGGTTTCCTCTTGATGTTTTCCTTTACCGGAAAGCTCATAGTAAATTGTAAGTGTAATATTAGTAGGACAACTTTTTCTCCAATCTGCTTCCACGTATAGGAATGGTCATTAGTGATCTATTTTCGGTCAACACCACTTCCAATTCCCCAAGTACATCTAGCTCTTTATCTCGTTGACTCGTCCAAGTCTGGCTGCCATAATCAATAGATTTGGTTTATACAAGGTGTAAATTTCCAATAGACACTGAAAATTAGAACACAGAAATATCCGAAAAATAAAGCTATGGCCTTGAATCGAACCCGGATCCTCGTCATTCCGTGACGCGTGCTATACCCCTACACCACCCATAGCAGGTGGGTAAGCCTTCAAATTTTTCTACCTGTAACTAGCTGTCAAGTTGTGTTAGAATTGTTCTGGAATATTTTGATGATTGGATGGGACAGTTTGATGAAACACTCTTGTTAAGGTTTTCATTGTAATTTTTGGTTCATAATTAAGTCACCCGTAAGTGGAAACATTATTTGTCAAACACAATTTAAAATCCCGAAAAACATTGAAATATCCCGGAATAATTTTAAGATGCCTTGTATAAGTCGCTTTACAAGACTTAGATTTTAGTATCATCATCATCATCATCATCATCATCTCAGCCATTACAAGTCCACTGCTGGACATATAGGCCTCTCCTTTAGATCTCCAATAAGACCGGTTGGAAGCGGCTTGCATCCAGCGCGATCCTCCGATCTTAATGAGGTCATCGGTCCACCTTGTGGGTGGACGTCCCACGCTGCGCTTGCCGGTACGTGGTCTCCACTCGAGGACCTTTCGACCCCATCGGTCATCCATCCTCCGTGCTATGTGCCTGCCCACTGCCATTTCAACTTGCTAATCCGCTGGGTTATGTCGGTAACCTTGGTTCTTCTACGGATCTCCTCATTTTTACGGATTTCCTCAGATTTTAGTATATCATCGGTATACTGAGATAGGTACAATTAATGCAAATTTTGCTCTATATCTTATGTTAGAGATATGTATACTATATTTATTAAGTAAAAATACATTCAAGAATAGGAACAAGAATAATACAACCAAAAGAATAGTCATGTGAAAAAGAAAGATCCCGTAGGAGATGCGCGCCAGGAACTTCCACAGCCATAACGAAAGGAACCAGTTGAGCGGACGACCACTGTGACAACTTAATCTTCTCTACTCTGAAGACATGTATTGAATATTATGAGTTTAATTTCATTATGATTGTCGCAAACACTAGCGACCTTTTTTATAATTTGTTTTTAAATTTAGAATTGTATTTTTTTTAATATTTTTATTATTTTATTTGACAGTAGGATTAAAAGGGATTTTAAACAAGGAACATTGTTTTCCTCACAATGATTATTTTGTTGCATAGTCGGTTCACTAGCAAACCGGCGAAACGTAAAGCAAGTCTATCAGCATTCTCTATTCCTGTTATTTTACGCTCCAAACACTTTTTTACGTAGACACATTTTCTTTTCATTGTTTTCCTCTTAAATCGCGTTTCGTGAATTTAATTAAATTCTGAATATTCAAGCTACAAGTATAATAATTGTGATCAGAAATGAAAAAACGTCTTTGAATAACTCTTTTCTTAATTAACAACTGAGCACGACTTCTCCATAAACGGAACAACAACAAATAAGTACAGACCTACCCTCACCGGAGCATCGGGGAGGCCCCGTTGAAACACCCGCCAAGTTGATTTAAGTAAGTCTTCGGTAACATAATTAATTAAATTTCTAAATATTAACTGAAATATTATCAACACGTAATTATTTGGCTTCTTAATTAATCATCTAATCCCAGGGTTTAACGGCACCGTACCCGCACCGGCTCTCATATTTGGGTCGCCTGATAAAAATATTGTTTTCGGAATTGTATACCTTCCCTTCTCTCAAAGTTGTCAATTGATCTGTTCCATTTTGCTGCAAATTGAGAGACATTATTGCTCTGATTGGCTTAACATTTAACTGGGTCACGCTGCTTTACTATATTTACTTTCTCTCAAAATCTTATTTTGAGCAGGTAAGGGCTTTATTTGTACTTGGGACTCAACAGAATGCCACTGATACTATTATATGATTGATTTACTGATACTATGTGAAAAATATACCTCTATTTCTATAATTTTTCAAAGCGTTGTTTTCATTTCAGTGTTAAACACAAAGCTAAAAAAAATGACATTTTGTGTAACCATAATGAACCTACACAGTCATCCACTAAACATCTTAGTCACTTTTCGTCGACTTCAACGATTGGTACCTACATGTATTACACGGTTATCCAAAGCACCATGACCTGGATTTTATTTATTCATCATCTCTAGCCTATATACGTCCCACTGCTGGGCACAGGCCTCCTCTCAGATTGCGAAGGCTTGAGCTATAATTCCCAAGCCTGTGCGGATTGGGAATTACTTCGCAAAATACGCAGGTTCCCTTACAATGTTTTCCTTCACCGAAAAGCTCATGGCAAATTTCAAATTATAATTAAGCACAAAAATTCCGAAAAAGTCAGAGATGCGAGCCCGGGCTCGAAGCCCCGGCTCCCTGCTTGAGAGGCTACAGGTCAAACGACATGGCTTTTTTTAATGTTATCTATCGTATTTGTTGTTCCGGGCGTGGGACGACAGCCGGAGAACAGACCAGCACAAACTCTCTAAGTTGACAAAGCATCAGTGACTAGTATGAGTGCCTAACTCTGAACCCTTACCCTGATAAGTAGATCAATCTCACTTGCCTGCCTTGTTTAATAAAAAAAAACTTTCTTTTTTTATAGAAACCACATGTTCGATGGAGGAGGATCCTACATCACGACCCGATAAAGTGTGCGCAGTACCTGTACTGTGACTTGGGAGCACGCCCTGCTGGTGACAAACTACGCGACGGCTTTGTGTTCATGTTAACGTAAGTAATGTGCAAACGAGTTCTTTTAAAAAAAGAATAAACCAGAAGCCGAGTCACAATGTCCGCTTACTGTGACAAGTGACAAAAAGCGCTCGCGGGATACCCTTCACTTTGGTCTATTCTTGATCTCGGTCGTTGAAAGTTGCGACGCGGCCGAAACATTGAGGATAAACATTTTGAACCGGGTAAATGCATATCTGACCGGCAACGCACCCGTAATCCCACTATGATATAAGTTTCCATCAGGTAGCCCGCATGCTCGTTTTCGTCTATCACAAAAAAAAGAAAAAACCGAAGAACTCAATGCCAAAATAATGACGTCACTTTCTTTGCGAGTATTATTAATGGCCTCAATAACAGACGCATACTTGGCTTCTATAACTAGTTATATAAGAATAAGATTTTCCGGGATAAAAACTATTCCAGAACTGAAACTATCTCTATATAGTCACCATTCGATTGGACTAGCAATACTAGCATCATTTTGATCGAAATTTTTGGACGAGCCAATCGTACCTAAGTCATCCATCCATGTAGGTCACAACTCGCGACTTGTTTTTTTATTTGCAACTAGCAACCAATTTCGACATTTTCGGTCCTGCCGCTTGACCCCGCTGTGAATATTGGAGTTTGTGTGTGAAAATACGATTCCAGAATTTCAGGGTGAAAAATGCGTAATGTAGGTACCGTTCTTGTATTGCGTTGTTTACTATGCCACCCACACCAGTGGCTCTTTGTTTTTCCGCACACACTTTTTTAATACCTACCTATTCCATCTCAGCATACATTATAATTTGGGTTTCTAATATCTGATTGGTACTAGGCTTAACTTTTTTTTATTTACTTTCCCACTACTGGGTCTTTTTTCCACTCGTCTCTACCTTTAACACGACGCCATCTCATCCGTCGTCATCTTATCGCAATAACAGATTTAAGAAAACTATTATATTCATTTTCGGTCTTGACAAAAGTATCAAAAATGGAAATTTCGTTTTTTATTGACTGATCAGCGTTTGTTTTTTGTCTCACCTGGTAGAAAGTAACAGTGAGGCAAAATATATAACTCCATGATGCGGAAATAAGCCTATACCTACTTAGTTAGTGAGTTCACTCAACTTTAACGTTTTTTTTAAACATCTTCGAAGCATTTTACGTTTTTATTGTACTCTATTGTATTGCATTGAATGTATATATTGTACCGCATTGTTTTCAGATTGGAACCACATGAAGAGGACAAATCTTCTCATGAAGTGTTTTTACAAGCATACGAGTCGGGGAAATTAGACAAAGACCCGGAATACTGCAAGAAGAAATATTACATGTGTCCGTTCGATACAGGATTTCTGTTTCAAGTAATACAATACCTAGTTAAAGCTCGGTAGAAATATATTTAACCCCTTTAGAGTCATGGGTCAAGAAATAAATTATATACCTAGGTAATTCTGGTTTAGAGTTGACAGTTCCATTCATTCTTAACCCTGAGTTAACAGTTAACTCGGAGTTATGTAGTAACCCAAGTCTGAGGAAGCCTGCTCTATGTTTTAAAATGTCACCGACCTGACTTAAGATAAAATATAAATAGTGATTGGTGAAAATGACAAACATGCGTTAAATTAAATTAAATAAGATAAAGAAGCTTTTATGGTAAATGTTTATTTAAAAATATAAATTATTTTTAAAACATTGGCGATGAGAATCAAAAAACAAAGTACTTGTTTTAATTATGTTTATTAGTTATTAAGTCGTAATCAAACGTAACGTAATTGGTTTTACAATTTTACCCACACGTAAGTAGAATGTTGCTAAAATGTTACATAAGTAGATGGTCTTGAAAATGAGTTACAGAAACGAGTTTATTTACATACTTAATGTATCGACTGACTTGTAAATATTATGTTAATATTATTAAGTTTGAAAAGAGGTTGTATGACTACAGTTTTAATTACTGCGATGTTGATGAAATTTCTTCATTTAATATTTTGCTATACAACATACATGTTTTACTCTTAAATGTTTTGTTTTTTTTTATGATTCGGCTGCAATTTTTATAACAAGGCATTAAAAAGAATTGATGCAAAATTTTTGGCTAAATACATTGCACTGGAAACAAATACTAAACTGTTTTTGTGACATCCGATACTTGTAAAATTCTGTTTTTTTCGCTCGAGGCCTTACCACACCATATGTACTGTGTTTAAAAAGTCATAACGTCCAACGAGGTAAATTTTAAAATTTAGACCGAAAACTTTCGGGCTTAAGACTAAAATTTAAAGTGCCGAAATAGGAATAGATCTCTTTGTATTCGTAAGCATGCCACACCTCTGTTAGGATGTAAAACGATCGGAATTCACACGCTTTGTTTTTAGAATAGAGATACAAAGGTAAATTACTGTCGCATGGCCATTCTGAGCGTGCATGATACGGGGGAATACTAGGTTATTTTTTGTACGGTAAAATACATTTATTCTGTCTATTAATAATGTATTGTGTACGACACCCGGTGGCGTAAATCTAGAGTCGTCGCTGCGTAAACTGCGGTTACGGTGACCCTTGGGGTTACACAGTTCACTCCAAAGAGTGGGTTGTATTTTTAACGCCACTGAAACTGGACTTGGTACTAAAGCAGCCGCATATTGCAATAACCTTAAGTTTTATCGTTTTCTTCCAGACGGAATGCACGTTTTATTTTAGTTCAGGTAATAAATTTAGGTAATGAACGAATGATGCATTAAATTTTTTTAATAGCCAAGCCGGCGCAAGGTGTAACAATAGGTACTGCAGATATAGATTTATATAAAGTACGAGTAGGCAACACAGTGATTACTTTATTGTGAATGTGGTTTAGGTAAGGTAACTGAGTTACCTGTTACTTTGGATGTTCTAGTTGAGTAGATGGCAGAAACGAACAGACAAAAGAAACTCAAATAAAAAAATCAGTATAAAACAGTACAATATTATAAATGAAATTTATCAATAAAGAAAAGATTACTTTACTCAATATAATTACATTACGTATATTTTAATTGATATTACAAATTTGCCAAACTCATTTTTTTAAGTCGTGCTGATTAATTAATTTTTTGCCATCGATCTAATGACACTTACTACGTCAATCAAGTGACCGCGTAATCCAGTGATAAAAATCTCGTTCATTATACTAATGAGCATTAAAGTTATGCTAAGTAGGCATTATATAATTATTATGTAGTCTTAGTAATCTTGATACCTATTACATATTAATATTTTTATTGGCATGAAATTTAATCATTGTGCTACGGTTTTACATTACAATATTTAATTAGCTATTAATGGGAAGCGTGTCAAAATACATAAATTAGACAAGCGGATCAAAATACTAATGGCTCATTTCACAGGCAAGGGGCCGTCCGTCGTAAGGTAAGTTTACTCTGTGACATTATTATAAAATTTTCAATTTGCGAGAAAATGGCATTGCATCATATTCATCGTTATTGATTTTGCTTTACAGTGTTTTTAACTTAAGTACCTCTCGTGCAGTACTGTCACAACCCCATATGATAGAAAAAAGCGGTATTTTCAAAAAAAATTACTTCAGAGCGATCTACCGAAATATTGTGTCTTTTTTCTCGGAATCTACACAAACGCTAATACTTATTATGCACCCTATTACATTGACATATATATATATGGTCTATTTCGTCAGAAAAAAATCAAATATCACCATCTCTCCGATCAACTATACCTACATAATAGTCGACACCCGTACTGCAATGCAATGCTGCCTAACTGTCAACTCTGGTTGACACCAGTAGGGAAAGGGTTAATTTGATACACTAACAAAAGTGATTTATGTGTTTATCCATCCTAGTGAACGGAAATCCCTGCAAAAGTATTCTTCAAAGTTTTCATAAAACTTACCATTTCATTGCATTAATAGTCATTTCATTATATTAGGAAATATTTGGCTTGCCATACAAATTCCAATTTATATTTGATTACAAATTATATAGATCTGATTCTATGAAATTGAAAATAAAATACCTACTTAAGAAAGATTGAGAATATTTTCAATGCTTCTGACTATAATTAACTCATTTTTATTTTGCTTAACTATGAATTAAAATACGAGCCAGCCTGTTGTAATTTTTAACAACACACGTACATTCACACGTACAGACACGTAAATTCTAGTCCAATAAACGCTGAAATGTATTAATTATTTACAGTTTGTTTTCTTGGTTTATTTTGTTTGTTTATTCGATACTTAGCAACCCAAATGCCCAACATCAAAGGAAGGTTATTTTCATTTAATAACGACCGTACCAGGCGATACATTAAAAATAAAATATTACTTTTACATTATACATTTCAGTAACATTTTATCGAAATAAATGTACCTATATCCTATTCTATTTTGATTCCCCTTTCCACCTATACGCCCTTAATCATGCTAAACGTGGCCCTAAGGTTTTGTTACCTTGGGCTTTGTTTACCCCGTAAGGGATAAAGACGTTTTATATGTATGTATGTATGTATGTATGTATGTATCCTATTCAATTTCGTGTTACTCGTGTAATCGTTTTAACACGTATAAGCTAAGTTTTCATTAAGTTAGTCTGGCAAAGGTAAGATATCAAAGAACAAGATAAATGAATTTTAAGTTAAGGTTATGGTAAAAGTGTAAAATCCCACTATCGTACGTTATGTTAAAAAAGAACCCTACTTCAATCACCAAGTTACTTACATAGTAGTAACTAGTACATAAGAAAATTATATTCGAATATGACAACAAAATGTTAGGGCCAAAGTTTGCAATCTTGGTTGATCCTTCCATTGGGGTTGAGTTCGCCACACTCAATAACCATCAGAATATAAAGCGAGCCATTGAAACTGATTGAAAAAACTTGGGCCACATCAAGGCATACCAGCGTTCCCCGACCATTGTGAACAGCCACCTTTGTACCGACAACCAAGCCGAGCAGCACTGCAGTACATTTCTCCTTCGATATACACCGTAGTCACTGCGAGAGTTTAAATTCCCCTCCTGTGCCAGCAACGTAACACGAAACTGTGATGTTACAAAGCATCGCGGAAACGATGGATCATAGGCGTTCGGGGCAGCGCCCGAAAAGCGATCATTGTTATTTTTATTTTTGCCATTCCTACTTTGGGACTGAGAGTGGAATTGTGAAAGTACCTGTAATTTATTATTTTGAATAGAGGCTTAGTAACAAACGGGAACATAACAACTTAGGCTTGTTTGACATGAAGGTGTATTGGTATTACGTAGATGAAATTGTTTTGTGGGCCGTATAGTCTATGTGAAAAATTGGTTAATTTACTCTATGGTATTTGCTTACGTGTAGGTATTCAAAGTACGTTCTAAGAACTTAGATACATAAATATGTGAGCAACGCATGAACTCTGCAAAAAATGAACGCAAAGACAAACTGGGTGTCCAATGACGCAAACCATAAGTATTATTAATTTATTATTTCGTAGGTAAATTCACAAACTAGTGTTTGCCGTACGTTAAATAGTTAGACTGGGTAAAATTCGTATTTAACTAACATCAATCGGTTCATGAGCGGTAAAGTTATCGATGAACCTAGACACGTACCTACACAATTTTTTTAAGTACAAATATAGAGCTCCTCTGTAGTATTCCATATATACACTATACATATTTTGCTAAATACGAGTAGGTACAACAACGTCACATCAACTTTATTTTAAATATCAATTCTTACAGTAGACCGTCACATGTATAAAATAACGACGGTTTTGATCCTTTGAAATTATTTTTTGTTATTCAATATAACAAAGTAGGTAGCGTATAATAACGGTAAACCTGTGCTATAGTAGGAAATATGAGCTCAAAGCCCTGCTTGCTTTATCCCTCACAACACCAGTGAGTTTTTCCACAATATTGAAATTCATCGGCGGTTTATTCAGCCCCGAAACTATAACAAGTCACGAAAACGTCCGACCTGTTTTTTCCGTAGCGCTGGACAGTTTTAAGAACAGATTAGGTCTATGTTATGGAAGTGGAAAATAGCGAAGAGAAATAGCAGAAATTCAAAATGTTTATTTATTGCATAATCTACTATATATTATTTGCAGTGTATTATTGTGAAGCCTACTCGTAATGTTTATTGTTATATAATATACTAGCTGTTGCCCGCAACTTCGTCTGCATAGAATTCGTTTATCGCTATCCCGCGGGAATTACGCAATTTTCCGGGAGCCTATGTGTTATTCCCGACTATAATCTATCTATGTTCCAAATTTCAACCAGATCTGTCCAGCCGTTCTGGCGTGAAAGAGTAACAAACATCCAAACATACTCACAAACTTTCACATTTATAATATTAGTAGGATTATTTTCAGGCTAGGTACCTGATTTATTAAATTAAAGACAGTAAAAACAAATTTAATTTCAGTTTTATTCAGGGCATGCAGACAAGCACACATCACCAGATGTGTACTTGCTATGAACACTTTTCTTTACTATCTTGAAGCTACTTACTTTCTCGCAACATCTCAAGTTTTTACAGCGCTCATATAAACAAATACTCGCTCACGCTTTGTCTTAATAATCATAAAAACTTAGTTACTGCCAGACGTAGTTGGAAGGCAGTTTCTGCATTTTCTTTCTTAGAACTATTTGCAATAAATGTTTTTAGCACATTATCTAACACAATGTAGGCGGTGTTAGATATTTTATATCTCAACTAATGGTTTTATGCTATAGAGATTGTTCACCTTGGAAAACTACGTTGAAAGAGATATCTGATGGATAAAATTCGGTTCAATTTTTTTATAAATAAACTAGATTACGCCCGCATATAAATTTCGGAAAATCCGTTGTTATTCCTTGTCTACACCATAAAAAGAACCCAGTAAAATGTCAGCCTTCTAAGTCGAAGGGTTAGTGCTAGGCGTTTAAATATTTTAAAAAGTGTTTTTGTTTCAAGTTCCATATTTAACCGAACCATTTTTTGATAAGTTTTATTCTTCGGGGGCCACAGAGAGTGGTTTTATAGTATTTTCGTGACGTTTATGGCTCCATAGTTCCATTCGCAAATATTCCGTCCTAAAGGTTTGTAATCTGTATACAGGAAACACTAATAAATACTCCAAATCTCATAAAACAAAGCAAAACAAGTCCGTTGTTTATTGACTTGACTAATGGCAAATATGAATGACAGCAAATGACAGCGCGCGCGGCGCGGGCAAGCCGAGTGAAGTGAAGCCTGAGAAAAGAGCGGCAACGTCGCATTTTCGGCGAACTCGCAACGTAGCTCAATGCACACTACTGAACATTCCCTTAGCGATGACACATGTTACCATTCACTCACACATTGACAAATTTGAACCAAAATAGTGATGACGTTTAGGCAATTACTTAGCTGTTTTTTTCTATAAAAAAGCAATTTCACGCAAATAAATATAAAAATAAATGCTAACTAAATCGGTTTCAATGCAAAACTACGCTACGTTTGCCCATAATTGAATAAATAAATTAGTATAGAAATCGAACCACCTCAACTCCCGACGCTCTCTCTCTTTCTTTCTCTCTCTTATTTTTTTATTTACGTGTTATTACTCGATTAATGCGCGGGGATTTTAATATTTTTAATTTAATGTGATTATTGAATTTTCTTGCTCTTGCTTCGTTTATTATTGATTTTATAAAATCGAAAAAATATACACTCAAGAAATTTAATTCCTGACCCATCGATGAACGTCTTCACATAAAACGTCATAGTGACATCGCATTACGTAACAAGGAAAATCGTTACGACGCTTATGCTATAAAAAGACAACATGGTGGGTTAGAATTTAAATTCCTTTCATTGACTACTTTTTACGCAAAAAAATACTTTTTGAGGTTAAGACATATGTTACCGTATTGAATGTATCCATATTTCACAGAGAACGATAAAATAAATAGTACTTAACGTAACCGGAAGATTCTAGCGATGTTTTCTGTAAATATTACCCTGGCTGCCATAATTAATGCGATTTGAGAAAATGTGGAAAAGAAAAATTGTTTGAACTGTTGACTAGGTAATTCAAGATCAACAAGCGTTTGTACTTTTTGAGATTTGATGGAATACACGAATTTCAAAGACACCGCCTTTCAACCTTTGCTAACTCATTAGGTTGCTTCAAATAATTTCGTAGCGATATGTTCAAAGAGTGTGAAAGATGCCATAGTAACACTTAGTACGGTTCAATTTTAGCCGGGGTTTTGAATATAAATTAATCGTACTGGCCTAATCCTATAAATAAGTGGGAGTTATGAATCAAGATGGCTAATTATTTTACCCAGTTTATTAAGGTCATCGGCTTATCTTGAAAAAGATTATAATTTTAACTAATAGGCTTTTAATATAATTTTCTTTTATTTCAGACTTTCATTATTAAAAATAACGTAAGTAGACTAAGATAAAAACTAAATTGAATTGAAGCTCCCGTGCGTGGCATGATGCCCAAAACGTTGTCAGCGTTTGCCCGTGGAAAAGCATTGCTAATAATTTGTTGAGAGAGATGGCGCGTTTTGTCCATCCAGCCTATATAGGTAGATACATGTCCCACAGCTGGGCACATCCCTCCTCTCAGAATGAAAGGACTTGGGCTATAGTTCACAAGCAAGCCTAATGCGGCTAGGGAGTTACACACACACACCATTTAATTGCTTTGCAGGTGTACACAGGTTTTTCACAATGTTTTCGTCACCGAAAAGCTCATGGTGTACATGTGTGTATGTGTATGTATTACCATATAATTATGCATACCTAATCGTGCAATTTGTTATGTTAGTAGAATTTCCAATCAACGTTTAAACCGATTTTGTTATAATGTACGTACGATCGACATCTGAGTAATAAAGGACGTACGTCTAGGTTCTTAAAATTATTTGAACACGCAATTATTAGATTAAAAACACGATTGTTTTTAAACGTTTTTGAGCACCTAGACTGCACCAATGTCTTTGATAGCGACCATATTTTCGCTCAATATACATACATATATACATACCTAGGCAAATCACGTCTATATCCCTTACGGGGTAGACAGGGCCTTCGCTTAATGTATTTTGCAACTATTCGGAGAGATAAATAAATAAGTCACTGTTTTCATTCGTAGAACCCTCGTTCGGACTTTTTTTTTATGTTAGAGAGGCCAGACAAACGAACTAGTGGGTCACCTGATGGTAAGCGATCTCCACTGTCCATAGACACCCGCAGCGCTTTACGCGATGCCAGTGCGTTATCGGCCCTAAACTAACTTCAGCATCTACCAGGGAAGATATATAGTACTCGTAGGTTTTGTTGTGGACAGAGAGCAAATATCCCTTTCTATTCAATAGGCATCTGCAAATAGAATGAATGCTTTGTATCCAACATGAAGGCTATATTACTAGGTGGTATCATTGATCATATAATATACAGGAGCACTAAATTTGGCCTAATCTCCATACAAAATTACCTATATTGCACACAATATTAGAGGCAATTTTTTGCCGCCGAGTATAGTTACAACCAGGTTTAGCACTCACGTTTGACAACTGCTATATTCACCAGCCAAGCTGACTTATCGCCGACGATTTAGCAGTGTAGAGTTAACCACCAAAGATAATAAAATTAGTACTACCTACGTAAATTATTAGTTAAGTTTCTAAGCGACACTGAAAATTAGAACACAGAAAAATCCGATAAGTAAAGCCCGAACCCGGATCCTCGTTATTCCGTGACGCGTGCTACACCCCTACACCACCCATAGCAGGTGGGTAAGCCTTCGAATTTTTCTATCTATTACTAGCTGTCACGTGACCTTGTTACTATGCGAATTTTTGTTGCAAAGCGTCATCTGATTGAATGATATGTCTGTACGACACAATTACAACCTCCCGTAGAACATCTTCTGCTCACGAGGGACGAGAGAAGGCGCTTGGTTCTTGAAATTGAGCTTTGTATTTTTGTACAAGCAATGAAATAAGAGGTAACAGACCAATACTTCGGGAACATCCTTAGTCATCTGCCGCTCTAAAAATATCATGCTCCGTAATAGATCCCAATACCTAAGCTTCGTTTTCAATTTTAAGTGCGGAAAATCGTCGCTACGGAAACTCCTCAATATTAATGGATGTGTTGGAGCGAGCCAGTAACTAGTGTTATAACATGATTGTAATTACACAACGCCCAAGTGCTAATTGAGTGCGTAAATAGGTTGCGTTAGCCAAGTTTAATTACTTCAGAGGTATGGCTGTGACATGCGTTTCAAGACCGCGTTAACTTCACTCACCTGAAAGCCTTGAGCTTTCTACAAAGTTTCATAGGGCTCGTAGTCCAGGGGAAGAATATTTCCAGCTAAAACACTTTCTTTACCTTATTGACACGTATGGTGACATCGGATTTTTGTATTTATTATAGGTAGGTATGCGTTTAAAATGGAAAAAGAAAAGCGATCATTCGTTTGAGATCCCCATCACAGTAAAACTGATATTATTGATGGTATTCGGTAAAACTGATTTGGCAAAACGTTTCTAAGATTCACCGCTAGAAAACCTCCTTAAAAAAAGACGGCATCCAAATCGGATTTCTCGTTTAAAAGCTACCGTCCCACAGACACACTGAGTTATACATATAAAAATTCATTCGGAACCTTAAAAATTACCCGATTTTCATTGGCCAATGCGCCAGGTAGAACGACATAATCCCACTTTATTTAACAGTCTTGCTGAATGATGTACTAAAATTAATGAAATATAATGGTCTTTGTCGGTACTACATACCTACATACATTCGCAAATTACGTCTATATCCCTTACGATTTAGACAGAGCCCAAGGGAAAATTACCAACAGGCCACGTTTAGCATCACTGTAGGCGTATAGGTGGAAAAGGGAATCAAAATAGTGATGGATGCTAGCCGCATCGACTGTAACATGATTCCTAACAATTTCGCGCATTCCCTCAATGGGGTTTTTACCATGTGCGTGGGATGAGAACGAGAAGCAACTGGCACATTCTATGATTTTTCTTTGCTCCCCGACCAGCATGGAAGTAAGTAAGTTGTTAGTACTAGAAGTTCAATAAGGACTTATCTACACGCTCGGAATTAAGACAAAACCTTTAACTATAGCTTTAGCCGTAGATACTAACACTACGGGTACCTACACTCCAAACACGTCCACATTCCTTTCCATGAACAGTCGAAACAACCAAGTTTTTGTGCTCCTGTGTAGTCGAATAGCAAAATGTTTACCGAATATAAATATAACAGGGCTTTATTTTCGTGATAACTCTTGAGTTGACAGGTAACGAACAACGGACATTGTCAATTTGACATTTTCGACGAGGCAGCAATAGTGTCTACTTATTTTAGTAGTTGTTTTATATTTATGTGTCTTTAATTACACATTTTTAAAGGAAGGAGTAGGAAGGTTTCATCACTTTTGATAATTAACAGGACCCTGCTCCTAAGCAGCTAAGCTCATTTGGTTACAAGGCCGCTCTCAGTCGCGTACCTACCAATATTTTCTGCCCATCGGTATACCTGGGGGCATGGTAGTGCCCCCGCCAAGACGAAAAAAAAGATGGCGGGGTACTACCTAACTTTTCTCGAACCGGTTCGCCGTAAATCCTCATAACGTAAGTATATATCGCACTAAATCTCTACCAGTCAAAGTTTCAAGTGACTTACCAGCTGACTCACTAAAACACAGCCAAAATAACTGGAGTTAAGGATTTGAGATTTCTTAGACATATTCCTGATTATAGCCTCGTAAGTCATCGTGAACTTCATCAGGAAAAACTAATACATACACATACATACATATACAAAAATTACTCTGTTTGTCTGTCTGTCTATTACGCTTTCACGCCTAAACCCACTCAACCGATTCGGTTGAAATTTGGTATAGAGATGGAAGGGCAAAGGATAGTTTTTATTACAAAAAATTGCAAAGATCCCGCGGGATAGTAAGTAGGTAAGAAAATGCTTTATTGTACAAATATAAAAAAACAGAGATAAGCGAATTATATAGAGTGATAGTGATAAGCGAATTCTGCGCAGACTTAGTCGTGGGTAACCAATAGTTTAAAATAATAATTTACATCAACCGTTGTATTATACGGATACTTTTAACATACCCATCACTATTTTGATTCCATTTTCCACCTATACGCCCACAATCTTGCTAAATGTGGCCTATAAGTACCTGGGACTTTAGGCTCTGTCTACCCCGTAAGGGATATAAACGTGATTTGTGTATTTACGTGGACTCTGCATTTCCCATTCAAGTTAGCAATAAAATTCAGCTCATAACAATTTACAGAACTTTGCGGAATTCTCACTAACAAAGAAGACTATTTTTACTACCAAAGTAGCTGATTACAGACAAATTCCTTGAGGATGATAGAGTTACGCCTAAATATCCCATGGGATAGAGAAATGATCTATTTCATGGGGCGAAGCCACGGGAATAAACCAGTTTAGCTATACGTACTATATATAACCGACGAAAAAAAAACCTAAACGTAAAGCGAGCATTAGTTTTATCCTTTTTATCCTAGGAGAATATAAAAAAATACGCGGGATGCCAACGTAGCTATGAGAAAATTAAAATGATAATTGAATTGAAGTCGAATGTGCTCAATTGGTTCCTTAAATTAAATAAGCCTCACAAAAGTAGGGCGATGGTACCAGCAAACAATACGAATGAAGAGGTCCTCATACAGAACAGAAGTTTACTTTTAATTTCAAGGTAGAGGCGGTACCTACCTGTTATTTATAATAAGTAACCTCAAAATAAAAGTTAGGACCGACCTATTTTTTAAATCAGCTTTAACAGAAATTTGTTCAAACCCTACTTAAAGTAACTCTGTTTGTCTGTCTGTCTGTTACGCTTTCACGCCTAAACCACTCAATCGATTCGGTTGAATTTTGGTATAGAAATAGCTTCAGTCCCAGGGAAGGACAATAGTTTTTATCACAAAAAATTGCAAAGACCCCGCGGGATAGTGATAAGCGAATACTGCGCAGACATAGTCTTAGGCAACAAATAACTTAAAATAATAATTTACATCAACCGTCGTATAATACGGATATTTTTATCATAATTACATACATACACAAATTACGCGTTTATCCCTTACGGGGTCGACAGAGCCGAAGACGACAACACCTACAGGGCACTAAATAGTGATGCGTTGCTAGCCGCATCGCCTATTTATAACATGATTCCTACGATTTTCGCCCATGATTATAACGGAAGATCAAAATGAAATAGTGCCTTTAAAAGACGGGAAACGTACTTACTGCTTGCACGTATTTTTTGCAAGTCTGTGTTTGAAACGGCAGAGTAGACTTGAAAAGAATGTGATCCTAGATAGAACCGTTAGTGTTCGCCGTTTATCTAAGTCCTACAAGTGCTTTATAATCTCTGCCACTCAGCAGCAGTATTAAGCCGATTACCGGTCCATTAATATTTATCGTTCCTTTTTTCGCAATGGAAAAGTAAAAAGGTGCCGCATTTCTAGCATAAAATGTTCCTCAAGTAATTGTTTAATAGTGTATTTTTGACATCAGACTACTAGTAGTTTTTAACATGAGAGTACTTGGTATGAGTTAAACCAAGTTACTTCAATGATAACTTTGACTATAACCGACGATTTCGACATTTATATTTGATAGGTTTTCTGTCAAATATAAAGTCAACATTGTTGGTATTCTTTAAAGTTATTGTTTAAATAACTTAGTGCAACACGTAAAGGTAACTGTTAGGTCAGATCCTTCGTAGGTCCTTCAGGTTACTTTGCGGAGGTCCATTTAAATGAACTAAAAATATTTGCCTTGCGGAGTACCGCAACCACACGTGCACACGTGAACTACATTGACGAGCAAATATAGGTAGTGAATCTTCATTGTATACAAAGTCTGATGATAGTTAAGTTATAGTCCGTTACTATAGCGCGTCGCGTGGTCATGGTTGTCTGGCAACTTAGCCTGGCAAAGGTGCTCCGGTTTGACGACGCATTATTTTCAAATCTTGTAGCCAAATCACTTATTCCAGTGACTTTTAGGTTTGATGTTATTCTGAAAATCCTACTATGACAAATAGACGTACTTTGCTCGACACGGCTGACAAGACGGATCCCTGTATGATGGATGAACTGACAGAGTGACTTTGATTGATTAGTTCTTTTCAATTGAACAGCACACAATTCCCTGTCTCTAGCGTAACACAAATAAGAGAGCTTATTGAGAAAGGATCGTAAGAACGTCTTCAGGAACTCTAGTTCAGATTAGCATAAAAGTGAATGACAAGGCAAGTTTTAATGATTTTCATACTTTGTATTCATAACATAGTTCTAACTAAACTACTATTTTCAATGTGAGTGGCACAGGCCATTTTCAAAGAAACAGCTAAAGACAAAATAATGTTTACTATGGTTAACATTTTAGTTTAACTACATTAGACCGGATTCCCTGAGATATTTTTAATACGTTAAATACGCATTAATTATGTTTAAGTTTGACGATAGTTTTTCATTTAAAGTTTAACAAAGCGTTTAATATAAGTGGGATAGTTACTTAAATGTACTGACAGTCTATGCAAGCTGGTATTTGAGGTATCATTGACACTAAATTTTGGCCACGTTATTTAGTATTATGTACTATGAGTTGTAAATGGTTTTGTTTTACTGTACATTTACAATTTGCTTGCATACTTTTGATCGAGCAAAGTGATTATGAAGGGGCCTTTACCCAGCTGTGGGTGGATGTGTGCTGATTAGATAGGCGGCTTTTGACAACCTCATCTCTCACTTTCAAATCATAAAACAAAGCGCAAAGGTAGGCTTTTAGTAAATTCCCAGACAGCAAATATTTGCTTGAGTAATATTTAATTAGCCCTGGGGTGTTCTGCCGGCGACCGCTTTCAATTTACTTGGTGGTAAGAGGCTGATGTTGCGCTAACCACGATGCGACCCGGCCACGTAGGTACCTCTTACGAAGTGGCCTAACCTTAATCTAGGACGTACCTAACTAAAAGGATACATCCTAATAATATATTTGGTTTAATAATTTGCAGATTCCGACATTACTTTGCGGAAGTCCGTATCGACGAGCAAAAAACAATATTATTGCATGGTCACGAAGAAATAACAGATTTTCCCTATTCGTAAATTTGCTTAAAAAAATACAACATTAAAATATCACCGAGAAAATGAAGGCCAACTGCAATCTTTATTTAATAGAACTTTATAATCTTTATATTAGTATATTTCAGATGTTATTTTAATTAACTTTAACAAAAAAGTAAATTCTAAACGACACTGAAAATTAGAACACATAGAAAAAATCGAAAAGTAAAACTATGGCCGGGAATCGAACCATCTTCATCATTCCGTGATGCGAGCTATACAGCTACACTACCCATAGCAGGTGAGTAAGCCTTCAAATCTTTCTATTTATACCAGCTGTCACGTGACCTTGTTACTATGCGATTTTTTTGTAGCCAAGCGTCATCTGTTTAAATGATGTGTCTGTACGACACAATTACAAACTCCCGTGGAACATCTACTTCTTACCAGGGACGAGAGAAGGCGCTGTTTTTCAAATGATATATACTATCAAATGTTTTAGTTTTGTATTTACATTTTAAGTATCTGTTTTGTCATACTTACATGAAATAAAATTCCCTCCAATGAATCAAGAATTTTACTTTTTGATTAAAAACCTAACTACATTATCGTGGCTCACTGACCCCTTTTATATTATGCCGGTCATGAAAGTTACTATAACATTTACCTATTGCATTTATAATGCCAAGGTTCCATTATGGGCTCCGAGATTATGGGCTACTATCTTAATGAGCGTTAGGAAGACTTGGCCAAGGCCTTAAAGAAACTTAAATGTTTCCTGGTCCAAAAAGTAACTTTGCTGTTGTTAAAGTTTTTTAGAGTCGGTGTGCCCTTGCAGGGTTTCCATTGATGCTCATTTTAAGAACTCACGGACAATGTCAAATCCATCAGAATATTTGAATTTAAATTCTTATTAACATTTATATTTGTACCGCATAGACGACTTAGGCGCTCTTGACTTAATATAATACCACCTTATTCTGATAATGTGAATGAGTGAAATTATATTTCTTTGTAGGTTACGTTTTTAATCTAGTTGGTGCAAATAAAAAACTGAAACATATATTTTTTTAATAAAATATATTGGCAAATTAGCATGTATCCCGATTGCAAAGCCTGATTGAGTGTGAGCACCTCCACCCATGGACACCAGACGTGGGCGTTGGTACATTAAATAGTAATGAATGCACGTGTTACTGAAAGAAATCCTATATCTCGGTTATTTTATGTTGAAAAATAATAAAAGTATTAATGGCGGTATCTTGGATTTTAACTTCATTGCTATAGGCGCTATAACATTTCAGAATAAGTCCATAATGTTTATTTATACGGCACTTAAATTGAATTCTAGTATTTGATGATGGTTACAATAAGCTTAACAGCGTTAGCTTAATTTGAAATTTTGATATCTCAAGTAGAAATAATTAAGCACTTCGTTGGTATACTCGTCCCGGATTGTAAAGACAAAACTTCTTGAAAGCAAATGCTGTGACAATTTTATTGAATGAAAGAAGAAGCCTGACCTGACTGGGAGGCAATTGAAGTGGTCGCCGGCATCCTATTCATAATATTGAAGGGAGGCAAGCATGCGGGTCAAGTGGAAACCGGGAAGAGATCGTTATGTGCAGTTTGTGATGCTACACGATGCTTGGTTCGTCACAACTGAAGTCGTTGACAATTATGATGTCCAATAATAGCGTAAAACATAGGCAAAGAGCGCCTTTTACGCATCTTGTCTCTTTTATTTTTGTAATCTTATTGTACTGATTTGTGGTGTTCAATAAAGAACATTTACATTTGTACCTATTTGTATTTGAAAGTATAGCACTTAATGAACGACACTGTAAAAGAACCTAGGCTAGGTGTCTTGTCTAGGTGTGGAATATTTCAATCGATGGTTCTTCTTCTTCTTATTTGTGGCGTATCAAGTCGTTATAGCGACGACTACTTCGCCAATGTCAAAGTAACAAAAATATAATTAAAAAATCTTGTTTCAAAATGTCGGCAACGTTGTACGGTAATGGTCAAAGACCCCTCTCCCCCCTGTCGGGCTCTTAACCAACGGTCATTGATATCCCTCAGAAACTACCAGGAAATCATTAGCCGGATGTCCAGGGTGCACCGGATCAAGCACTAATCTTGCCCCCGGACGGATCTAAAAACGAACCGCAGCTCTTGACCACACGTGGAAGTAACCCGACTCACACCCCCGTAGGTGGTTGAATCGATTGAATGGTAAATGCTTTTAAAAATATAATATATATAATTGTGTTCGACAAATGTGTTTCTATGCATTGATCGATGTTCGGAGTGTCCGATATTAAAGATAAAAACCGGTACAGAAGTGTTCAATAAAATTAACTCAACCAAACGCTGAAATATTCCAGAATAAATTGTAAGACCCCTTGTAGAGAATATGTAAAGTTGGAGTAAACTTACTTATTGACTGTTCTTGCGTGGAGCCAATTTTTTTCTGACTTCGACAAAACATAAAAGGACTTTTTGAAGATGATTCGGTGTGAGAACGCTTACACTTTCAATGGCTTCGGGTACCCTCATAAAGTGAACAACACATTCCAACCCTCATCCGGCTAAATGAATTTTAATGCAATTTGTCGATACCTATCTACCCTCCATTTAAAATTATGCGCATTTCATATTTTGATGTGGAAATAAAATTTGCAATTTTGCCCAAATTATGCTGTCTTTGAATTAAAGTAAACAAACAACCAAGAAGTATTTCATCATCATCATCACTAGGTACATAATACATATAAAACAAAAACGCTTTCCGCTGTCTGTCCCTATGTATTCTTAGATTTAAAGCTACGCAACGAATTTTGATGCGGTTTTTTTTAATAGATAGAGTGATTCAAGAGGAAGGTTTATAATGTATGATTCTCCGCAGACGAAGTCGCGGGCAGAAGCTAGTAGAATACACAATGAGGCACTCAGAGAAAATAGACTTTCTAGCTAATTGAGTTAAATGAGCATCGAAAAACATTCTGGGATATTTCAGCTAGGTCGGGTTAGTCTATAAAACGTTTTTCTTTAATTTTAAATTCAAACTTTAGAGGTAACTTTGTATAGTAAAAAAAAACATCTAACGTCAAAAGAAAGTAGGACACATTTGGTTTAATTGAAATCTGACCGGGATACTAAAACTCTAGTGGGACATGAAGGATTGAGTCATAATAGTGATTACGACCGTAGCGTCAGAAAATTGCAGTCGTATACGGTCAATAAAAGCGGCTGCCGCCATTGGTCAAACACATTAGTCGTGCCTTGAAAGCATGGCAATATGCTCTGTTTGCTGTAAGGATTGCTGCGCTAGCTGTGCCGGCGCGGCGCCACGCGGCACACAAGTCTCAAAAGACGTACAGATTGGCTATGTACTAAAGTAGATACTTATAACAACAACGGAGTATTGCTAGGCTTGCACAATTGAACCTAAAGAAACTAATTGTTAGGATGCCGAACTTCAAAATAAAGAAATGGAACTCACATGAAACCATTTCATTGTTATTCGTCTGTCTGTCTGTATGCTCCTGCTGCTCGTTTTTGGTGCTCCTTTTTCTTTGCAACGCTTAAAGGTAATAGGTTTTTTACTATAATACAAAATACTTAGGACTATGGTTTGTGGCGATCGTAAAACGCGATCAAAAGATATAACCTTTTGAAAGAGTAATAGTACAATAAAAGTGTGAATCAAAACCTAAAGTACATTTCGTTGACATAGAATTATGAAGTTTGGCAAAAAGTTAGGCCTCACACACAAGTAAAATGTTTGAAAATTGTTGATGCGGAAAAAATCTTTGTTTTTTTTACCTAGGTACCATAAATTATGAAGTTACTTTTTGCTGGGTTCCATATGTACGGAACCCTCAGTGCTCGTACTAGGCGGTATTTTTTTCTAAATTATACTTTTTTCGTTCTTTACTATGCAGTGTAACTAAACTCTCAGCTTATTAGCACACATGACGCTAATCTTTAACTTTCACCGTTGTTAAGTACTTACTTTCTGATTTTTCCTTGTGTTCTGGTTTCAGTACAATTTAGAAAAAATATTTTCTAACGGGCAAACCGGAAAAAATGAAAGTAAAACGTAATATTTCCGATATGAAACAGAGCCTCTGGTGTAAGTTTTCACAGAAAAAAAGTTCGAACGCGTTCACGGAAACGTCTCAATTACTATGGAAAAATTGGAATTGCCATTTGCTCTTCGGAACGGCAGCAAACTGTTCTCATAGTGTTTGTCATTTTTAACGCAATCACGTTCGAGTCGTATTTTGTGACCGAAAGCTTGCATTATTGCATAAGCACACTTCTTATAATTTACTTATGTTGGATTTCTAGAATTACTGTGGCATATTGAGAACAAACACATGATCCGTTATGCGTCACAAAGTCCATTTATGTAAGTTAGGCCAATCTACGTCGGTTTCAAAACATGAGTTGGAATTGTAATCACAACACGTTCGAGAGCGTCTCTCTTTGTGCCAGCTTATTCAATTAGAGCGTCCGCCGCGTCCCGGTTTTTAATTAGATGCCAGTAAACATCCGCGGAAATTTACTGCATTGTGGAAAAAATGTCCATTACAAACTTCGTGCAGCCAATTTCTTCATTATTTCTTTTTAGATTCATGAACCCGGCAGAGAGATTCTGAAGTTTTACTACTACATGCATCTACGAGTACGAGTACTTACTTAATTTTGTTATTTTAGTAATCTTAGATTATTTTTGAAGCAATTCACTTGCACAATAATAAAATATCAGTTAGTGAAAAATTTACAAATGTCAAACAACTTCATTTTTGTCATGCAAGCGTATTTACTGTTAATATTTGCCAGTTCTTTATTCTAAACCTAAATAGCACACGGTACAAGGCATAAAATGTAGCTACTCAAATCAGTAATGCATTTTTCTACTAAATGTTATTTTAAAACCCCGACCTTCCATGTAGGAACAACAAGGCCATTACAACATTTACAGTGTTTATTTATGGTCGTCTGATTATTTATTAGCTACAGGGTGGTAACTAACAACAAGTTGAAAGTTCTTATTCAGATTTCCAAAATTTAATACAAGTTGCGCACGTAGCTTAAAATTCATGTTAGAAAATTAACAATGTTTGAAGTTTATGCATAAGGTTTATGTTACGGTATTGTATCTTTGATCCGATCACTTATTCAAGAACCGCCCGGTAACACACCGTAGCTACGAATAATTTTATTATTATTCGTAGCACCGTAGGTATTTATTCGTATCTTGCAAGAAATCTATACGGGATTGTATCAAGTAAATCTGTAGAGGAATCTCAAGACTTCCAATAGCAGCGTGTTAGGTATAAAGAGAGTTTGTTTGTTTGTTTCGTAAACACGCTCCACTCGGTTCAAACGAACGTCATGAAATTTTGAAAAGCGCTTCTGTCTCGAGGCTCCTTGGCGATGATTATTATCCTTTTATTTAACTTTCGTCTAAGGTACAGTACTAACACAACAAAATACAACGCATTCAGGTTTAGGCACAATAAACGTCAAAATTAGGTGCTCGTTTTTGTCCTTGTCGCCTTACGTAAACATAATAATACTTATATGTAAACTTAATAATAAGCAGTAAAACGCCCAAGTTTGTAGCCTGTGTGGTTGTCTGCATTGTCTGATACCATTTCACACTAAAACGGTAGAACTACTGCGACTGTTTTCATACAGAAATACAAAAAAAAACGCATTAATCTCATTCTAATAATTATTTCAGAGTCTAGACTAGAGGTATCATTGGGGTATATTGTTACAGCATGAGGAAGTCTCTTTTATACGAAACAGGATCAAATTTTTAAAATGACGGGTGATTTTTCGACCCTTGCCTAGTATTCACAGAGGTGCAAGCTAGGGTTTGAACTCAAGATCATCTACTTGAGAGGCGGTAGGCTATTAAAGTGTCAATAATGGCGTAATCTTGCTTAATTATAACTAGGTATTCTTCATATACGTCGCCTTATGATTTATATTAAAAAAAATTGAGGCTTTTCATAGGAACAACTTTAGCGTAAAATAATGCGAATGGCGCTAATATGACAGTCGTCTGGATTTATTTATTTCGTAAAATATCTCGTCTACAGCTATAATTAGAAAATGTTAAAAATATGTAAAAATAATCCTTATATGTATAGGCGCTTCAGGGCAGGATGACGATAATTATTCGAGTTGCGAGGGGAAGTTTCGAAAAGCAATATAAAACCGTGATCGTGTAAAAACGAATGGCCTAATTACTTAGGTACCTACTCGTTTTTTTATCTTAAATAAAAGTTAAAATACATACATAAATCACGTCTTTATCCCTTACGGGGTAGACAGAGCCTAAGGTGACAAGACCTAAAGACCACGTTTAGCATGATTGTAAATTAATTAAAAGTTATTTTTAAATTCATTATTTCATTTTTTGATTCTCCAGATCGATATCCAATTGAGGTTTCAAATATTTCGTGTGGCCACAAACTACTCTCATGTACATACAGTGTAATGAACCTAGTTCCTGGTCATTTCGTATCGCGTGCTGTACTTTTACAAGTGTTTTTCCATGTTCTACAATCAGTTATTTTTCAAATTATTACAAAATCTTGTCGTAAATAAAAAAAGTACTAATAATCCAGTACCTGGAAGAATGAGCCATACTCGCCGTGCTCGGTGGTTGCAAAATTCTGAAAAACATGTTTTCCCCGGAGAAAATACTAATTAGATCAAATTTTGCTACAGAAACGTCAATATAGTAAATTTTGTATCTCAATGTAGTAAATTGAGACCTCAAAACATATTATATAGGTACTCGGCGGGAAAAATGTGTGTAGATAGGAAATTTTTCATGGAAACTGGGCCTTATGCCGCTGAGTTTAAATATGAATACAGGGTCTCTCTCTTAAAATTGTTCCGGAATAGTTCAGCAGGAGGTAAGGTCCATCCCGGGCTGGTCGTGTGGCTTCTGGTGACACCGAGTGCTCCCGTAATTCCTCACATACGACCGAATAGGGAATGTGGTTTTTAGTGGCTATGTCTGCCGTCGCGGGAGAGCCCCACATACCCCCGGTAAACTCGTACCGAGCGGATGCATAAGGCGCCTTTGCCACACCATTTAAATAGCCCTGTTAATGTTTTTCAGGTTTTTTTTTAATCATAGAGTTGACAAATATTTCCTTGCATTGATCGATGTTCAAATTGAACCACGCCAGGGGCGGGCTTAAAAATTCTGGGAGACTTTACTATTACTTTTTATACGTGTACTATATAAAATATGACTTGTTATGAAATACTACGTAGATACTTTATTTCATTGACTAATACCTAATTGCTTATTCTTGCCATGGCAAAAATATTTGTAGTAAAGACATCACACTCAGAGCCACCTCGTGAAATCCAATTAGACGTATCTTACGCTCTTAACGTTCATTCTTGCTTATTGTGGCACCCTCCAGTAAATACCAACTTAAGTAAATAAATTGCTCACGTTAAGTCTGTTCCCGCTGTATTTGTACATATTATAACAAAAAAATATCCGTGATAAGCTTAATTATAAATTATCAATGTTAAATTGATTATTTTAATAGTACATTACTGGTATGTATATATAGTGCTTTTCTCAATCGTGCAATGAAATAAACTAAAAGAGGACTTAAAGGCAAACTAGACAAAATAAAACAAACGTAGTTTTTTTTTTCTTTAATAAAGTTAGTGTCAATAGGTGCTATTTCCATGTTCAATTTAGTAATCCTTACCTTATTCATGTAAAAATAAATAAAGAATTGATCTTTACATGCGATTCACCCTGTATCAGACCAAGCACATTAATAAAAGACATTTAGGTATGTTTGCTTAAAAGCAGGTCACGACTCAATATCAACAGCGATTACGGGAAGGTGGTAGGTACGAGTAGGTAATATTGATTTCTTGTAGAGATACCCACGTGGTTAAACCGTGTAACAACAGCTGACCTTTTCACTCCAGAACAATTGACGGAGGTGTAGCCACGGAAAGTGCTGAACAGCTGTGGTACCTTGTCACGGTAAACGAAATAGTGGCAGCCAGTGGTCTGTGAGGAAGTATGTTAGACATAAATAGTGCGATATATTATTGTCACAATTTTCTGCTCGATACTTTCGGTGACACGTCATCAATATTAAGTGGATACGACTTGATTTGCGAATTACTTTTTTTTAAAAACAAACGGAATTGAAATGTAAATTAACTGTGAATTTATGTAAAAACTGTGTATATAGATAGATATAAATTATTTATGGAGCCAAAACATGTTTAAAAAAACGAAAGCGGTTCTTAGCAAGTCTTATTTTGACCTCCGTCTAGTGGTTGGATTGACTTGAAATTTGCTGTGCGTCTGTAGAGTAAATGACAATTCATGTATCTTTAGCAAAAAAATCTGTATTCAATTTGAATCTACAAAAATCTTTTTGAAGTCAGTTAAAAAAGCATCTAATTGATTTCAATTCTATTGCAGAGAGGTTCCTTGGTTTGAGCCCGGCTAAATGCAAAATAATGCGATCAATGAAGTCACTTAAGCCTAAAAAGGATTTAGATTAATACTTACGATAACACCGACCTTAGAGATTTTGAACATAAAAGCCTTACTGAGAGACTCATGAAATGCGGCGTTATAGCTAAGATCTTGCTCGACTGCTCTGAAGGGAAATTAAACCTATTCAGAAAATCTTTTTTACGCGTTTGGACCGTTTACATGCAAAACACTAAGTATTCTGTGTATAATTATGACTATTTGGAAAATTTAAATAACATTCTCTAACTATGATACATAGGTACTTAAATAGGTACACACATACAACACACACACACATACAAAAGCTTCAACATGGAAACCTACTTCTTTTCATTCTACCACTTTGTCGGCCTAGTAAATATAATATAACAGCTTTCCAGTACTGAGCTAAGTCGCGAAAGGGACGGACAGACAGACGGACGGACACACGGACATGGCGCAACAATAAAGGTTCCGTTTTTGCATACGAACATCGTAAGTGAAAACAAAGCTTGTTAAAATATGCTAATAAAAATATATTAGTAATCAGTTTCCCGGGTCGCAGACAAAGTTGCGGGCAACATCCAGTATCTTATTAAGAACTGATTTAAAGAAGCAAAGAATTCTTTTGAACAGAACAACAATCAGTTAAATGGCGTTGTTTTCATTTCCCGCCCCAATAATCGTAATTTGTTTTCGATGCCTTATTTACGTAATTGTACTGGTTCCATTTTTTTATGGTGAGATCCCATCTTCTATAAATTTTCAATGTAATAATCAAGAGCTAAGGGAGTATTGTATGCACTCGTACCGCTCAATGCAACTTATAGAGTATTATTATAAGAAATGTATTAATGAAATGCACCAGTAGGTTTCTAAAAATGTTAAGTAGGTTTTTTTTTTTCGAAGGTGTGCTTGATGAATTTGAATGATATTCGTGTTACCTAGTCTGATACCGGACAATTCAACATCGTGTTTACTGCCCTATTAAACAGGCTCAAAAACAGCCAAGTACCTCTCTCTGTTCTACAGTTTGTAGTTATAAATTCGCCAATTATTTCTCCAAAATCGAGTGAAGGACCAGAGAACCGAAATACTCGAGATACGACGAAGCGAATGAGCTATTTTAGATAATAACAAGTTATGTGACCCCCACATTTTGTTTGTCTTTATTTTGACACTAGCTGTTGCGAGCGACTTCGTTGGCGCTAAATTAAATATAACGTATGTTCATCAAGGATAATGTAGGATTCTAATGGTAAAATAATTTTTAAATGGTCTAATATTACGTAGATAGCTTACGTTAAAGTAAAGCCAAGCGAATGTGGGGTTAACCGTGTATTGTAACAAGCTTCTACGATGGTGATGATACTTCAGATTATAATGAAAATATTTGTTATAGTACTAGTATACTACGTTACATAGTTATCAAATTATTTTTTATCGACAGGTAGAAAAAACTTTCAAATTTTTTCTTTATTAAGAATTTATGTGTTTCCATGATGAAAAAAAAACACAAATAAACACGAAAAAACTCGCTATGCTTAAAATAACAAACTGTGCCCAAATAAAAATTTCGATGCTCTTTTTCCAGCGCGAAAATAAGAATGACACAAAATAATTAATTCACTTTTATCACTTTGACTTTCCTCGAAGGCACGAATTTTCTAAAAGTGGACGATGGACATATAAATATACTTTTTAAACCGGGTAAAAGCAAATATCCCGTAGGATAATGAAAAAACTTTTACATTGGGTGAAGCCGTGGGTAAAAAACTTTCGTTTATTAATTTCTCCCCATTAACAATTTTCTTTTTCATTTTATATATCTTTTTCATACATCTATCATACGGAACAAAATAACTACTTAGCTGTCGTACGTTTTCTGCGTATGAAACAAAAACAAGAGCTTTCCGCAAAAAAAAAATGCTGTGGATAAAATTTAAAGGAAGGTTCATAAAAAGCTTTGTAATTGACCAAGAAAATTATTAACAAGCAACAGCTTCTGGCATAAATCGAGTCAATACTTACCAAATTGATTAATTATAGCTTAGAATTAAAATTTTAAATATCAAGAAGAGAAACAGCATGACAAATGCCCAATGGAGACAATTTGCAACGCACACAACAGGTGTGGTGTTAGCGATAGGCTTATCGGAGCGGGCAAGGTGGATAATATTTGTACGGGATCCAATTATTTTATCAACCAACATTTGACAAATAACTTTTTTCAAACATGGAATGAAATAATTATTTTCGTTAAGTTCCTTTTACGAGTATATGCCCGCAATGGCATTTCACACAAAATAGAAGCCGGCAACACCACCGTCTTTTGTTTCAATGTATCACAGATCATCACTACATAGTATAAAACAAAGTCGCTTTCTCTGTCCCTGTCCCTTTGTCCCTATGTATGCTTATATCTTCAAAACTACACAACGGATTTTGATGCGTTTTTTTTTAAATAGATAGAGTGATTCAAGAGGAAGGTTTTTATGTATAATTCTACGCAGAAGAAGTCGCGGGCAGAAGCTAGTAAGTACTAAAGCGTTGTGCTGACCCGGCAAACTTCGTTTCACCATACAATCAGTTTTTGTCATATCGTCAGAGATGGCTTAGTATACAAAATGTTTGTTTTCTTTTTTCGTCGGTAATTTTTCATTAATTTTTTTAGTTGTTCTGTTCTTCAGAGTGGAAACAAAATCTAATCTAAAAATCGGTGCACCTGATTTATTCTTGATTTTTAAATGGTGTAAATAACTCGACTTTGTTTTATAAATTTTATATAGATTCTCAACCAACTTTGCCGATCCGATATTAATACGAGTAAATTAATATTGATGCTAAAAGTCGATTATTTCAAATAAGGGACTCATCGACTATGTTAACAACGACCAGTTCAAACTATAATCAATAGGTACTTTACTAGCAAGACAAGATATTCATTTAATAAAAATTAAACACAACGGGAATTTCCTACTAAACGTCTCTCGAACTTCGCAAGCTCGCAAGGAGCAGCTATCTGTTGCCTACTGACCATTTCTCACGAGGATAAACGCTGGCGAAAAATGAGATCCATTTCTGCCCCGGATATTATTTTTGACCTTTGCTGACTTAGGCTGTGATGATACAAATAAATACACCATAACAAATATAAGTACAACGTATAAGTAAAACTCTAACACAGCAACTTATATGATACGCCGATAAATGTTCCAACACTCACGCTCTCAATTTTGGTAGTTTTGGACAATAATAAGGGCCTGAGTTCGAAGATCAACTTGGGGTGTGATTCTCTAAACGAACCTTATTCGTGATTTTGTTCGCAGCGCACAGGAGGCAGTCAATGATTTACCCGTTCTCTAGCAGGGATTATGCAGTCAGGTGTCTTGACGTAGGTCGTGCGTTAACGTTGAAAACAAGACACTTGACTCTGTATAATGTCTACGAATGAAAAGGTCAGATTATAATAGTCTCCCGACCACAGCGATCATTTCACAGTCGAGAATCATACAGTTGATCTAGTTAGATAAGAGACACATTTTGCCTTAACTACATTAGCCGCTTATTTCCAAATTTACCGCTTTAGCCCTGATTTAGGCCTAACTTTCCAAAGAGCTAGAAACACGATGAAATACAAGGGTTTTTAGGACTAGTTTGGCATGTTCGCTTTCAAGCTAAAATTGGTTTATTAATTACCTACTTATTCACGTATTTTTGATTTGATTTCACGCACTCACTCAGAGAAGATAAATCAGTATCGTCATGTTTTTGAATAAAATAATCAGAAGCCATGTGGTCTTAGGCACTTGTGCTTATAATTTTATTGCATTTAGCATCTTATCCTGCCCTGATCCTACACCGTTTGGAAAGAAATAATGAGTTCACTGCTTTACTGTTCAATGCGTTCACGTGATCGCTAAGCTGTTTCGAACGCGTTAGACATTAAATATGGGCTCAGGTTATAAGACAGTATTCTTATCAATAAACTTTAGGAGTTCGACCCTGCCAAAGCCAAAAACCTCAACGAGGAGAAGATATTCCATTTTATGTATCATAATTACAAATGTTGTAAATGTTTCGTCTAAACTAGATATGTCTACAGCAGCTCTCAGCTCTGCGATATTTAATTAGGGACTGTGTTAATTATTTGTGCACCTAGGTATAGTCGATCAAGAAATTGCTTTACCAACTTAAGGTTCAATGTCATTTGAACAGCTCAAAACATCAGACAGTGTTTTTATTTATGACTCTATAGGATAATAAAATTAGCCTTATCGTTTTGTTTCTGATGAAGGAATTGTTATAAAAATTACGAAGCACTTAGTTGGTTGATATGCGTAAACAAAGAAATGTCCTACTATTACTTTATTATGATATTTATCTTGGATATTGAGCGTGGCCTTGTGTGACTGACAGGACAAGGATATCCCATTCGTTGTAGAATATCCCGCGAAATGTAACTAACATTTCCGTTTAGTGAAATGTCGGCGTTAAATCGTTGGCTACGTGGCTTGTCACACGTGACCATTAGCGTCGTCGGGGGCTTGAAAACGGTGACCTTGTACTTAGTAACAGTAATAAAACCATACAATCTGGCAAAACTGTCGATAGAAGTAGCCGTAACTGGAACTATGAATGTGGTCATTCATGAAAATGTCACCTTCCACCATAGAGATATTAACAATAGACCGGCCGTCTAATTGAGTCCTCGCCTGCGCGGCACAGGAGCGCGGGATATGACGACAAAGGGGTTCGAGAGAGGTGCGGGCGGGTAGTGCGCCTGCCGCCCGCACCTCTCTCGGCCCCCGCGGTATAATAGAGTGGTAATACTTACGGGTAGCGTACAAGATTTGGATACAATTTTGTGACACGTTAGTGATATTTTGTCACTTGCGATTTCACGATTGTTTTTTCTTTATTCTCTATTCTAGAAATTCGGTTGGACTAATCATTTTGTAAATACCATGCTGATAGGAAGCTATTTTAGAAATACGGCTGGCTAGAATTAAGATTAACATTTATTTACTAAACATTTTGTAAGTACCATGACTGATATGAATCAGTATTGCTACTACCGCTGGGACGGCTCTCCCAAATATGAGCTGGTTGCTTTAGATTCGGTGAAAAAGCGAGCGTTAAAACTCGCCAACAAGCTTTCGCTATCGTAGAAGAACGGCACGCTTTTCGGTTTTCTACAAGTTACACTTGGATGAGTGAGTATTGGAACTGCACACTCTTATTTCACCAGTTCATTTCTTTCACAGGTCGATCAGAAGTATTTGGAGTCTGCACCCTTATAATTGTCACTATTTAATTCGCGAAAAGCGTTTTCGTTCGTCGTTTAAGTATTATCCGCACAGCTGAGGAAGTGAATTTCCTACCCGCGTCTGTATTTCCTGACCGCTACAATATGGCCGTTTACAAATCAAGGGTGAAGGCTGAATACTTACTTATTATGATAAAACATACCACTTATTTGCTCACTGGTCCCATTGTAGTAAAGCTGATTATTGACAGTGGACTGTATATTTTAAAATTGCATTTTGTAATAAAAATTAAGAGGCTAATAGACGCTACGGGTGACCGCAGAGCTGGCAGCTTCCTTGGACAGCGTATTAGTATCACTGCTCAAATGGGGAATGCTGCCAGCGTCTGTGGTACTATGCGACGGGGGCCCCTGCTTTTTTAATTATTTTATTTTAAGATTAGTTTTAGTTTAGTTTTTAATTTAATCATCGTTTAATTTGTGTTTAATATCCCTTTTGTATTTTTTTCATTAATAAAGTTCTTTGCGTATTTTAAATGTTAACATCAACTTCAAACAAATTACTGATCTTATTCATGCTTCAAATGTATATAATTAATGCGTTCATTCAGCTTTGAAAAATAGACTTCATTATTTATTAGCACGAAACAATATTGATTTCAATTCGGGAAATCTCATTTATTAGAATCAGAATATTCAATTTCAATCTCAAAACGTAACTTGCACTGACAAGAGTATCAATAACAACTAATTATTGTTCCCCTCGATAATCTTATAGCTGTATGAGTAGATATATTTATTTTGTTTTGTAGTAATTGGATGTTATTGATATTTGATACCCGGTGGTGCTCCATAGATTGGAAGTAGACTCTTTTTTACGTGTTTTTTGCTTGACTTATAAAAAATTTAACAGCATTTTAATTCCAGTGTTTTTTTTTATTTATATCCATCGATATCTTCAACAATTAACTTCTACGATTGTTTTTTTTATTCAATGGGATAACTGTAAACTTTTATCCCACGTAAACCTATTATAATTATACACCTTTAACTTTATTCACGATTTGTTAGTGTTTCTGTTTTACAAGAAAATTCATTACCTTATCGCTTCTGGAAAGACTAGACTAGATACAAAATCGTTTTCGGAAGCAAAGAATCGGTTCTAAGAAATTCATGTTTAATATGGCCCAAGGCTAAATAAATATCCACCAGAAATATGCGAGCAATCAGAGAGTAAATAGAAAAGCAGCGTTGAACTAGGCTAGGCTATTCAGGAACGTGATTCTCTAAACAAAACTCTTCCTTGAAGTAATCTCTGCGCTTGATAGACAATCGTACCTTGACCCGTTCACTCGGTGATATTACACGAAGTCAAGTGTCTTGCCAAATGGCAAACCAACCGATTCCGTTAAACACCTGTGAGTGAATCAGTGAAGTTATGATTGTAACCCGAGAGCATTTCCGAGGCAATTTTTTTTAAAGAATCACACGCATCATAATTATTGGTTAGGACTTTTCTTTTTTTTACTTTGCTTCGTCGTACATTATTGATGAATGCACACCTTGTTCAGTATTATTTGTGGTTTATAGAGTACGACACACTGCAAAGAAGGATTATAGTTTATTTAAGAGAAAGTGAGACAAAATCTTGCAACGGCAAAGACGTCCGCAGAAAAAATATTCCAAAGAGCGAAATTAAAACAAAGCGTTGGGAATGAGGGCCGCAGGCAAAATAACATAATAGCAAATACATGGTTAATCAGAAAGTGTTTGAATTAGGTATATTAATTAATACTGTTATAGAAAGCCTTCGCATACAAAATTAAAACCTTCTAGTTCTTCTACTTTTTAGACCTTTTAACGTCAGTGACTGAATACTGTACGAGGGTCTACTACTCGTCTCAGCATAATTTTATCTTTGATATGAATCAATCTCATTGTTTGTCCAATCTAATTGCTTATTCCATAAACTTTATTTATTGAAATAAAATTATAATTAGACAAAGTTAAATTTAAAAAATACGAAACCTACATTTTAAATTACCAATCAACTACCTTACATTATCTACCTAACTAACTAAACAATCCGCCCCTTATCATTCAGGGGGCAAAAGGTGTCCATTACGCTGGCCGCGTTGCCGCGTTGAACGGCGATGGACAATCTCTGCACCAGGAATGATCCGGAACGGGAGTCCAGACCACGCTCACGTCCCACGTCTTTAAAAAATGGTTTATTACTTATTGCTTATTACTTCTCAAAGCATCAATCTTGAGCCAAATATTCTCCTTGTAACACATACAACCTTCCTTGATACTATACAGCACAGAGCAATGGTAAACATGTGCTATTAACAACTTTTAGTGGCTCGGCTGACACAACAAAATGCCTGAGCATAGATTAAGTATTTCTTTCAAAATGCACTTAGTTAATCGTCAATCAAGCACCAGCTAATTGCCCCGCGTGAACGATCACTTCTCCGCCCGATACTCTCTGAGCACGCGATTGCGTGATTACGAAAGAAAGGAATAACGCTGGTCACGTTGACAGAGATTTGCTCAAATAGCCATGCTATAAAAAATGCCCCCGCGGTTATTATGAATAAATAAAAAACAGTCGAATACGCAAATCGCCTCGGCAATTGTGTCGAACTACAGGGTGAATTGGTGATTGATCAGCTTCGATTATTGTTATGAGCGGAACACGAAGAGATAAACAAAATTATTTATGAGTTTCGAGTGCTTCGGTTAGTAAATAAGCTTGTCAGTTTAAAGCAGTGCAGCAGGGCAACGCAAGGGCTTAAATCACATTAGGTAAATGTTGAGCCACTTGAAGTTTTTCCACAGCAATAATGTCATACTTATGTTTGCTGTTACTGACTAATCTCTTATTAACAAAGAGCTAAAAACCTGTTTGTTATAAGTAGCAAAATGTAGGTATGATTGAAATGTCGAAGTGACAATTAAAAACAAACTAATATGACGTTAACATAAATTTAACAAGCCTTTATGAATAAAGAGGGTTAATATTAAGTACCTATGCATTTCTTTGTGAAAGGGTTCTACAGTATGTATAGCTATAGTTTAACATCTGGGTTAATATTCTAACATTTTGGCCGGCTACTATCCTCCTACGATCATTGCTACATTGGAAGGACCATTCGCATAATCTTGGAATAAAATAGATTTAGCGTTGGTAATCTTGCGCTTTAAGAAAAAGTTAACTATACCTAAGCTTTTTTATTTTACAATGCTTTCTGAGGATAACTTATAATCAGATGAAAATAAACGTCATGAAAACGGTGAATGTCGACTATCCTACTTCATGTAACTCTTATATCTGGATACGTTAATTATTTTAGATTAGTTCTATGTACATTATATCGAATGTTAGGGTATTATACATTAATTGTAATTAATATTGATAACGTATGGCAGCATCAATGTTGTGATACGTGAAGTGCTAATTGATTCTCCTGTCAAATTGGTAATAACAGATTCCGAGCGTAATACGATACAATTCTACTGCATAATTATCGTTGTTACTAATCATTTTTGTAAAGCAAGAAGTAAGTCTGATATTTTATTTTTAGGTATTTATGATATTTCCATGTAAGCCTCGTGTTGTACACGACACGATGTTTAGGTAACTACATTTTCATACAATAACAAATTTCACCATTCACAGTTCTTATATTTTCTTTAGTTTGTATTTTTGCTCTGGATTTCTAAATTATTTTACGTAAATATTACCCTCAAGCTGTTTGTCGTGAGCAGGCGATCGGGCAATTAGGCGAAACATCAATCGTAAATAAATACTCTACAATGTAAACACGTAAGTAATACTTACAACCTTATTTTGTAACTCGTCTAGGGATTACTATAAATTAGGGTTGCAAATCGGCAGTTAAGTAGTTCGGTGGTTAGAGACAGAGGAGTGACGGGATGATACGCCACAAAGCTCTCAAAGGACTACAAATGCAGATTTTGACGCAACATTGGTGACATGACGAAAGGACACACCAAGTGCGAAAGGGCTTTATGGATTCTATCCTTAGTTATACGATGGTTGGAGCGGCGAGAACTCCCGTGTCCCAACAATATAATTGCTAAATTATTAATGTGGATCCATTTGCTGGTGGGAGTGGACCTCTTCTCGTAGGTTTTGTATCTATCAACTGTGCGATACACACTGTTCTGCCCGAGTTAGCTCGATAGGGATATATGTATTTAGAGTTTATTCCACGTGTTGATGTCATGTCTCCGTCGCATGGATAAAAATATACATTGTGGGCTGGCTAGCTTGTGCAACGCTCATTACACTATAATAGCAATAGGGCCTTGACTCAGACTTGCCTTTGATTACATTGTTTTGTGTTACTTCCATAGGGGATGCCTTTATATCAATCTTAAAGCATGGTGAAGAGGCTCTTAGGACTTATACGTAAATAAACCCGATCAAACGCTCTTTACGCGGCAACTCTGACTAGGTACTCGTAGGTTTCCTATGCTTGTGATTTACACTCAGCCATCAGCAGCGCGCAGTGGAAGGATGACTGTCAGGAAGACCTGATCCATCCAACATCGTAGACGCCAGCTTTAAAATGCCTATGTAGAAAAATGAGATTACATTAGTTGAACTAGCATTAAAATAACAAAATATAAATTATTATATTATTCTTCTAACTATTCATTCACATAGTAGTAGCACTTTTTAACTGAACTCGTATCTTACAAGTTATTTCTCTTCTTTTGTTTCGTGTTTACTGCTATCCATTTACCGCTCATCAAAATGTTTTCAATAGGGACATTATAATTATATAACATGAACATGTTGGTGGGTACTCAAGGGAAAAGCAAAAACCACAGAACTAATTTCGTGTTTTTGTTACATAGTATGTATATGGGTTAGTTATACTAACAACTAGTTACTGAGATGTTCTCTTTACGTCGTAGTTACCTTAGATAATTATATTCTAAAAACACCTACTTTGCTGTCCAATACATCAATTTTTAGTTTATATATTTAATTTGTTGGCATAACCAAGCA
Organism: Pandemis corylana; assembly: GCA_949127965.1. Taxonomy (NCBI): domain Eukaryota; kingdom Metazoa; phylum Arthropoda; class Insecta; order Lepidoptera; family Tortricidae; genus Pandemis; species Pandemis corylana. The sequence goes on along the minus strand of OX421858.1, from coordinate 6,291,171 downwards.
CAAAAATCTAATTTGTTTCAGCTAAAAGGTTTATCCAAAGCCAATTATAATCAATTTTTCATTCATTTTAGGCGATGGAAGGGTACGGATATTTAATTATACGCCAAGTCCTGTTAATATTTTTGTAAAATTACATCCTCTGTGACAATTTGCATATTGTACCATATTTACGGACATTCGCGTTTTATTCCATTCCATCGTCGTTTCGTTTATCTTTTGTCAAACGACCGTGATGAAAAACCATATTGTTGAGTCAAAGGGATAACGTTTAGTGAAATCAGCATCGCTGACCAGTTCGCCGTCAGCTCTCTGCGAAGAATCACGTCCTAGACTTTGACAGACGGCAGTAAGTACCTACTTTTACTAACTTGTACTGAAACAGAATAAAAACGCTTTAACCCCAATCTCTGTGAAGTTGAAAATAAGTAAAATGTTCCCGCGTATTTACGCAAAATTATTTGCCTTTGATTTTGGGTGGACACCACGTTCCATTACCAGGTCTGGTGTTTCTGCCAATTATCAACGAAAATGGTTTTGTAATCAGACTTTTATATTCAGAGAGCCAAAATTAAACGACATGGAATTGCAAAGGTTCCGTTAGTTACACACACATTAGACACATTTGGACTACGAGTAAATTAATTTTTTTTTCAAACCATTTATTAAGTGCATTTATTAAGTGACCAATGGTGGAACGTTATCTAATGATAATTGCATGTGTTCACACGGTTAAAGTATACCAAATAAACATAATAAGAATTAAGAGTTCCTTGCAAGCGCATTGACTGAATACAGGCTCCCTGCCTCTAATTCCATATTTAACAATAATAAATAGGTATTTTAAAACTGTGTCATATGACAGGCATGTACACTCGACTATTGGCTCTACTGGCGATGGCCGTAGTGGTGTCCGGCGAGATCAGTTTTTGCAGGAAAAAAACGTACTTAGGGCGCGCTCAACAGTTTGACGACAAGGGCAAGAAGTGCTGGGACTACGTGGTGGTGCCATTTTGCAGCGGCAGATGCGATTCCAGAGAAGTATCGTCTTTTGTTTTTATTTTCATATTTATTTCGTAACTAGCTGTTGCCCGTGGCTTCGACCCTGTTCCTGATTTTTTCATGTTTTCTCACTGTTTAAACCTTCCCTGGATTTGTGCAAATGTTTTAAAACCAAAATTATTCAAATCGGTACAGCCACTCTCGAGTTTTAGTGAGAGACACGTACAGCAATTCGTTTTTAGATATATATATTTCGTAATAGAATTGCCTAAGACCTCACAATTTGGTACTTGAGACTCGCTCTGTGTACATTTTATATTACTGGGTCTAAGACAAATCGCTTGGGACATGGTTCTTTAGTGAGACGGCCGGTTAGTACCTACGGCACCTCATCAGTCGTCAAGTAAGACTCACCGAAAAGCATGCAATAATAATTTCTCGCAAGTATGTTATCCGTAAAATTATTAATCCCTTTTGGGCCCTACGTTTTGGATTGATGAACTGGAGATACTGTTGTGGACCAAGTCTTCTACCTGGCCCCCTGGAGGGGACGCGAGAATATTGAAGCGGTGGGCCGCCGAACTAGTTGAGTAAGGCGGAAACTAACCATGTATATGCTGTAAATCTGGCCTTCCTTAAAAGCAAGGGCAGCAACAAAACGTCAGCCAAAATGTAAAGATTGCTGATAAATATTGCCAGTGTAGAAGAACCGGTAGAAACTTATTTTTACTTCCTCATTATAACATTTTCTTTTTTATTTACATTGATTATTGATTACATACTAACTAAACATTAAGTAAGCCTGCTACATTGCTACTCTGCTACCATACATGTAATACAGCTATGTTGGCACTATACTATTCCTTAAACATTTGTTGAAGGTGTCCGATTGGCAGTTCCCCTTCAAAAAGGCCCACCATCCAGTGTGCATGCACAACGCGCGGCGCACTATACACGTCACGCTCCGCCACTGCGACGAAGGTGTAGCCGAGGGTACCGAGCTGTTCCAATTTATCGCTGCCGAGGACTGCCGCTGCAAGGTAATACCACAGTCATGGGGATTGCGTAATGGGATCAGAGATGGGGAAAAGGCGGGTCGTTGGCCAAATCTGGCTAGTAATGTTTTCTCTGCATGTACACCAAACGATATTATGAGAGTGGCATAGCTAAGAGCACCAAACAGTTCCAGCACACTGCTGTCACGGATGCGCATGGTAAATACCCTATTTTTAGTAGGTATAGGGAATTCTGTACGGGATATTAGAAATGAGAAATTTCCGCTTACAGAGCAAGCTAGGGCCCTCGTCAAGTTTCGTTCCGGCTCGTTATTACTATTTATAAGCAATTACAATTTGGGAGTATGAAACTCGGTCGTGATAACGGAAACTAGAAGAAAGAGGTTGGAAAATTACCCTCATTACGTCACCCAATGTTCGAGGAGCTAGACGGAATCTGTATGGCTCTTAAATCGTTAAGCTGCCAGCCACAGTGCAATCGACAAAATTAAAAAAAAATAAGAAAGTCCATTAGGAACTTTCTAAAAGATATATTATTACTCTGCTGAATGGCTTTGTGGAATGTTGCGCACAGCGATGTATTTTGAACTAAGAAGTTTCACGGAACTGAATTCAGTGGTATTCACAGTTTAGATCACGAAAGTTTCAATTCACACAGGCTCAAGTAGCTGTTGCAGCTTTATTGTACAGTTAACTGCTAAAAAACTATTAAATATCTTCTTGACAAAAGGACGGGAAAATTATATGAAATTGACACATGTCACAGATTATACATATCTAACAATACTGCTCGGCCTCAAAAGCATGCCCAATATTAGCATTTGGATCTGAGACTTCTATCTACAGACTTCTAATTATTTTATCTATCTACAGAGTGTAACAAAGGGGACCGAGAGAAGTGCGGGCGGGTAGTGGGCCTGCCGCCCGCACCTCTCTCGGCCCCCGCGGTCGTCCCGCCCCGCGTCCTAACACCGCGCGGGCGATGACTCATTTAAACGGTCGGTCTATAACACCCGCAGCAAGTCTTGCACAATACGCGCGTGAGCAGTGTCGCGCGCGAGATAGACTACCCGTTTTTTCTTACTGTTCCTTCTACAGTAAACAGACGGGTAGTCAGATGTGAATTTTTTAAGATTTTTGGAACGTGTGTCCGTTTAACGGAGGCTTAGCTTGTTTTATAATTGTATGTACTTTTCTGTCTACACTGTCATGGTCATCTGCAATTCAATGTCCGAATCGCCAGAGTAGTAAACATTCCACACTCATTAGTTACGTTGCACACATGCAATCTGATTAAATGGTTTTTTGATCACCCCTACAAAGTTCATACGAGTTAATTAGTTTTGTGTTAATGGGATTAATTACAGCCGAAGGCTAGAGCCCGCTCGCGTGCACACCCACATCTCGGTTACTGAGCATGTTCACCATCTAACGTATCAGCACCACTTAGACACCTCAAAAAGTTAAGCCAGCTTTAAGCTTCCTCCTATAAAACAAACATAAATCACGTCTTTATCCCTTACGGGGTAGACAGAGCCCAACCAAAGTAACAAGACCTAAAGGCCACGTTTAGCATGATTGTGGGCGTATAGGTGGAAAGGGGAATCAAAATAGTGATGGGCTAACGTTACCTCTATGATCTATTTAAATACCGAAATCGCACAATGTTGTAAATTTTTTGTTAAAGGTCGCTGCAGGTGATTTTAATTATAATGTGTCTTCCTGGTGTTGTATTTAAAACAAGACAGCAATTAAACTCAGATTTGTATTTTTTTTACATGAAGCACTCAAGAACGGTATCCGATCATTTGACCAACAAACGTTTGACAAATGTATCGGTTGACAAACATTTCATTTGGCAACCCTTTAATATCTGATAAACCGTAAACTTTAAAAAAAAACGTAAATCTTACGGCGTGGCTCACATTAGGTTAGGTTTGTTTTATAAGTTTTCGAAAAAGTCAATATTTTAGTAGAAATAAATGGTTGCCAAATGAAGTGTTTGTCAAACGATGCATTTGAGAAATGTTGTTTAGCAAATGATGGTAAACCCTCATGAACTGAACTAAACGCTCAGCCAAAATTTTTATGAAAACGAAAGACAATCAGTACCTACCTACCGATGTCGAGTCTGGTTTGTTGAAAGTTAATGCAGCTTCGGTTGTGGTAAGTTTGTATGGTAATGATCGTGGGAGGATAATGATGTCAAACTCTTCTACTTTGTAGCTTTAGATCGAGGTTATATCAAACCCTATCAAAAGAAAAATATAACAATTTTATTCAAGACACGGAGTAATATAAAATCTAATTTTCGTACAACCATTTTTTGTGCATGTTTAGGTGCCTTATATTTTTTAATAAACTCGAAAAGTTTTTTCAGTAGGTAAAAGTAAAAGTGAATAAGTGTACGATACAAGCATCGCACATTTCACGCGTCAGCTCTATTCATAATCCATTCAATTCTTTATTGCATTTTAATTTTAGTCAGTCTACGTTAATACGTGCTCCTAGCTAGTACCTTTTATACCTTGGTTATCAATAAATAAATACACCGTTATAAGTGTTTATATCAAGCATCAATCATCAGATCAGAGTTGCTGTACGTATCCCGTACATCAAATGGTCCTTCGAACCGGATTGTTTAGTGATTGTGTATGATAACGAATCGGTCCAAACGGCCTCCCACAAGCGGGTTCCACCGTAAGGATTGAGAAGGCGCAATATCATATACAGAGTGTTAAACATTCCACATCAAGTGAACATCATCAGTTGTAAATCATCACTAGAGACGTCTAACTACTATCAATTCAAGCCTTACATATCTTAGCAAGTTCTAAGTATCTAAGCATCAAGCTGCAGCAATCAATCAATCAATAAACCAAGGGATCAATCATACATCAAGCACAAACATCAGTGGCCACAATATCATCAGACAATCAGCATCAGTCAAGTTAAATTTAATATATAATCAATCAAGGTAACTGCCTACTTATCTATATATCAAGATGAGTGACGTCAGAGAAATGGAATTCCTCTTAAATCAACAAGGTCAACTCATGGCGAACATGAATCGTATGGTTGAAAATTACAAGAAGGATGGACCAAGCCGTCGGACAGTGTCTAACATCACAAGTAAGTTACACGCTCTTGACGGATTCTGGCAAGAATTCTTAAATAATCATAAAAGGTTAATGGAATCCAAAACCAAGGATATTCCTTACTTCTCCGAAGACAGTTATGAACAGACTAAGGCCTTCTACGAATCAACCACGGCCGTTCTGACAAATCATTTGGCAGTGGCAAAACAGGGACCTGTACCAGAACAACCGATAAAACCAACATCATCCCGTCAATCGACAAGTTGGGCAACTGAAACCGAAGAATGCGCAAGTAATGCCAATCAACAAAAACTATCAATTACTGCTCCGGGTTATCATCACACCAGGGACAACAACTCCACCGAACAAAATCAACCAGAGACAGAGCAGACCCCTACGGGCAATCCTCAGAATACTCAAAAGGCCGATCGTCAAATACCGGTCAATCAAGAGTTCGCCATTCCACCAATTTCTCGTAACCTTGATAAATCATCATTACATCCAACCAAGGTCGCGGAAAAGATGAGAAAACAACAAAGCAACTTCAAGGCTTTTGCACGCACCATTTTTTACATTGACCTTTCAATAGTTAATGAGAAATGGGAGTTAGAGGATATGCTTAAGACCGTTCAATCTCGTTGGGCAACCATTGACTCACTTCACTGGGACATCGACAGTGAACTTCTCGAAGATGATGAATTATACAATCAGGCTTTTTGCAAATATGAAAGGAAATTCCAAGAAATCAAGAAACTTATCAATACTAAAATTTGGTCTATGAATCATCGTGAGAAATCAACGCCGATGATGGATATACCACCATTTAGTGGAAATTATCAACAATGGGTATCTTTCAAGAACTTATTTAACGAAGCGATACACTACAACCGTTCTATGTCTAATGCTCAAAAAATGCAATTTTTAAAGAACAAGGTGCGTGGCGAAGCTGAAAAACTTATACAACATCTCAACATCAGCTCAGAAAACTATGAAACCTGTTGGGATATTTTAAACCACAGGTATAACAACACAAAACTTATATTCACAGCCCATCTTAACACTCTCTTATCATTGTCAACAATGCAAAATCAAGCATATCCACAAATCAAGCGCTTACATGACACCACGAACGAATGCTTGAACGCTATCAGAAACCTCGGCGTAGATATCGAGTCATGGGACCCACTTATTGTCCATATTTTGTCACAAAAGTTGGACACCGAAACTCATACAGAGTATATCGAATCACTAAAGAACCCACGGGATTTGCCGAGACTAAAGGAATTCCTAGATTTTCTAGAAATGAAATTTACATCATTCGAAGCAAGTCGGCGCAAGTTAGATACCCCAAAGCTAGCGCCGCCTGAAACACCAAGAAAACCACACTACAAATCATTTGGTAGCATCAAGGACTCATCATTATCTCCAATTAAATCAATGAACATCAAATCAAGTTATCAACAACGCAAAAATTGCCCGGTTTGTAACAAGAACCATGGAATATTTCATTGCGAAACATTTCAAAGCGCAAAAGCCGACAGCAAGCGGAACATTATTGCAAGATTAAACTTATGCAAGAATTGCCTTTATAATCATTACGGCAAAGGCTGTATTTCATCAAGTCGATGTCGCACGTGTAACGAAATGCATAACACGTTAGTGCACGATGCTTACACGCTGCAATCGGAAACTAAGGAGTCGTCGAATAACCGGAATAATGTCGGCAATGTTACACAAGAATGCAATAATATGGTTGAAATATTATTAGCGACCGCTCTAATCAAAGTAAAGGCCGCAGACGGAAATCATTTTACTATGCGAGCCCTAATAGATCAAGGTTCTCAAATGTCCTTGATCTTGGAGAATGCAGCTCAACTTCTGCAACTGCCACGACAGCGATGCAAAGGCATCGTCTATGGCATTGGTGCCAAGGAAAACAGTTGCAAGGGCGTCATCAGCGTTACTGCATCATCAGTGCACTCGGAATTTACATTTGGCGCAGACTTGTATATCATGAAAACACTTATGAATCATTTGCCAAACCGATCATTTTCTGAGCCCACGTGGTCGTACTTAAAAGATATTCAACTAGCAGACCCTGAGTTCAACGTCAGCCGCCCTATCGATCTTTTGCTGGGAGCCGACGTTTACGCCACTATCATACAAGGTGGCATTATCAAAGGAAGCGAATCTCTTCCAGTCGCACAGCAAACGCGACTTGGATGGATCTTATGTGGCAAGGTGCCATCATATCAATGCAATAGTATAATTAACAATATGGATGAAATCATGCGCTTCTGGACGATTGAAGACATCACAGAACCTTCAGGATTGTCCTCAGAAGACCAGCTCTGTATACAATTTTATCAAGATACCACACACCGCCAAGAAGACGGAAGATATGTAGTACGTCTGCCATTGAAGTCACAAAAGGAAGACATGTTAGGAAACTCAAAGAATGTGGCCATAGCACAGTTTAAACAACTCGAGAAAAAGTTCCGAAAAAATCCAATCATTGAAAAGGATTACAAACTTTTCATTCATGAATACATAGCATTAGGTCACATGCGCCTAAGTGTGACCGAGATAGACGATCAATGCAACCCGACACCCGACTGCTATTTACCTCATCACTGTGTGCAACGCGCAGACTCTGCAACTACAACATTGCGCGTGGTATTTAACGCGTCGGCAAAAACATCAAATGGTTTCAGTCTAAACGATATCATGTACAGTGGACCGAATTTACAACAAGATCTACTGTCTCTTATAATCAAGTGGAGACAATATAAAATAGCGTTTACCGCAGACATAGAAAAAATGTTTAGACAGATTGTTGTTGCCCATCAAGACCAAAAATATCAGAGGATCATCTGGCGAGATGAACCACATCAGCAGTTACGTGAATATACATTGTCGACTGTAACATATGGCACAAAAGCAGCCCCATTTCTTGCCATGATGACACTACGCCGGTTGGCAGATGATGAACGCCGGAATTACCCGGAAGCAGCCAGCGTCGTGGAAGAAAGTTTCTACATGGACGATCTCTTGCACGGCTGCAACAATATTGATTCAGCGAAGACATTACAATCAGATTTAATCGAACTAATGAAGCTGGGTGGATTCAATCTCCGGAAATGGGCATCAAACGAGCCAGAGCTGTTGAAAGTAGTTAGTAAAACTCAAGACTTACAAGAAACCGTCGAATTCAAAGATCAAGCCACTACAAAGACCCTGGGCCTCCGCTGGCATCCACAGGAAGATCAATTTACCTTCCAGGTGAAATTGGAAACGGCACCAATTAACACTTCAGAGACGATGACCAAGAGAGCATTGCTGTCGAAGATCGCAAAGGTATTCGACCTCGTGGGGTGGCTCGCCCCAGTAACAACAAAATTAAAATTGTTGTTTCAAAAGTTCGCATCAAATGATCTTGGATGGAACGATCAAATATCAGATGACATCAAGAAAGAATGGGATATTATATCGCAAGATCTTCAAAACATCAATGACATCAAGGTGCCACGATGGCTTAACAGCAGCAATAATCAAAACGTGGAACTTCATGGGTTTTGCGATGCATCAACCAAAGCCTATGCTTGCGTTATCTATTGCCGTGTTATCAACCACGACGACACAAAACCCGCGCTGCCGACTGTACTAGTAGCGGCTAAATCAAGACTGGTGCCGATGAAAAAGATTATCTCGCTGCCGCGACTAGAGTTATGCGCAGCGTTGCTTCTATCAATTCTCATGATAAAGGTGAAGCAATCATTATCAAACTTGAATATTACATTATTTGGTTGGTCTGACTCCACAGCCGTCTTAGGCTGGCTACACGGTGAGCCTAGCAAATGGAAACCCTTCATATCAAACAGAGTCGCAAAAATAACGGAAGTAATACCTCCAGCCTGTTGGAACTACATCAAATCAAGAGAGAATCCCGCAGACTGCGCTAGCCGAGGTATAACGGCTCAGCAACTGTTGGAGCATCCGTTATGGTGGAACGGTCCAAATTTGCTAGCATCATACTGTGACAATCAGAAAAAACCCACTTTCACCACCGATCAAGAAGTCAGAACGTCCAAACAATGCCACGCGTCAACATGTAAACAAACCACTGACGTCATCAATGACCTCGTCAACAAGTGTAGCAGTATGACGCGTGCTACGAGAATTCTCGCATGGGTGCTACGCGCTACGTCGCGGGCGCCCGGTCAGCAAAAACCTAGTTACTTGACGACCGATGAGTTGCGTCGGGCGAGAAACAAAATAATCAAACAGAGTCAAGAATTGGAATTCGCAAATGAAATCAGCAAACTAAACCAGCATCAAACGGTGGATTCAAAGAGCAATATCTCACAATTAACGCCATTCCTGGATCAAAATGGAATGTTGCGAGTCCGCGGACGACTAGAAAATGCTCATATTACATGGGAAAGAAAACATCCACTAATTATTCCACACAGCGGTCGCCTTACAGATCTGCTCATCGATCAAGCACATGAAACTGTACTACACGGAGGTGCCCGCCTTACTCTTTCCCGACTGAGAGAATCTTATTGGATTGTGGGAGGAAATAGAGCTACTAAAAAACGTCTACGGCGATGCGTCACGTGCATGAAGCAAAAACCCCAAAAACTATCACAAATAATGGGTGATTTACCAGAATCAAGGTCAAATCAGACAAGACCTTTCTTGAATACCGGGGTCGACTACACCGGCTTTGTAAACGTCAAGGCTAACAAAGGGCGTGGCATCAAAACCACCAAGGGGTATATTGCTGTCTTCGTTTGCATGGCAACAAAGGCAGTTCACTTAGAGCTAGTGTCGGATTTGACTTCCGAATCATTTTTGGCTGCTTTAAGAAGGATGTCGGCCCGGCGAGGAGCACCACATCATATCTACAGTGATAACGGTACCAATTTCGTCGGCGCCAGCAAGAAAATCAAAGAAGAGTACCAACAGATCAAGTCTACACTAAATCAAAATTTTTTCACCGCTATCAGTGAAATGAATATCAGCTGGCATTTTAATGCACCTGCCTGGCCTTCAGCAGGAGGTCTGTGGGAATCAGCAGTGGCCAGTCTTAAACATCATCTCCGCAGAGTACTCGGAGAACAACATCTGACGTTTGAAGAGTTTTCGACGCTGTTAGCCCAGATAGAAGCCTGTTTAAATGCACGTCCACTGTGTGCGTTGAGCGAAGACCCTGATGATTTGGATTACATCACACCATCTCACTTTCTATCAAGCGGGCCGACCTTGAACATCATCGAGACAGAGAGAGACGAAAGAACTCGCTGGCGTCTAACACAAAAAATATTCCAAGACATTTGGAAAAGATGGCAGGCCGAGTACCTATGTCAACTGCAATCACGTTGCAAATGGACTCAGCCTAGATCAAATATCAAGATCGGCGACGTTGTAATCATTCACGACGCAAACTTACCCGCTGGCAAGTGGGCCCTAGGCCGCGTGCTGGAGGTTCATCCGGGTAAATACGGCTACGTCCGAGTCGTGTCAGTAAAAACAAAGAACGGAGTCATCAAAAGACCTATCATCAAATTATCAGTCCTGCCTTTATCAGAAGAAGAACCGTCAAGCAATCATCAGAAAAATGATTTAAACGTCACACCGCCTAGAAACACAAGACCTAGAACAACAGCATCAACTAATAAAGTTATCAACTTTATATCAATGAGCTTAATGCTACTCACATTAATAATATCACCGGCACAAGGCAATTACAGCGTATCAAGTTTCAAAGACGGTCAGGCGATTTACTTCGACAAGGTCACGAACATGAAACTGGCCCGAGACGAGTGGAAACTGGTTGTTTATTATAACATCAACCCCTACTGGCAAGGATCCGTATTATTATCAAAATATATAAATCATCTGGAAAATAGTTGTCACATCATCGAACCTCATTCACAATGCAAGACTGTGTTACTGCAATTACGTCACGCTTCCTCGGAATTAAAATACTACGACGACATGCTACTCGGTCAACGCTCCGGACTATCACGACAGAGAAGAGGACTTATCAACGGAATCGGCAACATAGCTCATGGCCTGTTCGGCGTGCTCGACGAACAATTCGCCGAACAATATCAAAAGGACATTGAGTTGACTAGGACCAACGAAAAACATTTAACTAACTTATGGAGGAATCAAACTTCAGTTATTGAGGCGGAATATAATTTGCTGAAAAGGGTCGAAGATACCGTACAAAAACAACAACAGACCTTTGCTCAACATCTCGTAACCCTGGAATCAGCCTACAACAAACTGGACAATCAAAATCAAAATACGGTCCTTATCAATGAGTTTGCTGTATCATCTATTATCGCCAACAGTATTCTCGCTAATCTGAAGAGTATACAAGATACTTTATTAGACACAATCACTAATGTCATATATGGGAAGTTCAACATTCATCTGTTAACACCTCAACAGTTAAAAGAAGAGCTGAATATCATCGCTGGGCAAGTACCAAAGGACTTGACGCTTCCGTGTGAAAACATTAACACAGATTTGCCCAAACTATATCAACTAATGAAGGTGCGAACAAGAATGACCCGCCAGTTCCTCATCTTTGAAATCAAAATTCCGTTAGTTTTCCGAGATGCTTACGAACTCTTCCGACTCATACCAATTTCACATCAAGATGACAGAACAATGATCAAGATAATGCCCATAGCAAATCAAGTGGCTATTAACATGCAAAAAGAATCATTTATACCGATGCTGGACGAAGTTGTACAAAAATGCGATCATTATGACGCTTACAGTCTTATTTGCACGTTACAAGGTCCTATTTATCAATTAAAGTCGGACGAGCGGCTCTGCGTCACGGATCAAGTTACAAAACAATGCAAGACGGAGACCGACACCTGTCGCAGCACGTGGTCGGAACTAAGCGCTATCAATACGTACCTATTCTTTTGTTGTGATGGGTGCACCGCGAGAATCATATGCGGACAGGAAGTAAAAGCCGAACATTTGAACAAAGCTGGAATCATCGCGTTGCGAAAAGACTGCGTTCTCAACGGAGATACTTTTACAATATTTTCTCAAAGGAAACCCTCCAGCGAAATTAGTGCCCGAACAGACATTGTTCAATTGGACGTACCGTCTATAAATCACGTTATCAATTTAACAATACCTTCGATACCTCTGGAGCCAATCGATTATGAAACTAATAAGAAGTACTTCAAGGTCGTCAAAGAACAAATTGAACACATGAAGACAGAAGGAGTCTTGGCTGATCAAATCAACTATCATGACGTTCATCATTACGCAGCGATCTACGTGGTAATGGCTATAGTGCTCGTGCTAGCAGCGCTGTACCTACGCCGTTGCCAAAGGCGACGTCGCCTCATAGCTCGCCTCACGCCGCCATCATTTGTCGCGGCCCCTGTGAGGTGCGGACGCCGACCTGCCTCGGTGTTAACCGCATCGCAAAGCTCCCTCCGATCAGCAGCCGAGCAAAACAGCGGTGACCAACGCGCGCAGAGACAAGATCTACACGTTGTTACAAATGCAGCACCCGTATTTAGAGGATTTACGTCAACGCAATAATGTTCTAGCTGGAAACTTAGTATTGTATACCTTATCGTAATCATTTTCTTTACTACAGAAACTATTTGTTTATATAAAAAATATCAATCACAGCATCCTTATCTCCCTGGCCGGGAATATGTACGATACAAGCATCGCACATTTCACGCGTCAGCTCTATTCATAATCCATTCAATTCTTTATTGCATTGTAATTTTAGTCAGTCTACGTTAATACGTGCTCCTAGCTAGTACCTTTTATACCTTGGTTATCAATAAATAAATACACCGTTATAAGTGTTTATATCAAGCATCAATCATCAGATCAGAGTTGCTGTACGTATCCCGTACAATAAGAATTAATTTTATTGCTGTTCATTTATATTTTTATCATGGATCAATCATGCTAAGCGTGGCCTTTGGGTTTTGTTACCACAGAATCGGTCTACCCCGTAAGGGATAAAGACGTGATTTATGTATTTATGTATGTTTATCATGGATGTATATAAAATGGACGACGCTATCAAACTATCACGTGTCATTAAAACTTCGTAACTTTGATTTTCAGTCAAAATTGTGTTTGCCTAAATCGTTCTCGCATATTCGCGTTACTATGTTCAACACAAGCGAAAATCGTAAATTGTGCGTATCTGATTAATTCAAATACGGGCGGCCAACAGAATGGAGATATAATTTATAAACGACACTGAAAATTAGAACACATAGAAACATTCGTAAAGTAAAGCTATGGCCGGTAATGGAACCCGGAACCTCGTCATTCGGTGATGTGTGCTATAATACCTACCGCCGCTACACGACCCATAGAGATATATTCGACTAAAATACTCGTATGCCGTTGACGCATTCATAAATTGACACACTCAGTTATCATTATATTTCACCTTACTTGTGTCATCCACTTCAATACAGGTCCGTGCTTTAAATGTAAAGTGAACAATTTCCAATTAGATATGCTTTCGTTTTACATAAAAATGTTTTTATGTAGGTTTATATAAATAAATAATAAATTAATATCTTGGGACAAACTACACCAATTGACCTAGCCTCAAACTAAGCAAAGCTTGTACTATGGGTACCAGGCAACGGATAAACATACTTATATAATGTAGATAAATACATACTTAAATACATACAATATCCATGACTGGGGCACAAACATTCGTATTCATCATACAACTGTCTGCCCCAACCTGAATTCGAACTCGGGACCTCTAGCTTCATAGTCAGAGTCACTAACCATTAGGCTATCCGTTCGTCAAGTCGAAACGTTCTTTTTTTTATTATATATTCTTAAATAATTATTTGACCTCCTACAGACTTGTTCGTCCGAGGACACCAGCTGCGAGTGGCTGCCACCACATTCGAACTTGGTCGAGGGAATCAATAATGAAATAAAAGAAGAAGAAGAGGAGGAGGATTAATGTTTCTAACTATAACCTATTTGATGTATAAAACATGGCTAAATCAAACTTAACCATTAATCTTTACAAAATGTAATATCACCAACATCTACTTTCAACTATTTTCATATCACCAGACACTGCTTTTACATCGCTCCTTTCAAAAGTAGTTAAGAAACTTAGCTGTGAGTTTTTATTGCTTCTAGTTTTAATTAATATATTTATGTAGGCACTATTCTAACCTTGAATTGAAAACTATGGTACCTAAATAAATCAGTGCTTTTAGTTCATTTCAATAAAATCATTAATCAAAAGGCTTGTTATTGAGTCGAAGTTATTAATCCCTGCTTAAAAATAATTAAATTACTTTAGTATATTTCTCGATTCCCTAGGTATTTTTAATAGTAAGCTTCTGGAATAATTAGTCTGAATTAATAAACAAGATAAAAAAGAATCCAAATTTCCAAAAAATACAACCGAATTACCTCCTTCATTTTTTGAAAGTCGTTTAAAAATACATCATTTAAGTAATCTCTTACCATTCAAGTATTTTAAGATAGTAAATCGATAGACGTCTATTTTGTTAATCTATTGGCTACTTGTACTGTACTCATGTAGAAACGGACATAAACAATACTTGGCATAGTATAGAGCAATGTAATGTAATACCCTATGTTTGACACTAACGCATTTATGTGGAAATGCATTATACAACAAAATAAAAGAGCGTTAAATTAGGACGTACTACTCTCGCAGGACCTAGCAACTACAGAACAACGTCCCGGCCATATTTCACTGAAAATAATGTTGCCTGTTGTAATTTGAGGAATTTTAGGACATTTATTATAGTTTGCGGAATTTCATTAGCTTCATTGTTTATAATGATAACGTAATTGTAAATAGGTACATTACAATTGGAATAAAGTCTCTGTCTACCCCTATGGGAAAGAGGCGTGACGGTAGTTGTGTACATATTATTATGTAAGTATGTACATTACAATTTAAGTGAGCATTTCATGTGCACTTTATTAATTAGTAAAATTATTGATGCATCCACAAAGCAAAGAGCACAGATCGACACAAAAAGCAGGAGGAAAAGTCAGCTTCATGGAAAAAATCATTCAAACGAAAATTCTTCTAAATGCTTCTAAAATGTGTCATTTGGTAAGTAAATGTGACGTACTTTTTCTGCACATGGCTGACACAGAGCTTTTAAGATAGCTGTTTACTGGTGGTGTGTTTATTTTCAGTTACATTCACGTTATCCTGACTGACATTCAGTCTTTTTTGTTTCCCATTCTTATCGGTGACGTGCACATTGCGGTCAAGTCTTGCCAATTAGTGTATCTGCGTTGTCTCGCTCTATACGTTTAACTTTTTATACGTAAGCCATTGCATACCTGCACATATAACTCGAATTTTGTTAGTTGGTAATTCAAAAACTGACCCCGTTTTAGGATTTTTTAAACCAAGTAAGTAATTAAGGGAGTGTATTGTATAATATGTAGAAAAATTGTACAACGTCAAAAAGTTTTTAAGCACGCTCCCAGAAAATTCCAGGAACTTTATGTATGACTGTCTCCCGTGGAGTCATATATCAAGAAAACTTAAGGCAGGTAAAGTTAGAAGTCGCAAATTACTCTTTCGAGGCACACGCCGTCCGTTATGTTACTTTGCCGATGGCCTTTCTTATGTTATTCTTGTGTTTCAAATCTCATATAAGCATACCATAAAGTTGAGGTTTAAATTTATTTTTACGATGAAGATATGTAGTCGACCGAGATATTCCTTTACCACCCTAATTTAATGTCATTTATACGACTTAAAACATGTAAGACTTTAGTCAATACGACGATTACAAAAAATTTCAACCGTTCTTTATACCTACTCGAACGAGTCTGGAATCGAGATAAAATAGACATCCTTTTACGACCCAACATCATTAAAAATCGTAGTAAACCTTAAGAAATGATATCCAATCAATATTTTTCGTTATTTGAACTTCATGCTTACAACACCCTATTCATAGTCATGAATAGGGTGTTGTTAGCGGCTGAAGATATGTGTAAATAACCATACCTAAAATTATGCAACCGTCTACTTATAATACCTTAACTTTATCTCGACTATCAAATTAACATGCGACCTGAATTACCAACAATGAACTACATGAAACACTGTCCTGAAAGTTTATACAACAAAGCGGCTTCTGAACCTCACTGGAATGTTTATCGGTAAGATTATAGGGGAAACTATAATCAAAGTTTTCATTCTACGTACTTCCTTAGGCATACAAAAGAGCTTATATACGAATTCCTGGTAAGATACATCTATATATTACAAAGTAGACAATAGTAATCGTACATGTGATTCGACTATAGTACCTTACAACCTTAGTTTCTTCTTGTTACAAAAGATATATGTAACGATACAGGACAGGATATAAGGACGGAGCACAAGTAAATTGCATTATTTGGGATTAGTTGATTACCTGCCTACTGTGAATGTTATCATAATTTACTAATTAATTAAATCTTGCTGAAATACTTCAAATTAATTCGATTCCAAAAACCGTTTAAGTTAAAATTACCAAAGCCTAATGCAAAAAGAACTTAAAACGTCAATTTATTTGCTTTACGCGTCATAACGATGAGTTTAACTGCTTTTTTACTACACCCCGCCTTTTCTCTGTTTCCCTTTTACATCGTAAAAATAAAAATGTCTTTTCACGACAGTCATTACAGTAAAAAATTCAGATGGCAGAGACAAGCCAGAAAGATGCATTTCCTTAAAAATACACGATAAAATTTGGAAAACAAAATAGGGGTATGAATAAAAATTTAAACCAATAAAGTTAATAATATTAAGCAAAAACCTAAACTGAGAAAAAAATAAAGTATCAAGTAGTAAAAAGTTATTTAAGTTGTTCAGTTTTCTCTAGAGCGTCAACACATATCAGTTTGCAGGCTTAAAATTTTACTAAGACTATTCCCAGAAGTGCACACCCACGAATGCATATCAGACACATTTACCGATAAACAGAAGTTGACCAGCTTAAGTAGACCCGAGTAGAAACTTTTATCTGCTATCACGTTTATTGTTTGTAGAGAGAATTGAGTATTAGCGGAGTTCTGGTTATAGTGGAAATGGTACGATCCGGGATTATTCTTCCGCAGGGGGAGGCGACTAGACGGCGCCAGCAATGCTGACTCAGCGATACCAAATCACTAAACCGCTGCAATTGACTCATTTTATTTACTATTCTTTTTCTTTATTTGGCATATTTTTCTTTCATCGAAAAATAATGAGTACATTTACTTAAAGAAATACATAAAAAACACACACAATAGGACTTACACCTAACACGACTATTATCTGTATAATATTGAGTCGTTTTCCGGGTTAATAATTTGGTTTCCTTAGAAATGTGTGTAGTGTAGATCCAAACAGGGAACCGATTTTTAATAGAATATTTCCCGGAAATAACATACTAAATAGGCGAAAAATCAGACTTATTGCTACAGAACTACAATTCAAATCAAAATGTTCGACTAGTTGGCAAGATTAGAGTTGTATTACTTCTTGCACTCTACGTATTCGTATTTAAAATACAGTAGGTATATTTTAAGTAAAGGTAGGTACTTTCAAAAATCAGGGGTAGTTAAAAATGTCTCAATACGGCGATATGTTACTTGATACATTTCATTAACTACTATTTTTAGGTTCTTGACAGATGTAGAATGGCAGGCGCCAAGGTGAAAATGTGACAAGTCCCAGATGCTACTTTATAGGTTTCCAGTATTCTGGTCAAACAGTAATATTCAGAGTAGTTATTACATTGATTCGGTTTTATTAACCTAGAAATGGTGAATAGAGCTCTTGATTGTCACGTTTGCCTTGGATGATGTTAGTATGACGTTTCTGTAATCACATTTTAATCATAGTAGCAATAGAACGACGAATCGGAAAAATCATTTTTTGCTAGTGTAAATATACTTATATTTTGTAACTATTCACAGTCCTTAAGCTAGTGCTTTAATTAAAAGTGAGCACTGCGCGAAGTGTAAAATACTTGT
Source organism: Pandemis corylana (assembly GCA_949127965.1). Taxonomy (NCBI): domain Eukaryota; kingdom Metazoa; phylum Arthropoda; class Insecta; order Lepidoptera; family Tortricidae; genus Pandemis; species Pandemis corylana. Next base: position 6,272,993 of record OX421858.1, on the reverse strand, counting down.
GAATAGCACCAAAGTCAACTTAATCTTAGATCGTCAGATCGCCACTACTATTAAAGTTTCAGCACTTAAAACTTATTTTCTCTTCTGTTCATTAAAATGCAGATTTTATTAACTGACAGCAACAGACTAAGTTAGAAGTTCTAACGTAATGGGAAGAAGTAATGCTGCAAACCCACTTGTCCATTGATTGCTCACGTATCTCGAACGTAATCAACGAACGTGACAAGTAATAAGTCAACTCGTCTCTCTGGTAGTAAATGTGAGACTGTCAAATTTTATTACGAGTAGATGTGTTCCTGTGGGAAAGATAATAAGAAATTTATAAGATTAAGATATACGTAAAGCTATAAGAAAAGTTTACGATTGAATATATGAATTTTAAACATCGCTGTGTTTAACAAATTATCATTTTATATTTATTTCGAAACCCGGTGTCTCAAAAGATTTTTATCGCAAATAAAATAACTTAGCAAGTACGTGTAAACTGGTTATTTTTATCGAATCGATAGCTTGCTCGGGTGGAAAAGCGTCTTACGTTTAAGAAGCAACAAAGTGTACGTGTAGCAGGGTATTTGTGATTCCAGCCGCAAAATCCACTTAACACTTCGCAGGCCGCTGTTCTGACTAATTCATGTAATCCCTTTAAACGAAATTAATTATAATTATAAATTTATATCAATCCGCAAAAGAATTACTTTTACATTTAGTCCAGAAAATAAGTAGAAATTTAACAATGTGTTAGAATTACTAAAACGATATTAAGTATAATGTTAAACCCTGGTATTTTAATTTTAAAGCCGCGTAGGTACACACAATAAACGTGGGTAAGTACCTAGCAAGCTTTTACCCGTAACTTTTTTTAAACAAGCAACCGTGTGGAAGAACCATGTAAAACTCTAATATCACTAATCAAAATAATTTCGGTAATTATTTTTAACCGACTTCAAAAAAAGGAGGAGGTTCTCAATTCGTCTGTATTTTTTTTAAAGATTATTACGAAAAGGGGTTTCAAATACCTAATTGATTTTTCTGTACAAAAATAGAATAAAAAACACGGGCGTTCTGTTTAAACAATTCAAATTCGACAAATAATTCCTGAAGTAGTTGATTGTTGCCATTTTTTACTGCCGAATGGAGATCGTAAACTATTTTACGTAAGTTCATCCCCTAAGACATTCCTTCCCCTTGCAAATGCTGCCCGCGCGCCATGTCGCATTGCGGGAGGGGACTAGATGGCTCAATCCACAAGCTTACATCTTCCTGTATTCATCTTTTTGTATTTAATCCAGATATCCACAAACCAGTTTGACACGAGTAGGTACGCTTGAGACATAATTTACAAACATTTTCTATCGTAAGCCCTGGGCCTCTATTCGGCGCTGTAACGGCGCACTTCGTCATAGGTACGGCATAGGATTGGCATCCATGCGTCGAAAACACAAAGCCTCTGTTTGGCAAACGTTGCGCTGAAATTGCCAGCCGAATAAAATGTAATGCCCCTAAAATTGGCTAAGTAAAGTTTTTGGACGAGGTGCAAATTATATTTTTTTTCGACAGTCGACGTCTTAATAATCGAGGAACTGGAGCTCTTTTATTTTTATTCCCTATCATTAATTAGAAATAATTTTTTAAATGCTCGATATGACATTTGTGAGATTTAACGGCCGATAAGCTCTGTTGGCTAGAACTAGCTTGTAATAAAAAAAAAAACTACGTCAACTGTTTGACATTGTCAAAAAATAATATCGCGGTTCTGTTTATTTGCGTTTGCGTGTAATCAGTGTTAGCAGTGTGTTTTTAATAATATTTCAACGACCTCAGCACAACCTCCGGCCTTTCGATATTGCCGCACTTCTCTTCGACCTTTGCACGATATTTTGGACTACGATTTCAGCTACTTTCCACGACTTAGGCACTGCTTCTTGGACTTTTGTACTTCCACACGAGTGTAATGGATTTGGACGATCCCCAAAGCACTGCAGAGGAAATTAAGCATTACAGGGATGTACTCCAATGCTTTGTACCGTCATATAAGAAGTATAGACGGGATTTTCCAAATATTTGAGCTTAACAAAGGCTTTACAAGCGACTTGGTGCCAAGCTCTAGAAATGAACTGTCCGAAACGGAACTCATATAGTCATATGTCTGTGAGGAACATATCAATGTGAGTATATTGCAGTTAATGTTGTTGTAAGAAATTAAGATTATTGAATCTAGTAAAATGCTTTTATTATATTTACAGATTGAGGAAGATTGCTACCAAAGTAAATCTGGCTAATTACACCTAAAAAATACTGCAAACTTGATATTAACCAAAGCATACCATGAGATTGTAAGTGTCAGCTAGGTGTCTTATTTTATAATTTGTAATTTTTCTTCATTATATTAATTAACAAGGTTATTTAAATGTTCAATGTGTTATTATGAATGTAAACACAGGATATTTATCCCTTGCCATTATTGTACAGTTAACTACAAAAAGATGTGAACAATTTATTCACCTTAGTTCATTGCTACGCCTATTGTTTTCTTTGGTGAATCCTCTCCTCTTCTTAAGGCAAAAAATTAAGTGTAAATTGGACGCTGATATGTACTTCGTTATGTGCTTATTTTTAGGAAATGTTGAATGATGAAAGCAGCCTAACACAAAAGATCTGGCTCAAAGCAGTTACTGCAACATACCCCTACCCTGGGACCGTGCCAGATTCAGAGGTAAAATTATGTACCTGTATAAAAAGAAAAATTAAGTGACAGATTGAGTGATAACAATTTTTCTATGGTAGGAACCAAAAACCCAAAATAGTAAAAATTTTGACAAAATTGTTAGTGTAAAACAATATAATAGCTAGTAGTTATTATAAAGGACTGGTTTGTAAAATTAATTTGATTCTTTTTTTCCAGTGTGATTTTTCGACTCGGACCCAAATCATATATTCAAACAATGGCTTTGTTTGAATATATGATTTTGGTGAAACCATCAGTAAAATGTGTAGCCTGTTCAGCTAATATTACTGAAAAAATCATGCCAAGCAAGCTGTCATCTTCAACTGCAAGTCGTTCATCAACACCGACGTGATATGAACCCAGAGCCCCTCATCGTCAAGCTCAACCAAGGAGACAAAAGGAAGGGAATAATATGTCAGGACGTACACATATCTTAAGAATTATTAAGGAAACTTCAAAATGTATCTTGGTCTTCCTAAAACATATTTTTGGTTGATATGTGGACGAAGCAGTTATAATGTGCTTTAGTCAATTTGCAAGGTGACATAATAAAAATACAATAATTTTTGTTTGTTTTATTTTAAAATGTACAAATTAGTCCTTATTTTTATAAATATACACTTGTTAACAAAAATATTTCTGAAAGACCTATCCAACGATACCTGATGTGATAGATTATGAAAAAAATCACCATCTCAAATTGGGTCACAGACACATTGCTTTTAAAATTTTCAAAACTGTGATTATTAGTTTTAGTTGTAAAATCAAGTATCATGTCAAATGTACACCATTTTGTTAAACCATTATCATGATCCGGTAAAAATGACAAAATCAAAGTCCTCAATTTTTCTTTTTTTACATTCTTCATAAAATGCATTGAGTTTCTCCGGATCTCTTGGTCCTAGTTCTATTCCTCTTTTCTTGGGTGGAAAAATATCCTTGGAGGATATTGGCTGTGTTCCCTCACTAGCTATGGTTCTGTAGATTTTTTTTGTAACCAATATAACACCACCAATGTGTGTTTACATCCACCTGAAAGTAAAACAAATCAATGAAAATATAATCTTCAATAACCATAAATATTTACTCTATAGTGTAAGTATTTACCAGCTGATGCAGAACAAACATCACATGTTGCATCAATTATATTACTATTCGCCTCTTCTAAATGAATAGTCACAAGATAATATTTCATCCTTATTTTGTGCTCCGGAACAACTTTGGCCCTGACAAAGCATTCAGTGTTCCCTCTTTTAATTTCCACATAACCTACTGCGTTATCAACATAACCACCTCTTGATGACCTAAAATGCAATGGAAAACATTATAACACAAGATCTTTCATCATCATCATCTGCCTATTTATGTCCCACTGCTGGGCACAGGCTTATTTGTAACCAAATTTAAATGATTTTGATTTAATTTGATGTACAACAATACACTATGTATGTATGTGTTAAATATTTGTAATCATGATTATTATATGCATCAGAATGTTTGTGAAATTCGTCAGTACGTACATGAGTGTCTTCACACCTCTTATTTCAGCAACATTGTGCTTATCGTTTGTGTAGAAATATTCCAATATCATGAACATATCCATGTGTGGCAAGTTTCTTGAATCCGCTCGTACAAATTCGCTCATTTTGTGATCAATAGCGAAGCCTCAGTATTAAAAAAATCAGTCCAACAGTCAAGGCGGGGGTCGCCGTAAAGCAGAAAAACGTTGTCCAAGAAGAAGTGCCTAAGTCGTCGATAGTAGCTGAAATCGTAGTCCAAATATCGTGCAAAGGTCGAAGAGAAGTGCGGCAATATCGAAAGGCAGGAGGTTGTGCTGAGGTCGTTGAAATATTATTAAAAACACACTGCTAACACTGATTACACGCAAATGCAAATAAACAGAACCGCGGTATTATTTTTTGACAATGTCAAACGTGACAGTTGACGTAGTTTTTTTTTATTACAAGCTAGTTCTAGGCAACAGAGCTTATCGGCCGTTAAATCTCACAAATGTCATATCGAGCATTTAAAAAAATATTTCTAATTAATGATAGGAAATAAAAATAAAAGAGTTGCAGTTCCTCGATTATTAAGACGTCGACTGTCGAAAAAAAATATAATTTGCACCTCTTCCAAAAACTTTACTTAGCCAATCAACCGTTTGAACTGTCACGCACGATCACTCTACTTGTCAACGCTATTTTATTTAAGACAACGCTAAAACATGTCATAAAATGTTTCTACCGCCTTTGATGATTATAAAATTCATTTAATTATCCTACGACTTTACTGTATGGGCACAAACCCCTTTGCTTTTCTAACTGACTAGCTGTCATAATTTAAAAAAAGTTTCTAATCCTAGCGTATCTGTCTGTCATCTCATCTTCTGTCTATGACATTCCGTGCATTATGGTATAGGTACGTTATTGATTGATAAATATTTCGTTCGAACAAAGCCAATATGAGAATGTATACATTAATATGCTATTATATATCTCATATTCAATCAAAATGTTTTATGAATCATTGTCGGCATCATGAACTAAATCAACAACTATCCTTTGTTGTATTACAGGTTAGTACCGGTTATTCATCTATTTTATTATTTATTTTCTAAACATACTTTTTGGTAAGGAACTTAATTTCTTTTCGAAAAGGACTAAATTTAACTACTGGTGTCCCTGTGACTTATTAATCAATAATTGTACGTTTCTATTTCCAGATTGCAATCAAGGTACTAAATGTGCCAAAGTGAATTATTACATGAATAACAAGGATGCAACTGTCCTTCACACATCTTGAACCGTGTCACATTATGTTAAAATACTACGGATCTTAGGTTGACAGCCGAACTTAAATGAAACCTGTAGACCAATCTACTGAACTCCTAAAGTAAGTTACCTTAACCAATAATTTATTTTTATTATTGATAGTCATATAATATATTTTCTGTAACATGGTAAAGTATGTCAGACATGTACAAAAGTAGTTTCTGTTTACCCCTACGGAAATTTAGGTGTGATGGTATGTACATAAGTTAAAGAACTACTAGTCGCTGATTGTTCATTATATTTATGACTCTGTCCAAGTTGAAATTTAGCACTTATAATACCATGCAGGTTTAAATTAAAATAGACTAAACTTTTATGCCAGGAACTTACATACTCATATATAAGAATGACAACCAATTTGTATGCTGACAATGTTGCATGTTAACACTAGTATTTCAATACATCCCACTTGCAATATATATATAATCACTTAAATCATTTCTATTCATTGTTGTTTGTTACTATTTCATTGATTATCTTGTCAGACTTCAAGGGTAGTTAAATATGTATAACTAGCTTCTGCCTACGACTTTGTCTGTGTGGAATCAAATATAGCCAATGTTTTAACAGGGATAATGTAGGATTCTAATGGTGAAAGAATTATTCAAATTGGTCCAGTACTGGATCAATACCAGGTCCAGTTTCGGAGTCTATTCAATGTAAACAAACAAACAATACTTTCCTCTGTATAAATTTGTAAAACCAATGTGTTGCTAGCCTATTCACTCTAAGAATTTTCATGAACAATTATCTAGGCTGTAATTTCCTTCATGTAATAATCTCACTATAACCTGAATTTGTTTTCTGTACATCGTCTGTCTGTTGTATATAAACAAAATGAACATTTATTTTGTTTACAGATACTCCAACTGTCTGGAAGTTCGAACAGTATTGTCGGGTTTTAAATTCAATCATTGAAACATGCCTGGATGCTAAATGCACAGACGGAGTGGCGAAAAGTTACGACCATATACACATGAAGTTCTCAAGATCTGTACTGTCACCGCTTTCCCAATGTTGTCTGCCTGCGGCCTTTATGCAACTATCTTATTTCAAAATAAAATTAATATTTTGGCATGCTAGTATGCGAACTAATGTAATTAACAATCATTACTATAACTAATAAAACTTATTTGTGACTTATTTCCTGTTACCTCCTATTACATTAAACTTATTATACTTAACCTACTGAATCTGTCTACTTATCTTGTCTGTGTTATTATTCTTTATAACTTTATTATGATAAATTAATGATATCAAACAATTATGTTACATTTAAATGCCTTTCTTTTCTAGTTTTTTTTAAATATTTGAATTAAAACATCTTGCCAAGACAAAATGACTGCTGACAGACTTTTATTAACATTTTCTATGTCTGCTTGTTCATGCTTAGAGAATGCCATTCCAAAAAGCTAAACCGATTTTTGATATAGTTTGCCCTTTATCTCTTGTTTTGATATTCATGAAAATACTTTACTTATTTGCGCTTGAATGCATAGTTTGACTTTCTAAAACTCGAATGATCTGATTAACCATTTTGCCTGTTTACTATCACACGTTTTGAAGTTTAAAGTTGTATATACCCGTGAAGTTCTCAAGATCTGTACTGTCACCGCTTTCCCTGTGTTGTCTGCCTGCGGCCTTTATGCAACTATCTTGTTTCAAAATAAAATTAATATTTTGGCATGCTCTCCATTATACATTAAATATGCGAATTATCAATCATTACTATAGCTAATAAAAGTTCTTTGAGAGTTATTTCCTGTTACCTCCTATTACATTAAACTAACATTTGAAAACACTAAAAATAGCTAATGAATTTGCCACCTAACTGGGCTATTCTTACTTAGAAATGTATCAGTATTACAGACGGTACTGGGGCCACAATGGCCCTGCGTGGGACTCCATCCTTCCCCTATTCCCACCCTTACGCCACCAGCTAACAAAATAATCCTTCATGAAGAATCATGTTGCTGAAAAACTATGCACTAAAAATGGTGCTAATTAAAGATCTATAATACCGACACAGTTTCTACTCTAATGAACTCTCCTTTCAATAACTATTTGATTTATTATCCTTTATGGAAATGATGACTATTAATTCTATAAATCAGACCTTCAATATGTTGAGTTGATGAGAATTTTATTAATTATAAGCTAAACTTTTGGAAAATTAACATATATCCTTTATTAAATCGGAATGCAGTGTTTTTTTGTATGTACTTTAATAAATCCTATCAAAACAATATGATCTATGTACATATGTGGGGAGTGTGAATGGTAAAGTTGGGAGGGGAAGGCCTAGACGGACGTTTCGAGACCAAATAGGAGACGTGTTTTTTCCTTTGCTTTGAGGGACGAACTGATAAAAAAACTTAAAAATGGTGACCGATCTTAACACCTCATGAGTTCAATGACCTCATCATGTTTTTATTTCACAAATTACGTAGCAATTTTAATTTTCCACATTCATGGTCTCGATTCAAAATCGCTATTTTTTTATGCTTTTTAATTGGGGATAGGTTTCGATAGAATTATTGAAAACAAATTAATTGCCCTGAGATCGCGGATTCACCTCACCTTGCACAGACCGTTTTTATTTACCGAATTACACAACAATCTGAGTTTTCCAGATATATTTCCTCGATTCAAAATCGATATTTTTTTACGCTTAATAATTTGGGATAGCTTTCGATCGAATTAATAAAAAAATGATGTTTGCCGTGAGTAAGCCGCACGTAATATTGGAACCTTTTTCATCCACCTTTACTCCATCCATCAGTGAGGCATACAGTGGGCGATTTGACACATCGAATTCCAAAATTGACAGCTAGCCTGACCATGCGTTGTGCGATCTGCGATTATGTTGCAAAGGCTCGGATTACTTGGGGATTCGGGGGTTTTAGTTTTTCTTAATTATGGCTTAAATTTTGATCAATTTGATGTGATCGCACTGAATAGATAATTATTAGATAACTCGTTATAGATTTGATAGGATATGCGGTCAGAACTCCTCTTTTTTCTGACACACTTTGACAGCTGTTGAAAATCCCCAACAAAAATGACGAGGCGCCCCGAATAGCTTACTAAAAACGCATTGCTTTCTCTTCGGATTGTGTTCGGCAAACTGACATTTGGGCGACCCCGAATAGCAAATTAAACGTTAGGCACTGCAAATGGTTGGTCATAGCTTGGGCGTGTCAGCGCCGAATAGAGGCCCTGATGTGGCTCTCTAGACCGGACTTAGTTTTAAATACCCAGTCACAGGTGATAATATAGATCTGATCATGTGGTTAACTATACCTACTTACATTACATACTGAAGAGACAGAAGAGTATCATATTTTATTTTTGGATCCGCTAGAAACCCGCTAAGCGCACCTACAGGAATCGGGAATAAAGTTTCTTATTTTTAAACTTAGCTTACTTCGCAACATTTAATCGTTATGAAATCAAATCTAAATATTTTAAGCAGGAAAAAAGAAACTTAAGCAAAAACATAAAAATGAGTATACCTACCTACATGTTACTTTGCTAGGCACACTGGAAAACAAAAGTCGGAACTTAATGAAAGAAAAAACTTTTTAACTCCTTTAAATATTATAAGTAGTCTGTAGTTGTAACACGGCGTCAGGGGAGTGTTTAAAACTTGGACTTTCTTAAAGTCGCTGGATTCCGTGACTTACGTCTCATCAGCAAGTGGGGAAGCTCTAAGCCGACTTATAAATTGCTTTTGGTAATTTAATATATCGTAACGGCGGGGTAGGGATCCACCGCACTGCTAAACCTTTTACGCGAAGATTTCTAAAGAGAGCTTGAAAAATGGCACTTAATGCAAACAAATTTTTGGGTGTTAAGTTTTAATTTTAAAAACATGGAAACCTAATAATCGGTAATGTTTTAATTACACAAAGTATTTACAAATAATAACATTAACATCACACTTAAAAAACTATTCATTAATATAAATGTACACTAAAATAAATCAATTAAACTAAAACTAATTTATTAAAATTATATTTCCATTTAAGTTGTTTTCTATAGTTTGAAATGAATCCGTGAATTTGTCTCGATTGCATGTTTTAATTTGTCCCTTAACTCTGTGTGCGTGCATTTTTTTAATGAAACATAAAAGCCTAACGCGCAAGTAGTATAATTTTTGCGTGATCACTGGCCAATGCTGCTTGGAGAGGTGAGCTCTCGAGGAATTGCAGCTGTGGCGTCCTCGTGTGGTTCGATCATGTCTATTGCTTATGTCTCTTGTGACCAAAAAGAGCTCGTTAAAGGTAATCGCAATCTATATTCCGTTAATAATATACCTTAGTACTGTTTTAAATATTGAACAGGTAGGTGCATATTACGCAATGATGAATTCATACGATCAAGAGAAAAAAATAAAGACACAACCTACATACATACATTATGTAGATCTGTATTAAATTATTAAAACCGGCAAACTGTACCCATCTCGAGCGAACTTCAAATCACATACTCGTTTTACCTATCTTTTCGAGAAAGCAATAACGAATTCCAGGACATGACTATTTTATACTGTACCAACTGTTTCTAAATTATGAAACACAAAATTCGGAAATATTCGAAATTCTTTCTGATGTTACTGTTGTGTTATTATATAATTATTTCGTAACATAACTTTTCAATTTGCTCATTTTTCCACAAGAAAAAATAAGCCGATTCTTCATAGAAACCATTATGAAATACATACAATGAAAAGCAAAAATAACGGGTCACTTTCCAAATTTGTATAAAAGTTGCCCGTTACTTTTGCTCGTCAGTGTTAATACGATCTACAAATTTTTACATACTATGTGTTTGTTATTTATAATTTATAATAATAAATAAAAATGAATCGTCGAAATGTATGTACCTACGCGCATAACTTCCAAACGACTGCACCGAATTGGATAATTCTTTTTTTGTGTTTGTTACTGTTTGGACAAAGTTTGTATAAAATAAAATTTTGAATAAGAGAACTGAAACGGGACCGAAGACGCGGGCAACAGTTAGTTGCAAATAAAGAAGCTACTAGCCTACTGAATGATTGACAAATAAATAAAAGTTAACTTTTTGCCGCAATTAGCTGTAAATAAGCAACAAAAATTAAAATTTACAATGAATTAAATGAATAACTGATGCTTCTGGCTGGATTTATGTGTCTTTGTTTAAGTTCAAACAATTTTGGTATGAAATAAAGTGGGACAACACCTACCGACTATTAACAGGATAAGACATTGTACCTTGAAATGAAACTAATTCCAACTGATAAGATCACGTTTAATAACTTACAAATCCCGACGTTTCGAACCCTTTATATAGGTCTTATGGTGATAAGACGGCTGCGATAACAGTAATCTAAGATAATTCAGTTAAAACATGCAAAGTACGCTTTTAGGTAGGCTTTTAACCATCTACCTTCTCCAAATGTTTGAAAATAATAATGTGTTTGTATAATACTGAAAAAAATGCTGCACTCACTCAATTATATTTTAACTAGCTTCTACCCGCGACTTCGTCTGCGTAGAATTATACATAAAAACCTTCCTCTTGAATCACTCTATCTATTAAAAAAACCGCATCAAAATCCGTTGCGTGGTTTTGAAGATATAAGCATACATAGGGACATAGGGACAGAGAAAGCGACTTTGTTTTATACTATGTAGTGATAGTGATAATACAAAAATAGGTAGGGCAGAATACCCAGAAAAGGAGCTCCGCCGAAAACGGTGGGGACAAACCGTAGGTTAACCAAACTGTGGTGGGTAAATTAAGCTAGGCAACTTATTTGCGATGCGAGAATGAGTATGTTCCGTACCAAAACAAATAAACTTTTTTTCGTTCAATTTTTTCATATATTTCATGTTAGGTACACACAATACGACACAATTTGGTTGGTAGCATTGGTTTTATTGGTTAATTTTTTTTAATACTGGGTCTCCGATAAATCGTCAAATCGGAACGCACCATTTACTTCGGAAATGGTTCTTCGGCGCGACTCTATCGTTTATTTCTTATCATTAACTAGTGGTAGTATTGTTGATAATAGTATTGTTGATTTCGTCCGGGCTGATTTGAATATAGCCTATCAGGGATAATGAAGAGTCTAATGGTGAAAGTATTTCTTAAATCGGTCCAGTAGTTTCGGAGCCTATTCAATACAAACAAACAAACAAAGAAATATTTTCTCTTTACAATGTTAGTGTACGTAAATAATACTGCCAGCATCTTTGGCTCAATGCCGCGGGGGAGTACGTTTTTAGATTTATTTTGGTTTTAGTTTAATTAATTTATCTTGTAATACATAAATTTACATTTTTATATTTAAGTAGGTATTTAATAATAGATTAGGATATCTATTTTTTATACCGGATCTCGCAGTATCTGTTCACGGACTTTCGATTCAATTTTGGCCACCACTGCCTTCTGTAACCGCTTTCGTCATCATCTCTAGGGTGTCCTTATACTGTGTCGTTTTTTAATGATAACGGTGCGGCAGCAATTATAATATTTATAAAGATGGTTAACACCAAAATCAGCAGGTTATTAAATTGGATGGTTTACATTTTTAATTATTATATTTAAATTTTAGAAGGCGGGGCGCAACTTACCTTCTCTCGAACCGTTTCGTCATATTTTCAAACCTTCATAACATCGTCCCATACACATATCCCGTGTGTTACAAATATGGTCATGGATCAACATCAAATCTACACCTCGGGCACGTGTGGTGTTGTGCATTTGGTAGCTAGTAACAAAGTTATTTATTGGTCTCATTTATTTAATACCATATTTTTTGGTAGAACGGAGTCGACCGTTACCAATTTCTACCATAAGTAAACGAGTTTTTGTAAATAACGTTTTATGGCGCCAGCTGACTCCATCAACAATTGTGCAATAGCATAAAAAGTACTCTGTGGCAGTAGCTACATATTTACACACTATTTGGCGACATCCTTATAAGTACGCCTGGCAGACTTTACCGGATCCAATCCGATTTAAGCTTGACGTTTGTGTTTCCCACTTTCAAACATGTTTTGAAACGTTTCTGTGTTCAAAATCTACTTCAGAACACCAATTGCAATGGTACGTCCCTTAAATCGGCAGAGAAATAACAGTAACAAGGCAGACGTGCATGCAGCGCTAACGTTTACACTCGATTGACTATATACTCTTTACTTTATTTCATATAACCTTAGATATTTTAGACGAACTAGCTAGAGCCATATTTAAAAATTGAGCTCTTGTCGCTGACAGGAGGCATTAGACTCGAATAGCTTACGTTGTGTGGGAAGCAGTGCGTGGAAGGCATTGTAGCGCATTTCCAGGGTGATAACTTATAACTGGCTTGTGTTCAGGGACTTCAAGGCTGAATAGTGTTACAGTTTCTACATATATGTACTCTAGTAAGCTCCTTTGCCTCCAGGAATTTAAATGCGCAAGATTCTGCAAATTTGAAATTAACTGTGAGCAGTATACATAAACGAAGCAATTTAATTGTTTATGAGAAGTTCTCAATCCGCACTTGGCCTGTATTGGATTTTGAGAGGAGCTCTAATGTCTATCAATAGAACGTTAATGAGCTAGCCCATTATACCTATTATGGAAGTATACCAAGCGACGCAGTCATATCCCAAATTAGAAAAAAGTAACTTAAAATTTAATAAAAAAGTCTTTTATTAAATAATTATGCATAATGATAGATAGGTACTCTTGATGTTTTCTTAATTGATGTTACACTCACTTTTGAGATCATTAATTTATTCGTCTTAAGAGCAAATTGCTGATGAAGTTTTGTTTAAATTCAAAGAAAGCATCTAGGCTAAAAATAATGGTCTACATACGAGTATCTACTTGTTTTCAAGCATGATAACTCTAACACAATTTTATTAAACTGTGAAAATAAGTTCTCAGAACGAAGCAAGCTAAAGGCACATAACAGTACGAAAGGACGTGAATGGTCCGAACCCCCGACCATAAAATATAAAAGAACAGAACCACGAACGAAAACCGTTTTACAATTCCGACCTTAGATTTGAACATTCCTATGAGCATTCTCGCGAATTTTTGGGGAAAGCTTTGGCAGACGTGCAATGAGGTGCAGCTAGAGAAGGTCGTTGCAAGCAGATTATTGATGGAAGATTACTTTTATTTGGTAAATAAAAGTAATCTTTCCCGCATTTTCACGAATAGCCTAACAATTATTTATATGGCCCTGAGATGGTATCGCTACAAATAGTTTACATATCACAAAAATGTACGTACGTCATTATAGCACTATAAAATGGCAGTATCGGTCATGTCAACGACATCAATGACCTGTGAAAACATTGTATATTGGAATGTTACACAATCCAAAGGATCCTTTTGTTGATGTAGTAAGTATAATTTTAATTTTCTTCTTGTTTACATCAACGTCTGATCAAAAACGTACACGTTGCTAGTGAAATGAAGTAGGTACCACCGAAAATCCGCAACATGACACTTCTATTTTGTTAATGTCTCTCAGCAAACCTCGGTTATCATATGATATGACTGACGTCTGAACTGAAGAAAGATGAAGATTGTCAAGAGAAATCTAGAAACTAAAAGCACAGTAGTTAATGCCTAATTGGGATTGTCTAAAAGAAAATACTTATCCTTTTTTTTTTGTGCGGAATAGACAATAGACAATAAAAAAATAGACAATCTCAATTTAAGGTCTTTTTTTTGTGATTTGTCTCTACTTCTCTATATTTGTACAATAAAGCATTTACTTACTTACTTACTTACTTACTTTTAAATGAACGAAGACCAACATTACTTCTTAGCTCATTAATATTGGCTTTTCGTCCTTGATTTTATAAATACTATTTGTAAATATTAACCCCAATCCCACTGAAGGGTTCCACAGATATAATTACTTGGCATAATACTTTATTCAAAAAAATTACAGGGAGATCAGAACTTTTTAGGTCACGGTTCAGATGTGGTGTGAGTTAGCGGGGGCGAGAATTATTTCATCAAACTGAGCAATGAGGCTGTGTAACGGGAGTCCGAGTCGGCCGCAGGTGTTGTTTATCGCGAAACTTGACGTCCCGTGGGCCGGGGCCGCGTCCAACTAAAGCTTAAATTAAATAAATCATGCTTGGCATTATTCGGATACAAATACTTCTTTTCACTTGGCTGACATGATAATTACGAAAACTTTACGCCAAGCCAAAAGCTTATCGATCGATGTATTATTAAGATGTGTTCATATCACGGCACATTCATGCTCGGAATGTAATGTTACTATAAATGTTATGGTTAAGAGCCTCTTGTGTCCCACTGCTGAGCTGCTGAGCAAAGGCTTCTTCCTAATGCTTCCACTACTAATGTCTACTGCGGTCTGCGGTGAGTAGCCGGTCTTTCAGGAAGATCCCCAACTCGTTCCGCCATCGCCGAATAGTTCTACCGAGTCGCCTTTTCGAGTAGATGAAACTCACTAGAGGGTTACTTGGTAGTAAAAATATTTATCTATTATCATATCTATTTAATCGTAGATTTCCAAGGTTAAAGTAAATAAATAACGATGCAAGTTAAATATACTTTTCTTTTAATAAAGAACTGTTTATAATTTAATGTAATTTTTACACGTAAACATATATCTTAGAACCTAAACTTAAACTAGAAGAAAACTATGAATGTTTTTTGTGTATTTCATTTAATGAAATACATAAATTCGGGTTGGCACAACTACTAATTTAACAACAGTGGAAATAGAGAAGAATTTCATCAGTCAGAACACGATTTTGGTTTAGTTTAATTTCAGTAGAAAACTGTATTAATAATATTGTCTACCTATTGGACTTTTGAAATTTATCTTAGTACTGTTGGAAGGAGCAGTGTGACCAACGGGACCAACCTGGCGGCGGCACTAGACGGAAGTACGGTTGGACTAGCATCTGGAACGAAAAACATCCATTAACCTATAACAAACAAACATTAGAAAATCATTGCTCATATCTATTTTAGATTCAAGCATGATAATTGGAATGAAGGCGAAATATAAACCTGAGTAAAGGTCTATTAATCAAATGATGATAACTCCGGGGCAGCCCGAACCGAGCGAACGATCCTGACAAAACAAATGAAATTGCAATTTTCGCCACACAGCGACTATAGTTTGCTCCTAACCCACTAAAACTGGCTGCGATATTTCAGGCGCATATTACCCACTCTCTGAACAAACAGCCGGCGAATCGTGACCGGGGTACAATTTTCGCAGAGCTACCAGTGAAAAATGGTTAGCGTAAAAAATACACGAAATTTTTCACTTTTGTTTGGATTAATCCCCGAAACGAAAGCCACGTAACTGTTTTCTGTTCTGAAAATATGTCAGGTGATAAGCTGATAAGCTTTATTAAGTAAAAACCATACAAATTAGGACGAAATTCAATTAACAACATTTTCATATCTCTGAGCCTATAATTTTATTGGTTTTCTGTATTTTGTTTGAAAAGAGAAATATGCTGATAGTTCTTTTTTTTTCGCTAGGGCTTGCGTTTAATTCATACCTAATTAATTTATAATTTGTGCTTATTCTAAAAGGCGTAACTCCGGTTTTACTACAGAATACACACTTATCCCTTTGTCGACGTTACGTCGACTGACGTTATTTTCAGATTGTCAGTGTAAGGCCTTTTTCCCCGATATTCGATTTTCGAGGTTCACTTCGTGCTGTTCCGCTCACACTAATAGTCATTAACTTGAGAGTGAAAGAGGACATATGAAACGAACTTCGAAAATAGAAGTTCGGAGTTGCCCCCCTTAAACTTTGAAGTTGTCAATTACAAAATTATTATCACTTATTTTTTCTCATGAAAAAAGTAAAGGCATTTCACCTATTCTGCGGTAAAATTGGTAAAACTACGACATTTTTTTTTAATTATTTTTTATAATAAACGATATTAAATTTATATAAACATATTGCAGTGTAGAAGGCAAAATGTTTTCGAACCATAAATACATTCTCAGGTGTTATAAAAATGAAATGTTGACAATTTTCACGATTTGAAATCATTTAACTGCAAAAGCCCATGATTTAACAACTTAAAAAATATTTGTATGTTTTGGTTTTGAAATCTTACGCATTGATTTAAATACTATTTGTTCAAAAACAAACTGTGAAATATAACATTATCAAAAAAAGTACTGTACCTACACTGGAAACCTTTTAATGAATAAATTGAATTAAATGTTAATGAATAATGCATGCATTTTACAGATTAATTATTCACACTGGACAAACGATTTAAATAGGTAGTCTCATTTGTAAAATTTTAATACCTTCACCAATAGATATAGGTCATCATATTTAGTTCATCGGCTCACACAAGATAACCGTAACAAAGGAAGCTCGCAAGCTCGTAAGAGATTCATTTGATCCATCGTATGGGTATTCTACGGCATATTTCATCATTCGTCAATATATCGCAAAGTCTAACTCTAAACTCAGCAGTAATTTCCTTGCCTTTTGTTGTAACATCCACCATACAATGTAATTTGATAATAACTTGTGCTATGTGTATACCAAACAGTAATTGAATCTTCGTCTTATACTTAGTATGGGGAGGCCACAAACTACTCGTGAGAGATAAGCTTTATTGCTCGGGCTGCATTGAAGCAGCACGTGTAGAGATGAACACACTGTTCAAAACAAAAGAAAATACTTACATCGTGTATTTTTTCAATGACAATAAAAATTATCATTAAAAAGTAGCAGTTCAGGGGCCTTACCATGACGTCTTAATGCAATTCAATTCCAATTCAGTTTAGGCTCGCTCGCTGTCAGATCCATACTAAAAATGACAGCTAAAACCTGAACTGAGTCGGAATCGAATCGCACTAAGACGTCATGGCAAAGCCCTTGGTTGTGTAAGAAAAGACTGAGCAGAACTACTCGTAACTTAAATTTATCATTTATAAACCTTTTATTTTTGTTTCTCGGGGGAAAAGGTTCTGCAAGATACTGCATTACCAGGAGGGACGATAGATTTTGGGTAAGATCCCACTGAAATACCCGGGGTGGTTCTTCTTCGCCATATTTCTGGCCACGCCTCGATTCAGGGTTATAACCCGTTGCATCGCCAAAAGGTATGTGCATCCGGATTCATCTTCTGGGAGGCCGGCCTTGGTCCCTCTTTCCTATCTATGGCGAGTCAGGAACACTTAACACGCCATTCTCTTCGACGACCTTATTCTTTCGAGGCAGGGAAGTCCCCGTAAAATAATTGTACTAGAAATACTTACCATACATACTAACTAAACTTCTTACTACTTATTCATTATATACTTACTAGGTTCTGGTAATCGATGTACTGAGTAGATTTTTGCCTGTCGGACTTCAGGGCCACTGGTAGTAGTGGTGCGCACGCGCTCTTCTTCTGCACTTTTTTCCAGACTTTTCAGATATATTGAGTAGATGATGGCTGTACATCGGACCTGTTTAAATACAGTAATATTAATGCAAGGAAAACGAGGATGACAAAGATCGAGGAAATATTGTTGAAAATGACGAGGAAAACCAAATGTAAGAAAAAATAAATTTGTGATTTACCAGTGACGTTATAGAATCAGCAATTTGGACAACAGGCTAGAGAAAAATATATACATATATAAATCACGTCTTTATCTCTTAACGGGGTAGACGAAGCCTAAGGTGACAAGACCTAAGGGCCACGTTTAGCATGAAGTGGGCGTATAGGTGAAAAGGGAATCGAAAATAGTGGACCTAAAACAAGTGAGCCCTTTTGGCTTAGCCGGTATTGTCTGGCAAGATAGAATAGAGAAATGATATCGACTCACCTTTATCCTCTCACCGACGAAGTGATGTTTCTGTACCACAAACTGTATGGTGCTGTATGCTGTCATTAGACCGCTGTTTTCGGAGACGTCGACACGGTGCCACACGTGTTGCGATAACGCCTGCGAAGTGAAATAAACAGAAGATGTAACTCCCTAAGCCATGATGACAAGATGCTTGCGTTAACGCTACACGCTGCCACCAAAATTCTGTTCTATTTATATTCTTTAAATTTTCACTTATGTTGTGCCGTCCAGCGCTGCAGCGTTAACTTTCATAGGTATCTCGTCTGCGATGCAATAAGATCGTGGATAGATAAATAAGTACCTACTAAAACACACTTTTTCAAATTCATACTTATTTTCATCATTATCATTAAGTTGATAATGAAAATGGAAAATGAATGTAAAAACTGGGAAAGCGAAATCGAGTGTCTGACTGTTAAGATCTTCTAAGCTCTCGGAAATAAATGGAATATTTGCCTGGCCACAGTGTAGCAATGCGTGGCAGTTATTTATTTGGAAATTAACTATCACACACACGATACATTAACTAATTACTTGTTGTGGTCCAACAGTTAATGTCTAGACACAAAGGAAAACGTCATAATAGAATGGCTAATTTTAGGCCTCCCTTTAAGGCCTTAAATCTCCGGCAAAGCCTTCGCACGTTAATGTAATGTAGATGTTAGGGACTGATTAATCTTATCCAGATCTAGTTGGCAGTCAGATTTACTTAAGGCTGGCCCTTTGTCCGACCGATAGCCAAATCAATGTACCTATAGGCAAAATCTTTAATCATCCCTAATGATCCAGAGCTCATTGATGTCACAACAGGTACTGAGGCATAATTAACGACGCGGATAGTCCCGCGTGTGTTGGTAATAAGCCAGGGATTTTGCCGGGTGCCATTAATCGTTTCGATCACAGTTCACAGATTCACGTCACATTTTCAAAGTGCTGTATGATATCGATATCGAAAATATGTCGGTATTTTGTGCAAAATATCGATAAAGGAAATATTAGGTAACGATAATATGGGTTCATTCTGACGCAGAGGTACACATGTCCAGCCCACACACAGCCATTTAGCTCAGTGGCGCGGTACCTACATCTGTAACACAACATAGATTTTGGATGGTTCCATGTGTCTCTCGCTATCAGTTCAGTGAACACTCAGTGTACTGCGTTTAAATTATCTTTCATAAACCATGAGTCTGCAGTTTTAAGCTCTAGCTTAGAACTACAAAATGTTGACATATTTACATTTCAGTGACAAAGGAATTTTGTCTTTCATTAGGGATCATGGACCTTTTAAATAACAACATTATTTAGATTACTACCAGAAAGCAGGTAGGTATCTTACAGGATAAGGCAGCAGGCGATATTCACTATGAACACAATGTTCAGCGCGAATACGGCGGGTACGAGATAGCACAATGGGTAGCACTCATGTTAAAATAATGGTAATGGGCACAGACTACACACAGAACACACGAATAATTTGAAACATTACGGTATACGGCGATGAAAAGATTGCAAACATGCGTATGAAATAACTCATCATACAAGTAATTTTTCAATGAAGAAAATAAGTGATATTCTAAAATGCGTTATTATAATTATTAACCTGGTTATGTACTTTGGTAAAAGCTTCATCTAATAGGAAATTATAGTGAAAAGAATCAATCAGGTAAATAGATTTGAACCATTAATTTTGAATCAAGGCACTGATCCCTTATCATGATCGTTTTCTTCAATAGGTATCATAGAGATGGCATAATGTTCCCGGAGTACGATATTTTTCCATTCTATAAATGACATTTACGGGAAATTTTGTCACAATTTTTCATGGAACGTAATCAGAGCCTTTTACGAAAATATAGGTGCTTATTTTACACGTCCAATCGCACACACACACATACACAATGTTTATTAATGCTTATTTCTTACTCGCTTCTGCCGGCGACTTCGTCTGCGTAGAATTAAACCTTCCTCTTGAATCACTCTATTTATTTAAAAGAAACTGCATCAAAATCCGTTGCGTAGTTTTAAAGATCTAAGCACACGCAGTGACAGACAGACAGACAGCGCAAAGTGACTTTGTTCAATACTATGTAGTGATTACCCAACTGCAGTGGAGGCCAACAACGGTTACGTTTTTGATGTAATCTCGTGTTGGTTATTTTGAGCATATTATTGAAATAAAAAATGAAATGTAAAATTAGGTACGTATTGTCTTTTATTTCTACACCTTTGTTACCGCGTACACTGTAGAGTGGCAAGCTCGCTACATTGTAGATACGTTGAAGCAATGTTACTGGCAAAATTATTGCCCATTTCGAATGTTTGCTTCTCATAAAAGACGGATAATACCTACTAGAGAGAGTTTTCTAGAAAACTTCTAGCGGAGGTGTTTACAAGGATATTGAAGCAGTACCTACTTACACATCAAAACTTTACTTCAAACCCTATTTTTTATCTTTATTTTTAACAAAAACATATTAAATTAATTACACCCTTAGGTAGGTACTATTCACTTATTTGTTGCGTTTTAAACTTAGATTAACTTAATTGTTCATCTTGAGCGATATCTAGATGACGGGGTCTTGACAAATAACGTCTTACTTGCGCGGCGAGGTTTGTTTTGAATAGTTCTTGATACCTAATTGACACTTATATTGTTTGGTGATTAAAAATCTTAAGATAAAACATACATATAAATAGCTGAA
Source organism: Pandemis corylana (assembly GCA_949127965.1). Taxonomy (NCBI): domain Eukaryota; kingdom Metazoa; phylum Arthropoda; class Insecta; order Lepidoptera; family Tortricidae; genus Pandemis; species Pandemis corylana. The sequence goes on along the minus strand of OX421858.1, from coordinate 6,251,865 downwards.
ATCGGACTAAATGGTTCGGTGTAAAGAGTCCATCGACAAATTATAATAACGATGACTTCTATGAACTACGTAAAAAATTAAAATATGTATTTTATAAAAATGCTATTGAAGTTTAGTAAAACCTAAGAGTTAACAGCACAGAAAGTATGTTTATTTGCATTCTTGTTTATTATACCCCGGAGTGAGTGACAAATGACAAGAACAGTCACAAAAATGAGTCTATGCATAATATGGAAGTTGACTGACTCCATGCATATGAGATGACGTGGGGTGACACGTTTTTTAGCTTTAATAAACAGTTTCTTTTTATGGGTATCTACGTAACAAGTATTGTGTACTAATTTATAAGTAATTTTAATAAGAAGAGACCTGATCAATATGATGCTGTGGCCCAATTTTAATGGCATCTCAAACATTTCCGCTGGGCTGCAGATTAAAATACAAACAAAGATACGTACCTCGACCCTTTTTACAGGCAGTGTTTTTTTTATTGCGGAAACAACTTTATAAATGGCGTGCCTTCAATTTTATGGTTCCCGAAAACCATAACTTCATCCACAGAGTTCCACATTAAACAGAGAACCCTTATGATGTCAACATATTTGTCTATAATGTCTGTCCGTCTATGCAACCGCGTGTCCGTGGCTTAGTTCAAAGACTTTTAGTACCTTTATTAGTGGCTTTATTACAAGTACCATTACCGGTAAAATGTTTATATTCTTTATTCTCCTGTATGTAGTTTTTAAAACTTCCGAGCAATAAAGTACTTTTCTCATTCAACTAACAAATTGCCTCAAGAAAAGCCATAAAAAACAAGTTAACCTTAACACCCGCGTTACTCCCAGCTTGTAAATATTTGACTTATTTATGAACTACGAATGTTCACACTATTCCACTATTTATCACTTTCAAAACCAAATTCTCCTACATTACTGTAACAGCTATTACTCTATCACTCACCCTTTTAACATCAATCAAACCTTTTTGCGGCTCACTGTTCGTACCCCCATTCCACCTGCCATCACTCTCATAGTTATTTACTTACGTTTATATGTTTCGCTAAGTTACCAATTAGTTTAGCGTTTACACCTCTTCATTTCAGCTTCTGCTAACGTGCGTAGGAGGTGTTGTAGCGGAGCCATGCAGAATCCAACCTTGAAGGCCACATCACACCTCGCGCCTTTTGTAATTTAGCAATGTGACATGAATTTCTACTAATCAATGTCAATGGTCAATTCTACACACTTGAATAGAAATACACCCTTAAGCTTAATATGTAAGACAAAGGAAATTGCAATCACGAAATTCCACAGAATACCTATGAGAAATTATGGAACGGTAACTGTTACCAAGGGCGCCACTTTCATCGGATCTGTTAAAATGTAGGTATAAACTTCTTGATTAGGGGCCCTAACTCACTGGGACGCCATGGCGACGTTGCCAGCTACGTATCCTTTACAAGTTAGACGTTGCCAATCTGTATGTTAGCTGCCGTAAATGTTACTATACTCAAACGATTGGACACGGTAGCTCCGGTACGGCTCAAACCCATAGGGACGCCATAGCGACGTCGCCACTGCACGTGTCGCTACAGCAGCTAACACATTTGACGACGGTTTAGCAAATGTCTAATTGGTACAGGATATGTAGCTTACGACGTAGCCGTAGCGTCTCGGCGAGGCAGAGCTCTATTTTGCGCAACAAAACATTTTTCATTCATGAACATCCAATATTTTTTCGATCTCTCGCTAAGCTGATGTGTAAACAATGATCGGTATTTATGTAACATTACACGTGTCGTTGTATTTTGGATTGGTTAATATATTGTTAGTCTAATTACTCTAATTAACTAGTATTATATTTAATATCCCATGTTCGCAGTAAAACAAAAACAAGAAATACGATACTAATACTTCATTGTGATTTCTACTTGAGTACCAACAACAAGGAAGGCAAACAAGCAAATGAACCACCTAACTTTTTCTTTATATTGTCCTTGTTGACGTGCAAATAAATGTAGTGCATCTGTTATTGATTATAACTTTTACATAATAAACTCATTATCAATTTGCTAACAAGAGCACGTACAGCGGTGATTACATTAAGGCGACCTTCATTAGTGTGTGACATTGCGGTTGTAATTCATAAGCAAAGAGAAATTAGCAATAGACTAGGCTGGTACTACGGGCTATGAAATTCTACAACACATTTGGCGAATTGTCACATAACTATATCGTCCGTGTGTGTAATTATGATCGAGTCTCCCGGTAGTTTCATGTGGAAAGTATACTATCGCGTTCTACTTAGGTACCACTAGTTTTTTGTCGTAGTTTTTCAGTTAAACTCTGTATGGAACAAAGCTATTCTGGTTTTATTCTCTCTTTATCATTTTCATTAAAAGCGATTGAGTTTTATGCCACGCAATAACTCAATATTTACTTTCGATATCAATCATAATATTTACTGGCCCAACTTCAGTTTGACTAATTTTATTTTAAGACCTTCCTGTCTATTGGGTAACTTCACTATGTTCATAGGTTACAATGTTGGGTGTAAACGAAAAGTCAGAAAACTTTTACTGTTGTCAAAAAGTAATGTGTTTACATCTTGTTGTGCGTTTGACGAAGTTTAAATAATTCCCGTAAGATTACAAAACAAAGACTGAAAAACGGATGCCACATTAACCAATATTAGGAAAACCAAAGATTTACAGCCAGTTTCAAAACACCAAAATTTATGAACAAGACTTTTTTTGTGATAGTCCTGCAAATATTTTCAAGCTTCATCATGCTGGTAAAACAAACAAGAACTCCACAATAATGCGGTCAGCATGGCAACACTTACGCCCCTGGTTTCTGCGAAGCCAGCATGGGACAGTTTACCGCGATAAATTTCAGAAATTAAAATATGTAGGTCAGTGCTGCTGTGTTGTTAGCATCGAGATAGTTCAAGGCGGGGGAGTGGCCGCAATTAGAAACGATAGATGATAAAATATTCTTGAGGTAAAAATAAAGTAATCTGCTATCAAACATAAACTGGCCGAGCGAGTGTCGGGCCCTGCGCAGTACGGTATGAAACCTTGTGTCTTAAACCTTTGCAAGACGTGGGTATTCTTAGTGGCAATTTACTGAGAAAAGATTAAAATATTCATCTTATGATAAAACTATCTTTGTCTTAGTAAACGTGTAAGCATACTTATATTCAGTAAAATTGAGCGTAATTACATGTTATTAGAATGGAACGAACAGAAGTAGTTCTCTCGATAAAAAAACAAAATATTGAACAAGAACCCAGAAATCTTTAATGGCTTGTTTAGTTATAAATCGACTCATCCAAAATCGAAATTTTCCGTAGTCAAAATACACTTTTTACATGGTTACTAAGCAAGATCTCTATGCCGTTAACACCGCGTAATGAATATCTTTATATAGTGAAAATAATAGAGCCCTGTCACAAGAATACTGTTCAACAGGATCGATGAGGATGCTTATATAGGAAGCAGTAAATCAATGAACCCTCTGAATAGATCTCATAATATTTTGACGTCGAGGCCTATGTGTAGGCACCTATTTATACGGGGTAAAAAATTACACTCAAAACAGTTTGTTGCTGTTAGCTTCTAATGGGTTTTACAGTTTACCAGAGAGAGAACGAGCTGTCATATGGGCTGTTTAGTAAGGGGAAATATTTTTAGCTTAGCTTGCCAAAGAGAACTCAAAATCTTTCAATACAAGTAATATTATATTTAACGCTGAAAAATATCCCACACATTTCGAAGCTGAGTGTATTCCGGGTCCAGATCAAGTGGACCGAGCTCCAATCGTTAGTCATCAGATCCGTTCATTAATTTAAGGTTAGGCACACTCTTTGTTGTCGCTCGCCGTAGGTAGGTGACACAACTAATTCCGAACCATTAATTACGTTCACTACGTATTACAGCACAACGTGGTAATACTCTATTAATCTTTAATTGGGAACTAATGCTTCTGTCACATAATAAGTAGTTCCGAGAGAAGTAATTCTAGTTTTAGCGCGGTCGAGGTTTATCGTTGATTTTCAGTGGTTTATTTTACCTGTTTGTACTTTTTTTACGGTAACATTTTTAATCTGAGCTTTCCGAGCATTCTCATAGTTGACTCAAATATCAAGATGATTTCAGTTCGAGTTGGTAACTGCTCTGCTCTAGATAAAAGTAGAGGCAAAACTTACTCAATGTTGAAGTTGATTTTGAAGTGACCTGCATTGGATTTTGACTATTTAGGGTTGTGTGTTAGAGAGAGAAAAGGGGAACCCAAGGTCATATTATTATAGGTAAACGAAGTGGAGCGAGCTGGAAGTTTACTTCATGTAGGTAGGTATAGAAAGTTTTTGCAGACACTTTTACCTATCACTTCATGACTATCTGAACCACTGGGTCACAAACGACGAGTTTTTTTAACAGTCTGAGGAAACATACAAGTAAGTTGCCTAAAAAGATAAGTAAGATTAACATCAAAGGTTTATTTTGAAAATAGGTCGCCAAAGGTATATTTTACAAGTATTTTTTTAAACTACTAGTATTTTCGAAAAGACCATCATTGCCAATAAGAGTGCGTTGCAAGAAACATGGCCTAAATATACCCGCCCATGAAAATCCGCTACATACAAAGGAGATGCATACGCGTGCTTTGCCGTCTGCCAAAAAATATGTCAGGCAGAATTGTGACTGCGTTATAGTCGTCCCGGGAAATGTTGTTGCATAGTGTGACAGTTTTTTTTTTTCGATTAGTTTTAGGAACGAAACAAAAGACATGAGATGTAGACGTAGACCGTACAATGTCCCCTGTAAAAATAGTCAGAGAAAAAGCAATGCTTAAATAAGCTAAAATTGTTGGTAACTAAAGGGTTTAGAGTAGGTAGGGGTAGGTATGTAAGAATAGGGTAGATAGGGGTAGGATCTTAAGGGAGTTGTCCCGGCATAAGTGCTTTGCGGCCAATACAGAAGAATTGCAAATGCATTGCCAACCCAAAGGACTAAAACCTCTTTAAAAATATTTGCATTTAACATTTGAATGACATTCACAATAAAATTACAAACCAACAAATGCAACACGTATTTTAGGACAACTACGAACATTCAAACGCAGAAACTCATCAAATTTACGAATAAACAACAACAATTTAACTACAATAGTAGGTACGCCGGCTATGAGAATAGTAAGTAAAACACAACTAAGTTACCTGACAATACCATATAAGGTAGAGTGCTGTCTGTTTTCTGTTTCTATTACATTTTCTCGACTGAGTTTTATCGGGTCTAACCCAATTTAATGACAATTGGCAGAGTACATCCCTTAATTTACCAAGGCCAAAGGGTAACAGAACCTCATATCATCATATCATCATTTTCATTTGTGTCACCCCTTTCTTTTTTATCGTTTCTGTCCAATTTTTGACCGATTTTTATCCTTCTTATCTTTTTAATAAGATTGAAGAAGACGATTGATGGGGGGTAAAAATAGGGTGGAGTTATCCTAACCTATATCAATGGCGTAATGCTGGTGATGCTGGGTAAAGATTGACTAGTAGTTTAATGTTACAACTATTAATGTACCTACTTTAGCGAGAGATGTTATGTTTGCTTTTTATACCTGGTAAGCGCAAGTTTGCCGCTGGAAAAGCAATGAGAAAACTAGAAGCACAAAAGCAAACTTAGCTAATTAATTTACTGTTAATTAGCCATTGGTGCTCAGCTAGAAGGTCGGGAGTCAGAATTTAAATCTCTATTGTGATACCCTATTTTACAAGGAATAGAATTGAGTAAAGTAATAAAGGATGATGAAATGAGTTTTTTTTTTCTAGGTAGCGTTATTTAAGAGAAAAATAAAAAAAAATCGAGAGCGTCAAGTGTACAATACACTCGTCATCGTCATTCACTCTAGCCTATGAACGTCCCATTGCTGGGCACAGAACGAAAAGGCTTGGGAATAGCCCTTACCTGTCATCTCTCATTTGTCACTGAGTTTTTAGATATTGCGAAGCAGTTCTATAAAATTCTTGTTAGTAAATAAATTATTAGGTCTAATTACACATTCACGCGTTTATTAAACCTTCATAATGACTAAAAATTGTTTTGAACTTATAAGCCCATAAATGTGTTTCATTTGTAAAACTAATTCCATTTAGATAAGAAAGAGACAAGGTAAAGCTCTTAACTCATGACTGTAGACGCCCGACACACACTTTTAGCAGCAAAATGTTCATCAGACAAATAGTAATTTTTAGCTTTCTTTTCTGGAGACAATCGATATTATTATTACTAACAGTTTCGAAACTACCATTATATTTAATACTATCGATATAATACGCAATGCTTGCACTATTATGGTGAGCAACCGGTAAAATTACGAATAAGTAGGTACTCTATGTTGGCAACCAGCAGTCACCGTCGTCATCAACGAACCCAATTATTCGTTGCTGCATATAAAAAAATCTTGGAAGCTTTGGAAATTTAATAGTTTACCGGTTCACTGTTGATGAAGAAGGAGAGATTGGCTGCGGGATTCGAGTTCTTGCTGAAGCACTCCGCTTTGAGGGTCATACCGGCTCGGTAGCGGCGCTTCATACCGATCATAACCGGGTCCGACTGCGGTAGATCTGAGGACAACCAACCCTAGAATACATAAAACTTATACTGGGTATCACTAGAAACATAATCTTCGGGATAGCCGGTGTAAATATACCTGCAAAGTTCTTGAGTCGTTTTAAAAAAAATTTAGATAGTTAAGGGCTTTAATTAAAACAAAAGTTAAATGATTCCACAAAAGAACTTATTGTATTGCAATTGAAAAAAGGTGAAACGATCGTATCACAAAGGAATCAATTAGTTTTTGTTGTAATTAAGCCATGAACTATGTTCATTTTTTTAAACCACTCTTACTATACGTTTTAATATTGCTCATTTTGCTAAGAAATGTTAACATTCATATCGGTTCTACGTTCTCCGTGTATTAATATTTTTTGGGTATAATTAGAGTACGAATCTTCGCAGGGGTGGTCAGATCGACTAGCCTGATAGTAATAGGTTTGTGAAATATCGTTAATGCTCTGTGTGACACCCGGTATGAAAACATTGCAAAGCTAGTAAAACTCTACTCGCAACTCGCAACTTCTGAATGAGCGGGTCGCTACGAAAGCCAGCAAATTCTGGCACGTCTCTACGCCTCATTAGATCAGCATCTACCCGATTAAATAGCTCGCCTCCCTGCAAAAAAATCGGGCACCTATGGTTTTTCAGATTTTTAGGCACTAAAGCTTAAAAAGCAAGCTTTTATGCACATGAAATACATAAACCATGGGTGCCCATTTTTTTTGCAAAGGAGTGTACTTTACTGGAAGTAAGTAAGCCTTCATGAAAGTCCTTAAAACTAGTAGGTATGTTAAGTTACAAAAGATTGCCGAATCGCATTTAACATTTTCAGGTTCAAATGTTGCGTTAATGAGTGAGTGATATTTAAATCCTATAGTCCGATATATGAGGATAGATGATTTCCAATATATCCATCCAGGTACCTCACCTGGGTGCGAGGGCTTTTGACCTGTAATGTTTAAGCCAATTAGACCCCGCCATTATGCACAGGTGCTTACGGAACCGGCGAAAAACTTTTCACGTTAGTAACCTTAGGTGGGCTTGCTAAAGTGAACAATATTCTGTTAAAGAGCCGCTGACCTTCAAAGTTTCGACGGCGCTACAATCGAATGAGGGCTGGCTAAACTAAGAAATGTAAGTTATTTGTAACGAGACGTAAAAAGCGTGAATTAAAGATCGCCTCAGTTACCTACTAGGTATGAATTATAAATGCATTGAGAAGCAGAACGAGGAAAGATTCATATAAAAAACCCTTTATTTGTCAGTGAGACAAGTTAAAACCTGAAGGTCTGGTCAAGCCAACTTGCAGGGGTATTCCATCTTCACCAAAGACATTCAATGGACATTGCAAACGATTATTCAACGTAAACTAGGTACATACCTACTTTGAAATCTACGTATATACAAATTTTTAAAACAAAGGAAATACATGACACCGATTTATACATTCGATCAAGTAAATAAATGCTTTGCCATTTTTGTCACAGAAGAAAGGCTAATTTTATTTGCATTGAATTATTATGTGAAAATAGTCTTTGATGTTTTAAGCCATACAAATGAGATTCAACCTTAAGGTGGTTAAGGTATTCCTTGGTCGACTATACCTACGACTTTAGCTTTGATGTTCTTTGGAAATACTAGTAATATTATACCTACTTGTTTCTTATTCATCATTTTCGCAAACCAAAGAAGTATATTGTTTTCTTAGCCCGAAATTCAATCAACTAAAAATAATGTTCCGTATGAGTAAAGCGAGCTTCAAATAATTTCACGTTCATAAATCACTATATGTGACGGTACAGTGTACTGAGTTGAAAAGGAACCGATTACAAGAATTTTCTTTTAGTACCTATATCATTTGTAGTACCTTACCTATGTGTATACTGTAATATAATCTGTACCTACACATTCGAGGCGATACATTAGGGAGTGAACGTGGTGAAAAATATTTGCACTAGGCCACCAAGGGTGTTAAAGAGCGGAATAACATATGTACCATACGGATAGATATTTTGAGCATGTATAGTCGATCAAGTAAGTGCTTTACCACTTTTGGAACAATTCGTACATTAAAAGAAAACAATGCCTTATACTGATTATCATATTGAATTGTGAGTCAAAATAGTTTAGGATGTTTTAAGCCGTACAAATAAATGATATCGGACCTCAGGGTGGCAAAGGCGCTTCTTTCTTGTGATTCTTATTTTGTTTTAATTAATTGAGAGGCTGACTAATAACACTAGTGGTCCGTGTTAATCTTGGGCAGCTTTATCGGAATATGTGGTTTCTGCGTTCACGATTTAGAAATCACCCAATATAAAAAGTTTGGGAGATAAGAACACCAGAATAATTCGGTGATTGGTTATTAAAGCGATTGTATGGCGTTATGTTTGTCTTCAGGGATTAAATTGAGAGTCTGACGCACACTAATGCAAAAAGTTACTAAACTAACTTTATATCAAAATCGCAATATAAGTTTTATATTTTAAGTCATCCTGTATACGGATTACGAACAAACTTTAAACTTCTACTTAACTAGATTACACTGCCATGAATGCGTTTAAAGTGGCAGTCCAATATTGCATGAAAAGTTCTTAGAAAGGGTCTTACACAAAACATTAAATCATTCTTGACAATGTCCGTACCGTTCCCGAAACTTAAGGGCCATTTTTTGTTTGAATTATACCCGTTTATGGAGCTCCCAGTAAAGTTTTGTTACTCCCGTATAGGACATAACATTAATTTATAACTTTCAGGTGGAGGTATTCCAGATAAATAGGTACATTATCCAAAGTCGATAAATTTGTATATCTCAGTAATCGACTGCCCTTCTATTTTCTCAGTGGCCATAAGACTTAGGTTAAAAAGTAATGTATTTCCTCAATTAATCATTTATGGCGTGTGCATGTTGGTATTAAATTGAAGTTTGCATGACAATGTTCTAAGTATGCTTAACATTTTCAGGAGCCCACTGTAAGTACAAAACATGTTAGGTACATGAGCCACTGAAAATCTGAAACTAGTTCGTTCAGAATAAAGATTACATAACTATCGATTACACAATATTTTAAGTTGTATTTTAATTTCCGTGCCCAGTCCAAAAGTTACAAAATTTTAATGCAACAGTTACTATACTGTATCACAATTCACAGATAGAAGTTGTATACTAACTTGCATTAGTACTTGGATACTTTTGTCGCGAAAAAAATCTTCTTGAATACAAATCTGCTACTGTAATTCACGTAGACGAATCCGTGGTGGAATAGCTACTAAAAGGTTTTAGAAATTTCCAAAACTATGTTGCCTTTATTCTATCTATATTTATTAATTGTAGTCATTAATTCATTCATGACTCCCATTTAATTGGATTCGATCTACACACGTGTAACTAAAATGATTTATTCGTGTGCGTGTTTTACGTTTGTGTGGCGATTTTGTTTGGATGTGCATTACGCAGATGTGTGGCGTACGTGTGTCTTCGCATCCCTCGAGGAATGGCAGAAAATCCCGCAGAAAAGGCGCATCCCATCCTTATTTATCTGAGCTCACATGTATTCAACGAATGTTAAGTTACTAATCGACTAGAATTATGAGAAAAAAGGAACACACTAATACACGGATTAAAAAAAACACCAGGCTAATTCACAATAGGTACTTAACACGGAAACACGGACGGCATGTTACCAAAAGGTTTTGAAAGTGGTGTTAATTAATTAATTATGAAAATTCAACATATTCCGAACAATGTAGAAACTTCCCGTGTAGACCCCACGTCTATTTTAGGTAAGTACCTACCTAAGTATAAAAACAAAACTTTTAAGTATGCTAATTAAGACAATCTAATTATTTTTATACATAATTTAGATGAATACTGTAAGAATAAGTTCTACTTCAAGATAAGGATATAATTCCGTTGGTAACTTTGGCGTCTAATGGGCACGTATTTCGAGAAATGCAGTGAGTATAATTACAAGTCAGCAAAAGCCGAAAACAACATCTGGTGCGGAAACGAGTATTGTTTTCCGCCAGCTTTTTCTTTTGTGAGAAATGATCTGCTGAACATTCCACAAGTTGTAGGCATTGTGCAACTCGCCATCCTTTTGGTTAGAAAATTATAACAAACACTGAACCGTCGCTCGACGATTTGACTCGAACTATATTATTAATGGTTTGAATGGCATATTTTTTAAAGTTTACTAGAATAAAAAGAATAAAAAACAACTGTCTTGTTCTGGGAAAGTTTGTGTTCTAAGTCCACACAAATACACACACATACACACTCAAGAACACCCAAGTGTACTAGAGTGCTCGTAGGGTCCATTGGAATCTAGTTAGTCTAGTTACCTACACTAAAATGTAAGTTAGGATGAGGTTATATTAGTATTGTATATTGCTTATGTATATTGTATTGTTTTGATTTACTCTGTATGGTGTAGTTAGTCATATTGCTCAGTCTGGTTTCTTACGTGGAACACAGGGCCTCCTAGCTCAGGATCCAGAGTCACAGTTTCATATATTGTAAGATTTTGATCTAATAAACTTTTCCATTTTCATTTTCATCTGTCGAAATAAAACTGTAAACCACATAATTGGTTTACTGCCTTTCCTTTGGTATTTCCACCTTTGTATCTCAATGGTATTTAATCAAATAGATACTTTTGCGGTAATTGCTACTTTCCATCAGTTCCTTTTACCCTGCTCAACATACCTACATGATAATACTAACCAATTTCATCATTACCTCTACCTACTTACGTAATCATAAGTGTATTAAACTAGCTATGCAATATGCTAATTGTCGCAAAATGGAACCTACACCGCAGGATTGCCTATCTATACCTATTTCTGTACCTAGTACCGGTCGTGATATGGCTATTTCATGACTGTTTTGAAATTGAGATTTTGCTGACAGCTCCGAGCATCAAAGAGGACAACTGATTTGATAGTTAAGGCTTGTTTTTCATGGACAACATTCCAGTTGAATTGTCGAGACGATCACGATTCAAAATGCTTGGTGTCCGAATTAATGTTGTTGCTACATGGACCTTACACGGTGTTTTAAGGCACACAAATTGCTAAATATATCACAATTTTGGTGACTGTTCAAAGCATTATTGACGCAGTGAGTTGTCAAGAGTCTCTTGCATTTATAGATATACAACAGCCAAATCTGGAACTGTCTAGGATACTAGCAGTGCACCAAGCGCGCAGTGCTCTAGCCTGTTACTCATCATTATTATACATATTTTAAGGACTTGTTCAGTAAGAAATGGATGCCACTGAGTTACTGAAAGAGGCATAGACACGCGTGCCAGACATTACTTATTAGTACTTTGTGGTGACTTACCTACGACATACATATGGGTGTGGACTTGAGCTGTCTGGAAGGAAGGCGCGTCGGCGGACACTTCGCACGTGTAGCGACCGCCCGCTGTATGCGTGGCCGCTGTTATTGTCAACTGCTTTGCGTCCGTCTCGTCACGCTATAGGCCGAAAATAAAGTATAATTAGTGAAAATAATGTTAAAATATTGCTAAAAAATAAATCTATTTCGCAATTTGGTAAGAGTTTTCTAGTGAAATTTCCAATTCCCTGTGCCCACGTGAGCACTACAAATACAGCCCAATCGGTGTGAGTGGAGGCTTAAAGTACTTACGCAGATTGGACTGCTAATAGTTTTAAAGTTTAGAGCGACATGCACCAGGAAACAGAAAACACGTACATAATAGTAGTAAACGGTTGAATCTATGACACAAATTTCTGAGGTACGAGTAAATTACGAATTTATGCAAACGAAAATTATACCATTATTCCACGTACTCAGTATGCAAACGTTCCCAGCTCACGAGTACGTGCGGTTTAAAGCGTATTTAAACAATGTATTCGTAACTGTGTTAATTAGGAACTGTGCTTTCTGATGACTGGTACCTAAACTATTATATGAAGAATAAAGCCTGTTTCTTCAATTTATTTCGCTATACTGTAGGTACAGACGTAATCAAACGTGCTTTAAAACTAAGCCATCCATTGGTGTGTTGTGTAATAGCTCGATGGTAACACTATATTTATCTTTGAATCGAAGATTTTAGGGTAAGATAGTAAAATGTACTAACACGCGCAACACATGTGTCTTATTTCATCCAAAAATTGAAGGTGAAAAATCATCCAGCGTCGAGACGAGAGTCGAAATCTAAGAAGGCTCTATTATTTTCTCATCAAATGTCAAACATTTGCTACATAATACCTTTGTTCTTAACAAGGGTAGGTACGTCAGCTTTGTACAATACGAAGTTTGAGTAACATGACGTATTATTGTAATAAGACTTGCTAGCTAATAATAATAAGCATTTTTAAGAGAAGTTATACACTTGCTTAAAGGAGCTGGGTCAAGTTGTTATAATACCTGTAATTAATGGTGACATGGCGTTGTACGTATTAACGTTCGCATGAACTGTGTATTTAAAAAAAATAAAAAAATAGAACAGCCTTCAAATGTAGCCTAAATCCGCCTATACATTTCATTAACTGTATTAATAAAGCTACTTTAAAAATGTAAAATTAAAATTATTTTTCGGTGTGCGCTACCTACTTACAATGTTTGAAGTCGGTTCCTCAGCCCGCGCCACCACCCACGCTCCCATCATAACATTGTTATGTTTATGTGTGGCATGCGTGGCAGAAGTGGTCCTAGTCTATATAATACCTATTCGGCTTGGAACTTTTGAGCTGCTACATCAGAAAAAAACAATAAGGCTGATTGTCACTTGACTTTGAACCTTATGGTGGTAAAGGACTTTCTTGGTTGACTATACGTCAGAAATATGTTGTGACAGTCCTTGAGTAATTAGTCAGCCGCAGATCAACACGTTCATGCGCAGTTGTCTGCCCGGAAGTCGTCCGGAAAGCCAGGAGATTACGTTGTGGCGTTTCTCTTATTGCATGGTACGAGTATGTGTAGGTACGTATTGAGTGAGAGTGTAGCCTATTAAGTGGATTTTATTAAACTATTGCCAGGGTTTCCTTGATTAGAGTAAAATAGTGGAAGATAGGCTGAACCCAGGCAACCGTTGCCTAAATTGACGTCTTCGAAATTCGACTGCCAGTCGGGTGACACGCGTGCGTGAGTGCGATATTTAAGCGAAATGTAGGTATGTACCTACAATAAAATCGTGTGATTTCACTGGTTGTAATCCTCGTCATTACTTCACTCGTAAATTCACACACGCACGTGTCTTCTTAAATGTTTCGATTTGCTTTATTTTCTAAACCATTTTTGCAGAACGTGAAAAATACAGACACAAATATACACCTGGAAAAGCGATACTTCGTCTTGCTTTAATGCATCTCTGTGATTAAATGTATCTTTGGAAGGATCAGATGCGTTGTTGGAGTACTTGTATATGTAATATACGAAGGAACGGCACTTAACTTCAGCAATTTTAGTTTCTTTTATGAACTGGGGTAAAAAACGAGCAAGTGGGTCATCAGATAGTTAGTGATACCCTTGGAAATCCGCAACACCGGAAGATTGTTGCTACGTTGCCAGCCTAGAGAGCAGGGATAAAATGTGTCATGAGCTAGTAGTAGCACCGCCTGTCTTATTTATCACGCTTAAACCTCTGCCAAAAATGTCATAATGGGGTTTTTTAAAGCATTCAAAGATTTTGGGGAGGTAACAAAATATTGCCTTTTTATCAATTTGCTAACTTCTATGAATGATTCCGAATTCTCTGTTTTTTTACCGGAATCAAATAGGTAGCAATAGCAATACGAACCGTTTTTGACACTGTGCCTACCTAACTATACTGGCTGTGCGAGTAGCCGCAAAGAAAGGTTAAAGTTGGACAAAAGATAATGTCAGTTCAGAAAATAGTGTTATCAGTGAACCACGTGAGTAATAGCCTCTCTCAGCCCCAAAGCCCGTGTAAGGATTAAACGACTTACCTACTCCCGCAAGATCATTTTGATCTCTTATTGTGTTTCAGCCTATCCGAGTGCTTTCTGTGCGCTACAACACATTCAAGGGAATAAATACAAACAATTTGAAGAAATAAAACGCTAGTAAAGTAAACCGTTTTACGGCGTCGCTCTTTTTTATTTGTGACAGTGAAAATTCGCCAGTCCCGATGAAATATTTATCGTCAATTTTTATGACTACTTTTGCTTTGTGACCGTTTCAGAATTTCTATCGTTATCGAATTTAACCTCGCACTATGTTATAAAGCAACTTTTACTGTGTCAATAAGAATGCTGCCAACAAAAAAATTAAATACTTTGCCATTCTGTAGGCGCAGCGCGGAGTACACTCGGTGCAATATGCATACCTGTATTATTAAGTCAGCATCGGGACAGTGTGAAGCCTCGGCTACGTTTATACCGAATACCTCTGTAGCAAAAATTAACCTAGGAATACCAGTACAAAATAAATAACACATACATAGGTGGGTACTGTAAAGACTCCTTCTTTACTCTTTATCGAATTCGAATCTTAAATATAAAAATTAAAAATAAACTAGAATTCGAAACAAGAGAAAAGTCAAAATACAAAACTTAGGGCTTCCGTTGGAAGCAGATGTATTGATTTTATGAGATAAAAAGATAAATAAAATACTGAACTTATATTCAAAGTTTAATTAAATAGAATTGTGAGCCATCTGAGCTACATCATCCCGTCGTAGAGTCTGTGCCTCCTCAAGGCTCTTACAGTACCTACTGCAGGATAACGTAAATTAGAGCTTACTCTGCAAATACCTGTATTATTTTGTAACCTAAAACGCCTCAAGATCCTCAGATTGTAAGGCCTCAGATTGTACTGGTATACCAAGTGAATTGGAGTTCACACAGTATATAGGTGAAAAACTGAAGTACCTAAATGACCTGTTATATGTGTGAGTAATGTGTGCGAATAGACAAATTGACGTTCCAAATTAGAAAAATCCCATATCAGTTCTGTACACTACTAAATACGACAGGTCATTTATTTACGTTTTTCACCTATAGGTACTGGAAGTATAATTTAAACCGTCCTCACTTTGCCGTTGAGGTTACAAAGAAGAAATTGTCAAATCCCACATATTAAAAGCAGTCAGGATAATGACAAGCTCAATTTCAGCCTTTTGTTGAAAAGTTCTAACTAACTATACCCTTTGACGAGGTATTTAAAGCCGACCAAACATTCCCTAGCTTTATTGACATTTAAGAGCGAGTAAACTATTCTATTATTATCAAGGTTCAAAGACTCCGATCAAAATAATGTAGATTCAACCTAGCGACGCTTTGCAAAGGTTTTATTTTGAATACACAAAATATGTAATGAGTTAGTTGATGGTGGGCAGAGATGCGATTTATTTGAAATACTTCTATTTAAAATGCAAATACAAAATGCAAAATACGTATTTTGTATTTTGCATTTAAATGCCTTTTAGTAAAAACCATTTTGTATTTTATTTGAAATACCTTTCGAGATGTATTTTGCATTTTCATATTAATTTCAAAATGCAAAATACTTTTTGATTAAGTTTAGCCAATATTACCAGTCAAACAAAATGAAATGAACGAATGACGCTTGTATTGCCGCACTAGATGCACAATCAACCAAAATAAATGGCCACACAATTCACAAAATGGAGCCATGGCTCTCTTTTCATTAGTCTACTTGCTTTACATTATTTTAAGTGAGTATTATTATTCATTACACATAAACGGATAACTCACGTATAAAAAGTCGAGTGATGCTCGACATGTTTCGGACTATTTCGTAGTCCTTCTTGGAGCGCTCGCCCCAGCGGCAGCGAAACGAACAAAAAAAACGTTAAAATTGACGATGAAAACGAGAGTAGTTGTGCGCCGCTGTCAGTTGCGACGAACAGCTGCGCGAGCAGAGCGCTGGCGCGCAGTGTTCGTTTCGCTGCCGCCGGGGCGAGCGCTCCAGGAAGAAGGACTACGAAATAGTCCGAAACATGTCGAGCATCACTCGACTTTTTATACGTGAGTTATCCGTTTATGTGTAATAATGATTAAGTCTCACGGTAGTTTCATGTTGAAAGGAGTATTATTATTATTAATTATTAACGTAACAGAATTTATTGATACGCGTACTGATAAATTTGACCAAAATGTCATGCATAAGGTGCCATGTTATTAGACGTTTTTGTTCGGCTCGCCGTTGTGTCTCTATTTCTCATGATAAATACCTAAAATAAATAAAAATGACTGATATTTGATCAAAAGGTATTTTATTTTGAAAAAGTATTTTGAAAATACCTATTTTGCATTTAGCATTTGAAATACAAAACGCAAAACTATTTGGTATTTTGCATTTGAAATAGTAAATTTGAAAAGTATTTTGCATTTTGTATTTAAATGCTTTTTTAAAACCATTTTGTACATCTCTGATGGTGGGTAACTTGATACTTTTGTTGATCCTAACAAACTTTACTTCTCATGTAGTTTTGTATTTCTAGTTAACCTAATTAGTTTAGAAAATAAAAACCGTGCATGTCATTGAAATAGCAGGATTTTCAGGCACTGGCATTTAATTTCGGCAAATTTTGCTCAGTCAGTTCTCGCAATTGTGTTGGGATTTTATTTCTGACTGGGGGTCGTGCGCATTTCATTGGGTAGACAATATAGTCGGCAACCCGTTATTATTGTTACGAACATGCTAAAAATGCATGCGACTGCGTTTTATAAAATAATAATTGCCTATTTATTCTTGATAACTATCAATATATGTAGTAGCGGTAGCAGAATTCACTACGCAGCGAGTCCTATAAATAAACCTCTCGTTTAACTAATATATCCACTTGTAAAAAAACAATCTTAATGACGATATCATTTCATAAATAATGTTGAAACTACGACAGTAAAGTAAAGCTGGGGCCAGGACTCTATCCCAGTTTGTCATGATTCTGTAATGCATGTTTTTTTCACACAATATAGTAAATAAACTCGAACGATTCAATGATAAACAGGAAGACGTAAAATAAAATCAAATATTATTAAGTAGAATTTCCGATATAAAATAATGATTTATTAAATTGTGGTCGCTTGTAGAATTGGCACATTATCCCAGAAATAATCTCTAAGCCGGTCATAAAACTACGGCTCCCGGCGGTGGTCACGTGTTATTAGTGGCTGCCCTCCTACATAGGAAAAATCTACCTTATGTTATATTTCAACTTGACTTTAAAACACATGTCCATAATAATAACAGGTTAACTGGAAGAGATCCCTTCTTTGGGATAAGTTCGCCTTTGTACTATGTTCTGTGTACTTCTGTTTTTTTTAATTTTTATGTGCAATAAAGAGTTAACATATATACATACATACATAACATGTGTATTTATAATAAAGAACAATATAATAATGATAAATAGGTGTAGCGTGTATGATTTAAATTATATACCTAAAAGAACAAAGCCTCTTCAAACGGGGAATTTTATTATCTATGTTAATATTTATATTGTTGGCTTTTTACACACCACGTTGTGAGGAGTGACGGGGGTGTCGCTGCCACGAAATAACTTTCGAAAAGGGTCAGCTGCTACACTTCAAACCAAGGCTGTGACTGTATAAAAGAGTCATGATTGTATCGGATTCTTTTTCAATGTAAACGTAAGTAACATGTTATAGCGACCTAGCATTATAACTAAATCATAAGCTTTCTATCGTCAAATATGCGCTATTTGCAAGTATGTTACGAAATAGCTAAAAGAATAACCATTTTAGCTTGTTTGCCATATCCATTGCAAAATTATTCTCTCGTCATACATTTACGGCATTAAGATGGAGATGCAGATTACTGTACAACAGTAGTAGTAATCCAAAAGTTTTTTGGCTAATCAATACTTAGACATTATGTTCACAGCGTTACAACATGTTCTACAAGTAACCGATTGTTTATAAGCATCCGCTATCAAAAGTATGTACTTATAAGTATAACCCCGGTATTATAAAGGCATCAGGAAGGTATTGTATTAGCCCTCAAGGGAGTCCGTTGTATTACGTTTCTTTTACCCAATAGGTAACACAACACTATCAAATAGCGATCATTAATATTATCAATGCTAACATGTTGCTAACAACAAACAAGCCAACTTACGGACAAATTCCGAACTAAGTTTGACTGTGAATATCTAATGGCACCAAAGGTTCGTGCATGAGAACTAAAGGACAGTAAACCGCATGCTGCATGTAGACCCCTTAACTAAAGTAATTTATACATATGACATGCTCTATAGTTTCATTTCCATGACACGGTGAAATACGCTGTTTCTCTTGAGGCGCTTATGTTAATCCTTTGTTTAAAATAAGAAACTCGATCCGCATGTTGATATTATGCAGGATCCTATACATTATTCACGTAGCCTTAAAATAACCAAGCTCAAGTGAAAATATAAATATGTTTGGGTCAACAGCAATTTAAAAACTCTCCACATCCAAAGTTGAAGAAGGTTTCTATAGAAAAATGAGGCTCTCGTTTTAATTGGGTCACCCAGCAGGCCCAAGAGACACGCGTATTCATTCAACATTACATGTCTGAACTAACAGGCACCTTCCGATTCCGTAGAATGGAAAGCTGGATCATCCTACGAATCTTCCTGTTAGCGATGTTCAATTGATCGAAGATTTGATGGGCGACAGTCCTTTCATTCGAACCTATCATTTTAAATTTAATTAAGTATGTTAAGGAATTGCTGACAAAATCCGCTCTGATTATTCTCCAACAAAATAGATAATCTCTTAGAATTTTGACAACTACCTAGACAGAAAACAAACATTCGTTTTAATTTATTCAAACTTGAAGATATAAACAAAACTTCACAATTACATTCCATGTAAAGACGTACAAATATTCAGCAAAACTTTTAGAAACTACCTAATTTAATTGATAATTAAGTTTGGAGGCTCAAATAGGTATTTCGTCTAATAACTTTTACAAACATTCCTAGATAGTAAAATATTAAGAAGAATTTCTAAGTTAACCAAGGGCGGAACCCTAAAAAGTAAATTTTAAGTACCCTTACCAACAAAAGACCAGACTCCTCGTGAATGATGAAATGCAAACTGCTCGCCGAGCATATTTAAAACCAACGTGGCATGTGGCGAGCCCTCTCCTGGGACAGTTAGGTTTCCTTGGCCAGTCAACTTTAAGTACTTACAAAATAAATTCAGACCACCGTTTGTCCTACTGGTGATTATGATGCTGTCGTAATAATTTGTGACCTGTAGGTACAACTGCCGCCAGTTCCCAGTAATTAAGCCGTGTGGCGGCAGTGTGATAAAATTTAAGGGCCGAAAACGACATCCGCGTAAAAGGGAGTTAAAAATTTACGGTCTCGAGAAGTCGACCGAGTCGGCCCCGCAAAATGTGACGAATTTATAAAAAACTTTTTTTAATGACGTCATCGTTAGTGAATTGGGTCAATATGTATTATATAAACTTTTTTTAATGTTTCTATGTTCATGTTATGTCTTATGTTGGTTGTTTTAAATTGTATATTAATAATTTGTTTCAATAAATAAAAATAAAAAAGTAAGTCTGATTTTTGATAATTACTGCTCCTAAAGACCATTTTATTATTTCCCAGAATCTTATTTCAGTCTCCCATTCCTCTAATACCGACCGAAGTATTTCCAACCACATGAAGCATTGTTACGCATCTTATTTATATTTAAATGTACAACTAGCAAACCCAGCGAAGGTTATTCAAGAAGAATGTGTGGTATCGGAACGGAAACTGCCACCACGTAAGGATAAGATTCATGTACCTCATTATTAAACACAAAAATAAAATATATTCTGAAAGACTGTGAACGCGATCAAAAGTAAATCGTACACACTGTACACGTATATAAATAAAAATCTATGGATGTATGCAATAGTGTATGTATGGAGTCAGGACAGACTCGCTACAAACCATATAGTTAGGGAGCTGGCGAGCAAAATTTCGATATGATCAGCACACAAGGCAGACGTTATTAATAGTGATATTTATGCCCTAAGAAACATCAAGGACCTAGTCTGCCACCGTGGTGGCGCTGCGTTGTAAATTTACAGCGTTTCAAAAATGTAAAAAAAAAGGTGTGCTATATTATGCGCACACGTCTGCTTCTGAGGCTGATGATCACAGTCATCCTGGAAACACAAAGAGTCAAAAAGGCAGACATCCAGGGCTCTGACTTTTGTAGTATTCAATTTTTTAATTTATCTTTATGATTTAAAAAATGTATATGAAGTGCACACTTGGCAGATTTCAATTGTTCGATCAAAAACAATGAGAAGAACCACGGAAAAATAGTCTGCCACCATGGTGGCACTGCGTTGTAAACTTACAGCGTTTCAAAAATGTTAAAAAAAAGGTGTGCTATTATTATACGCACACGTCTGCCTCTTAGACTGATGTTTGAATTCCTTATGAAAACCAAGAAAATCGATGAGGCAGACGTTCAGGCCTCTGATATTCCAAAGGCAGACCGTTTGATTATTTTTTTTCTGAATTGAATTGAATTTTTTTTTTTTTAATAAAGATAAATCGATTTATTAAAAATAGATTTTTCTTTATTCAATATTAATCGATTTAAATGAAAATAAATAATCTATTTTTGCGAAAATAACGATTTTTCTATTATTTAAAACCCTACAAGCTTTTCATATTCCTTTATGACCGCAACAATATAAACAAACAAGATTAAAATATAATTATAAGAATAAAACTAAAAAATAACAATATACATGCAATACCCGCTGTCCCTTGATTCCGTGAATTTCAAACAGTTATACAGCTGAAAATCAGTGAGCAAAGTATCTGCCTCATTTTTTTTCGAATCCACGGAGTCATAGTGAATCGAATAGGCGCAATGTAGTCTGGTTAACATGTACGTTTTTAGGTTAAATTTTTGTATAGTCTCCGAAAATTACGATCAAGGTGTCATTCGATTCGGAATATTATGTAGAAAGTTTAAGAAAAAGATCCAAAAGGGGCCGATAAAAATTGCAAAAGTTATAAACAATAAAAAAAAAAAAAATAGGGCTTTGGTTTTTTTTTTACTATCTCAAAAACTATCAAAGATATTCAAAATTTGAAAGAAGATCTGAAAATAAGAGGACATTTCCTAAAAAAAAGTCCTACCTTACGGAACTGTATCTTTAATATTTATAATTTTTACGGAGCCCTGAAAATAGCGCTAAAAGGCTTCCGCTCGTGATTTGTCACCCGGACACGGTAACAATAAAAATCATTTTAACACATTAAATATGAATATTTAAGAATAAAAAAAATTGATTACTATTGGGATATATAAATAAACAATAATCCGTCGGCGAAAGATTTTTATCCCCATTTTGCCATTAGTTATGCATTAGTTAATGAAAAACTTTTTCTGAATAGAATGTTAACAGAAAAAACCTGATTATTATTAAACTACAACCCTAGAATTTTTTTCACTTCGTGGAGTTATTCTTAAAAGGCATAACAATAGATCCCCGTTGGAAAAATTCAAAAACGTTAATTTTCCACTTTTTTATTAACAATCGAAAACATTAAAAAATTTAAAACTGCATAAAAGTAATTAAAATATTTTTTTTTCAAATATTTTAAATTTTATGATTTCTATCGGTTAAAAGCTACATGAAAATATATTTTTTTTAATTTTTTACCGCGATTGTTTAAATAATTGTTATAAACAAATGCATTGTTTATAAGATAATCAACCATTTTTTTTCCTTATCTACTTGTCGATATAAATCATGATTTTTTTAAAAAATATCATTCCTAAAAAAAAATTATTTCTTGCTACAAAATGCAACAATCGTTTTTTACCACAAAATATAAATATTAAGGAACCATTTTTTCTCTAAAAATCATAAATTATATTGTTCTTAGATTCTGGAAAAAAATTTTTTTTTTCATTTTTAATTTGTTTATTTAATAAATAATTTGTTAATAAACAAACGGATTTTCTTAGTTTATTTTTTTATTAATTCTTAATTTTATTTTTAAAACAGCTGTATTATTTTTTATGAAAAAAAAATGTTATCTATTTTTTATATAACTAAATATTTTTATGTCCTAAAATTCATAAAAAATAATACATAGCTGTTTTTAAAATAAAATTAAGAATTAATAAAAAAATAAACTAAGAAAATCCATTTGATTATAACAAATTATTTATTAAATAAACAAATAAAAAATGAAAAAAAATTTTTTTTTTCCAGAATCTAAGAACAATATAATTTATGATTTTTAGAGAAAAAATGGTTCCTTAATATTTATATTTTGTGGTAAAAAACGATTGTTGCATTTTATAGCAAGAAATAATTTTTTTTTAGGAATGATATTTTTTTAAAAAATCATGATTTATATCGACAAGTAGATAAGGAAAAAAAAATGGTTGATTATCTTATAAACAATGCATTTGTTTATAACAATTATTTAAACAATAACAGTAAAAAATTAAAAAAATATATTTGCATGTAGCTTTTAACCGCTAGAAATCATAAAATTTAAAATATTTGAAAAAAATAATTTTTAATTACTTTTATGCAGTTTTAAATTTTTTTATGTTTTCGATTGTTAATAAAAAAGTGGAAAATTAACGTTTTTGAATTTTTCCAACGGGGATCTATTGTTATGCCTTTTAAGAATAACTCCACGAAGTGAAAAAAATTCTAGGGTTGTAGTTTAATAATAATCAGGTTTTTTCTGTTAACATTCTATTCAGAAAAAGTTTTTCATTAACTAATGCATAACTAATGGCAAAATGGGGATAAAAATCTTTCGCCGACGGATTATTGTTTATTTATATATCCCAATAGTACTCAATTTTTTTTATTCTTTAATATTCATATTTAATGTGTTAAAATCATTTTTATTGTTACCGTGTCCGGGTGACAAATCACGAGCGGAAGCCTTTTAGCGCTATTTTCAGGGCTCCGTAAAAATTATAAATATTAAAGATACAGTTCCGGAAGGTAGGACTTTTTTTTAGGAAATGTCCTCTTATTTTCAGATCTTCTTTCAAATTTTGAATATCTTTGATAGTTTTTGAGATATTCAAAAAAACCAAAGCCCTATTTTTTTTTTTTTTTAATTGCTTATAACTTTTGCAATTTTTATCGGCCCCTTTTGAATCTTTTTCTTAAACTTTCTACATAATATTCCGAATCGAATGACACCTTGATCGTAATTTTCGGAGACTATACAAAAATTTAACCTAAAAACGTACATGTTAACCAGACTAATGAGAACCGCGAGCAAATGACTTAGTAGAGCTTTTTTTTTTTCATTTTTACAACTCCGTCCCATGATAATGCAGAGTCCTGAATGTCTGCCTCTTCGTTTTTCGTCGTTTCCAAGATGATTGCAACCATGAACTCCAGAAGCAGACATGTGCAAATAATTTAATACCCCGATCGGTTCGTAATGATTAAAACTGCAATCCACCTCGACGTGAAACGTGTGCAAATCATATACCGAAATGCTCGCCAGCTCCCTAACTAATAGGCTGAGGTTTCAACTGTGTCTGTGCCAATTTTCGGAATCTGTGAGAAAACTAAATTACAACTGATTTCGTGCGATCAGTTTCAGATGTTACAAAGCTACGTGGTTCTATTTGAACTTTAATAAATAACTTTTGTTATTTCACTTCAAACTTCAAAATTGATAGTTTTAAACTTCTAGTTTGTGTAACCGCCTTCAAACCAAAGCGGAATAAAAGACATAAATAACGTAAAGACAAAGTAAAGTACATTGCTGGTGTCAGGCATAATTATAGTAGTACAAGTGAAATACATATATTTGGGTAACCGTACTGTGCCTTTGTTATATTCACACATTCACAGGGGTATAAAATAAATAAAGATAAAACAAAAAACTATGGCAATATTAGGTGAAATCATTTTTTCTCACACACGATGAACCTGTATGAATCTTTTACCACTCTTAACGAAAGAAAGAAGGATCATAATTTCTCAGACACCCGTTGTCATCTGTAATTTTTTTGGTCCTGTCTCAATTATTTCAGAGCCGGATCAACCTTAACGGTAAAACACTGTAGCAGGAAAGCTCAAAAAGGTCGACAAACTAAGAAATCTGTCAACACAATAAATGTCATTAACATGTACATTTTGAACTCCTGGACCATTTAAACATATCCACTACTGACTGTTCTTATACGTTATATACATTTGTCCAGAAATTAGGGAAAATATCGATCATTGTGATCTACGTGCGGTCTTTAATAGCCCACATTCCCCCAGGATATGCTTCATTCGAATATGTAGTACTATGGGGCCTCATAAAAGTCGGTAACGGGCTGATTTACAAACGTGATGGACAATCAATGCTGGACGTGCATAAAATAACTAATCTCTGATAATCCCTATTAACCGACTTTGTCTCCCTTTAAATTATTACAATAGATATCATTGATAACCTGATTAAAGTTGTGAGTTATGCTTGGTCACACAAGGTTAAAGGAAGCCATAATAACAGTAAAGGGGATCCACTTTTAGTGGTATATGACAAATATGATGTTAATTGTAAAAACAAAACTTTCTACGAAAAACGTTAATTAATTTGTGTGACAGGAATTTTATTTTTTAGTTAGAAATCTTGTTTTATTCTTATCATCGCATCGACTAATAACTACTAATAAATATTTAACGTCTATTTTTGCAAGCTTTTTACTGACTTGGCCTGTTTGTTGTAGTTAGGGTAAAATTTGTCCCATTTCTTGTAGTCGGATTGCTTTAAAATTTGGTACACATATGTAAGATGGATGGCAATGCAAGTATGCTCAAGAAAAAGTATCTACATTCAGCAAAAAGAACATATTTTGTTATCAATAACTCATTTTCAAATTCATATTCAAATTCCAATAGGTACTATATTGCATCAGATAATATAGCCTAGCCTACAATCATGCTAAACGTGGCCTTAAGGTTTTGTTACCTTAGGCTCTGTCTACCCCATAAGGGATATGGACGTGATTTGTGTATGTATGTAGGTGTGTATGTATCAGATAGTGAATTCGTTCTTACCACGACTTCGATTCCTGGTATTCTGAAAACTTTGAGAGGCGGTGCGTCACGTGGCTGATACCGGCAGAATTCTCTGTCTCCTCGGTACCACTTCACGGAGTACAGAACCTCCTGTTCCAAGTCGTATACGCACTGCATCCTCACTTTGGACCCCCGTTCGGCGGCCTCTGGGACTAAAACGTGAACGTTGCGAAGACATAGGGAACCTGCAATAAAAACATTTTTAAATTTCTGTATAGCGAAAACATTTCATGGTCTACAACTTGATAACATTTCTATAAGTACAAATATATTTGAAAAGGAAAGAAATGATAAATGGGTTATGTGTAAAATGTGCAATGGCTTTCGATTTCTGTCTTATTTTATGTTATTTCATAACTAAGACTTCCTAAAAATGCTAAACATCAATCGTCAAACTGTCAATTTTTTTGTAGTAATATGGCAAGTGTTTGGTTGGATTGATACAAAGACTTTATATTCGTTTGATAAAGAACTCAAGTACCTAATGTAATCCGACTATGCTTAAACTTTACTTTATAGACCAAGACACTGGAAGAATTCATTTATCAAATTGTAACAAATCATTTAAGAACTATCTTGGGGAGTAATATTACTAAATAGTTTAGACGTTTGAACTTTATATTGAGTAGAGAAATGTCAATGATCTCCGTTTGAATTTCATATTCGGTAGATATTCAGGTATTTGAAACTTTGGTAACATAAATTTGACCGTTAAGACATCTGATAACTTATTGACTAAAGATAAATAAGATTCTAGCTATCGCAAAATAATAACTGCTCTTTTGGCATTCATTTCATACGGTGCTCTGACATTGAAAATCATGAATCAGTATGACCTTTTTCTGGGAATTTTGGGCATTTAAGCTATTTCTACTGTGGACTTGAGCGATCTACGTTTATCTGTGTATATAAGTATATAACTTTGAGCGATGTATAGAACTGCCCACTCTCAACCAGGATTAACAGTTGTTTTTTTTTTACTGTGAACTGTGCAATTGGCCCTTGTCTTAAATAATATATATTTTAGTTGTTATCATTATAATAATAAAGTAAGAAACACGCCCGAAATAAATACTGATAATTAGTTATTACACAAAGAGTAATCGTTGTCGATGGATTGATATCACAAGTTTTTACAATGATTTACGGCTTTCATTTTATAAATTTAATATACATTATCCAACCTAACAGAGCAACTAACGAACAGCAACTCTGTCATGGTACGACCCGGATCGACTTAAATTTAGAACTAAACTGTTCAATACAGTAGACTACAGCATATCGTCAACATACTGGACCCCTAAAACCTAAGTGAAGTAAAAGTAAGTGTTACTTCAGTTTCCATTAAAATAAGTTTATGGAGTGATCGGCGCAGTATTCCACCTCTTGTGTGCACGTCCACTACGTGGACTATTCTATCAAAGACACGGTAGTCCTTTACGACCCTTGGCCAGAGTCCGCGATGAAAGAAAGCGTCCACGTTGAGCAAATCACCAAATCACCCTATCGCCCAATATTGATGCTTCGCTGGTTGAACCTCTTGGCTAAAAGGTTTTCAGATATTATTTTAGCCAACGTGCCCGAAAATGGTCAATAGGCCGTAGTACCTTTCGCCAGTCACTTCGGTACATGTCGGCATTAGTCAATAGCCAAGCCGAGTCCAATGACAGGAATGAAGACTGAGGACTGCTATAAAATTTATTTATTTTTTATCAAAAGTAAGTAGAGCCATGTTTAGGCATTGTTCGTTGAGCACTATTAGTTTTAGCACATTTTATTCCGAATTTCGAACTTCCTGACATCTCGGATATTCAAAGGATTGAAATGAAAAGGGACTACTGAAACGTCAAAGCCTTCTAACAGGTAGGCAGATAATTGAAATTGGTCATAGTATCTGTGAAAAACATCGTTGTCTATACTAGTTTGTGAGTTTGTGAGGTTGTAGGGGTAATCTTTGGATCAACTAAATCGATTTTGAAAATTCTTTTACCAATAGAAAGCCACGTTATTTGTGAGTGTCATATGCGAAACGCTATGTTAAACATGGCCTTTAGGTCTTATTACCTTAGACTCTGTCTACCCCGTATGGGATAAAGACGTGATGTGTGTATGTATGTATGTATAGGCTGTATTTAATTCTGCGCGGACGAAGTCGCGGGCAACAACTTAACTAGTCACCAATAAAACCAATTCCAAGGAAACAATTTAAACACCACAATATCTAACCACGAACGCCTGAAAGTTTAAATTCTACGTTAAATTTGATAGGTCAACAATGTATGTTTCACATTTAATTTGTGATTTAGACACAAGTTTGTATGACCGAGTTAGTTAATGAACTTCGTCGCACAGATTATCATACATCAGACTTGGTGTGTTATTGAATAATCAATTCATAAACAGTCAACTATTCACATTTTATCATATTAAATAACTCACGTATTCGCAGCACGTATACTACGCTTAAACTATTATAATAAACGCACCGTAATAGATTTACGGTTTGACGAACTCCTTTGTTCTGAGGACTATAAGTTCGAAACTGGGCTCATCTCCATAATGAAATCCTCCGAACCTCGATTCTTTTGTTTTTTTTTAACACTGCAGACCGACCAATCACTATCTAAACCTCGTAGTTACTACAGTCATGAGATCAGGACCCACCCGATACATCTGCCAAAACTATTAATAAAAATAAATTAGCGGGTGGTAGGGTCTTGTGCAAGGTCCGTCCGGATCGCTACCACCATCTTACTCGCTAATCCTGCCGCTAAGTAGCAGTGCTTGCACTGCTGTGTTCCGGTGTGGAGAGTAAGACAGCCGGGGAAATTACGGGCACAAGAGGCGTTTCATCTTAGTCCTCTAGGTTGGCAACGCATCTGCAATCCCTCCGGGGTTGCGGGTGTCTATGGGCAGTGGTGATCACTTACCATCAGGTGACCCACTTGCTCGTTTGCCTTCCTATTCATATAAAAAAAAAAAAAAAAACCGAAAAAAAATATTGTGAGAACGCATAAAAGCTATGTAGAAACAAACTGTAACTTCCTTCAATTCTTAACTATTCCTATACTTCGGCCAAAAAAATACAGCTACATGTATCTCTATAAATAATAATAATAATAAATACACCTTTATTTACACAATTTATGCGAAAAAAACCAGTAACAAAGCCGCATCGAAAAAAACATTAAAATTTAAAGAAATTGCTCTGTTACCACATCATCAATTTTTTTTTAAAAAGGGTAACGACAGGGGATCCTTTATTTAGTTAGGATTCCGTAATTGATACTCCTATTATGTTGTTATAATGCGGTAACCCCTGCGGCAACATGATTAAAATATATCTGTGAGTTAGCAAATACTCTCCTTTCCCCAGCCTAGATACGTCCCACTGCTGAGCACAGGCCTCCTCTCAAAATGAGAGGGCTTAGGTTTATAGGTAATTCTCACGCGGACCTAGTGCGGATTGGTAATTTCACACACACAACATTGAATAGTTTTCAAATATCCAAGCCAAGTTCAAGTTTTCCGATAAACTTGTTCAAAAATTTCAAGCTCTACCTGATAATTTAGAAGTTATCGAATTATACTTAGCAAGCATCGAAGATGTAATCGTTATAATTTTCATACATCAAGTGACGGAGATGGGGCTCTTATTTCTAACCATATTACGGAAGCTGGGTGGGTAGATCAATGACAATGACTATATATATCGTTGAGTTGGGTTGGTGGTAGAACTATTTTGAGCACAAGCGTTAAATTACATTAGGTACAGAAGTTTACGTACCGTCTAAAAGTGATCCAACAAAATGATGACAGCCAAAGTAACGAATAACGACTCTTGTAATGCTACTGATTAATTTTATGATTGTTTAACAACATTCTCCTTTTGTTAATCATGAACAGATCTTCAAAACTCGAGTTAAAAACTTTGCTCATTAAAACATTGTATGGGGCAAAAGGTGATCTCTTTAAGGACGGGTTCGTGAAAAGTCAAAAGTCGAGACTATCTTCAGAACTTTGGCGCTGTGGACCCATTGGTTAAGATCCGTATCATACCGTAGTATACGTTAGAGGATCGTTAATTTTTATTTTTTTTAAGCGGTTCGTGGATTGCCTGCATCATTCGCCTTACTTTGTAAAACTCGACGTTTCAGATGAAGTTCGGCTATCTTCAGAGTGTTTTGGGGTGAATTCACTCAGTTGACTTTTAACTTTAACGGACAAAACGATTTTGTTTGTTGTTGCAAAAGCCGAAAATTATTTTTCAGTCTCATTTACTTCTGAAAATCCATTTTTCAGTCAGCCACTACTACTGCTTTAATTCTGATGACGACTACAAAACTTCTAGACCCAACAACGTGTGATATCATTCGTAACCATGGCTCGCTCTCTGACGCAAAAAAATAACTTGATAAAATCTGCACGCACAACCTTGAGCAAACCTCTGATTAACCCGCTGAAAGTAGCCATGGCCAAGTGAAATTAAATAAATAAGATATAAAAAAAGAACAATACTATCTGGCTGGTTGGATCACTGAACCATACCGGCAGGTCGCCCACTCATTTTCATTGGTAAACCGAGCTGTCTCAAATTAGCCTTTACAATTAGTCGCGCAAATAATCCCTTGTCGCGATTAAAATAGAAGGATCCAACTTAAGGGTCTTCAAAGCAGGCTACGTGCTTAGGCTCGTATTTCTCTAAAGGTCATCAACCCACTCATGATTCCTCTTGTGTTAAGAGCGTGGCCACAGTGTTTGCTTTCCGGCATGTGCTCATTCTTTTTTCATCTTACACCTTATTAATTAATAAAAAGAAGAGTCCTAATTGCCTGACTCATCAAAGCCCAGCTAAAGACCTTTGAACCTAGAAAGCTGCTTTTAGCATATATATGGTTTACGTAGATGACGTTGACAAGAACCAAAGACAGATTATACAAAATTCCTACGGGACAGTTCTGCGACGGAGTCTAATCTGCGAGCGCAAGCTAGGTAGGTAATTGACAAAGTATTTTGTGCTTCAATATTTGAATGCTCAAAAGTTAAAGACAAAAGCAAGTTAGGCCGATTTACGTGTCCGAAACCATACTCATATCGAATTTCCATATTAAACCGCAAGACGTATATAATACAAAAATAAATTAAATAATGCATTATTAACTAGCTGTTGCCCGCAACTCCGTCTGCATAGAATTCGTTTATCGCTATCCCGCAGGAATTACGCAATTTTCCGGGATAAAAAGTAGCCTATGTGTTATTCCAGACTATAACCTATCTATGTTCCAAATTTCATTTAGATCTGTTCAGACGTTCTGGCGTGAAAGAGTAACAAACATCCAAACATACTCACAAACTTTCACATTTATAATATTAATAGGTAGTAGGATAGGAATAATAGGATGATCGATCAATCCTTTGAGCGATGAATTACCCAGAATGCAATATGGCCGGCCATAGCTTTACTTTTCGGATTTACTATGTGTTCTAATTTTCAGTGTCGTTTAGAAGTTTAATTTCTAACGGTAAAACCGTAAAGGTAACCATAAAAATCAGGAAGTCAAATTCTTAATTCATTTTAAGATAACTTGGCTTAAGAGTACGCGTATTTAATGAGGCTTCGAGTTACATTTCCTTTTATTGTATAACCTACTTATAAAATAAAACCAACCAAAGTTATTTTCAAAGTATGTTATAGGCGATGCGGCTTGCAACCCATTACTATTTTTATTCAATTTTCTATTTGTACCTAGCCCCGTAAGGGGTAAAGACGTGATTTGTGTATGAATATATGTGTATGTATATGTGATTAGGTAACTAGAACCACCCACGTCTTCCCGCTAACTCAACCACACTCAGTGAGAAAGCACATACTGTCAGTTTCAGTTACTTACACGAGTAGCTCCGCTGTGCCATTTTTTCGTGAGAGTCCGAATGGCGGGTGTACCTTTACAAATATATAGAATTATATACGAAAAAATGTACTCAAAATATACTTTAAAAAAAAATACCACTTCACAAATAAAGTTATTACAATACAATACAAATACTCTTTATATATTTGTGAAGGTACACCAGCCATTCTGACTCACTGTTTTTCAAGTGCTAGTTACTGTCAGCTTATGCAGAACACCGCTTGATACTCCTAAAAACGTTATAAAACGTTTTCATGTTTTCTTTGGTTTTATTTTGCCTAATAGTCTCTCACGTACCGTACGTAAAATTGAAATACCAAATTTTTATTCAACCATTTTACGTGAAAAATGTGCCAGTTGCGCAAGTGTACAGTAAGTGGCGCCCACTTTTTAATTTGTACGTTTTGATAATAAGAATCTACCTACCATCAAAGTCTCTAAAGAATTGCGATCTGATCTATCGGCGTCCTTTGTGTAGTCTCTTTTTTAAACACTAGGCGGATCAAATCGTAACCTTCCTATCTTGTGTTACCAGTTGAACAAAGACGGTACTAAACAATGACGCGAAATTCTACTGGCTTCATTATTTCGTAAGTACGTATAATTATTCATTGCATTTTTCTAATTTTATCTTCCCTAGACTAAATTTATTACATCGATATATCCGCTGATCCGTGCTAGTGACCTGAATTGAAATTGCTTATACTTTGCGGGTTGTTTTATTGTAACGTTATTCGAAAATCCCAAAACGCAAAAAAAGTTTGGTGACTAAAGTAATCTCAAACATTGTACCTACATACCTTAGTACTTACTAGAAAGTGTTCATAAAGTATAGAGTGTATCGCTAACATGAAGCATATTATATAGATCTTTTTGCACAACCAACTTAGAAAGGAATACATGAACTAAAAATTCAAGCTTCTTGTTTTACCCAAAAAGAAGTTACAGGGGGTCAAAACTCACGCGCTTCGACGAAAACACGGTGCGTCCGTGCTTGACCTGGCTCCCACGTGCCCCCTAATGTTATCGTGGCGAAGCCTAATATGGTAAAGGACAGATGCATAGAGGAACAGCTATCATAAATTTATATTTTTATATAGGTTCTTTAAGTCCACTAACAAACAAAATTATATTTTATTCATGGCATGACAGTTGGAAGCTTGAAATTCATATTTCTAACTTAAAACAATGTCGCATCCGAACGTCAACAGGAAGGAACTAAACCAAGTAACAGCTCAACGGACCGAAAGGGGAAATTAAGTCAAATTTGAGTTATTGGGTCAAAAAGCTTGTCCAAATTGTTCTTGTTTTATACATTTTCAAAATAAGGGAAGGAATTCATTCTGAGTTCATAAAATTTCTATACACATTTTTTAATAATCCTATTTGGCAATAAGACAAATCGAATTATTTGATCAATACTACATTACCGAAAAATAAATAGTATTTTTTTGTATTACTTCATAATCGCCATCATCATCTCCAGTCTATATACGTCCTACTGCTGGGCACAAATAAAATGTAAATAGTCACGAATAAGTATACATAAATTGCAGAAAGGATCAAACGCATATAATACAACCTCTTAATCAGGATTATCACTGGCATTTGCATTCTAAGTCACCTAGAATTTCAATACGTTCAACATATTTGCTATGTCATCGTACGACGACACGAATCGTCGAATATGAAAAATCAGAGTCCATCATTACTTACAGTAAGTACAGGCACAGTTATAGTATAGTATGTACAGTACAGTATTGAGTGAATCAACTCGTACAAAGAGCTTTAAATTAAGGGTTTCGTTTCATAAAAAAATAGGAAAAGTGACTCATTATTTTTGCTCGTCAGCAGGCACACTTTACACAAACTTTTGCCACTTAAATACTGCTTTCAAAAGGTTCTCAACATTTCTGTAGGTTCCTTTTTTATGTCAATTACGGCCTGTGAATCCTAATAATCCTATATTATAAATGCGAAAATTTGTGAGCATAGATGTTTGTTACTCTTTCACATCAGAATGACTGAACAGATCTAGCTGAAATTTGTCACAAGGATGGCTATGACCTGGAATAACACATATGCTACTTTATTATCCCGGTAAATTGCGTAATTCCTACGGCTATCCCGAATAACCGAATTCTTTTCAGAAAAAGTCGCGGGAAAACGCTAGTCGAGTCATACTCGTACTTAGAATAAATGCAGATACTTTTAAGGTGAGTCTATTCCAATTCGCACACGGACTGTTTTTGATGCAAAAAGTTATTGGCATTTTGACTATCCGGCCACTTCGTTGACTGTACTGAGATCTTGAAAATAACGAGTCTATTTACATGAATCCTTTGCGTGGATTTCAGCTATGCTATGTTTGATCTAGTTCATGTTTGTCGGAGAACGCCCACAGGATAGTTGGCTCTTAGATATAAGCACCAAACTAGATGGCCGGGGATGTTATCGAGGAATATGTTCTTGGGTTCTAGTTAAAAAGGGGTAGTCTTAAAATTATAAACAGAAATTAATTATAATCTTATTATTAGTATTAAATAGGTATATAAATGTGAAAGTAACCCTATTTCGCCTTCAGTCTGTTTACTAAAACCGCTTTACCAATCGCGATACTACTTGGCAAGAAGATACTTTGGACATAAGTAAAGAAATCATACTACTACTTTTACCCCGTTTTTGTTTTTTTATACTACTTTTATCCCGGAAACTTGCTTCAATTCTTCATAGACGCAATCACGAGCAATAGTTAGTTATAATATAAATTATTAACCCCATTAGTCATTAAGATCCTAGTGTATGTCCCAAAAACATGGTATAACTTAACAATGCATCTGTCTTTAGGAAACTTAATTTTATCGTGTTGAAATGTTAAAGTCTTACTTAACCAATAGACGGATTCACTTTAGCATCACTGTTTTGTCCTATACTTTACTACTTAATATTTTAAACCAGAAGGATACGTGAAATATTGGGAGGCCTGTTATCCCATGCGCATACATAATCAGCAAGACGGATTTGACTTAATATGTAATAGATGGACGGACAGGTACTAGACGATTTCTTTTTATCCCCTAAAATTACATATTTCCCGCGGGATATGTAAAATAATACAAGCACTTAAACAACGTTGATACACTTTTGTCTTATGTGAAGTGGTTTACATCATGTTGTTTTTAAAACATTGTGTTCATGTAAAACGCACACATTGGTTCGATATGTGACGGGTGCTTAGGGTAATTTAAGCAAATTAACGTGTAGAGAAGACTTTAATTCACTTCAATTTGTCTACATTGTGTTTGATCAGACTCTATTGTTGATGGAACAACAAATTTGACATTCATTAGTATCTCTTAGTAGTCTGTGCATTCACTTCATATTGAGACTCGGGCTCATTATAGCTGTCAACGCTAACGGTCACATTCAAATCAAATCTATTTTTATCAAAGCCATCCGGTATATTTCATATTTTAAATCGTCAAACAGTGTAATCAGTGTACTAATGGCAATACAGACTTCAAGTTATTTGCCAAGTTTCATTCCGACGTCATAACCTTAAAACCTCTACCATGACTCAACCGAAAACGGACGCGAGGCGGTGGCCGTCTCTGCAGATCATCCCGGCCGTGGAGGCTCCTACTTCAGTTCGACACGCGTAACCCTAAACCCGTGCCGTGTAGTAGATAAGTATCTAGGAGTCAGGAGAGGAGGTTCAGTACCGTCATCATGATCATCATCACACAAGTCATCAGAGCAGGGAGTTTACTGGAATTGTAAACACATTGTCTCGTTGGAGATTAAATGTCGCGATACTTCAACTTGCTTATCGGAACTTTAAGTACGTACCTAAACAAACTTGAAGGTGAATAATATCGAATTTATACTTATTTTGAACTGTAGTCAAAATTATTTCTCTTCTATTCGGAGATACTTCACCAAATAATGGTGATGTTGGAACCTTCTACTTATTCATTTGTCATACTAATACTAATGTTATAATGTATATGCGAAAGTTTGTGAGGATTTATGTATGTATAGATGTTTGTTACTCTTTCACGCCAGAACGGCTGGAAAGATCTGGATAAAATTTAGGCAAAAAGTTAGACTAACTCTGGAATAACACGCTATATACGCACAGATAGCGATAAACGAATCTTCGCAGACGAAGTCGCGGGCAACAGCTAGTTGATTTATTATATCGTCTAACGTGACATCTAGTCTAGGGGCCCCTACGGATACACTTCGACCCATTCGTGGATCGTTTGTGTAAAATGTGGCATTATATCGTCTTCTTTTTATGTGATATTATGCAATACACTCTCTGACCAAATAGAATAAGCTGAATTGCAAAACGAGACCGGTTTAAACTTCGTCCCGTTTTGTGCGTGTGAGCATAGCTTGACTAGTTTGCTTGGCGAAGTTCAGTAGCACATATGAACGTGTTTGCTCATTCTGACGAACTTTATTACCTTGTCTCAGCTGCCAAGTTTCAATGAACACCACCGCGATGAATGGCGCTTCTCCACTGTGCTGTTTTAGCGGTGTTTCTTGCCCGTACGTGTAAGAATTGGAATGAACCTCATGCCCGTTTGTCGACTTTAATATTTAAAAAAAAATGCACACGACAAGACGTAGTTTAATTTGACCTCCCTTGGCTGTTCGAACTACAAATTTATCCAAAGGTTTTCACAAGAAAACCATTTTTTTTTCCTTTCTCATTTTTCTGCAATGTGGCAATCTGTAAGTGATCACAATGAGCCACCCTTTTGTCCATTACTTGTGCTCGTCATTGACCGAGGAACACTCCATCGAGCATCCCATCAAGAGCTGTCACTGAACCTGCTTGCTAAGGCAGGGACACTGTGTCTTTTAATTCTGGAGTGTTGCACACTTCCCGAGCCCTGTAGTTTCATTGCCAATTGATTGACATGGTTCAGCAACCTGGCCTGATATGATTTGCTGTAGAAAACCATTATTAAAAAATATTATAAAGATTTGCAGGTTTAATTTAATAATTCTAGCGTTAGAAAAGTCCATTGTAGAGCTAAATAAAAGTATTTGTCGCGATTATCTTGAGATAAACAACACGGAGGGAAGGTTTTGTCATTCTTTATCTTAAAAGATACTCAAAACAAAAGAAAAAACTGATGCTTCTTGTTCTGTTCTTTTGGTTTTGTGTAAATTGGTTGAAATATAACGATAATTGTTGGAATTGTCTGGAAAGTCAAGCCAAGTGGGATACAAATATTAATTCTGTGCGGAGGAAGTCGCAGGCAACAGCTAGTCTACTATAATTTATGACAACCAAATCCAGAAAATATCTTACCTTGAAAGCTTAATGTACAGAAAAGTATCCATAAAACGTTCTTAAAATTACAACTCATTATTAACTAAAACAAAAACTTAACTTTGTTCACTAAACACTTGGTTATGAGAAATGTTTCACCGTGCACTTTAAAATGTCGGTAAGTTTTCGTAGCGGGTCGCGTCGGGAGTGGGCGGCGTAGCGTGCGGCCGTCCGTAGCGCGCCTACGAAGCGACTGAGTCAGAATATGAGCACTGTGGGCAGGCTACGAGAGCGAGAAACTCTCCTGTCAGGCTTAAAATGAAATGTTCCACTTTTCCCTATTTGTCTTGCTTAGCCAGGGATAATACCTTATATTCACAAGAAAAATATATAATATGCCATCTAACAATAGGCTTCGGCAAATACAACTTTGCGGGATATTCCGAATGCCTTTACATTATACTGTTTCGAACAATGGCTTTGTTGAAAATATTTATACAATTTAAAACTACTTTAATATAAATGAATAGGTACAAGTTTTCTTCGCAAAGAGAATTATAGTTTCTGATGTTATAATACTGACCCCATTTTGGTAAATTACTCGTAATATTTATGGCACCAATTTTAAAACATAATAATTTTATATAAAAATATTATCAATCAAAATGTTAAGGTTAATAGGAAAGGTTATTAGGAATTTTAATATTAGGTTGTTAATTAGCGTTAGAAGCTCTTAAGGCCCAGGTTTTGGCAAAATATCAGCGTCTCGATGCAATTCGTGACACAGAGCTGAGTCAGAATTCACAACACAAGAAGAGAATTGTGTCCATTTTTAACCCCCGACGCAAAAAGAAGGGTGTTAATAAGTTTGACGTCAATGTCTCTGTGTGTGCGTGTGTCTGTCCGTGGCATCGTATCACTCAAAATGATGGACCGATTTCGATGCGGTTTTTATCATGCGAAAGCCAGTTATCTTGAGTTTATTCTTAACTATGTTCGGTAAAAATCGGTGCAGCAGTTTGCAGAGTATCAGCTCTTTTCCAAAATGATGTAAGGCATTTTTTGGCATAAAATTGAATATTTTTTTATTTACTTATAACTTATATATTTTCTTTAATTTTTTAGTTAATGTTATGCTCATATATATATATATATATATATATATATATATATATGTGTAAGTGTTGGTTGTGTAAACTTTATTGTAATAATTTGACCGAATAAATACAACTTGCTTTCTAATTGTCATCCTTATCAATCATTATATTTTTATTTCTTAGATATAATTGCGTTTATGTACCATTTACGATCAGGCGACTCTCATGTCAACTCTGTTTTTCTAAATATTGTAAGAGTGTCATAATACAATCAGCATTCACAGGCTTATCTATTTTAGTTCCCCTGTTGTGGTAATGAAGTAAGACGATCCCGAGGGGTAAGGACCGCGCGTCTAGAAACTCACTCACCCGTGGTCGGAGGTATGCTTGCGATTTTAATTAGACCTTCAGTCTACGATCTCTCTTTAGTTAAAACTGAAATTCGCTGAGTAATTACATTAAAACTGATCATAAAGTTGCGAAGTTATTTGTTTGTGCGATGCGAAGCTATTTTGAGGACTTCAATGGTTTGCATATTACAAGCAATTTTGGGATTTCATTATTGTTGTAAATTTAAAACAAATTATGCTCCGGGAATTATTATTTTTTGGAATCCTGGATTGTAAATTGTGCTCTCAATTCTTTTTAAGTTACTGGCATTACATATATTTTTACAAAGTTATAAAAAGTTCGTATTATAACTAATAAGTTGATCAACGAATTCTACCTAACTATTCGAGTTTGTGAGGATTCTCTCCAACAGTGGGAAGTATTTAGGTAGGAAACAAACGTTTTTCGCTTAACCCGTCCATTTGTTGCTAGCTGAGTACAAAACAGTGCATAGGTAAAATAGCAAGGTCTGTAATTTAATTTATACATTTCTACAAAAAAGAGAAAACATAGAAACTCAAATCCTCGGAATGATGTACGGAAAAAAAACCTAAAAGGATTCCTTTTTGTTTTTGAAGCATAGAACTCTAAAAACAAAAAAACGCTATTTTGTTTCGCATAATATAGGACACTGTCAAATTCACAAAGCAATGTTGCCACAAAACATTGTTATTATAACTTCTCTTAGTTATCGTCGAGATTCAACGTTGTACTGTACATCTTTGTCTAACCAGTGCGATATAAATGAGACAAGAGTGGTACGGAACCAGAATATGCGAAAGTTATTTCGTGTCGTGTCGTGCTAGCCGTGCTGGGCGTCACAGAGGACGATAAAAAATTAACACGATCCGTCACACGCCCGCCATAATCAGTTATAATTATTCCGCGTAATGTCTGCGCATCACGAGTGTCCCCGGCCCCAATGCCACGCGGGTAAAAGTCCAATGAGTTACGCAACCCACTAAGTTACTGCTTATAAATTACAGTTTTAAATGACTCACAGTTAATAAATAACGTTAGATACATTTTATACGAGATATAGACCGCGGACTTATCTTTAATGAGTGCCAGATATTTCGACGCAGTTGCATGCATGATTGATTGACTGAAATTATTGCGGAAGTTAATATTAAGTAGCTTTGTCTACCCTCATTCATGAGCGT
Source organism: Pandemis corylana (assembly GCA_949127965.1). Classification (NCBI taxonomy): domain Eukaryota; kingdom Metazoa; phylum Arthropoda; class Insecta; order Lepidoptera; family Tortricidae; genus Pandemis; species Pandemis corylana. The sequence goes on along the minus strand of OX421858.1, from coordinate 6,212,319 downwards.
AGCAATGGGGGATTAAATATCTGGAGCTCAAGAAAGGCGTCCATACATACATACATACAATTACATAAACCACGTCTTTATCCCTTACTGGGTAGACAGAGCCTAAGGTAACACGACCTTAAGGCCACGTTTAGCATGGTTATGGGCGTATAGGTGGAAAGGGTAATCAAAATAGTGATGGGCTAGCAACCCATCGCCTATAACATGATTCCTAAGATTGTTTGCCCACATACACGGTCGCACGGGTGCACGCTCTATACATAGTAGAAAATATTTCTTAGGCTTTTGTGAATAATTTTCTTGCCTCAGATTTGTGTCACGTTAACTTGAACTTTATATTTTACTAAAATCAACTTAGTCTAGCGTGGATACGTAAAGCTGCATCCTCTGTTCGCCTAGCCTAGAAAAGGAAATAGCTGTTAGGAGAGAACTCGTAAAGTTCTCAAGAGCGGCGATTAAACATACATCCTACTAATACTTACTATGCGAAAGTTTATAGTATGGATGTTGTTACTTTTTCACGTAAAAACTGTCAAACAGATATGGATAAAAATTGACAGAAAAAAGATTATATTCTAAAATAAAACAGACTACTTTTTGTCCCGGAAAATTGCATAGTTCACGCGGGATAGCGATAAATAAATTATTTACAGGCGAAGCCGCAGGCAACAGCCATTTTATAAATAATTTTGAACAAAAAACTAACTTCCGCTGAGATTTGTGAAGCACTTTTTTTTTTTTTTACTCCATGACGCAGGATTTCAGATAGATCCGAAACAACTATCAGGATAATAGTAAGTCGAATCAAAACTAATCGACCTACAAGCATGACTTAAACCGTTTAATTTATAGACATTGCAGATAAGTGTAGATAAATATAGTCTCATCAACGCATTCAACCAACGCCCGCTACTTTAATTTACGCGGGTGGTAGGGCCTTGTGCAAGGTCCGTCCGGATCGCTACCACCATCTTACTCGCTAATCCTGCCGCTAAGTAGCAGTGCTCGCACTGCTGTGTTCCGGTGCGGAGAGTAAGACAGCCGGGGAAATTACGGGCACAAGAGGCATTTCATCTTAGTCCTCTAGGTTGGCAACGCATCTGCAATCCCTTCGGGGTTGCGGGTGACTATGGGCAGTGGTGATCACTTACCATCAGGTGACCCACTTGCTCGTTTGCCTTCCTATTCATATAAAAAAAAAAAAAAAAAAAAATTTGTTTAACAAACGATGCAAATTTTCGAGAAAGATTTCAATCTTTTTTCTTTAAGTACTTTTTTCCTTTTAGGTACGTATATCGCTGCAGTAGGTACCTAGGCCGAGCCCAGGGTGTTTGAAACTGTGGTGTATCCAACATCCTACAGGCCAGTGCACTGCTCGAGCAGCCTCCGCTAAAGTTCCAATTGGAAACAACTTTCTCAAATGAAATACTTAATAATTTTTCGCTTGGGGCAGGTTTTCCAGCTACCCGTTGGCTATCATTTTTTATTACGAACATTTCTAGTCAGCGTTTCTAGCATTACTAAAATGTTAAAGTGCAAAGTGTTTAAATATCGATTTCGTTGCCGTGCTTGATATTTTAGTCGCCAACTTAACAATTTTAAGTCAAACGACAAAAAGTATATTTCAAAATTATTCTTTATCTTAAAATTATTAAAATAATTGCAACTGTTTAGCAATTGATGGAGCTAGAGTTAGTTTGACTGAACACTTATATGTTGCAGTTTTCTATCGCTATTTTTTATTCAAAAATATATCACCCCTCTGACGCTGTCAGTGACGCTGAACATGGACCAATAAATGTAGAGAAACATTTGTGAACCACATTTAAAAATCCTGTAAAATATTTACAGGGGCGTTCAGTTCAACAAACCCTACCAATTGCTGATCTAATTTAATTTTAAGAAACAGTGTATAAATATATTTGTTAACATTTTTAGGTATTCCGGACTGAATTATCAAACCTTCCATTTTAACCTTTGTGTTTCGGTAAAACGCTTACGCAAGCACTTTATAATATTATTTCTTTAACAATTCACGTCTCTGTGAGCGAGCAGCGCTCTTGTTATTACGCCCTGTTATGATAATGGCTGCTCGCGGATTTGTCCAAATTGCCAAGAGTATCTCTTAACAGATTACCACTTTCGGTTACAATCGTTTATTCCCAGCCAACTGGTGCAAATGAGTTTATCATACAGATTTCTCGAGTAGTCTTCAGGCTAATAGACATTGCGACTTAATATTTTATACATAAAGTATTCGTTTGTTACGGAGTGCGTCCCTCTCTAAAAAGAATTGCCTTTGAAGTATGATACATAGTTGCCTAAACATTCCAATGTTCCAATACCTACCTTCACTTTTGAAATCGTGTATTATTAAAAACTAGCGAACCACCCTGGCTTCGCACGGGTGCAATCAGTGTTTCTCTACTATATTATGCATGTATTATACATATTATAAACCTTCCTCTTGAATTACTCTATCTATTAAAAAAACCGCATCAAAATCCGTCGCGTAGTTTTAAAGATCTAAGCATACATAGGGACAGACAAACAGCGGAAAGCGACTTTGTTTTGTACTATGTAGTGATAGCAATAAAATACTGACATGTTGGAAGTTTATTGAGAAAGAATTCATTGTTTTCTTCGGAACGTTCACATACTTATTGTGAACTAATTTGAGCTTGTATGAAATTTTCATACATAAACAGCTGAAATTATAATACTTCCGCACCCTTTTACAAATCTTGTTTTAACCCACAGTAGGTTGGGTCTGTAGGCATAGCTTTGCCTGTTTCCACAACGGGCCAAGTAAAGCCAACAATGTAAGTCCGGTTCAAACTATGCTTCGTCTCGAGTGTGTATGGCTCAAAATTTGTTTGCTTAGCAAATTTATTTTATTTGGTCTGAATATTCCTACTACATACTAAATACCCAGTAAAAGAGGCCGTCTGCACAAAAATGACTCAATTTTGTTTATGTGTAGGTAAATATAAGTCCATGATATCCCCTTAACGCAAAACCCTCTATTTCCACTACTTTCTCTTCTCGTTCCTTCACTCGGGGTATTTCCAAGATCGCACTCCTACAGGAAATGAAAACAATTTTATAAAATGAACCAACATGAAAAGATAGGACGCCTACGCTCTTGAACGTGAACTAAGATAATATATTTGGTCCTCTTTTTGATTGTGTCAGAAAAGTTGCTTATTTAGTTTTGCCAAGGGCAGAGCTGACACATAGCACCGACTATGTACGAGATCTAAACTTAAATCTTACCTACTTTTTTTTAGAAGCGTTATAAGTCACATACAAAACCCGTGACAGGAAATTCCACTTTTTTTGTAAGCCCATGCGGGTGGATTTAACAAATAATCGGATTTTCCTGAGAATTTCACACTTAGTAAAACTCAAACTGGAAAGTACCTACAAAGTTATTTATTGAGTTATCAGGAATTTGAGGGCGAATTTTGTGGCCCAGTTAATGTAAAAAGTCAATTATACGTAGAACTAAAGTAGGTACAAATTGGCTAGGTACCCAAATACATATGCAGTGTTTGAGCAATAAAGTCGCTATAAAAATTATTTATAGTAAATTGATTTGTGGTGATTTGATCATTGTGTTGTCCTGAAAATATGGTAAAACATCGTCTGCGTAAATACTCCAACTCTACCAGCTAATTAGTCAACCAGATTGGTGATGTGTTAGTAATCTGAAATGTGACTCTTCTTTGATACATTATACTTGGCCCTCGACTGACTAAGTTTTAAGCACGGCGTTGTTGAATTAACAGTGGTGTGAAATTAAATGCTATCTGCTTTATAAGGTATTTAAACCTGATAAGCTCAAAACGTGTTACTTGGTAAATAACAAACGTTTGGTAGTTGAGCGTTTTCCAAAAAAAAGTGCACAATATATATTTTTTTCCAGAATTTAAATATTTTGGATTTTTCTTTAAATATTATCGATTTTCATACAAGAAAAAATGTGTCCCAGATTTTACTGTTTTATTTTCCTGTTCGTCACGTTCCACACATCTATATGAAAAAAGTGACGAACAGGAATGGAAATTTTGGGACACATTTTTTCAAAAATAGTTAAATTCTGGAAAAATGTTAATGTGGACTTTTTTTTGGAAAACGCGCTCAGTTGTAAATTCAAGGATTCTTTTTTTTAAAAGCGAATGAAAACAAGTTGAAGGCGACGTCGGGAAACTAAACACGATAACGTAATCTGTTTCACTCGGATTGAGAGTTGTGATCGTATTTGGTTTAAAAAAAACTTCTGGCGAAGAACAGCTTTTACTTTAGTTTAGGTAAAAGTAAAGTAAAGTAAAATTTATTTTCCAAAATAGAAACGTAATACAATATTAGGAAGTTCCATGACTCCACACTAGGCACAGCCTGTATCGTGGCGGCCAAGGTATTCATACAATATAATAAAATACATTAGTTTAAATTAAATGCATTATTTAATCTCTTCTTTGGTACGGCATCGCAAACATTTATGCTCAAATTTTTCTCAATGTTTATTAGTAAGATTAAATTGTTTTCAATGTAATTAGTTTCGTACCAGCGTATTAAGAATGACTAATATTTGTTATGCTCCGTAATATCTACTCCGAGAAAAATTACCAGATATCTACGTCGTACACGTAGCACTTAATCTTATCCCTTTAAACGAGCAATTCTTGTATGTATATATTATATATACATATAAAATCTGAATCTCGGTAATGGCTCTAACAATTTTCATGAAATTTATTTTAATTTAGTGGTTTCGGGGGCGATAAATCGGTCAGGTTAGGCTAAGTTTCAGTTTGAGATAACGTACCAAAAAAAAATGCTCGGTCGTCTAAGTACTATAAACAATTAAAGTCAAATTAAAGCATCCAAATGGTAACTACGCACATTGAAAATCTGTCACGTAAGCGTAAAGTAGACGACATGTTTTGGCTGAGAATTTCCCTAATTCGTCCAGGAGGGCTTGAAAAAATTAAGCCTCGAGAAAAGGCATCAGCATTCCGCACACGACTTCTCAGTATTCTGTGTGATTTCGCTCGGCGGTCTCGGAACAAATCCAGGACTGCATAATAATCCCTTTCTATAGAGGGTAGAATCTTTGCATTTTATTTATTTTTATATATGAGAAAAATATTACCTTACCTACTTCAAAATAGATACAAACTTGAGCACAATCAATCTATAACATCGCATTCATAAGTGTGTTTTTCGATTTAACGTTTGGGAAAATATTCATTAAAGATTTGCCTACTTAATGCCCCAGCTTCACACGAATACAGACAGGCAAAAAATTACTTTGTTTTATACCATTTATGTAAAGATTTGTGTAACGTACCTTTTGTTTTTTTTTTGTAGGTACACTAAAAAAAGTCAAAGCTTGATTAGCAGGTAGGTTATTTCGGTAGAAAATTTTAAAATACGCAAAAGTAAACGTTAGGCGTTTCATAATTCTCCTCGCGCTTTAATATTGTTACGTGGCCTTCTGTTGAGCGTTTAAAATGAGCAGCCTCTTAATGAGGCTTAGCTGGGGGAGTAAAGCAGGTGAATGGCAAGCGAGATGAGGCATTTGCTTAAGATTTGATGCGTGTGGGGATCGTGAAACAGCGGGGAACGGGCAGATTGCTGGCGTTATCGTGCGTGCTCCTTGGGCATTGTTACACTTTGAATGCCGAGTAATTTTCAGATCTCACACGGACATTCGTTTTGTGGAAGCTCAAGAGTGACGGCTTCGTGAAATGGATTCACGCCAATGCGGAAGCGGTTTTTTAGCGAGTTTTTTTTTACAAGCTTCTATTTTCTTTTATCCAAAGAAACTTTCTCGTAAGTACCTAATGGTTCAAAAAGTTAAAATTTAACCATTATTATACAGTACCCGATCATGTACGATTCGTTCTCCTCGGCAAATTTGGGCTTCGTAGAGCGTTGTCTCGCTCTAACATACGTGACACCAAGTGTCTCTTTTCAAATACCGAAGTACAATCTTTATGGCCGGGTACTGTACATACTATTGACAATCCAAGTACAGTCAACAAAAAAAGCGACAAAAAATAAATGCTTGAAATAAACTTACTACAATTACAGTTGAGGGCATAAATACCGCAATCATGTCAAATAAATATATCACCGACCTTATTGTTTGTTGCATAAAGGTGTATAGATGTTTTTCACGTCTTGGTAACGTACATATATTTATGCCCTTGATAATACCATAGCATAACTAAATAATTGTTACATCAGCTTTAAGATGTTAAAACAATCAATATTTAGCCAACCTAATTGAGCCTGTACATATAGTATGAACTCTAAAAATTGTAAAATATAATCAAAATAATATACATACATACATACATATATCACGTCTTTATCCCTTACGGGGTAGACAGAGCCTAAGGTAATAAAACCACGCCAAAATAATATTAGTACCAGAAATACGTGCCCACTGAGACGGGGTAAAATTTGAAAAGCATAATTAGGAATTGATGAACTGGTAATATTCTGTGTAAAGGCTTCAACTCCTATTCAGAGGTTTTGTCTCGGATTTCTCGGTTTAGATTCAATTAACTTAGTCCTTGGACGATGTAAAGAAAATCTTACAGTAGGACAATTTTGTTGGTAGTTATATTCCATCTCTTCTCATTGTTTTAATTTTATTGCTTTTCGAAACGAGAGTACTAAAATAATACAATGTTATTGGTGCTTAAAGTAAAAGCAACTAACGATTAACTGAAGAATAACTTACGATGGACAAATCAATCAAGATGTTGGGACCGCAGCATCAAGCATTTTTAAATTCGTTTGCCCTTGCTGACTGATTATCAACGCACGGTCAAAACTACCATCTATAAAGCTAAAACTTATTCTGAAGGTTCCTTTTGAAGAACAAGAACCGTCTATAAGAACGGAGTTTTCGTAATTCTTACACGACAGCAAAGTATCGTAATTTTATTTTTCAGAATTGCGAATCCGCAACCGCTAGCTCGTTGTATTACATCAATGCTAATCCGCAGTAGTTAGAACCAGAAATGTTAACTTAATTAGTAGTCGATTTGTGTTCATTTCAGAATTTATATGGATTTCAAATCAACGAAAAGCACAAGCATACATACACATACACAAATCACGTCTTTATCCCTTACGGGGTAGACAGAGCCTAAGCTAACAAGACCCAAAGGCCACGTTTAGCAAGACTGTGGGCGTATAGGTGGAAAGTGGAGTCCAAATAGCCAGGGGTTGCTAGCCGCATCGCCAATAACACGATTCCTAAGATTTTCGCCCGTTCCCTCGACGGGATTTTACCATCTGCGCGGGAAGAGAAGCAACTGGTACATTCTATGTTTTTTCTTTACTCCCAGACCAGCACGAAGAAAAGCACAGACTTTTGCAAAACTCATAACCTAACTTTCATGCACATGAAAATGGGGAGGACTCTTGTGTCTCGATTATTTTAAGCGCTTGAAATTTAAACTTTGTAATTTTTTAAATTATAAATTTTAGCGTCTTTAAATTTTTTTCTTCAATTGTACATTGAGCAGTTATTCTTATAAACTGAGCTAGGGCTCGCGTGGATCATCACAAAAATAATTGTTACAAATGATGTTCACTACCGTATCATCTGCCCGCAAATGATTGATGATTAATAATTAAAATATTAGGCTACTGTATGGTTTCACAGACTACACCGCACTATGCACAGTATTTGTACTGGAATGGAAACCATATCGGCAGAGTGTTTAAACAGCCGCCCGTTTCAATTGACTTAAAATTTATTAGCTAAAATAGCTTTCCTATTTGCATTTGCTTTGGTCATTTATACAGCTGCAAACTGTATTACTGCCATAGATTGAATAGGTATTGCTTTTCACTAAGTAATATAGCAACCCATAAAGGGCGGGCTTCTTGGCGTTATGAAAACCTCTATTCACTTACGCCATTTAACTTGGGAGTTCAATGGTCGTGTTAAGTGTTTCTTCTATGTATGAATCCACAAGACAGTTACGACAGGACATGGTAACTGCCCGTCTGTCACAAAATAATATGTCAGGCAATAACCACATTAAAAATAATAGGAAATAGTTAGTTGTGGGCATGATAATATCGCATTTCTGTTACATTGTTGTATTAAACTAATTTTATAGAAACGTAACAAATTTTGCCATAAGTCCTCACTCACTACGTACTTATCTTGACTTATAATATTGCCCCGCTAATATTGACCGAATGTAGTGCTAAGATAATAAGATAAAACGCAACTCCTGTCATACGTGCTTTGTAAATGAAGAACGAACCGTTCCCTTGCACAAGAAATTAAAAATCATCCCCTATAGGATTCGTAGTGAGGGAACCCCAAAAGGAAACTTCTCAGACAAGTTGTCGAGGGTGTCGATTCAAATAGATAAATAACCCAAAACGAATGGAAGTGGTCGCGGCCGCCTGCGCGGGCAGGGGCTGCCCTACAAATATTGTAACCATATATACTTATACATTTTATGTAAATGAAAATAAGGTTCATAAGGGTAAATCAGGAAACATAACAATTTATTTGGGTACTCGAGACCCCGCTGAGTCAACAAGGATGGGTAAATGGGGCACGTTATATGCCGGCCCTGTCCTCTCTAATTCGATTAGGTAAGAAAAGTATACAACCCTAGTCAATTTAAGGCTATCCTCATGCAACAAATATTTATACTAAATCTTCTTGAGATACCTTACCTAACCACATGGTAAATAGTAGTTGGTTTCTTGTAAAATGTATTCCGTATGTGGCATGAATCCCTATTTTTATCTATATTAGCCACATACATTGGAGCGTCTCAATCAAATATGATAATTTAGCTGTTCAGTACCTAAGTGAAAATTGACGGCAAGTAAAGTATTATCAACCAATTAGAAATACACCTATTTCTCCAAATTATTATGAAATCCCACAGAACTTATATTGACAGAAATAATAAAATCTTTTTTTTTCCATCTGGAATCGATGTAAACGATGTAGACCCCGCGTTACAATTTTATTCTTCTTATTCGTTTTACGCGAAAGTCCGATTTAAGTTACTGCCATTATTAAATAGAAGAGGTTATTTAATCCTAAATAGCGAGTATTTTTTTCGGGTAATTTATATTTGCGGAATCACTTCAAGAATCATTTAGTTCCCGAAGACTGGGTTACGGTTGAATTTTCTAGGCTTTCCTAAAACATCTGACGAGGATGCGTGAGCAAAGTTATGATAAGGCAATCATGACTTTATTTGAAGCCTTACAGTTGGGATTATTCGGCAGTTAATCGATTTACTCGTTTAAGGAACAAACATTTATTCGTAAGCCTTGGGTAGTAACGAAACACGGAAAATATTTTCATGTTAAAATTGACATTAAAATTTATACATAAGTTTGATCTTTTCTAACAACAAGCATATTAACTCGTGATTAGAAAAATACTTAATTATTAATAATGAATTAGTGCTGCAGTTTAGAGAGTAAATAAACCCCGAAATTGCTGAACGGAGTATATTTCTTACGGAGATATAATATCGATACAATATAGACGTAGATACATAGGTAAATAGAAGAGTTATAAGCTCCTTGATTCGGGATTATGTATTTTACAAACATCAATTACTCACAAATTATTCACAAAACTATTATTTGTACGCGTCTGAAACATTTGTACTTTCTTGGAAATAAAACCCACAAGCTTTTCTATTGTGTGTTTTAAGAACGAAATGTTTCCAAGAATAGGCTGAGTCAACGGCAAAATATCGTTAGCGACGAGGGTAGTTGTTATCATAAATGGCTACCTACAATAAATGTAAAATGGCAGCCATTATTATGCCACGTCTACCATAAAGGTTCATTTTGGAGATGGGCTTGAATCTACTTAATTCTTAAGGCACCACCATCTTGTAGGAAGAGTTTGGGGCCCGTCTCTACTTTGTAGGGATCCGTACCCGTTATCTGCCACAGAGTTACCGAATAAGTAAATAAATAATTAAAATTTTAGACTATGGCCGCTGCTACAACAATAAATAAGATCCCAAACAAATTATCCATATAATTGATAGCAAGTTAAATTATTTTTTCGAATCAAAACAAGGAGGAAACAGGTACAAACTATTATCGGGGTTTTTAAAAAAATCTTACGGCATATAGAATAAGCATAAAGCGTGTTTACGCCAGAAAATTGCAGAGGTACGTCCCGCGCGATAGTGATTAACAAATTATTCACAGATGACGTAGTAACAACTAGTAATATGTGAAAATAGTCTTTGATATTTTAAGCTACGCAAATGTTGATTCATAAGGTAAGTAAGTAAGTAAATGCTTTATTGTACAAATATAAAGAAACAGATACAATTCACAAAAAAAAATAAAAAATAACATTAATTTATGCACAAAGGCGAACTTATCCCTATAAAGGAACTCTACCAGTTAACCTTTGAGTAGATGAGAGGAGCATTAAACGAGGGACCGACAAAGTGTGAGTTTAAAATTCCAGATAGTGAAAGCCACAATAGAGCCATATCTAAATACAATGAACAAATCATAAAATAAACTACTAAACATCATTACACACATGCATACATACAAAATACAATAAGAGTACACATACAACATCTAAGGTAATACAATAATTTCTCGATTGGCTACACGTTGCTGAATTAAATATTGCTGACATTCATGTGTTTGTTTCCTCCCTGTCCTTGCTATTTATTAATCTCCTCAGATATTTTCAGTTTTTTAAAAGTACGTTCCTACTGACTATATATTTCTCATGTCAAGTCCTTAAATTCCCAACATACATACATTGATATAAGCTACTATATTATCCAATATCCCTCGCCAACTGGAGAATATGATAATTGCGAGCTAACTCCGGCATCGATCATACACTCCCCTCCATTGATACGCTTTTGTAGGTACCACTCACCCTAATCAATCTTCTTGATAACTGAATACTCGTGCGGGTATTATGTTCCCTTCTTAAATAAATCGCTGCTACATATCTTCACCATCCTGACCAGGGGCAGGTCGAGATTGTGGGTTTTCACTTTCACTAAATGCGACCCGGATACTAATTTTAGATTTAATACATACATACATACATACATATAAATCACGTCTATATCCCTTACGGGGTAGACAGAGCCTGAGGTAACAAGACCTAAGGGCTACATTTAGCATGATTGTAGGCGTATAGGTGGAAAGAGGAATCAAAATAGTGATGGGTTGGTAGCCGCATCGCCTATAACATGATTCCTAAGACTCGCCCATTCCCTCGATGGGCTTTTACCATCTGCGCGGGACGAGAGGCAACTGGTACATTCTACGTTTTTCTTTCTCTCCTAGACCAATATGGAAGTATTATTTATCACAGTATTCATACGTACTTAGTATTCGGAACTTGAGTCTATAGTTTTTTTTATGAACCTTATTCCTCGTCTCGGCAGTAAGGGGATATTTATTATGTAGGCCATTTTTTGGTAATTATTAAGTGAGTCATATTTTTTCAAACTCAACTCTTTTTCAAACTAAAGCACCTACACAAAATATTAAGATTATTGTTATTTTAGCCCAAAAGCATAATTAAGATAATAAAATATTAAAAACGGTCAAATTTAATTAAACGAATAAATTGTGAGTGTGCAAACATGAGGCCGGGAAGAAATTTCCAAAAGTTAGTGTTTACGATTTTACCCGCCTACTAGTAAACTAGCCCGCCTAAATTGTAAACTAGGTAATGATACTTCTTGCATGTTGTATGTCGGGTTAGCGTAATAATTCATTGTGAACTATCGATTAAAGGTTCAAAGTTTTGTTTACATTGCCACGCTTTCCATTCGTGTAAACTTTTAAAAAAACCAGGTACTCTTTTAACTTTACGGGCACATTAATTTTTGGTTACTCATGAGCGGCTTATGATGTGGCATACAAAAGTATTCTTTTAGTTCCAAATAAAAGTTAGTATTTAACGTATACTTTTATTTAATCCGCATTTTGGTTCAATAATGAGTTTTGATTGATTTCAATCTCCAGTTCTCTCTCACGAAAATTCTTAGAAATGACACAGATGAATGACATTCACGAGCGAGCACTGAGGAGTTTATTAATATTTCTCCCTCCCTAATCATGTTGAAAGGAAAATGTATGCTGCAGAAAACATTTTTTAGGATTCTACGTAGCAGAGCGTATTCGTGTACGATAGATGTTGTTTATCTGTTTCTTCGCCCAAAAGTAACAGTTATAAAATTATAAAAAAACTGTAGATTATAATTTAAAAAAAGGTTTTAGCTTGGATACTTGATTCGGCCGAGTGAGTGCAACAGCAAGACAAACCCTATATAGGAGGCGGGCTTACCTTACTTCGCCGCCTTCCTGCCCTACTGGCCACGGGTCTGCTGCGGATGGTGATATTATTCTGTCGCACGTTGTTGCGCCGCTTTATTTCAATCAGTATAATAATGCAAATGTCAGGCTCGGAGCGTTTTTTTAAGCCATTTTGGCAGAGCAGATTTTCTTACACTAACAATACTACGTGCCGCGGCCGCATGCGCAAACCACGTGGAATCAAAAGGTTTTTGGCCAGCTACAGCTTGGCTTGCTCACCTCCTTGGACTCTGCAGCGCGGCGCAACCAGAGTCATCAGGAAGCTAGATAGCTTTAAAACGGAGCCCAGGGCAATAACGTGTGATGTTACACAATTGAAAAGAAAAACAATATTAAAACTATATTGGAATATCCCAAGGTATATTGCTCCTACTTAAACTGTCTCCAACTTATTTTTATCATGGTTGTCTGTAAGAGATCGCTATTAAGCGATAAGACCGCCTATTGCCTACTTTGTTCTTTGTTTCTGTATTGTTTTGTACTGATTCGTGGTGTTCAATAAAGAGTATTTGTATTGTATTTGTATTGTATTGTATATTTGTGTACCTCATTTTTCTTTTAAGTTTGCATCTTTGTTAAAACAAGTATCAAGTAATATAAAGTAACTGTCTGGGATGCTTTAAAACTGTCAGCGAAAACTCGGCCTAGCATTTTCATGTCGAGACCAGCAGCGCAAGTCAAATAGAATATGGAAGCAGCGCGGTAAGACTCAGTTTTCGCAATGTACCAACTGGCTTACTAATTTATGACACAATTTCGACAAAATGTGGACTACGCTATTCACAATTCAAGCTTAATTTACTTATACTTCGCTTCGCTTGTTACGTTGAAATACATAATAAGAATTAATTAACAATATTTTCTTCCATATAATACCATCAAAAACTATTCTTCAATTTATTTCTTAATTCTCCGTTTCTAACTGGCTTCTAGCTTCAAGCTTCTGATTCTAGGTAGTTTGTCTACTAATGACTTTAGGCTATCCGGTTATCAAAATATGCCATACTGATGAAACCTTGCTCGTAGAAAAGACAGAAATTCCAGAAACAAATGATAATCTTTAACAGAAAACCTCACCTGTTAATTTTTAATGCTGTGTATCCGCCGTTAACGGTGTCATACCATTTCCCTTTTGCAACATCTGCTCACAAACGTCGGTTTGTGCGTGCAAAACTGAATAATATATTTGCTTGCTAAGGACTTTATTCAACCTTTATTATCTGAAGCAAGCCGAGCAACAAAAACCTGAAATATAAGCAAGACTTGCATAGGTACTTTACGTGTGTAGGCTAGGTTAGCGTGTATTCCGGCGTTTCAAACAGGCCTGACCGCTTACATAAAAGTAAAATAGCCATATTTTCTCCAAACGCAATATTGCGTCTAATTTAAAATAATGTAGATATGCTATAGCCGGGGAAAATTGCTAGGTATGAGAGCTGCGAGGAATTCTTAAAGGGAATTTCATTAAATTCCCGTGCCTCTTATTGATATGGGCGGCGAACGCTCCGGGCTGGGTCGCGCTTTATTAAGAAATCATATAGATGTCTGCGGAATAGCGCGTACGTGACGATACGCGGTATTGCACGCGCGGCGGCACTCCAGCGCGAGCCAGGCGGCGCTATGCGGCTCCCACCACCGACCAGCACCCAGCAGCCTGATTAATAACCCCGGCCAGCCCGGCCGCTCTTTCACGCCTCTCCGTCCTTGTTCTAGACTGGGACTGCAGAGCGACCCTACAAAATTCCAGTAACAAACTGTTACAAATAGCACTCGTCATAAAGTTCTCCAATTAGAATTAATACTAAATAATGTGTCGAAAAGTCCAATTTGGAACTACTTATGTGCACATGCTAGCAGATTGTTGCTTTAAAGTTATAATGAGCCACCGTCGAAATTATCAAAAGACAAAGCGACAAAATGAGCACATATTTATGTAATACTGCTTAACTTATAAACAGATATAAACATAGGTACCAAAATATTGTTTATGTTACAAAATATGTATAAATTTTATAATATAACTCCTATTTTCTACGAGTTCATGAACCCTCAAACATTTAGAAGTTTTACCTAAGTAAGTAGTTAGCAGCGTAGTCAGAGATCGCCGGTACTTCTATTGCAAATAGGAACGATCACGAATTGATAATCAAATTACTTTTCTAATTCTTTGTGGTAGGTATTAGGTACAGTTCAAATGTCTATGTATGTATATTTCTAACCTTTTTTTTATTAAATTATAATCCGCAAAACCGTTCCTTTTAAACAGAACGTGACATTTTGGCTGCCAAGCAGCCAGTGCGTTACAGTAGGTAGGTACAGTCAAGGGCATAACTATATGCCCTGCACCTTCCTACTTTGACGTTGACATAATAATGACAAAGTTTCTTTTAAGCATTGAAAGTCAACCTTCTAATAGATTTATTTTGCTAAAACTGCACGTTTCCTACGAACGACTACAAAATTAAGATAAATGTGACCATCAATTGTTTAAGGAGTAATTCCACCATTTAATTTCATTAGCAACAAAGTAACATTCGCGGTGTCAAATAGAAGAAAATAGAAGAATATTACTCGCTCACATTATACTTGTACATCACTCCTGATAGATAGGTACCTAGTTATTGGATATTTTCCTCGTACAATTTCGCGACATAATTGCGATATATTGTTCGTATTCATATCATTTAACAATATACCTGCACATATTGCTTTTTCTTAGCATTATTATAATATGTAACTTTCATACCAATGTAGTCTGATAGACTACGCACTTTTATTTAGTGGATACATATTTTATGGCCGTTTTATAAATAAACTAGAAATATGTTAACCTGGTCGGGGATTTTCCAGGCAGACGTGTTTGTCTGTAAACATATTTGCGCGCGCACCACCTGATTACGGCTGAACGAATTTTAATGCTAAGTTTATTAATCTGTGGGTAAAAAAGCCGTGGTAGCCTAGTGGTTTGACCTGTGACCTCTCAAGCAGAGCGTCGTGGGTTCAAATCCTTGGCGCGCACCTCTGAGTTTTTCGGAATTTATGTGCGAAAATTACATTTGAAATTTGCCATGAGCTTTTCGGTGAAGGAAAACATCGTGAGGAAACCTTGCACACATCTGCGAAGAAATTCAATGGTGTGTGTTAAGTTCCCAATCCGCACTGGGCGCGCGTGGGAACTATAGCCCGAACCCTCCAATACACGGAGGAGGCCTATGCCATGAGGCACGCCGAATTACGCGACAATTTAATAATAAAACAGCAACAACAACAAAAAAAAATGAAATTGCAGCGAATTCGGAATAAAAAGGCTATATTATTATTATATCATTAATCTGTCAAGAAAATCCCCGGCCAAGTTATGGGATACCTTTTATCCCCGAAAATTGCATAGTTCCGCGGGATAGCTATAAACATGACATGCTAATTCTACGCAGACGAAGTCGCGGGCAGGAGCTAGTTTATTTATAAAACGGTCTATCAGACTATATTGGTATGAAAGTTAAATATTATAATAATGATATATTATAATAAAAAGTATGGCAATTCAAATGCTTAGGTTGTATTGTGGCTAGAAAGGAGGATTTAGTTTGATTGTGTCAAAGTTGGCATCGCTCATGTTTTGGAGCTTCCGATCTTTTTAATCGGTAGGTAGCAGATGATTTTTACATACAATATGTCATGTCAAGTCTATAAGTTGTGAAACCTAACTTATATACAGTTTTCATATGAAATTAACCACAAAAGCACATATTAACTCTAATTAAAACAGTCACTTTGACAACTCGTCTTAAAATAAATGTTTACAACTTTTTATGTATAAGGGGGTAAGCCCGGCACGGCCTTTCCTAATCATGATCGGTCAGATCGTGAGGTCATAGATCGCGGAGTGCCAGACCAAGCAAGTGTAAAAGGAGCGCTCGCGCTGGAGCGCAGGGTTGGAGTTGACAGTGCTGAGTAATCCCGCTTTAAATGACACACTCGCTCGAGGATTATATTTAATCCTCCGCTCCTCACCGCTCCTCTTTGTTTAATTAGCTGTCCAAAGGAACGCGAGAAGTTTGATCGAAGTAATAGAACCCGTGATCTCACTGATGAACAACTTTCATAATTAATACAATGGACTTTTCTCATGTATTTATACGGAAAAGTTTTACAGGGAAAATTTTGTACGCCGATGCTGGAATTTTAACCTCCGAGTTGCTGGTACTTTGTGTTTGAGTGCTATTTATTTTGTTTAACCTACTACTTTAGCGTGTTCAGGAAACATGATTGTAAAAGTTTACGCCCGTATCCAAAAAAGGATTACCTATATCAACAGTTCAATAAAAAGCCATCTACATATACCGTTAACATTTTTTTGATCTGTGGTAGAACCCGTTATGGAAAGTTGTAACATTATTTTTGAATACTTATCTAATTTGATAAATAGTAACGGATGATAAAAGTACAAAGACTCCAATGCATTCCTTAAAAAACAACAAAGAAGGTATTTCACAGTTATATTATACCAATCGGTTCAGATATTAGGAACGATACGTTTGACCTCCAAGTCATTATGCTAATAGCGACTTGACCGAATATCGTGCCCACAAAAGTGAGATTATTACTAAAGCAATAAGGCGATCAGCGAGTCATTTACATTTTGTTTATATTTATGGATTTATGTGGAATGAATTGTTTTTATCGCAAAGATTTAGGTTTATTTTTATTAATGAAGAGACGGCTTCCCAAGGATGAGTCAATAGGTATCAGTCATTTTCATGTTCTAGTCGAAGTACCTAAAAGGCGTTTTTATGTTTCCCCGCCAAACAGGTAGGTACTGTCGAACCACGGCTATTTAGAGAAGCTAAATCTATTTATGATATTGTATATGATGCAGTTTATGTTTATTTCTTACTAATATAAATATATCTGTCTCTCTGTTTGCGACCTCTTTACGGTAAAACCGTTTTACCGATGTTGATGTGGTAAAAAGATACTATTGAAACATAAAGGAATAAAATAGGCTACTTTTATCCCTGAAAATTGCATAGTTTCCACGACAGCGATAAAGGAATTATGTACAGACAAAGTCGCGAGCAAAAGTTGGCGTGTAAAATAAAACCTTCGATACACAGATACCAAAGCCGTGAGTTTTTTTCCTGTGCATTATCAAGTCTAACAAACAATTGAATTTAAGAACCACAAACCTTATGGAAGCCGGCTACGATACAACGCTGCGTAGAATCCGTAAAGTCTATAATAGCCACTGCCGCTGCAACTTAATGTATACACTTATTAATTTACACCAAACTTACAAACACTAATTAATTTTACGATAGTTTAAATCATAAATCTGAACAAAAGACCGAGCCACGCATCGATAATTTTACTAAGAACTGACAGCCGCCTTTTTCTATTTTGTCGATTCAGCCACCGACCATCAAAAAGGTTGGCTATTATACTTGCACACAGTAATTTATACTTACATGCATCCCCAAAGTGACTTTTGTAGAAAAGGCCACAGTATTTCCACAGGCACAGTCTGAATATAAAAGAATCTACTAAGTACAAAATATACTTACTGGTAAAATGTATACGTATTTCTATAAATCTTAATAGATAGTGTTTAAATTTTCTCTCGGTATACCTGTGAACTATTTATCCCACGAAACCGCGTAACCGCAACATACAAATTGTAAATATGTAACTTAAACATGCGTTGTCGTACATTCTATCGATGCTCATTTAAACCTGTCTAAATTAATTTAGCTGAAATTAATTCTGCTAAATTTGCTCGCTTTGTCACCACGCCTAAATACTCGAAATAAGATACAACTTCGATATTACTTGCTTTGTTACTTAATATGAATTATGTTAACCACGCATCAATTAATGAAATCGTTTATTACCAGGAATTTGTTCCAAGCTCGTATCAAATTACACGTAATTGGAATAACTATAAAATAATAAAACAATAATCATTCAATTTTTGAGTGGATGTCCGACTTTGAGCCACATTTAAATCTTGATATTTGAGTGTCAATTCCTATAGGCCTACTCGTAGCTCTTCAAACCACCATCACCAGCATATTCTGAACCGAAGCCAAGGGGACTTCTTTTTATTAAAATTTATTAGTTTGTTGTAGTTAAGTTAATATTTCTTTTATTTTATTTACTGTTTTGGGTATAATTTCAGAACAGTTTTTTTTTGTAATGTTAAAGCTTGTTTCAGTTAGGTACTTTACAAGCATACTACATCCCCTTGCAAAAAAACAGGCACCCGTGGTTTTTGTATTTTATGTGCATAAAAGCTTACTTTTTAAGCTGTAATGCCTAAAAATCTTACCTACGTTTGACGATTTAATTCATGACATACCTACCTATATTACCAGAGACCACAACGACTCACCCAAGAGTGCGAACGCCATAGAATTGCATCATGAAACGGTTCTCTTTTTATTGCCATATCTCATCAGGAGTTTCGTCTAAGCATTCGAGGTTGGCAGATAACGCTCTGCAACTCGTCACTCGGCCTATTTACAAGGGAGTCCATCCACCCTCACGCTTGGGGCCTAGGGCGACGACCCATTCAGCCAGAATAAACAATTTTACGAATCGGGAAAAAAGCAAAAAGCGCTTGATAGTGCAGATTGGGATCAAAAATAGTAAGTAGGTAAGTAAGTAAGTAAGTAAATGCTTTATTGTACAAATATAAAGAAACAAAATACAATTCACAAAAAACATGAAATACTTGGACAGAAACAAACTTATCCCTATAGGGATCTCTGCCAGTTAACCTTTGAGTAACTAGATGAGAAAAGCATTAAACTAGCGACCGAAAATAGCTGAACGCTAGAGCAAGAAAATTGTGCCCTAAAGTTTTATTTTAAAATTTCATTGCTAGTAATAAACTGGTCAAAATTTAGTCGAAGTTTCTCATCGATTCCTTCTTATATCAGTATGTTTGTTAACTATAATACAATTAAGTGAGTTGTTTTGGTTGTAATTTGTGATGTCCAATAAAGAGTTATTCATTGTATTTTATTGTATTGTATTGTGAGTTCAAAGTGACGAGTTAAGTCATAAATTCGTAACAAAAAGTTACACGATAACTAAGCTTTTTTTGCTGTCTTAAATGACTGTATGTGTTTTGTCATCCTACTAGATATTCATATTTATTAGATCATGAGTATTGAAACCGACAACTTATTTATTATTAAGTCTATTTTATTGCAAGTTTTCGAACAAGATGACGGCACATTTCTCGTTAAAAATTTCATAATCGAAATTGAAAGGCAACAATTCTTAAAAAAAAACACTTTCCTACTTAAGGCAAAAACTTAGAGAATTGATATTTGGAAATTGTTCAGTGCGTCAACATAATGTAAATTCTGCAATAAATATAATATTTCTAGTAAAAATATACCCTGCCGATGACCCAAACGCAGCATTGCTGCTTTATGCATTAAGAATTCAACGTCTGTCTTTTGAATGCTCATTTTCAGCGCTACAGCGGCTGAGAGAGCGGGCGGCGGCGCCTCGCGGTCGGGCCCGGGCTGGCACAGATATACTTGGCGGCAACTCGGTGCGTCAGCCTCGCATCCGTAATGTCGACGCATCCTCATAACTTTTACTACGCATTGGGGTAGGCTATGCGTTGGCCGCAAGCCACAACGACAATGGATCTAAAAAGAATCCATCTTAACCGAAAACGGTCATGAGAAATGTAAATTTAAAAACCAAAATTAATAGCGAAATCTTTATTTTGTAAGTCGCAATGGGCTCTTTCACGTGTCTTCTTTAGTGACAACATAAACAAACTGTTATAGTTTCGTTCCATCTGCCCGTCAGACTCTGTCTGTGTCTGTCCTTATGTTACATGCATTAACTTGGAAACTAGTTATAAGTATAAGAACTACGTAAATAAAATTTTGAAGATAGATTTAATATAGGGTTCGAAAAAAAATTGGATAGTCGTTTCTATTGTGTTCAGCTTATATTGGTGTTTGTAATTTTATTTGGATGTAATTCTCATCATTCAAATATATCTTTTAGAATCGAATTTCGGGTAAAAAGTTAAATTTCGGGTGATAGTGGCCAGTAAAACACAATAGATTTGAAAATCTCGTGAACTGAATTAAACTGTATGCCATGCCAACAAATGGGGCCGGCCATTGGACTTTAAAATAATCCCATTTATAATAGTACTAATCCATAATCAATTATTCAATTATTTCAGACAGATTCATTTTCTAGTACATACTCGTACCTATAAAAACTTGAAAAACCTTAATATTATGTTAATAACTTTTATAATACAATGAAAATAACACAAAAACAAAAGAATGAATGGGAAAAAACACAAAAATTGGTCAGCGTGCACTTCAATTTTGCCGTGCGAAGTCCAGGAGTGCAGCGTCAGACAAGATATCCTCCGACATGGTACCTACAAATAAACGATACTTGCAAACAAAGGGGAACAGAACAACTGAAAACTAATTGAACACGGTTGGAATTCCAGATAAAACTTAATTTTGATTAACCAGGTGCAAGTCGGCACTATTTGCACAACCGATCTCAGTTAATTTGGCTGCAATGCGGACCACTTTAACACGTCCAAATTTAACTAACGAATTTTCTTCGATCTTTATACATATAGGTACATATTTAAAAAATATATAAATATGAGTTCCAAATACATATATATAGTTTTATTTGCTCAACTCATTTAAAGATATCTTTGTGGACCAAGAATTACAAATATCCGCGAGTTAAATTGCGAACAATTTAATTTTCGTTAATTTGTACAACCGTACTAGCTGTGCTAAACGTGGCCTTTAGGTCCTGTTATCTTAGGCTCTGTCTACCCCGTAAGGGATAAAGACGTGATTTATGCATGTATGTATGTACAAACAACGGTACATAGTGCAAAGTTTTTCAATAAATCATAAAATGAAATGGTTCAACGCAACCCCATGTTGTAAAGAAAATTCTACACCATAATTTACAAACACTTTCTACAACAGAACTTACTACTTTACACAAAAGAACATCATCGTGATTCTTGTTTGGTTCACAAGGGGATTTATTTCACTTTTTGTGCCTTATAATCTTCTATACGAGTATTCACTTACTTAAAGAGAACAGGCGAATATTTAAAGCTTATCGTCATCAGTCATTTTCTGAATAAGGCCAGGAAGGGTTCTAACCACCCGCCGTATTATCTTCTGTTCCAAAATCATCCAATACTAGCTGTTGCCCGCAACTTCGTCTGCATAGAATTCGTTTATCGCTATCCCGCGGGAATTACGCAATTTTCCGGGATAAAAAGTAGCCTATGTGTTATTCCAGACTATAATCTATCTATGTTCCAAATTTCATCCAGATTTGTCCTGCCGTTCTGGCGTGAAAGAGTAACAAACATCCAAACATTCTCACAAACTTTCACATTTATAATATTAGTAGGAAGGATGTCCGTGAATGAACTAAAACTAATTCCTTGGGGTGGTCATTTTCGTAGCAAGATTTTGTTTTTTTTTTGTTATGTCGATGAGGAAGATGTGGCTTTTGAAACGCTTCGTAGCCTTTCTTACCCGTCAACATCCGGCCAGAAACTTAGCCTGAAACAAAGATATCTATGTACTGAGAGGGCTGGTAGAATCCTGTTTACATTTAGAATTTTAGTGCCCCGCCAAGACGAAAATAAGAAGGCATGACACTACCTACAAAATTATAATGGGTAGGTATCAATCAAGATACCTAAGAGGTTACACAAAAGATCCACGAATGGGTCGAAGTGTATCTGTAGGGACCCCTAGACTAAGATAAGATAAGATAATCAAGACAAGATAACATCTTAATATTTCCCAGCGATGTGATTTCGAAAATCAGGAACCTTAAAAAAAAACAAATTCTTTAATCAGATAAAGATTTTGCATGACGCACGACTTTAAGATGGTAATTTTATGAAGTCCTACAAAAAAAAATTGTAAACCAGTAGATGCAAGGTCAATAGTAAATTTGATACTCAGTGTCACCCCTATTAATCAACAACTGAGTTTTTTACAACAAGTAAATCAAACGAGCTAGCAGGTTACCTGAGGTAGGTTGGTGCCGATTTGTTAAAAACTCCTCTCAAATAACTGCTAACATCCGACAATGCACGTCATAGTATCTAATTAATCTTCCTACCTTGAGGTTCAACATATATATCTAAACATTGTTTGCCAGATGGCCGGTCAAAGGCTAGCTGTCTGGTACCAGCGCACCGTGAATTCCATCTGCCAACCTTCGTTCACTAATGCCAGGATATCCTGCGGCTTAAAGCTTTCATCTCTTTACCTAAGATTTTTGTGTACTTGCATTTCATTTAGTAGTTAATAGCGTTGACGTCTAGAACTTTATACATGAAAACAATGATATGAATTTGTTTTTCTTTTTTAACTGAAACTAGCTCCGCTGTTACTCGTGTTTTATCTATTGTTCCAGGATTTTATAGCGTTCAATCCATAAAACGTTAATTGGAATCGGCTCTGTACTTCCAGATATTACACCTCTATGTACATACAAAAAAACAAAGTCTTCTTCGTTGATATATTACTTTAATTGTGTAGAGTTGAATTTATTAGCTTAGAACTTAGCTCTCAGAAATATCGTATTTACAGAAAAAATACGTAATACCTAAGTACTTAATCACATTGAACTCTGTATCCACAAACAACAGGGACAAAACAACAAGGACCTACCAAAACCAGAACAATTATGAAACTAACTTTATAGTAGGTATCTGAAAATAGAGTTGTTTACGAGTTACTATTTCGAACTAATGACGCTGCATCGCACGGGCCAAAGTACCAATGTAACCCGGCTGCAAGGCAAGATAAAATGATACCCACAATGATAATTGTGGGAGAAATACCCGGGTAAGTCATTGTGCTCCCAATCCCGGCGCGGTAACTCGGGCGCGGGTCTACTGACTCTAAGTAATGACGGCAATTTGTTCTTATTATTGCCCGCTAGCTCAGAATATCTATCTAGTTGCTTACGGATCTGTTAGTTACGAGGACTGGCTAATAATGTTTCAATTAGAGGATCAAGTACGCAGTTGGGTGAAAACTCACTCATTATTTGGGTAATAAGAAAATACATTTGTTTCGGGGCAGTTGACCAGAAAGAAATCGAGTTCTTATTTATACTAGAAAAGGTTCTTGAACAGTTAAGTGTTAGGCACTCGCGAGACGACCGTGATAATGATTATGAATTACCATTGTGTAATACGTTACGTACAACATTTTGAATTTAAGTAAAGTCGCTATTAGGTACCAAATCGTTTATTAGGGCCATTTTTACCACGCGCCATGTTCCTACCCTACATTGCCTACCTTCTATAGGGAAGGATAGCCTTTTCTTCTTTTCTTCTCTTATTTCCTTAGTCTTTGTAACTTTCTGTAGGATATTTTTGGTAGGTACCTATATTTTTTATTAAAGCATTATCATTAAATAATCCTCATCCACCCACAGGCTTCTTCATTTTCACTAAATTTAAGCTCCATGTTATGTAATTAATATCTCTCTCATCTAACGTCCCAAACATTCTCGTGTTTTCGTTAAAAATAAATTCATACGGATCAGAAACATTCCATTGAATGCAAAATATTTAAATGCCAATTTCTACACGGAAAGTGTTACTCTTTAATTTCTTTTAGAATTGTTTGGGTATATGTAGTGGGTAGGTACACGCGAGAAAAGTAACTTTAACTAGATAAACATTGTTATGTTATACACTCGGTACCTACTCTCAACACTCAACAATAATATTACAACATGTATTTTACAAAATGGTTTAGAACTAAGTTATACACAAAAAAAGTAATTTCAATATAGTAAATCAAACCAATGAAAAATTACAAATGGTAGGTACATAGGTATTCTGGCCTAGCCCTCTAGGCTGGCAACGTGTTTGCAATCCTCTGGTTTGGAAGTCCTAGAGTGGTGGTTATCACTGCTCGCCAGTGGATGGCGTCCATAAAACTCGATTCCCACCGGCTTGCTATTTTAAGGCAGTTGGACATTTTTATTGCGCAAAATTAGAAGAAAAGGCCACTTAAATGCCCTTCGGCTTGCCTTCTGATATACTTGACGCCACGCCACTGCTGCTCACTCACCTAAAACAATCAAGCATCGCACTAACATTGTTTCTATATTTTATCGCTTACATTTTAGTTGAAATTAGCCCCGATAACACTTATCAAATTTATCAAGCAGACCGGAAAACCACTTCCTTCAGAAATATGTAAACATAACCTATACTAGGTAGGTACACTTGCCTATCTTTTCTTGTAAGTTGCAAATTGAAAATATGATATGATAACATACTTTGTTTTAGTACTCAACAAAATAAAATATTTCTCACTCAAGCTTTTTTTACTGACTAAATTATATCTTTTGGCGGTTCTCATCCAATCTACATATTGACCTACAATCAAGTCAATCCTATTAATGGAAGTGGATTAAATTCGATTCGCAAAATTATTTACCAGCTGTTTTCATTTCCTTCGCGTACTGGACCAACAGAACTAACAATATTTCAAATCACTGCGAATAATTCCTCTCAACCCTGTAACAGAACAGTGAACCCGTCAAGTTGCTCCGGAGAAGCAATAAATCTGCGAGAACCTTAACATTTACCTTCCACCGAGCGAACGTACAGAATGAAAATAAATCGCACCTAATTCGGAGCCAAATCGGCGAGATAAAATTGAAATTGAGATTGGGCTGTGTAATAGCGCCATATACCTCCTTAAGGCGCCGCTACACGCGCTGCATTACGCTCTACGGCCCTGTTGCGATCCTATTTGAACGAAAGTGATATTTTCTCATACGTACCTATAAAAATACTTTTTGATCGTAATTCTGAAGATGAGAATCGATTTCTATAAAGCTCCCTAGTATGGGATGAGGATGCGAGTGAAACACTGCAAAGTATAATAAGAAAACTAGGGATTACGAATTTCTCACTGTTGCTCAAGGCACGCCTTCGTTTGCGAAGACTTCATTTCACGCTATCCCGCAGGAACTAGACAATTTTCCGGAAAAAAGTAGTCTATGTTATCCCAAACTATAAATAATCTATCTGTGCGCCAAATTTTATTTAGGTCTATTTTGCCATCCATCTATCCAAATTTTCAATATTTAAATGGTACTAAAATAGAAGCCTTCTTGGTCTTGTAGAAACGAGAAAAGTAGTTCTTATGATGGAATGTCTAAAAATTGTTTACAGAAATGGAAATTGCTAACGGACATCTTACCTTCTTGAATTAAGAACGATGAGTTGATTTTAATTGTGCTTAATTTTTAATATCATTTCATTAATACTATTCGACCAAATAAAAAGTAGAAAGATTGTTCTGCGAACGGCAAAGTGAGGCCGCTAAAAGTACGCCCCGCCGAGTGTACCTACTTAGTGTCCATTCCATTCCACTTTAACTTTTTGTAAACAAACAAGTCCCCCCCCCCCCCCCTAAGTTCATACAAAAATTAAATATGAAACTCATAATATGATTTGTTATAAAAATGTCGTGAGATGAGTAAGATTCTTCAACATTCCGATGGATTGTGATGCTAATTGCATACAATGAGTGATTCGTGTGGAAATTTAGACGAAAACGGTAAGTTTACAAAGGTGTGATAAAAAGCATATACAGTCAGACGCACACATGTGCAATTGAACTCCGCCAAGCCTTTACTTTAGTAATGAAAGTATTGACACCGCAAAACGTCTGAAATGCATTCGCACGTGTTTACGCGAAGGACCTATGTCCTAAGAACAATAAACCAATCTCATAGTGAGAGTTGCACCAAGTTACTGTAACAATAACCGACAATTTTGACGTAGGTATACTTGACACAAAACCTATGAAATACAAATGTGTCAAAAGCAACGGTTATAGTAGTTATATGAATGTATGTACAGTCTACGTCAAAGACATGTTTACACTTTAGTGCCTTGTCGTTGTAACTTCATGTGTGAACTTTCATATGAAGTTGTCAAAGTGTTTGGAGCGACAAGGCATTAAGTGTAAACATATCTTTGACGGCGACTGTACCTTAGTATTTGACATGTCAACGCTAACGCGTTGGCTAAATGCGCCAAGAGCGCGAAGCCACATAAATATGTGTATATATACAAAAAACTCACTGGTTCACCTACCTATACACACCTGCACGAGTTAGTGTCTTGTTTTTATTGATGTGACTGTGTTAAAATTATTTTGGAAGCTAATGAACGACTGAACTTTTTAAGCCGTGCAATTCAGCGGTTTTAACGGCAACGTATTAGCTGTGTCAGCAATACGCCATTTCCGGTAAATTTTACGTTTGCGTTCATTCAATAAGTACCTACGTATTGCCACAGTAAATAAATAGAGGTATTGCGAAATTAGCAGCTCCCAGCCTACCGAGACAGTATTTACTCGTGCCTGCCCAGAACCAATTAACTGCAACCCGTTAGAAGCACGGTAAAGTAAACCAAGCAAACGAATTCTGTGCATGCTATTCTGAGTTTCCGAGGCGCTGCATTTGATTTGGCTGGAGGCTACACGCGTTAATTTTTTCAAAGTGGTTTTTTTCACTTAGTAGGTAATTGTTATGTGCTGTTCCATAGAAAGAGACAATGTACTGTGTTTTCAAATTATCGACTTCGAATCGGAAGAGGGAGTCGATTACGTTAGCATCATTGTGTATGACTTTATAAGTCTAGGGAGGAAAGTGTGCAAATGGGTCACATGGCATAAGTGATCTGAACATGATCACCGTCGCTCATAGACCTCTTAGTGTCCATAACTGATACTAAAACGGGTAGCTTTTTGCGCATATTTCATAGCGAAATGGAGATATAATAGCAAGAGCAAACGTATTGTAGACTGGAGTAAAATAGCTAATAACCATAAATTAAAAAATAAATACATCATTTTGGAAAAGAGCTGATACCTACTCTTCAAACTGCTGGACAGATTTTCACAAAACATAGATAAGCACCACCGCAAGGAAATTGGCTTTCGAATTAAAAAAAAAACCGCATCGAAGTCGGTCCTTGAGAGCTACGATGCCACAGACAGACAGGCACACACAGACATCGACGTTAAACTTATAAATAACGCCCTTATATTTTGCGTCGAGGGTTGAAAAGAAAAGAAGCCTTCGCCTATCAGGACAAAGAGCTTAGGCTATTTAAAAAGTTCTGAATGAAGCTGTATGAGGTACGGCCGCACCTTAAGATGGAGCGAGTTCTTACGGCCCGGAATGCCGTAATTAATGCCTCTACGCGACTGCTATGCGCACATTTCACCGATACAAAAAATACCCCAACGCTATAAACGAGAGAGGAAATTGCCATTTCTTTATCCGTATTAAATATCCGGAATCCATCGTATTTGCTACGGCCTGCTTAGCTATAAGCTCTGTCATAAAAGGTTTGTTGTGTAATGTGAATGTCACATTTTGATTTAACTAGGTATGCCGCGTGGAAATAGACTAGTTATATTTGCAGATAGCTGTTGCCCGCGACTTCGTCCGCGCCGAAATAAAATTTGTATCCCAGGCCGTTTGACTTTTTCCGACACTTCCAACAATAGGCTAGTTGATTAAATTTGAATTTGATTTGTTGACAATATGTGGATATTGCGAACATAATTATTATTTTTCATTTTTATTCGATACTACTATGAACATGGTTCACGCGGTTTACATAGTAGGTACATATTTTATAAGTTGGTCAACTATTTTCATTACATTTTTAAATTGTAAAGCTAACTTAGCCGTGTCAATTTTCCTTTAAACTTCATTATATGTACCTATACTACTACCATAATTTTTTTGACCTATCCAAGTACAACCGTTTAGCTAAACGGTTAGCTTAGCTTGGCTTAGCTTTCCAGCTGCCAAGGGGGGGGGAGCACTTCACTCTAACGATAATTAGAACTTTAAAGCTTAATATTTCGCAAATGGATCCCTGAATCAAATAATGGTTTTACCACAACAACAATATTTCAAACGACCTTTCTAAAGACACCCCACACTACGGGGAAAAACGTGAAAAAAATCCCCAGTTTACGTGTAGCGGAGGCACCCTAAAAAAATATTCAAGATTTTATTATATCACTTTGTCGGCGTAGTTAATTATGTACACCTATGGCAAATTACAGCTTTCTAGTACTAAGAAACTTTGAGCTTGGCCACAGACAGACAGATAGACGGACGGACAGCGAAACTATTAAGGGTTCCTTGTTGACTACAGAACCCTAAAAACTTGGACATGTAGGAAACCTCTGTCTGGCGCGGCCGATTCCAAATAAAATAATATTATTAAATCACACCGGGATTATACTTGTTTCTCATAAGTAGGTTTTTATTTTTTATGTGAATAGGAAGGAAAACGAGCAAGTGGGTCACCTGATGGTAAGTGATCACCACTGCCCATAGACACCCGCAACCCCGGGGGGATTGCAGATGCGTTGTCAACCTAGAGGACTAAGATGAAATGCCTCTTGTGCCCGTAATTTCCCCGGCTGTCTTACTCTCCACACCGGAACACAGCAGTGCAAGCTCTGCTACTTAGCGGTAGGATTAGCGAGTAAGATGGTGGTAGCGATCCGGACGGACCTTACACAAGGCCCTACCACCCGCAGGTACACTAAAAGCAAGTTCGGTGAACTTAAAGAACAGCAAGAGGAAGCTGAACACTTTTATTCGGATGGTAACTTGGAATACTTAAGCAAGGCGCTGATGGCTGAAAGCGCTGAGTGGAATTTAAAGGGTAAGTACAAAAATAATTCTGTTTTAGCGCGACGTCACGTACTCGTAGTACTTACATCAAATTTGTAGTTTGTAGCAACAATAGGCAAGCAAATTGATTGTTCTACTGCCACCATAAAGTGGTAATAATACATGGACTTAGATCAATAATTAAAGTCTATATTAAAGAGGAGACTTCGTACTAATTACGCGATATTACTAATACTTACATAAGTACAATAACAAAGAAAAAATATAGTTGTCATTATCGTTTATCTTCCTCTGTCCCGCTCAACTAAAACGCCACAAATAGGTCAAGGACCTGCATATTAATGGCTGACGCTATCTATGTTTTTTTAATATCATGGGACACTTTACACCAATTATTGTCCTAATCCCACACTAAGCAAAGCTTGTACTATGGATTACAAGGCAACGGATAGACATACTTAAATACATATCCTTAACTACATACATACCCTTAACTCGGGTACAAACATTCATATTCATCATACGAGTACAAGTGCCTGGCCTGCCCCTCCCGGGATTCGAACCGGGGACCTCTAGCTTCAAAGTCAGGGTCATTTATTAATCACTAGGCCACACGTCCTAATTCCTATTCTCGACAAAGTTGAGTTTGCTTAAACCGACTCAGTCAATATTGGTACGTGCGTGACGGTTACATACCACGTTTAAAAGTGATAATTTTATATTGAAAATAATTTTGTCTCCTTTTACAATAATTACGAAACATGGGTCCGTAAATAAGTACTTTTTCGGATTTCTTCACACAGTAATCAAGCTTCGCAAATCAATGGATTTATCTCAAAAATATATAATTTCCTCAATAAAACTTTATTCGAACGCGATCATGAGTGAAATTACTTAGAAGAAAAGTCGCAACTTTGTTTCTACAGTCCGGCAGCTGCTTCATTCTATCCGTCGCAATTCAGAGTTCCTAAATAACACTAAGAACCCTTGCTTATAATTTTAATCCGCGTGTTTGTTTTTATTGTCCACTAGCTTCTGCCCGCGACTTCGTACGCGTAGAATTAGACACATTCCTTATTAGCTCATAGATACTTAGTACTAGAAAGCTGTAATTTGGCATGGGTACATATTAATTAAGACGTCATAGTGATAAAATAAAATGTTGATATATTTTTTTAAGGTAGGTATCTCCCCTACACGTAAAGTAAGATTTTTTTCTCCATAGTGTCGTTGGAAAGGTCGTTTAAAAATAATGTGGCCGTGGGAAAACCATTTTTTGATTTTCACCGGCAGCATCGTAGCTTATTTTAGGAAATACTTAGATCAATTATCATCTTTCTTTTAACGGAAGAAACGTGCTACTACTGTTAGACTTCTGCTTGATTTTAGTGCCAAAGTTGTAAAATAAGTTGAGTTTGTGCCTACATTTCCTCAGTTCCTCATGCGGGCCATCTACTTTACATGCACAAATGGATAAGATCGGCAAGATCGCTACATATACTCGTTACCATTATTATTCATTATACCTAAATAAGTAGCAAAAATTGGCAGTAAAAAGATATAATAAAATACTATCTTGCCCCATTTTTCCGCCTTAATACAGCACCCGATCGCCGTGAAAGCTTGACCTCGGGGTAGTTTGTAGCGCGGATACGGGTTACTTTTTATCCCGGTTAATTGCAAGGATCACATGGGATAAGTAGACTTATGCCACGCCAGCCAAGCCACGGACATAAGCTAGCAATTTGTCATATAATTTACAAAAGTTTGATTATGCGCACAGGATGTACATAGCTGGAAAGAATTTGTCAAGGAACGGCATTTGTAATATGTAGGTACCTACATCTAACTACCAACTTAAACATACCTACCTACTTGAAGAGCTAATATTTAATGACCCATGTCGTCAAAATACATATAATTAGAATAGAATAGAATAGATTTATTTCTCAGAATATAGTAGGTAGGTATTACCTACGTATAATAATGAATCATTCACAACATGTTCTGCCAGTTTTGGCGTAGAAATGTTAATTAATACAAACATTGGGTACAAAATATAAATTAAAACATGAAATTAAATTGATGTTATGAAATAAATTACTTAAATTAAAATGATTATTAAAACATTACTAAATCGTGGTTAGGTAACTACATCAAATAGCTTACCTATAATCAAATTCGTAATCCAAAAATTCCCCACTTGTTTGCTTGTTTGCCTTCTGCTTTCCATTAAAAAACCGCGCGGCCAAGTCCGAATAGCGATTACTGTTGAGTGTAACATTTGACTAAGTTGACTTTGTGGGTTAATTTTTTCACAGCTCTATCAGACCGCAGACCTGTACTTATTAGGTAGGTAATTGCATTTATTTTAAAATACATATTTAGATATTTGGTATGAATTTCAACTTTATACCTAACCTTCACGCATCCCTGAAAAAAAGGTCTTGACAGACGAACGGACGAACAACAAAGTGATTCTGTAAGGGTTCCGTTTTTTCTTTTGAGGTGCGCAACCCTAAAAACTAGGACTAGCAACCCGCGGTACTCCACTTCAATTATAGTATCTACTACCATTACTTATTAGGTAGGTACCTACTTAATATGCGTAGGCCGCCGGACACTTACAATCTTTTATTTGGGTCATTACGTTTTTAAATTAGCTCCCCAACCTAATTTGATCTCTTGGAATGTAAAGTTTGATAGGTAGGTAACTAAGTATAGCTTAATAGTATTTAATTAGTTAAGGGATTGGCTTTTGTATTACTAGGTGTTGAGTGCGTTGTTATTTTAACCAATTTTACATTGTTATAAATAGAACCTAAACAGTCATCCTAAATGAACATTACTTGGAATAATGATTTTCACACTCCGTCTCCAAAAACAATAACGCATTTCGGACTCTCTACCGGTCGGTCCATTCTCAAAGTAAGAGTACACCGCAAATACTGCTATCTCGCATTTAAACCAGTAGGCTTATTACCTAACTCGCTCGCAATCGCCATCGTGTTCATTTTGACAGTTCATGTATGGGCTGACAATTGGCATCCAGATAATGTGTGCATGAATGTTTGTGAAAATCATAATGACGCTCCTCTACTATCAGTTTCAAGTGTCAAATAGTTACCCCTACCTATCTCACCTCATCTACCAAACGACATTTTGTTGAAACTTGAATTTAATTGTAGGAGCGCCGATAAGTGACCTCCCATCCCACCTGAATAATTAAACGTCTTGTGAAGTAAGGATTATACCTAGTTACGTTAGTAAAGATATTAAAATATGTGTTTTTTATTTCTAAACGATGTGTTCGCCTTGCAAAGTTAAAAAAATCGATTACAGATTCATTTCACAACACTTGATTCTTTATTTTTGTATATGTTTTAAAGCGAAACTAGAAATCCATCCCCGTAAGTGACTCGTATCATCATCATCATTTTTAGTCTATATACGTCCCACTGGCTGGACACAAGCCTCGTCTCACTATTTATACCCGTACCCGGTATTATTTTATTAAATAGTTATGTCTACATTTCACGGTAATTTTATTTTAAAGAACTTAAAAGGAAAAAACATAGAATGTACCAGTTGCTTCTCTTCCCGCGCAGATGATAAAAGTCCATCGAGGGAAAATCGAGTGAGCGAAAATCTTAAGAATCATGTTATAGGCGATGCGGCTGGCAACCCATCACTATTTTGATACCCCTTTCCACCTTTACGCCCGCCCAGTATCATCATAAACGTGGCGTTTAGGTCTTGTTACCTCAGGCTCTGTCTGCCCCGTAAGGGATAAAGACGTAATTCATGTATGTTTAAACTTACTTAAAAACTTACGTACTTAAAATCCAAGTCAAAATTCATAGCCAACTTGGTGAATTTTATTGTGTGGTGAATAGAATGGATAATCCTCATACGATACATTTTCTTACAAACTCGGCTGAGCAGGTGACTTTTTGACACTTGAAGCTTGAAGTAGTGTAGAAGCGCTATGCTATGGTGTAAATGTTATACTTAATCTGTGGTGGAATATGAGTGTTTGAGGTTATGTTGTGTTATTCAATTCATTTATTGGAATATCGAAGTAAAATATGATTTAAAACTGCTATTCTAGCGATATTCGAGAAACAATTTAGTACGTAATACTAATAATGACGTCATTATTAATAAATGCGATTAAAAATTTGCATATTAATATCAAACCACAAATTAGAGCCCTTTCTTCGGCGAGTACAGCTGTTACAACTGGCGCTGGAAACAATGCAATAACTGTGACAAGAAAGGAATGGAAGATTGAACCTCAATATACAAAGCCTCGTGAAGTATGGATAGAAAATATTGATACAATTGAAGAGCAAAAATTAGGGCTCTTTGAACTTCACCCATCTGTGTATGCTGCCGTCCCTCGACTGGATATAATACAACGTAATGTGGTATGGCAGAGGAAGTACAGATGGGTATCTTGGGCTCACACGAAGACTAGAGCTGAGGTACGCGGCGGTGGCAGGAAGCCGTGGCCTCAGAAAGGTCTAGGCCGGGCTAGACATGGATCTATCCGTTCCCCATTATTCCGTGGAGGAGGCATTGCTCACGGGCCACGCTCCGGCACAACACACTTTTTCATGCTTCCTTTTCATGTCAGACTACATGGTCTCACATCAACCCTGTCAGCCAAATTAGCTCAGGATGACCTGCATATAGTCAAAGATCTTGAACTACCTTCAGATGAGCCAGAGTATCTAGCAGAGCTGATAGAGAACAGGAATTGGGGACCATCAGTTCTTATTGTTGATGAGTAAGTTTTTACTATGAATATAGGCACCACCTAACCATAACCTGCTAAATAATTATACAGATTCACAAACAGCTCATCTTATCCTATATCATTTAATTCTCTACTTTGATTCCCTACATTGTTTTGTATTAAATTGACTTTTGTCGTTTACAAAGCAACTAGCATAATTTTACTTATAGTCCATTCCAATCCATTTTATCATTATTGTAAGCAAACAAGCCCCCCCAAGTTCATATAAAATTTAAATGTAATAATAATAAAATGTCCTAAGATATCAAGTATGTATTCCGTTGAATGTGATTGTGTGGGAATTTAAATGAAATTGGATTGTTTGCAAAGCCATTTGAATGGATTGGAACGGAAAATAGTTACAATAGGCTCCACATTTTAAAATTATTTCCATTTTTTCAGCACGGACTTTGCACCAAGGAACATAACAGTGGCCACAGATGCTATGCCACATGTCAACATAATGCCTGTCTATGGACTGAATGTATACTCCATGTTGAAACATGACACATTAATACTTACTATGTCTGCAGCAGAAAGAATTGAAGAACGCATTTTGAGCCACCTGCATGGTATCACTACAGAAAAGCAGGCTGAATATAAGTTGGATCAAGTGTAACTTGTCTCAAGAAAAGTTAGAATAGAAATAAAACTGTAAAACATAATACTTGTATTATTATTTATTAAACTAATTAGTATTCACCACCACTCATTAACTTGTCTTGTGATAATTTTCACAAATCATCAGTTAAAAGTTGGCAACTGTACCCTCTGGAATATAAAACTATACATACATACATAAAACATGTCTTTGTCCCTTAAAACTATCATACTAAAATAATCCATTACTGGATTAGTTTACCAAAATGATACATTTTATGTATTAACATTTTAAGTCATCATAATGTTGAAGAGCTTTGAAGCAAATAAGTACCGACTTGTTCAGTATCACATCAAATGAATACAAATTACATTACTTAGAAGCACCACCTTGTTTCTCACAAATGGATTACACATTACAGTTATAGTTAGTTTCATTTAAGATGACGAAAAGTACTTAAAACCGACATCTATTGTTTAATTGTTATCTTCAAGTGGGGTTGTAAAACCATTATTGTTAGGCCCAAAGTATACCGTGAACAAACAATCTTGATAGTTTTGATGTTGTTGATTGGTGTTACACCAGACGATGTGCGTTTCTAAAATAATAATTATATACTGTCAATATCACTTTGTACAATTTTTTAATAGTAGGTATGACATTTTTACCCGAGTGTTAGCCGCACTGTAATTGTATTTGGAAAACAATACACCTATTCAATAGGTTGTAAAAAGGTTCCAGTTCAGGTTATAAACAATAATCAATAGGAGGGGATACTTTCTCGGCTTAAGTGCAATATTTTGTTAGTGTCTAACTGGCTTTCGCTCTTTTAGTACACACAGCAAAGCTATTTGGTAAGCAGGATAGATACGGCGCGAGCGTGCGTAGGTGCTTACCTGATTATATTGCCGTGTGTACATGTGTTATATTTGCAAAAATAGTCTCTTCTTTACAACTTGGCTATACTTTCCTGAACTTTCAATGCTTCTGATGGGATTTTGGTGTTCTAAGTTTTTGATGTAATAATATGTATGTGTAGTTTTTTTGTGTATTAATAATCATATTTTAAATAAAAATTTAAAATCTTTCATTTCAAAGATCAAGAAGGGTTGAGCTACTCCAGTACACGTGCCATACTTTGATCAGTTTTATTAAGTCTCTTTGTTATATTTTCCTTTCATATTCAGGAACAAAAGAAGTTGTAAAATCCCGCGTTAATTGCATTTTCGCCATCTTAAATGAAACAAACTACACCTATCTATTTCCCTCATATAAAATAATTTTAAACTTGCTTTTACATCCTCTGATTGATGATATAAAGAAAGTTTGAAATTTGTGTCACTTATCCACAATTTTTTGTTGTGATGGAGCTGCTGAAACCTGAAAATAAAAACCTATTTAAAACCTGTGAAATTGTTGACTCAACCAGTAACAAAATCTGGGTAAAGCACTGTCCCGTTCCTGGCTGACTGAGACAATAGAATAACAAATATTTATGTTGTGTTTGGAATTACATTTTTATAATGAGTCTTTAGATTAAAATAATAAAAATGTTAATTTAAACATACATTATAAACAAACAGTGATTAGTAACCCTGACTATAAAGCTAGAGGACCCACATTGGAATCCTCGTAGAGTAAACATTTATTGTATGATTAATGTGAAAGTTTGTAGTAGAAACATGGATGTTGTGTATTATTAACAAGCTGTTTTTCGTCACTTTGTCAGCACAGAGTTAGCTTATGTTCATCAGGTATAATGTAGGATTCTAATGGTGAACGATTTTTTCAAATCGGTCCAGAGCCTATTCAATTCAAACAAGCAATCAAATCTTTCCTCTTAATAATATTAGTGAAAATTATTTATCCTTTACCCGTACCCATTTGCTTTGGTCAATTTGGTGTAGTTTAGTTAAATCATCAAACCAAACATATTGATTTCTTACCAGTTAATACTATTTAACTGAGATACCAACCTTGATTGGAACATCTTTACAGCCAGCCATTTTCTGGCGCACACTCCACCGTAAGTCTGACCAGTTGTTTTCACCAGGAACATTGGGCTTATATTTTTCCCAAAGTGATGTGTAGTAGTGGTAGAGAGTAACAGGATCACATTTCTTTTTTATTGGCTGCTTTGGAACCTTTATAACTGTAAGGGATAAAGATGTGATTTATGTATGTATGTACAATTGTATGAACAATATTTTTTTGTACTACAAATTTTTGACCAATTCCAGATGATTATACATATTTGACCCTGTGTGCAATTTGAAAACTATATATGTATATTAAAGAATTAAAACTAATATGGCCATGCAATACACATTTTTTTTTTATTTGGAATGCCAAAATTTAGTACTAGAATCAGTGGCGTAACTAACATTTGGGGCCCACAGCAAATTCGTCAGATGAGGCTCCTTCCTCAATATAAAGAAGTGCATCAGCATCCCTTCTGTGCTCTAAAACAAGCCAATTCGGGGCCCCTGGCATTTTGCCACCCTATAGTTACACCACTGATTAGAACTTACTATTTTTGTTCAAAGTTGTTGTAGTTGTAATTTTAGGCTGATTAGTAGTAGAATCTTTCTTCTCAACTCTAACACATGAACAAGCCCTTCTCAAAGGTTTCTCTTCTGGCACCTCTTGCCTGACATTAGGGGCGGAATGGGTGTTACGTATGAGCAGGTTTCGTCTTCTGGTTTGGCAATCTCTGGTACATTTTAAATCAGTTCCTTCAGAGACTCGAGATCTAATTCTTGATGAGAATGTACTAGCACTATGTAGCCTCTCTGGGCCTTGTGTATATGCATTCTCCTGATCATCTGACTTTTGGTATTTCTGTTGTAGGTCATATTTGATGAATTTCTTTAAATCTGTAGAACAGTTGAATTGATGTTAAAATAACAATCACATATTTTTATTATTAAATTAATTAGGTATAAATACAGTACACCAATGTACACCAATATTTAATAATGGATTATCCAAGTGCAAAGAGTGAAGTATCACTGCCAAAACCCTCCAAACGTGGCAGCAAACAATTAAGTTTTTATCTGATGGAGCCACATTCCCAAAAAAATAATTAAAGGAGTATAGCGTCTAAAATTGCTTTCCATAATCTATGTCAAGAAAGCTTACACTTCGGCGTGTTTATTAGTACTAGTTAGTTTAAAACTTCCTCATTATTTACCTGATATGAAGTATTTCAAAACTTCCCCACTTATATTGTGTATTCCCAAATTATTCAAGTATCGTAAGACTTCTCTTGCGTCTAGCTCCGCCGTCAGTTGGTAATATTCTTCATTCATGATAGAGCAATCATTTATGTTACCACATTCGTATTTTCGTATTTATCACTACCGGAACAAAAATCGAGCTCAAAGTTGGCGTTACTTTCTTTTCATTTGTATCACAGATTAGAGATTTGTATTCCTAACCGCAATGCAGTGACATATTTTGTTGACAGTGACATTCCACAGACTATAAATTTAAATATGAATTGCATGGACTGGTAGACTACATAAAATTTAAGAAATCTGAACTACCAACATTAAAACTAATGGTTGTCAAATTTTATTAACTGTCAACCGTGTCAAGTCAACGTCAAAGTAGCAGCTAGACTAGCAACTACGGTGTTGTGAAGTGATTAGGACTAAAGTGAGTGATTTGATAACTTTTTGTCCAAACAAAATAGTTATGAATGGGAACATTATTTATTAAGATACATAGCATTTGTGTAAGTAACTAATTTATTGCACAAAAGTAAAGAATCTAATTCAATTAACAAACATACACATTTTAAAGGATATGTCAGTTTCATTTTGAGTGTACTACAGCTACTAAATGGAGAATAATGATGAAATAATGTTTATTTATACTTTTTAACTAGTAAGTACAAAGGGATAAATAATACAAGAGGTAAATGACTACTAAATAACTTCAACCATTGAAACAGCTGATACGTAATGTATCCAGAATAGTGACAAACAAACAAACAATATCATCGGTACTAGTTATCGCGGTTAATAGAGAACCCTGATATTATTATCATGTCACAAGTACGTACCTAGCTGCCAATCGTCTCATATAAAGACACTAGTTGAAACAACTGTCATTCATTTCTGTTTCAGAGCCTATAGTGTGTTAACGTTTGAAAAATGTCGTACGCGAACAATCCAGCCATCGCAACTTTTGTAGAGTATCTACAGATACCAAGTGTGCAGCCGAATATTAATTATGGTATGTTACTGTTATTACTTAAGTGCTATATTTTTTTTAAATATGCGTATAATATGTGGCTTTAACCATTCTAGACAGCAGTTACATGGTTAGAGAAAAGGGGTTTTAATTTACTTATATTATATTTGGTTCCAAATTCCAATAAATGAAGTCAGAATCTATAGCAATTCCAATTCAACTTTTTAGCATTAAGTAAGCCTAGCCTGCCCACTTAGGTTTGACATAAAATATTGAAGTTTCAACTTAGATCATCTCTTCCATACTGGCCTGGGAGTAAAGAAAAAACATAGAATGTACCAGTTGCTTGTCTTCCCACGCAGATGGTAAAAGCCCATCAAGGGAATGGGCGAAATTCTTAGGAATCATGTTATAGGCGATGCGGCTAGCAACCCATCACTATTTTGATTCCTTTTTCCACCTATACGCCTACAATCATGCTAAACTTGGCCTTTAGGTTTTGTTACCTAAGGCTCTGTCTACCCCATAAGGGATATAGACGTGATTTGTGTATATGTATGTATGTGTATGTGTGTATGAATTATACAAAATGTAAGCCTAAAAATAAACCATATTATGTCCTGTATATTGTGCATAAATAATATTTGACTGTACATAGAAAAAATAATCTTATCTGGTATCCGACACCAAGTAGGTATTTCTTATCAATGTAAAAATAAATACTCTCCAAACACAGCGAAAAGACTTGTCTTCAAAAGCCATACTTAAAAAAACGGCCAAGTGCGAGTCGGACTCGCGCAACAAGCGTTCCATAACAATACCCAGCAGTTCAATAAGTGTCAAATATTAGCTACTAGCTTCTGCCCGCGACTTCGTCTGCGTAGAATTATGCATAAAAACCTTCCTCTTGAATCACTATCTATTAAAAAAACCGCATCTAAATCCGTTATGTAGTTTTGAAGATATAAGCATACATAGGGACATAGGGACAGAGAAAGCGACTTTGTTTTATACTATGTAGTGATGATAGTGATAATGGCCATATTTCTAAAATTCAGTAGGTATTAACAAAGCCCTGCTCTTAACCAAAATGTACCTAGTGTGGTACGGGGACATTTTATATTCGTTATAGGCATAGACAGGCAAACAGAAAAAAAACGGACGAGTTGCACTCCGGGAGTGCCGGCAGAAGTGAAAACTACACACGCACACTTGCGCAAAATGAAAAAAACTACGCACGCAAAAGAAAAAAAAAACTTTTACACGAGATTTGAATCGCGGTCACCGGAGCGAACGCACTGTTATTCCACACCTTATTCCATCCCAAAAAGTGCTCAACACCGGTTTTTATTTTAAAAATACATTCAGAATTATTGCACTCAAAGTCCTAGAAGAGCAACTAACTTCGTACCAAATTTTAAGTTCTAGGACAGCTAGAAGTACCCTATAGATTTTGATTTCACGGTAACTTGTATAGAAACACCTTGTCTAATGATAATGACTGTATCTTTTGATTGTGTTAACTTAGAATTTTATAAATATTTTCACTGCTACAAGAAGTAGCTTTCTGAGAAGGTATTCGATATGAATCAGTTTGATATCTCCACGCATTTATGTGAAAAGTACCTGGACAGACTGACAGACGAACAACAAAGTGATCCTATAATGGTTCTGTTTTATCTTGTTTAGGTCCAGAACATATGCTTACTATTCAAGAAATCATCAAATGTTACTAGTGCGAAAGTATGTACTGATAAAAAAAATAACACAAAAAATAATACTGGTGTGTAGCAGTCTCCTCACGCTGATTATTTATGTAGCTATACCAATTCAATTTCTTCATAGTTAAAACATGGTGGTACATTACTAACACTATGAGAGAAACGCTAATCTAATTAATCTGCAAATTAAATAATTTAATAATAACATAGGTATTCAACTGTTCAACTTTGTCTGCAAGTCGTAGGCAGTTGTATGAATAAAATGAATGAAGGACAAGAGTAGGCCCGACCCCTCAGGATGTAACGCATTTGTCCTGTGACGGTACATATCTAGATTCAGGCAATTGAGACTATGTAGTGTAATTGAACGATGTCGGTTGCATGTGACTTATACACTCTTGGCATCTCTTCCTGTTTGCAATTTTCAGTGACATTTCTGTTTCCTCGAAACCTATTAGGTACTTTCCGGTCAAATATATTAAACAAACAACTCATTATCCATTAAAACGACACATAAGTTTTATTAGATTTCATGAAAACCGTCCGTGTGCTACCTACTATAGCATTGACAACGTGACTCTTGAAGTTTTATAACTTTACCACATAGACCAAGAGCGAGTGGCTAGACAGGTAGATACCTACCTAATAAATCCATATTTAATAATCAGTACTTATTGACTAATTTTATGTGTACAGTTACTAATTTCGCATAATTAGGATTCGCAGAATTCTATCACGCATGCATATCCGATCTAAATCGAATAGTTTTTACGCATAATTTGTGAATCGCAAATAGAACTAAGGCAGAAAGTGGCTTAAGTATTTACATACTCGTAAGTAAGTCAAAAAGGTACTTTTTATTGTTAAGGCTTTATTCAAAACAACAATAATAATAATTAACAACGAAAGCTAAGAGGAGAGCTGCACTTCGCCTCACCTTAAGTAGTATTTTGAACCTAACCTATCGGAGTTGCTTCTGCTCCGACTAGTCTTGCTCGCTTGCTTGCTCGCTGGCTGCGTAAATCAACTAGACAGGGCAGGTTTAATCATTAAGGGCTGCATTACAAAAATGGTCTATGACAATATTATGCCAATAATATCACAAGCAGGCAAGCAACCATTCGGGTAATTACAAATTATGCCGAATAAAATTTTGGCAAGTTTAAAATTCGAGGTCAATAAATTATGCAAAACTTGTTATGCCCCATACGTTTCGGACATTTAAAATCATCACCCGTTCAGATCATATGCGAGATCATTTATGAAAGCAATTTGGAGTCTTAACTTAGCTATATGGAGCCCGTATAAGGCCAAATTTATCTTTATGCTGCAAAAGTCTAAATT
This sequence comes from Pandemis corylana, assembly GCA_949127965.1. Taxonomy (NCBI): domain Eukaryota; kingdom Metazoa; phylum Arthropoda; class Insecta; order Lepidoptera; family Tortricidae; genus Pandemis; species Pandemis corylana. Next base: position 6,170,486 of record OX421858.1, on the reverse strand, counting down.
AAATTGTCTCTTTTCAAAAATTGTATGACATATTAAACGTTATACCTTCTTTTGTTTTATTTAAGTCAAAGTCAAAAATGTATACTTATTGCATTAAATAGTAGCCCAAGAGTATTGGCAACGATAAGTCTGCTAAAGTGTGGTAGAGCGCAGGTTGACGCTAATGGCCGAGCCACGCACGCGCACCAGCAGCTCTATTGAATAACTGTAATGCACATATTAATAAATAAGTAAATTTTATTGGTTTGTCACGTCGCATTTCAGATGCGTGTGTGGACTTTCTAAGGAGGCAAGCAACTTCGCTTAATCTAGCTGTCGCAGTACACGAAATAGTGCCCAAGAAACCAATCGTTGTATTGACATGGACAGGCACCGACCCGACTCTGCCTTCAATACTGTTGAACTCACACATGGATGTTGTCCCTGTATTTGAAGTATATATCATTGATTACAGAATACCTTCAGCATGATATACATATTATTATATTATGCCATGACTATACTTACTTACTAATACTTACCTGTTTATGTTTATTTCAGAAAAGTTGGACTCATCCTCCCTTCAGTGCTCATATCGACAAAGATGGCAAGATATTTGCCCGCGGCTCTCAAGATATGAAATGTGTTGGCATACAATACTTAGAGGCCATACGTAAACTGCAGGCTGCCAAAGTCCAGCTAAAAAGAACTCTGCATGTTACATTTGTTCCAGGTAAAATAATAATATTATATCTATTGAACTAACGATACTTAGAAGCCATACGTAAACTGCAGGCGGCCAAAGTTCAGCTGAAAAGAACTCTGCATGTTACGTTTGTTCTAGGTAAAATAATAATATTATATCTATTGAACTCACTACCAATAGAACACAACATAAGTCAAGTGTTACATGCAATTTGCCGATTGAACTGCGCGAGCCTTTTATTTACTGTTATTTAGGCATAGCTCACATTTAATTACATCTAAGCCGCGACTAAAAGTAGGTATTGTTTGCAATAAGTCATAACTACTTCAGCAGATAACTGTAACATCACGTGTACCTAGATGTAAATTAAAGCAGTGTTTATTTAGCGATAAATTGAGATAAATTACAATTATTCTGTCACAAAAGAAATATTTGCTGTCGCTTCTGTTTAATAATAGACCTAATTTTTATATCTTGGTTGGCACTTAGTAGCGGTACAATTCACATTTTAGACGAGGAAATCGGTGGTCACGATGGGATGATGAAATTTGTTCACACACCTGAATTTAAAGCACTCAATGTTGGCTTCGCCTTGGACGAGGGAATAGCGAGCCCCCAGGAAGAATTCATCTTGTTCAATGGCGAGCGAAGCATTTGGCGTAAGTTCACCGAACTCATTTCAAATTTTATCAGAAAAGTTATAATGTATGTTTTTTGCGCTACATAATAATTATTTCTACCTCAAATAAACTCGTGTTATCAATTTTGTGTTCAAAAAATGTTATCAATAGCGTTTGAAAACTTCTTTAAATTGTTTTTTTTTTTTTTAGAAATTCATGTCCACTGCACAGGAAACCCCGGGCATGGATCGCTAATACTCCCAAATACGGCTGGTGAGAAGGTATGCTTCAAGTAGGTGAATATGATTAATATAGGTATTCTCCAAGGAGATTTTTATACATTGCCTCGACATTATTTTGCAGTTGAGATATATCATCGACAAGTTTATGGACTTAAGAGAACAGCAAAAACAAATTCTGGAAAGTGACCCAAAGTTAACCACTGGCGATGTCACCACAATCAATATGACCCAGATTTATGTGAGTGATTCCGTTTTTTCTCTTTCTTTCGTAAAATTTGGCAGTATATTCGATAACTTTAAATTTAAAAAACCCGCCACGCATTAATCGAGTTAACGTAAATAAAAAAGTAATTCATATATATGCCAAAAATACCTAACATCATTTTGGAAGAGAGCTGATACTTTTAAACTGTTGGATCGATTTTTGCCAAACATGGCTAAGAAGCCGTAAGGAAACTGGGTTTCGAATGAAGAAAACCGAAGCAAAATCGGATCCGCTCGAGAGGTATAGTCGCCATCAGATGTATCGTAGCTGGCGAGGACCTCAAATATTTTGGAGCAGCATAAAATTTCAATAAATTCGTTATTATAGATAAGGTTATCTAATAACATCAGAACACGCAATCTATCATAAATATAAGAGCAGCGCCAGTTTTCATTGAATACGGAACGTTCAATAAGGTAAAAATATTAGAAATATTGTCAAAGGTATCGACGCGTCACTGAAAATCAGCGTCACGATATTATCCTGGATATTACTATATATTACTTCCCGATATTTTTACCTCACCTCATTAAACGTTCCGAATTGACTGAAAAGTCGCTGCTCTTATATTTAGAACGAATTGCGTGTTCTGATGTTATTAAACTTATCCAGTGTAACGAATTAATTGAAATCCAAACGCTGCTCAAAAATATTTGCCCGCTACGATATATCTGATAGCAACTGTACGATGCCACAGACAGAACTGCAGACACACACACGCAAACTTATACATAACACCCACTTTTTGCGTCGGCGGTTAAAAATGTTACGACACTTATTGTTTTTTGTAAATTTGTAAAATGAAATTCTTTATAATGTCAACAACGTACACTTTATTTCACGCTGACCCCTGAAACTGAATAGTAATGGTAAGTGTGCCTAGTAGTAAAGCAGTTCAAACCCTGTACTCAGCTTAAAGTAACTACATTAAGACCTCAGCATAGTTAAAAACATGTATTATATTTTGGTTTGGTAACAAACGATTCAGCTTGAAATCTTACTAATTATATTGATGGTTCGAATAGGGTGGCGTGCAATCGAATGTTGTTCCGGAAATGTTGAGCGTGGTGTTCGATATGCGATTAGCTATTTCAGTCGACCATGTGGAATTTGAGAACACGGTGAGTTAAATTGTAGTTTAGATTACTAGATTTATTTATATTATATTATAATAAACCGAAAATTATTTAAGTTCCGATTCCCAATTATAATTAAATACTTTGCGATTTTATAGTAAATGGATTTTATTTTGGAGTCTTTAGCAAAGAAAATATTTTTTTGGTCTGGCATGGCTTTGTTTTACTGATGTCGAATGTATTCAGATCAAACAATGGTGCAAGGAAGCTGGCGGCGGAGTAACGTACGACTTTGAACAGAGAAACGACAAAGTGGAGTCCACCAAAATAGACGCGAGCAATCCTTACTGGCTAGCGTTCAAGGCAGCGGCTGATGAGTTGTAAGTTAACTTATAGGTGTCCCTGCCGTGCAAAGATGGAAAAAGGAACGCCACACCCAATTAACTTAAATATAGGAAATAGCTAGTCTCTCTTATTTTGAAAACAAATAATTATAGGTACATTAATGGATTATAAAAAAATGCGTTTGTAAATCGGGAATGGAATTGAACCTAATAATTGAACCAAAAAAAAACATGTATTTTATGATACAGATCAAAAGGGATAACACTCATATTTAAGTTATTTTTACTTACCTAATTTATTCAAAGCAAATAGTAAAACACAGATTTTATTTAATTTTAAAGGAAAATTAATTGTAAATTTAAATTTCAGGAAAATCAAACTGGATTGCAGAATTTTCCCGGCCGCTACCGATAGCAGATACGTTCGTCAGGTTGGCATTCCTGCACTGGGATTCTCACCTATGAATTTCACTCCTGTCCTTTTGCACGACCACAATGAGTTTTTGAAAGCTGATGTCTTTCTCAAGGGCATTGACATTTATGTCAAATTGATTTCGGCCGTTGCCAACTTGTAAAGAACATAAAATTCGACATCGAAAAATAAGTAAAACCTATATGCAGACTTTTAGGTCATTCCACGAACAGGCCTAATCTGTATAAATGGACCATGATTCTTTGTATGTTTACCTAACAAGTCCCGGATATATTAAAATGTAGCAGGAAAAAATGAATATAATATACATAATAGTATAATAATAATATCTTGGGACAATTGACACCAATTGACCTAGCCCCAAACTAAGCAAAGCTTGTAATATGGGCACTAGACAACGGATAAACATACTTATATAGATAAATACATACTTAAATACCTACATATTAAACATCCAAGACTCGAGAACAAACATTCGTATTTTTCATACAAATATCTGCCCCGACCGGGGATCGAAAATAAAAAATAGGTATACTAAAGCCGAGTACAGTAAGTACCTACCTATAGTATTTTAAAAGAATACTTTTAACTAAGTACCTACCTAACTTGTTACTTTAATAATATTTTGCTTAGCAAATGATATGGCAGGTGTATGCAATTTACTATAGTTAATTTTATTGGTTTTGAATTATTAACTGTCCAAAATGTTGCAATTTATATAGGTAGTTTGTTTTAACAGAAATAAGCATTACTTTGTTGTTTTATAAAATAATTTATACTGACTGTTATATTTAAATAAATGAAACATTATAACTAAATGCAGTGTTTATTTTGTATCATAAAATAAAGACACCAGAGAGTTTAAGAATGAGTTAAAGTACCTACACAATAAATCAGCGGAATATTCAGTCTTTGGATATAATCCTTTTTACTACCGACGAAGTTGAAGGTTGTTCAATTGCTATCGAGGTCGACAATAACAACACTGGATAAGCCTTATGCCTACCTACTCCAGAATTCGATTTCCGACCGAAGTTCGTTTGGTGCCGTTTCGCTCGCGATACGAACTTCAAAAATTAGATTTTGGAGTAGCCACCAGATTGCCCTTGCGCTGCGGAACGAGGAGTCTAATTATGAGGAATAAACCACGAAATAACAGTTCGAACTATTATCGATCAAAACTAAAATGTTATTGGCGCATTTATTATTCACTAACAGTTACAGAAAAAATCCAATGCTCTGTATATTCTATGATGTTGGTCATCCTTATGAAAATCTTTTTTTTTGTCGAGTCTGCAGTGTATTCCTCCAATAAATTGTTTCGACCCTCACACACTTTATATTTGAAGTGTCAAAAACCACTTTTTGGAAGCTCTTTATTCTCAAACACACGACTTTTTGACACTTCAAATACAAATTATGAGTGTGCGAATAAATAAAGCTAAATATAAATATTTATAATAGACAGCTGTATTAAAAAATAAACAATTTTATTAAAATTTCTAGTAAAAAAGAATAATAATAAAATGAAAATGGAAATTTATTTTTGCAAATTGGCCGCCAAGGGCTCTTTTACATGTCTTTTTGAAACTACCAGCGCATTCGGAAAGACCATTGCCAAGAAGAATGCGCCGCAAGAAACTTGGCAGTCATTTTTTCAAAATAAAATACAGTAAGAATACTTAAATTCTACTTTAATTAAATACATTTATAAAAGGCTATAAGGTCCCCGAGCCTTAAATTATATTAATCTATAGTAGAGATGTATTAAGTCTCTACACTAGTCAAAACAAAAAAATTATAATAATAAGTTCAGTGGAGGTGTAAAACGCGTCCACCGTCAAATATCAGTCGATGAGTACATGTGTGATGAGGACATGACATGGCCATCTTTGGAAAAATTACCATAAGAATCCAGTGTTTTTTGTGAGTGATCCTGTAGTGTGTATATACGTGTGTGTGTGGGTGTGTGTGTATGTGTGTATGCGTGTAGTGTCTCTAGATACGGCGGTCTCTGGCCCTGTTGCTACCGTCTGCTGTTTAGGTTAGCTGATCTTGATTAATTATGATTTTTATTATGATTCAAAATTGTATAGCTATTATTAATTATGAATATTAAGATAGGTATTATCAATATAAATATTGTACCTACTGTAATTGTTTATTTAAATATTTATTCTATTTTTTATAATTATTATTGTTTACAATGACGTAAATATTGCTATGTCATACTAGGTATTGCGTAGGTATATTGTTAAGCTTATGGATTTCCGGTTTCATTTTTTTTTTTTTTCTCTCTTTTACTATTTAGTTGCAGGCTAACGACGTCGAAGTTCCCAAAACGTTCCCATAGTGTGCCTGTGGGGACGGAAGCGAGACATGCCCTCGGTACCGCTCTGCTTTCAGAGCAGGACATGAGTGCGTGGAAGCCAACATTGGGGGCGGCAGACGCAAGCTTGCCTTCGGAATCCAAAAGCTTATTGGTTACTTACTTGACATGAAATGTATATTTCATAATTTTGTTTTATATATTTTTTTTCCTGCGACATTGGAGACATCTCCAATTAATGTATTTGACGTTAGAGGCGTTTTACACCTCCACTTAACTTATTGTTATTATTTTCTTTTCTTTGTTTTTTATTTTTGACTAGTAGAGACTTTATACATCTCTACTATTTATAGATTAATATAATTTAAGGCTCGGGGACCTTATACATCCCTTTTATAAATGTATTTAATTTAAGTAGAACTTAAGTATTCTTACTGTATTTTATTTTGAAAAAATGACTTTCTGCCAAGTTTCTTGCGGCGCATTCTTCTTGGCAATGATGGTCTTTCCGAATGTGCTGGTAGTTTCAAAAAGACATGTAAAAGAGCCCCTGGCGGCCAATTTGCAAAAATAAATTTTCATTTTCATTTTCATTTTCAATAAATTAATTGGAGATGTATCCAACGCGAAGAAAAAAATATAAAACAAAATTATGAAATATGCATTTCATGTCAAGTAAGTAACCAATAAGCTTTTGGATTCCGAAGACAAGCTTACGTCTGCCCGTCCCCAATGTTGGCTCTCACGCACTCATGTCCTGCTCTGAAAGCAGAGTGGTACCGAGGGCATGTATCGCTTCCGTCCCCACAGGCACACTATGGGAACGTTTTAGGAACTTCGACGTCGCTAGCCTGCAACTAAACAGTAAAAGAAAAGAAAATGAAACCGGAAATCCATAAGCTTAACAATATACCTACCTAATACCTAGTTTAGTACACATACGACATAGCAATATTTATGTCATTGTAAACAATAATAATTATGAAAAAAAGCTAATTACAATAGGTACAATATTTATATTGATAATACCTATCTTAATATTCATAATTAATAATAGCTAATACAATTTCGAATCTTAATAAAAATCTTAATTAAGCTAGATCAGCTAACCCAGGGGTTCCCAAAGTGTGCGCCGCGGCGCCCTGGTACGCCGTAGAAAGTAAAGAGGGGCGCCGTGAGTTCCGAAACTACAAATATTCGCGGGTACCTAATTGAGCGCTCGCATCGGTAAATAATATAGCAACAATACAACTTAGCTAAGGCAGGGCGCCGTTACAAAATACTAAACTTGTAACTGCGACGCAGGTTGAAAAAGATTGGGAACCCCTGAGCTAACCTAAACAGCAGACGGTAGCAACAGGGCCAGAGACCGTATCTAGACACTACATGCATACACATACACACATAAACACACACACACGCTACTGGATCACTCACAAAAACACTGCACTGGATTCTTACGGTAATAATTTTGCCAAAGATGGCCATGTCATGTTATTCTTATTATCCAGGGGCGCCGACTTGGGTGCCGAGCACCCCTGAGAATAGACATCACGAAACAGATCAGTAATCGCCTTTTAGGGATAGGTGTTTTTTCATTACCTGACGACCCGTTTTCGAGTCATCAAATAAGCATGAGCACCCACGAGGTTTTCTAAAAGTCGGCGCCCTGTTATTATCACACAATACATGTACCTACTCATCGACTGTGTAATATGCTTTCTTTAAGAGCGTGTTCTTTATGTATTTCTTGAATAACAGGTATGGCAATTTCCACGCATCTACAGGCACTTTGTTGTAGAACCTGACATAGTTTCCCAGGAAAGATTTACTTACTTTCCGTAGACGAAATTTAGGAATGAGAAGCTTGTGTTTATTACGAGTGTTGATATCATGGATGTCCGACACTTTCTTAAAGGAATTGAAATTCTTGTGTGTGTACATAATCACATCGTGTATGTACTGCGAAGCTACTGTGAGAATTTCTATCTCTTTAAAGCGCTCTCTTAATGACTCTCGGGAGTTCAAGATTGTAGATGAACCGAACTGCCCTCTTCTGTAAAATGAAGATACTCTGAATGTCAGCTGCTCTTCTCCAAATCAGAATGCCGTAAAACAAAATGCTATGAAAATAACTGAAATAAACCAGTCGAGCAGTTTCCACGTTGGTGAATTGTCTAATTCTTCGTACAGCATAGGCGGCAGAACTCAATCTACCAGCAAGAACAGAAATATATGGGCTCCACTGTAAGTTTCGATCCAGGGCGAGACCAAGAAAAACGGTGTCATCAACGAGGTTCAGCTTCTCTCCGTTTATGGAAATGGCTGTTTCAACCTGTCGTACATAATAATAAATACTGGACTAGCTCTGGCGTATATCCCACAGAGTAAAAACAATCAATGAAATCGGCTCGCAGCACAGCTTACTCGCATTGCGAATCAATTTGGTGCAGAGTGAGAGGTAATATTTGTAGTTTGCGTATTTTGATCCACACCAAAAAATCAACACTGGCATACACGACACATTTATGTCTTTTCATGCACCGCAAGTACTCCAATCCCTCTCACAACTTTGTCGACATCTTCACATTGTATCTGGAACGGCGATATGAAGGGCTCAAGATTCCTTAGCCTTTTCCAAGCGGGATATATAAAAAAATGAGGTCACGAATTACAGTGCGTATAATATAATGTTGTTTTGTTATTGGGTAGTCGTGGTAGTGGTAAAATACTCAACACTGAGCACTATATCCCTATCCAAGCCGTCCATACGTAGAATAAGAAAGCTACGTTCATACCTAATATATTCCCGTAAAGAGAAAGCTATTGTTATGTACGTCTATGTATATTCCGTTCCGTCCGGGTCGTACATTACGTACAACCGAAGAAATGAGACGTACAAATAATGCCCGCATCGCACCGCACCTACCACCTTCATAAAAACGAAAAAGTTGCGGAAACAAAACGCTAACGCAACGCAATAGCCAAATTAGCCAAAAACATTGAGTAACTTTTTATAGGTATACTAGGCCAAATCATGAATAAAATTTGTAGAATTTGTTTAGAAGAAGGTGTTCTTTCTTCTATTTTTACCAAAAATTTTAATATATCGTTATGTGATATGATCGAATATTGTTGTAACGTGAAGGTAAGCTATTATCATTTCTTATAGGTAGATAAGTACACCGAGGCGAATATTATTATTCATAAAATAATCACTATCTACGTTTTAGTACCGGGAAGCTCTTTATCAATTAATAAATTAAGTATATACTAGCTGTTGCCCGCGACTTCGTCTGCATAGAATTCGTTTATCGCTGTCCCGCAGGAATTACGCAATTTTCCGGGATAAAACGTAGCCTATGTGTTATTCCAGACTATAATCTATCTATGTTCCAAATTTCATCCAGATCTGTCCAGCCGTTCTGGCGTGAAAGAGTAAAAACACCCATCCATCCATACTTACAAACTTTCGCGTTTATAATATTAGTAGGATGTCCAGTTAAATCAGTTAAATCAGAAGTGTTACATGTTAAACTTAATCATAAATTGCTTTATTTAGTTAGTTTTAATTAAATAGGTATTTAATTAAATGTAAGGATTTTTAATTACTACTTATATGTTAATTTATTCTCAGATAAGCAAAAATGATGGGTTGCCTGAACAGCTGTGTAGCAACTGTGTTTACAAGCTTGGAGTGGCATACCACTTCAAACAAACTTGCGAAAGTGCTGATGTCCGTCTTCGGCAATACCTAGGACTGCAGTTGTTGCACAAGTAATGCACTCACTAAGTAATTCCTTGGATTCAAAATTATTCTTTGCCACTGGTCTTGTAGTAGAATTTAAAATTTAATTTAATTGACTGAATAACAATTAATTTAAAAGTGCTCCTTTTTGGTAAAGAATATAATATTAGCATTCTAATGACTCTCATAAAGGACAAACCACAAGAATAGTTTGCAAAGAAAAACATTAACCAAATGTGATCAGCCTCATAAAAACCATTTAGGTAAATACTTAGTATTAATTTTAAAACTAGGGAATCCAATCCCAACTGTAAAGTTTAAACCAATCATGTCTGTATGAAGATAGATTTTGTGTAGAACCATACAGTTATTTTCTGATTACAGGTATAGTGATGCTTCTATTATGACTGACCCAGTAAGTAAACCCTTTCCTGTTCATAAACTTATTCAAATACATTCTTTCTCATGCAGTGCCCTGAGTGATTCATTAAATGTTTTTGTTCTACAGATGCCAATACCACAAACTATTATTAAGAAATGGTAAGATTTATATTAAAGTTGTACAGTCAGCGTCATATAGGTAGTTTGTAGCATCCAAGTCGGCTAACATAGAAAGAGTATGGTGTTGAACATTTTGGTTTCATACTATGTGATGCTGACTGTACTTACCTACCCTCTCCAAAAAAAGAAACCGAGTTAGCCTAGTGGTTTGACTTGTGGCCTCTCAAGCAGAGGGTGATGGGTTCAAATGCCGGGCTCACACCTCTCCTCACACCTCTCGAGTATTTTGAAAATTATGTTTGAAATTACATTTGAAATTTGCCATAAACTTTTTGGTGAAGGAAAACATTGTGAGATAACCTGCACACATCTGCGAAGCAATTCAATGATGTGTGTGAAGTTCCCAATTTGCACTAGGCCCTCGTGGGACCTATAGCCCAAGCCCTCGAATAATTGGCCTATGCCTATTGGGCGATATTTTATAAAACACAAAAGTGACAACTACATGTGCTGAAATTGTGACAAATTTGGAATAAAAGGCTATATTATTTATTATTACCTACCTTCTACAGTTGAAGAGACATAGGGACATATTAGAAACATTGTCACGTTTTTGAATTCGGTTAAATGTTTCGTTTACAGCAAATGTAAATTATCACAGAAAAGAAGTAGCACAAATTACAAGAGGAAAGCAGAAGATGAAAAGCTAAAGCGCGGTCCAAAACCTAAACCCAAACCAGTACATGCATGCTACCAGTGTAATAAGGAGTTCCGCTGCCAGGCCCAACTAGATATGCATGTCAGGTATGACATTTATATACACAAATAAATCCCTCGGGCAGTGCTTTGATTTTGAATTTTTGTTCGGTGATCATTTGTAGGCTTTGTTTTTATGTGAAGCTTATTTTAACTCGGCGCAAAACAAAGTATCATGGACTGGCACAGTCATCCCATTTTATAAATACATTCATACATACATAAATCACGTCTTTATTACTTAAGGGTAGACAGAGCCTAATAGTGGAGGCAAAATACGTGAAATTTCACTTAAGTCAGGAAATAATTCTAAGAACTGATAAAAACAATTGTTTTTGATTTGTATGGGTTAGAAATGGAACCTAATACAGCACTTGATATATTCACCCCCCCGGAAAGGGGTGGAATTGGTAGAAAATGGTTTAATAGTAATAACTAAGAAGAAAAAATAGGTGTAGTCTGTGCAATTTGCCATACGTTTTATTACACCTTAATCTATATTTGCACCCGTTATTTAGCTCAATTCAAGCTACGGAACATACAAAAAAAAAATCATATAGCTAAAAATATACTTTTTGGCATTGCGGCCCCGGGGAAAATACAGAACGCGGTGCAAATTGAGGAAATGATGAGAAAATATATCAAAACACAATACCAAATTTGCACCAGGGTGCGACACCCGGAAAGTAGTTTTCTATGTTTTACTGTCTTTGTACTTCGGGGGAAATTTTGAAATTAATAAAAATCGTCACAATCGTCTTAACTTGGTTTGATTTACATTCGCACCCCATAAAAAATTGAGATTTCTACGCGGAACATGCGGTTCTGTAATTTTCTAAAGAATTACCATAGAGCAATAAATCCACAGACATGACAAGCGCGCGATTAATAAAGGCAAGCGAATGCAGCGCGTTGACGTACCGTTGACGCACGTTTCTTGATGCCAGCACGTAATAGACTTTATTAAATAATACATTTATTTATTTTATTTATTTAATTATTTATTATTACATTGTAATGTAAATTAATGTAGTAACGCATGCATCTAAATGTACTTGTAGGTAATTTTGTATTTATCAACATAAGTGGTGTATATTTAGTTTTGGGAAATATAGGATGACCCGGCCACCCTGTACATGTCTTAAACCATAATAATAATTATACTTATGAATGTCTATAGTTTTGATTTAACCCTACTAGTTTGGCTCGTAGGTACCTCAAAAACCGTGCCGGATTGTTTAAGCAAATGGGTATTTTCTATGCTTAAGTATTGTAACTACTTATTAATTTTATACGGTTTATTTCTTTACTCCTAATTAAATAAGTCTAGACGAAAAATAAAGAAGAATTGATTTTTTGAGAATTTAATTAATTGACAATGATTAAATAAATGATTTAGTATGTAGTCACCATCAATTATATCGGAGCGGACAAGGTGATCACTAATATTATATGAGTTATATGAGATCCCCATTTGCGCTTTTTCTAGTATGCAGCTTCTCAAACGTCAAAATCGAGCTAGAAACAGACGACTTTTTAGTGAATCATTTTGCAATTTGTCCAACTTATTATGCCTAATACCCGCTACGGACTCGTGGTCCCACAGTTATAAAAATGACGAATTACACTCCACCATAAGGTCGAGGGGACTCCGTTTCCGCGGGGCTTCTATTTCTATTCGGTTTGCCCTTCGGGCATTTCAAGTTACCTAACGAACCTAACCTAATTTTACTAATTCTAGTGATGATTTTTATAACAGTGGGACCACGAGTAATACGATCTCATGCAAACTGTTCATCACTTTTTACTAAATATTATTTTTCCCAATGAAAAAACTTTAATAGTTACGGAGGAATTCTCTTTCAAGGTACATCCTTCATCAGCTTCACTTTACCATACATACAGGGTGTTAGGTAATGAGTGGATAATCCTTGAACTATGGATAGAGGGCACTGAGGACGTTATAATAAAGCTATAATAGGTTTAGTAAAAGTGGAACGATTTCCGAGATATTCGAACTTTTAGGTTTTTTTGAAAATGAACAGCCTTGTTCAATGTTTTGATCATAGCACCATTTTAAGCTAACTTTTTAATTTTTTAATTTTTGCTCAATATTCTTGAGTACTTGTGTTATCAGATAGGCATTACTATTTTTGTAAGACTACGTAGGGTTTTTTTAGAACTTAATTTTTGCGTTTTCAATCCTACATTGATCGAATTTTCAACTCTCATGGTGAAAAAAAAAACACTACCGCCTAGTTGCCAATAAGCTTAGAAACATGCCAATTTATTGACAATTTAAAAATAGTAATTACATTTTGAATTCAAATTCAAAACGCCAAAATAATAAAAAATACACGCTCACCCACATGGTAATGTGGAAAATGTACCTATACATTTTATGAGTACCTATGACGTGTTTAGCAAGCGTATTACAGTAATCAAATCGCAATCCCTGAATTACTTATTGAATCTGATGACCATCTGTGGTCCTCATAATCAGTTCCAATTCATCAAATAGTGCTTTCCGAAGGCAAATGCATAAGTTACATTAAAATATACCTAAATCGCTATCGCGATGCTTATAAGATTTGAAGAGTTCCTTCAGTTTCTCCAAGATCTCGTCATCAGATCCTGATTTGATGTTAATGGGACCAAAGTGGAAGTATTCCCTTTCCAACAAAAAATATTTTCCAAATCGGTCCACAACACAACTGACGGAGTTCTTAAGTAATATCATAAAAAAAAATAAAAAAAACCATTCGAATTGAGAAACTCCTCCTTTTTTTGAAGTCGGTTAAAAATAGCTATATTGAGTACTTCAGAAAACTTAAGATACCCAATTAACATGGTTTCATTACACTCACTTCCCTCCGAAGTAAATTTTAATCTACTTCGATTTAATTTCTAAATGTCAGTGAAAATTAGAACACATAGAAAAATCCGAAAAGTAAAGTCTCCGAATTTTTCTACCTGTTACTAACTGTCACGTGACCTTTTTGTTACTATGAGATTTTTTGTCGCTAAGCGTCATCTGTTTGAACAATACTTAATTTGGTACTATCGTGGTAATCTGATGATGTGGTCATCTAAAAAGAAAAAGAAAATTGCAACCACTGCTAGAAACAAATATTATTTATTTATGCACCGACGAAATACGTACTGAGCGCGAGCGCTGCGCTACCTTCTCCCGCCCGGCCGTCCCGCGCCCCGCTCCTACCGCCCGCTACCGCTAGCGTTCGCTGCGATTCCTTGCGTTTAGATAGAACTATGTTTACCAAACTTCCAGTTAAAAATTTCTTTTTTTTATTGAGTGCGAATGTAGTATCTTTTAAGTATGTGTTATTTATAAATTTTCACGACTATCTTAATTTCCCCCGAAGTACAATCTACAAAAGAGTGAAAAAAATATGTTCCATACTTTGCACCGGGGTGCAAAGTTACCTGGGTGTTTATAATACTTTGAAAAGCTTAATGTAAGTTTGCACCAACCGTCTGAATTATCCTCGAGCCGCAATCAGAAAAAAATATTTTACCAAGATTCTATACATCGTACACCTTTTTAATTAAAATACATTATGTACCAAAGGGGACCCTTCACGCGGCTAAACTTGCGCCTAATACCTTTTATCATACTCCAAAATAACGGCACTTGAAGTTTAAACCTAATATTTTAAAGTGTTCCGTACATGATAGAAACGGTGCAAACCGAGGGAAACCATCTAGTCGTGCCCTCTAACGATTCCACAAAAAAACACGACTACACGAATTACTTCCATACTTTTCCTTAATTCGACTATACTATAAGGTAAAACGACAAGGCCACGTTTAGTGTGATTATGGGCGGATAGGTTGAAAGGAGAATCAAAATAGTTCACCTTTGTGCATATATTTAATGTTTTTTTTCTTTATGTGATTTGCGACTGTTTCTTTATATTTGTACAATAAAGAGTTTACTTACTAAAATAGTGATGGGTTGCTAGCTGCATCGCCTATAACATGATACCTAAGATTTTCGTCCATTCCCTCGATGGGCTTTTACCATCTGCGCGGGAAGCGAAGCAACTGGTACATTCTATGTTTTTTCATGGTGTATACATTTTTGTCCTTAATATACCTTAAACCAACTAATCGAAAATTTCGATCATATTTATATTGACTCCACCCAGTTAAAAAGTTGTTACTATTCTCAGGACCCACACGGGAGACAAACCATACAGTTGCATGTATTGTCCCCGCCGCTTCACACAGAAGCACAACCTGACTATACATCTACGAGTGCACACCGGAGAGAAGCCATTCCAGTGCGACGTGTGCAGGTGAGTATGGTTCCTTTTTTTGATTTTTTCAATATTAAGTATTGTGTATGAGCTAATGCCTGTGGCTTTACTTTAGTAAAAACCGGTGTGTATGCCTATCTCTCTCACTCTCTCTCTCTCGCTCTGTCTCTCTCGCTCTTAGGCGGGCTAACTGTGCTCGAGTGGAAGGGACGCGTGCCTTTCACTTTTTATGTCTGTCTCTCTCGCTCTTAGGCGGGCTAACCATGCCTCTCACTCGCTCTCATTGTGAGCGCATAACGTGAGCGGAGCGTAACGCAGTTTCTTGAAGTGTCACCCGGCAAACCAATTTATAAGACGTTGTCACGTCAAAAAAAATAAAGGATGCTACTGGCAGCAGCTATCGTGTGGGTTTTTGAGGTGTAAAAACAAATTAAGTCATGTACATTATCTTCAATTTCGGAGAAATAAGACTCTTCAAAACTAAACAGGTTTATGTGAAGTCATTTGTATATTTTCATTCACTTTTGATTTCAGTAAAACTTTTTCTGCACAAGGTAATCTACAGGCTCATTTGAAAATACATACAGGGCAAAAGGATCATGTAAGTGAATATATAATAAGTTTCGTTTAACTTATTTGTTTAAATTAAGTGACTTAATACCTAATTGTGTTTGCAAAATCGGATAAAAGCGCTTTACAAAAGTTGTTTCGCCTAAATCATGGAACTTGAAAATTTATTGTATCTCCAGGTGTGTACACTATGCAACAAGTCCTTTATTACGTCCAGTGAGCTGTCGCGACACATAAACAAGCATAGAGGTGTCAAGAATTTCAAATGCGACATTTGTGGGGCTGCATACGCACAAGGACGAGATCTGGTATTTTCAATTCAATAATTCAGTACTTTTGCCCTGACCAACTACTAAACATCGCGGTATCAACGTTCAAATTTCATGGCAATAAATGGTCGGCAGAAAAACAAATACACTTAGTTTTTTTTTCCTTTAATTGTTTTGATATTGCATTGAGTCCATTATCTCAGTCTAACCAGTGGCGGATTTACAAATTTTCAAGGTATAGGCTGAATTTTTGCCGCCCTTGCAAAATCTGTTGCAGACTTCTTAAAATTTTTATTATGAGGTAAAAAAAAAAAAAAGGTCGTGCCCCAAATTTGCCGCCCCCAAAATCCCAAATTTGCCGCCCCAAAAATCTGCCGCCCTAGGCTCGAGCCTTCTCAGCCTTATGGTAAATCCGCCACTGAGTCTAACACGAAGTTCATCATTGATGCAAATTTTCAGTTAAGAACGTTATGATAAACTATTATTTGATTACAGATTCTTTAGCATGAATGACAGTTAAATTGACATGAGAATTTTTGCGTGTATTATTTTTTATGACATATTTAGAATATAAACCTCTTTTAGGTAGTATATGCAACTAATGGCAAAATAACTGTTGCCCAAGCATTAAATGGACTCAGATTAATAATATTTTGTATTGATAGTTGTTTTTAAAGCACAAATCAAAGGTTATTATTCAAATATTCAAATGTATTTATTTATTTTGCTATCCTTACAGAGTGCCATGAAATATGAATGTTGATACCGATGTTTACCAACTACACACTACTAGTACAATCAATCAGATGTTGCCATCTTTAAAAAACATTTTTGTTACAGAAATTGCACAAGCAGAAGAAACATCAGATTTCTATTAAAAGTAGTAAAACTCAGAATGATGCTTTTAACAATAGCAGCAACATTGACATAATTGGCATTGATGTGGGAAAAGAAGTACCTCTAACTAAGGAACCTCATAACATGCCCTTAGGTAATAAAGAGCATAAGAGTTTTCATATAAATGCCAAAGATATTGAAATGCATCCAAGGATTCCAAGTAATGAGAAACATCCAGCCCAAAGCCAGAATTTGCTGCCTTATGAGGGGAAGGGGTTTCAACAGTACAACAATAAGCTTGATCCACACACCTGCACCATTTGCGGAGAAGTGTTTGAGTATATAGCAGCTTTAGCACACCACTATTTACGTCGCCATAAAGATTGTGATCCTAATATAACATGAGAGAGTCAATGTATCATATAAGGTTGCTGTAGTATTCAGTGCTAATTCTGTTTGCGGCCTTGAGGTAAACAAGGTACCATAGCATTTTTAGTTTTCTCCAATTCAAATTTATAGTGGCATACAAATAAATTCATAGCAGGAATGATTAGACTGAACTAGAATTCTAAGTTAAGCTATTGAATTAATTTATTAAACCATAGTATTAAATTAACAACTTTGTTTTATTTGCTCCTAAGTTACATGTATGTTACGGCTATTGTAGTTAACGAATTGGGATCCATGGCTCCAAGATGTCACCAATCTTCTTCCTCTCTGTAACAAACATGCTAATGTGAACCGTCGGGCTATGGAGACTAGGTTAATTTTATAACCCGATAATCTATATTACAATGGCATGTCTACAAAATTGTTGATGTTTGGTTAACACATTCACAATTGGCACTTTTTGTAACTACTCTGGTAGTTACCATTGTTCAGTGCCTCTGTCATAAATACATACACACAAATCACGTCTATATCCCTTGCGGGGTAGACAGAGCCCAAGGTAACAAGACCTAAAGGCCACGTTTAGCATGATTTGTGTGTGTATAGGGTGTTTCTGTCAAATCAAAGTAAATTATGAATTATTCAATTTATTTGGTAGAGATGCTACAGCGGTTTGGTTATGAATGTACCTGGAATTGGGAAGTCTTCAGGATGGAGCTCGATGTAGTGCCTGTACACTGCATCTCTTTCAGCGAAATAAGCATCACGCCTCTGTTGAGCATAAGTTAGTGCAGCCGTCCATCCTATCACGCCTAATATGTGTTTTTGAATACCTGAAATAGAACATTATATGGATTAATTATTTACATATACATAGACAAGCGATTTAATGCCGTGTTATGGTTAAATTATTATGTAATTACCGCTGAAGACGGGACGTCTAGTGCCAAAATTAATAAAAACTCCCGTTGCTACACCAAAGCTGACACCCAGAATATGTGGCCAGTATTGATTGAGGAAAGGCTTAGTTCTGTCTTCGTCTCCTAACTTAAGCAATTCAATTGCCGACAATTGCGAGGACATTTTATTTGTGATTATTTTCTCGTGTGCGAAAATGAATGAAAGCCATTTGTCAAAATGACAGTGACAGTTCAACTTCTTTTAAAATCTTTGGAGTTTTTGGAGACTGTACCGTACTGACATTGGCCCAAGCCTTACGGCCGCCATTAAGGAGAGAAGAAGAAATAGACCGTACAACAACTGTCTTATCCAACCCCTATATTGGCAGAATCATCAAAATTTGATGGAGCCATATCCCCATAATTTGAATTTTAGTTTGGAGTAGTCTTTTTAGTTATGGGGAAGTCTCTACAGACAGATCACAAACATACACCCACAAAATATCTAGAAGGTATCATTATACTTTAAATGAACATTTGTACAGTTTTCTTACAGTTTATGGGACCAGAGTTAAACAATAAAAAAACCAAGTGACATTGACAGTTGGTTTGGTTGACGTTGACATAAAAAGAAACTGAGATGAGAAGGGAGGACGTTATCGCTTCTACAGTTGTGCTGTAATTATAATTGATATTTGGTAGTGAAGTCTAATTACACAAAGAAAGCAAGCAGAGCTATATCGTAAATTATGGTAAGATAGCTAGTACCTCATTCAATAGTTATTCATTCATATTAATACAGTTGGCAGTTGGCAATCCAACTAGGTAACCTAACATTTCGCATGTAAATATATTCACGTGGTATATGTTTTTGCAGGGCAAACAACGAAAAACTCGTAAAATTGTAGAAAAACGATTCGCTCAAATGAAGAAAATGATAAGCCCCAGTGACAGCAGAATAAAGGCTAGTGAAAGAGCGCCTCCAAGGAAAAAGAAACCGGAAGATCCTAATAAGTTGAAAATTCGGGAAGCCCCACAGGCCAGTTCGGCCTTATTCTTTCAATACAATACGCAGCTGGGGCCTCCATATCACATCCTTATTGACACAAACTTTATTAATTTCTCCATAAAAAATAAATTAGATATAGTGCAGAACATGATGGATTGTCTGTATGCAAAATGTATTCCATACATAACAGATTGTGTCTTGGGTGAATTAGAGAAACTAGGACGCAAGTACAGAGTAGCTTTGAGGATTATAAAGGATCCAAGATTTGAAAGAATAACTTGTCTCCACAAGGGTACTTATGCTGATGATTGTATAGTGCAGCGAGTGATGCAGCATAAAAGCTACATAGTTGCTACTAATGACAAGGATTTAAAACGGAGGATAAGAAAAATTCCAGGAGTTCCTATTATGTATGTTGCAGACCACAAATACACTATTGAAAGAATGCCAGATGCTTATGGTGCACCTAAGGGTGCCATTTAATGTTAAATTAAACTATGTTACAATTATATTACGTCATTTTATTTCCTAAACCTTATAATAAGTAACTGTTGTTCATGTGGTCACCAGGGCCGGATTTACCATAAAAGCTGAAAAAGCTGAAGGTTGGGGCGGCAACATTTTTCTTAGCGTAAAATTTGCACAAAAAGTTGTAAAAATAATCTAGAAAGGAAATTAACATTATTGTGATCAGTGTATCCAATTTCAAAGGTTGGTAGGGGTGGCAAAAATTTAATAGCTTTAGGGCGACAAATGTTTAAATCCAGCACTGGTGGTCACTACAATGATAGGTATCTAATGCTGACTGTACAGTGAAATACATACATGGATTCTAAAACTAATAATATTGGTTACTTCATATTCTATCAGTTCTTAAATTGTAAAAAAAATATTTTACAAAAAATATGGTTATTTTAAATGGAAGTATTTGGAGTGCCTGGAGATCCTACAACATCAATTATTTCTCCAGTTGGCTTGCTCTCGCCATCAGTGCTGGTATTGCAAATTGATGCTGGTATTGTCAGTGTCTGAAATTACAAAAGCAAAGGAAACATTGATATTCATGATAGCAATAATTTAAAATTTCACAATAAAATAAATTTACTAGATACCTTTCCAGGGTTGAGAGCCTCATACTGATGTCTCAAAGCTTGTAAATCAAATTCACATGATACCAACGCGTTTTTCAAGTCCAACATCAAAGCAAGGTCGGACCGCAGCTCATTGAAGTGTTTGCATATGGCCTCTGTTGGAGTAGGTGCAATGTCTGAAAATAAATAAGATAAATATCAGTTGATGTAAAGATTCTCAACATTTCCAAAGTGCAAACATAATGCAAGGCCAGCTGCACATGAAACAAAACTAATACAGTATATCTCTGACATCCTTTGAAATAGGAATTTCTACATAGGTCTATAGAAAGTCAGTTAGTATTGTTATTAGCTGTACTATATTTTAAGTCCGAATGAATGGGTGAAAATCTCCTTCAAAATTTAGTCTGAACATTATTAATGTAGAGAGTGAAGTTAAGTGTATGATAAAAATAGGGCTGTTAAAAGTTCTAGTTAGTTCTGACAGTAAATAAAATGATATACAAAAAGGATTTTACATATACTTACCAATAGCCATGAGCCGCAGCTCCTGTTCAATGGCCTTGGTTTTTCTCTGACCCACTCCAGGAGGCAGCTTCATTCGTTGAGAGCGAAGCCACACTCCAGTGCCACGTGCTTCAGGGAATTTGATGCCAGACCACTCTACTGTCTATAAAAATGAATATTATAAGTAAATTAATATGACTTTCATGCAATTAATTTCTTTGAGACTGATAAATTATTATTATTATGACTTTGATGAAAAAAAGTTATTTTTACTTTTGGATATATTATCTTTTTTAATGCTTTTGAATTACAAATAAACTTACAACTGTTTCCACAGCCCTGATAGGCCGTTGTTGTGCAGACAGTTTTTTCTTATGCAATTTCCTGTCATGCCTGCGAGCAATATTTGTAGCTGCATTCGTCGGAGTACTAGCTTCTACATTGAGCGCTTGGTTGCTGTTCACAACACCACCACTATCAGCTCTGGATATTAGCTTTTGAAGGTCTTGAGTCTTGCGTTCCCTCTCACGTTTCCTTGCTTCAATCTTCTTTAGTTCAACAAGCAGCATTTGCTCCTCATCAATCTGTTAAAACAAAATTGGTTTGTTTACATAACACTATGGATCTCTGCAAAGTAAAGCCTGATTTAATCAACTGTAAAACTGTTTCCAGGACTTTTAGCATGACTGACTGCAACTAGATTTACAAATTAGTGCATATTTTTCCAGTATTGCTTTTAGAAAAGGGTGCATAGAAAGACAAAGCATTTATTATACCACTTTTGTTTCCAATAATTGATCATTCCAGTTATAGATGCAAAGGTCACTAACATCTCTGATATTCTTTATATAAGATCATGGAATGAGATTAAAAATATGAAATCATACCTGTTCCTGTGTTCGCTCAAATAATCTGCGCAATTGCTCTTTTCTCTTACGTTCATGCTCAGCATCATAATGATAAGTTTTCTTCTCACCATTAACAGTTGTCACTGAATTAGACCATGGGTTGGTTTTTAACTAAAAATAAAATACATATTACAGAATGTTTGTTTAGTTTCTAGAGTTGCGGATAACAACCCAATACAACATAACATAACATTATGCTTCTTTAGTCTCAAAGTATTTACTTTTACATCTTTATGA
Source organism: Pandemis corylana (assembly GCA_949127965.1). Classification (NCBI taxonomy): domain Eukaryota; kingdom Metazoa; phylum Arthropoda; class Insecta; order Lepidoptera; family Tortricidae; genus Pandemis; species Pandemis corylana. Next base: position 6,148,490 of record OX421858.1, on the reverse strand, counting down.
CCTGATTTAGATACCTTGCCCAAAGTAGCTGATATGTGATAGTAGCGTTCCTTCAGATCTTCTACACTGCGGTCTCTGAAAGCAGCACGGTCCCATCTGTCATGTATGACAATGAATCGAAGATCAAATCGCTGACACAAGTCCATCAAATGGTCTGTTTCAGCCTGACTCCAGTCCTCTGACTTCAGGTATTGATTATATTCAGATTCCGAATATGATGGTATTGACACTTGCTGAAATCACACATATTAAACATCTAGTAAATAAAATAATAATAGAATTGTAACTAGACTATAGTCTAAAAGCTGAAAAACAAAGATAATAGAGTGAACAAGAGTAATATACAATAGTTCGTGAGAAGATTAAAAGATGCCAAAAAACCTAGAAATCCTTGGTAAATATTACCTTATTAAATTGTGCAAATGGGTATTCTTTAGCTTCATCAGAGGCCCTCTTCCAGTGGTGAAACACAGCATTGTCTTTACGAGCAGGATTGGTGAATGGTGCCCATGCCCATTTTCTGACTTTGCGCATACCCAGTCTTGCTTTAGTTTGTTTGTAGGCTTTACCTAGAATTGTTACATGTTACATACTTGAAATAGACGAGCAGTAAAAATAATAGAGCTTTAATTCTATCACAACCAATTACCCGTATCAGTTGGCAAAAGCGGTGGCAGCTCCTTGTTGTCATTATAGAGAAGAGCAAATACTTCTCTGTGCATTCCCTCTGGCCTCTTCACGGCCTTAGCGGTCACATATTTCTTCTTTATCTTGTCTCCATGAATGATGCTCTCTCGAGTGACCTCCGAGGAGGGTTGTTCAATGTCCAAAATATCTCGAATATCTGCCATTCTGTTGTTTTTCTAAGGGGCACGTAAACTTCACTTACTGATCTAAATCTGTTTTATTGTTATTCACATGCATTATTTAAGTCACATCCGAAATTGATTATTCTTCTAGTCCGACATTCATTTTCAATACATGAAGCAAAGAAGTAAACCATACACAACACAAGCAAATAAATTTGATTCCACTTCGCTTGCTTTGCTTTCGTTTTGACAAGCACAGCCACACCACAGAGCACAGCACAGACGAGATACTACCACGGGCGTTTATGTGCCTCAAACAGATTTCGACCGTTCTGCACGTACTGTCAAGACTTGTCAAGTCATTACTAACGAAGGCTACGTTTATCACTTCCCTCCCCCCCCCGCCTTCCTCTGTTTCCCCTCAACACAAAGCATAGTGATTTGATTATATTCTCTTTGCTCTACACTAGCGGTTGAAGTATGAAATTTTTGCGGCGCGGCCATTACAGTTTCTGCGTCAATCTGTACTTTTTCTGTAAACTACATTTTAGTAAAACGTAGTGATTATATTCTCTTCGCATTTTAGTTACACAAAATGTTTCAACATTGTTGTGTACCTAACTGCGACAGTGAGCGACAGGACGTTAAGTTGCATAAATTGCCCGCTAACCAAGATCGAGCTAAACTTTGGCTCGAAGTGATTTCGACGAGTGTCTCATCGGATTTTCTGGAGGAGTTTGAGGACCTAACATGGGAAGAACTTAGGAAGTCACATGTGTGCCACAAGCACTTTGAAAGTAAATACGTGCGCCAAAATTTGAAATTAACGTCTAACGCGTGCCCGACACTGTTTACTGCACAAGAAATGCTGACTGGATCACCGATAAATACTTACGCTAAAATAAGTAAGTTTACTTTATTTGTGATAATATTTACACATGTTAGTTAGTTCTAAACAGATCTATATGGGGAGTGCGAATGGTTGCGTTGGGAGGGGAAGGCCTAGACGGACGTTCCGAGACCAAATAGGAGACGTTTTGGAAAAAGGTCAGGTCAGGAGTACCCGAAACCGACGAGCATGTATGAAGAGATTGATGACTGTGGATGAAGCGAAAGAAATATGTCAGGATCGTAGTAAGTGGAATAAAGTAGTCTCTGCCTACCCCTGTGGGCAAGAGGCGTGACGGTATGTATGTATGTATGTAATAACTAATTAATTGAATACATGACGACACACGTACATACATCCATCGCCTCACAGAAACGCAGACATTCAACGCACACACTTCTGCATCGGCAAACAAGTCACACTCTGGTGCTGATGCGAGGAGCACGCTGATATGGTGCACCATATCAGCGCGCGAACCAGCGGCGACTGTTTGCGAGCTACGGTGCGGGCAGGAGGCACCGCCAGGAGATGACAGTGACGACGAGGCCTTAAATTAAATTTAGACGGGAGGGGAGCGTTCAGGCGCACTAGTTGCGCCCCCAGGTCGACACAGTCGGATTCCCCACGGAGGACACCATAAACCATAAAGAGACAGGTAGGTAGACTCAGAAAAGAAGATTAAAGCTTAATTTACATCATGAGCTAACGCTTTAAAACTGATCAATCAAACGCCGCAGTGTAATGCTAGCTGCACAACATTTTTTGCATGGACTCAAAGGAACTGATATGAGAGTAAATCAGCACCACTTGCTATCATCTCCATCTCCAGCCTTTATAGGTACTTTCCATTGCTGGACACCTGTCGAGTTGGGAACTTGACACATACCATTGAGCTGCTTTGCAGATTGTGTGCAGGTTTAGTCACACTGTTTCCTTCACCAAAACGCTCATAGTAAAATTCAAAAGGTAACATAATTTCTGAAAATCAGGATTCAGACCCACAAGTCCCACGGCACAACCATCTGCTGGAGAGGCTATAATGTATGTCAAACCACTAACTTAACGGTTCAGCAACTTAGAAAAGACACTAAGTATTAGAGACTGGCGCCATAATACAAAATGACAACTTTATACCTACTAATTATAGTAATAATCTTGTTTTATACCATAAAGAGGTAAAGTTTGCGAGCTTGTGAGTTTGTGAGGTTGTTCTTCGTTCCCGTAAGATATTCGGGAAATGCTTTATTTGGCGAAATTCTTACGGAAACGGGAAAAACGAAAAGCGGGGGAAAGTTGAAATTTGTCACGTAGGTTTATTCGGGAGTGTAGGGGAACACTAAGAAAGGATTTTCCGAAACGCCCACAGGGACGGGAAAAAACCGGATTTTACGTTTTCAGACGAAACAGCGGAAGAAAGAGACTTAACATTTATAACGTGTGTTTCTTTAAAGGCTTTAAGTGTACTCCGAAAACACTCCCCAAAATTTCCACGGGAACGGGAAAAAACTTATTTTTTCATTTTACATCTTAGCGCGTACGATGTCGCGGGCAAAAGCTATTTAGGATGTATTTTAGGACAGGATGTATTATAGGTTAGGTTAGGTTTGTTTTATAAAAATCCTGCAATATTTACAGGTTCAGAAAAATTAAGGCATCGGGGCAATGCGGGGGCTGGCTTGCATGCTTGCTTGAGTCCTTGCTTTGCATGCTTGATTGCATACTTGCTTTCATGCATGCTTGCATGCTTGCTTGCATGGGTGCTTACTTGCATGCATGCTTGCTTGCATGGGTGCTTACTTGCATGCATGCTTGCTTGCACACTTGCTTGCCTGCTTGCATGCCTGCTTGCATGCATGCTTGCATGCTTGCTTGCATGGGTGCTTACTTGCATGCATGCTTGCTTGCACGCTTGCTTGCATGCTTGCTTGCCTGCTTGCATGCCTGCTTGCATGCCTGCTTGCATACTTACATGCTTGAAGGCTTGCATGCCTGCTTGCATACTTGCATGTATGCTTGAAAGCTTGCAGGTTTGGTTGCTCGCTTGCGTAATTGCTAGGTTCTTTGAAATGCTCATGGTTCACGCGTGCGAAGCCGCGGGCAAAAGCTAGTAATAAATATAATCATAAAATCAAATGACTACAGTATTTTATCTTTTCTAGAATCCATGGAGCAAGGGAGATGTATGAGGAGTGACCATACCTATAGCAAGAAGCGTCACTGTGACCACAGTTATGCGAAGGAACCAGAATGTGTCAACATGACAGGTCTGTATTTTTTACTCACAGTTTATTTAACACTCATTATATTATACATACAATCAAATTCATTCCATTGGGGGAGGCCTATGTCCAGCAGTGGACATCCTTCGGCTGACATGATAAATCAAATTCAACCAAAAGTATGTATGTATGCATGTACTCTTTATTGCACATTAAAATTTAAAAAATACAGAATTACAGAGAAAATAGTACAAAGACGAACTTATCCCTAAGAAGGGATCTCTTCCAGCTAACCTGAAGTATGTACCTATATAATATGTATGTAAATATGTTTGTCCGGGTGGAATCTTGGGACTCAATTTTGAAGCAGATATTAACCAATTGAGCTAAAATTTTTCATACTTTCTTTAAATTTTATTAAGCACTAGATTCTGCCTGCAATTTCGCCCGCATAGAATTAGACTTAAAAACTGATGTTAATAGTATATTCTGCAATAATTATTAACGTTGCGTCTCCTGGCAGCTTTGACCAGTATGACCTTTGACATGTTTATCGCTATCCCGCGTGAACTGCAATTTTCCGGGATAAGAAGTAGCCTATGTTTTAATCTAGGGTACCCATACCTATCTCCATTCCAAATTTGATCCAAATCAGTCCAGTTGTTTCAGTGTGAAGAAGGAACAAATACACACACCCTCACAAACTTTCGGATTTATAATATTAGTAGGATATTCATGTAACCCCAGCCAGTAAATTTAGTATTCATATTGGTAGAGGTTTAACCAACAAACTGGTCCCATTAATGCATTCTACAACAAAATCAATCACAGGCTTAGACTACCACAAAAGAGTAGGAAATGGATGAAAGTGAAACTATACTAGATATAGCTAAATACACACACTCACACACAAACCACGTCTTCATCCCTTACAGGGTAGACAGAGCCTAAGGTAACAGGTACCTACAGGCCACATTTAGCAAGATTGTGGGTGTATAGGTGGAAAATGGAATCAAAATAGTGATGGGTTGCTAGCCTCGTCGCCTATAACATGATTCCTATTATAATCGCCCATTCCCTCAATGGGAAATAGCTAAACATAAAATCTTTATAGACTTTATAGTATTTTGGCTTTTCTAGAATCCATGGAGCAAGGGAGATGTATGAGTGACCATACCTATAGCAAGAAGCGTCGCTGTGACCTCAGTTATGCGAAGGATACTGTTTTATCAGAATGTGTCAACATGACAGGTCTGTATTTTTTACTCGCAGTTTATTTAACACACATTATATTATACATACAATCAAATTCATTCCATTGGGGGAGGCCTATGTCCAGCAGTGGACGTCCTTCGGCTGACATGATAAATCAAATTCAACCAAAAGTATGTATGTATGTATGTATGTAAACTCTTTATTGCACATTAAAATTTAAAAAATACAGAAATACAGAGAAAATAGTACAACGGCGAACTTATCCCTAAGAAGGGATCTCTTCCAGCTAACCTGAAGTACACACGGCATACCTATTTTTTACAAGCTTTACATTGACTTGTAGTGTATGTATGTGCATATTATAATTATGTATGTAAATATGTTTGTCCGGGTGGAATCTTGAGACTCAATTTTGAAGCAGATATTAACCAATTGAGCTAAAACTTTGCATACTTGAATAAGTCAGTTGACAATACAATAATCTGGTTGTGGAGTTCTGGTGACCCAGCCAGGATCGTCTCCGCAGCAGGGAACTCTTCAACGGTTGGTTTGATTGACTTGAAATTTGGTACACAATGTAGGACGGATGACAATGCAAGTACCGGCAGCAAAAAAGATTGTATTCAAAGTGAAACTTTTTGACAAACTTATTTATAGGTAAGCAGGCTAGTTGTCTAAGTAGGTATGTCATTCTATGCACACATCCACACTTACCTGCTACTTAAATTATACACACATTTATACACAACAAAATGATTACATATGTAAACTATATCAGAAAGAGGTAAAAATATAACGGATAATATTTGAAGATTCAGGGTCTCTTCTCTCGCTTACACTGGCGATAGTGGCGGTAAAGAATTCTGACGTGTGGGTGGGTATGCTTACGGGATAATTTTGCCGTGTATACATGCAAATAAAGTTACGACAACTAGTCGTTCTTATTGGAATAAGAACAGACATATAATATATTTTATGATAGTATGTCTTATTTATTTTTTCAGCCACTGTTCCAATGCCACATGGAGCACTGACTGACCAAAATACTGCTAACACAGGTAAAAGGCTCTTGAATTTTTTTCTTTTGATTTACTTTGAAATTCTTGGATTACTCTAAAATACTGTTTAAGGATAGAACTTCAAGCTTTACATTGACTTGCAGTGTATGTATGTATCTACCTATATATTATGTACCTACTAGCTGTTGCCCGCAACTTCGTCGGCATAGAATTCGTTTATCGCTTTCCCGCAGGAATGACGCAATTTTCCGGGATAAAAAGTAGCCTATGTGTTATTCCAGACTATAATCTATCTATGTTCCAAATTTCATCCAGATCTGTCTAGCCGTTCTGGCGTGAAAGAGTAACAAACATCCAAACATTCTCACAAACTTTCACATTTATAATATTAGAAGGTAAAATAAGAACAGACATTTTTTTTTTTTTTTTTTTTTTTTATGTGAATAGGAAGGCAAACGAGCAAGTGGGTCACCTGATGGTAAGTGATCACCACTGCCCATAGACACCCGCAACCCCGGAGGGATTGCAGATGCGTTGCCAACCTAGAGGATTAAGATGAAATGCCTCTTGTGCCCGTAATTTCCCCGGCTGTCTTACTCTCCGCACCGGAACACAGCAGTACAAGCACTGCTACTTAGCGGCAGGATTAGCGAGTAAGATGGTGGTAGCGATCCGGTCGGACCTTGCACAAGGCCCTACCACCCGCAAAACCGCAGACATATAATATATTTTATGATAGTATGTCTTATTTATTTTTTCAGCCACTGTTGCAATGGTTCCAATGCCACATGGAGCACTGACTGACCAAAATACTGCTAATACAGGTAAAAGGCTCTTGAATTTTTTTCCTTTGATTTACTTAAAATTATTGGATTACTCTAAAATACTGTTTAAGGATAGAACTTCTCTATAATTAACGTCCCTGCATCGAGAAAATAATATAATAGTAACAGGATGCAGACAGTCTTATGCCGGCTGATTCTTAACAGATCTCATACTTTGCCAACTGCTAGTAGATCTTGGACATGTAGAAGAGCCATTCTCATTTCTACTTACTTTTGTAAAGATAATATTCTAAAGTTTAACAAAAATTTTACTAAAGTTTCTATTCAGTTACATGTCGTTTGAAAATTTTCATGCTACGTAGGGATTTTAACACCAAAATCGGGCCAATTTTGAATTCGACACCTTTAAAATACAGTAAGTTTTTTTTTCAGCCTCTATAGAAATTCTTCACTCGCCCAAAATGCGTAAAACATTGACCTGCAGAAGGAGAATTATAGCAAAGTTTGAAAAACTCTCTCCTCGCTGTAAAAAACTGTATGAGCTTCACAAGAAAGCTAAAAGGCAACTTAACTACAGCCGCCGCGTCAACATGGCCATAAAAGCCTCCAAGGAAGAATCATTCAAAAAATTGATGGAGGGAATGAATCCAGTTGCACGGAAATTTTTGTGGATGCAAGTCAAACAATGCACAAGAAGTAAAAAAGGAAGGCGTTTTGACTTAGAAGAAAAAGTTATAGCTATGTCTATTCTAAAGCAAAGTCCGAAGTGCTATAGATTTCTGCAACGTATATTCGTTTTGCCGTCCAAGACTACACTGAACAAAATGTTGGGGCATGTGAACATTGAAGCTGGTATCAATCCGCAAGTTTTTGAGGTGATGAAACAAGAGGTATGTAGAAATGTCTAAAACAATTGTCTATGTACTGCTTTGTACGATTAATCGGTTCACGTTGTTTTTTTCCTGTTGGTTAGATTAATTGAACTGCATGGAACAGCAAATTCGCTTCGTCCGAGTGACCGGTCTACATGCACTATTTTATTAAACTGTCACCATTTCGACACACTCTAAGAAAAAGTGTGTATCTGCCTGATACTTAGTTATGCGACTATTGCATTTTCGTAGTCCACGGTATCGACTTTCCACTCCTAATTGCTTATAACTGTTATCTCTTCAGGTCAGTGGTTGGAATGAACATAAAAAATTGTGCACAATAATTTTTGACGAGATGAAGTTGGAAGCCGGAGTTAATTACTCAAGAAAAAGTGACAAAATCAGCGGGTTTGTTGAATTGTCTGAAAAGACCACCCGCTTCGCCGACCATGCTTTGGCCTTTATGCTGAAAGGCGCAGTTTGTAAATGGCAACAACCGATAGCGTTTTACTTCTCTGAAGGAGCGGCGTCGGGTTCTCAAATGAAGGTCCTAATCAAAAACCTTGTGTCAGCCGTGTGCGATGCGGGGCTTCACCCCATTGCTTTAATAAGCGACCAAGGGAGCACGTTCCAAAATGCTTTTAAAAGCTTACAGGAAGACACTCGTAGATCTCAAATATTAGCGGGCGAGGAAACAGGTAAATAAACCGATTTACTTCAGTCTAATTAGGTAATCTCTCGACTTAGGTCGTAGCTGCCTAGACTCGCAACGTAAATAATTTTTATTACAGAATATAACTATCAACATCAGTTCTTAAATCTAATTCTACGCGGACGAAGTCGCGGGCAGAAGCTAGTTTTCTATAAATGTGTGTATATTCTCTTATATTTGTGTGTATTGCAAAAAGGAATAAATGTCTTCTTTCTTTTGTAAAATATGTAGTATGATTGTGTGTATGTATGTAATCTTTAGTGAAGACTCAGTTTTGCCAGGCCTCCCACTAGTTCAGGAGTTCCCAACCAGGGGGGCACGCCTCCCAAGGGGGGCGTAGAGAGATGTCAAGGGGGGCGGAAAGTGTTTGTGATTTCTTTTTTTATGCCACTGAGGTGGCAAACAGGCAAGAAAAAACAAAGAAATGAACACATAACATTTCAATATAATGTTTTATTTTAAAAAATGTTTATCAGAATTAAAATAAAAGGTACCCTCGCGCGGGCAGCTTTCTCGCACAAAGACTCGCAATTGCGATACAACGCGGGAATGCTGCCTGCGTGATGGGGACCCTACCTAAGGGTCCAAATTTATTTTAATTTTTAACCTGTTTTATTTTACTAAATAAAAGGCTTTTAATTTTAAGTACATAATGTGCGTTTTTTCTGTATTTATTGAAAATGTAAAGGGAGGGGAGGCATGAAAAAATTATTAATTGTCTGGGGAGCCTTAACAAAACAAAGGTTGGGAAACCCTGCACTAGTTGGACCGACGACATCGTGAAAGTTGCGGGAAACCGGGGGATTAATTAAGGTGTGCTAAGGGGAAGGCCTTTGTTCAACAGTGGACGTCTTAGGCTGATGATGGTGATGATGGTCAAAATATATAAATGTGTGTGTCATAATTTATATCATATCTCAATGTAAAATAAAATAAATAAATATCTTGGGACAAATTACACCAATTGACCCAGCCCCAAACTAAGCAAAGCTTGTGCTATGTAAGACGAATGATGACGTTCTTGCTTGTGAAAGAAGTTTAATGTATCTTTCAGATGACACCATACACTTAAATGGACAATGCCTTAGTGTGGTGTATGATCCGCCTCACCTTATTAAAGGAATCAGGAACAATTTTTTGACGAAAAACATCTCAATGAACGGGAAAGTTTGCAAGTGGCAGGACTTGGTGGATGTGTACCGTACTGACTGCCGGCATGCGCAGGCGCGCTTATTACACAAGCTCAACGATGAGCACATTCTGCCAGAACGGATCAAGAAAATGAAGGTATAAACTAGACGGTTCCCCTCCGTTTCAAACTAATTTTAATAAAACGAATATCATTTATCACAATTTTTAGTTCGCCGAATTGCTCCGCTTGGCCGAACAACGTTTGTCGTAATTTCATTTGAACTAATTTTGTTAAAACTAAATATCATTTAAGCTAATTATTACTTTGCTGAATTATTCATTACGCTTAATTTCAGTATTATGATTTTTATAACTCCTATTTTCTGATATATAAGTAAACGTGTTTGTCCAAATAAAGTTTTATTTTATGTTACTTTATTTACAGGACTCACTTAACCTCTTATCCATAGTACATACACACACACAATTCACGTCTTTATCCCTTACGGGGTAGACAGAGCCTAAGGTAACAGGTACCTACAGGCCACATTTAGCAGGATTGTGGGCGTATAGGTGGAAAATGTAATCAAAATAGTGATGGGTTGCTAGCCTCATCGCCTATAACATGATTCCTATGATTTTCCCCCATTCCCTTGATGGGCTTTTACCATCTGCGCGGGTAGAAAAGCAACCGGTACATTCTATGTATTTCCTTTGCTCCCAGATCAGCATGGAAGACATAGTACATATCTACTAATTAATCAAGAGAACCTTTTTTTAGTGTAGTCGTTTCTCGGCAAATAAGTGTAAGGAGTATCAGGGCTCATCTTTGGTATTCATCTTGCAGGTGAAAAACTGCGTACGTGTATTTAGTAAAACTATGGCAGCGGCTCTGGCGTACACTGCTTCTTTTTGTGAGTACTAACATAATTCTTTTTTTTTTTTGCCTTGTGCCTAAACAGTCAATTCACTAACACCGTTTTGGGATAGACGCAATTTAGAGCTCTAGGGTTATTTTTGCTTTAACCATAGTATTAACAAATATTGTAGATATTTTTATACTTATAATAAAGTAAACAATTGCAATCATGAGTTCTGGCGTGGAGAGTAAGACATCCGGGAAAATTACGAGCACAAGAAGCATTAAGTCCTCTAGGTTGGCAATGCATCAGCTTTCGCTATGGTATTGCGTATGTGTATGGCCTGCGGTGATCACTTACTGTCACGTGACTTACTTACCAGTTTGCCTTCCTTTTTCTACTGAAAAAAGACAGAATTTAATGTCAAGACTTTTTTTAGCATAAAGTAAATTGTTTAGTAAACGTTTTCCCTAAAGTAACATAAATTTTTAGCACACTATGCGGACGGGACGCCGGTGAGCGAGACGTTGTGCAACACGGCCGAGCTTGTCACATTTCTCGACGACCTGTTCGACAGCGTCAACGGCGCCAGTACGCACCACAAACACACGCGCGGCAAAAACTTGCGCACTGCAGTTACTCGCAGCTCTGACCACCATGCCTTTTGGGAAAAGGCTATCAAAACTCTAAAAAGTATAAAATTTTTGGATAGCCAGGGAAAAATTACCACAGTGCCAAGCTTGCATAATTGGGTCACAACGCTAAGAAGTTTCCAAAGGCTGTGGCAAATTTTAAATACCAAAAATGTCAAAATTGTTCGTCCCAGATATTTTAACTCTGACGCTATAGAAAATTTTTTCGGCCGGGTGCGCTCATACAACGCCAGAAATAACGACCCGACCTGCCACGCCTTCGCATGCACATTCAAATCTTTGTTGATCACAAATTTAATAAAATTTCACGAAAACACTTACAACTGCGAGGATGACTGTAGTGAGCATGTCATTAAAATACGGTCGTTGTTTGAGTGCACCAGTATCACTGAGTTCGCTGCTCAGGCTAGATGTGTCGAGCCCGTGCCCTCGTCCTCGACCACTACCAGCCGCGCAGCCAGCAGCAGCGCCGAGCCACTGCGCCTGCAGGCGGCCCGGGAGCGCCTCGATGTGCACTCACGAGCGTATACCGCGGGATGGGTCGTGAGAAAAGTGCTCCAAAAATTTAACTGTCCGGAATGCAGGAATGATTTCGCGACTGATGATCCAGCGGCAGTCCATAAATGGATACAACAGCGCGAATACAACTGTATGAAGAAGCAAAAGCTAATTTACCCTTCAGTATATGCGGTCAGGGCTTTCACTTATGCAATCAACGAATCAAACGAATATTTGGAAGCAAAAGCTAATACGAATAATATTCACGCTGAAATCCTTCAAACCTTGCTCTCCAAATATTCGTTTGATTTTGTAAAATGCACAACCCACCAGAATTTGGCAATTAATTACTTTTTATCGGTGTCTGTGACGCTATGCATTTATAATTGGTGCAATATTATCAACAAAATCTTAAAAGGGACCGACTTATGTAGGTTGACTAAAACTAACTTGCCGTACATGCAGGCCCAGGCTCTACAAAAATACACAAAACGATTAAAAAATAAATCACTGTATAAGTAAGAACATGATTGTATTTATCGTTGATACAACTGATAAATGATAAAATTGTAAGCATAATAATAATTATTATATTGGTCTTGTGGACTTCGAAGTGCCCTACTATAAGTACACACCTGCACCAGTTCTTGAAAATGGTCGTGTCACGCTCTTATTGGGATCGATCTATCATCACGGACAGGACTATTGTCGCCAATAAACCTGATATCGTGCTGATAGATCGATCGAAGCGCCAGGCAGTGCTCGTAGACATCACGATCCCCCATGACGTGAACCTCGTGAAGGCCGAGAAGGACGAAGTCAGCAAGTACCTTGACGTGGCTCAAGAGGTTACCGCCATGTGGCCTGTTGATTCCACGATCACTGTCCCGATAGTCGTTTCGGCAAACGGTCTAATAGCGAAGAGCCTTGACCATCACCTTAAAAGGCTCTCGTTTTCTCTTTACTTTTTATATCAATATTGTAAGAACAACTTAAGATAAAAATAAATATACAAATTATTATATAAGGTATGGGTATCGGAAGTGGTGATTTCGTAAACCAGTATGAACTGGGATATGTGCCTGGTGACAGCCGCCTCTGTAACTCTGTAACTGGCGTCACTGAAAATCAGCGTCACGACATTATCCTGGATCTTATCGTGACACATAGCTGAGTGGCGGCCATTTGACTGGTTGGAATAAGTATGTATCCATGTAAAATATTCTGCTTGTGTTTCTGTATCAAAAGTTTTCTATCCTGGATCTTATCGTGACACATAGCTGAGTGGCGGCCATTTGGCTGGTTGGAATAAGTAGGTATCCATGTAAAATATTCTGCTTGTGTTTCTGTATCAGATAAAGTTTTCTATCCTGGATCTTATCGTGACACATAGCTGAGTGGCGGCCATTTGGCTGGTTGGAATAAGTAGGTATCCATGTAAAATATTCTGCTTGTGTTACTGTATCAGATAAAGTTTTCTATCCTGGATCTTATCGTGACACATAGCTGAGTGGCGGCCATTTGGCTGGTTGGAATAAGTAGGTATCCATGTAAAATATTCTGCTCGTGTTTCTGTATCAGATAATAAAGTTTTCTTATTCTTATTCTTATTCTTATTTCAGAATCTATTTCAGTTTAGTTAGCTCACATAAATCGCACATAGATCCTGATTACAAGACATTGTAATTTTTGCAGCATTTTCATTGCGGCGTAGTGTTATGTTAATTAAATAGAATTTGTAACACTTCTACTCTTAAATGAAAATGCTACACAATGTATGTCTAGATCATAATAAAGATCAAGCTAGGAATTTCATTGTTCAAATTTCCCGCGGTTGCACAGGAACTGCTGCAACATTCCCTGAGCGGTACAATTTAGGGATCCTTTAAAAGCGAGCTTTCCTGTCCTGAAAGGGCCGGCAACGCAACTGTGATTCCCCAAGTCTTGCAGGTGTCCCTGGGCGACGGTGATTACTTTCCATCAGGTGACCCGTCTGCTCGTTTGCCCCCTTTTATATAATAAAATAAAAAAATAAAAAAAAAGGAAGAGGATTTAAATTTGAGGTATATTCCCGCCTTTTGTTGGTTGTTTCAGCTTTTTGTCATAGCACGTCATTGGATCGCGTTAAAAAAAAAAAAAAAGTCACTATCGTAGTTTAGATTTGACGTATCGTTAAAGCTTAAACCGAATGTATGGGAGATGGTCATCTGATACGTAGTATCTCTTAGTAGTCTGTGGATACTACGTATACTTTGACAACTTCAAGGCAGACTAACAGACTAAGACTAACATTTTCTGAACCACAGGTAAGCTAAAAGGACGGATTTGCAAGAGTTAAAATATAATAAAGTTTGCGAATAATGAAATATGAAAACAAGTTCAGTGTCAAAAAATTACGTTTGGAAGGTGACTTTTTGAGACTTGAAACTGATAGTGGAGGAGGACATTAGGGGAATTTGACGCAACTCACACAATAATTATTTTCACTATTAGGCTCTTTGTTACGAATATAAGTGAAGAATTGAAGATGCCTACAAATATTTGCTCACATGTATATGAGGATTGCTATTGATAAAAAAAAACCGAAAACATTTTGTCCACTTCGTCACATCATTGGTCGGCTTTAATGACTAAAAAAATATTGCGCGGGAATATTTAAGCCAGCACTGACACGACAAGCCGTACTTACTGATTTGAGATTTACACGATGTCAATGACTGACTAATGCAGACTAACTTCAAATATGCGCTATGCATATACTAAGTTCAAATACGCGCTATGCAAACACGCGTGAAACATGCATAAACCCATTTCACATCGAAAAGTAACATTGATTTAGTGATAAAAGGTTGTATGGATCACCATCACTACTTTATAAATATAAAACAAAGTCCTCTGTGTGCCGCGTCTCTCTGTTCGCGATATACTCAAAAACTACTTGCAGTGCAGGGGCCTTACCATGACGTCTTAATGCGATTCAATTTTACGTTTTAGCTGTCACTTTTGACACTTCTAATAGGTATGGATCTAGGGCTGCCATCCGTCCGGGTTTCCCCGGATTTGCTCTAGTTTACAGAGCGTCCGGGGAGCGTCCGGACGAGGTTTCGTTTGTAGTCCGGGTTCGCATTTTTCTAGTTCGAAAGTTAACTAAAAATATTTAAGATTGTCAAATCCAAAGTATGCTATTACATAATTTTGTTTTAAAAATATTTCTCACATTGAATAAAAAAAAATTTAAATGTAGGGTTTCGAGCTCCAGAGTCCAGGGAATTTTACGCTTTTGTCCTGGTTGACAAAGTTTTGAGATGGCAGCCTTATATGGATCCAACAGCGAGGGATCCAACTTTGGTTCGGAATTGAATCCCATTATGACGTCATGGTAAGGCCCCTGAACGGATTTTCATGCAGTTTTCACCAAAAGAAAATTTTGAGGAAGGTTTCGGTCTACAAATTGTCAATATTTGTTGTAAATTGGTTTCATTGGTTGTTCAGCCTTTGCTTGCACCTTTTCAAGAACATCTAAAATCGATAAATTATTGTTGTTTCCTCACTTGACCGTTGCAATTCAAATTCAAATATCTTGATGCGGTTGACAAGGGAAGTCTTGACTAGGTTAGCGAAGGCACAAATTAAGCAAATTAAGAAATGAAAAACTAGGATAAAGTTGGTAACTACTTACTTTTATTAGGATTACCAACACTTACTAATAAATATTACACGTTTCGTCAGGAATACACCACTTCACTCTATAGGACGATCAGTTGACTGTAAGAGTCTTGGAGTAGCTGTTTCGTTACTGATCATCAAATTAATTAATCTATATTTTAATATTCTATACCTAGTAATATAAATGGAAATAGTACCTACTCAAAATACATAGGTAAATAAATACAACTGTTAACAAATATCACGATACCTACTTTGTGGCAGCGCTGTAGATACCTACCTACTTTGCACCTGTGCGATGTCGATGCCAGGGCAGGTCGCTAGTCATAAATAATGTTAGGTAATCTATAAAAAAATATAAAACTTAAAAAAACACGTGCTTTGTTACGTTCAATACTTAAATTTAAAACCCAAACAAATGCCGATTTTCTAAACCGAAATTCAAGAAATCTTTCTCCACTATTTCTTCTTCTCTACTTTAATCATTCAAGTTGCACCACTTACTTACCTAGTTGCAGTTACTTTAAACCATAAGCGATGAATTTGTCATAATAATTCGTAGGTTATCTGTCAAAAATCCTCAGTTATGGTTATCAGTTATTGCTATACTTACTCGTAGTAAATTGGTATATATTATAATACTAGGTACTTATTCGGTGTACGTAGGTAGGTAAGTATATTAGGTACGGAGGAAATAAAGTGGGTCTATTGAATTTAATATTTCTTTTTATTATAATAACCTTATGTTGATGATGTTAATCGATCCAGAACACGTCTCATGGCTACTGGATTGTCCAAAGGAACCTGTAATTATAATAAGTAATAAATAGATTTTTCTAGCACGAACGTTCTGTGATTACATAGTGTTTGACACAATAATAACATCGACGATCCGTTATCGATGTATGTAGGTACTTCGAAGTCGTACAGGAATGTGGTCCTACACACACACAAATCACGTCTATATCCTTTACGTGGCAGACAGAGCCTAAGGTAACAAGTCCTAAAAAGGCCTCGTTTAGCATCAGAGATGAGACATTTTTCCAATATCTACTAGTATGTATTTGAAATGCAAAATACAGAATACAAAATACCTATTTACGTTTTGCGTCTAAGTACCTTTTTCAGAAAAGCATTTGTATTTTATTTGAAATACCTTTTCAGACATATTTTGTTATTGCAAAATGCAAAATATTATTTGATAAGTTTTGACAACATCAATAAAATAAATGTGTAAAAAGGATTTCGTTTCGGTGTTATTGTCCATTTCATTTCAAACGTACCATTTCGATATAATAGTTTTTATAATGATGACACTTATTGATAAAGTACCTAAGTGTCAGAAAGAAGTCACTAGAGTTGCCTCATTCTTGCTAGGAAAATCTGTAGGTTTAGTAATAAAATTAATATCTTAAGACAATTTTACTGACATTAATTTACCTAGTCCTAAACAAAGCAAAGCTGTGCACTTAAGGGTACCTACTAGGAAGCGAATAAACAAACTTATATAACTACCTACACATTCGTATTTGTTTTTTTTTCATACGTAGGTAATATTATTTGCCCCGACTGGGGATCGAAACCGGGACCTCAAGCTTCACAGTCAGATTCACTCACCACCGGGCTATTCGGTCGCCAATTAGAGTGTGGACGTATCCACTGTGAGGGAGCAGTTGCCAATGTGCGGAGCACGTGAGCCCACGTTGAAAATTGTTACCAAAGTATTTAGCGTTGCTATATCCTTAAGGTTTTATTCTTGCTTTCTATTCTAAAACGATACTTAATCTACTTATGCTGATTTGGGAGATAAATAAAAAAAATGCTGAATTTCTCACCGATTGGCCAGCAGCATTCATCCAGTAGAACGCAAGTCGGTCTGTCTCTCTGAAGTAGCCTTCGACTTGTCTGTTGACGATGAGGGTCTGCCGAGGACTACTCAGGAACGCCTGCTGGCCTGGCCATTGAAGAGCGTTGACCCACTCCAGCTGACCTGATAAAAAAGTGACGTATTGTTATGTAAACCATGTAAAGTCTTTTACCCTTTTCCTGAGTGCTAAATAATAAGTAAATACCTATCAGTTCTTTGCCATCTGTATACGAGTACACGCGTCAGCGCGCCATCACCGTTTCACTGTTATTATATTTTAAAGTAATAAAGTTCAGTTCAATTTCGCATTGTATAAGTGTGCACACGTAACTTAAATAAAGCAAGTTATCAAGTCAAAATCGTCTTTCCTGTTTACATCATCAAGATACCTATCAAGCAACTGTACGAGTAGGTATACCTACTTATCAAGGCAAAGGACTGTCGTAGACCGGGGGCCATGCAGGAAAAAAAGGACAATTAGAATCGTTAAGTTTTATTATTTCGGGGTTTTACCTGTGTAGGTGCCGTACCGACAGGCGTCTTACCGAAAGACCCTATATCTTATTTGTGCCTTTTTAGGGTTCCTTAGTCAGCAAGGAACCCTTATAGTTTCGCTATGTCCATCCGTTTGTCTGTCTGTCTGTTCGCGGCTTGGCTCAGAGATTCTTAGTACTAGAATGCTGTAATTTGGCATGGGTGTACATATTAACTAGGTACGCCGACAAAGTGGTAAAATAAAATTTCGAGTATTTTTTTTAGGGTACCTCTCTCGCCTTTACGAAAAGTGGGGGATGATTTTTATCTCGTTTTTCCCCATAGTGTGGGGTGTCGTTGAAATATTGTGGGTGTGGGAAACCCATTTTTCGATTCAGAGATCCGTTTGCGAAATATTAAGCTTTAAAGTTCTAATTATCCCCCTCCCTAGGCAGCTAAACGGTTGTATTTGGATGGGTAAAAAATGTATCCTAATTGTAGTCTATATAACGAAGTTTAATTGAAAACTATCACAGCTAGGTTGGCTTTACAAGTAATAGATAGTCGACCAACTTATAAAACGTACTTGAAACCGTGAACTATAATCATAGTTAGTATCGAATAAAAATGAAATATAATAATTATGTTCATAATATCGACATATCGTGAAAAGCAACTACAGAACCCTACACTGCGCGTGGCCTAGGACTGAACTTAGGGGCGGCAACGCACTCTTCACACTCCTATGTTATGACTTATGAGTGTCAATGGGGAGCGGTGATTGCTTTCCATCAGGTGACCCGCATGCTCGTTGCCCCCTTATCATATAAAAAATACTTACCTAAATTAGGTACTTAAATGAAGTATTTACGTACTCCCTACAAGTAACTATTGTCATCCGAGTCATAAAGAATTTTGTATCCCAATATTACTTACGAAATATTTATGCGAAATATTTAAGTCTGATGACTCTAAGTCGTTTAACTTTGTGTACCTACTTAAAGAAGCACATCTATTGTTTCCTGTTATGTATGTGAAGCACTTACAATGCGGGCAACATAATGACAAAGATAGTAATAATGCAGAGAGTAATCCTCATTCACATGACTTTCATTATTTGTCGCTAATCCATTGCACAAGCTATCCCATAAAATATCTCAATATGCAGCTAAAAGAAAAGGTGATATCTACCTGGTGTGTTGGACACTGCGTCTAAGTTGCCGTTGTAAATTGTCACGCTGAGATCCGTGTTTTGGAGTATGTATTCAACTGTGAACAATGAAGATTACAATCACATGACATCTTTTATTTAATTTTATGAATTATGCTATTGAACCGTATAATGGGGAGTTCAGAGAGTTAAACTTCTTACGAGAATAAATCCGTTAACTTATCACAATTATTTCACCATACGCCAAAGTATTATAATTATAAGGCATTTTTACTTATTAAAGTTTATTTTGTACAATATATATTTTTGAAATGTTAGGTATACCTATATATTTTTTATTACACCATTTAAAATATATTTACCTGCGTGTAGCTATAGCTAGGTAGCTACACGAGTCGGCGACTTTAAAGTAAAAAAAAATAAGTTCGGTTCGTGTCGTTTCGCTCACAATAATAGTCATAATTAGATACGAGAGACTGAGAGGGACGGTATATGATACGGCATCGAAACGCACAGATTGAGATGCCCTGGGCTGGGGATACTTGATATAATATTTAAAGACATATTTTCCGTGGACCCTGGTTACCTTTAATGAGCTCTCGATGTCGACGCAGTTTTGCATGCATCGTGATCACGGGTAGCCAGACTGCATGTCAATAGCAGTAATCGAGTGTTCTCAATATTTCCCGTAGAAAATGAGCATGTCAATGTAGGTAAGCAACCGTGAAACATTTATATTTGTTATAGGTAATATAAGCTTACTCTTGTCGGTATCTGGCTCCATAAATGAGCTTCTAAACGCTCGAAGAGCAGCATTTTGTCGCGCGCCATAAGTACCACGACTGATCCCCAAGGCAGATGCTACCGTCGTGTCCATAAACCTGGACGTGTCCATGTCAAACATTCGGTTGAGATATTCTTGTTGGCCAAAATATCCTGAAAAATGCCATTATTATTGAGATTCTCCTCTGGTGTCTCTCTAACCAGAAGCAATGAAATAACGATGCAATGATGATAACGAGCGAGCATCAGTACTCTAGTTAGTCTAATTTGGCATAATTTATGTACACAATGGTATATACGTGAGATCACGACCTTGTCGGGCATCACGTGGCAATTTTTCAACAATGTGTCCCAAATTAACGGCTACTGCTCCAACTATTTCGTTTGTGTATTCGCCCAACGACAAGAAGTGATCAAAAGCTGCTTCTAGTTGGCCGTTGTTAACCAAATCGTTAGTTTCCTCTGAGAATCTCTCAATAGCCTCGCGCCCATTCTCATCTACGTATCCCAGCTCCCACAAGTAAAAACTGAGTTTAGTTAGGGCAAGAGCTGGAGATACTATTCCGTTGGCAATTACAATGCCAGACAGATTATGTGTAAATGCCTGAAATAAAGAGACAATTCTTAAATAAGTGAATATCAAGTTTGCTTGATTGATTATGCAGACTACATACCTAATAATTTATCTTTTTGTAATAAAGAGTAAGCTTTGAGTATCTTAAAGATAAAAGCTATGGATCAGTTTTAATTAAATAAATACCTGCTACGTGATGTAACTAGGTACTTGTTACTTACAAGCTCATTTTCTCCGGTTAAACGAAGAGCGAGAGCCAGAGCCAACTGTGCTCCATGTCCTTGACCAAATATGTAAAGAGGAGTGTTTCCATACCCTTCATGCATCGAATAAAATGATTCCAATGTAAACATCAGGTGATCAACTAAAATCAAATACATATGGTTAATTATGCGCTTATACAACAGCAACGTGATAATTTATATCAACCAACTTCAGAAATTTGGCTTACTGTTCTCCTCAGGAGTATTTGGAATAGAGCTGTCAGACTGTGCGGAACTGAAGCCAGTGCCTAAAGGCGCATCCACGAAAAGTAAGTTGTATTGATCGACCTGCAAAGATACATGCTAAATAACTGAAATTCGCAGACTACGAAAGATCTCACTCTGACAGATCCTTACCCAAGACTCGTTACGTCTATTCAGATTGAAATCATATGGTCCGAACATTCCGAAATTGGCGAGTAAGCTTGGAGGTGCTCCTGTCGCCCCATCGAGCCATAGAATGATGGGTCGGGAAGTAGACTCTTCGGCATGCGAAGGGAAGAACCACCAAAACATGTCCCCTCTATTTCGTATTCTGGTGAGCGCCGCTGTGCTTTCAACGTCGCCTATTGCTCCTCTGTTGAGCTCTATTAAGAAGAATACTTATTAATTTTTTATATTCCATAGTGACATTTGATGATCTACGCTAGACATTGTTTGCAAACATAAACATGCGTAGGACTTGTGTTCAGAATTAGGTTTTCATTTTAGTGTTTGGAGATATGAAACAAATTACTGATAGTGAGAGCAAATTGGTACATTTGTTAAGTATGCTTATATTAGCGTGTATGACGCCAGCACAGGGTTCCCTACTGACCTTTCTTTCGTATTGTAGTTATATGTTAACTTACCCTCTGTTGTAAAAGGGTCACGTCCAGCAACCAGCCACCATATAAGTACACCTAAACCGGCTGCTATTACCACGCCAGCAGTTACCGAAATTATAATAACTGTTCTTTTCACCATGTTGTATAATTGATTAAGTACTAAACGTAACCAAATGCTATATCATATAATTCTCAAATAATGCAGTCCCAGATTATGGAAGGTAGTATGTGTGTTATCGCTTTGATAGTGTTACTGATTATTTTTTTAAGGCGATTTGCTATGATAATAAGTTAATGACTCCACGCACTATTTTAATCGCTTGGTTATTCCCCTTTTAATGAAATTGTTCGAATCCTCTATTGACCAGCGTACTCCCCAAGCTTTGAGTCATTAATACCATTTTAATACCTGTCTAATAAGCAATAAATCATGAGGTGGGCTCTGGACTTAGTAAATGTATAAAATAGTTGATGTTCAGTAGATTTGGGAAACCATTTCTCTATTTTATACGAGTTACAAATATTACATTAGACAAGTGAAGTAATACTGACAGTTTCTATATTTATATTTATTATGGATGGATCTCGTTTGCATAAAATGCTCGTATAAAGATGCTTTTTATAGTTACATAGGCGTTGACTCTGCCGCTACATCCAACTTTTCTTTCGAACGTACTTTTGCCATCAACCTCTGATAGCTTTTACAGCTGAACAGAAAGCGCATTGTCATACGGGCCGCTCAGCAAGGATTTCGCAACCCACAGGATGCTTCTATTTAATCGACTTCGGATATAGAATGCTAAGGAATTTATGGACACAATGATGATGGAAGAACAATGGGATTTTTTATGGTGCTAATGTTTCGGAAAGACTAAGTTTGTTAAGAGTGACCGAGAAGAAACGACAAGAAAGCCAGTCTGTTTCCGGTTGGATTGGAAAGAACACTGGAAATGGTAGTGTTAGACCTATCATTGTAGGTAGGTGTAGGTAGGCACAATCAAGACCACCAATTGTATACACCACAAAGTCGCATTAATATGTATTAACACTTTAATATTGTACCGATAAGGTTGATGTATATTTTGGTAACTTTGCGTAGTCCGTACTCAACTCAATACCTATTCAATATTTATTTCTTGGACTTTCTTGACCTATTTTATCTATGGAATTTAATTAAATGATTGCAGACCATTCACTTTAAATTTACAGTGAACAGCAACAGTTATCTTTTTACCGTCAAAATTTATAATAATAAGTACCTACTTATACTTACAGACCTCTGTACTTATTAAATCCACCCAATTCGCTCACACTCACTCCAGAATTTTAAATCTAAAAATATACTTATACCTATAAATCCAGTATCCTCAAATCTGGTGGAACTACTAACCCAACCAAAATTGGACAAAAACATTTCCACACACAAAATAATGAAAAAACGTAGGTATGAAGAACTCCTTAAGAATATCATGATATTTATTTATTTCTTTACCATAAGTTTTCTTATCAATAAAATGGATAGGATACTCAGACAACATAAAAAATATTTTACTAAAAAAATTTAAATTATATATGTCGGTTTCAACCAAATGTGGTCATATCTCGCAGGAAAGCATTCGATCCCGCTGGATTGTCTCGTGGGACCTGAAAGAAATCACAAAGATAATATTATAGAATTGTGCGCAAACAGATAAGAATGTTTATGCTTCATTTAACTTACGCTGTGACCAGCCACATTTATCCAAAAGAATCTCAAGTTTCCATAGGATTTGGAATATCCCTCCAGCTGATTGTTCTCCCAAATCGGTTGTCTAGAGGCATTTCTGTAATTTTCAGCGCCGGACCACTGAAGGCGATCCATCCACAACAGTTGACCTTGGAAAAAAAATGACAATGGTTTTTTTTTGCGGAAGCCTACACAAACGTTAGTATTGAACAGTCTTCTCATTCTAAAGTTACCTGGAGTATCGCAGATCAAGTCCAAATTTCCATTATATTTCTGCACAATTATATCAGTTTCGTTGAGAAGCCTCTCGACTGAAAAACAAACAAAATGTTAAGCGGCTAGTGGTTGGTTGCCCTTAATTTGTTTTTACATGCACTTAAAGATTTACAACATAGAACAACACAATTAGACATAAATACATAAATTAAGTCTTTATCCCTTACGGGGTAGACAGAGCCTGGGGTAACAAGACCTAAAGGCACATTTAGCACAATTGTAGGTGAAAAATGAGACGCAATTAAATGTATTCGTAAATTCTATAAAATGTATTAGTTTTATTTTAAACAAATTAAATAGCAAACAATCATTAAATAGTCTGAATATCTGAGTAAGTAGGTACTTACTTCCTTCGGTGACAGGCTTCATGAAGTCCTCCCTGAGCAAGTCGAACACTTGGCCCGACTGCGAGCCCCAACGAACGTGGTTAGGTATCCGGAGCGCTGCTTTCACGGGATTGTTCATTAGATAGTTGAGGTTGTATTCTTCCTGTCTAGTCATTGATGTAAAAGACAGGTCACGAATCATGATCTCTCTCGCTATTTCTAAATGATAAAAAAGGAACATAAATAAGCCTCAAAATAATTAGAAAAAAAAATGTTAACTGTTGCAATAATATTTATAATGTTCTACCTCATGAATAAAGGTTCCGGCAAAAATCATTTTTAATTATTAAGATTATACCTTGGTTCGCTATTTCAAATTACAAGCAATTACATGATCTCTAAATTACGCGGTTAGCCATTTTAGTAATACGCGAAACGTAAACAGTGCTCCCTGAATTACTCCGCTAAGGTTACTTAAAAGATAAATTCGCTTAATTAACATTTTGATATCTTAAACAGCTACCTACTTACCATAATCACTCCTTGTTTCCGGCCCCCATGCCGGCATCTTGGTCAGAATGTTGTAAAAGTCAACATTGTGAGTTGCAGCAAACACTTCTCGTTGTGTTGCTGCCCATTGTAGAGTGGATTCTCTGTACAAGCCTTCATTGAACAGTCTCTCAGCTTCTCTAGCAGCTGTTTGTATATTTTCGTATCCAGCGTCGTCAACTAATCCCGCCGCTAGCAGCAGCGGGCCCCACGTGAGAGTCAGGTCCACGGGATGTATCCAAGCGTTACCCATAGCAATGCCCCGTATGTTGGATCTAATTGTTTGGGCTTGTTCTGCCTACGAAAATTAGGAAACAGACGATAAATATTGACATAAGCATAATAATTTTCAACAAAGTCTAGTATTTTTTACTCCCTCACCTCGTGCATTCGTAGACCCATATCAACAGCCATTTTCCCGCCATACGACTGCCCGTAAATATAAAGTGGAACTCCCTCGAATTCAGGATGCGACTCATAGAAACCTCGCATGAGATTGACAAAATCCACAGCTGCAAGAGTGATTAATTTTGTGAATACCTAATTATTTTTATAAGCACATGTTTTGATGAAAAATATTAGCATTAAATTTCTTTACCGATTTGATCATTAGTCGTAGTGAAATAGCTCCAGTCGTCGACATAGCTGTAACCCGTGCCTACAGGATTATCAACAAAGAGGACGTTGAAATTTTTTACCTGTAATCAATCAACTGAATTTACACAAATACCTACCTATTTATTTAAATGTTGCCACTTATAGCAAATGATTATAGTCAAATAAGGCAGTATTATGTATTGATGACTACATTTTGTCTTGATAATTAGCAGCTTACCCATGTATAGTTCCTCTCCTGAAGTGACAAGTCGAGAGGTCCTAATATCTCAAAGTTACCGATGCCAGTGGACGAGCCTCCTGGTCCTCCTTGCAGCCAAACAATCAGCGGCCGGTCAGTGTAGTTCGGAACGTTAGCCGTCGTATAAAACAACCAGTAGAACATATGAGCGCCTCGTCGAACAGTTACATAGTCGAAGTCTTGCTTGAATGGTCCAAATTGACCTGTAAAATTGTGAGATTATTTTTAAACACTTTAACATGAAACTAAAACACTTAAATGCTTGTAGATAACTTTTTCTACCGTTCACTGAACAGCATAATACCGTTGAAATAATTAACCAGTAAGACAACATTTTAGGTTATGTGTTACACTGCAGGTCGAGTACTTAAAAGATAGACACCATTATCGGACAAGAAAATGATTCGATGAAATTATTAATCGAATTAAAACATAAGTAATCGCTGATAAGGCTTATCAATTTTGTTTAAATCAGGATAATAAAAGCGAAACAATTTCAGCTTTGCTTAGCCTAATAGTGCCTGAGTAAAGTTGATTGTGTAAACAATTTAAAGAACTTATCGACTAGGAAGAACTAAGATCTCCTCCTATCTTACAAATTTTGATTATTGTAGTTTGAATTCTATTGAGAGAACCAATAAGCTACTATCTTAAATTAATCGTTATGAGGCTATTTATGGTCATACATTTGCTTTTTAAAACCCGTAATGTTATGTTAAGAAACGGAAGATTAAAAACGTTAAAAACACGTTTAGTTTTGCTCTTTTGAAGATAATTTACCTACCGCTTTGGGCTACCTAACTTCGGCGCAATATTATCTCCTGTCTTAAAGAATGCCCATTGACTGCCTATTTCAGACTAATGATCGTTAAATAAATTTTAACACATTTCCATTTACAGTATAATGTTATAAAAACGTTTATGTACTCATTTGAAACCTTGTCATTATGATAACTTAAAGCACGTGATGGCGGCCTCACATGACTGGTATTGTTAACTATTTGACACCTGTATTTAGTAACTTTGGGATAATACATATCAGCAAATTCGTATGTACAGATTTCTTAATTCGTTTTTGCAATATTTGTACATAGTAGGTACACACTTCGTTCATTGTCAGTAAATAAACGTGAATAAACAAAGAAAGTAGCAATATTTGTACGGTAAACTACCTACTTTATACTACCCTTTGTTACCTGTCATTATTTAAATAACTATACGCATATACTTAGGTGATCAATGCACAAATGCACCTGTACATAAATAAGTTATTTGACTCTTACAAAACTAGATCAATAATCTATTTTTTTATACAAAAAGGATGGAAAACAAGCAAGAGCCCTGGTGGTAAGCAATCACCACTGCCTATGGACATCTACAAAACCGGAGCATATGTTACCAATCTAGAGGTCTAAAGTAGAATACCTCATTTCACGGGCTATCTTACTCAAAGCACTGCTGCTTGGCGGTAGGATTATCAAATAAGGTGGTGGCAGCAAACCGGACCGTTCCGATAAGGTCCTATCACTCGGTATCTGATCCTATTAGAAAAATAATTATAAGTGTAAACCTATTTCATCCTTTAAGTGTTTTCACATTCAGTTCTAAACAAATTACTACAATAATTGTTAACTCTCATAAGGTTAATTGGACTTCGCCCAACACGGCTCAGCAATCACAGTACCATAGGAGAGCAATATGCACTGACGAAAAAAATAACGGGCTACTCATAAAGCATTGTATTTTATTTATTTATTTATTTAAAATACAAGGATAGGTTTACAGTTAAGACCAACACACCTAGCCTGTTAATTACAAAATACAAATAGTATTATTTTAGATAAAAGTGCTCCCCAACCATCAGCGAACACGTCAGCATCTTGGATCTCAGATAGAAAGGCATTAAGTAGCGCTATCGCCCTGGCCGTCGGACAGTTCCGGGCTCTACGTGTGTATGAGAAGTGTACCCCTAATTTTGATAATCTGTATAAAATTTTAGGGAGCCGCCTTGACCAGGCTCACAGAAAACGCTTGAACATTAACCCCCTTGTTCATAAACGCTCTGTAGGCTTCTGGTAACTTAGCAATCGTTTGTCCTTATCTTTCACTTTGATATTTACCTTTCACAGAAAAGGGTAAACGATTGCTAAGTTAGCAGAAGCCTACAGAGCGTTTATGAATAAGGGGGTAAGTGTTTTATACTTTTTAGATTTATTAGTTGGAGTGGCTTCGCTGTACTGTAACATTGTTTGTGGATGGTAAGTGTATTGCAAAATTCATGTAAGTAAACAGTTTAATAAGTGGGTAAGTATGTCAAATGATTACAGACACGTAGGCAAATACATATTCAATAAAATGACGTCATAGCAAATACTTACGGTATCTGTGTATCGTTTCGTGAGTCACAGACGGTTCTGGTTGAAAATCAGTGCCGCAGTGTCTAATACCTCAGCGTAATGCTGAGCCAGCGACCGTTTCACTTTTGCGAAGACACACACAACGCTGATGATCTATTTTTCATGTCTTTGTTTTTTTTTCTTGTTTCTTTTCTATAAAATTGTGTATATTCTTGTTGTGTCTTGCAAAAAGGAATAAATGTCTTCTCTCTTTCTTTCTTCTTTCTTTACGGAACCCTTAATGTAAGAATTTGACACAAAAACGTCTCGAACGCGTTTAGGTAATGTTTCGACTACTAACTATGAGCCAAAGTAAATAATGGAAAAAATAAGGCACGTTAGTACCTCGCCCACGGGTGACAAAGAAAACGGAGGTTTTATTTTTCTCGTGAAATTTATCCCATGGTGTAAAATATCGGTAATTGGATAGCTGGTTCAAAACATTGCTAGTTTGTGACAACCATTTTTTAATAGCAGTATCCGTTTGCTAATTTGTGATAGTCACGCTCTGGCAGGTAAACAGTTATGTTGTTTAAATAGAAACTTATAAATAAAATCATGGAAAACTATGCATATATAACAAAATCAATACTTAATAATTTAAAATTAAAAAACCCCCACACAAAGAAATACTTACAGTTTAAGAACCCATAGTAAAATGAAAAAAAAAAACAATTTAAAACAAAAACAAATTATGGAAAAAAGCTGATATTCTTCAAACAGCTAGACCGATTTTAAGCAAACATGGTTAAGAACCACAGCAAGGAAGAATTTAGAATGAAAAAAAACCGCATCCCAATCCGTCCATCCGTTTGAGAGCGACGCCACAGACAAACACACACACACACACACACACACACAGAGAGAGACATTGACGTCACACTTATAACACCCATCTTTTTGCGAAGGGGGTTAAAAAGAAAACAATAACCCTTATGGGCCTTATGAAGCCTCATTGTCTATCGCGCAGCCGTTTTCACCGTCTCTTGCACCCACCATATACCTATGTATCTTTTATCGTTTGACAGAAAGGAATGGTGAAAGCGATTGTAATTCCGAGAGCGTTAGTTAGACAACTTTATAACGGTTTCGGGTTAAACCGACGCAGAAAGCTTGACAGGATTACCCCCTTTCGCGCGGCAATATTAGCAAAACGCGAAGTTTAAAAAAAAAATTAAATATGTATTTTGATTTGATAAAACCTAAACAGTTTAGTTAGGGAACCCAGTTTTTTTGCAACAGGGTCCATGGTCGTCTAGCTACGCCACTGAGTTATAGTTTGTTTCATTTAAAATGACGAAAAGTACTTAAACCCAACATCTATTGTTTAATTGTTATCTTCAAGTGGGGTTGTAAAACAATTATGCAGGTGTATCGGTAGGTACCTGTTTGTTCACGGTATACTTTGCGACTACCTGCAAAATGGTTTTACAACCCCACTTGAAGATAACAATTAAACAATAGATATTGGTTTCAAGTACTTTTCGTCATTTTAAATGAAACAAACTATACCCGTCACAATTTATGAGTTGGGGCCTTACCAT
Source organism: Pandemis corylana (assembly GCA_949127965.1). Taxonomy (NCBI): domain Eukaryota; kingdom Metazoa; phylum Arthropoda; class Insecta; order Lepidoptera; family Tortricidae; genus Pandemis; species Pandemis corylana. The sequence goes on along the minus strand of OX421858.1, from coordinate 6,119,530 downwards.
GACGTCTTAATGCGATTTAATTTCGATTCGGTTCAAGTTTTATTATGGATCATTCTTAGTTTTCTGTTATTTTTAGTGTGGAACCTAAACTGAATCGGATTTGAATCGCATTCGGAGAAGGAATTTGAGTTTAAAAAAATACCAGTATAAAAAACTTAATTAATCACAAACAAAATGGTTAGCACAATATTTTTGAAGTAGCTATCTATCTATCGAACGGCACCCAACACTAACTAACATAAAATATACCCACTTCATATTACCCTAAAGAAGTTACAAGGTCACCTGAGGCAAATGCGTCACTGTTTTTATATCATTTTTTCAATCCAAAATTGCGAATCATTGACTTAATACCTTTAAGGCGAAGGGATAGGCAAATGACCTTGGCCGGTTAACACGTGGCAAGCACCGATTGACGCGACATCTGTTTAATAATCGACGTCTGAACTCGATATGATTAGGCGCAGGCTGCTTTGGTGTTGAAATATAGCACTATGGTGTTAGTAGATGGCGCTTGCTTAGGTTTCCCGATTGCCCTACTCGGACACAAAATAATGTACAAATCAGATAGTGCAAAAATAAAAATTATTATTTCATGGCAAAAGAAGCATGAAAGTAGAATAAATGCAGTAGAAATGAGAGCGTTAAGGAATATGGAAGGTGTATCACTGAAAGATAGAATCAGGAACAGTGTGATAAGGGAACGTGCTGGTGTGAAAGAGGATATAGTGACTAGGATAGAAAAAAGTATGCTTAGTTGGTTCGGGCATGTAGAGCGGATGGATGAAAGTAGACTAACTAAACAGATCTATATGGGGAGTGTGAATGGTTATGTTGGGAGGGGAAGGCCTAGACGGACGTTCCGAGACCAAATAGGAGACGTTTTGGAAAAAGGTCAGGTCAGGAGTACCCGAAACCGACGAGCATGTATGAAGAGATTGATGACTGTGGATGAAGCGAAAGAAATATGTCAGGATCGTAGCAAGTGGAATAAAGACAAGTAGTCTCTGCCTACCCCTGTGGGAAAGAGGCGTGACGGTATGTATGTATGTATGTATTATTTCGGCATTCGTTGCTCCCTCCTTAGTTTAAACCAGCGAAGTATTTGGCGAACTAACATACATAACATAATATATACATACATACGTAAATCACATCTTTAGCCCTACGAGAATAGGTCTGGCGTGACACTAAATTTCAATATGGCCGATCATTTGGAAACTCTTAGCTAAAGCTATGTTAACTATCTGTTTTCCTCCAAGTAGTTCTGGTGTCTATCACTAGATGGCGGGAACTGTTTTAATTGTATTTATGTATGTATAACTCTTTATTGTAATCTTATAAATATAACCGTTGTGGAGTACCCCAGGGTAGCAATCTAGGCCCGTTACTGTTCTTGTTATACATAAATGACTTACCATAACACAAATGTATACTGTAAATGTATACATAATACAAATGTATAATGTTTGCCGATTATCGTTCAATCGGCAGCAAAAGTAATCTTAATAAAGAAATAAATGACTCACTGACAAACGTAATTATCTGGTTAAATAAAAATAATTTTAAAATAAACATAAATAAAACTAATATAATGCAATTTCGTACACATAAAAACCAAATCGCTAATATAGACATACAATATAATAATCACTAAGTGGCAGAAGCAGATACAGCAACCTTTCTGGGCATTCGTGTTGACAAACTTTGCAACTGGAAAAGTTATACTTATTTCTAATAATATATGTAGGAGATTAGGCAAATTTGTATACGCCTTAAGGAGGCAAAGTAGTATTCTTCCCGAGAGGTTGCTCTAACGGGCTACCACGGTTACGTCTCTTCTGTTCTTCTAAACTATGGCCTGCCTATTTGGGGATACTCTGTGGATATACAGAAAGCTTTCTTAGCACAGAAAAAATGTATACTACCTAGAGCCTTGTCGTAGACCTTTATTCAAAGCGACAAAGATTCTCACATTGCCGTTTTTGTATATAGAACAGATGTGCATTATAGTCAGAGACCATCCTGAATATTTTAATTATAGTAAAAATTATAACTGTTTTCTCAGAGCAAGTCTGCCTAAAGACAGGCTGCAAGGACCACTTATAAAATTGGAAATTTATGGAAAAAATGCATCATGTAGATACCTAACATTAAATTAAATAATAGTTTGCCGAAACATGTAAAAAAAAATTAGTAAATTTAAGTTAGTCCTAACTGAATGGCTTTTAGATATTTTTTTTATTATGTCAAAAAATATTTAGATTGTAATTCTATTAAAAATCAAAATTATGAATTGGTAGTTAACTATAATTGTATAGGCTTAGCCGTGTAATGTGATCTCATTAATTATTAAGTTTAGTAAGCTAACAGAGCTCAATTTATTAGTAAATACTCTATTACAATACATTATTTTTGCTGCCTATGAGGCAGAACACGGTGAGGTTGTATGTACTATAACTTCTGAACTGTATTCTTGTAATAAAAATATTTCTTTTTTTTTTTTTATCTAATATTTTTACGAGGCTTAAGTGCACTTGTGTGACTATGCCATTATTCATTTCATTTAATTTTATTGTATGTAAAACACGTGAAAAAGATAAATACAGGACAACACAAATGCACAAATTCAATACACGTTCAAAAAATAATTGAAATAAACGCAATTTCCCGATAGTCGCATTTACCTCGGGTGACTTAAGATTTAATTTGACAACGTTGTCGGAGAGATTAATATGCATAGATACCTATTTACAATTCAAATTTTTATTTAATGGGGATTTGTATGTTACGATTTTACGCGATAAGCTTGACCTTGACTTGGAAGATTAATTTGCGCATAATGTACTAACAAACCAATGAAATCAATAAAAATACAGTTTACAATAATGTACGTATAAAAATCCCGGGCAAGTGGGAGTCGCACTCGCGCGCCGAGGGTTCTGTAGGTACAGTTGGTATGTAAAAAGTTCGGCAGCTGAATATAAAAATGTAAGGCGTCATTTTATATAGTACACTTAAGTACATAAAGAGACGAACTTAAAAAAATACATTTATTTTTTATTCGTTGTGCTACAAAGACAAGATTTACATTCTCAGTAAATTTCAAATTTCTACGACAGGTGGAAGTATAACCCAATAAGTTAAGATTTCTCGTCAATTTGTATGGAAATACCTTTTCTAATGATTGTATTTTTTATAGAAGTTTGATTTTTGCACTGCTTGATATTAATTTCAGCTCTATACCTCGACGCGTTCGTAGGCAAAAATCTAAACAGACGGATAGGACGGACAACAAAGTTATCGCTTTTGCCAATAGGGCACGGAACCCTAAAAATATGAAAGCGTATTAAAAGAATTTATGAATATTTACAAGTGTGTTAACCTAACTATTAAATCATTAAAAATCATCATTCAAATTTCAAAAAATCGCGCTTGGAAGGGGTTAATTACCTTTATAAGCAACTTAACGTACTTTGTGTCTGGTACGATTGTTTTAGTTTGTTATTACAGCATACACGTCATAAGAGCGGACTCGTCAGATGCACCGGTCCATACCAATGTTGATTATACCCACTCCGAGAAACCTGTGTCGTGTTTGTTCGAATGCAGGGCTCAATCGATGCGAGTAACCTGCACCGGCTGTGGGTGAACCTTGGCTACATCTCACATGACTGTTGACGCAGATTAGAAGCGATTTTTTTAAGTGCACCCGCAATCAAAACAGGTGGTAAGATCTGTATTCATCGCAGTCGGAGCTGGCAGTGACAAGCTACCGGTCCGTCCCTGCCGATGTTTTATTTTTCATTGTCCATCTTGTGCGAGACTCGATGAGTCAACAGTGCGGTACAATAGTGACACCCCGGTATCAACATTTTGTGCTACTTAGTGATAAAATAAATCACGATGAACAAAATTACTGCGGCTTTTTTGAAACAGGTACATATCAGATGTATTTCGATATTAATTGTTGTTAATAGTTTGCAAGTTTCATCAAGATATCCTGCATATTGCATAATTTATGTATGAGATGTGCCTGGTGTAGCTGTTTTTGTTTATGATGCGCCACTAACGTAAACAAATATATATTTTTTAAATGTCAAGATAAGGTTTTAGTATAATTATTGAAATGCTCGTATAAAGCATATATTTAAGCTGGCTTGACTATGATTAACAAGCCAATTATTTCGGAACGGCATATGATTAAGCTGTAATTAAACTTTATTATTTAAAGTAACAGTCACAAGATAGGTAGGTGCGATAGGATTTGAAAAAACATAAGCTTTTTATTTTACGTCCGATAAATTCTGTAAATAAAAATATCTTATTAAATCCTTACAATAGTCCTCCAGCACTTTGCACATTGATATTGTTTTTGAACAATTTAGTTTTCCGTCCTTTTTTAATTTTTTGTTTATTGTAAACTATTTAATTAATTTATGTATTTTTAATTAATTTATTTTTTTAGTTACACATAAGTCGGGTTCTATCTATTTTACCATTTATTTCTCCTATTTGTTTACGTAAAAGTTTATGGATTATTTAGTCGTTTCGTGAGTCACGGTTCTGGCTGAAAATCAGTGCTGCAGGTGTCTAACGCCTCAGCGTAATGCTGAGCCAGCGACCGTTTCACTTTTGCGAAGACACACACAACGCTCATGATCTATTTTTATTGTCTTGATTATTTTCTATAAAATTGTGTATATTCTCTTTTATTTGTGTGTCTTGCAAAAAGGAATAAATGTCTTCTTTCTTTCTTTCTTTCTTATTAATTACACGTTTAGCGGAAAACTCTTATAAATCTAAGCATCTTTAATTTATAAATCCTAACTAATATTAGATCTCAAATACAATTATTTAGTGTACTTTGAACCATTTTCAATATTACATTTGCTCTTTTAATTGATCTCTTTGCTTGAAGAGATCATTATTAAGTGCTTATCATAGCCACTTGAATCAAATACCTTCTTCGACGGATGTTGAAAAGCTTCCACCTATTTATAGAGGGTGCTACTAGAAACTTCAAGTCTATAACCATAAGCTCTTTCCAAAGGAAAATGAAAAAGTCTCGATCGATGTTATGATTTGTGATTGACCTACCAATTGTACCTACTTTAACATTTTTTTTGTTACCCGAACAATAGTTATCCGAAACACAAAGATTTGTAAGTTGTATGTAAGTGGTGATCGTACAACTGCCAATATAAACAGGTATTTTTTTTTATTTACTGAAATAGTGTTGCAAACAAGTAAGTCGGTCATCTGGTAGTATGTGGACATCACTACCCGCAACATCAAAGGATTGCAGATAGTATATCATATCAGTGCTTCAACTAACCACGAGACTTACGTAAATCCGGGAATGAAATTCAATAAACTCTATAATTTTTTAAGATTTATTATCGTTCACCCATCTGTGATTTGATTGTCAGTCTCAACAAGGTCGATAACAATGTACCTGATAGGCTGATACTACGATTAAGATTGACGGAATGTACGATAAAATAGCACGTGGTTTTAGATAAGTACATATTTAATTTATGTATCTATGTTCTACTAATACTTCCGTTTTTTTAGCATGAGAAAAAAGCTAAACAATCTTGAAATTTAATATTTTATCTATATTTTCTTAAGTTGCTACCGGATAAATTTATATTTAAGATGATTTATCCTTAACCTGTTTGTTTATAAATTCAATAAAATACCAGAAGACGCAGCGTAGAAAGGCGATGACCCGGTAAAAGTTGCTGGCTGAGGTCCGCCCAGTAGCGGTCTTAGTGGAGCTCTTTGGGTTTTGGGTCTCTTATTGGCGCTATTCAGTAGTGAACCTCTTTTGGTTGATGATGACGGTCCAATAAAATTCAAATAGATTTAACAAATTAGAATCTTCATAAAAATCTAGCAAAAAGTATTCTCCGCTTAGCAATAAATAGTTATCATAAAGTACCCAAACAGAATTTCAATCCGGATGCAACCACCCGGGTCATTGTCCATTCGAGAGTACCTACTTGAAAAAGAGTAGTCAACAATGAAAACATTATTGTTCGATCATCGGAATATAGCGGGAAACGAATAACATCGCTTTCATATCCGTTATATCTTTACATAGTATAAAACAAAGTCAGTTCCAGCCTATATGCATGCCTATAGATATCCTAAGATCTTTTAACCACCTACGCGACGGGTTTTATTGCGGTGTTCATCAGTAGATATAGTTATTCAAGAAAAACGTATTTATTAGTTTTATAAATCGTGCGAAGCTGGGGCGGGTCGCTAGTTAGTCTAATAAAATAAAGAGTGTACGATAAATTCAGTAGTTCCAGCTAAAAATAACATTGGAGAAATATATTTTAATTCTATTAAATACATTAGATGACCGTTGCCCCTGTTTAATGGACGGACACTGGTAATCGCATTAACCATCTCTTTCAACCGTCATCCTTTTACCATTTGAGACAACGAAATGGTGAATGGGATTGCAATTACGAGTGCTTAGACAGTATGGCGGCTGAGTCCAGTACTACTACAGTGTAAATGATTTCCTCTTGCAAGATAACTTTGTATAATGTAAGCAACCCATAAAATTAATAAATTTGCATGCTAGTATAATAAAATTGTACAAATAGCAGAATAAGGAACCTATTGTCTCTGTGCCACCCAGTGACATTGTTTTATCTACTTATTCTTTGCAAATAAATATATTCTATTCTATTCTGTTCTATTCAGTAAGACCAATATTATTTATTAAAGTAGGTACTTACTTTTCCTCACTCTAGAACAATGTTGTGTCCTTAAAAGTAATATCGCAGCCACCAACTGTACTAATGACTACTTATGATCACCACACGTAATATTTTGATAAGCAATTTAACGTAATGTCGTGGTGTTATAAAGGGTGGAAGTGACTAGATGCCGGACAAAATTAACATAAGGTAATAAATCCGTGTATACCCAAACTAAAAGTACCTGAAACATGAGGAATTGGAAACTAAAATTTTATTATTGTATGGTCTCAATTTCCCAAGAGGATTACCCATGTGTGATTATCAGTTTTCAAAGGTCACTGAGTTTTCTACAGACATTGTTATGCTTTTCCTACAATATTCATTTACCTGTGTCATAACATAATATTACCTTTCAGTAGCTATAATCATGGAATTTAAATACAAATAAATAAGGTCTAGGTAACGATATTAGGCTTGGGTAATATTTACATTATAATAGTTGATGTTATTTTACTTATTTTCCTTTCGGGTTATCCTACCGCTTCATGCAATTATGTAGTCGCAAAGAAATCTTGTTTAACATTTTTAACCGAGCTTGTCAAATTATGAACACGTTAGGTGTCGGCAAAATGCAATTTAAAATATCTAAATTCTGTCGATCGCATGTATTTGAATTATTCAGATTCGCGAAGTTCACCATTGTCGCCCCTCTGAAATCGCCGCATGGCGACGTGCGTTTCTGCCTGGTTTAGGTCAATCTAATTTTGACATAAAAGGTCAAAGTTTAGACGTTTTTATGCCTCACATGATGGCGTCATCCGTCATCGAACGAATCACATAGAATAGGAGACCATTTCTAAACTAAAGATCCAATACTTGTAAAAAACCTACTGTTTCAAGGATTTTAACTGTCTGTTGGAGTTAATTCGTTTTTACGTCGAAAAATATTACTTAGGTACTCTGGTCTGGAGTATGAACGGAGAAACTTCATTTTTTACAAAGTTGCAAGAGACCATATTTCATATTAATTTCAACTTGTTACCTCCACGTGTTCTTGAGTATAAGAGACTGGACAGACAGACGGCCGGCCAACAAAGTGATCCTATAAGTGTTCATTCTTTCCTTTGAGTAGCGGAACCCTAAAAACAACAAATACCAATAAGGAAATCCCAATCGGTATTTTGGAGGATATACTTACATATTATAATGACTAAACGAGTTTTATGGAATGAAAAACAAGAAAGGTGTATGGTGTATCAGAACGACGCTTTACGGTTCGATAAATTTAAATACCTACGAGCGCAAATATTACGTCCTTTCCTTTTTATTTCTTACTATTTAGTTTTTGGCCGCGATTTTGTTTGAGGACAATTTGTGTATCGCGCGTCCGTGGGAACTATACAATTTTCCGGGATGAAAACTACCATGTGTAGTTTCCAGAGTCTCGAGACTATTTCCATACCAAATTTTGTCACTTATCGGTTGAATAGTTTACGCTTGAAAGAGTGACAAACAAACAAACTCACATCCGCATTTATAATACTATAGTTAAGATACCTAAAATTAGTTAGGATTCTAAAATAAGTACTAGTGGGTTGGTAATAATGAGGTGTTGGTGTTATAACAAAATGGTAGTTACTTGCGCTCTGACAACTTGAACGATTCAATCCGGCTTTGTGCATGGCCTCACTCGAATCAAGTGTGATAGTCCTCTTCCTTTGCACTTTGCTGCGTATTATAATGGTGCTTGTTATTTCTTACGTATTCTTATCGAGATATTATATATTTAGGAAAATTGCTTGTCTGTGTACATAAATATATTCAACAGCCATTTTCCTACGATAAATTTAAGTCGTTGTTTTTGAAATGGAGTCTTGTTGTTAGGTTCTGATGGCTTTTACCTCCTACCGAAAAGAAAGTGAGGTGCCAGATGGGTGCTTGGAAGAATGATTCTAAGTCACTCCACTCTAGAGCGGTCGCGGCGGTCGTTTAGGGTCTAAACCTTTATGACGACTTTCTTGTGAAAACAGTTTAGTGAAATCCCCTCCAATGTCAAAATGTTATCCACACCACAGTGCTGGAGTCCGGACTTCATTGTTGGCATTAGAGTGCTGCTACCGTCTTTAAAATCAGATCCCTGTCACCTTTTTCGACATCCTCAAAAGAGACACGAATTTAAAAAATATATATCAGGACCATTTTGCAAGCTAACGAGTAATAGTCTGCCAAAATTTAATATGGAATTTTGCCACATTTTATCTCTATCAGAACCCTGCTTTGTGTGTGGCCCGACACTCCCTTGGCAGGGTTTTTTTTTACAACGTTTAAAGTTGTAATCACGTCAGTATTGCGCGCGCGCTAGTTTGCGGAAGGAATAGTTCGAGCAATTGAGATGTTTAATTAAGGTCATTATGTGCCAATAATTTGTCTTCGTGACATGATTTGCAGGATTTATTATATGGTAATTGGAAACCGAGGAAGTTGTAATCTACAGAGAAATCACCAATCATAACAATCGATGTCAAAGACTGGCTCTAATACCTACGCTACTTGTTATGTTACCTAATTGCTTTTCATAATATATATTTTTTTCTAATTGAGTTTTTTTTCAATTACAAAAACAATTACAGCCAGGCATTTATCTATTCAAGATAAATTAACTGTACTAGAACTGAAATAAGTGTATAATAGAGCTCCTCATGTTGCGTTTTAGAAATAGCAAGGTATGTGTTAAGAAATGTAATTAAGTAAAAATGACTTGATAGACTTATTTTTTTACTTAAACTGATTCGGCATACCCTTATTTTGCATACTTCATTAATTTGTTTGTGTTAAACCGGTTAAACCTTCTGTGCATTTTAACGCAATTATTTGTCTCTGTGATTATCCGGGATCGTTAGTAAAACATTTTTTTGATAAAAATGTACTTTCAACTAAGTCTAATGTGTAATTTCTTATTTTTCTTTATTATTATTATTTTTAACTTGATTGTGTGTACCTATTGCTGTATCAAATAACGTTCTGTCTATCTATCTATTCAGCGATAGCAGCGCCGACTCTATTGAAGTGCCGTCATGACAATTTCACAATAGTAAATTGTCTGCTTATTATCCCATCTGTAGAAAATGGCACAATTTGATCTGACCGTCAACCTGTCTAACATGCTCATTCATTGTCAGATTGAGCGGATAAACAACGAATGCAGCTAGCAACCAGCTACGATTATAATTATAATATTTATATTCATTATAAGATGTGCACATCTTTTTTCCTTTATTTATTTCTTCGTACCCCCGGTGCGGTTATATATACTAAAACGTCACTTATAGAATCGTAAAGTTATCTAAATTAAAAAAAAGTGCATAATTAGCAGTGTTGTACCGTATACAGGGGCCCGATTTTTGAAAGCACATGTGTGGAAATACCACTCGAAAATGGTATAAATCTGTTTATATCTCCAAAACTACAGCTCTAATATTTTTTTTACTATTACACAAGATTAATGAGAGCCCTAAGTATTTTTTAAGCTACTCGTATTTCAAAATCAGCACAATTTTACACCACTTTCGAGTGGTGTTTTCACACATGTGCTTTCAAAAATCGGGCCCCAGGTGCGTTTTTACCCATGTGTAACGTAACAGTTAACAAATCATCTGCATTATTTCTAGCTCTCTCTTTCGGCCCATCTCGAGTCTTGCTATTGTTTGGATTATTTTTTATTTTGTCGCTCTGGTGCAATTTACATTTACATTTGTACATTTATACATCGAACATTTTCATTAAAATAAATCTCCCATTGGTCAATTTTGATTATAAAATTTTTAAACTATCAATATATCACTCTGTCTCTTCCTCATTCGCATCCTCATCCTCATAAAATATCGTATAGAGTTCTTAAGTCATTGTCAAGTCTTGAGTGGCGACGCTAGGCGTCAGACCAAGTCCTTTGCCAGCCCTTTCTCATGTCACAGGCGGAAACAAGCTGAAGTATGTTTTTAGATATTCTTTCCGAGGTCCACAACGACAGTTAATCGGACAATTTATTTTTACGCAAAGCATTGCACTCGTACGTTAATAGTACATTATGATACAAGTGTGCTATGTTGGTAATTATACACGAGGCGTAATCGTACGCGCGAGCGCCAGCGAGCGCGGGTAAGAGAGCCGAGATGTGCAATTACCAAAGCACACGCGTCGCATACGACGTTTTTCAACACATTTGCGCGGAAAATGTTATTACTTTATACTCGTTACTGTATGTATACCCTATTACTTTATACTCGTTCAGCTGGATGTAGTGTCATTCAAGTTGCCATTATAAATTAACTGCGTTAGTTTCTTGTCCACTGTTTTTACCATGAACCTTTTATCTCGACTGCCGTAGCCGTGGCCTCAGTTTTTTTGGCGGGTATTAAGTCAGACGTAGATTACGTCTCATTTAGTTCCTATTCCTTAGTTGAATGGCAAAAATACATATACTCGTATATGAGTTAAACTTTAGTGTTGATTGCAGCTTTGGCTGACGTTCGGCGCGTCGCTGGCATTTTTAATCATCGGGTTGGTCAGGGGATACTCTGCATCCGCGCTCCCGTCTCTTGAGGCCTTTGACCCTACGCTCATTCAGAATAGTGAGCAGAAATCATGGATAGGTAAAAACTATTTAACTACGTTTTTGGGCATGTACTACATGGTGTATGATGTGTATTTACTCGCACCTACTCGGAATAATATTCGATGTTAAGAAATATAACCGTCGAGCCCTACCCAGCCCAAACAGCACGCAGCTTGGAAAAGCGATGGCTGTCAGATTTCACGTTACAAGTACTGGCAACATTGCCACTGAAATTATTCCGAGTATATTCGCAATATTATCGGGCTAATTTCTATTTTTCGGTAACGGTAAATCGAATAGATGGAGTCCTAATTAATTATATCCCGTTTTAACTGTGGTTTTGTACAGGTGCAATCCCACCGCTGGGAGCGTTCGTGGGCAGCATAATGTCAGGTGCGGTGATGCAGCGCGCGGGCCGCAAGCGCACGCTGCAGATGACGGCGCCGCTGTGGGCGGCGGGATGGCTGCTGCTAGGATTTGCGCCTTCTTTCCCGCTCATCCTGCTCGGCCGCTTCATCACTGGCCTGTGCGTTGGCTTTAGTCTGGCGCCCGCGCAAGTTTATGTAAGTTGATGTAGACGTGTTTTTGAAATGAAAATATATTGTCTTGTCATATTTTATAAGTAAATGCAAGGGGACGGAATGTTAGGCTGACTCGTTACGCTATGCATATTAAGACGTAACGTGATGCACACAAAAACATGACCAAGCGTATGTATACGGGAGAGCGGATTTTTGAACTGCAAAAATAAAATATGTCTTTGATTCTTATTTATTTTTTCGTTAAAGCAATGTTTTTTTTTGAGCTTCCGCAGTTTATTACCTGTTGTGAATTTAAGTAAGTATAATGTTATATGTGTTGTTAAATTTGGAAACCTCGATGCGCAAGTTCGGCTCGTAGGTAATGTAGTCGTAGTATATATAAAGTAAGTGGCCGATATTTAAAGAAATAATAACTGATTAATTGAGTTCTACATAGATAATTTAAATTAAGTACCAAACAGAAATAATGATCAAAGGTTTATTAATTATTACTACAAGGGTATTAACTGGAGCTACCTATTAATAAGCTTTCATTAGTCAAATAAGGTTTGATTTGTTCAATGCGGATAACGTAAAGGAAATACCACTGTTTAATTTGCTACCTACTCTAATTAAAAAAATATTAACACTATTAACTGGGCAACCACCGAGGGCCCCCTTGGAAGAGTGGAGTTAGTTTATGTCTGTACAAACGTAATTTGACTAACTGAATGTAATCCTATACCTAAGATACATATTAAAGTTAAGTACGAGTATGTACGTACATATATCAGATGAACAACAACTTGCCTGCATCTATGAATAGGAAGGTATCGAAAATCTCAATTCCGTTGCAAATCAGGTATTACGCAGGCTATATGAATACCAACGTTGCAGCGTCACATCTCTGATGTCTGCATTTTCTTGTTGATAAAATACCAAATTGCTATAAAACAATAGCAATAACCAATATCAAAGGTTTTGACATGTGTTTCACAGGTTTTCTGCGACATTGATGATACTTGGCTGCTTGAAGCTGCTGCCAATTTTTGTATAACTTAATCTGAAATACACTTATTAAAATACACACACAAACATTTATATTTATGTATACTTAGTCGTGAAATAGTTCATGAGATTTTGCCTCTTATTTTTATCTCAGTTTAAGACTCAATTGATGGTAAATGTATTTTGTTAAAGGTGAGCGAATGCTGCGATCCGGAAATCCGCGGCCAGCTTGGTTCGCTGCCGACAATGTCCATGTCTCTGGGCATCGTGCTCTCTTACGTCGCCGGCAAATGGCTCTACTGGAGACACCTCGCTTTCTTCTCAGCGACATTCTGTGGTAAGATCGTCTGTTTTCGTCTCAAGATCGGTTTTTCTGGGCCCAGTGAAGAACGAGGACTGCTTTCATAAAAGTGATTAAAAAAACCACTTCTTGATGTTGCGATTAAACGGCTATCTTTTAATGCAAAACGAAACTTACTATGTGTAATAAGTAGAATTTTATTTATTAGGTACCACGACTTTTCGGCCGTGTTGCAACATTTGCTATGGTTTGAGCTACATTATTGTGTAAACAGCGATCAGTTATTAGATTTTTGATTTTGAGCCTCTAGTGTAAGTTTTGGAAGTTTTGATACAACATATGTCTCGAACGCGTTGGTCAATCGTCTCAATGGCTACGGCCAGCGCCACTAGCGGTACGTAACGGCAACAAGAACAAACTGTTCTCATATCATTTGATAGTTTGACATTATATGCGGTCGAGGTGACTGTGACTGAAAACTTACACCAAGCGTATTGTTCAATGTTTGCAGGTGCGCTGTTTGTGGTGCTCCTGCCTCTACCAGAGTCTCCAGTGTGGCTGGAAGACAAGGGTCTGGATGCTAAGGCTGCCATCAAGTGGCTGCAGCTGTCGCCCCGAGCCGTAGCTGTCATTAAGGACGACGAAGTACCAGAGTAAGTTGCTGATTACTCACATATTTACAAAAATATTAGCTTCGCCCCCGTTTTAGTCTTTTTATTTTTTATCAAAATGATGTTTTATACAAACTAGAGATATTGTGAATGCGAATGTTTCCACTGTTATTTCCGTATACGAATACGAGTATTGTTTGAAAAATCCAACATTCGCAACAACACTCTAATACAAACTTTGTCCTGACAATAAAGAACAAAACAAAAAAATAATTATCAAATTTGATGCAATCGTTTGGAAGTTATGCGCGTACATACATATCGACGGTTAATTTTTGTTTATATCACAATGAATGAAGTGATTCCACTACCTCCTACTTTAAATGGTTTCGGGGCTCTTTAGATGAAACGATACAAATAAATCGAAGACAAAATAACTATGGGTATGGTATGCTACCACTCACGGTTTAATTTTCGAGCTCTAATTAATGTATTGAGTTTGAGAAATACGAACTTATTTAAAAAATACCGATAGCTTTTTATCTGAAAAACCATTGTCAGTCTAGTATCCTAGCTTAGCGACAAAAATTCGCATAGTAACAAAAGGTCACGTGACAGTTAGTAACAGGTAGAAAAATTCGGAGACTACCCACCTGCTATGGGTGGTGTAGGGGTATAGCACGCGTTACGGAATGACAAGGATCCGGGTTCGATTCCCGGCCATAGCTTTACTTTTCGGATTTTTCTATGTGTTCTAATTTTCACTGACATTTAGAAATTTAGTATCCTAGAACATTAAGAGCTAAGCTTGTGCAACTTTCTAAGTAACGGTTATTATTTTACAAGGTTTTATTTAGTTTCTCCGATGACTATGATAATCTTTCAATTATGTTCCTATAATAATATTATTGCAGAAAGTCAGACGTCTCTGCGCCCGCCGACCCGCCCAGTCTGTTCACGAGGAAGGTGTTCTTCTCCTCGTCGGTCATCAAACCCCTTGTCGTTGGGTTTGCGTTGCTCTTTTTTCAACAATTCAGTGGCATTGACGCTGTTATCTTCTTCACTGTTGAAATCTTTGAAAGTGCAGGTAACTATATTTTTTATAGCAGGTTATAGTACTTACGAAAAAAAAACATGACAGCGGCGTTACCATTAACATGCCACAGTGACCTGATATGCTGACTTGGAAGTTCCATTTTAAATCAGGATGACTATACATATAAAATGCTTTGTCCTGAATGACTGACCGACTGACGGATCAATGCACAGCCTATATAAACCGCTGATCGTAGAGACCTGAAACTTGGAGGGTGTGTTCTTTATATGACGTAGGCATCCGATAAGAAAGGATTTCCCGAAATTCTACTTCTAAAGGGATGAAAAAGGGGAGCGAAGTTTGTACCGGACAACGTGATTCCTTGGTCCGATCTACTTCGAATTTTGCATTAACATTCTTTAACAGAATTGATAGAAGATATATTTCGTATTTTCTTGAAATTCATTCCCTAACGGGGTTAAAAAGGGGTAGAAAGTTGTTTTGGGGGTGATTTGCTTCCACGTTGGTATCAATACTTCTGTTCTGTCTACCCCGTAAGGGATAAAGACGTGATTTGTGTCTAAATGTATGTATATGATTTAGATCCTTGGTATTTGGCCGACATGTTCTTTTAGGATCAAAAAGGAGCATTTAGAAGGGATTTTACAAATTTCTCGCGAGATAAAAGGACGGGATAGGAAATAATGACCTAATATTTGAAGAAATGATTGCATGAAGGTGGTATATCACCTTGACGTTACCTGCGCGGACGAAGTCGCGGACAAAAGATAGTTTATCTATATTATACAAAAGTTCACAAAATATTCTCATATTGATTTTGTATCAAATAAGCATAAATTATTTTAATTTTTTTTATGTAAATTAAAAACATACTTAGTGAGAATTCACTTCAAAATAATTATGTTCCTAATTGTAAAGCAATTTAATCGTGTGTCTAATTTCCAAGAGAGACTACATCCCAAAAGCATATCTGTTTTTTTTTTTTTTTTTTTATTATAGTTGTTATATTTTTATTCGGGTCCTCTAGCATAATGACCGTCGTAAAAGTATAAAATACTAGCTGTTGCCCGCGACTCCGTCCGCGCAGAATCCGCTTATCGCTATCTCGAGGGAACTATGCTGTTTTCCGTGATAAAAACTATCCTATGTCCTTCCCCGGGACTGAAACTATCTGTATACCAAATTTCAGCTGTTTATGCGTGAAAGGCAACAGAGAGACAGACTGATTTAGTTTCGCATATAACCTAGTACGGATATAATCAAAATAAAGAGTACCTACTTCTATAATGTTTGGTTAACAACAGACTCCACAGATATGTAGTTAGGTAGATGAGCATCAAGAAAAATCCACTGGCACAGCCTGAGAAATATATAGGTACCTAATATGCGCACTGTCATAGGTAATGATGACCCGCAATCTCGTACGGGGCTCTTTGTGGCCCCGTAATAACCACCACCTCGAATAATTCCCTCCTCTTAACCTTTCGACGAGGAACCTGGTTTATTAGCTTCCAACACTCTAGAATGTAATTACGAATACCTTACTTTGAGTAAATACAAGCAATTTATCCTTATACTGCTTGGATTAATTTGCAGATTTGGATATTCATTGTTTTAAATTATCATACCTCACATTTAAACGTTAGGTTTAGAAAATAGGGACGGTAACTACCTATGTGAATAGATATCTAGTTGTTCATTTAATTTTAATCTTTATTGGCTTCGATGATAACGCCACAATGAAGTACCTAGGTACTTTACTATCAACTAAAAGGGTTGTCATTAATGGATTGTTTTTTTCCATAGAAACTTATTGTGAAGAGATTTGATTCTCTTCAGCTTTAAAAAGTACATCTTAGCACCTAGGTAAAAGCTAGATTAACTTCAAGACTTTTTAAGTTAAAAAGGGCTCTCAGCGTCTCTTTGGGCTTATTGGGGATTGGAAAAAAAAGTATCGATTCGCAGTGTTTGCAAATAATAGATACTTAATTTTAAAACAGAGGGGTGCAGTGTTTGCAGTGTTCACAAAACAGAGAGAAGTTATTAGGTTATCGTATGTATCTGTGCGTCTGTCTTATCTATCACATCGTAACACCAATACATAAGGAAGATTTTGTTATTCAAATGTTGTCGTTTTTAACTTTTCTGTATTGCGTTTATCTTATCTGACCATACATCGACGTTCTCAACAGTAGAGGCTACTACGGCGCTCAGACATAATAGTGAATAACTCGTGTATTGGCATTATGCAGGTAGTACATTGGACCCGATGGTGGCTACGATCATAGTGGGAGTGGTGCAGCTGGTCTGCAACGGAGTGAGCACGATGGTAGTGGACCGCGCGGGGCGGCGGCCGCTGCTGCTGCTCTCTGGTGCCGTCATGTGTGTTTCCATGTTCGCTATGGGCACCGCTTACTATTTGGAGCTGCAGCATTCTGCGTGGCTTGGGTATGTGGAAACATGGACTGATTGGAGAATAGTTCGTTAGAAAATGAATAAGTCTCTACCCATATTGAACAAAATATACAAGATCTTTTCCATATTAATAGAACTCGAGTTTCAGTAAAATAAGAATAATCTCAGCCTCATATCATATCTGAATTAAGACGAATTTCTTCCAGAGGTGAAACTGTTTTATTAAAGCATGTCTCATTGAATACTGTGAAATAAAATGTTAATTTGATAGCGTTCGTCGCCTATCGAGCTTTAAGTAAAATATTTCGTCTACTGATATGGACGTCGGCACGAATAGACTTTATGTGCGATTTGTCCTGTATTTTTTTATTAAATTTATCTATGTTATTAAATTACATGTATTGTAGGTACTTTAATTATTAATCTAAATTGCTGTTATTAATCTAAGTTGCTACTGCCTTATCTTTTGACGCATGTAGAAATAAGGTAGCCGGAAATGCACTGTAAAAGTAGCCACATCTGAGATACTTTAGTGCAGGGTAGTTATAACTGTTATAAGGTGTGTCTAAAAAGCAAAGGTGACTCACCGCACTTCATGCATACCCTGATGATTAATAAAGTGATAATATTGCGCGTTGTAGGTACCTACCAGTTGCCAGCTTAGTGGTGTTTATGGTGGGTTTCTCGCTGGGCTTCGGTGGGCTGCCATTTCTGCTGCTCGGCGAGCTGTTCCCGCAGCATTACCGCTCTCAGCTGTCAGCTATGGCGAGCGCTGTCAACCTTCTCTCCATGTTCACCGTTATCAAATCTTTCCACGCACTGGAGGTTAGAACATTAAAGTACTCGTAGGATTAAAAAACGGCTGTCACGTCACTACAGTCAGCCCCGCCGCTGCACCAGGCAACTGCAACGTGACAGATATTTCACTAAGCCAACTTGTTGTAAGGGTGTGGCCTAAAACGGACATCGAAAATAGTGTGATAGAACTTGTCTTTAGTGAGAGCATGGCACGGAATGTCGAGGTTGTACATTCTATTTGTGTCTGTTTTGAACATATGTTTCTAGTTACATGCTGTTAATGCAATTAGCCAGAGCCTGTTGAACTGCATAATCGTAAGCAAGCAGTTGAAGAATAAGTTCAGTTAGACAAAGACCTCGTGAATAGCATTACTTAGTCACCGCTTTTAGTTTGTGCAAAGATCTTGCTTAGAAACACATTGAAATCAGTCGGTCTGTAGTTCTAATTACAGTCTGCTCAATTAGCCAAGTTCAAGTTCTGGGCAAGCTAGTTTACCAGCTCCCGAGGATATGCTGTTAGTTAATTCATCGATTCATCGATATTTGAAATAAATTTCAACAAACTCGTTTGAGTACCATTTTTCAAATATAGATGGTTGGCAAACTTGCAAGTTTGAGTTCAATTACGAATAGCCCTCAATTTGGCGCAGTCGGGTAAAAATGAATGTTTTTAAGCGCAAAACTCAATAATGGACCAATTCGGCTATTTTTTTTCATAAGTTCCACGGAATGTTATTATGGAGAAAGAAAACATTAAAAATTAAAATCGGGGGCGAAGCCGCGGGGAGCAGCTACAGTTATGTAATCATAAAATAATTAAAAAAAAAATGTGTTACAGACGGTGCTGACATCTGCGGGCACTTTTTGGATGTACGCGTGTTTCTGTGCAATCGCATTCTTCTTCGTCCTCTTCATGGTGCCAGAAACTAAGGGCAAGTCCCTAGCGGAGATCGAGCAGCATTTTCGCGGTCATAAGAAATCCAACAAAGTGAAATTACAAAAGATATCTACAATATCGTAAAGTGAACCAATTAGTTAATAAACTTAGTCAATACATTTCGCTTGAGAAATTAGATTAGGGAAATTTTGTTTAAAAAATTAGGAAATTTGTTTCTTAAGTGCAAAATTCTCTAAGGTTACTGGTGTGGGCAAAGGTGATAATGTTTGTCATAAACAAGTTGTCCCCCGCTCGCTTGCACCTAATAAACATACAAAGAATATTTCTAATACACATATTTAGTTACTTACTTTATATTTGTTGTGACCTTGATAAAATCATATTTTGATACATTTTAACTCTGCAAATTGGAAATACTCTGACGAGCAAAAATAACGGGTCACTTTCCATACAAAGCTGTATGAAGAGCGACCCTTTATTTTTGCAAGTGAGTGTATTTAGGCCTGAACACAAATCTTTCATTCCGATTTTTCAATATTTTTACAGTTTTTCTTTCCGAAACGCTTAGAAAATCACAGAAAAATAATGCTAGAGCTGGCAATCGATCCCAGAGGCCTTATCGTCTAACGCATTCGGAGTCACAATCGTGTTCGCTGGTCCTTTTTGTCAAAGGGTACTAAATGACGGTTGAAAGAGATGGTAAATGTGATCGTGCGCACCCGCGCTTTACACAAGAAATTATCAGGTCTTTGTCATACCAAACCAATACATATATATGTATTATCTTTTTTGTTAGGTACTAGCAGCATGAAATGCGCCATACTTTTACATTTTTAAATAAGTAGGTACCTAGAGTTAGTCTTGCTGAGGCAGTACTAGTAGCAATAAAGTAGAACTGTGATAATTTAGTTTTAAGAGATTTTGAGGGGATTGTGCTTAAAAACTGAATTACATAAATGTAGCTCCTTAATTATCAGATCATTTTACAATCTACACTTTATAATTAGATAACACATATATTCATCTAAAACTACTCACGCGACCACTTAAAATTGGTTCAATAAGTAAAATTGAATTGCTTGAGAATATTCTCTCCTTTATTTGAACACAATTAAAAATACGTTTTATGTTTTCAAGCCATTGATTGCGACTATTGGTCAGTAAAATGTCAGAATGTGTGCAGCCATAAAATTATAATGTTAAGGAGCTGCCTATGAACCTCGTGCACGGATCTCTATAATATATAAACAAGATTTGACATAAAAAAAATATATATACAATTTGAACAAACAAAAATGTGTATTATTTAGCTATTATTTTATTTAATTCAAAGAAATATGTTTGTGTAACCATTACACAACTAAGAAAAATGATCTATGTTTCAGATTCATCATACCAATAATATTAGCAGAAAGTGTCCCTTCCCTAACTCAAACTGTTAATTTCATTTTTCTCGTACCTGCCTACCGTTTACATTGTCTTTGGTTGTTTGCGCCTGCAAAATAAATGCGAGAATAACGAACGAACGGTAAACAATTGTAAAATAATAATAGTAGGTAAATACATGTAAAGTTCTGGTTCGCAAAAATTTCCAAATTAGTATTTAGATTTTTAGTACAGAGTGATACTCCGGATATGGAGACCCCATATAAAAAAAACTTTTAAGGCGTTTTAAGGTTGCTTACCTTCCTCAAAAGGAAAAAAACAAGACCCTTATAAAATCACTATGTTGTCCATCCGTCCGCCTTACGAAGACTTACGAAGTATGTTGCAATATTTTGTAGTCGTTTGAAGTCCATATTGTCTTATTACATCTTATTACAATATTTACAATGTATGATAGCGTGTGATCTAGAACGGTGACGCAGGCGCACAATCTCCACTGAGGTGTTGGATGGAGGCGTCTTTGCCGGGCAAAACGGTAGGGCTGTCAAAAGTTATGCTTATACTTTTTAACACCTAAAAGTTCGTTATTCAATCGATCGGACAAGCCGGGTAAGACCTCGTGGCCTGAAGCAGTTTATATTATTCACTTGTAACTAACTAAATAGTGGCTGTTTGAGCTGTAGAGCTCGTGAAGTTTATCGAGTGAAAAAATAATAAAGACGGTTGCTGTTGTTGTGTGTGATCGTGTGTTGTGATAGTGTGTTGATTGTTGCTATTGTGGCGTCTTAATTAGAAAAAAAGTATCTTGAAATGGCCTGAACATTTTATTTTTTACGTTTTAATTTCCTATGGCCCCGCAATTTTGAAAAAATCCGAAAACTGAATCTACAAAAGGATTCTATAAAATTAACGAGCCTTGGCACAGAATTTCATGAGAATCTGCCTAGAAATGCGACCTGAAGGAACATAAGTAGGTACAGCCGGACATAGTTACGAAAGCATTTATGTACAAGCTGGAAACGGAGAGACTTCGTTCGCACTTCGTGCTGGCTCAGGTAACTGTAACTATGCAACAAACAATGTTAATCCACTACTGATGGCTTCTAGAGTTAGCTCTGGTGATAATGAAATATGAAGAACATAATGTCAATGACAAACAGATTAAATGTGAAAATTTTGTCCCGAACCTACTTCTATCAATATGATAATGATAAGAGAAATACTATTTTGTTTAAGATTCAATACATCCAACGTCATTTCTGAATTTATCGAATAAATATTCAAAGAAATAAGTCTCACTATGTTGCAATTCCGTGGTATTGATCCCCATTAATTCAGTCCCAATGTTCCCAGCCCTAGGGCTACGTTGCGCCATACAGTCACGACGCTAACTAGCGAGGACGACACCAGCACATGCGACTCCATCACGGCGCTCGATACCGGTGTAATTGATGGGACAGCCGCCACTGACGTGATAATTTGCAATATATTCAAGGACTGACAATGGTTGATATTGTTATTAAAGAAAAGTGAGCGTTTTGGTGATGAGCAATTTTATAGTTAGGGAATTGTCATAAGACGTTCGTTATATTCATATCTATCACATCACATAATATATGTAGGTACTCTCACTATCACATACGTTTGTGGCAGGTTGCACGTACAGCACGTACTGGATATTTTAGTGTAGTATTTATAAAACTATGGGTTGTGACCGCTGGGGTTGGCCGCCAAGCCTTACTTAGGGAATCACGGGTAAAAGAAAAGAGGCAAGTGCAAACCAGGGGGCCGCTAGAATTTTTTAACTTGTGGGGTCGCGTGAAAGACTGAAACTTTCATATGTTCCAGCAGGTGGGTATTTCTTATGAAATTTCAAAATTTTAGATATTATTGAATTTTTTTTTTGATAAATTTAGTTTTTTTTTTGCAGAAATCACAAACTAACTAATGACTCGGGAATCAAATTTCGAAATTTAATGAGAAATACCCAGGTATGTTTACATAGGAAGGTACCGACGTAAATGTAAAGCGAAATTTTAAATGAAATGAGCTTTTAAATTTTGTTTCGCTATGAAACAGATTAATAATGTCGATTAAAAATTGGGGTGCATCGATAACCGAAGTAGATTTATTATTATTGCATCAAGGACTCCCACGGCGCCGTCGATAGACAGATGCACGAAATTAAACGCGGAGACACGACACGACGCGTGAGCCGCTCTTGCATTACCATTGATATCACGCTCGCCGCCGACCGAACTATATAAAACCCGAACCCCTCAAATCTAACGTATTCCTAAGCTAAACCTTAATAAAGCAGCACATATTAACTGTAATCCTAGCATTACTTAGAATAGTCTTCTACAATATTAATGCAAACAAAATATTAGAGAAAATGTTTATAGTAAGCTTTTTAAAATATTTCTCAGTAGTGCTGTGATTTAATTACTTCTGTGTTTAATCAGTTCGTCTGTTTTTAGTGGGTTATTTGGTTCAGCGCTCTTGCGTGGTCAACGAGCAAGTGTGAGCCCCCTGTCAGCAGCTACCTCCCGCCGTCAACTGGTGGCAACGGCAGACCTGCCCCTCAGTATGGGCCCCCAGGGTTAGGAAATGGATCCCCCGGCGGTCCTGGGGGACGATCAGGCCCTGGAAGACAGAGCAACCAAAATCAGATCAGTGATTCGTATTCGCCCCCAGGCCAATTTCCTCCGTCGAGTAACTTAAATGCTGAATACGGGCCGCCAGGGCAAGGCTCCGGACGTGGTGGCGCCGGTTCAACCCAAAGTGGTTTTGGTGGCAATCCATCACAAGGTATTTCTCGAGGTAATCCATCTCAAGGTGGCTTTGGAGGCAGACCATCTCAAGGAAGTTTCGGTGCCAGTCCATCTCAGGGAAGCTTCGGTTCCCAGCCACAACAAAGCGGCCAAGGAAACGCCAATACACCGAGTATCGAGTACGGCGTCCCCGGGCAGAGCCCCAATTCATTTGGAAGAACGGGAAGTCAATCATCTGCAGGCGCAGGAGGTAGGCCTGGTGCCGGTGGGCGACCGCAATCAAGTTACGGTCTTCCAAATCAGCAGTCTAATTCAGGCCGATCTCCCGGTGGCGGTAACAGTGGTAGTGGACGTGGTGGCCAGAGCCCTGGTCAGCGACCAGACAGTTCTTATGGTCCACCGCCGAGTGGCGGATTCCAGCAACCAAATAACCAGTTTGGTGCTGGTAGGCAGCCACCTAACCAGTTCTCAGAATCGCAAAGAGCACCTGAGTCTTCCTATGGGGCCCCGAACGCTAACGGTCCACAGGGTGGGTTCGGAGGACAAGATCCTACCAGAGGTTCACCTTCGTCGATGTACGGTGCACCGGGTTTTGGAAATGAGGGTAGTGGTAGAGGCACTGGTAGTAGCGGTTTTGATAATGGTGGAAGCGAATCCGATGTTAGTATTTTGAAATAGTACGAAATATCTCAAACGCTTTGAAAAAATTGCTGTAACAAGATTTGACTGCGACCAATTTGTCACCGTAATGAAATATGGTACCTGCTATGTACCTATTACAACTTTTTTTAAATGTTTTAGGAGCCAGCTAAATACGAGTTTAACTATGAGGTCGACGATTCGCAGACAGGTACTAAATTTGGTCATTCTGAACAACGTGACGGTGACGTCGCCACCGGGGAGTATAACGTAGTGCTGCCCGATGGCAGGAAGCAGGTGGTCGAGTACGAGGCTGGCCTGCAAGGATACAAGCCTCAGATACGATATGAGGGTTCGTTTATTACAAGTCTATGGATGGCACATTACGCAACACAAAGTTTTTTCATCATAATAATATGAGATAACAATTAACCACGTCTACAACAACACTTTCTCTTCTGTAAGATTAACACATGATTGAGTTTTGGGTTTCTACATATATTTAAATTGAGCTAAAAATATTATGATTTATAAGGAGAGGTCTTTGAAGTTCCGTCTATTTCAAATGAAATCAAGGTTTTTTTTTTACAGGTGGTGCTGGCAATGGTGGGTCAGGTTTTGGATCAGGTTGGTAATTAATGAATTTTTGCAACTAGACATTTACTTCGATACCTCAAGCTGAAATATGGTACTTTATTTTGACAAACCACCAAGGAATATTATATTTCCTAGTTTTAGGACAAGACTCCTTCAACTTTATTTGTCTTATGTTTATTTTGCACAATAAAGAGTTTACATAAATACATACATACATACTTTATATATCTTTTTGCAACTAGGGCGATTCATTGGGTTTCTTAGTTTTATATTTGTATTTTTTGTTTCATCAGGGAACAGAGGTTCAGGACGTGGTTCCCAAGGCTATCCACAAGGCGGACCAAGCAGAGGGGACTTTTCTGGTAGTGATAATGATGTTGGTTACCCACGAGGTGGACCTGGGGCTGACAGTTCAGCACCTGGTCAATATCAAGAACAAGGCAATCAAGGAGATTTCCAGGATTACAATGATAGGTCATCTCAACAAAGAGACGAGGGAGAATCAGGATATCCAAAAGGAGGACCTGGAAGCGGTAGCAACGGAGGGAATCAAGGAGGTCCAAGAGGTTCTCAAAGGGGTCCACAGAACAGTCAAGGGAACTCTGGGTATCCATCTGGAAGTCCCGGTGGGAACGGAAATGGTCTGGAAAGTTTGAACGGTAATAATGGATACCCCAGTGGTGGTCAAAGAGGTCCATCTAGTGGTGTTCAAGGAGGTGATACTGGATATCCGGGACAAAGGCCTCAGGGAGGCAGTGGGAGCTTTGGCGGCCAAAGGCCAGATGGTGGTAGTGGTGGATACACAAGCGGCGGACCTCAAGGAGGCAGAGGCAACGGTGGAGGCCAGGGAGGAGACGACGGATACCCCAGCGGCGGTCCTAATGGCCCTAGAGGTTCCGGCTACTAGTAATAACTGATCGGACTCACTAAAAACTTATCAAACCACTATAAGCTTTCATAATGTTACAAATGAGATTAGAAAATAAGAGACATTGTAAATAAACGTTTTATTAATATAACATAAACAGTTTTTATGTAGTATTTTTACCACTACAACTAATGTAAGTAACTACGTACTAAGTAAGTTGATCAGTTATTCTATCTACAAACATATGAAAACACGATTATGTTTATAAATAATAAAATAGCTAGCCATCCAGTAAGTAAATTTATTAAACACAGGAGGAGGGATAGGCAGGTACTTAGACGAAAGCATGTCGACAAGTAAACAATTCAAGTTATTGCATTATATGTTTACGTACCTACCTGAAATTATTGTGTTAATTTACTAGTGTCAACATCATCACAGTAATTTCGACTAGAAATGGACAAAAAGTTGTATTCTGTTCATTTTGCATGTGCACATTAGGTCATTATTTATTGACAACTGACGAGCTTATTAAAACATACAAAAACAAATAATTACAAGACTAAATAATTCAATAACAAAATAGTTTTTGGATTTTACAATTATTATGTAAATGTAATTGGTAAAAAACTATAAATGCCTTCAATATTTTCAAATTAAATTGATATCACAAACCAAACGAATGCATGACGGAATTAGGTATCTACCTACCTACACCAAAATACAATTGAGAAACAAGATCACTTTACCTTTCTTCTTGAATCACTCTATCTATTAAAAAAATCGCATCAAAATCCGTTGCGTAGTTTTAAAGATCTATGCATACATAGGGACAGACAGACAGACAGCGGAAAGCGGCTTTGTTTTGCACTATGTAGGTATTGATTATATGCAGACGAAGTTGCGGGGAGAAGCTAGTTATTTTATATAGCTTCGCGCTCGCACTTAGCACCTTTGTAAAGTAAGAGGAGTTAATAATTTTTTTATTATTATGTGGAGTTCTTGTTTTCATCAACACCGCTAGAATAGACCCCACAATAGTAATGAGTTTCATGTATGAGTATGATTACTGATTGCATTTACATACATGACAAAAATATTGTCGCAATCAGCACAACAGCATATAAACAATTATCATCAAATTTAAATGACCTGCAATATTTATCATATTATTTTAACCTAGGCCAAAGCTTTTAGCCGCGCGGGTAAAATGAACAAGAGCAACTTTTAATAACATTCAGGTCCTTTTCAGATTGTTTATATTTTAATTTACTTAATTTGAATCCACATAATTTTGATATTTATTTCATCTTTAATCTAGATACTAAAATAAAATCTGTATCAATAAGATGAAGCACCACTAAGGACATACATGGAAATAATACGGTTTTAATTGAAAAATGGAATAAAATCAACAATGAAAATAATAAATCAATCTAAAACAGTGCACCTATTAAAATACAAAGAAACAACGCGACGGTGGAACTGTCCAGGTACCCTGCGCTACCTGGAAACAAAACGTTCACATATATTAGCTCTGGATATTATACACAATGTATATAGCCTGAGAATCTTCTATTTGGCTCTACAAATTGTCACTGCCGGTCATGTCAACGACCAATTTTAAAACATTATTTTCCTTTTGATGATATAAATATTTTATTGTAATGAAAATATTTTTCGTTTATTTCGTTGTAATAGATAACATACGCAACAATCTTAAGAATTTCAGGTAGACTGGTGGGAAGTAACTAACTTACTAAATGAATTAACTAACTGTTGTTGACGGGGTAGACAGAGCCTAAAGTAACAAGACCTAAACGTCATTTATTTCATTTCTAAATAATTTCATTTTTCTCCACTATGCTCGGAAATGTATGCATTACTGTAGCAAAACCAGTAAACGAAATGCCAAATGCTCGTACAATCTTATGGAACTGGAGCGTTTAAAAGTGTCTTAAATAGTTTTGTTTTTACCAATACCTACTGTTGCGGGAGTAGAACATTGCCACAAATTTGTTCAATTGCAAGTCAGTGGAGTGTTTCAATTTTATTTTATTTCCTCGCATTTTTGGAGAAAAGCACTATACCTACATGCCTCGGCGGAAACGGAATTCGTGGATTCGTATTTAAAAGTCAAACTACATACCTACTCATCCGTGAATTGCATTTTCTTGGCCTCTGCAGCAATGTACCTACTATTCAATCAAATTAACCATTGTCATTACCGTAACACGGGGTAAGTAGGAACAAAATTGAAGTTCAAACCTCGATAAAAAAATATTTTCATATGTGGCAAGTTGATTTTATAAATAAATAAAATCTTCCGGCGGTATTAATTTTAATTTAATAATGATCATTTAATAACGTTTCGTTTCGCAGTTCAAATAATAAGCACTAAAATATAGGCAAATACTAAGTCAGAAGGGATAGAAAAAAATGACGATAACAAATTAGCAGAAAAATATAACTAAACTACTTTTAGAGCAAGCTGAGTCACAAATTTTAAGTAGCAAGTGAAAACACAAAATATTAGTTCTACCCGTTCTCACTCCGCTTTACGGTACCTACTAAGTATTTAGGGTAGGTACGCGTCAACGGTTATGTTGGTTTAATTGATTAAGATATACCTATGTTTCAAAGTTAACCAAATATATATTTCATGTGACGGTTTTTTTATGAATACTAAGTATGTACCCAATTATTTTTAACATAAAACATATAGGTAATTAAACTATGTCATCAACCGCGACCGCGTGCGTCATTCGCTCGGTTCAGTCTTATCCAGTAATCGTCAACTAGAACTGTTTTTGACTTGTGAACTTACCACCTGTTTGTGACGTAAGAGACCAGGGCTCCAAATGTTTGGAAGGCTCTTCGATCTGAATTTTAATAGTGCTGGTGCTCGGCTCCTTTGTAGTCTTGAAGTACTGCTCCGTTGTGGTCTCTATGAGCTTACCCTGTTTGGGGCGTAGGAGCATCTGGTACCGGAATACGGCCTCTTTATGATACAAAGGCGGTACTGTGGCGCGGCACTAAAACAAAAATTGTGGTTCCAGTACTTCTAACAGGTTAACTGGAAGAGCTTCGGCTCGATTATTTTAGATTCAGGACTATTACTTTAGAGATAAGATTAAATTTCGGAGGTAATAAACAGACAGTAAAACACTTTTAAGTTACCGTTATTGTCATGACTCCCCGCAGGAAATGGCTAGATAGGACCCCAAAGCTGAGCTCCAGTGTGGTGTCAGTGGCGTCAATCCGGTGCACTGATCGCGTGTACCACGGCCCGCGAACGTGGTACACCGGCGCCGGATATCCATTCACCAGCCACTGGATCTGGCTCGTCGGCCGGGAGCCCAGGGACGAGCAGTTCAGCTCCAGTGGTTCATTGACCTTGTAGAATTCCCGGAGGCCCGTCACTTGCGGTTCTGATTCAGGGAGAACTGCAATAGATTGAACAAAGTTAGTGGTGAATGTAAAAGTTAAACCATACTGTAAAAGGTAATGCTCTAAATCCAAGACTGTATAATTATTTTAATCAGGCATAATTTTTCGTAGATCCATGAATTAAAACAATTATTATCTAGCTTTTCATCAACCAAGTTGATCGAGCCGCTGATCGCAATGTTACACGAATTATTAAATTCACACAATGAATTGATACTAAAGTAAGTGAATGACTCTCACGGTGTACGGAGATGCGTCCCTTGGCAGAAATCTGTTTGAAGCCGGGTCCTTCGCCAGTAACTTCGCAACGGTACTCGCCCTCCGATTCGCGGTTCATGTGCAACAGCGTGACGGATGTCAGGCCAGAGCGCGACAACTGCAACGAAAGAACGAGACAATTACATTTAGAAATTACCCATTATTTACTAAACAGGATGACACAATCAAAGGGGTCGCTTGCCAAGATGGGACCAATGCTGGATGGTGGAAGGCGGTTACAAAGTGGTCAAAATTAGGCCGACGGTTAGCAAGCAGTTCAACATCAGATGCCATCTGGCAGTCAGGTGGAAAGCTGTAGATGATACTGGCATAAAACCGGGAAAAGTGAAGGGAATCAAGATCAGTTAGGATAAAAAGTATCTGGTATCTTCTGAACGTTCTACTTCTTTGCGTATTATTAGGAGTCGGATCTCTTTGGTTTGAATAAAGGTAAAACCTTAAAATAAACCGTAAAATATCTATCCTGTAACCTTGCATTAATATTTTATTTGTTTGTATTTGTGTTTGTTTGTTTGAGCGTAGAGGATAATTCATGTAACCACTGAATCTGTTCTGATTTTTTTTCTATTCGCTAAGGAAAGTGCAAAGTCCTTTCTGAACGTACACAAAGTCACGGGTAAAAAGCTATTTGATAAATGTATTTCATTCGTTTTATTTTTTACTAGCTGTTCCCCGCAACTTCGTCTGCATAGAATTCGTTTATCGCTATTCCACAGGAATTACGCAATTTTCAGGCCTATGGGTTATTCCAGACTATAATCTATCTATGTTCCAAATTTCATCGAGATCTGTCCACCCGTTCTGGCGTAAAAGAGTAACAAACATCCAAACATACTCACAAACTTTCACATTTATAATATTAGTAGGATTATTGAGGGTTACGTGACTATTTTGACCCATTACTTGAGTTGAGTTAGATAACATTTTAAATGAATGTCCGCTGAACGTGACAACAATGAAATTTCACGCTTGTCGACTCTGTTTACCCCTGGGTGACGACTCTGACAGTTACTTTGACCTACTACCGTACTTGTGTATTTGTTGTTCAGCTACGTAGGACTTCAATTATAACCAAAAATGTACAATATATAAACACAATAAAGATAGGTAGAGCAGAAAGTAGGTATTTGCTGTCCTGCGGTTCTCGAGTTTTGCGCTTAGCAACATTATTTGCTATTTATATAGGTAGATTAAAATCTAATATATTTCAAAAGTCCAGTTCTTATAGATATTAAAATTTAAATAAAATGATAAGAAAACGTCGCTTACCAAATTTTTACGATTATTACTTGGATGCCATTAAAATTGTTAAGTAATATGTTGGTAATTTGACTAAAAAAGTTATTCCTATCGGTTCAAACTCTCTATGCGGGAAGTCATAATAAGAATATCTCTCTCTACGAAGGTATTATGTCTGGCTGGAGGCCCAAATTCGAGACTCGGAGGTTGTATTTGCGCATTTGTGTGTAAAACCTACGATAACGAGAGAACTCTTTAAAAAACCAATTTATCGAAACTTGGTGGCGCTAGGAGTAACACTATAGTAGTAAACACTTTTTTCCGTACGCCTAACAAACATGTAGCTACCTAATCCTACTTACAACACTTGCAACTCACATCAACGGACACTCCGTGTCCTTTAAAGGCTTGAGGGCTGTTCCCACTAGGCTTGTACCCGTAGAACTCCTGGTCATCCTTGAACCACTTGACAGCGTACAGCTGCTGCTTGTCCAGGTCGAACTTACAGCCCAGAACGGCGTCCTCGCCCTCGGCAACGTGCAACGGGATCCGAAAGTCCCTTATCCGAAGACATGTTACTAGACCTGAAATAGAATGGAATGGTGATTTGATTATTGTTAACTTTTGTATAGCCAATACGGGTATATCATAGTTCTATGCACTGACGGAACTTGGATATAAAAAATAAAGTATTTTATCCGACTTAAAAAAAAGAGGAAGTTATAAATTCGAGAGATTTTTTGTTACTGTCACTGTAAATATTAGATTCTGCCGAACATATAGTTCATTTCCCTTATGGTATAGTTCATGATGGTTTCAGTTAAAATGCTATAGAACAATTACATTAGTGTAAACTAATAAGTTTTTAACAAAAATTTCATTTTTTATTTCAAGGTTTTTTTGCTGACTGTACTTGCATTGTCATCCGTCTTAAATATGTGTGTATCAAATTTCAAGTCTATTGGACCAACCGATGAAGAGTTCCCTCCTGCGGAGAGGATCCAGGCTAGGTCACCAGAACTTCACTACCAGATAATTGTATTGTCATCCGACTTACATAAGTATGCAAAATTTCAGCTCAATCGGTTAAAGATATCTGCTTCAAAATTGAGTCGCAAGATTCCACCCGGACAAACATTGTAATTGTAATAAAAATAATAATAATTAACTTACGTCACTGGATCTGAAATGGATTACCTACTGCCCTATATTTCAAGCATGTTGCGATAAAACGCCAACATACTTAGTTCTAGTGACTCTGGTCAACCATCGCATTTATAAGGCTGGTCACCCTTGCCTTAAAAATTTACAAAGCGATGTCGCACGGTTTCCAGCCTGGCTTAAATGCTTTTCCAGAAGCCTGCATTTAGGTATTTGGCCCATGTATTGAAGCGCTCGGGGGCAGTGGCTCTTAAATTTTAATAACAGGTCCCATAACTGGATGAATTTCATGTCGATTCACCTCTTAATTAAGGCATGAATCGGCTTTAAAAACGAAAAATGGAAGCTTGTTGTTCCATTGTTTCCTGTCAATTAGGGACACTTCATGCAAGTAAATTAAACCAGTAAGCCCCCTCTCATCTTTAAATATGCACAACAAATTGGGTGCTCTTTATGTGATGGTAACACCCTTTACCTACTCCTTTGTCTTTTATCCTTAAGTGACAAAATTCCTGCTTCCGCTCTCGTTATTACAAATCGCGATTTACAGGCAATAAAACGTGAGATGATTGTTAAACGTGTTTATTCTTTGGAGGATCGCGAAGTCTCGAGCGGGCGCTTTTCATGCAACATTCGTCTTTATACTGTTTAGGTGTTGTTGTGAGCGGGAAGCCCTGTCGAAGCCGAGCCACAAGGGGCCGCTATCTCGCCACTGTACGTGTACAATCGACAAGCATTTTTCGGGGGGAGATAAAAGCTTGCGGGAAAGTGACATGGGACCAATTGACCGATTACTATCTCTGATAACTAAAAATCGACATTATTGACAAATTGGCTTTCTCTTTTACAGGAGTCATTCTTCGCAAAATATGAAAAACTATTTACTATTTTTATAAGGCAATCGGTTAAGCTACAAATTGAGAGTTTTTTTCATTATCCTAATATTATAATCGATAATACCTAATAAGAAGTTAAAGAAATGAAGCTTACCTCTCACTGACAGTAATACTAATAAAACACTCAACAACCGAACTGTACGCATCTTCCCTCTCAGCCAATTCTAACCTAGTCAACACAGCTCTACAGGGGACGCACTTCACTCGAAAGTGTCCTTCTTAATACACAGCACATCACCTTTCACAGACACTATACAGCAATATAAATTACCTACTTATAAATCGACCATAAATAACGATAAAGTGAACTTTGAAGTCAGACAAAATTTGCCGTTTGTGGCGGTATCG
The DNA here is from genome assembly GCA_949127965.1 of Pandemis corylana. Taxonomy (NCBI): domain Eukaryota; kingdom Metazoa; phylum Arthropoda; class Insecta; order Lepidoptera; family Tortricidae; genus Pandemis; species Pandemis corylana. The sequence goes on along the minus strand of OX421858.1, from coordinate 6,086,947 downwards.
AAATAGGCCAGCAAAATTCCGGCGACTCGGCTAAATTTAAATCTCGTCGCGATGTCTCGCGCATGCGCATTAGGCGATTGGGAAGATTACACACATGTGCCTTGCCGCAAGCTGGACAATCAAAAGACATATTTTTAATTTCATAATGTGGGCTGAGATCCGTTCAGACCGACAACACTATCGTTTCCCGATGTCGCTGTGAAGATAATAAGGTCACTGTCGTGTGGAAAAATTTAGAGTACGCAGTCGAGAGAGAGAGAGTCTTAAATGATTTCATGATTTTTACTTATTTGTATTAATATATTTTCCTACCTATAATCTTGTAGTAGTAACTGTGGTTATATACACGGGATCAAATATGATGCATATAAAAACAGATGGGCAGGATCATACATTGACAAGTACGAGTGGTGGAAGGAAGGGGGGTTTACCCAGAAGTGGAACACTTCTATGGACTAATAGAAACAGAAAGTAATTAAATGGTGAATGTTGGTATATTTATAACGGTTTAAACTAAGTAATCCTATAATAGACTCCCAGCATCGGGGTTATCAGCGAACCATTATACGTATCAACAAAATAAACGTCACCTTATATTACCTTGCATTTTGTCCGCAGAGCTATTAAAATCTCAGCCTTTTCGTTAAAGTAGCATACAGCCACCTATTTGTATTTGAATCTGGCCCCATATCCGTAACGGTTGTATCAAAAGGTACCTGAACTGGAACAAAGGTCTCGAGACCTGAATTAATGTGGATTTGCGGTCCATTCACACAGTGCTGGGTACACTCGGACAAATAAGTTTATTTGCGAACATTTAATATTCGCTTCGGGCCCGAGTTAATTAAGCTGGGGGTAAGACCAAATTGGCCCCTCTACCTTCACTATGAGTGATCTCCTGCCCTGGTTTTGGAAATGAGGATGAAACGTCATTGGAATACACGGAACAATGCTTTGCATTCCTGCTGCTGACAATCGTTACACAAACACTCTTAATACCTATATCAGCGTGATATCTAAAATCACAATTTAATTCCAGTAGATGTAGATTTAGAGTAGGTGGCTAAGCTGTTTTTGTTTTGGTGACTTTACCGCTGTCTCGTGTTCTGATTAAAGAGCGTCTCTACTTATTAAACGGAATCATACTTTGTCCATTTCTCCGTGTTTCCATGGTTTAGGAATCACAAGTTTCCTCATAGCAATTTAATAAAAATGTAACGGAACGCAATCTATACTACTGAATAATTATCGGCCATACGTCATTCTGTTTTTTCGTGGATCGGCATCATCACGTAAGGTGTAGCGCATCAAACAGACATTCCTAGTACTTACATTTAGTAATAAACTCTGCCTGCAGTCGCGAAACTTCAACAACAACTTCAATAATGACATTGATGAAACATGAATCTTTTAGCAGTAAGTACTGGCTAAGTACTATACGTACGATACAATAGCAGTAACAATAGCAAGTAAGTACCGACAAGGAAGCTGATTTATAAAGTAGGTCATAAGAATGGACAAGACATTTTAAAATTTTGTTCAGTTATATTGTACCTAATTGACGTAGGAGTACCTACCATGTTCAAAGTTGAAGAGCTTTAAGAGTCCCTTGAAGACATTGTTTTTTAATAAAACATTTATTAACAAAAGAAATTTCAAGAATTATTAAAGAAATAAATAATTATTAACATTCTAAGAATTATTATGTTTTCAGTACTTACTTACTCTATGTGATCGGAAAGCAACAAACGGATTACGACGTCTTAAACATAGACATTAGTATGCTTAAAATCCGGCGGTTATTGTCTGAAGTATAATTACTTAGTGATTAAACAAACTTACCGGCTATATTTTATTATTATGGAGAATAATGGCATTTGATGAAAACTTGATATTGTTTAAATTAAAAATTGTAATAATTGTAGGGTCCCACACTAGGGCCCCAAGGATAGTCAGATTGTTCTGTTAATATTTCTAGGTAGCTTAATGTTTGATCTACCTAATACGATGAAAGGCATAAATAATTCAGCAAAATTCGCCCTGAAATCAACTTCCGTCGCTTACAACCGCAAGATGCCCTAAGAAAGTTAGGAACTTTCTAGGAAGGCATCTCAACAGCCGAATCGTTTTTGCACAGTATAAATCTCAATGAGTGAATCTCTCGCGGTCCTCACACTACGCGAGTCAGGGAATGAATGAATGATTAAACGTGGGTGTTGTTCATTTGTTTTCACTTTGGCCCGGACAGTAGTGCGGTTGGCGGCGTAGTAAAGGAGAATTACGTGGCCCGCGGGACTGGGCGCGAGTAAATCATCATTAGAGCCGTGCGGTCGAGGGACAAGCCTCGTCTTTATAAAAGATTCAACTTAATACAAACGAGAAGGACGAGTAATGGCCGACTTCTTCCGAGTTCCTCTAAAATTTGGCCTCCAATTAGAAGTATATTGCCACGCTTTTACTATTTTAAATGAAAATATTAGTTTTGTGTCTTTTAACTTGAAGCTTCTTTCTTAACTTATTTGGTAACATACTTTCGCTAAAAAAAAAAATATTTTGAAAGCGTATGTAGTTAAAAGGTATCATTATCATACGAAAAACTCATATTTTCATAGTTATTTTGATGCCTAAAAATTTAAAATTAAATTGAAAGTGATGCGTTTCGATGAAATTATAAAATATACGTATTGCGCCGGATGTAAAGAAATACTCATAAATTTTGTGATTTCATTAACCAATGCAATATATCATGCAGTAAATGTCTGAAAATTATAAGGTCTTAGCGGAAAATGTTTTATTGCCAGTCCCGGGGCGGGAGCAAATGGGCTGTAAGGGATGCGTCGGTGGTTCCACCCGCGTTACTCCTCGATAAATATCAAATAGAGAAACACGTACTCAGTCCCGCGTGAAGTATCGAATCACCCGTTATTTGAGCATTGCGTCTCATAAAATCTAACCTAGAGGTTGTGGACACAAAATTTCGTTCGAAACCCTTGCGCGTTTTGTTTTTTTCTGTAAACAAGATCTATATAATTTGCGTATGTTCAAACAGTTTTTTTTTACCAATTTTAATATTATGGTGTTAGATACCAATTACAGAGTTTTCTTCCTCACGAATTAATTACCCTCACGTCCCGTTGCCACGAGTCAACTCATGTCCCGTGGCGTGTGGTGGTCTATTCCTTAATAATAGTCTACATAATTGACCACATTTCCCAACAAGTTTCTGCGGATTGCGGTTATGAAATTGCCCCCTAACTTGTACAAGAATAGTGCCAATTTCGGGCTATTCCCACAAATTATCCGTGTGATTTAGTGCGATGTAGGTCAGGTTCAGGTAGGCGCCGAGTTCGTTGCAAACTTTAAATACAGGACGTTTATGAAACTGTCGGCTGCGAAAGTTTAGTTAATCAGACGCGGTGAGCCGGCGGGTCAAACTAGTTTAGAGTTTTCTCCGCTATCCCTGGAGATGGGACAATGTGGGGATATTTTAAAATTATTTCATTTACATAGGTTAATTGGCAATCCGTGTTTAATCTCGTGACGCTGAACCGTTTAATTAAATTACCCGTAGGATAAACGCGCGGAGCGGCCAGACTGCCATTAATGAAGTTCTTAAACTGGCCGAGTATAAGTGCCTAGTGATCAACACGCCATTTTAACTCTATTTAGACCCTCATTCCACTACACCAGTCTTGTGAGCTCTTCAAAGTCACTTTAATTGTTCCGAGAGAGTCGCACAAAAGGTCTCTTTCAAATATCGTTGTTAGTAAATAATAAAAAGCATTGCAACATAAAATAATACAATATTATATAGATAGATAAGATAGATAGATACCTACCTAATAGTAATGTTTATTGAGTAACATAAAATAGTTCAAACTAACTTGCTGGCATTAAATTTCTGGGAACAAGGAAGCAGTAGCTGGGAACTAGGTACTGTTTGAGAAAAATATTGAAATCATAAACTCATATTGAACATTATTCATATTGCTTACCTAGTAATTTTCTCTATGTACCTGTTTTCTGACATAATATTATGTGGTGTTGTTCAATAGTCATTGTATTTATTGTACGCTTACAATAACATTAGTGAGTAGAAGACTTCATAATACTGCTGTCACTTACTTTGAGTTCTGCTGGTCTGGGAACAAAGAAAAAACACAGAATGTACCAGTTGCTTTTCTTCCCGCACTGATGGTAAAAGCCCATCGAGGGAATGGGCGAAAATCTTAGGAATCATGTTTATCGGCGATGCGGCTAGCAACCCATCACTATTTTGATTCCACTTTCCACCTATACGCCCACAATCATGCTAAACGTGGCCTTAAGGTCTTGTTGCCTTGGGCTATGTCTAGTCTACCTCGTGGGGTATGAAGACGTGATATATGTACGTGATTTATATATGTATGTATGTACGGTTATTGCATTGCAGATACGGTAAAATACGGTAAGGTAACATACCTGCCTAAATTTTCAAAAAGGATAATATTCTCTTTATTTGTAAACGTGTTATGTAAAACCGGTTCAAGTGTCCTACCAGAGGTCGTGCTGAGGGCGTGTTCAATTAATAAGTAACGTAACGTAAATTATACTTGGTAATGATTTTAGTCCAGTTAACTATAACTGCCGTATTGTTTCGTGAAAATGATAGAAAATGTAGGCAGGGAACCGATTTTTGGGACCACGTCTGTAAAAATATCACTCTGAAGTATAGTGTTAAATTTAAAGTATTCGTTGAGGAGCAGAAAATTACCAATTCTAAATCGTTTTGTTAGCTTGTAAAATTTTTGCAGAACAGTCTAGACACTTTAACTCTAATCTCTTTCTTTAACTTTAATCTGTCTATGATTTTACAATTGTACTACTGATTCTTACATACAAACAGTCAGGCCTTTTTCCCACTGGGGTAGGCAGAGACTACTTTGTTCCACTTGCTACGATCCTGACAAACCTCTTTCGCTTCATCCACATTCATCGATCTCTTCATACATGCTCGTCGGTTTCGGGTACTCTTGATCTTGTCTTGGGTACTGATTCTTTATTATAAATTGTATTTTACGTGTTACGAGCGTAGTGCCACTTTTCTAGGCAAGAACAGGGATCTATTGTTAAACTCCGGACGGACAACTCCTGTGGTTGCTAGTTTTCATGGGTGACGGTGATCGCTTACCATCCGATGGCCCGCTGGCTAGTTTGCATAATTCTTTCCTTTTAATAAATACTATGGCGGTAGTAAGTGCAAATGAAGGTGAAGTAAGATTTATTAAGATAAAGGACTCTAATAGGAGTGAATACAAAACGTATCCAGTTCATTTTATACCATCAATGTAGTTGCTAAGCTAAGTGCAAGCTCGAGTCGGATATCGCTATCGTATGTGTGGGGTATTTCGGGAGAGGCTGTGAGCGAGTACGGGTGCAGAGAAGGCGACACTCGTAGATATTCATTACGGCGTGATCTTGTTACTGCTGAAAGTAAATTTCGCCTGTAAACTGCGTCCTGCAAACTTCACAATGAATTGGAACGGTGGCACAAAGTTATTTATCTCCAGCTTTACCAGACTCGGCTGTTACCAGATGTCTATAAAATTTGTGTCAAGTTTTAAATTGTCACGTTGAATCCGTAAATTTCTTTACAAATTTCTGCTCTGGAACGAAATTTAAATTTAGTTCTTAGCTATTCGCAGGATCTTAATAAAACTTTTGTGTGCATTCACACTTTGCGCCGTGGGACCGGGTAGTAGAATACCGGCAACTTAGCACAATTTACCAAGAGACTCATATTTAATATTAATGATACGATTCCTTATAATCTCCAGTTGCAAATAACCGATTTAAGTGTGCTTAAAAAAATGTAAGCGCTTTTAATGCTGCCCAAGCAGAGGTTGGCAGTTTGCGGCAGTCTGGTGAAATAATTGATTTTCTGTTAGGAGCCACTGTCGAGTGCGCGATTGGATTAAAGTTTATTTTAGGGCAGCGGATCGGAGAAATGGAGCCAGTTTGTTTTGACTACGTACACTAAATAAACATCAATGCTAATAGTTGGAAGGATATTGGACCCTCGCTATCTCCCCTTTGGCGAGCAACAATAGCGTGAGCCATTTCCAGGCATTTCCCATTTAAATTTGTTCCCTCGGTTACGTTATCGACAGGGGTTGTCGAGACACGAGGGCTGGTGACTCACCCGCAGCGGCTCGCACTCGCAGTCAGCTCCTCTGCTGGCTCCGCTAATAAAATTGACATTACGAATTTCTAAAGCTACTAATTCAATTTGGTTTTCGTACGATTGTCGTCAGTTTCAACACACATAAATAACGTAGAAGTGACTTTTATGACGCTTTCATTACTAGGGTTATGAACGGTCCGCTTTTAACGACCGCTTACCACTCAAATGCATCATTACCTTATATTGACATTATCTGTTTATGGAAGCAGTAATTTTATAACCTATTTGTAAAATCAGGGTTGAATAGTGCACGAACACGAAGATTTTTTGTTCTACAGAAAATTGTATTATTTTTCTCCATAAAATTTCATGTCAATTGTCGGTTACTATAACGATGGGTCCTACAACTACAAGTCCTACGAAAAATTTGGGAAATAATTCATACCTATACAAAATACAAATGTCATAAAGATTCACGAGGATTTCTTGAACTGAAAACTTCTTTAGCGGAGTTGTGCACTTTTTTGGGATGGGTAAAAAATATTAAACTCGCATCACGGGTCACGTGACCCTGATCGAAAATTCGTATCGTAGGACGGAGGGACAGTTGCTGCTGCAGGGTGCATGTGTGTAGTTTTCACTTCTGCCGGCACTCCCGGAGTGCAACCTGGGGCTTTTTTATTGGCCCATGTATGTACAGTGAACCCATCGATAAGTAAATGACAAAATAAAAACAGTAGAGATTTAGAATAAAACTATTGTATCAAAAACGATCCAGAAATTAATCTGTCGCCCACAGCAGTGTAGACTGCATTGAAGTGTTATTTTTCCATTTCCAATTCCATCTTTAGTTATTTAAGTAAGTAAACGCTTTATTGTGTAAAAATAAAGAAACAAACACAATGTACGAAAAATAAGATATACATAGGTTATTATATAAGATATTCATAATAATTACAATCCTTAAAGGGATAAGTCCGCCTTTGTGCATGTATCTCAGTGTTTGTCAATTGTATTTTGTCTTGTTTATTTTGCACAATAAAGAGTTTACATACATACATACATACAATCCATCGTTTCAGTAGGTATGCAACGCAGCCGGCAAATTACATATTACATACCTGCTTAGCAGAAACTTGACAATTAAAGTTACATAAACAAAGAAAAACAGAATATGAGTGCGTAGTTACATACATTTTTACGCATCTTTAGAATCGAAGCCGATATGTAATATTTCATTGAGTAAATTAATTAGGAAATTCTTGTGATTCTTCCTTAAAAAATCTATTTGAAGCAAACTAAACAAATGCGTGGGTGCTTATGCAAGAGAGCAAAAATGCGTATAATAAATATATTACGCATGTTGTTTACGACTAATTAAAAAGTTACCTTTGGCATTGTTTCCTTGTTCGACGAAGGTTCTAGGAAAATAAAATAAAAATCTGATCCCGGGATTAAAGACTCAATAAAAGAAACCAAGCATTAAAACACTTACACTGGTGCACTAGGCAATGTTCCTAATTATAGAGACCTTCAATAACTAAAGAATTAACGAAAATAAGAAAAATACACAAAAGTCATCACACAACACATCAACAGACACAAAAGTCATCATACATCGATGAGTTTGTTTTATTAGTGATTGCCTGCGAGTATTAAATATTTTTATGTCTGGAAAAGCCGTTTTATTTCCGGCCTTGGATTGCAACAAAGAAATAAACTTTCCCGTTTGCTTTATAACAACAATCGATGCCTTTGACCCACTGACGGAAAAACTTGATTGGATTGACGCTTTGCAATCTTACTTAATGTATATTTATTTGAAAGACCTGTCAATGAAATATCATTTGCTTTTTGACGAAACAACAATGATGGACATTACTGGTAGATATGTATAAGAATTGAAAATGATTCGTGTTTTTTAATTAATTACTTACCAACAACTCATAATACCCTAATTTCAGCTTAAAGGAAATATTTAAGAGAGATTTCAGTAATTTACCATCGCGTTCGCTGTAAAAAATCCAGCGCTAACTGAACACTTTACTTTCTCGGGAGCAGAAAGGTACTTCAGCGTCTTTTACAAAGGGTAGCTAGTAAATCATGAACTGACATATACTTAAAAGACCTAATTGCTTCTGCCCTCTTAAGGGCGACGTTAACATTCGAATCGCCACATTATAAGGCATGCTTTGGGACTATAAATTTGGTCGTGTGACAAATTTCGCAGCTATTAAATTTGACAGCGTTCAGGCGGTACCAAAGTTGGGTGAAACAAACGCTCAATATTTCACAGAGCGTCAGAATTTACGTTGTTTACGTCCGCAGCTTACAGACGAGGTTAAAAATGCAACGTTGGGAAACACTTTTAAATAAATTAACCTCGAGTCACTTTTTGATTGGAAACTGCGGGATTGAAAACTGTCGGACAGCTTTTACTTAGAATAAAACGTTGCTACTGCGGTGCACCAGGCGGGGTAAACGACAGATTAGCATTTCCCATTTAAAATTGTAGCTATGCAACGTTTACTCCTCATAGCCTGTACAAGTGTACACCTATGCATGTTTTTTACTTACATATGCTTCGATTGTTTTTGATACTGCTGAGTGTTTATTGTTATGAATAAACGTGTAACTCAGTTTATCTCATTAATGAATGGTTTTATGGCAGCAAAAACCACTCGTAATGAATAAACAAAAACACCGAAGGTTGTTAAAACAGCAATCTTTTACGCAGCGTACAACGGAAGTCTTGAGAAAACTAATTACCCAAACGTAAATGCCTGTTATAAGCCTGACTTATTGCCTTAATCTGCGAGTGGATCGCCTCAGGTGCTCCGTACACTGTGCTTCACGCTTCACTCGCCGCTGCCGCCGAGTCGCGGACTTTGCACACTTTGCAGGCTGTATACGAACTTAATTAGGTAGGGGAACACCAATAACTTTGGAGATGTTTCAGGCTAAGAAGTTTAAAATTTTAAAGAACCGTAAACCGTAAGCTTTGATGTTTCGTAAAGAAACTATTTCTTCACAATCTATGATGACAATACTTAACAGTATTTAGTTTTATATGGTACTATAGGTACTAAATTCAACTTAAGGTTTTATTTAACTCGCAGTAGCTACCCCTATTTTAACTTGACAAGGTTAAGGCAATTTTTAACCGTACCGTTGTAAAATTATTAAGACAGGCTTCTGCAGATTTTGCACATACCTAATATTATTTTCAAAGGAAAGTTATGCAGATTCTAATGTTGTAAAGTTTTAATGTCCGTCAATCTGTTTGTTACTATAGCAAACAAATTAGGTAGGTACGTGTAGGTAGATTGTAATGAATACGCGTTCAAGCTGTTTGGAGAGCGGCGATTGACGCCCGGGGTGGCGGGGCCTTCGGCCAAGCGCCGCTTAGGACAGACTAGTACATTAATTAGTTAGGTATATATGTAGTTCGACCATTGTAAGTTAAGATGTCAGTACTTAGTCTTCCTTCGCGTAAATCGAAACACAAGATGCAAACAAAATGCAAAATGCATAAAGGTCCTATCCTAACCGGTAGAGTATACATTATTGTTTGAATAACAAAATTCGTCGAAACTAAGAAAGACCGAAAAATAAAGAAAGAAAGATATTTCTTGGATACTTATTTCGACATATCAACGCAATCAATAAATTTAAAAAAGATTTTATAACTTAAACACTAACAACAAATAGACTACGGAATTAACGACGAATATGGATGAATGGACGGACCGAGAAGCCTTAGTATTGTCCCTTTGGAACCCTTTAAAAACGGAAACCCAAAAATTGCGTGTTTATAATCCCAGCCACAACATGAAATAGTGATCCCGTCCTAGTTTTTCAGGAACATGGAAAGCGAGGTCAGTTCAATAAGTTCGGAGTGTATGATTTTTCTGTACAAAGTAAAAAAGCTGGGAAATCTGTAAAGCTGGAGTCCAAACAGAAGGCCGAAAGTACATTTCCGGAACAATCCTGATGGGTGGTTACCCCAATAACATGCTATCTGGGGTTACGCCACGCAATACAAGCTCAACGCTGATTCAGACATTCTTTACCTTTCGAAGGCAAATGAATCAACGCCATCGCTCGCCCTAAGGGCAAGGGGCTGTCGTTTGTCGATATTATTTTCATGTTCATTTGGTTGGGGAGGGAAATGACTGCACCGTTTAGGGTTGCTGTTGCTACTTGCTTATACATTCTGATTTATTTGCTGTGATTAGACATTATCGGGCTCACATTACTATTGCGCCGCGTTGTGGGAACTGGTAGAGATCATTCATTTAGTTCAACCATTGTGATTTTTACATTTAACATTATCATCATCATCTCCAGTGTATAGGTTATTACTAAGTATTAAAATATGTCGACAAAAACTGTTCTAAAATGTAGTGTCCCTGCCTAATTGACGCAGTATGTACCTAAGCTGTTTATCTAGTCAACAAAATAAGAGGAGGAAATAGTTTAATAACATTGCCTACAGCACGGAACATCTGATTATCCTGTTGTGACTTTTCAGCTCAACATAAAAAGCTACGTGTAAACAAATTATCTCAGATTAACGGTCGTAATTTTGTACCTTTAAGCTCCAATCCTTAAACAGATTTGCTATTGGGCCGTTACTAAGGAAGACGATTGGCCGTAGGTACAACAATGGTCTGGTAATAAATAGCCTCCATCTTAACTCGAAGTAATAAAAGAGGTGCAAAATACTGAAGTTATATCTCAGTCTTACTCATTACATACTACGGAAGAGAGTGAGATAAAGCATCTCGCATGGGCTAGTCTTTCTATATTCCCGCTATGATGGTGCCGCATGCAAGCTCCAGCCGTGTAGTCTTCGTGACTTGGAATTAATTGGCTCCCTAATAGTTTACCAGGTAACAAAGTTGTTATTTTATTACTTAATGTTTTCCCTAATTATGTTTATGTTCAAAATCAGGACGTAAACTGCGAACAGTAAGTTGTTTAAACACTCAGCTAACCCGGTAACAATTTACCTACAGTCAACTTTATAATAAAAACATTTTATATCGCATAAATTACAATTTACGTATGTTTAAGGAAACCTACAATAATGTTTAATGTAAGCTTTACGGGTCTACTGTGTTTTGGTTATAAAATTTGCTTATTCAAAAAGTTGGTGGTTCAGTATATGATGGAAAGTGTTTACCTGCCATAGTATAATAAATAAGTTAAGTTACTACTCTGTGTAGTGTATATAAGTGTGCGTAAACACTGAATAAATTAATTTAGCTACCTTATTAAGTACTCTTATTTCCGAGCATAATTACGTTCTAGTTCCTAGTTCTTTCCAAACGTTCATCTACGTTTTGATATTATCGAGCTCACAATGTTAAAGAATCTATCTGAATGTGAAAACAAAATTCTTACACGTGCTAGTAGGTAGGTACATTGCCAAAATATCCAAATACAAAGACTAGGCTGTGTTGGTCGTATTGAATAGGTAGGTACATGATGATGAAAATTGTGATTAATGAAAACGCCTGCCACAGTACCAATAGCTCGATAGCCGCTACTCGCACATACGTCCTTTACTAATTACGTACGACTACATTGACACTTATCTATACTAATATTACAAAGCGGTAAAGTTTGTGTGTTTGTAAGGTTGTGTCTCTGGATCTACCTAGTGTACTGAACCAATTATGAAAATTATTTTACCAATAGAAAGCAAGGGGGGTGGGGGAGGAAACTTGACTTTAACGATACCTAATTAGAACTTTAAAGCTTAATATTTCGCTGAATCAAAAAAGGTTTCCACACCCACCATATTTTTGAACGACCTTTCCAACGACACCCCACGCTATGGGATAAACGAGAAAAAAATAATCATCACCAGTTTACGTGCAGTCCCTGCCTGCGTGGTACCCTAAAAAAATGATATTCAAGATTTTATTTATACTTAAATCTGCAGTCCCACAGAGCTATGTGAAAAAATCAACCCTTTAAAGCTAACTAAGCAATCAATAGATTAGATTAAGTTTCCATATTACATATTGCCGTCATAGAAAACCTACAGGGGTTACTTCCATTTGTCTTAGAGATTTGAAATTTCATATGATATACCTCTTATAGTTCAACAAATGAAATAAATCTATAAAAATATCATTTTTGCTGTCGGCCCGTCTATGTAAATAACCAATATAAAATGTACTCACTCTGTTTACCTTTTGATTAGAAGCAGGGCTCTGCTAACTCTGGATTTTTATATTCACTTACCGTACCGAATTTGTACGGAACCCTCAGTACGCGAGTCCGACGCGCACCTATCCGTTTTCTTTTTTAAATTGTACCTATTTGTCTTTTATAAGCGCAGAGTGCAAGTACAGTGCCATCGCTTCTTAAGAAACACTACTTGAATTGTGAACCGAAAAGATAATTGCCGTATTAGTTTAATTAGTAATATCTACTGTGTTAGCTTTAATTAAATATAAGTTCTGGTATATTTATATTTACAAGAGGGAGCGCATCGAACCGCGTGATCTCGATACTTATTACATAAACCTCTGAGGTTTTCAATAGTGACTCAATTTGTAAAACCGTATTGTAAAACTTAAAATAAATTATGAATAAATTTTAAAAAAGGTAAATATACCTATTGTGTGAAAGCAAATGACACTTTTATTCAAGTTTGTTACATGAACGAATTGAGGATAAATAAATTCCCGTGTTGAAGCTCTATTTATAGGTCGGTCTACTCTCAGAAGAGTCCTCAGATTCAACAAAGCGAATGCCAGATCGGATCGTGAATACAGATATAAGTAAAAATAAATAAATTTCAGTGCAATAAGACACTTCAAACCGAATCATCGAGATTTTTATCAATAGATCGTGGCAACTTAAGGGGAACGAGTAAAAGTAAAAAATAAATACACTTTAATCCCCAATATTCAGCTCCTGGCACGTATCGCCCCGCCATTATTTCGTTCATAATTTGAATTTAACGTTCTCACATTTTAATTAATTTAGACATAGTTATGTATCTTCGTTTCTAGCTTGCAAATTGATAGGTATTATTCGTATCTACTTGTGCTTGTCACAGCTGGAATGTCTTTGAACTTTAATATATATATTTGTCTGCAGTGCTATTTATTTCTGTCAGTACTTGCCTACCTACGATGCAAATATTTTTTTAGCCTTTAGTCTATATTCCTCTATTAATTATCACACTTACTTTCCAAACACTGATAAACGAAGTAAGTAATACATTTTTATATTATCAAAAGATTGGTCAAATAGTTCACAATTTCTGTAACGAAAATGAAGCAATTGTATATTTAATTCTGTTCCTTTCCAAAATAATAAGTAGGCCGAAGCTTCCGGCATTTCTTCTTATTACTTACGTAGGTAGTCATTATTATTATTATCTTTTAATTTTGGAATTATAATAGAACGTTTCTTAAAACAGCGCGAATGGGCCATTACCTACAATGGGTAGTTAGTACTCGTTTAATTAAAAAAATTCTTTATAGATCACATAATTGTATTTCTGTTGATTCCTTAACTTTGAGCTACACAATTAGTTCATTATTTACATATTGACTCTTAATCCTAAGATTTTTATAACAATAAGCAACAATTTGAAACTGAACATTTTTAGCGCTTCTTTGGCGCAGCTAATAACTTATTATAATGTATAACATGTATATGCAATTAATTTTAAAATTTTGTTTTTAATTTCTTCTTGCCTAATGCGAGAAAATTTATTAAGTAAATTAAACAAAAAAAATTGATGTGAATATGATTATGATTTCTTTTCAAATTTTTGGTTTGTTTTAAATAACTTTACTTCTAAGCGAAAAACTTTACAATATTTATTTTATTCAAATGTCTCCTTTGCTCGACCACACACACACACACATTGCAATTAAGGGTGCGGCTCAAACTACATAGTTTGAAATGCACGGTGGATCATCATTAATATACATATTTAATTTATATTTAACGCAATTTTCGTAAGACGAACTTTTTTTGATGGCACAATCTACTAGTTTAACTATTAGTTTAACTTTATTTTATAACAATCCTGTTTAGTAACAAGTTTCTGAGAAAATTGCATTATATTTTGAACCATTGTGTACGTACCTATTTTGATCCATCATGCATTTCAAACTTTATGGATTTTAATACGTACCCGGTACAATAGGTATACCTCATTAGCCTGTAATTTGTTATCTGATACAATCTGGAGCTTGTGACTTTTATATATCAACGAAAATTCATTTCCGAAACTAGAGTTTGTGGTGAAGAAATAAAATAATAATTTGAATAGTACCTAGTTAACATTTCGCTGATATAAAAGAACAATGACGCAATTGCATTTTTACGATTTTACAAGAGAGTGATTTAAGTTAAAGATTTCAAACCGAAATCTCAAATCCCAATAACAGGTTTTTTGCACTTGTGTCATTGTTCTGTTGGATGAACGATTGGTTCTTCGCATATTTTATTTACATTATACATACTTCACAGAACAACAAAATAACTATTATACACTTACAAAGTAAGAATATTTAAAGTACCTTCGAAGTATTGTTAAGAGACATATATCATGACAAATGAAACAAAATAAAACAATTCAAATTGGTTATAAGGTCAAAAACTTAAGTAAATGGCCTGTGTTGTATGTACCTAGTAGTGCACCGAACTGATATGGGACTTAAGTCATTTTTCTAGTTTGGGACGTCAGTTAGTCTATTTGCACACATTACTCACACATACAACAGGTCATTTACTTAAGTTTTTCACCTATACTACGATGTTACAGACAGAGAGCCATCAAAGCAAACAGACAGACAAATCCCCTTTATTCATAAATAAGCTTCTGTTTATTTACCGTTCCTTGGCCTTTATGTGACACTTTGACATTTACCGTTGTTCTTGTCTATGACTGTACAGACAAGACATGAATTATGAAAATGATTGTCAGGTCTGTAACTTTTTATGAACAGAATTTATAAGCTTTAAAATTATAACACCCCACTTTACATTCTGTCCCCACTGACCCCGGTCAAACACCATTTTGCTACGTCTCAAATTGTACGTGCCAAAGGCTCTGAGACAGCCAAATTATCATATCATATCCACATCGACAAAGTAAATGTTATGAAAGTATTAAAAGTCCATATACAGCGTGTATTGTGAAGTGTTGGCAGACGATTGGCAGTTTTTACCCTCGGCCTCGGCCAGTCGAGAGGGTAAGGGCCGAGTCGCGATTGTCAACTTGTTCCAAACAATGCTAAACTAGGACAAGGAAAGTTTTAATGTACACAAACATATTCATTCATGGAAATTCCTTTAAGTAGTTAGTATTTAATGGCAGTAGGGGCAATTTCGTTATAGAGGGTAATTTTAAACATTTCGAATAGGTACGAACTCTTCACCCTTTGTTTAGTTTTAGTTTCTCGTTATAAATATATAATTTTAAGTTAGTAACGACTAATATACGGTCATGTTATTTGACTATAGACGTTTTCATCTATGTAACAAATATGTTAAGTACCTAACAAACGTCACAAAAGTGTGTTTTCTCCATATCCGAACGACTGTTAGGTTTTCGATATAAACATGTTACTAACAACATTTTTACAAACCAATACAATATTCGATAGGCAAGATAGGTTCAGTAATTTTCATTACCAATAATATTATTACTGTTTAAAAAAAAAATTAAACAGAGTTGGAAATGGAACCAACCATTTTTTTTAATAGCTCATAATATTTTTTTAAATCTAAGCTCTTCTGTGCAGACTGACCGTTGCCATGTTTTTCCATTTTCTCGTTTAACAGCGCGGTTTTGGTATTTCACCTCAACATTTTTAATATCACTAGCATCTCGTTATACGGATTTGTACAAACGAGGAGATATTCTTTTATAATAATGTAGCGCAAAGCTTAATCTTCACGTTAATCCAATAAACTTCTATATCCCTGTACAACTTATAAGATTATCTTTAAGTAGTATTTATTACGCAACTTTTATCATAATTTGTAATTGAGTCCAAATAGAAATATAAGTTTTTAACGGAGACACAAACGTCTCTTTACAGTGCGTTCTTATACTAAGGTACTTAACAATAGTATGTAAATATCTCTCGCGCAAACCTAGCTACTTTTTTATATGAAATACGATAAAGCGTATATTTACATACATAGAACGTAAGATTATAAAATTTACCTAAAATAGAAAGTAAAATTACAATGGTAATACGGAGGTTTTTGCTTGTCTATTTTTAGACACAACTTGGAATAGCCTACTGAGTCTACATGATAACAGAATTGACGTGGAGTGAAGAATTAATAGGTACATAACACAACACTACAAAAGCATTACCATTCGGTCACGGTCGAAACACCACTAGTTTTGTCATAAAACCTGGGCAAAATTGCAAATAGGTAATAGATTACAAGCAAAGGTACTAATGAATGTCAATACAAAATCGATAATACTATCAACTTGTAATTTTTTATGCATCGGGCTCTGACATTGATTACGTCTTATTGCGATTCAATTCCGTTTCAGTTTAGGTTCACTCGCTGTCAGAACTATACTAGAAATGACAGCTAAAACCTGTACTGAGTCTGAATTGAATCGCATTAAGACGTCTTGGTAAGGTGCTTCAGCTTTTTTATGCAAATTTGACAGCAAATATTGTGACAAGGCTGGAGCGGTTGCGTTGAAACGATGCTTTAACATTAATAGATAAGTAATGAAGTAAACAATATTACGTATCAAGTAAAATTATTGTAGACGGGTTTGTGAAAATCTTCTATACCAAAAATATCCTGGAATCAGTATATTTTGTGTACCTCAGGTTTGATTTATTAATCCAGGTGAATAATATTACAACAGTAATGCATTTACTTAGTACAGATGTAGTAAATAATCCTTTCCCATCGTGAACACACGATTACTTCCGAATGAAGCCGACGTGTCTATGACTCTGACTGAAGTAGAATGACAAATACCATACAAAAATATGAACATACCCGAGATAATGCGATGGAAAAGGATTTTGCACGACATCTGTTTTTTTACATAGAACTGACCAGTGATTGATAATGTTGACAATCAATGAAATTATTATAAAACGAGTAACATAGGTATTTAGTTCCTTTAGGGCCACACACGGTCGACATGTAATAAGATAGCACTCTGGCGAATTCTTCTATAAAACGATGACACTCAAGGTTATCGCAGCCAGCAATTCTTAAGTGATACACTACAAAACATGCGAATTTGGTTAATAATGATATTAAAATACATTTTTACGAATACCTTAACTGATTTTAAGTGATATGTCACAGTCGTACATACATATAATCGAGATAGTAAATATATAACAGCTACATTAAGTACTTACTGATACGTTTTGGGGTTTAACTATTTTTATTAAAATGTTGCCCTTGATTAGGTATGTTACAAATAAAATGCCTCTACTTTGGTGACAAAAAAACTCTTTGGATCTTGAGGTGATAAATTAACAAGAAAAAATACATTTCAAGAATGGCACATATCTAATCACGCGTAAGTAATCGGCTACACAGAAGCGTAATTTACATAATTATATTACCTAATCGATACGAGCGTTTCGCCGTCAACAACATTCTGAACACGAGCTGTACCTTTGTAATTTTAACAATGTCCTTTTTAAGTGTTCTGTAGTAGGATGGCGGGTTTATAGAGGAGTAAGATTGCGGGTAGTAGGGGAGGCACGGCGGGCAGCGCGCGCGCCGCCGCGCCGGGGTTGCCCGCGGCCTGCACGCGGTCGGCGCGCGACGCGTCGCTCAGCTCGCGCGACCGCGCGTACCCTTTCATCCGCTCGCCTTGCACGCTCTCCTCGTTGCTCCGCCAGTACACGGTCGCTATTGTGGCGAGACACTGGTAAAACATAAACAATATGAATTAGCGGCTAACGAACGCCCATTGTTCGGATGCGGCAAATTGGACCCGGTTTGAATTGTAGAATTAATACCCGAAATTGATGGTGTTTCAAGAGACCGGTTTATAACAGCAGAGACCGACCGAAAAGTTATTAGATTCAGTCTTCCGTTACATTTCTCTCTATAGTATAGAATAGAGGGATTTCTCTCTATAGTGCAAAGCGTAGAGTCTATAGTGTGGCTTCTGTTGTTCTGTCAATTATTCGAAGGTTAATTGGAAGAGATCCCCTTAAGGGATAAGTTCGGCTATGTACATCTGTTTATTTCATTACCTGTAAAATTAATGTGTTTTATGTACAATAAAGAGTTGTACAAACATACATAATATTTTCTAATAACGTCGTACTACCTATTGCTGCTAAGTCATACATAAGTATGTACGGTCAAATAAGAAGACGAATATTTACGTCTTTGATACATCTATAGATACCGCGGATCATTTAATGTAAGAGGAAAAATCTGATTAAGAGTGGTAATTATTTATTATTGATAATTATAGATATATATTTCTGGGGAAACTCTACAGACCGGGAATTGGCATTTAAAGGACAAAAGAAATGCATAAAGATCTATTTGCGGTATTCCATGTACCGAATCATGTAGACCGCATTTTATTAACTTAAAGATACTTACACTGCCTTGTCTTTATATTTTTAATCTGCAATGTATTTAAAAGATAATATTAGTTAATTTTCAATAGCACGCGTCAAAAGGGAAAAGATCACAACGCCTCGTTTTAGAACAGCTTTACTTCGAAAGAGTGCTTTTGTAATGATGCCTAGGATACCTTTATAACAAATTGCCTAAAATTATAAGAGTTTCTGACCAGCCTAAATTTAAAAAAAAATTATTTAACTTCTTAGATCAATTAGCTGTAAATTTGCATGTAGAATAATATAATATTTAATGCAGATTAAAATCGAAAAATGCATGCCATCCATTGTATTGGCTATTTGTATGCCTCATGGCGCAACATAGTGGTCCTAAATATACGCATAAGATAGGTATCTGTATATGTATGTATTTGCCTATGTTTTGACAAATAAATTAATTTGAATTTGAACGTGCCCTAAATATCAGTCCAATGTATTGGCGAATTTTGGTCGAGATATCTTAGCAATTTAGCTTATTGGGCACAGTTAGGACCAGACATAAAACAATGAAAATTAACATAGGTAAATCGGTCACTTCACTCTGGCCATAGACTCGTGTGTAGATGCCTTTTTGGTGGTAACTATTTTTCAGTTGTACCTACGCATGTAACTTAACTACTCCTATTTATCGTTTGGAATAATCCTAGCTGGCAGTCGTTGATTGAATAATCGTCCACTTGAAGATAATAGATGTAACCTAAAGCATTGTGCGTCCTCAAACAGAGCGAGTTCCGAGAACAACCAATTGATCGGAGGTCATCAATTTAAAGTTGGTACAGTACCTAAACGAATATGTCACACAACTTTTAGATGGACTAAATAGTTAAACTAGCTTTTTATTTACACCATCAGAGACTATTATCTTATACATAGTTACCCGCAGTTTGAGCCACGTTGCGACGATGGTCTTAGGATTCCGGTCACTAGTCGAATGGTCAATAAGTCATTGGGAAGTCCGGCATTTAAATTTGTCTTAAAATAATCTTGCAAAGGTACAGACGTAAAGACGGCTAAAATAAATTGGTATAAGGAGATACATGCGGAACTTAGTTTAATAGTTCTTACTTTTAGCTTCAAGTCACCCCTTCTAAAGTGCTTCGGTTTGACTTTGAAGTCGAGCAAGAGGCTCGTGGTCTCGAGCCCGTCCTCGTGATGCTCCTGCGTGGGCGGCAGCAGCGCCGCCGCGGGCGCCGGCTCGCCGTTCACGTACCACGCCAGCCGCGTCGCCGGCCGAGACCGCCCTGATGTGCAGTTTACCTACAGACACATTTTCTTTCATATCGCATTTCTTACAGCTTTACATTACAAGCGTAGAGTCAACAATACTATTGATAACAAATCCCGAGGTCCCTTTTGTTACATTGCCTGCATTCATGTGTTCCATCGCAACGCATTCAATCTCTTTCAATCTTTTTTTACCGCCATCTTATAACGCGATGGCGCGTGCGATATAAGGCTGTAGGTTTCTCCGCTGTGTTAAGGAGTAGAGTCTACGCATTCTTCGAACTTTCAGCACCTATCAAGTGTATACCGTGTGGAGGAGATTTCAGATCGAAGCTATGGTTTTTACACTCAAAGTTCGCAAAGCGTATGTATGATACAACGGCAATCAACGTCGCATCAGTCGCTGTCAACAGACACTGTCCAGATATAAAAGCGGACCAGTGGACAACGCAATAATGGCTACTGAGCTGCTATTTTTGTCGGAGCTTAATAAGGGTCATCACGCTACCACGCTCTGAAACATATCTGATATATTTAACAGTTATCATCGACTGTAACAATTTCTGATTTCTGGGAAAACCCGTTCTTATTATCATTGCTATGTTGACCACCCGCAAATTTTTGCGTCAATTATTTTAAGGCCACTATGGTATTCAAGTTTATATTCTTGTCAGAAGTTGTCGCCAATCACTTGTTTCGTTACTAAAATAATAGTACATATTAAAAGATTTTAAGAATATATTAAAATTTGAACCTGCACTCGGTCTCCAATTTGGTAGCGGACCCGAGAACCCGTGATAGTGGGCCCGTGGTCCGGAAGAGCTAGAAAAAAAACAAGTAATATTTACAAATATTATTAGTAGGTATAAATAATGTTTATTTAATTTGTAATTGTGTCGTACAGACACATCATTCAAACAGATGACGCTTAGCGACAAAAAATTCGCATAGTAACAAAGGTCACGTGACGGTCGGTAACAGGTAGAAAAATTCGGAGACTACCCACCTGCTATGGGTGGTGTAGTGGTATAGCACGCTTCACGGAATGACGAGGATCCGGGTTCGATTCCCGGCCATAGCTTTACTTTTCGGATTTTTCTATGTGTTCTGATTTTCACAGACATTTAGAAATTTAATGTTTATTTACCTAATACTTCAATGATGACCTTCAATACCAAATTCGAAATTACCAGGACTTGACCAACTTGTTATTCTCAAAACCGCTTACACGGCCTTAAGTTCAGTAGATTCGATAAAAACCATATTGCAACTTGGTGGCATGCAAGAAATGACAAGTTATGAATAGTTTAGTGCTGCGAAATCTTCAAAACGTCCAGTTAAATTTCATTTACCTAAGTAGATTAGATACTAGGAAATTCGGGATTTATAATCGCAATGCTAACTAATAATAATGGGATGATAACAATCATCCACTTCTAACAGGACCTATTTATAAACCTGTTTATGAAAATCAAATTAAATCAGTAGGTAAAGTTATTATTTTGTGGGCAAAACTAAGGCCACGCTTATCAAGCTTAGCAAATTATTGTCGTTGCGATCTTTAGAGACCTGTATAAAAATTAGTATAAAATAAGAGCACTCGCGTTTTCAAGTATTGATTACTGTGTCTTCAGAAGCAGAGAAGAAGGTAGAAGCATGAATAATTAAAACAGTCCAACAAAAGCCTCATCATGTTCAGTGAAACGTATTAAACAGTGTGACGAAAAATTTCTGATATTTTACCGCAGCGCATTATTATTTAAATCGATGTTATTTTTTTGCTAACACGAGGTCTTGTGCAATTGTTGTACAGTGTCCAAATTAATGCGCTATCTATTAAGATCGTTTTAAGCGTAGGATTGCATGAAAAAATTACAATTTGAGATGCTATTTTGATGTATTAAGAGGTTGCGAAGCGAAGCGCCGAAACTAAGTATACAATTCTATTCAGGGTCTCAAGTACAAGAATGGCCTCATAAATGATTAGGCCCGTGAATAACGGTTTTTGTTGCAGATGATTTGAAATTTTATCCAACAATGAAGCCCACATCACAGCTAGTTCCCGCCTTAAACACCAACAACGCGCCGCCACTGCCTGCTGACAGTGGCTGGCAATATCACGTGGCGCTATCATTGTGGGAGGCTCAGCAGCCCGGAGCCAACAACAACTCACCGACGACTGTCAAGTCGGTCGGCGTGGTCGGACACGATGAGGGACAACGGCCGCTTGCCAGACACCATGCGGCATTAGCGCCCCCACTGAACCTCAGCACCTAAAAGCTCTAGTAGCCCAGGTCCCAGCAACAACTCACCGACGACTGTCATATCAGCGTGGTCGGACACGGTGGGGAACAATGGCCGTTCACCGGACACCTCGCAGCGGTAGCGACCGCCAGTCTCCAATACCGCTGGATATAGCGTCACGTTGGCGCCGTTCGTGCTTGACCTCTGTAACAAACATCAAATAAGTGTCAGTACTACGTAAGTCATCTCTCCAAATAACATTAGCTCTGCTAAATCGTTTTTTGTTGTATCTGAACGTATAAGATACTGTGTTTCAATAAGAACTAATTAACACAATTCGTGTCCTTAACTGTACATGACTATTACATACTGACTTATTATTATTGAGTAGAGATTTTTATGGCAAATCGAGGCTAAGTCGAGATTTGTGTCCGAGCAACCTCGCTTGAGGAAACAACTCTTTATTAGGAGCCGATTTGGGCCAGCTTTTCATACTAACTGTGTTCTCGCTGTTTTCTTCCATGTTTCCTCCTAACCTGAGCGTTAACCTATTTTGGACATTATAAAATGATATAGCCAAATATTAATTATCTTGCGGCTTAATCTACAAACGTAAGTACTCATGCAATGTATAATTTTCAGCTTAACACAATGCGATGTCGAATGAGTTGATAATGTGTCTTGGTAACAAGAATGGCGTTTATAGTTTAATTACATTTTCGTTTACGTGCGACTTTTAAGCTCATATCACTTTAGTTCGGAAGTTGTAAGCCTCTTTTGAGAATCTTATCTTACAGCAAGCCCATTCGCTACAGCTAAAATATTATTCGGGGTCTACTTATTCGGCAACGCCTGAAGATTACATAAATATATACATGAATCACGTCTTTATTCCTTACGGGGTAGATAGAGCCTGACGTAACAAGATTTAAAGGCCACGTTTAGCATGATTTAATCATACGAATTTCATAGGTTTTTGCGACTTTTATGCTCTCGTTTGATAGCGGTCGTCCCTATGCAATTTCTAACCCATTAACACGTAAAATTTCTTCAGTAAAGAAATCTATGCTGACGATAAATTACTATATAACATAGAAGCCATAGAATAGCTATCTATTCTGAGTGTGATAATTAATACAAAAACACTCCAAAATATGGTGTTAAGAAGACAGCAATAACATGGCGGAGAATGAAGCAGTGATTTAATAAGAGGTTTCCCGCCGCAACCGTCAACAGACGCGTCTTGTTATGACGAGGGGACGATGGCTCACTTTCATCTCGCTGCCTCACTACTTAATTGTTACGGTAAACAAATTTTAGCAAGTCTTTACTACTTTACTTGGAGATTCAGTTTGAGTTAAACTTTACTATTAACTTTCGGATTGGATGACGAGTTTCTGATAGTGAAAAATTGACCTAGGCATTTTATAGAATAATTTCAGTAGAAATAGTAACCGTAATGTATATATTTACATATACAAATAATTAAACATGACAGGGAAAAAACTGTACCTACATAAGGATTTTTGAGATAACTACTCTGGGTTTTACTCTTATTTAGAAACGTCGACAGAATACATTTCAATGATTTTTAGAATCTTATTTGTCGGTATTTTTGTTTACGCTAATTAATCTTGGAAGTTATCGAACGGATTTTCTTGGAGTTGTCATAGGTAGATTAAAGTTTCGGGATTTGGATAAAATTATTTATCGTTTTTTTTATTACAATACAATACAATACAAATACTCTTTATTCAACACCACAAATCAGTACAAAACAACACAGATACAAAGAACGAGGTAGACAATAGGTATTTGTTACTATGTCCGCCGATAACTTCACTGGCTGTGAACGAAATTCGTCGATTATTTTTTTCACTTCATTAAAATTGTCTCAAAGTTGGTTCCGCATTTTTTTATCAAAAAACTGCTCACTAATCATACATACATACGTAAATCAAGTCTTGCCCACGATCATGCTAAACGTGGCCTTCAGGTATTGTTACATTAGGCTCTGTCCACCCCGTAAGGGATAAAGACGTGATATATGTATGTATGTTAAAATAGCGAAACATTCAGTTATTTCGGTTACACTAGTACAGGTACATACATTTTGATTATTTTTTAACTTAGGTGCCACATGATCAATGACGGCGGACCATTATCGAACTTGCACTTCTTACCACAATGCCACTGCGAATTTCGACTTCCACTCTCAAAACAATTTTCCTTCAAAACAAGACTGGATGAAACAGCTCGGTCCGGCGGTATAAAACAACAACCGTAACCGGCGGACAAGTGCTTTGAGTAGGCCGCGTAGGTGAGGCTAAATGAAAGAAAGTACAGAATGGCTCCTCGTACCGGAGTGAGACTGTGTTTGCACCTGAACCTCTCCACGGCTTAATATCCGCTCTAGTTTTATATTGTTTCCACTCGGAAAGACCTAAGCAAACTCGGCTCGACCGGATTAATCTAATTATACCTATATCTACCTACACGTACATGTTTGTGTAGCTGTTTAGACGAAAATTAACGTATATAAGCTCTGTTTGTTGTTCTTTCCAGCTACTTCAGCTATACCTTTTAGTCAAATTGTGGAGTTGTAATGGTCGGTCGATTTCAATTCATAATGTACCTATATCGTCATGGAAGCTTCATAGCGAATAATTGTTACGATGTAACATTTGGGAGTCGTAACCGCAATTTTACTGAAATTAAATGCAAGGGTGGATCCAGGGGGGTCATGACCCCCATGATCCCTCCCCCCACCCCGGGCTGGGTCCAGGACCTAGGTGGACCACAGTATCTGTTATTATCAAAATTAAGTTATAACTTCTCGTGACTTAACCACAACCATGTGACCTCCCCCCCCCCCCCCTGGCGCTAAAGCTGGATCCGGCCTTGATTAAATGTAAGTAAATGTCGTTGCGCAGCGTTCCGAACTGATAGTTTCTAGCAAGTTTACTGTTGAAATTTTGCCGGAAGCAACCCGTTCGGATCACAACTCGAGTTCACGATTCTGACTAGGATAATTGCTGCGAGACAGTTGGAGAACTGGCATATAAATACACTATCATCATCATCGTTAAAACCATAGCGATATGAACTGGAATTAGAAATATATATATACACATTACTTACTTACTTACCAACCGCTAGCAGCTTACGCAAGTCCATCAGTTAATACTAGGCCATTAATTTGTGTGAAAGAGCTACATTGCTAAGTGTTGCATTTCGAAGTGCCTACAACTTATTTGACATATGATACGAACTAAACCTATTCCTACTTAAAATGCACCAATCTATTTGTTAACCAAAGGAACTGTTATTTATTAAAAATATATAAAAAGCTGTACCAATTGAATAAACAGGCCAAAAACAAAACATTTTTAAAATGCATATTTATGTGATACCTGGTAAGGCGGATGCTCGCGTTAGTTTATCGTAAAGGTCCCGTTAGATGACACTATAATCAATATCGTTTGTTTTTGTAGTTTTTAGAAGATTCTTAGAACAATAAAAGATTATCAATTGATTTGCGCACACAATTTAATACGACCGATTTTTTGAGACTCAAATGGTAATAATGCACCACCAATTCGGAGAATAAATGCACAAACGCTGGTGTCACTAATGGCCTTATAACAGATACTAGCTCTTACAAACACATGGAAATAGGAGGCGCCAGCTGGTGAGAAAATATTGCACAT
Source organism: Pandemis corylana (assembly GCA_949127965.1). Classification (NCBI taxonomy): domain Eukaryota; kingdom Metazoa; phylum Arthropoda; class Insecta; order Lepidoptera; family Tortricidae; genus Pandemis; species Pandemis corylana. The sequence goes on along the minus strand of OX421858.1, from coordinate 6,060,971 downwards.
ACATAACAAATCACGTCTTTATCCCTTACGGGGTAGACAGAGCCTAAGGTAACAAGAGCCACGTCACGTTTAGCAAGATTGTGGGCGTATAGGTGGAAAAAGGAATCAAAATAGTGATGGGTTGCTAGCCGCATCGCCTATAACATAATTCCCAAGAATTACGCCCATTCCCTCGATGGGCTTTAACCATCTGCGCGGGACGAGAAGCAACTGGTACATTCTATGTTTTTTCTTTGCTCCCAGACCAGCATGGAAGTAAAAATAAATAAAAAAATATTGCAACACCTTGCTAAGCTTTTAGGGTAACTTTTCACCTTATATTTACGTTTTTATATCAACTTTACTTTTACCAGAAATTTTACAAATCTATACGTACAAAACAAATCGTGTTATTTTAACGATTCTTCTATAGTAATATTCTTCAACAAGACATTTGTAGATCAGGTGAAAGAGAAAGTAGAAGTCTTGTCGTGTCAAAGAAAAGGCCCTGGAAAGGACGTCATGGAAATTGCTCCACCGACAAGAGCCTAGTTCCTACAAAAAATGTTTACCTTGCTACTCCGCTACTCACGTGCAAGATAACCAAGCCTGTGTGATATATATATGTTTTTCATGCAATCTCTCACTCCACTACTGCCAATAATACACATAAATCCCACAAACTTAATTATCCCTTACACCACACAAACACTGACGCGTTTCGATCCCTCTACGGGATCATTATCAAAGTTTAATAAACACAACCGTTACACATACAAACCAACGTCGTCGGGTACGACGTTGGTCTGCATGTCTTTTTTTTGGGCTTACTATTTAATTACTAGACACTACATTACTTCCATGCTGGTCTGGGAGCAAAGAAAAAACATAGAATGTACCAGTTGCTTCTCTTCCTGCGCAAATGGTAATAACCCATCAAGCGAATGGGCGAAAATCATAGGAATCATGTTATAGACGATGCGGCTAGCAACTAATCACTATTTTGATTCCACTTTCCACCTCTACGCCCTCAGTGTCCTGCTAAACGTGGCCTGTAGGTCTTGTTACCTTAGGTTCTGTCTACCCCGTAAGGGATAAAGACGTGATTTGTGTATGTGCATGGAACTTGAAAATCAAACTTCGGATCGATTTGTTTTTGTTTCTATCTCTAGCTACTTTGTATCTAAATGAAACTGACAGATTGAAGTAGTTCCGCATTGTATTCGGTAATTTAAAAAAGTAATCATTAAAAAGTTACATTGTCTTGTCTCACGCTCGAAGCAAAATCGTATTTGGCTCACTGTCTTTTGAGAATAAAACTTGCCTGTTTAAGATGCTGAGGTGAAAAATATGTAATTTTTTAATTATTGCCCGTTTGTATAAATAAATATGTGGTTTTGTATGAGAAACTAGAAAATTATGCCATGGACCGCGGATTATGAAACAGTATATTTCGCTGTACCTCAACGTCAACGCCGGGCAGCGGGAACTTCCTCCTCGGCTCTTTCTCTCTTGGCACGTGTCGGAAGAACTCCTTGCCGTCCTTGTACCACTTGACAGAATACAACACGTCGGTGGGGCCGAGTGCCCAACGGCACGCCAGGGCCGCCCGCGTGCCGAGCGGCACGTGCGCTGGCACCCGCAGCTCTAGGAGTTCCAGACAGCTCGCTCCTTCTAAAACAATAAGATTCGTCTAAATATGGAGTTCAAAAAGTGGAACCATACAAAATTAGAGACTGCAAAAAGTTTTACAATAAAGAGTTATACATACATACATAGTTTCATTGTGAATTGTTAATCGCAGAACAGAATGTTTTGATTTTTATTTGCCCACCGGTATGAAATTTAATGTTCAACTCTTTGAAATCAAGTTTGGAGTTTGAAGACCTATGTTCAATTATGCTTCGCATCGCTGTCATGGGCCTTAAACTGTTTTCTGTCCGCACAATAAAAGACATGAAATCGGCAACTCAATTTTTTAATGAATTGTTTAATCTCTATCAAGACGAATCTAATGGCGTATCATGTTTCAAAATCGACCAATGTAAAGTTAAGTCAATAAATAATATATACTTATATACATACATACATAAATCACGTCTTTATCCCTTACGGGGTAGACACAGCCTAGGGTAACAAGGCCTAAAGACCACGTTTAGCATGATTGTGGGCGTATGGATGGAAAGGGGAATCAAAACAGTGATGGGTTACTAGCCACATTGCCTATATAACATGATCCCTAAGATTTTCGCCCAATCCCTCGGTGGGCTTTTACCATCTGCGCGGGAAGAGAAGCAACAGATACATTGTATGTTTTTTGTACCAGCATGGAAGAATATACATATATAATATACTTATATAAAGGCAATAAATATAATTTTTTGAAGCATTTGTTACAAACAGTAATAGGAAAAATGGATGCCATTATAAAAAATAATTTTGAGTGTAAAACACAAAATAAGTTTCCCCCCACTATGCTATTAAAAGGAAATAAATTGGTTTTAGCAAAACTCATTAGGAATGTAGAAAAACAAACAACTAATGGCAATAGGCAATACGAGCCAACATAATTCGCCAAACATCAGCGACCTTTACACCCTATAAAACAAGTTTAATAATGACCCATTTTCAAAGCAACATTGACAAGTTTTCCCTATAGGTACACATTTTTGCCTCGGCATGCGCTGTGATCGTTTTCTATATCCCCACCATACACTTCGCACGTTCCCAATAGATAGCGGTGAGGAAAACTAGATGATTATTATTTTTTACGAACAATGTTTTAAAATAACTTGTTAAATTATAAAACTACCGAGTCTGATAATAATGTAATGAACGGATCACTCACGTGTACGTATAACACGAGTTTAGTCTGAGATGTTTCATAATCATGTAATCGGACACGACGTGATTGCTCATTAGCGGCATTATATTGCGAGATTCGACGCAGTTCTGATAATAAATTGTATTAAACAGGGACTTTTGAAATGCTTTGCAAATCTAAAACGTAAAATGACTTTGAAGGATTATACCTACAACGCAATAGGGCTAAATAGTGAAGTGACTCCATTTTAAACCAGGTACATAATTATTATCTGTAAATTTATTTTATCTTATGTTAGGTTCTTACAATATTGATATAAAAAGTAATAAAACAATATTAATACAAAATATAAAAACATTATAAAAACCTAACCTAGGGTGCCGCGGGCAGCGAGACGAGGCCAAAGCTACCGGGGGTCAGGGCGACAGAGAGAGGAAGCTCCTGACTATCCGAGCCGTGTCCGGGAGTACCGCCTTCTGTATCTGGCCCTTGACCCAACCACCTAGCGAGAGCCTTTTAAGGTGATGGTCAAGGCTCTTCGCTATTAGACAATTCGCCGAAACGACTATCGGGACAGTGATCGTCGAATCAACAAGCCACATGGCGGTAACCTCGTGAGCCAAGTCAAGGTACTTGCTGACTTTGTCCTTATCGGCCTTCACGAGGTTCACGTCATGGGGGATCTTGATGTGTACGAGCACTGCCTGGCGCTTAGATCGATCTATCAGCACGATATCAGGTTTATTGGCGACAATAGTCCTGTCCGTGATGATATATCGATCCCAATAGAGCGTGACACGACCATTTTCAAGAACTGGTGCAGGTGTGTACTTACAGTAGGGCACTTCGAAGTTCACAATACCGAATAAAAGAGCAAGTTGCTGGTGAATAATCCTAACTACAAGGTTATGTCTGTGCAGATAATAATAATTATTATTATGAGCCTATTATGTCCCACTGCTGAGCAAAGGCAACGCTCTCCAACGCATCCACTGTCCAGTGTCCAATGTCCAGTCCTCACATAATATAGGTACATGATATGCTTAAATCAAAACGTCTGAAATCAATACAACTAATTTGTTTCATATAATAATGTGCACAACGACCCTAAAGTCCCATACACTCATAAGTAGACTTCATATACTCGTAATACATACATGCAAAAATCACGTCTTTATCATTTTATTTAAAATCAATGAATTGATATTATGTACGTATTTGAAATGAGTTTTTCACGAACAACGTGATAACAACCCACCTGATAACCACAACAATCGAATGATCAAACAGTAAATACATACATATTGCAGCATACAACGATGTAGCTTTTAATGCCGATGAAATACAAATTTGTGCTAAAGTTTAAATTAGGTGAGCACTCCAGTTGCATTACAGCATTTACAGCGTGTTCTAGATAGGTATCAACTTTGTACTTGAATTTTATTTGCCTGTAGGTAGCGTGTTATGAAGGCAAAAATCCATTAAACGCCACGTCAAATAATTTCCCATGTGACGCGCGCTCGCGGCCCGTAAAAGAGGCACTATTGCCCCCACCCGCGCCCAGCGGTGGATAATATTACTTTACGACCCACGGGGCCGCACAAATGTAAGTAAATTGGTGAATAAAGACAAACAGCGCACAAAATGCCAATATTAGAAGTACACTCCAGCCCGGACCGCGACAACGGCCGCTCCCGCCTTATTTGCGACACGCTTTAAAGTCTCGTAACAATATTGAAATGTTACTTACACTACCCACAAAGAAAAAATGCTGATCCAAGTTTCCTTTACGAAATTAAAGTTTCTGACCTAACATCTGTGTTATTTTAAACGTATTAATTATTTAATTATTCAATAACCGTAATATTCACGACGATATTTCGTTTAGCGTTCTAATTACACTTATAAAATCGTTAGTCTTGACCTGACTGACTAACTGGTGACACAGCCAAAACTATTGAGTCTAAAAAACTGAAAATTGCCGGATTTTGCGGCATTCCCTCTGTATCGCCGAACACATTTGGTTATGATGAGCATATAAGGCAAAAGTGTAACAGAATGTAAATAAGCCAGCGCCATCCGCCGGGCTGCACGCTAATATGTCATTGCGAATATTACGTCATCCATGAAAAATATTCATGAAATTTCCAGTTACGACTCTGTTTTCCATTGATTATTTAAATTATTGCAGACGATTTGCGGTATATGGCGCACAGCGAATATACATTTAATTCGATTTCATTTAACATTTGATACACTTAATGACAGTTTACCATGTCAGATAAAGAAATACGTAAATTTTTAATAAGCAAATAATAGAGAATATTATTTCATTGACGGCAGGTAAAACACTTCAGCAGGCATTCGCAGAAGTGGAATTTATAATTCGGTTGATGGAGCTCGATTTAAAAGGATGATTGTGTATACTGCCACTTGTGCTGGCGGAAACGGAGCTAAGTGAGGTGTCAGCGCGGCGCCTGCTCGAGAGCCGCTTAGCTCGATAGTGCACGTACGAGCATCCCCCCACAAAAATATCAGACCAACAACACCCGCTGTTGCCATCCAATTTACAAACGCTGGTAACGAACCCATCTGCTTTGTCAAAGACAGATATTTTCCTATGAGTTCGTTTACAATGTGCCGAAATTTTTTATTCAACTGGAAATGTGTTGCGAAAAGATATTGCGATAAAATGTGAATTACTAAGACGTATTTACCGATCGGAATTCACAATTAAAGCAAGTGCCATCAAATTGTTAAAGCAGGATACATATTTAGAAATACAACATGTGCTCGTAATCATTATTCCTCGACCTCTCTTTCTATTCAATAGGTACCTACCTAGCTATTAGCACGGGCGCCATCATTAAATTAGAGCCGATTTTGCATTTTTTTTTGTGATTGTCGTACAAGATCAGAAATATTCAACATTAAGGGTCTCAATCTCAAGCATGTGATCGAGACTGTACTTAGGTACCCAGGCAACCGCTTATTAGTGGGACCTTGATCTAGACATTAGTAGGTATTTAACCACAGAATTTGATATATAGAGCAAAGTTTGAGTGGCATTCCTTTCATCGCAAATCTGAATAGGTGGTATACAGAGTATAGGTACATTATTACTTTACCCCGTAGGTGACTTGTGGGTTTCTAACTTAGTGAAAGTGGAAACCACATATCTTAACCAACGTGGCGTATAGCCATGTAGTCTTCCACAAGGTAAGTGAGGACTTCAAACTCTTTTTCCGCCAACGCATACTCAATTATTAGCAACACAATTTCTAACTTATTCTATAGATCGCAACATGGTAACGCCGGTGTCATAACTTTTGTTATAAGGGGGCGGCAATTAAGTACCATCAGCACTGTATACTGATTTGCAACGAAAGTGATATACTGAACTTGGTTTCTCCAATTTAAAAGCTTTGCGTTGCTGGATGCATATGAAAACGTAATAGAAAAATCAGAGGTCAAAGATGAAATGGAACGGCTTCCCAATAAAACCCGATCAGATACTGAAAATATGAAAATAGCAAAAACGTAAACATATGCGATCTTCGGTCAGAATACGAAATGGCCGGACGGGGTCCAGCAAGTGCTTACGTTAAGGCTATTCATAGGTGTAACATTCAGTTTATGTTATGGGAAACGGGAATATGGCTCGCTACGACTTATTTACATTATTAAACCACGGATATAGAGACTTATTAAAATGTTATTTAGAATGACTTTCTACCAAGACAAGTCAAATTCTGCAGACATAATTCTTTAAATTATATTTATATTTTTAATAGGTCTGGACCTAGATAATACTCATCCGCCTAGATAACCATCACCCAAAGGACGAGTACCTACTTAACCGTGCTTGCAAGATCCTTCTGAATATAACAACTTACTGCAAAACGAGTTATTAAAGAATAACTCCGCGTGATTTCCGTTTGCGAAATCAAATTCGGTAACCCCTGAACCACAATTTCCTGATGCGAAGATATGAAGACATCAACTTCGCATTGATCGCCTGTAGTCTCAATGCTGCCAACATCAAAGTGAGAAGTCAGCTGTCATCAGGGTTATGATGGCAAGCCCGGCAGCTCACGCGATCGCAACACGCGTCACGCCACATTGAAGCCCAATTACAGAAATTGACAGGCGACGAATGCAATCATGTTTCCTAGCAATAGATGTAATGAAATTATTATAACTGGTGGAATAATTTTAAATGTGTGGCGCCACCTTGTTGATTTAATGCGGAAATAAGGTGACAATAGCCACGCAACGTATAGAATATGTACATTTCACTCGGCATTTATCATAACCATATCGGCATTTACCATTTTATTAAATAACGAAAGACATTTAATTGCACAAGGAAATATGAATTAAAAAAAAAATCTTGATAAAATATGAAAACATCATAAAATAGATGACCAAAAAGTGATATAAAAAGTCATATCGGTCCAGAAATACGGAAAATATAAGAGTTTTAAACTACTAATTAGACAGCGATTAGAAAGAGAGATCCAATATGACATTGTGAAGTCATAAAACACTACCCTCTTGATAAATTCTATATTCAATTCAGTTTTTCTAGAAAGAGATAGAGACAAATGTTTGATAGTTCTCGGTTGTTGTATACTTAGTTGGAAAATATCTTTTTAGCATAGTTTGTTACATAAGTGAGCTTTTAAAAAGCAATAAAAAAAACATGAATATTCCCTATTGGTGCGAGCCAGTTTTCTTCCCGCTCTCTATTTGCTAATTTCATTATGGGCCACAATATGGATTCTTTGAGTTTAAAATAATATTGTTTTTAATTATATTTTGATTTAAAATGATTTGACTACTTTGTCTTAGAAAATAATGCAGTGTGTAACGTATCACAATAATATTTTTTTCCTAGAATCTATGGGTTTTAAGGCAAGAGACACAATTTTTCACCTCACTACAGAGAGAAAAATGGTAGATGGAAAAAAACAGTTGAAGTACCTAATAGTAAATCAGTATTTTATTTAGCAACGAACGTTAGCAAATCATGAAAATAACTTAGAAATAACGGATTTTAAATTAAATTAATAATGGATAACGGATCGCGTTTCTGAATGTGACATTATATATTTTTTTAATCGAATGAAACATTTAGGGCTCGGATAACAAGTTCTGCATTTGAAGTTCGTATTATTCCGCCCCTCTGACTCACCTAATTAACTACCTACTATTCGTGTTAAGGTAGACGGCAACATAACGAAGTTACAATTTCTGAGTATATGAGTAGGTGGACACAATGGTGGTCATCGTCACCTTCGACTTTCAAAACCTTTTCCACCCAAGGGGTGAACAAGCACTTTTCCACGAAGATTTTGAAGGAGAAAGACAGCCTTTTCGAGCAAGTGGGGTAAAAAATATGTTCTAGACCAGTGGTTCCTAACCTCAAGGGTAAAACAGAGATTCTAGGGGGGTAACACGGGATGGCACGAAATAGTATTAAAATAACAATAAACAAAATAATAGTACGGTTAACTCCGAGATTTATATATTACTTTACTTACTAGTTACCTAAACGTGCAATTTCTTACATAATAAACATATTTTTGTTCGAATTTGTGTGGTTTTAATTATTTTAAATTAGCTAGGGGTAAACTCAATTCCCATACTTGTTCACAGGGGTAGTGCCATTGAAAAGGTTAGGAACCACTGTTCTAGACGCAATGCCTACTAAATTTGAAACATGTTACTAAATATTCTGCAAGTTGAGCACCAAACAACGATCTCACTCAGGACGATGTCGAAATGAACAGAGCATCTGGTTTGTGTCGGACAAAAGTGACAGGCCCGCTGTCGATTCACTTTGCACATGGGCCTCGAATTAAGTGTCTTTCAGCCTCCACTCACATTGATTAGGTATGTATTTGAAGCAACTACTACTAAAAGAGAATGAATTCATGCTACGTGAATTATTTGAATGCAATAGAGTCACTGTTATGCCCCATCCAACATATTGATCATATTGCCAACATAAGCAATATGTTCAAAGGAACAAGAAACTACCGTTATATTTCATGTAAAGACCAGTAATTTCTACAATTTCAACGGTTAATTCACAAAATGTCCTTACACAACGGTGTAGTTTGTAAAAAGCTAATTTAAACACATTAAAAGACTTTTAATGTGTTTTTTCCTGTTCAGAATATTATGACAAAACAAGGTTTAGCGTGAAATGGAACGGAGGCGTAGAAAGCTGGTCGTTCTTGTAATAATATAAAATTATGTTTGCAAAGTGCCCTTTTATTCGCCAGTAGTGTTTGCTTGCCTTGAAACGTTTTAATTAAAACACTTGTGAAAAATGAAGGGCTCAAGCCACTACACGGGCGCAAAAGGACTCTCCAGACCTGTTTTCAACTCTTTTTGATAGAATTCCACAAGCTATTAGTACAATTACTAAGTACTTGGGAAGCGGGTGTAATTTCTATTTCCAACAGAAATAAAATAATCAAAATTGGAATATTATACACTCCCCAAGATGTAAAATTTTTAGGTCGTTCCGATCTTGTTTCTTATTCATGTTAAGTCTTAATTAAGTTTAGGCGGCCTGGCGAAAAAATTGGAATAATTAATTTGTATTAGGGGTTTGAAAAGTATAGAACCTTGCCAGAAATAAGTAAATGAAACTTTCATTAACATAGACTAATTTTAAAACAAAGTGATATTAGGTTTTGAACAGTCACCTTTCATTTAATCGTATGTATGTAGCTGTACTGGTACCGCGTTATTTGTCGCATTATAATGCGAGTATGCGTGCTCCTTGTCTCGTTGTTATAAGGTTCACAAATTGATGGTCAGTTAAGAAACTAAGCAACTATGAAATATATAAGCAGTTTTCCACAATAAAAGTGAGCAGTTGATTGAATTTTTAACAAAACCTTAAGCAATTAAGTGTCCAGGAAACAGAAAAACTACCAATTACAAAAGGATTATTTAGACATTCAGCACAACTGGGCTTATAGGACGTTCATATATTTGGATTTCAAAGGAGTGAGCACCAGAACGTTATGAAAACGTGGTGGCAGCAATAAATAAATAGTTATGTAATAGTACATTATGATACAAGTGTGCTATGTTGGTAATTACACACGAGGCGTATTGTACGCGCGAGCGACAGCGAGCGCGGGTAAGAGAGCCGAGATGTGTAATTACCAAAGCACACGCGTCGCATACGACGTTTTTCAACACATTTGCGAGGAAAAATAAATAAAATTTAGTTAATAAAAGGACTTTAAGAACTTTAGTTTACCTTTGTTACCAGACATTGCTTACCTGGAGCTGCTTTAGAACTTTACTTTATCATTTGGTAATTAACACCTTGGATTTCTTACTGATATAACTGTCCGAACATTGTCCGAACATATTTTAGTATTTCCAGCGACGGACACTACATTTCTTTATTACTTGAACTCGTAATTTTTAAAGTAATAAAATAACAAGTCTGAATCAACAATATCAGTGAAAAATGGCGGCAGATATTATTTCTCCGCGCCAATCCGCGCGCAGCACTCGCGCATGCGCGCTGTGCACTTAGCACGCGCGTGACGAAGACACTGACACAGACTGCTAAACAGCCTAATATTAAAATTATAATAAAAAATAATTAATCAATGCCTGAGATTTGCAAATTATGTTCAGTTTTAGACAAAAATGAATAATTTGTCAAATGTTTATTTATCATCTTTTCCCTAAAATAGTTTAATATTCACGAAAATATTCCTTGTTCCTATAGATAACTGAACTTTTTGCTGAGATTAAAAAAAATATATATTACCGCACGAGTGCGGTAATATATTACAGCACTTGTGCGTAATAAGCTCAATTATGAGCTTAAATGCAGTGCAATAAGACTCAATTTACGAGCAAGTGTGTTGAAAAAACTTTATTATGAGATGTAGCGTGTATTAAGTTGACCATAAGGTGTAGACGGGTAAGTATATCCGTCTCTGGTAGGTGGAGAGTAATAGTTTGACGTAGACTTACTAATTGTTCGCCACTACACGAACAGAACTTACTAGAAAGGCCCCTTTTCCCATGCCCACAGTTGCGGTGACTGCCGTTAAGGTAATGTGAAACTACTGCACTTGTGTTGAATATTCTCTATTACACTACTTTGAACGCTAGTAGGGTACGTAAATAGTCGTAGTTAAATGAAGTGGGCGAGCTGTTAAAAAAAGAGTCGCCATGAAGTAATGTGTCAATAGAGCTCGTTCATGGCCCGATAAGTGTCCCCGCGGAGTAAACAGTCGCAAGTTTATGTGTAATTAAATTACGACGGATTGTGGCCCGGAGCGAGTTGCTCGCTCTTGTTAGAAGGTGAGTTATGTCAGCGAGACATATTTCTTAGGTAGGCAATCTTTGTTGCAATTTATTTTACATAGCGTGAGTCGCACCAAGTTACTTTAACCATTACCGACGATTTTGACATTATATTTCATTGTTTTTCTGTTAAAAATCGTTGGATTTGGTTAAAGATATAGTTAATGTAACTTGGTGCAAATCACGCTTAATGGTTACATTCTTGAGTAGTGTCCTTAATCTTAACTTAATGGAAAATGAATTCAAAGTGAATTTTAAGTCGTGTTGAATTTTAAAAACGTTTTGCACTTCAATGATTTTTGAAGCCTCAAAATATACTCAACCTCAATGCAGCTCAATTTTAGGTAGCAGAATAGTGAACGAGCGGGCTCTCACTTGTCTCATTTATTTTAGTTTTCTGCTGTGCTATCCAGTCTTAAACATTTACAGTTACATGAAAGTAAAAAGATATCGTCGGTACTGCTTTAAGATGTCGCATGCATATAGGTACGTACAACATTTTTTTTAAACGGTTAGTTAAGTCAGGCTCAGGTGTGATTGGCTTCCTGCCGCTATCGCGAACGACGGGAGCATCGGCTCCGGTAGATAGGAATTATACGGACGTGGAAGTTACGAGCCAAACGCTTATCCTTTCACACATTGATAAAGTTTTAGCGCGTTTGAATGGCAATGGCTGACATTATCGTAAAAGTCGGAACTTTGTGTTGAAATAGCTCCGGCGAAACATAAGGGGTTCACATACAATTGCTAAAGTTTCTAATATACTATGATATATATATTTCTGTTATGGTTCATATGATAGCGCATAAAAATATCAAAACTGTTGGAGTTTCAGAAGCGATGAAAAACGGGAAAAGTTTTATTTAAATGTTTTGGAAATTGTGATTTGTAACATATTTTAGGACCAGGATATCTTCTTGGAAGAATCGAACACCAATTTTAAACGTTCTTGAGTTTACGTCTGTTATTATACACGTAGGTACGATTAATATTGTTCAGCCCCTTTCAAACAAAGAATACTTTGTCTGGGAAACTTAAATTTAGGAGCTTTAGTATTTAACAATGGTTTAGCTATGAATAAGGGATAAAGATGTGATATATGTATGTATGTATGAATAAGCAACACTTCCTTTGTGAGTAAATGTGTTAACAGTGTAGAAAGAGAATCAGGTAAACAGGTTTATGTAAGTCAATTGCAGGTAAATATAAGAAAATTAAGTTCAAGTTTTATATCTTCCGATAGTATATTTTTTACAAGGGGAAAATAGTGATGGGTTGCCAGCCGTATGCATCTCTTATAACATGGTTCCTACGATTTTCACTCATTCCCTCGATGGGCTGTTACTATCTGCGCGGGAAGACAAGCCGCTGGTTCATTCTATACATACATTCATACAAAAATGACGTCCTTACGGGGTAGACAGAGCCTGAGGTAACAAAACCTAAAGGCCACGTTTAGCATGATTGTAGGCGTATAGGGGGAAAAAGGAATCAATGATCTGACAATGATCTGATGATGATGTTCTTCAGAAACTTCAGAAATTAATAATTTTAGTACGGCAGACACAATGATTTTATGATCACACGCTTATGTTTTTATGATATAAATAAGTACTAGTAGGTATCACTAGTATAGCCTAACAAAAATAAAATTGTTATGTCTCTCTGACATGTTTATGTATAACTTTATTATGCATGTGCTAAGTTAATCAGTCGAATAAAAATAGTAAGCTCGTAAAAAAGTTGCAACAAGTTAGATATTTGAAGCCAAGAATTACGTATCAGCAAAACTTAATCAGTTTAATTGACCTTTCAAACCAGGTACTTGGAACGTGTGATTGTTATAAAGCGTTATCAGCATTCCATTACCTTCAAGCAATCATAACGAAATAACTTCTTCCCTTATGCCATTTGTCTTTATTTAAACATCAGTCTGTTCACTCCCTTACTTATGTCTTTTGATTTGTTTCATTTCTAAATAATTGATTAATAATGATAATTTTAATCTCTTTTAATTAACATAAAATTCCATTGTAGTTGAGATCTCGTTAATAGGTAAGTAATTCAAAGGACTGTGGGGACTATAGTTTCCAGTGAATTAATGAGCGGATTCCTTAATCCTGCAGGCGAAGCCGTGGCTGGGACGGCGCGTCTATGAAGGTCTTCCTATCGGGTTGCAACAGGACTCACTTAAACATCATTAATTTCACAAATTGTTAGTTTCACGTCGCGCACACTGCAGCGTACTTTTATGTCATCATCGTAAAGTTTCGATGCAGACAACGTTATTACTGTGAGGTTACAAAACGTTCCCGAAATTAAATAAGCCGAGCAGTATTAGCTGTACAAACTGTTTAGTTACCCGCGCCGCTTACTGCGGAGACAATGTAAGCTTATTACCGTTTCCGCCTCGCAAAATGCCCAAGTGTGCATGCGCCACTGCACGATACAAATTTAACCCTTCAGCGCTGTGCGGCACAAGATTGATAGAATGTTTGCTTTGCTCGTCGCTAAAGCGTTCTTAATTGCCCCGAGCAATAAATTCTCGCCGTTAGGGAACAAAGTAAAATGTTCTGTTCACAATGTTTATGCGCAGCAACAATGGCAACAAAGCTCGTACAAAGAGGTTTTAAGCGGTTCTCACGTGGTCTAATTAAGCGTTACACTTAAAGTGATGGCTGAGCGAGGGTGCCACTCAATTATTCGCAACTCGATGCGGGATCACGATTCCGTTCCCCTCGAGGTCGCCTCGGCTCCTCCGTGCCAAATCCTGCCGCATGGCAAAATTCTACACCACAATTATGTGTCATACGCGACGGAAGGATTAAGCGAATTAAGCTTAGAGCTGAAACTAAGCTTAATACACGCGAGCTCATCAGCATTAATGTGCGCTCTAAGGTTACCCGGTAAGGCGAGATTGCTGCGTCGCGGAATCTGTCCCGCAATTTAAATAATCATATTGCATTTTTCTTTTGCTACGTTGTTTATGAGAAATCAGAGTATATTTTTTTAAATAAATAAAAGGTGAACTAATCATGAAGGACTACTCATATTTTAAATACGTACTTAAGCAGCCACTCAACAAAACTTTCGCTCTTAGTGGCTGATTGGCGTTAGTCCATTTGCTACGCGTCGCGGCGCCTGAAAAAAGCCGGCTGTCAGTTTCAAATATGTATAGCATTTGGTGTAAAATCATTTGTGAACATAATATTACGGACGTTCTTGGCGAGTGTCTGGAAATTTATATAGCTGTGCTGTAGTGGTCGCTATATATCACAGACTAACGACAAACACGGCTTTGTATCGAAGCGATTTCCTTAAGGTTTCTGGTTCTTAAAAAAAAATGATCTTGATTTTATTGGTCTATCATTAAGGGATCATGCCAAAAAAAAAACAAAACGTAATTCATCCGTAATTTTCACTTTTTCTAGTATATTTAATAGAAAATGTGAAAAAAGGCCATAACTCCTAAACTACGAAAAATCGCGGAGCATACATGGGGGTGATTCGGATGCCCCTTAAGTTGCTCTACGTCAGGACTTTCGCTTGACTCTACTTTCTGGGACACCCTGTATACACCAGTAGTCACAAAATTTGCAATAAATTGTTTAGCGATACTAAGTACAAAAGAATGATGCACCCTTGATTACAATCTTTGCTTAAAGTAGCTGTATATTTTCAGTGAGTACTTCTTCTTCACCCACATTACTTCAGTCCGTGTTCAACCCCTATGTTCATATAATGTCAAATGCCGTTTAGCCATTGAGCTTGATTAAAATACAGGGGACGTACCTTTAAGGCGTCAAAAAAAATCGATAAACTTTTATACGGTTATTATTCAAAAAGTATTACTCATCCCACGCCTTAATCTGGACATTTAATCAAAATAGGGCCCTGACACGTCGCTCTAAAGTTTATTTTTGGTTGTTCAGAGGAAGGACTTAGCTATAACATTGTGAGATTACGGTGTGTCGTTACGATGCTCGTTTAGATAGGGCACATGAAGAATTGCAGATCTAGAATCGGCAGAGAAACTTGCGGGAGCGTCATCTCGCTCACCGCCACCAAACAATCCCGTCATTACAATATCATATAACACATTTAAAAGTAAGAATTACACGCTGTCCAGTTGATAACAGATAACTGTTAAACTAATTAAACGGAACCCCGGTAGAGAAAAAATTAAATGTTCTTTGCCCTTCTATAATAAGATATGACGATCGTTCTTGCAACCACGCAGCATATCTAGAGGCTAGATTTTCATTATTTTAAAACGAACTACTGTTTTCAACACAAATGAACAGTCTAAAACCGGAGAGGCTACGAATGTTGTGAAAGCTCGTAGTCATTTTCATAAGTTAAATTACATAAGCAAGTAAAATTGTAATAACTTTTGTGATTACGAGTAAATACGCAATAATAATATTGTTGACTAAAATTTAAACCTAAATTCAATTTTGACTTTTTAAGATTGCGCAAAATTACAGTCCGTTGAAATACAGACGTAAGAATATTAAAATAAATACACACTCGTGCTAAATTAACGAAACCCCATACAATGAAAATTATCATGAAACGAAAGGACTCCTACTATAATTATTAGACTCGATCAGTGTCTCCGCTTATTCTTCTTTTAACGTTTTCGCTGCTGGGGGTTTGTACTATTAAAATCTACAATGATGTCAAATTTCAGATTGTAAACCCTTCTAGTTAAATAAAATTTGTTTGACAAAGTATTCAAGACATTTTACGTTTTGTCCAGGGCGTAACAAATTTTTTAATATACCAAGCTACAATGTTTAAACTTTTTCTCTTGTCTGGCAGACAAGACAGCTCGATAGCTGCCCGGATAGGTCGGTTGGGTTTGGACCCGAAAAATAGCGAACGAGGAACGAGGAAACACCCGCCAAGCTGCGTGAAACCCGTCCACTCTTTGATCTTTATTATATAATAAAGTTAGTTCATTCCGCTCCAGTAATGAATATTAATGCTCTCTCTTAAGTCATAAAATAAACTTTATCTGAACAACGCGTCGTCGTGCTTGTGCCACCTCTGCCTCGGCCCAAGTGATAAATTCAAAGAATAACCCCAACTCGGTCCGTTTTCAATTAAAACTCAAATTCGTATTGTTTACTTTCTAACTCCAATATCATGAATTATTAACACCGCCCGTTAATAACAACCGTGTACCTATTTGTTGTTCTGTGTTACCTCCCAGGCATAACCCTTACCTACCTGTATTGTATTAAATTGTGTTATTGCCTAATTACATCAACCGAAATTCGGTTACCTGCCTTCAACTTGTTCGTTGCTCTGTCGAGTTTCCTGCGGAACTACGAATTGACTGACTGTGGAGGTTCGCCAAACTTCTAGTTAACGTTTACTTGTCTAACAAGTGACTCACATTAATTACTAACGATAGGTACCTAAGTATTCGAATGATGAAAAACCTAAACATGCAAGGCAAAAAACATCTATTAAGTAAGACACTTTTGATCTGTTTATACAAGAACGAATGTAACACAATTTTTATTTGAAGCAATGATGAATCACGCACCAGCGGAGTATAAACAGGGTTAATCTCGTTCCGTTCTCCGTTACGTTTGCTCGACAAACACCCGGTCTGTTTGCGCAGACAATAGCTAAGTACAATAATAATTGTGCATTGAGTGCCCTGGAGAGTCGTAGCTTGTTGGCACAGCGGTCCCGCTAAGCCCTTCCGATGTGAAACTAATGTTTGTGTATGGTAATGAGATGGTAATGGCGGAGAACGCGCCAGTTCACCGTAACTGGATCATCCACCGGTCGGCGAGCGGCGGCCGCCTCCCGCGCCGCGCCTAGACGCTGCCCTCCACCGACGTCAAGGTTTTACTTATAGTCCAACTTGGTTTACTTATTGACTGTATAATTCAGTACATACAAGATGGTCAGGCAACTTAACCCATGAGCGAAAACTTTCATGATGTTGATAACTCAATTTCGCTTTGTTACGCGTAGTGCCGAGCCTTGATTCTTCATTATACATAGAAAGCTTTCTTAATTGTCTCCATACTCAATACAAACATGCAATAATCATGACTTACGCTGCGGCAATTATGACCTCCTGAATTATCGTTCAAACTGGTTTAATTACCGTTCCCTTTACTGCACCAAGAAATACCTAGCTGCATCTATAAGTGGACACTGTACCAACATGCCGTCTGTGAATAAACAATGGGACCCTCGTGGCGTCGACCAAATGTAACGTGAACTTCGGAGATCTCTGCAAACAGATTGGAGGGAGAAAACCTTCATATCGGTTAGTCGGTCTACTTGTTCGATTGTTGAACGCATGTATGTTTGACTAAGTGAGTAGTGACCTAAATTAGCTGAGTTACGTCATATTTACCTAGGCTTAAACATCTAGATTCTTGCCGAATAACAGGGCAGAGTTGCATTACGGAGGAGCTACGTACAGTGACGAACAAATATAAAGGGTCACTTCCCATATTTATGAAATCGTATGAATAGCGACCCGTTAGTTTATTTCTTCTATAGACTGAATGGAAATCTTAAACACGGTTTTCGCACTTTGTTTTTATTAATCGTACAACTTTACAGAAACACAGAATTATTACAACATGTTGAAAGAAACACAGAATCATTAAAAAATAGATTATTCTGAATAAACATCGGTTTAGGTAATACATCCCTTTGGCTGCCGTGTTAACAATGCTGTTTTTTCCCTCTTTTAAAATATCCAAACGTAATGTAGATGAAAACGTTTCAACCTTTTATATTGAATTAACCTTCTATTGTTCTACTTCAGATTTAAATATAAAATATGTACGAGTTCAACCGTAAACGTGAATTTTAAATACGTACGTTTGGGGCGGAAATATCGAATTTTCCATGCTCGTTTTAGGGCGCCGCTACCGCTGGTTGGTGTTAAGTTTATTATTTACGTAGGTAATTAATCATCGTTTGAACTAAACTGAACTAATGCAACCTGGCTTTTGTGCTGTACTGATCGGCGGGTACATACATTATTAGACACGTCTATTAGTTTTGGCTAAACAGCGGCAAAGGGTGGCCACTCGCCAAAACGTGATTAAAACTGAAGTAAAATGTTTCGTAAAGTTTATAATTGTTTTGCCTACGTCAATATCATATTTCAAACCCAGCCCAGATAATCCAAAGTGAAATAGGTAGTAGATACCTATATTAATGATTCGTATTTAGATTGCAAGCCAAAGGATATTAAATTATCAATTAACTTTTCGGGCACTTCATAAGTTGGCTTAAATTCTTAAAATGAACTTTTATTCGGATAATATTCTACATGAGCCCTATATTGTTTATAATTGACATTTTTCTTGATTGAAAGTAATGACTCTAGGGCAGTTATAAAATGATATGCTCACCACGCCTCTCAATCACAGTTCACAAGCCGCGGCGTTAAAATAAACAAAGTGCATGATTACGTCGTCGCGTCCCGTCAAAGAGCGTCACGCGCCGGTCGTCCGTCGTCCGCCGAGGCCCAGAAGTAATCCACTTAGGATTAGCCGTAAACAAGAACGGCCATTGTCGCGACGCGAGCTATCTGTTAACGTCTAAGTGTAACTGATAAAGGGCGTCAACGGTATTGTTCGCAGCGGTATTAGGCTTTAATCCGGTCTTGCGAGCGGCGCTCGTTAGGCTGATTGTCCGCGCGGCAGATGGCCGCCGTAATCCGACCCGCGGCCCGCGGCCCGGCCGGGACCTCCTCACGGAAAATATGGCCTCTTTGTGTTTGTTGCATCTGCAGGTAAATTGTGCGCCAGAATTGGGCCGTCCGTTACCGCGTACGTGCGCCGCGTGCCTCCCTGAATGCAACCGCAATGAATTTATTATTCTTGAAAACGTATTGTTATCAGCGGTTTATTACGTTTATGCGCGTGTCTGCAGTATTGTCTCGGCGTTGTATCATGGAAATCCATTATTTAAATCCAGAGTTTAAATTGAATTTTCCAAATAGTCGATAAATCTTCCTTTAACGATTGTTCGAATTAACGTTTCTACAGACAGACTAACAATAATAATATCGTAATGTAGCTTAAAAACGATGTGTTTGATAGTTCTTTAATAATAATTCAGATTAAAGATTAAAGATTTCAAATTATTATTCTTCTTCTTCTTCTTCAAGTGCCTCTCTAACTAGTGAAGGTTAGATTATTAGATTATTATTAGTTACATCAAGATTAATAGATGCTCGAATTCTATTTTTTTTTGTTTTACTTGCGATATAAACGGATAATTTTGTTTGTATACCTATTTCTTTTAATATCTAATATTTAAAGCTAGATCGAATAAATATAAATAAAGTGGGAGATCACAATCTCGCAAGGTTCACATTAATAAATTCGAAGCTCGTTGAAAATCAGATAAATTAATAAGTAAATAATGTCTTGTTGTTGTTACACTTCTTAATTAAAATGTAAGTCGCCGTAGTGAATTCAATTTATATTGAAGGAACGTTTTCAATTTGGGGAAAATGCAATTTACTTCGCTAAAGTTATGAATATTTTGAGCAGAATATAGTCGATTTTAATTTTTATTGCTAAAGTAAGTATGTAGTTAATAATGTGTTCAAAACATTATTTAGATTCCTGTGAGACATGATATTTTATAAAAGCGAAAGATCGAAACTAATCGGATCGTCCCCGACTTGCAGTCGTGAGTAAAAATAAAGTAAAAATAGTACATTTGTACTTTTTTATTTTGTTACTATTATCTGTGATTTATGTAATCACGAGCACCAATATAAGAACACTCATAATAAGACTTAGGACAAGGTCTATATTGTCTATCTCTAAAAGTGCTCCATCGTTACGTAGGTAGGTAAAGCTTTTACTGCCAATGAGTTTTTTTTTAATTTTTCCATTCAAGGCTATGGTCAAAAACCGTTCAGGACCAAAGGTGGTAGGTACTTATTTAGAAAACACAAGATAAAATATTTCCATGCTGGTCTTGGAGTAAAGAAAAAACATAGAATGTATCAGTTGCTTCTCTTCCCGTCGAGGGATTGGGCGAAAATCTTAGGGATCATGTTATATAGGCGATGTGGCTAGCAACCCACCACTGTTTTGATTTCCCTTTCCATCCGTACGCCCACAATCATGCTAAACGTGGCCTTGAGGTCTTGTTACCTTAGGCTCTGTCTAACCCGTAAGAGATATAGACGTGATTTGCGTATCTATGTGTGTATGTATGTTATGTATTATATTGGCATCAATAACTGGACAACTGCTGAGAGACACAGAGATTTGCATCTTTTCAAATAAATGCATTCATTATTATTATTATTAATAATCTCGTGCACCCAAATTATACTTCTTTTTACAGTAAATTACCACAATAATATTGCTCCCTCCTCGCTTTTTCTTCAATTGCTATTATTCACTGCGCTTACAATCCCCTCCCGCTTTAGTTTTGCTGCTTGAATCGCGGCGTGTGTAAATAGCGGAGGTGTGCTACAGGCATGTTAACGCTACGAACATACTTATTAATCTCTAGTATTAATGTAAATAGGTAAGCATCCAATGAGTACTTGACTAATTTTCAAGCAACTTTTCGCTCAGCTCCAAGTATCTCTTTGATAGCTTAGTGAAACAGAAACCTTGCCCTGTGTTAAATAGTGAAGAGGCGACACCTCCTCCCTAATAGCTCCACCCATAACAAAGTTTATAAAATATTAGCCTATAACTTACAGCTATGACTAGGGGAGACCCGAGTTATGGTTTGTGATCAGAGATATTATCATGACTTGTGATTTTTGATAGACCTGAGGCCCTGTTTGAGAATTAATTGAAAGATAAGTTTTTAATTAGATTCACGGAATATTGTGTTCGCATAACCAAGCAATTTCCAAAACGGTAAATGATAATAAATGAAGTCGAATCTGAGAATAAGGAAAAAGTGTTGCAAAGTATCTGGATAAGTAACCCTTGTTTTTGTGTTTGGTTATTATGGCGTCGAATATATTATGAAAACATATTATATTGGCGAGTCTTAGGAATCATGTTATAGGCGATGCGGCTAGCAACCCATCACTATTTTGATTCCCCTTTCAGACTATACGCCCACAATCATGCTAAACATGGCCTTTAGGTCTTGTTACCTTAGGCTCTGTCTAACCCGTAAGGGATATAGACGTGATTTGTGTATCTCTATGTGTGTATATTTGTATGTATTATATTGACATCAATAACTGGACAACTGCTGAGAGACGCAGAGATTTGCATCTTGGGTTATTTGTAGAGATGCATCCATCTGAAATTGCTGCAGAGCAATTTTATGGAAAGAAACAGGATCTCTCAATTATGTATACAAATTATTGACGTAAAGTAGGTAAAACATTTTACAGCGATATAAATTCCTGACAATTCTAAACAACATTGCAACCAATAGTAGTTACACCGTTGTTGTCGCCCCTTTATTACGAGTGTCTACTGTGTAGCTCCAGGTACATCCTCGAGAGACATTCAGTCTACGTCGCAAATTAATTCTGCGAAACGCGGATGCAGAAAACACTCACCTACTGTCCCCGTACGCCGCACGCGTTACCATTAGACGTTTCTTCATCATCATCACTACATAGTATAAAACAAAGTCGCTTTCTCTGTCCCCATATCCCTATGTCCCTATGTCCCTTTGTATGCTTATATCTTCAAAACTACACAGCGGATTTTAATGCGGTTTTTTTTAATAGCTAAAGTGATTCAAGAGGAAGGTTTTTATGTATAATTCTACGCAGACGAAGTCGCGGGCAGAAGCTAGTTTATCTATATTTTATCATATTTCCAGTTTTGTTTGGATATTATATTAACAGATATTTTTCTGCCGTTTATTAATCCTATTCTTTGGCGCCTACACTTTCTTCCGCCAATTAGTTTATTTCTTGGAAATATATATCCGGGGGTAATCCAATCGTAATCTCCAATTATTAAAATTTTTCAAAGAAGCGTTAATCTCTGGCAGTTATTCAAGTCGAAAATACTGAAATCAGCAAAGGATCCTTGACAAATTAAAAATGGCGCTGAGATTACATCTGACTGGTTCTGAAAGAACGATGAATGGCTGAGAAAATCAATGAATAGCTTCCCGGTTACCGTCACAATCCGGTAAAGTGGCCAATCTCCGGGAAGATCGCGTCACGCGCGCTGTGACAAATTAACTGGAAACCGCACTGACGTGCCCACTTTAAAGGCATTAGTTAGAGTATGAGCTGAGTGAGATATTTGGTATACATTGGGACAAGATTAAGGGATTTATTTTAAATAACCAACAGTCTTTCAAAATTACAATATTCAACTTTAATTACATGACTAAAGTTCAAAATAACAGTTTAGAATGTTTCAAATGTTTATTGTGGCTCAATCGATACTTGTGGCGCTTTCACAAGCGGAAAGTAATACAGAACTTACGCAAACAATTACACGATATATCAGGGGTCCGTGCGGCCATATGTCAACACGGCGCGGCGGACGGGAAAAGCGAGGAAACTAAGCGATTCTGCCAAAAGTACGTGACCTTAATGTATATCAATCCGAGCATGATTTATACAGGAGGGATCTGTAAAATATGATATAAAATAAACATTGACAACCAAAACGATGAAATACGACGTAGCGTTGTGATTTAAGGGCGCGTTCACAAGATTTTATGACGCTATAAAATCAGCTCGCGCCGTTCGTCCGTGCCCGGCAAAGCGCGCACGTACCGCACAGATTTGACAAAACAGACGACAGGCATTTATTTGTTCTAGTTTTTTTGCAAGTTTTATGGACTGCTGCCAGCTTTATGGTCCCTGGACGGCAGACGTTTTCGCTTGACATTGTAAAATTGGGCGACTCGATTTGATTTACTTTCAATACAATACGTAGAATGGGTCTCATTTCGTGTTATATCTTTTCCTTGTAACACATATGATACACTGATCTAGTTACCGTGACAAAACAGAAAAAAAGTATATTATATTAGGTATAGTACCATGTAGTTCAGATTACTTGATATCTATTTGCTTTACAACTGACTATTAACTAAGTAGTGTCTGTTACAGATCAGTCAGTCCTTAACGCTATTTGTAATACAATAACCTATCTACAATTACCTTTAAATATCTGCATATATTATGAACACACTAACCACAAGTAAAACCTGTTTTTCGTAATGTAACATTAAACGTGTAGATAATTAGTAGGTACCTATATTTGTTTATTGTTATATGCTATTTTAGTTAGTTCCGCTAATAAACATCAACATTTACCGAGTTTAATCCTGGTTGAATAAACCTTTTAACTGACTAAGAGCTAACTAACAACAAAGTTAGAAAAAAAACACGCTTTAATACCCCTTCAATTTACTTTCGTTTCGTATGAATACGGCTTACTCTAAAGGTTGAAAGATTACAAGCGGTATTTGATCGGGTGTGCCCACGGGCATCGTGCTAGTCCAACTATAACATCGTCGTGGCGTCTGCTGCGTTTCACTCGCGCGTTTACTACATTGAAGCTTCCACGATGTATTGGATCGACTTTAATTGACCACGGCTCGGAACGGCACGTTTCGCCTTTTCACGGATAAAAACAAAAGCTCTTTATGTTAATAGCCGCTGGCTTTTAGAAAAGTTAATTTGACCTGTTGTTGTCCAGTTTTATCCTATTATGTATAGGTACCTAAAGCCTTAAGTAACGCGACCTAATTCCAAACAATCAGAGTTGTGTTTGGTCAAATTTATTCAAAGTGACATAGCTCTTTGAAATTTCTCTATTTCGGGGAGTAGCAGAGAACGGTTATCTTTTAGGTACATTAAGTTTAACATTGCTCAGTTTAAAAGTACCTAGTAAAATATTGCTTGAATATAATAGGTTAAATTATTATTGTGTCATGTCTTAATTAAATCTGCCTTATGGAAAACATTGAATTAGATATTTGTAATACAACTTTAAAGGCAGGGAGGACCCCTAAGTTAAAGATATCCGAGCCGTTAACTAACTTAACCCGGCGCCAGCGGCATTTGACCAATGTCGGCTAGGAATGGTGAATATCGTTTTACAAGCGCGGATTAATTAATAGCGAGCCGTATACAGAGCCGTGCTCATCTCATGTCATGACCATAACAACAAGACATTATACAACTGTGTGGTCTAGATTGCATTTCAAAAAAACTTAGTCCATTTTGCATAGTTTAAATTAAAAAGAAAAAGCAACAATTTTAGAAAACATGCCTCTTTGTTTGAGTATTTCTAAAATATATTACGGAAGTGTACCCATTGAAGTGTACCCATTGACATAGAAATGTCAGGATGTCGAATTATGTACGAACATTGCTTGTTATTATTAGTACAGTAGTATTGAAAAAGATTTATAAAGACCACAGGAACTGACATTACAAACCCTAATTATAACGTCAGTGCAGCGTCAAGAAACCCCTAAATGGCGTGATATCTCAGAATTGAGTGTGTAATGTAAACCCAAGAATTGTGCATACAAAGTATCACCGTCTTGTGGGTTCAGTCGTTACTGTACTTGAAAACAAAGCCATAATTCGAAATGACCCGTCATCCTGTCCATTGTCCCCAAATTACTGTCGGATTATAAAAATTGTAATGGGATTATTGTTTAAGGGCCAGTGGCACGGACACGGTTGAGACACATTTCAATTACTGCGCGCATTGTGTCTGTGGCGTCGCGACGAGCGAGTCATGCGACGCGACGCCTTTTGCAGTAGGGATGCCTGACGTACGAAAATTTCGACTCCGATACGATGTACGATACTATAATCTATACTAATATTATAAAGAGGAAAAATTTGTTTGTTTGTTTGCATTGAATAGGCTCCGAAATTACTGGACCGATTTCAAAAATTCTTTTGCCGTTAGAGCTACATTATTACTGAGTGACATAGGCTACTCTTTACCGCGGGAAAATACCTTTTCCAACGGGAAAATTAATTTACCGCGGGAGAAGCTGCGGACGGAAGGCTAGTGTATTATATTATGGTACCCCTCGTCGTAGAGAAATAGTACATTACTGTAGCGGCCGCAAAGTAGGGGATTGCCCGCCGAGTAGTTATAGACGGCCGACTACTGTCTACGAGGCCATCTAGAGATACGAGACCGACAATCCCTGTTCGTGGTCAAGGCTTGTGCTTTTCTCAAAGATAGGCAATGCAACAGAAAATAAAATAAATAAAAAGTTCAAGAAGTCATATTAAAAATAATATTTTCGTCGTAAGGCAATTGACACTACACTCTGTTTTAATTATAATAAACACGTGCCTACTTTTTTTCACTTATTGATTATTGATAAAACTGGCTACCTACAAATAAACAGCCAATAAAAGAAAAATAAAAATAAATTATGTTGTGCCTTGAAACAAAAGACGGTGGGTATTGCCGGCCTTGCCCAGAAATGTTGTATGAAATCCCATTAAATACCTCTCGGCGAGTCGCACCTGAAACGTGACACTTTGCGGCTTTATTGTAAAGTAACACAACATAAATACTTCCTTGCATGTTTGAGAGAAAATATTCTAGTTTAAATGAGTTTGCAATACGTGTACTCGTGTACCGTTTCAACACTCCCACATTCAAATGCCTTCACAGAATGATTAATCAGCGAAATATTAAAGGACGAGCAAAATCACTTTGTTCGAATTTGAGCGATATCTACTGGCAAATTAATTATTTTGTACCCTTAAAATGTACTAGGTCTAGTATAAACTTTGGCTACTCTGTTAGCAATACGTGTACTAGCGGAGTTGCAATATGTATATAAATTTTAGGGATGCGATGAAACCTACACTGCCTGAGGTTATTCTTTTTTTGCTTCACGTATTAATTCTCTCTGCTTCATCACCAAACATAATAACCAGATCATCAAGTCATACCAAACGATTTATATTTTTTTATCAACATATCTCATTGCAGCACAAAATATGTCCACTAAAATTACAATTTTGCTATACACAGTCATCGTTTTGACACCAATTAAAGCCCATTTTCAATACTCTGGAGACCTTGGCAATAGGTATATAGTTCCATTCATGCAGTGAACTAAGTATTGTTATGTGCACTAATCGCACACATTGTGTCCTGTTAAACTGATTTCACAGTTCACAGTCAATTCCTGAATGACGAATGCCTATTTTACTTATAAAACGTAGAAAATAATCGTCATTATAAGACATAACGTATATCTAATGAGAAGCCAGCTCTTCTCAAAACTCAGTAGTTTCTTAGCCCCGTCGGGCTTAGTGACAATTTGCTTACTAAGTATTTTGGTATAAGATTGAATAACGTCTTAGTACTAAGGACCAAGGAATATATAGTACCAAGGAGTGCAGCTAAATATTTGTTCGTAATTTAATAAAAACTGTTAATAATCTTGCTTCATTTCGCTCCAGTGTCCGACTGAAGGTGATACAAAACTTTGCCACTTTATCGCTTCTTGGGTGAGTAATTACCGTCTCTATTCATAAATCACGGAGGAGAATTCTTGTTAACGAATGGTATTAGGCACAAGCTAACTAAGAGATATTGATGTATGTTATTACATCAGCCGGTAGCAAATAAATAATTCGTATTTTTTATCTCACTTAAGCTGAGTCTAATCACGCAAAGCCTAGTAGGTACTACTTATAGAGGAGTAGGTAAAGGCTTTCCAATCCACAGCGTTAAGTGCAGCTAAATGGAAGGAATGATAATGAAGAACTTCTGGACATTAAACTCCAAAATTATATCAACTAGGTCCTAGTTACTAGGAGAATATAACGCCCTCCAAAACATTGACGGTAAAGGTAACGTCAAGTTGAGCCGAATTGCCCTGGGTCGTCTCTATGCCTATATTCCCGTGAAGTATATTCCTTCGTCTCTCGCGAACAACACGGAACTTGTAAGATTGTGTTGTGCTAATAGATTAGTTTTGCTGCTAAATTGGATTCTCCCTCAACAAACTAGAGAGTGCAACTGAGATATCGAGCATAAAGTTTTGGTTTGATCTTTAATATCTGTCAAGAGGCCTTGGTCACATTGATCGGAAAATTAAGGATATATTTAACTATACAAGTATTATGTTATCTATATAAAATAAGTATTTTACATTATATTATATGCCAGTGATAACGGGCAGATTCAATTAAGGTACGCGTTACTTACTTAATGTTCGACGGCGAAAAATTATTATTCTAAAAGCAGAGATGCGAACACAAAAAACGTTAATAATGACGATGAAAACGAGGGTAGTTGTGCGCCGCTATCAGTTGCGTCGAACAGCCGCGCGAGCAGAGCGTGGCGCGCAGTGTTCGTTTCGCTGCCGCCGGGGCGAGCGCTCCAAGAAGAAGGACTACGAAATAGTCCGAAACATGTCGAGCATCACTCGACTTTTTATACGTGAGTTATCCGTTTATGTGTAATGATGATTAAGTCTCACGGTGGTTTCATGTTGAAAGGAGTATTATTATTATTAATTATTAACGTAACAGAATTTATTGATACTGATAAATTTGACCAAAATGTCATGCATAAGATGCCGTGTTATTAGACGTTTTTGTTCGGCTCGCCATTGTGTCTCTATTTCTCATGATAAATACCTAAAATAAATAAAAATGTCTGATATTTGATCAAAAGGTATTTTATTTTGAAAAAGTATTTTGAAAATACCTATTTTGCATTTAGCATTTGAAATACAAAACGCAAAACTATTTGGTACTATTTTGCATTTGAAATAGTAAATCTGAAAAGTATTTTGCATTTTGTATTTAAATGCTTTTTTAAAACCATTTTGTACATCTCTGTCTAAAAGCCATTAAAATGTTTGCATCAGTGTAAAATTGTAGAATTATAATTAAATTACCGCTTACGTGAACCAATCAATGTACCGATTACGTTATTGTTGTTGCATAATAAACCCGTTTCAAAATGTTATGACCGAGTGGTTGAGAATTGGGATTTCACATGCGCAGATAAATCTCGATCTCGTGCAAATTTCGAGTAATAACTAATGCGCTCAAATTCGTCCAGCCGTTTTGCCACGAAGACCGATAAACAGACGGACATACTCTCAAACTTTCGTATTTAAATACCTATAATTACAGTACTTCTCATAAGTAGGTAACTTCGCATATTATACAAGTTCAAAAAAAGCATAAAATTAAAACTCTCCATATATTTTTACACATTTCAACCCACCTACGTCCCATTGCTAGTCACACCGGCCTCCTCTTATCATGATAGGTACCTACAGGCCGAAATCCCACGCGATCCTTGTGCGAATTCGAGATTTTACACGCATCCTTAAATTGCTTCGCAGATGCTTTTTTATCTTTAAATGGTTAATAGTACAACACGAATTAAAATGTTTAGCATAATATTTATAATCGAGTAGAAAACTTTTTTTTTAAATCTACTTACCTTAATTGATATTCTTCCCGTAGCGATCGCGTTTACGAATAAAAGGCACCTTTAACTGTTTTGTTTCAAAAGCATTCGAGATTTATCGTTTAAGCGATTATTAAGAAAGACAAATAAATCCTAACTTATCGAGCGTCTTCCAGAAATAAATAACAGAAGTGCCTAACCTAGAATTTATTGACGATCGACAGATAATGCGTATTTAATTTGTCAGACACTTTTGCTTCCTTCGTCACTGTCAATTTCAAATAAAACAGCTACAATACGTGAAGGTATCTTTTGCTGCGAAAAACCCAGATCGAGCACGGGTTTGATCGGCGCTTTCCTTGAAAGGTTTACTGCGAATTCCGCGCAGATGTAGCGTCTTCGGCTGCTATACAAGATATTATACCGCACGAAAGTACCAGCACAAGCAGAACTAATAACTAGAGATGGGCTCATCTTTAAAAAAATGGGGACATTTAATTTGAAGGCAACTTTCATTTTGTTAAATTATACGGCAGCTATAAGCAAAATATTCAATATTAGGCCGGGTGCCGCAGCAGTCGCGGGCCAAATTAACATATTATGGCCATGTCTACGCAACGTATCTTCCCCGCGCACATTTGTAAACAAGATTATACCTGGAGGATATCGTTACTCGCGAGTTATGGAAACCTCGCGGCCCGCAGCCGTTTACTGCCAAAATATGGCCTATCCACTTTATTTATTTAAAACTATGCGACCCTTTAACCTTGCACTTGCTGACTTTTATTCTAAAGAAAAACAGCAACTCAAAAGTGGAATAAAGGTTCTATTTTAAAATTTGTTTAGGAACGTCTGACATTATTGTTTATTTCTAAGGTATGTGTAAACCTGACCTATAGATAATTCATAAAACTCGCAAAAATTATAGAAGGCCGGTAAGCCCCTATCCCTATCCACGTCCACGTAGATCTACTCTTACTCACCTTGGTGGTAGACATACCAAACAGGTACATTTGGTATGACCACCGTAAACACAACAATCGTGTTACCTCACAAAAGTCACGTATTCAGTTCGGTAGGATTGCTCATGCATTGTAAGAGCATTCTATTAGTGCAAGGAGTAACCCGACCCACACACAACAACTTGTGTGTTTCGACAAAAGTTTTCAGCTACACATCAGTTCATCACAGTCTTCAGATTAAAAAGAGTAGAAAACACAACAGAAGTAAGTAATTTAATATAAAATGAGTAATGAATAAAAGAATTTCTAGAAAATTCGATCTGGCAATTAATTATTTTCATTATAGGAATCATAATAATCCGTTGCTCTCGTTATAGCGAGAGTGATCCTTTGTTTTCAAAAACAAAGTAGATATTTGTGATTATAAATGTCTCCAGATTCTGGAAATTTCATTTAAATTGCTGCCATTAATTACTGAGATAGTCTTATTAATAAAATTGGGTACCAACTATTGAATTAGGAACTGTTGAAACTTGGAAACGTATGAATAAATCATGGGACAAAAATATCACCATCGATTGTAGCTTTCCTTCTCTAAATTATAAAAAAAATAATCGGTAGACCTAGGATAGGGGTGACAATTCCATACATTTAGATACTACGTAACCATGAGTTAACTAAGTTAAGTCGGTGTTAGATAGTCAACCCTGGTACGCGCAAGGCTGCCTTATTATGCATAATTCCTGTATCATAGAAAACACTTTTAGGAGAAATGTTCGTGTTAATATCGCATATACCCGTAAAAAGCCTCTAGCTGTTAATCGTGAACGGCTAATCCCCCCGACCCGAACACAGCCCGAAGCAAATTAGCCACTTTAAACGTTTTTGTGCGTAATTCCGTAATTTAGAATCATGTCATCGAATGCAATACAAATTATTATGCTAATAGGATTGTCTATCGGACCCGCGTCACAATTTCTTATTAGATGTGATCTTATTACAGATAGCCACGGCGCCACCAGGAAAGAAAGTAGAACAAGTTCATTATATTCTTTCTGTCTTATCCGAGCTCGCAATGTTATCTGTTCGAAATGAAAAACAGCTGACTTCAAAATTTAAACCGCGAGTTTTCCGTCTCCTTTTATTTTTAAATAGGTATTCAAGTTTTTCTAGGAGTATTTTGTTATGAAACTTATGAAACAAGATTGGTACCTACTAAGAGATTTGCACAAAGTCGTTTTACAATACTACAAAATAATAAACAGAACAAAATACCCTGTGCGTAGCAAAAGCTCCTTATTTATGTAAATTTAATAAAAAAATTGCAGTCGGGGTTTTTTACAATTTAGTCTGTTTTATAATTTTTATTTAAAACAGTGTTATCTGGTTTGCAAACCGCCGTGGTTGCTAACAATTCTGTCTTTATAGTTCTAAAACCTGTTCTCCATGACTTGACTTCACTATATCACGGTGATAGCAATGAAAAATTACTTTAAAAACCTAATATGAATGATACTTCACACGATGATCGTGACAAAAATTTTGGTCTTGAAATAGGAACGCACATTTAAGCGCATACAATCTCCATATGGATATTTAAGAATTTCATGAATCTAATTACGTAACTATCATTTGACAAAATCGGTTGAGCCTTTGAGCAGTTACGTGCGTACATAGGAATAGACAATACGTATACATACCTCCTTTTTGTTTTCTCCGCAGTCGGGTAAAAACTCGTTAAAATATACTTAACAAAATAAAGGTTTCGTCTGTGTCTGGCAAACGCAAGTTTGAAAGTTGCAAGTAAAGACAAACTTTGCAAGAATTTGTGAGTATGGGGTTTCTGTCAAAAAAAACAATTTTTAATACAAGTTTTTTGCTAACTGTACTTTTTCTGACTGTACTTGCATTGTCATCCGTCTGTTGAAGAGTTCCCTCGTGGGGAGTCGTCTCCGGGCTCCGGTCGGCAGTGGGGTTCTGGTGACCCTGCCAGGATCATTCCTGGCTGGATCACCAGAACTCCACTGCCAGATTATTGTACTGTCATCTGACTTACTCAAGTATGCAAAATTTCAGCTCAATCGGACGAAGATATCTGCTTCAAAATTGAGTCGCATGATTCCACCAGGACAAACTTACATACATCCATTGCAAGTTAATAAAAAGCGTGTGCATATACCTTACACTACCTACAAGTTTTACAAATGGTGTATTGTAAGGTAACAGTCTACGGTAATGCATATTCTCACGTTTAAGTCACGTGAAACATGTATGTGCCTGCACTAAATACCGTAAAAAATAATAGCCTTATTTACTCAGCAACACTAAAACGAGGTTTAATTGCATTTCAGAATGATGAATCATGCGCCGCCGGTGCATTAGACCACTCTAAGTAGGTAACGAACTTTTAAGCGATTGCGTAAACACGGTCTAAAGTTACTTGAGATAAGAATAAATCAAGAGGAACAGTTAAAATTGTGGCTGTGTTGCAGTCGCTGACTGAATATTGATGACACAGAGCTCCACTGTAGCCAATTTGTATTCTATGCATAAGTAATGGGGAAAATATGGAACGGAGATTCAAGCGCACAATAAATATTGACACTGAGCTTCCTTTGGAGCCCGCGCCCACAAATCCTATGTGTTGTGCGCACTAACACTGTAAACATCATTTTGGGGATTAAATATTTTTCTTGCTTTAACCGTTACGATGAGTGTACATAAGAAACATCTAGAATTATACTCGTAGCTATGACAATGGTCAAAATACAAGTTCATGAACTAATTGGAAATTGAAGGTGCTTAATGAAATTTTTATATACCCGTAAAATGATGTATCTAATAATGCCTTCATTCATATTGTGATTTTGCTAGATTGTTCTTGTTTCCCGTATGCTAGAGCGAATATTTTTAACGCTTTTATACCCCGAGCATTTTGCATGCCATTAAAGTGTTAACTAGTTTGAACTTTTTCATCTCAGCCGCAAGTTATTTTCGAAATATTCATCGTATCAATAGAGGATAGCGACATTAATTAGCTTGGAGTTTTCCTCGTTTTCCATATAAACGGTCCGTACGCAAAGACTGAACCGTATTAGATGACGCTCTTACGTAGTCTATATGAAAAGAAAATGTGCGCCCATATGACACCGCTCCGAGACAGGCCTCCCTAATGGAAATTTGCATACGCACCTTTAAATTTTATTCATAAGGAGAAAATTGTTTCGCATTCACGCCGCCGTCGCGCCACTGCGTAGCCGGGAGACGCACTCAAGTAACAAAATCGAATTATTTCCGTACATTAGGAATTTGGGCCGTTACTTTGCGGGTAACAAGGACATTAGCTTTTAGCTTATCGAACTCCCGCAATCATGACGTACAATTATGCAGCTCCACCTAACGACACCGAAGTCGGCTTCATAATTACCACCGGCTGTTTGAGATACGATTAGACTTAGACAATATGATACCATGTTTCCGAACTACGGTCATTGTTTGTTGCTTATTCGTTGTTTACTATCATACTGATTTCAAATGTAACTACGCAGCACTTTCAAATTTAGATTTTTACCTACGTACTCATTGTTATGAGGACGTATAGGTAAAAACATAACAGCTATTAGATGTTTTCGTATCATTTTATCCCCAGATTCTTTTTTACCAAGAATAAAAAATATCCCTGCATTTAGCAGGTTCCCGTGGGGCAAGGAACAAATATAACCATTAGATCTGTAAACAGGAGCTTAGGTTAGATGTTAGGGAAATGAGATCGTTATTAAAAACTGTTTTTGATGAAAAATCTCCGAAGAGATCCTGGATACTAAAAAATATGGTTAGTTTCAGGCACAAAGTCACAGTCAGGAAAAATTACCCGAGTCTGGAATAGAGCCGTATTTGTCCCCACAAAAGACGCGTTTTATACTCGAGGGATTCGAACAAGTTTTACGAAATAGATATCTTTCATATGAAAAGCTAGCTTTATCTTTTTCCTGGCTGCCGACTAAAATT
Source organism: Pandemis corylana (assembly GCA_949127965.1). NCBI lineage: Eukaryota > Metazoa > Arthropoda > Insecta > Lepidoptera > Tortricidae > Pandemis > Pandemis corylana. Next base: position 6,027,441 of record OX421858.1, on the reverse strand, counting down.
ATTGTAGTGCGGATATATGTTATTCCGTGTCCATGTTACTCTACAAAACACATTTTTAGCACCACATAGACAGGTAAATTAAATATTTAACTAAGTGGCTATTCTACAGATATGTAGAAGCTAACTTATATGTATATTCAGGCACGCAGGCGTGTAATTTCTTAAGCAACAAACAAATGTTTTCATTCTGGTCCCCTTAAAATAACACCAAAAGAGTCCAAGATTATTATTTATTTATAAATTAAGCGTGAAAGCTATAAATGCCGAGGCTTCGGCTTTCATCTTATTAATCTTCGGTACAAAAAGGAATCGCACGTGGGCTTGCTGCGGCTCGACAGGTTAACACCTGTATTAGCCTTTATGCTTCTGCCCGAAGAAACGGAGACGGTTTATGCGTTAAATCTAAGAATCACTGTTTTCATTAATCTGGTTATTTATTCGGCAGTCTTTGTCTTGCCAAATCCTTTTAACGAATTAATCGTGGACCAAAAGGTCCTTATTGATTTCAACCAAGAAAATGCTTAATTGCCATGTTAGATTCAACATAACGATATACTACTGAATGAAAAATTCACGACTAGCAAGCTAAGCTTCTCACTATTTTTATATTTTCGTGTATTATAGTTAGAATACGCAAATATGAGTGATACTTAGGAAAGTATTAGTAATTTGATTTTGACTGAGGTACTTATATTCATGAAAATATTTTAGTTCTAGGTTTTCTGCCCAAAACCAAACCTATTTTCAGACGTTAGTATTACTGCATGAAGCTAAAAGCCTCAGATAGAGGAACAAACACAACTTGAGAATTTAGAAACAGTATCCTGAAACATTTCGTTTTCGAAAGCCTCTTAGGAGAGTAATCTCCCAGGTTATGCTATTTTTCGTGTATTTCTAGGGATTATTTTAGTTTCCGGAATTTCGCTCCCGTATGTAAGTTACCTGCCGCGTGCGAATGGTTCCGTTAACCGCGATGATTTTGATAATTTTGTGGCGACTTTGATCATTATCAAATTGCTATAAAATCGATATTGTCCACATTTGGTTAATGTTTGCGTCTACATACGCAAAGGCGATCGATGAAGACATAAATTGGAAGCAGTAAACGCAAATGATAATCAATGATTTAGTCATTATAACTAATCTTTAAAGTCACCCCGTAAATAAAAATCACGGTCTACATTAAAAAACCTGTATCTATGTTGTATAATAATGTTTTCCTACTCCTGTACTATTATTATCTATGATTTATGTAATCACAAGCATCACTATAAAAACACTCATAATAAGACTTTGGATAAGTCTATAGTGTCTATTCCCTCTAAAAGCACTTGTTGGCTTATGTCGCTCTAAAAGTGCTCCGTCGTTACGTAGGTAAAACTTTTACTGCCAATGAGGCTTTTTTTAATTTGTCCATTCAGACAGGCTACGGTCAAAAACCATTTAGTTGTTCAGGAGTACCAACCTACGTATTTTTAATGTGAAAATGTTTATTGTTGAAAAATTATGATATGAATGTAGATAAAGTTATGTTTGCGACTGTACATAATTAGGCATTGAAACAGTCTTTAGATCTTATTATGAAACGAATGTTTTAATGACCTTCATTATAATACTGCCACATAAACTACTATTAGGGTTCCGTACCCAAAGGGTATAAACGGGACCCTATTACTAAGATTTTGCTGTCCGTCCGTCTGTCTGTATGTCTGTCACCAGGCCCCTATTTTACCAAAGTGACAATTGTCGGTGACTAGTGACAATTCGGTTCACATCACAAACTCGACGAGAATCTACGCCGGTTGCCTTCATATTGACCACGCATTGCAATTCGAAGTGTCAATTGTGTCCGCCAATTGTCGAATTAAGTTGATTTTTTTACAGATGATGTATTTCTGTTGCCGCTATATCAAAAAATACTAAAATCATAATATTTTCATGTGCATCTATCTATGTAACTAACCAATATAAATTGTTCTCACACTGCCTACATTTTGCTTAGGAGGTAGGGCTCTGCTAACACTGGATTTCATATACACTTGCCGTATTTGTACGGAACTCTCGGTACGCGAGTCCGACTTGCACTTGACCGGATTTTTATTTACGGAATATAACAATTTTTCTAAGTACATAATTTGTAGGCATTATATAAATCAATTTAAAATTGTAGCAGTGTAAAATATGGCACACCACTGCTTTGTAAATATTGTGTCCATTTTAACTTTAACATTATTAAAGTCGAACTATGTTTACGAGTACGTGCACGATCTCAATACCATTATGTTTCAAAATTTATCATCATCCTCATATCAGCCATAGAACGTCCACTGTTGGACATAGGCTTCCCCCTTAGACCTTCAGTTGCCTCGGTTGGAAGCGGCTTGCATCCACCGTGAACCCGCGACTTTAACCAGGTCATCCGTCCACCTCGTTGATGGACTTCCTGCGCTGCGCTTGCCCATCTGCGATCTCCACTCGAGTACCTTTCGGCCCCAACGACCATCTGTTCACCGTGCTATATGGCCTGCCCATTGCCACTTCGACGAGCTAATTCGCTGCAAATTATTGCTATTTTGTTTCAAAAATATTAACTATATATCTAATAAATAATCATCTATTTCTCTACTGGATGCTCTGGTTAGAAATAAGTAGCTTAGATCAGTGGAGATGAATCGGTGCAGCTTTTTATAAAGAAACTCTCCAGACACCGAAACTAAAAATGCAAAGGTTTGTACGTGATGCGTAGAGATATAGTATGACAAATAACTAACTTTTTACGTCCATACCTCTTTTAGACAATTGATGATATCGTCGATATAACACATACATACATACACGTACACAAATCACGTCTTTATCCCTTCAGGGGTAGACAGAGCCTAAGGTAACAGGTACCTACAGGCCACATTTAGCAAGATTGTGGGCGTATAGATGGAAAATGGAATCAAAATAGTGATGGGTTGCTAGCCTCTTCGCTTATAACATGATTCGGATTTTCGCCCATTCCCTTAATGGGCTTAACTTAAACCATCTGCGCGCTAAGAGAAGCAAGTGATACATTCTATGTTTTTTTTTTGCTCCCAGACCAGCATGGAAGTAATAGATAACACAATATAATAAAATTATAATTTTATTTCTTTAGGTATAAAAATTAAGACGGTTTTTGTAATTTGTGAAAGAAACGATTTTCCTTCTTGAGGAATTAATGATGGTTAATCAAGCTTACTTAAGAAGTTCTTGGCGTTATTACTAAATTTAAAATTTTAATTACGAACTTAAATCCAACATATCCTTGACTGTACGTGACTGTGACGTATACAGTTCGCCTAATTGATAGATATTGAAAGAAAGATAATGCATTGAACGAGCTAAGACACTGGACTTTGAATGGAAACAAAAAATATCTAGTTTTCTTCACGATTTCTTCTCCTACAAGAAAACAATGTATAGATACATTTATTTCATTTAACACTTTTGTTACGTTTTTCTCAGGTACCTAATCCAGTTAAATGTGTGCATTTAAAATCTACATAATGAGTCTTAGTGGTGAACTCTCTCTCTATACATGCGCTCTACCTGCATCATAAGATCATAACGTGCTTAATTCATTTTTGTATTTGTTAAAAAATTACAAGTCCTACATCCACCTATGTTATGCGTCTAAATCATCTCCGTTTACGCCGTCGTGAAGAGCACTTGTTGTCCCTCCCTACTCTCTTGTTCGGGATTTTCGCCAATAACAATAACGTCAAGTGTTTTATCCGCGCGGCAACACTCTAGCCTTTATTACAAAGGTTATTATGTCATATTTCATAAATTATTTGAAGCGGCGATTACCCCGGTAACAGGGGTGAGATAACAAGAGGGTCGCGGAACAATTTCCGCCGCGGGTTCCGTGAGCCCGCAACTTGCCGCGACGCACGCACTCCGCGAACCAATAACGCCCACTTTGGCCTTTGCCACGCAGAAAGGGCCGGCCGTTGGTGACAGGAGCTCCAATAGTTGTCCTACTACGCGGACAAATGGTTAATCTGGCAGTGATAACAGCTAGTGTCTTCGAATAATTATATAAGCCTAAGATATTCCCAACAACAACCCGATAAATCCCTTTTAAAAAAACTTTAATGATATTTTAAACATGAATTTTTGTACTGACCCCAAAAAAATATTGCTTAAAGTCAATAGGATTTCCTGATCTTCTAAAATATGCATAATGCGATGGTATCTATAACGGTAAGCTTGTAAACTTTATTATGCATTTTTTATTTAATGTTAACACAGCGTACGATTTGATTACTTCTTAATTACGTGGTTACCATTACTTCAATTCCATGAATAAATCCTTATTGAAACTACAAGTTACAAAGACGTTATGTTAATGTTAAAGTAATGTAAACAAAACACAGACACTGACTGACAGAATAGGCTTTAATCTGTATGCAAAGCGACTTTAATTTTGAACACAAGTAGTACGTTGGTCGAGCGTTATTCCAAATTTAGAAAAAGACATAGTCTTGAAAACGTTTAATGAAGAAAGTTTTTATATTAGACGTGTTGATTGATTTTACTTTTTTTGCCAATTGTGTTTGTGTCTTTATTTTTTGTGTACTTACTTATTTCAAGAGTCATGATTACGTTTGTAAATACTGGCACAGGAATATCATACAAATATTTAATTGAAAAGAGACATCTGAGCTAATATATTATATTGTTAAATAAATAAAATAATTATTTACGTAAAATATACATTTTCTCTAAAGAAAGCTCTAAGCGCCGTTTTAGGTAGGTAAGTATTTTTGAAAGTTCAATAAATAAATAGTAAATGAAAATGCCCGAAGTATTAAGAGTATGCGATGCTGAAGCGAGTTTTATTGACACTCGTTCAAACAATTTAAACGCTAAATTAAATGTATGAATGTGAAAATCAGTTCACATCTCGTACTTCAATAACGTAATTGTTGTGTTAATCATGTTACAGAGTAACCTGATTTCTATCAATACCAATGATGAACAAGTACCTACTTGTAGCATCCAAATATCTGGCTCAAATGTATTGCTTTAGATAAACAAGACACATTAAGGTTTATACGTCCATAATTATAAAACAGCAGAAAGTATTAGTCCGGGAGGCAGAGGCTGTTTTGAAAAGTGTTTTTATGCCGATCGTTACTTCAAATACAAGTAAAGAAGCTGTCCCTAATAAGGAAAGTGAAGGTCAGCTGACGCACCCGCGGGGGCGCTTGCTGTGAGACTCCATTGAACACGTCAAAAAAAAAAAAACCGAAAGTTATTTTAAGCCACATGAAATTTTGTTCATGTGTAATTGACATTGATTAGAATTTAAAAAAAATAGTCAGCTGCACGGCAGACGGGGGATTGTGCGTCAGCTGAGCGTGCGAACTTGCAAAAAAAATAAGAAAATAAAGTTATTTTATGCCGATTGAAATTTTTTTACATGATTTTAGACATATACAGAAATGTGATATTGATAATCAGCTGCATATATAGTGGGGGAAAGACCGTCAGCTGGAGCTGGAATGTATCACTGCGCGCATACATCTCTACGACGCGCGGAATTTTCAATGCTCCGGCTGACGACTTTCCCCCCAACGTTCAATCAGCTGACGAATATTTTCTTATTTCTATATATTAACACTATAATATTTATAAATTTCATATGGTCTTTCAACAATTTATCCAAGGTATACCTTATATAGTAAGTACACATTATATACACCAACCCAATGGAGTTAATGTAGCAAATGGTTCGTGTTTGTTACCAGTTAACAATTGCAATGGTTTAATTAAATCATAATTATCTTGACCAATCAAGACTTTTGGTTTGAAATTCACTCCTGGAATATAATTCAATGTAATGCTATTTAAATGCTCGTAGTGGGAAGTATTAACTTTAAACATGTTTTGTTCGGGCAAATTTAATTCACTTATTTTTTGAGCACTAAATTCAAAAATGTTGTGACTATCTAAACCACTTATGCTACAACTTACAGTCTCTGATGTACAAACTATTTCGTTGTTTTCCCAGGCACCGCACATACGCAATTGTCTCTTTTGTCCTTTTAGACCTATCGAGTCCGCGATGTCACTCCCGATTAAAGAAATTGTCGCACCGTCGTCCAACAACGCGTACGTTGTGACCGCGCCCTTAGGGCCACGTAACACTACCGGCACGATTTTTAACATTACGATTGAATTAGACACTGCGATCGTGTTGTTTACACTTTCACTATGATCGTGTGTAGGGTCGCGGACGTCGCGGTCGCCGCTGTGGTCGTCGCTGTCATCGCTGGGGACGTCGTCGGTCCCTTCGGAGGCGGTGTGCACCTGCTGGGGCCGCGCGGCGGCCGGCGCGGGCCAGTGCAGCAGCTCGTGGTGCGGGAGCCCGCACTGATCGATCTCGCAGTTGGCGGCGGGGCATTCGTCTTTGTTATGTTTGTGTATGAGGCATTTATGGCACAAACGTCTCCCTTTAATGAAACGCCAACGGTCCCTTCGCATAGCTTTCTTGAACCTAGAATACTTAGGTAGTTCGTGATAATTATCGTGGCAAAATGCACATTTTTTGTCACCACCCGTTGCTGTAGCTGTAGTTTTATGAGATGACTGTGATTGTGCCAATATAATGTGCCTATTTTCTTGGAATTTTCGTTCTTCGGGTTTTTTATAGGTATAGATATGACTTATACCTGCCATTGATGCCTTTGTGGCTTCATCGTATAAGAAATCAGAAAATATTTCGAGCTTAGGTTTATTTTCATCTCGGTGGGTGTAAGAATAATCGGCCCACTTGGTAATAAGCGCAGTCGGGCACTTTGTTATAACCGCATTCATTAGCTCGGGACTACATAAATAATCTATTTGTTTTATTGCTCGAGCGGCGGCTACGTAGTTTTTTATTTTTATAGAAAAGTTGACGAGCTCGTTATAATACGCCGGCGGCAGCGGTGGCAGCTTTCTCAGTTGTGCAGTAATCCTTTGTATGATAGTTTCGGGCCTGCCGTAACGCAACTCCAAGGCGTCTATTATGGTTTTTGCCGACGTGTTACCAATGAGAAGTGACGATACCGTTTCTTTTGCTTCCCCGCGTAAACAATGACGTAATCGGCAGATATTCTCTGTATCACTGTATTTACATAGTTCAGAGGACTCAGTGTACGCGTTTTTAAATGACAACCATTCTATTGGGTCACCGTAAAAAAAATGGTAGCTCCTTATTAGATCTAGCGCGTAATAGAATCTGTTGATCGTCGATTGTAGCGGTGGTGATGGCTATCTTTAGTGCGTCAGCAAGTTGTTGGATGTCGCTAGGCGCGGCCGCCGCGGCGGTCGGCGCCCCGTGGTACAGCTCAGTAGGTGGCTGCTGCATGGCATCTTCGCGGCTACGGTTTATCCATTCATCCACCTTTTGCATGTTGCGAGATCTGGCACTTACACTCCCGTTTTGCGAACGTTCTAGTCGGAGCGCGGCGATCTCCGCAGCTAACTTTTTTTTGTTTAGCTCAATTTGTATGCGTGCGTCAGCTTCTGCTGCTTCCAATTCTAGCTGTTTCTGGCGGGCAATGAATTCAAGCTCGCTGCGATTGGAGTGTTTGCTGTCAGTTGATGCCGGAGCTTTAGGCAAGAGCTGCTGCGGTGCCTCGGTCTTGACGCTGCAATTGTCAGATGTACCTCCTCGTACACGAACATCAATGCTTTTTGCGGACATGGCTTCATCTGAATAGGCTTAAGCGTCAAGCAACTTTTTCGTGCCTTCTTGGATTGCACTTTTCATGATTGCTCGCTCTGATGTGGTGGCAAGTTTACACTTAGATGCTGGCGGAGTGTTAAACATGGCGGCCGACCGTTGTAGCAGCTATATCACAAAACTTTTTCCGTATTAATTCGGTTCGTAGGACCACTTTTGTAGGGGATGCAGGGCACTGGGCAAATAATTTGAACACTAGGTTTTATGATATCGAGTGGTGGCAGCGTTAGCACACGCGCGGCGAGCATCACGTGACATAGGCGACTAAATAACAGCCTGCCCTCCGTCGGGCTTCTAACGCTACCCTCAGAACTCTCATTTATTGCAATAATAATCTATCTACCCACAACCTTAAAACTAGGAAACAATAATGTGTATGTGTGTGTGTATACGCGTCGTCTACATTATATTTCAATGGCTCGACTGATGACTTTTCCACCAACGGGCATTTAGCTGACGAATATATTCTCGTTTCTATATATATACTAGCCAAGGGCGTCGCCAGCCGATGGCGCAGGGGGGGGGGCAAGTTGACTTTACCTACTACAATTCATACTTTTCTCATTCTCTATGACTAGTCTAGGACTTTGGTTGCAATATATTTGGCAACTTTTTTAGAATCTCTAGGGGGGGGGGCAGCTGCCCCTCCCTGCCCCCCCTTGGCGACGCCCTTGATACTAGCTGACCCGGCGAACCTAGCCCCAAACTAAGCAAATCTTGTAATATGGGCACTAGACAACGGATAAACATACTTATATAGATAAATACATACTTAAATACATATTAAACATCCAAGGCTCGAGAACAAACATTCGCATTTTTCATACAAATAGCTATCTGCCCCGACCGGGGATCGAGTCAGGTTCTCTAACCACTGGGCCATCCGGTTTTATGTTAATTGTAATAAAAATAATTGAATTAAATTACGTTTCAATAAATCCGAGTATTACAAACTAATATGAATCATATTAATGATGTTACCGCTTCACTTCCATGAATCATGGATAAATTGTTGAAAGACCATATGAAATTTATAAATATTATAGTGTTAATATATAGAAAAAAGAAAATATTCGTCAGCTGATTGAACGTTGGGGGGAAAGTCGTCAGTCGGAGCATTGAAAATTCCGCGCGTCGTAGAGATATATGCGCGCAGTGATACATTCCTGCTCCAGCTGACGGTCTTTCCCCCACTATATATGCAGCTGATTATCAATATCACATTTCTGTATATGTCTAAAATCTTGTAAAAAAATTTCAATCGGCATAAAATAACTTTATTTCCTAATTTTTTTTGCAAGTTCGCACGCTCAGCTGACGCACAATCCCCCGTCTGCCGTGCAGCTGACTATTTTTTTTAAATTCTAATCAATGTCAATTACACATGAACAAAATTTCATGTGGCTTAAAATAACTTTCGGTTTTTTTTTTTTTAACATATTCCGCAGCTTCCCACTCTCGCATCCACCGCAACTGGACCAGCTGACGATCGATTTCGTCATGAGCCACATGCATTCTCTTATCTATATTAACATCAGCCGGCTTAAAATGACTTGTTTCAAAAGCCTCTGCCTCCCGGACTATATGTTATTTGCTGTACTTTTGTTTCTACGACAGACGTGTTCTTTAACACAAAGGTCTTGTTTTGATTAAAACGTAAACAGCAACCTTGAAGTTGAACTCACGGCGTGATGGTGATAGTAGCGTAGCAGTAACGGTGGCGGCAGCGGCAGCGATGGTCGCAGCAGCAATGCTAGAGGCAGCTGTGGCGGTAGTCGTAGCAGTAACGGTAGCTGCAGCAGTGGCGGCCGCTAACCGCGCGCATCTTGCTTGAATGCTCATGACGGTACACTACGCGACTCGTTTCAATCTCTACTCTATGCATAAGTAATGCGAAAAGTATGGAGATATTGGAGATACCGCTCCGGCGCGGCACACACGCTACTCTAAAATATTGTTCAATATTTTTATGGAAACGACTTTGGTTATTTGTTCTTATTCTTAGAACAAAATGGCCTTTGTAGACGTATTTGGTGCTCAAGATTCTCGCTCGGGACGGAAATTCCTGTATACGTTTACGTATTCTTTAAATTACATTTGTTGCTTTAGCTTAACTGCTACTGTTGTGATTTTAAATATACATTAAGTTTATAGAGTACAACATTAGCGGTTTTATGGCTTGAAACGGACAAGAAAATACAGTAACTATCAAGTTTAAGAATTCCCAAGAACGTCGTTTATTTTGTTTATTTTCCTTAAGTTGCATTTAACGTAGGTACCTACATAAGTTGTCTTAATTATCTCGTACAATTGGAGAGGACGACTCATTTTGAAAATATCAATTAAATGTGGAAATCTGCTCACTGGATTTTGTTTCACCTTTTTCCGAAAGGCCGGCAAGTTGCCGACGATTTCTAGCGCCTGTAGATGGTTATGGATAGCAGAGATTGTTTTTCATAAGATCCTCTCTTTATATCCCCTTAATGGTACAAAAAGACGAAAAAAAATATTGTTATTATATGTACCGTGCCACAGTACGACCGCCGGCAGCATGGACGGCGCGGCGGCACGGCGGCAGTAAGACATTTCCACATAAGCGAGTTATGGCTCATAGCATGTAAATAAACGAGCGGTTGGCGTGGCTAGTGTCTATTCCAACATGGGCAATAACTATGCGATTATCCTATTTGAGCTCGCAACAACTAACAGGCGTGACTCAGTTCAACATTTTTTATAAGCATCCTTGGGAAAATTATGATCGCACTTACTAAGTATATACGTAAATGTGTAAGCAAATGAAGGTTCGTCCCAGCAGGGGCGTGCGGTGGTGGATGGGATCGTTTTAATTTCACCGATGCAGGCAAAGCTGTAATTCGCGTCGTGCTCGGCTTGCCAACGAGGTGTCTTTTCCTCCAATAGAGCCACAGCCCTCTATCCAGAGCACGCCACGCGCGTGCTCCCGATAAAAATACTCATTTGATATCAGCCATAGATTAAGTTAAGAATTAATTATACAGTTTATCTTTATCTGCGTTACTTCTCACCGGTATTTTCTTAGCGTTTCATTTCTGTCCACTCGACTTGACATTTAGATTGTAAAAACTAGTCGACAGGATTAAACTTCGAGTCGGTAAATACAAATTTGCGATCCTCATATTTTCTCGACACTAATCAGTAACGGAGTGTAATTCAAAACGGATTGACATTATGACCTTAATTGTATACCTACCTCTGAGAATAGCAGTACAGGATATAGCACCGCTATCGGACTTCGGTTTTGCTTGCCAAGCCCATCTTAGACCTGATTGATAATAGTATGGATGCAGGTGAGATGTAGATTCACTTCGTGCTATGATAATATAATAACAATATCGATTTGTAAAGGGTTCGAAACTTAAAGGCTTAAGACAGTCTTTGTATTTAACAATATATTTTATGTATAAATATACTTTGCACATGCATTTACCTATTTCCTTTATTCAATTAGTGAAATGCCTACTCTTTATGATTTATCCGTATTAAAATGACTGCACGTTCGCAGTTTATATTTAACTATCAAAAAAACATATACCTACCTATAATTTAATCATCTGGGCTCAATAATCATTAATTGTAACAATTCACACGTTTCAAACGATTCGTGAAATCTCACAAACAAGCTTTTTAAGACACATCCACTTATACAATGGACTGCCAATTTAGTCAGTCAATCAAAATTCAAATTTCTCGAGTAAAAAGTTCCTCCCTGTATTTTCTTAAAAATTCTTACTGAAATTAAGATATTCTCTACTTTGTGAAACTTATATACGGAATGACTAAAAATGTAAAATTAGGAACGGAGACATAAATATTCAGCAAGAACTGTATATAAATAAACGAAGTTTGGGTCATTTATTCCGATACACCGGGACGCGGTGCACGGACTGGAAAAGTTAGGCGGGAACTGGATTGCCTAATGCGATTTTAATTCGTTTTTTCCGACTCGACGAGGAAGACAATTTCAATAGAAGGCATTCGGTTTTATCTCCTAAGTGAGTAAATGTAAATATACCAACAAAGCAAAAATAAAGGGTGTGGAACCTTGTATGTAAAATGACCTGTTATTTTTGCTCATCAGTGTAAATGGCTTCGATATTCGGCGTAGCATCGTATCGTAGTATCGTCTAAAAGTGCCTTTTCATGTCGGTTTATGGTTTATCTATATGTATTTAAGTTTTAATTGGACATCAAACATGGAGCAATTTATAAAGAGCTCGAGAACACTGAAACGTCTGTCGCTGGTAAACGGCAATTATATATATCTTTCAGGGGCATATTTGTCCAAGGGTCAGATCCAGGTGCACAATGTCCAGTGTTATAATGCTTTAATATCGGATAGACTTAGTGTAACAATATTCAATTGTTAAAAAGGCCTAAACGTAACAATTTAATGTCTCGATGTCATAATGTCTAAATTTCAGGAATTACTTAGTGTAGGTACATTTATTTAATTATATTAACAAGTATAAAACCTATTCAGTTTATAATTCTATTGACATGATGTAAATGCCACTTGAGATTAAAAGCAAAGTGGTTTGACTTTCAGACACTAGGAAATTTTACCATTCGACCTTTTTGACCGTGGACATTGTGACACCTGGACTCTCGGTCCCTCGGATAAATATGCCCCTGAAGGATAAAATAAATAAAAACTGTTTTTTTGACAACTCTACTATTTTACAGTAAAAAACTCCAAACTGTGAAGAAAAACCCGAGGTCAGAAAACTCTGTATTCACAGCCTTGCACCGCGTGCCATGAGGAATGCAGCCCCGAGTTTACTTTTTAGCCTTCATTAACATTGATTGTACCTATTATTACGTTTGCAAACAAACTGGCCGTCCGGAAAATGTGCCTAGCCAAGGAGCCTAATAACACGATCGATAGCACTATTCAGTTCGGTACGGTAATCTATTTGTATTTCATCGCTAGTAGCGTGCTTTTAAAGACGCTTCTCGAAGTCAACCTAGATGCCAAATATAGTAATTTGGGCCAAAGATTTCATAGATACCTCGTAAATCTTTTATGAACTGAGTCTGTTTTTGACAAAACCACAGCGCGGCAAGTCCCAATGATAGCCGTCAATTCTTGTAGGTTCACAATACGTAACCGGCCATTGCTGAAGCTTTTATAAGAAACGTTAAGCTTTATAACTAATCTGTAATATGTTTACTCGTATGCATCTGTGAATATAGTATCTGTGATAGTTTTAAGTTATCTCTGTAAATTGCATCCATGCAAAGAAAAAATATAGAATGTACCAGATGCTTCTCTTCCCGCGCAGATGGTAAAAGCCCATCGAGGGAATGGTTGAAAATCGTAGGAATCATGTTAATAATCATGTTATAGGCAACGAGGGTATCAGCAACCCATCGCTATTTTTGAATCCATTTTCCAACCATACGCCCACAATCATGCTAAGCGTGGCCTTTACGTCTTGTTACCTTAGGTTCTGTCTATCCCGTAAGGAATAACAACGTGATTTATGTATCTTTGTAAAATATACTACAACCATGAATTTTTATACGTCCAAAAAGGTCCGATTCTAGCTGAAAGAGAGGAGAAACTTGAGTTTAAAAAACAGTTTAAAGCTTTACAAACGAAAAACGGTATTCACATAACTACGATATTTTAAACGTCACTCATCGTGTAACCTTTTAATTTATCAATTGGCATTGTTCATTTTTTTTAAGCTGTGCTTTTAACACCTTTATTTGATAAAATGGACTATTTCAAGCAACTAATTTGAATATTATGCTTTTACGTAGCTTTGTTAATTAATAATAAATATTTTTTCGCTGTTTCATAATTCGTGAATTTAGACAGAATCCCAATCGCCTTCGTTCGGCTGGCTATAAAAAAAACGGCTTTGTCTATGGTTATTAGATTTGACAGTGACATGTGACAGTTGCCGTAGCCAAACTTTTTTTCTCACTTTTGTGGCAAACATTCGATGCTGGACTCTGTCTAAAAACCCGGTCGTTCGGTCAAACAAAGGTTCAAAGTACTTTTACAAAAATATCTGCAATCATAAAGTATTTTTGAAATCGGACAAGATAAATCGGATAATTGATGGTTTTCCTCGAAATGGTTTTCGAATTGGAGCATACTAAAAAAAATGAACAATGCCAATTTGTCGGTTTATTATTATATACATAAACTCATGCGATATATGCTTTCTAGTACTAAAAACTCTCCGAAATTAGCTGAGGACAGAAGCGTAGACGGGTAAACCAACATGGCTAGACCATAATAGTACATTACTGCAGAGGCCGTGAAGTAAGGGATTGCTGGACGAGTTTGGGGTAGGTGGCCGAGTCGAAGACGAGGCCAGATAGAACGAGTCCTGCAATCCCTGTTCCGGCCAAAGCTTGTATAGTGCTTTTCTCAAACAATGTGAGGAAATATTAAAATTAAAATAACTACTAGACAATCAAGTAAATCATAGTTTACTTTTTTCCGGTAGCATATTTTGCATAGCTAAATTTGCCTCCTCTTTTAAATGAGGCGGAGTACAGTTCATAAGTTCCCCGTCACTTTCATCACTAGAAGTCATTTTTATTTCTGTTAAATTATAATAACAATCACTACGAAATACGCATAAGCAGAAAAAAAGATTTTCGATTTGCCACCTTTTTTATTTTTTAAATGTACTAATTTGATCCAGCTATTTGAGCACCATGTTTAACCGCACATAAATATAGTACCTACCATAGATTTTTTTTTATGTCGCAATTATACTTAGGTACAGATTGTGGTGGTGGTTGGCTGTATGTAATTTTTTCCTTTGCCAATTTAATTTTAGTATAGAAATTTAAAAAATTAGAGCAGCGGATAAAAATGGATTTTCATACTAACTTTTGTGGCCTAAGCCAAGAAGTAATGTAGGGAGCCATAAACGAGAAACTTCATGTCCTCATATCGGGACATTAACGCATACATTTCCGAGCATGTTTGAGAAAATGTTATTTGTTGACTTTGGGACTCTATAATCATGATGATGCTTCAGTAATTTGGGCTGTTATTTTATTTCATTTAAAACTTATTTGTAATTGAATAGCAAAGTTAAGTCTACTACTTGTAGTTCAAGACGATTTTAAGAACCCTGACACACGAGATATCATTTAGTTAGGTAAGGAATTTGTTACATTTCGCTTATAAAGGAATAAGTAGGTAACTAGGTACTAGTGGCGTGGCGTCAAGTATATCAGAAGGCAAGCGTAAGGGCATTTAACTAGCCTTTTCCTCTAATTCTGCACAATAAAAGTGCCCAACTGCCTTAAAATAGGCAATCCGGTGGTAATAGAGTTCTATGGACGCCACGCCACTGCTAGTTACCTATATAGACATTATCACCTGTGACATTAAATGAAACCACACAAACTTCCCACTTGCAAACAATAACCAATACTTGTACTGCTCTCTGCACAAATTGCATAATGTTAGAGGAGACGTTTACACAGAACTTCGTTCGTTACTTACTCTTGTGCTTTACATTCAGGTACCTTCGCAAGCTAACAAGGAATAGGAATCCACATGATATAAGCACTAACTACAACGTTGATTATGCAACAGATGCTAACATTTATGTTATTAGTTCGTATCTAAGACATTTAAATAAATTAAAACTGAAAACGATGACTATTATGTGAGATTTCCACTCCAGTTACCAGCCGATAGAGCTTGTAGTGGTCAAATATCCATTGGGAGTATTATGTTAAACAGACAAGCAATTTTTTTATGTTCACACATAATTGAGACAAATTATGTCAGTAGAAGTACTAGTGCTCGACGCGGCACTAGTACTCGTCATACTTTCAATTGCGATAACTAAGATAAGATCACCGACAGTTTCATTGCAACCAGATTTAATAGTTGAGAAATATTTGTAGCTTTCGCATTTCACACGCCAAATTATAAAATACAGAACCTATTCTCAATTAATGAATATTATTTTCGCTGACGTTGTCATGAGCAATCAATCTCTAAGGTTTAAGTTTTGGGGGAATCCTCATAATAATAATATAATATTCATTCTATAACTTATTTTGCTCAAAATGTAGAACCGATTTATTTTATTTTATTACAGGAATGTAAAAACATAAAAAGTGAATACACATACACATATACAAATCACGTCTTTATCCCTTACGGGGTAGACAGAGCCTAAGGTAACAAGACCTACAGGCCACATTTAGCAAAATTGTGGGCGTATAGGTGGAAAATGGAATCAAAATAGTGATGGGTAATACATTTATTTGTGACAAATATAAGCGTTATTACATTTTTATAATTTTGACATTAATTATTAATGCAAAAAAAAATTCAAAACGTAAACGCAGCTATAACTATTTTTCTAAAGATTACCACCCTCATCCCCATCGTACTCGGCCCAAACGTGCCCATGACGCCAGCAGCGTTGCCCAACTGTATGGCTAATGATATCTGTTACATTCTAACCCCCTTATTCATAAACGCTCTATAGGCTTCTGCTAACTCAGCAATCGTTTGTCCTTATCTGTCACATAGACATCTACTTTTCACAGATAAGGACAAACGATTGCTAAGTTAGCAGAAGCCTGTGGAGCGTTTATGAATAAGGGGGTAAATCCCTAGCCTCATTAGCTACATCTATTTAGAAAGATAGATGTTGCTGCCTTTGCTCCCATGTATATGGCTCAATTATCTAACTTTTCCGACACTGTCAATAAGAAATCTTCAGAGTCACGCCTGATCCATTCAATCGGTATATTACCCAGGACAAATTACGTTTAATAAGACAACATTGCATTGCACTTATTTGGTAGACTGATCAAATTAATAAGAAATACAAGCCGGCGCATGCTTATGTTCAAGCCATCAAATATTGAATATCTTCTTAATTCCACAAACATTCAGAGATCCAGTCAGTTCGAAAATGAATTCTCTAAAAGCTCGGTTTTACGGGCAACCGCGCTATAGTTGGTAGGTACATATAAGTAATAAAACAGTTATAAACCTACAATTCATTCAAAGACAATATTCGATGAAATTGCAGTCGAAATTCTATTTCATTTCCACTTGTCGATAAAACACGACGAGAGACACGTCAACTGTCGTGATGTCTGCCATTTGTACCATGCATCGTCGATCCAAGCCATGTTTCCGAACCGCGATTCAACGACGATTTTGTTATTTACTACATTTTGTCTGGTTTGTTATTAGCACCGTCTATGCCTAATTTGTTTCTAATAAAAAAACACAAATAACAAATTTACGTTGACGTGACATAATGTCGTTCCTCGCCTCATTATTTTTTGTATTATTTTCCTTTCCAAGTTCCCAGTGTGTTAGTGTGTGATGTACTGATATGTATTGTGTTACTTGTTCAAATGTGTTAAAATACTACTTTTCGCAGCCATGCCCTCATATATGTCGTCCTCAGGCCAAATAAAAAGTCAAGACTGAGTCCTGCAAACCAAAAATAGGTGTAGTTTAAACCAGCCTCAATTTGCCGTCCACTGAACTCCGTTTGGACTATTTATTTGCTTGGTATCGGATGTCGCTTGCACGATTGATAATACTGTTCTTTACTTAGACAACTCCAATGTACCCGATGGCGACTGTACTATAAAGACCGCGGGCAGAGTGGGAAAGGTCAAGGTTCCTCTCCTCCATTTTAATTTCCCGGGTCCTTTTCTGGTCTGAATATTATTTTGTCTTTCTCAATGTATCATACCTCGGTACAGCAAGATAAGCGCGATCAGCAGGGCGCGGAATCGGTGGGCAGACGCCATATCTACTGCAGCTTAGTGAGCGCGCAACTCCGAACCGGCCACCGAACGCTGTAAGCGACCCTCATCGTTTGGGAACTGCAACAAAAACATACAAATAAAAAGCCAGCCAAGTGCGAGTCGGATCTAGATGTTAACAGAGCGCTGTTACTAATCAAAATGAAAATAAAAAATTGATAAATTGATGTCATTAAAAATTAACGTTTTCAGTTTATTTCTTCTTCTTATTTGTGGCGTATCAAGTCGTTATAGCGACGACAACTTCGCCAATGTCAAAGTAACAAAAATATAATTATAAAATCTTGTGACAAAATGTCGGCAAAGTTGTACGGTAATGATCAAAGACCCCCTCCCCCCGTCGGGCTCTTAGCCAACGGTCAACGACATCCCTCAGAAACTGCCAGGAAATCATTAACCGATGCCCAGGGTGCACCGGACCAAGCACTGCTCTTCCCCCCGGACGGATCCAAAAACGAACCGCAGCTCTTGATCACACGTGGAGGTAACCCGACTCGCACCCCTAGTTTATTTCATTAGTTGTGCTAGGTATAAGATCTCCCTTCATATCAAAATCTCAAATTTCTAGGGCAACTGGAAATACCCCATAGGTTTTTACATCACGGCGATTTGTATGGATACACCATTTCTAATGACTATTTCTTTTGATCGTAGCAGACCTAAATATTTGAGATTACTTTCAGTTTAATACCTACTTGACAGACGGACATACGGACGGACGGAAACAAAATATTCACAAATAACAAGAACTTGGTGGAATCAAAACAAATATTGTCCAATTCGTATAACGTGTTTTCTAGAGTCGATGGTAAAGTAAACAACCGGGGCATTAAAAAGGTTTTTGCGGAACTAAAAATTAAAATTGAAGACATGAAACATTGCCATAAATGCCCAGTAGAGGAAACAGAAGCACATGTTCAACATAGAAAGGCAATAATGAATGAAAACACAGCGGGAAAAGTTGTAACAAGCAATGCCTTCGATGAAGCGGCTGCAGCAGGACGTGTAGATGAGCTTTTTCGGAAATACCCCAACAATAAAAAATAAATCTATAAATATACTCCACCAGAATGTAGCAGGTTTAATCAATAAGTCTGATCTTTTCACTGTGAACTTGGAGCTTTTAGCAGACTGTAAAACTAGTATTGATGTCTTATGTTTTTCTGAACATTTTATGGTAGAAGATGAGGCAAAAATATTTTATTTAAAAAATTATAATTTAGCATCTAGTTTCTGTAGAAAGACTAAGAGAGGCGGAACAGCCATATATGTGAAACATGGTATTGAGTACAAAGAACTTAATGATGTAAATAATTTTTCAATAGACATTCATTTCGAATGCTGTGCGGTTGAGTTGTTAGGTCATAATGTGATTATAATTTGTATTTATAGGGTTCCAAATTCATATTTAAATTTGTTTATGCTAAGATTACAACAAATTCTAAATATCTTAACAAACAAAAAAGACAAAAAGCTCATATTATGTGGCGATTTTAATATTAATGTTTTAAAAAGTGATTATACGTCGACTACATTCGAGCATACTCTCCTAAACTATAATCTTAAACTCAAAGTGAAACAGCCAACACGTCTTTCAAGTGGAACTTGTATTGACAATTTTGCCGACAATATTCACGGTTCGAAGGGTTCTGTAGTCGATCTAGGAATATCTGATCATAATGCAATAATCTTGAAGTGTCCTGTTGAGCGTGATTGTCAACTTAGGTACTGGACTATACAGAGAAGAGATTTTTCTATTGAAAATAAGAGGAAATTTAGAGATGGCCTGTCAAGCCTCAGTTTTTCTAACATCTATGAGAGCGTTGACCCAAATGTTGGCTATGATAGTTTTTTAGAGACTGTAACTCTGCTATTCAATCTATGCTTTCCATATAAAATTGTAAAAGTATCTCGGAGAAGAAGACCCCAGTGGGTCTCAAAAGGCATAAAAACTTGCAGCAAAAGAAAGCGTGAGATGCTCTGGCGCTACAGATCCAATCCAAGTGACTCAGAGAGGTCTAAATATAAACTATATTCTGCCAGACTTAAAAAAATTGTAAAACTTACTCAAAAGACACAAAATAGACATTTTATTCCAAATTCAAATAACAAATGCCGTGCTGCTTGGAAAATAATAAAAAATAATAATGAAAATTGCCCTCAGAAAACAATTGCGAAAATTATTAAGGATGACAATTCTGAAATAACGGATCCTATAGAGATGGCCAATGCATTTAATAACTTTTTTACAGATCAAACAAGGTCTGTCTTCGCTAACAAATCAACTGATGGAATAAAAGTAACATCTAACTCCGTACATTCTATATTTATAGCTCCCGTGACTAAACGTAGTGTGCTGAATGTAATTATGTCACTCAAAAACACTAAAAGCACGGGACTTGATGAAATCACAACCGATGTCATAAAATACTGCGCAGAAGCAATATCAAATCCTCTTACTTTTATATGTAACCTGATACTTGAAAAGGGAATCTTTCCTGATAAGCTTAAGATAACTGTCGTTAAACCACTGTTAAAAAAAAAAGATAAAGAAAGAATGGAAAGTTATAGGCAAATAGCTCTATTATCTATATTCTCAAAAAT
This sequence comes from Pandemis corylana, assembly GCA_949127965.1. Classification (NCBI taxonomy): domain Eukaryota; kingdom Metazoa; phylum Arthropoda; class Insecta; order Lepidoptera; family Tortricidae; genus Pandemis; species Pandemis corylana. The sequence continues at coordinate 6,007,244 of OX421858.1, read as the reverse complement.
AGTAGAAAGAATAGTATACGACCAGTTTTATAATTTTCTTGAAAATAAAAACATATTCACTTCTGAACAAAATGGTTTCAGGAAAAATAAATCGACTCAATTGGCTATTTACAAATTGATTGAAATTGTCACTGTAAATATAGATAAAAGAAATCCCATAAGCGCGTTATATATGGATATGACTAAGGCCTTCGACCTTGTCGATCATGACATATTATTGTATAAACTGGAACGATATGGAGTAAGAGGAATCGCTTTAGACTTAATAAAATCATATCTAACTGATAGACAGCAGTGCACAGAGATTAGGAAAATTTGTGATAAAACTAAACGAGAGTATGTCTATCGATCTTCATTTAAACCTGTATTATGCGGAGTTCCACAAGGAAGTATATTAGGACCGTTGCTATTTTTAGTATATATCAATGACCTTCCAAGACATGTCCAACATCCAATGATTTTATTCGCGGATGATAGTACAGTCTTGATTAAGATGAATGACCGTGATACATATGAATCTGAAATTAACAATGCACTTGTATCTGTTGCGGACTGGCTTAGAATAAATAGGTTAAAAATTAATATAGACAAAACAAAATTTATGCAATTTTACCAACCACAATCAAATTCTATTGGTCTTGACATCAGTTATTATAATAAAAAAGTTGAAGAAACAAATGCAACAAAATTTTTGGGTATTTACATTGACAGTCATGCCAACTGGAAATCTCACACTGAATCACTGTGCAAACGTGTAAACAGTTTTGTGTTTGCTCTTAGAAAACTATCAAAAACTACTGACCGGAAAACCGCATTGCTGGCCTATCATGGCTACGTAGAGTCAATTCTTAGGTACGGTATAATGTTGTGGGGTAACTCAACGAATAAACACCTAGTATTTATATCACAAAAGAAATGTGTCCGGGCAATCTGTGGCCTTAAGCGGGCAATTAGCTGCAAGCCTTATTTTCAAGAGTTGAAAATACTGACTCTGGCGAGCTTATATGTGTACGAGGTTGCAGTCTTTGTTAAATCTAATCCTCGATTGTTTCCATTGCGGAGTAACAATAATTCTAGAAGTGTTCGCCATAAACATAGATTGCAAGTAGTAAAAGGCAGAACTGCCTTATTGAGAAAGGGTATCCTCGGCATGGCATCTAAAGTATACAATTTCATGCCCGAAGCCCTTAAAGAAGTGGATCTGCCTGTCTTTAAAAAGCAATTAAAGGAAAGGCTCATAGTCGGAGCATACTATACCCTTGACGATTTTTTCGCAGATAATTCTTGGAAAATTTAGCAATTGTTTTATTAAAATTTATCCTCTGTATTTATTTATTTTCTAATTTAATTATGAATGACAAAAATAATAATTTAACTATGATAATATAATGATGAATAATAATAATAATTAATCATTTGTACCTATTGCTATTATAAATTCTATTGTTATGACACATTCTCTTGGCTTTTGTATTGGATAGTGTTTTAGTCTTTAAGTTTAATATTTGTACACCTTTATGGTAGATCACAGAGCAACCTAATTGTATTTATTGTATATCCTATGTAATTTACCTGTGTATCACAAATAAATAACTTACTTACTTACTTACTTACTTACTAGGAGTTTCTGACTAAAGTAAAGGTAAAAACTCGTTAGTCGAGTGAGCTCTCGAAGTATAATTACGAGTAGGTACAGGATTTATTTTGGACCACTGTGAATAAATTGTGATAATAGATTATATGTTTTCTTGTCATTCCAAACCAATTTCTGTGCCCGTTTGGCGATCGATTGAGATGTTAAATAAATATTGAAATAACTGTACTCACAGAGTAAAAAAGGAAGTTTCAAGTAAATTTGTCTTAAAATTGGGCAATTAAGTACCCTCTATTCTGACATTTAACAAATTTCAAAAAAATCAATCCCCTATGAGGGTAAAGTGAAATAAAACGGCATCGCGCTTAATTGGGCTTTTTACGAACATTAATCAAGTGTTACGTCGGAGTATTTTTATGTCGGTCGGTAAGGGCCGATAGCCGAATGACGAATGACGAGTGGCTCCGGGTCGCGGGCGAGCTGCATTCGTCAGCCGGAGATTTATACTAAGACCGGGATCCTTCAGGAGATCGGTGGGTGTGGGGTGAGCCGTATGATATAAGAATCATGACTTACCGTGTTCTTAGAATATGTGCTCTGTTAAGTGTCGCATTGAAATAAAGTAAGCAGCCATAGTAACTTTTAAGCGTGTAAATAGCGCATACTTTCTTGACATTGGCAACGCACTTGTGATTCCCCAGGTCTTGCAGGTGTCCCTGGGCGACGGTGATTGCTTTCCATCAGGTGACCCGTCTGCTCGTTTGCCCCCTCTTATATCAAAAAAAAAATGACATCCTCAAATCTTTATGTAACTTGAACTTCTAGGCCAAACTAAGTTAAGCCAGGTGGCTAAGGCGAACACTTTTACCGTAATGACTTTCTGGAGCCAGATAACATAATGGAATAAAACGTTATATTTTAATTGACATGTTTTCTTTTCAGCGAAGTCAGGAGCAGCGCGATCGCAGTATTCTGCCTGGGCGTAAAAATCTAGATATTTCCCCGTCTCGTTAGTACAAACACCTTAATGTATCCATCTCAACATTTTCTCAAACGAACCCTTGTTCCTGCTCATTCGGAATAGTCTACTTAAAAGAGCTAAAAATAATTCTTACCACAATACTTTGAGTTCGGGTGGTCTATCACGAAATAAAAAGACCTGCGCGCGGCGCGGGCGCGTGTAAAAATAAATAATAATAACAGGGGCATGCGCAAGCAGTTAACGTTGCGGTTTGCCGAGTAAACATGGCATCCGTGCTAGAACTTCCTATTAATTAAATGCCCAGTGCGTTGATACTTTCATAATCAAATATTTCTCTAGTCTGCCTACACTAGTTCTCTATGGTAAAATTAAACGGTAAAAATTAAGCACGAATACCAAAACCCGCATCCTTTTCGAGCAGTAACTTATTTACAGCGATGTGCATTTTATATCGATTTCAATGGACATAATTTTAAATTAATTTGAATAATTGATTAGAGCGGGCCACTCTAACAGCCATTATCGGTTTTCTGTGGGCGGCTTTTCCGCTAGGGACTGTAACCTTTGCAGTAGTTGGCTTCATAGTTATGTATCAGCTCAAAACTTGAAAATGTCAGCACTGTAATACGTAATCTAAATGGACATAACATGAGTACATACTGAAGTTATTGTAGATATATGTCTTTGATATCAATTCGTAGTAGTAAAGTCGAATGTATATAATAATATGTATTTTGTACTAGGCTGTACCTACAAACTTAACACTTTTATTATCCTATACCTTAATACATTTTCCTGTCTATAGTAGGCGTAGCGTAGGTTCCATTTTATGGAATTAAACGTCTCAGGTGCAACTGGTTTTTACGACTTGACTTAACGTTTTCACTTATTGGAGCGGTTGCTACACTGAAGATATACCTCATAAGACTCTACAGACTAAAAAAATGTGCTATATGTATAAAAAGATGTAAGAAATTATACTCTACACCAAAAAAATACGTAGGTACTTAATAGATGGTTGATTATGAAATTGCTTTCTATCGATAGGAACCGCATACCCAATTTAGGCACGCGAACGCGAGCAACCAATTTTCTCTATACCTTCCATGTATCCGCATTTTTAGTGTTAAAAATAAACGTCTGTCATCATTTGCAATTTAGCACTGAAGTATTCTAATAAAATAAGGAAGTTATCATGTGTGATTGTAATTTTAGCTGTTATCATACTTTTTTTAAGGTTATTAGATATTTAAATATTTTCAACAAACAAAAACAAAAAATGCACTGTCCGTGAACTTTTAAAATATCAACAAAAACGCTGGCTTGTCGACCGCACGATCTATAGGTACTTTCAATGAGTCTTAGAATATACAGTACACCATAGGTAGATAGAATTAATGTAGTTAATATACAACACATTTCAAAAATAAAATACAAACAATCATTAATTAATTATATACATCTTCTTAGCTGCTTTTATTAATCCTCTGCTACATTATGTCTTTTTACACGCTCGCGCCTTCATACACGCAAAATTAAAATTTGTACCACTAGGAGCTTGACTTTTCCTGACTTGTTCAACAATTATCGTTATATTCAACTAATTTACACAAAACCTTGAAAAATTAACTAAACCTTCCTCGTCAATCACTATCTATTTTTGAAAGCCTGATTTTTTGAGTTTATCGTGAACAAACTCTACAAACAGACATACAGATTAGACGCGGTGGAGGACTTTATTTTATAATATATAGTGGTACTACGTGATGTTTTTAGTACCTACCGAGCGGGTTAATTTTTATTTATTGTTAATGAGTACATTTTACACACTATTTATAACATGTAATACGCATTATTATAAATAAGTGAACTATGAAGATGAACTATAACCCACATTGAATTTGACCTCGTTAGCTACGTTGCGGTAATAACATACATCAAATAAACATATTGCAAAGGAAATAGAGACAGGGCTGATAAAACAAATACATCCCCGCTTCCGTTCTAATAATAATCCAGTGAATGTAACCTTTGCAATTAGAAAGGGGTGACCATAAAACTGATTACGTGTTTGCGAAACGCGAACATTACGGCTAATAAACATTTATAAGCGCAATAAACCTAATTTTATAATTCACCGTCACGTTCGAAATGCGCTGAAAATCTGATGCAGTGCCGAATAAAAATTGTTGGATTCAATTTAATAGTATTTTATAATGCAACAGTTGTATTAGTGGGGTCAAAAAAAGGCGAGTGGTGTGGGTTACGGTTACAATGTGAGCGTAGCAAACATCGTAAGAAATACGCCACGAGCTTTTTTTGGCTTGCTTATACCACATTGCATACATTACTTTTTCTACGACTCTTGGGTACTTAGTAAATGAAAGTAATAGTTTTCCGAAAATTAAGAAGATTGCCGAGATTTTTTAGGCAACAAATTTTCCATCACTTCCTGGGCCGCCGCGGATGTTTCTTCCGGTGTTGATTTAATTTCGTTTTCATCCATGTTTTTTTATAATACTTTTTTATAATTACAAAGCTTTGTTGAAACTATTGCAATCAAACAACAAACAAGACTCGAGCGGGAAACATGAAAACGACAAACGACAAAATTGGAAGTTTGTTTATAGTAAACTTTGTCTTTAAATTAAAGTTTATGTACTTTTTTCATAGTCTTGCGTTCTTTGCGCCAAATTTAGCCAAAACGTTTACCAAATTACCAGTGACGTTATTAAAAATCTTGTTGAAAGTTTTAGTTATACAAAAAACCGTATGAATGAAATAATTTGTTAAGTTGGTAGTCATGCATTTTCATCGTAAATTTAATATTGACCGTGTAAAAGTTTTACCTAGGTCTGGCAATCTATGGCTGGCAGAATAACTTTGGAGCACTTTTAGAACGACATAAGCCAACAAGAGCTTGTAGAGGAAATAGACAATATAGACTTATCCAAGGTTGTATTATAAGTGTTCTTGTAGTGGTGCTCGTGATTACATAAATCACAGATAGTAGTACAGGAGTAGAAATAACATTTTATCTTAGCTGCAGTCATGATGTTGTATTTTGTTACGAGTATTTGCATAATTTGGGTTTCTGTAAATTCAACATTTTGTGTTTATTTTAGATTTTGTAAGGTTTATTCAGTCGTCCATTCGTCTTGTCTCGCCAGCGCCAGCCTTGCGCCACCTTACCTTCCTTACATTGTTATTTTGACCGTAGTACAGTTACAAATGTTCTCATTTAGAAAATGAACTGAGCAATCGTACTTTTTCAGTGTTAATCTTACCCGGCTAGCAGCTTATTTATCCCGCCGCCTCGGCAAAGAGCGTACTAAACGTTACCAATGTAAACAATACCCTATTTATTTTAATAATGGCGACCATTTTGATAATAAAAACTAATAAGAATTTATGTCTACAATGACATTGACCTGCAAGAGTAACAGTGAGTTGGCTGCGCTGATATTTGCCGAGCCACGAGTATTTCGTTAAAGGCGAACATCACTCAAAGTTGCGTGTCTTCCGAGATTGTTGTGATTCGCGACTGTGACGTCACGGCACTCGGCAATAAGGCCCCGACGCAGAAGGATGTAATGTCATACGTCACAAAAATAAGAAAATATGGGTAACGAAAAACATTCGCAAGAAACGCATTTGTCATTGAAACAAACAAAAACATTTGTGACAAGTGAAACGAAACAATGGAACATGAAAAGTAATAACCTAATGAAGCGAACGGGCGAAAGATTTAAGACGAATTTTACTCATTCGTGGCATTAACTGGGGTAGGTACAGAAGAAATCTCTCGGCGGCGACTAATGAAAAATAATTTAGGTGTAGACAGCCAGCATTAATATAAATAAATAATAAGGTGACGGTTCGCACGGTAGTTCATAAATCCCGCACGCTGCGAGACGTCACAATAGTAATATATTAGGACAAATGTTATTACAAGCTCGACTCGTTATGTTATTTTTGTTCGTTCCCTGAGTCGGGATACAAGGCAAACAGCCGGGCGCGGGGACGCCGCAGCAAGCGCGCCGCCGCGCCCGACGCCCCGGCCTGGCCACCGCGCTTACACCGCACGCCGTCAACACACTTCATAATAATAAATTAATCAAACTACACATTTAGCCTGATCTTGGTTAGCGAACTGCTTTTATGTCAAAAACTGTGTTTGGAAGGTGGATTTCCAATTTTTAACCGTCGTCATGAGAAGGTACTCAATTCTTTTATTTTTTTGTAATGTATTTCGGTCCATCGAAAACACCGTTTTAGGACCGACTTTGGCATTTTTTGTTCCATAGGGTGTTTATCATATTTGGTCTCTCTGTCATCAATCCCTTACTTAATACACAAAAGTTTTTTTTTAAATAATAATTTACTTACATATTTTTATTTAAATTATGTCAATTATTGAACATTACGAGTATCATCCTTATTTACCAAAGTTGTCTCCCCGAACCCAGTCGCTGTCTTAAGCAATCCCAATGTGTTGCATGTTACTTCGCAAAGTGTGCTATCAAGCGGAAAAGGCTTTAATTCCCACAAAAGGGATGCCACTACCTTAACTATCCGCATCTTTGGATAGTCCCTACTTTGAAATTTATGGGCCAAGTTGGTGTGTCCGAATTAACTATACCTACAATCTCTACCTACTAACGGTTAGGGTTGGAAGTTCACTTCAATGTACTAGAAACAGTGAAACACCCGCACCAAAGGCAGTGCCCGGTGCCCGCCTCTTCAACTCTGATCGCTTTAGAAACTTCTAAGAACAACTGACCAGATGTTATAGTTGTAAATTTGAGCCGAACCAAATGTTAAAAGGGAAGAGCGCAAGAATCCAGCGATAAATATATAGTCGTGAGAAACAAACAAACTCGAACTTTATTAATTAGCTGTCAAGCTTGCCTGCGCACAACCACGCTATCATGTTCCGATTTTAAACAAAACCTTCTTGCCATTCACCTGTTCCTGTTCTATCTAATTATTATCGGTTAAAGTTCCTGTCAGATAACAGAAGTAGAGAAACTACCCCTGTAGACTGTAGAAACTAAATAAAACAATTTAAATTATAGTAAAAATTCAACACGCAGCGCTGACAAGAGCAAAGACACGACTCTCTTTTGTTTTAATTTTCTTTTAGCGCTGCGTGCAATTAACTTTATTTGTGGCCAGTGCCAAAATATAATAGGTTGATAAAAAGGTAGCTGCCTAAATAGGTGCGTCGCCTACAACCCCCTTTAGGCAAATTGTCAAACAAGCATAATTTTTATGTATGCTGGTTGGACACAGATAAACTTTTTTGTTTTTAAATGCTAGTATTATAATATGTAAATATTACATTTACTACGTTAATTGCTTTTAAATACACGTGTAAAAAAGCGACAAAGTTCATTGTTGTTATTTCCGACCCGGATTTTTATTTTTATTTAAAAGAAGAAATAACATTTACATGGATATATGATAGTAACGTAATATAGATAAAATACAAATGGTAAGTATCAGTATCTTTGATATGTATGTATACAAGTTTTAAGCAGAAATCATGAGGTTACCCTGAGAAATAGGGGCCGGTATAAAATACCTGCATTCATGCGGCCCCCACTAAAACTTATCACTTTCATCTATTTTTCGCACTGCCATATCTACTCGCTAAAGTATAAATAAACGAAGGTCAATTAACGAACACGTGTATTTTTTACTTGCATATGGCTTAAGTCCTAAAACGTCCTAAGACGTTACACTTGCGTTTATCTAGTGTTTATTCTCGTAGTATCGATAGCAAAGTTTCAGTCAAACTACCTACTGTAAGGGTGTAGTAATCAGCACCTTAATTGGACTGAAATCGGAATTTGATGCACAAATACACGCAAAAGCTTACATTTAATGTATCTGAGCTACGGAGTATATTTCATCAAGTTTGTTCCTGCTAATGCGCGTCAGCACAAATCGGCACGTGTTTCTCATTTTAATGAGGCGTGCCCGGGACGACAGGCGAAACATGTGGCAAATTTAATATCACGTCGTTTTGATGGAATTAGAGACAATACAATTTATTCACTTTTTCTTCACTTTGTCTGTAACGTTGATGCAGCGTTCGCAGTTTTTCTAAGTTAACATTTTATAGCACAACTAAATATAGTGCATCTCAAATTTATATTCATGCGAACGTGTTCTTATGAAGCAGCATAGCAAATGTTTATGCACATAAACTTAACTAATATTCAATAAAACTGACTGCTGAACGTAATGAACTAAAACATCAATATGCTTTTGTCTAGATTGCGTTTCGCGAGAATGCGGCCGGGTGTTGGGGCTGGGTACTGAATGAGATAACGCGTTCCTATTGTGGATAATCAATTTAGCCACATCTCTGAGGATGGAGACTAGGGATGTAACGAAGGTCGATTATTTGTAACTGTAATTCTGAATCAAATTATCTAATTTGTTTTTTCGGCATCTTATCCGAAACCGGAATCGATGATGGAGGCGGAGGCAAAAGAGAGAATGTGCAATAAAAATTTATAATTAAATTTTTTATAATTGAAACTGAGAACACAACAAGTGCCGCCGCCGCCGTTGCACTTCAACTTCGGATATAAAATTGTTAGAATCGGAGGTATACATATATATCTCCATCGGAAGTTTCGACTTTTCAGAACCGAAATCGAACGTTCGTAACATCCCTAAAATTGAGTTAAGTCAATTCCATTGAAATTCTTTTTTATTTTAAAGAGTAGATTCTCTGCACAGTTTTAAACCCATCACCTATTGATTGACCATCAAGTAATTAATGTGAATTTGTAGCATTCGGGTGATTCTGTCTTTCAACTTACATCAGGATACGCGAGAATAAAAAAGGTCAGCCCATTAGCATCGAAGCGAACGATCGCAAATTAAAGATCAATTTATACATTTCAATGCGCAAATTCAATATCCTTTTTGTAACCAATCATCCTCTTTAATTGTTGGACTTTGTAACTTATCTCCCAGAATTTTATAATGATTGAAGTTTATAGCTTGAGGGTTATTGGCGTTTGGAAAATATTTACTTAAAGGTATAGGGTTATACGTACCTACGTACTGTATTCTGAAAGTTGTGAAATTGATAAACGGTGTCTTGAGATTCATAGATAAAACTAGTCTGAAAAAGCATTTTTATTTATTATTTAATTTAAAGGATCAAACGAATCAATCGGGACTCACTCCTTTGATTTAACTTTACTTCATAAGTATGTCCAAGGCTGATTAACAAATAAATAAATAAGCTAAATGTTAGTTATTGCACACAAATTATTTCCCCTCTAATGTCTATGGGAATAATATCCGATCCCATGACTTTTAATTTCATCACGATACATGGGCAATGTTAAGAAGCTTAAACATAAATTGAACGAATTCGGAGCATGGAGTATTTGGTGAAGTAATTAATTTTTGTTAGGGTGTTCAGTTTAATGGGCTGCGGACATGTGGCCGCGGCGGGGCTGCCACCAGCCGGCCGGCCATATGGTAACAATGTCATGACCGATTCTTCGCGTATTGTTGGGTAAATGTTATCCACATGACTATGGTCCAGTCATCAGGGTTGAATGTGCAACGTATGCTGGTGTGATGATGATAAATTATTCCAGACACCCATTACATGTATTGGTGAAAGTATTAAAAATCCACTGGCCATACAACAATACGCTCGCTGTTAAATGTCTGTTGAAGCATTTGATTGACAACATTTTATTCAAAGATCATTTAATTTACATAGCTCGTATCAACTTGTTTCCGTAGAAACCGTGTCTTTTTAATACTCAATCAGTCATGAAGAGCCAAAATTGGTAATAGTTATTTTCCTGTCCCGGATGAAATTATTGTTTACGTTTACTTAAAATTAAAGAAAATTGTTTTTGTTGTGGACCGCAATATGTATACAAAGTGAATTCCAAGATAATTCTCATTTAAAATTAGCCCTGTGTCCTTTCACAGGCGGGGGGGCAGGCTGAGCTCGGTACATGCCCGATACATAAAACGTACGCACTCGCTCCCGATTAGGTGCTTTGATCGCCCATCTCCCCGGATGTCGCAGTCGTTACTAACTGTTTTGCGAACATTTCCCTCAATATACACACTTTAATTTTAGAATACGAACGTAATTCGCAACGGCTCCTGTCGAGACGTTTTCATGCCTCTATAAAGTTAACAGTCTTGTTTATTGGATAGCCATATTGCAGCCAGTTCGGAAATAGGCATTCATTGGGCGTTGATACAAATGTGTTGCAATGCAAGTTAGGCTTGCTCAAAATACGCTCAAAGACAAAATCGTTCATGCTGAAATGTCCATAAGCGGCACGTAAAGCGCACAAATCCTTTTATTGATATCTCCATATTTTGGCTATTTCTATTGACTTATCTTTGTGAGTAGTACTTGTTATGAAACGAAAAATCCTTTTTGTCCTAAAACTGTATTTGTTTGGATACTTTGTACCGTCTTATTACGCAGTAATATGTTAAACTATGGTTATTATATGGGCCTTCATGAGCCTTATCTTTACGAGTATTATTTAAAATTAAAAGTTTTAACAGACTGACTGACTTACAGCTGACACACGGACATTGAAAGCTGAAAATTATAGACAAGGATTATAAAGACGTAATTATTAATATTCCCGCAGGAGTAAAGCTACGGACGTAAACTAGTATTTATAAGAACATAGTGTTGTTAAATGTACTGATACTATTTAGCCAAAACAAAAATTAGAAACATATGTACAGCCAACAGGTCAAGCGTAGGTCAACCTACACTACAGACCTAGTTAACTCAAGGTGATACATATAAGTACTGGTAGTATTTATAACACCAGTCATTAAATTAGAATATACCGATAGGTACATTAAATTAAATTACATAATACTTACTAACTGACTGACACAACTCGCCTTCTGAAGCACTGAATATAGTTACTTGAAGTGTAGGTACTTTGACCGGACGTGTACAGTCAAGTGTAATAATATGTATCTAGTCAAAGTTTCAAAAATAAGTACCATACGCTCTTACGCCAGCGTAATAAGGTCGTGGGGCATATTTTTGAGAAGTTCCTATCGATACTTATTTTTGCACTTGACCGTACCTAGCTAATAGCTTCATCACTACATAGTATAAAACAAAGCCGCTTTCTGTCTGGCTGTCTGTCCCTATGTATGTTTATATCTTTAAATTATGCAACGGATTTTGATGCGGTTTTTTTTAATAGATAGAGTGATTCAAGAGGAAGGTTTATTTGTATAATTCTACGCAGACGAAGTCGTGGGCAGAAGCTAGTCCGTATTAATTCAAACTCATATAAACTCGAATGGTTATTTTGTCCAATTCTTCAGTATGAGTTAACATAAAAGATCTCCAGTATCTCTCCATATTTTTCTAATATCGACAACGTCATTTGAAAAGCAGCCAGCAGCCAGTGCATTACAATACCTTGAGAACCTTGAGACTTACAATTTGATTTTTGAATTTTGTGTGTGTGTGTGAAGGGGAACTAGACTACTTTTTAGTATTTCACAAGGGACTATTTCTTAAGTTAACCTACCTTTTACGTATAAAAACAATAAAATGTCATTTTTACTGCCAGTGTTATTAACAAGAGGTACGAACTAAATAGTTTTTGTCATAATTATTATTATCGAATCAGGCGGTACTTTGCCGAGGTCCATTTCAATGAACAAAAAATATTTACCTTGCTACTCCGCTACATAAGTGCAAGATTGATTTGTTTGCATGGTTAGCAGTTATGCTCGTACTCTCACTTTGGGAATGATCCCGTAGAGGAATCGAAACGCGTCTTGCTTTAGCTTCCAAGATATTGCACGTAAGTAGCGGAGTAGCAAAGTAAATATTTTTTGTTCAAGTTTTTGTCTCAGACGTCCAACAGATCGTAATGGAAGCGTTGGAAGAGACCTCATGTTCAAGGAGACTCTGGGTTAAAAATAAAAGAATAAGACTAATAGCTACTAGAACTTAGCAGATCTAACCTCACTGTGTTTTAGCATATTTGTTTAATTAAACGTTGAATCAAATACGATGCACTTGATTGCGGCATCTGCCCGGCATTAGGTTACGGTGACCGAGGGATACAAAGCTAACGAGCTCGGCTGCGCAGACGCCGAACCCGCACTCATTTGCGACAATCGCTCACTGAAAGCTGATTGGTTAATTGCTTCGTTTAATCAATTGACCGCTTGAGAAGCACGCCGCTCAGTTCATGCAGGCACGGTTACGGCTATACCTAACGCGCAGTAAATCCTAGTTAGCGGACTTTTACGTTTATCCTACCCCCATATTATGTAGTTTTAAAGGCGGCGTCAATTTTTGTTGTCTGAAAGTCTTGTACACTTAAGACGCAGTTGTAATCGTACAAAACTGCAAACTCTTTTTAGTTTCGTGGTACCATATAAATAAATAAATAAATATCTTGGGACAAATTACACCAATTGACCCAGTCCCAAACTAAGCAAAGCTTGTACTATAGGTACCAGGCAGGATATAAATTAACTACACAAATGTTTGGTTAATTGTCATTAGAACTCTGAAACTATTTTTGACTACCGATGTTAATTGGCTACGCCCTTGACTCCTAATGTGTTAAAATTTAAATCATTAAACCTGGATTAGAGATATACTCGGGACCAAAAAAACCGGGTCACTTTCCATACAACTTTCTACGGGAAGTGACCCGGTTTTTTTGCTCCTGAGTTATAGTTTCCATACATTTTGACGTAATACTTTATTACTCCGATTTAACTTCTAACCATTAAATTTATAAATGTCAGTGAAAATTATAACACATAGAAAAATCCGAAAAGTAAAGCTATGGCCGGGAATCAAACCCGGGTCCTCGTCATTCCGTGACGCGTGCTATACCCCTACACCACCCATAGCAGGTGGGTAGTCTCCGAATTTTTCTACCTGTTACTAACTGTCACGTGACCTTATTGTTACTATGCGAATTTTTGAATTAAACCATTATTTGAATTAAATGAATGTTAAATTGCGACATATAGTTTTGCGGAAGTAAAGCATATTAGTGTCCCCATTGGTTGCGCCGCGCTGCCGTGTCCTAGGAGGTGGGCAAGCCAAGCTGTGGCTGGCAAAAATCCTCCTGATGTCAAGTGATTTGCGCATGCGACCGCGGCACTTAGTAACGCGCGTTGTTAGTATTAGAAAAACTGCTGAGTCAAAAAGTGACTTTATATGGGCTGCCAGTGCGGAGCCGATCTGAATGTAGGCGAGCTTACCTTACTTCGCCGCCGTCCTGTAGGCTTATTACCTAACTCGCTCGCAATCGCCATCGTGTTCATTTTGACAGTTCATGTATGGGCTGACAATTGGCATCGGAATCAGCTAGCTGTCACATTCATACAAGAACTATCAAAATGAACACGATGGCGATTGCGAGCAAGTTAGGTAATAAGCCTACTGGTCTGCTGCGGATGGTGACAATTATTCTGTCGTTGATATCTCAATCGGTATAACAATGAGATGCGAAGATTTTATCTCAGGAACGTATTATGAGATAGGCCTGTACTAAATCTAAGTAAGTTGTTGGATTAAAAAAATCCTAATTTACTACATGCGACAAATTGTCAAACTTTAGTTAACTTAACCCCCCTTTACTCCCCTTTAACTCGTCAAGCCTTAAAACGTTTATTCAGTACCTACCAAACATTCATTATTTATAATATTAGTCAACTCAGATATTAAAGAGTAGAAATCAAGTTCAAGAATTTTACGGCAAAAAGTTAAATGGAAAGTGGCTCCTTCATTTAAGTTATTCCTATTATTTTACGTGGGTCTTTGATTAGTGCGAGTATAAGATAATACACAATAGGACGACAGATTACTGAAGTGTCTCGATTCTCGAATAGACGCAGTGGTCTGGACTGAATACGGCATCTATTCCAGGAGTCATTATCCATTCCGTCAATTCAGACGTAGTACTCGTAGTATTCAAAACGATCTTGCCTACTTAGGCTATCAAAATGCTTCACATTCATTTCATATTATAGTACCGTTGAAGAAGGGACGTTTCGGGAAAGTAAAGGCTAAAACAAGGTTTAAAACAACACTGGTTCACAGGTTCTCATCTTTGTTCACAGGAATTATCCTAGTATAGGTAACTACCAAATCAAAAGTAGAGACGGAGATGGTAGAGTTACGGTCTCGCCGTATTTTTACAGTCGCACGCACACACGTGCAACCACGCTCTAACAGGCAAACAGACATCTTATTGTAAGTTTTCTGTCGCAAGGAACGTCTCGAACGCGTTCGCGTTAAAATATCATTATTAGTGGAGGCAAAATACGTGAAATTTCACTTAAGTCAGGAAATAATTCTAAGAACTGATAAAAACAATTGTTTTTGATTTGTATGGGTTAGAAATGAAACCTAATACAGCACTTGATATATTCACCCCCCCGGAAAGGGGTGGAATTGGTTGAAAATGGCGTAATAGTAATAACTAAGAAGAAAAAATAGGTGTAGTCTGCGCAATTTGCCATACGTTTTATTACATCATCTTGATCTATATTTGCACCCGTTATTTAGCTCAATTCAAGCTACGGAACATACAAAAAAAAATCATATAACTAAAAACATACTTTTTGGCATTGCGGCCCCGGGAAAAATACAGAACGCGGTGCAAATTGAGGAAATG
Source organism: Pandemis corylana (assembly GCA_949127965.1). Taxonomy (NCBI): domain Eukaryota; kingdom Metazoa; phylum Arthropoda; class Insecta; order Lepidoptera; family Tortricidae; genus Pandemis; species Pandemis corylana. Next base: position 5,991,967 of record OX421858.1, on the reverse strand, counting down.
ATGAAAAAATATATCAAAACACAATACCAAATTAGCACCAGGGTGCGACACCCGGAAAGTAGTTTTCTATGTTTTACTGTCTTTGTACTTCGGGGGAAATTTAGAAATTAATAAAAATCGTCACAATCGTCTTAACTTGGTTTGATTTACATTCGCACCCCATAAAAAATTGACATTTCTACACGGAACATGCGGTTCTGTAATACTACCCGCTGCCGTTAGCGTTCGCTGCTATTCCTTGCGTTTAGATAGAACTATGTTTACCAAAGTTCCAGTCAAAATTTTCTTTTTTTTATTGAGTGCGAATGTAGTATCTTTTAAATATGTGTTATTTATAAATTTTCGCGACTATCTTAATTTCCCCCGAAGTACAATCTACAAAAGAGTGAAAAAAACATGTTCCATACTTTGCACCGGGGTGGTAAGTTACCTTGGTGTTTATAATACGTTGAAAAGCTTAATGTAAGTTTGCACCACCCGTCTGAATTATCCTCGAGCCGCAATCAGAAAAAAATATTTTACCAAGATTCTATATCGTACACCTTTTTAATTAACATACATTATGTACCAAAGGGGACCCTTCACGTGGCTAAACTTGCGCCTAATACCTTTTATCATACTCCAAAATAACGGCATTTGAAGTTTATACCTAATATTTTAAAGTGTTCCGTACATGATAGAAACGGTGCAAACCGAGGAAAACCATCTAGTCGTGCCCTCTAACGATTCCGCAAAAGAACACGACTACACGATTTACTTCCATACTTTTCCGTAATTCGACTATACTATAAAATATGCTTAGTGTAAGTTTTCGGTCACCAAACGCCGTCTCGAACGCGTTCGCATAAACCAAATACTATGAGAATAATTTGCTGTCGATACGTGTCGCTAGTATATGCCCATAGAAATTGAGCACTATTCGATACGTTTTTCGCGCAACGAACGTCTTAAATGACGAACAACCAGATCAATTTTGGATTATTTCCGACCTTCTTCAGGGTTGAATGCGATCAAGACGGAGGCGGTCATCGAACTAGACCGTTACATGCGGCCCCCTGTAAGCGCAGAAGTAAAGCTAAAGGCGCTGACGGGGTCTTCGAAATCTTCCCCTTCGTCGTGAACGCAATCAGCCCGAGGAATGTCGTAGGAAACAAACTGAAACTAGTCGACTCGTTTCGGACTTATGATCTTAAGTTAGCTGTTTTAAGTGTAAATTTACAGTCAATACACATCATGTGTTACGAAAGAGATCATAAATTGTAAACTTAAAATATTGCAAATGAAGTCTTAAATCATATAAAGACTTCATGTTCAATATTTTTACCCGCCTTTGAAAAAGGACGAGGATGCAATTCGAGTTATAATTTGTGTCCATACACGAATAACGTTGCACAGCTGGGTCTGTACTTTTTTTTAAAGTTGCGCGGACCAACTGGTGTTGCTAAACCTATTTTTGATTGTAAAAAATTTTAACACCTTGACAAAACCAGCTGAAAGTGAAGTACGTGTGAAATTCGACTTACAAAAATTTACCTCACCAAACTAGCAGACAAATAATGCAATAAAAGCTTAAAAGCATTCATACATATGCGAACATACAAGACTGGCAATCAATAAAGATCTATTGGAATACAAAGAACCTACAAAGTTCATGAATCATTTCTATTCACCCTACTTTGCGTTGTTACAAAGTAAAGATCAAAGTACATAGGTCTCGTCAGTTTAATTGGTGTCCCGTGTGTTAGTGAAAAAAATGTAAGTTAAATATTTACTCGTGTATTTGAAGTCGCAGTCGTAGTATGACCGACATGCTTCATAATAATTCGAGGCCCTTTGTCAGGGTCATAGTTCTCGTTTGGTCATCCGTTCGAGCACGACTTTACTTAGGACGATGAATGGTTAGAAACACCTAGAAAATTCCTCTATTGTTAATACGCGTGACGCATTTACTCTATTTTAGTATATCTGAGTTTCATCTGACCATTGTCCACCAGAGAGGTGCGAGGAAAAACTTAAACCGTAGGAAAACAGCGCTGAGCTACATCAGTGCTGCCAGGTCTCCTGATTTCTCAGGAGATCTACTGAATTCCAGGTATGCCTACTGATCTACTGAATTTCCACAAGAGTCTACTGATTTTTTTACTTCGGGAATTAGTCACACTTTTTCGAATCAAACAAACGTCAATTCACTTCGGTATCGTCGCTATCAATTCATTTCGGGTTCCCGCCAAAATATTTCGATTAACATTGATATTGACATAACACTTGTCGCATGACTCTCATGACTGTCCGTTCATGCGATGCGAAATTCAGCTCTCGGTCGAGGTACATAGTTTTGACAGTTGATTTCATGCGAGATGGATCTCTCATGAAAATTTCTACCTAGTTGTCTGTGTTTTTTTGTCTTGTCCTTGTCAGTCATGTCAATACAAGTTCAAGTTTTCTTTTCAGTTTTCATTTCACTATCGGGTCCGTCCGTAGAAGTAAAGTAAGTTAGTAAAGTTCTGTTTTGTGTTCTGTTTCTGTCTAAAGTCTAAGTGCAATATTGAAAATATTGAAAGTGAGTAACTGGGCGTATTAATTTAAGTAATCATTATATTTTTTTTTAGTGGAGAATGCGAAGATAAGAAGTATTGTGTGTGTTGTATATTAGGTAAGTAATTTTTTATATAAGATGAAAAAAAAAAACAAAAATAATTAAATAGATAAAATGAAAAAATCAAGAATAAAATCCTGTTAAGAAAAAACTAACCTTGAAAGCATTAAGAACTTATAAGGTATGTGCTATGGAAAAACATTCTACTGATTTTTTTTTCCAATCTTCTGATTTTTAATGCTCATATCTTCTGACTTTTTCAGATTGGACCTGGCAACACTGAGCTACATACACTGGATAGTTAGTTAGTTCCGCATAGTTCCGCAACCTCCCACATCGCTAGTGGATACGCAGCCTTACCACAACAATTACTTTAATTACAAATTTAATTTGAGCTGTGGTTCTAAAGCAATACACAGATTTTTACTAGTTACTTTCGAATGATAGAGGTACTTTTTACTGATTTGCTTTTGAAAGTCGGGTCTTGTCTACCTATCTATCCGTCTAAGTATGTATTGTATGTAGTACTATGGTAGTGGTGCCCTCATCGGAGGTTAGAAATAAGGATAAAAAAAATGGAATTGAAATTGACAACCTTCTTTAATAAGCATCGTCAGCAGAAAACAAGCACGAGGTTCGTCTGATTTTTAGCAAATTTTGAGACTTCAAAACTGCCTATTGTATGTTTGTTTTTTTTCATACTTATTTTATTAGTAATGTACCAATCGATTTTTATCTCTTTTTTAAGTAAAACGGAAATAATGTTAGGAAATGTATAAATTCTAAATTTAAAACATATTGTGTACCTAACTGTAATAAGCTTAAGAGTGTGCTATTAAATGTAGGAAAGTGGTGGATGGCGTGAAATGATAAGTAGTTGTATTAATAAACTGCTTTTAATTAATCGGATACTATTACAATGCACAGGTCGTTATTGCGCGCGAACAGAGAAGAGCGTAAGAGGCGCCGTATGACAATGCGGTAAATGAAGGAACTAACTTAGGATGCGTTTCATTTCTAATACCCACCCTTGAAACGCAGTCCCATATTTTTTATACAATAAAAATGTTTGTCAACAGTAGTCCCTTTGGTTAGAACGTCAGCAACCATTTTTTCGCCACTGATGTAACAAAACTTCAGCGTTAAATTATGAACATGTACTTTTAAGAAATGATAGCGGATATCTATATGCCTAGACCTAGGCAGATAGCAGTGATTGTTGGACAGCTTTATAGCACTCTGGCTGTCGCTGAAAATGGCCATGGGGTCACTCTGCTTGTGCCGGAGCTCCTCGTCCAGCTGCCGAAGCCATAGCGCCTCCTGCGCCGCGGAGGCCATGGCCATGTACTCGGCCTCGGCCGTGGACAGCGCCACGGTCTGCTGCTTGTGCGAGCGCCAGGATATGGCGCCTCCCTGTAACAAAAAAATGTAACCCGTGCACGATTTACGGTCGCACACGTCGCTCGCCCAATCGGCGTCACAGTAACCTGTGATTTTCTCATTACCATCTTTGGTATAAATTAATTTCATATTCTTTGTGCCCTGTAGGTATCTGAAAATTCTTTTCACTGCAGTCCAATGAATACTTCTAGGGTTTTTGTTGTATCTACTGAGCATGTTAACAGCAAAGGATATATCTGGACGTGTACTTTGAGCCACATATAGTAGAGCTCCGATGGCTTGCTGGTAAGGGCAGTCTGGCATCTCTTCTTCTACGTCTTCATTGAATTTAAGACCAACTTCAATAGGTGTCTTCACTGGCTTGCAGTCCGCCATTTTGAATCTAGACAGTATATCATTTATATATTTTTCTTGGTCTAATATCACATTGTCTCCATCTCTTGTTATGTTCAAACCGATGCACTGTCTGGCTTCTCCAAGGTCTTTCATTTCAAAGTGTTGTTTCAGGTTTTCTTTCAGCCTATTCTTAACAGTCTGTTGAGAAGTGAACATAATAAGGTCATCGACCCAGACAGCAATGAAGGCATTTTTCTCTTCATTGTAATAGACACAAGGATCTGTGTCCGATTGTTTCATTCCCAATTGAAGTAAAACATTGTTTAGTTTTATGTTCCATAGGCGGCTAGCCTGTTTCAGGCCATATATTGATTTCTTTAAAAGGCAGACCTGAGCTCCTTGTTCATATTCTTCTGGCTGTTTCATATAGATGTCTTTATCAATCTCTCCCTGTAGGAATGCTGACACAGCATCCATCTGATCAATCTGAAGACCATATCTAGCTGCTAAAGCAAACAGGTAGCGAATTGTAGTATACCTCACAACTGGTGAGAATATCTCTTCATAATCTGTGCCTTTAATCTGTGCAAATCCTTTGATAACAAGTCTGGCCTTGTATCGAACAATGTTTCCACTCTGGTCAGTCTTTGTTTTGAACACCCACTTACTTGGTAGTGCCTTTTTGCCAGCAGGAAGGTCTGTCAAAGTCCAGGTGTTGTTTTTTATGAGTGAGCTGTATTCTACATCCATGGCTTCTTTCCACTCTGCAGCCTGCGGAGATGACAAGGCCTCTTCTACTGTCTGTGGATCTGTGAAGTTGGTAAATATGCATAGATAGTCATATATGTTTCTATCATATGGATTTCTCAGCTTATCACGGGGCCTCAGGGTGACATTACTCCTAGTGTGCTGTTGAAGATTATTGGGAGGAGAATAAGTAGCATCAAGCACATCAGTATCAGTGACATACTCACTTGAATCATCTTCATCATACCCTTTGTCTGTATCAGGTGTCAGGATGACTGATTCCACGGAGTGACTTGGTTGTTGGTGACTGGTACTGTCGGTCTCCGGCCTCACTTCAATGTCTGGTAAACTGGAGCAGTCTGGTGCAGGGTTCTTCTCCAGTGGCATTTTAGCTGGATGCTCTTTACATGGTGTAAGTGTATTCCTATGTAGTTCAACAAAAGCAACATCCCTACTCTTCATCACTTTATGTGACTTCATATCCATTAAGCGGTAGCCCTTAGTATTTTCACAGTAGCCAACTAGTATCATTTTAACAGATTTTTTGTCCCACTTTTGGCGTTTTTCCTTTGGCACATGCACCATAGCAACGGAGCCAAATATTCTCATGTGGGACAGATTAGGCTGTTTACCCGTCCATATCTCATAGGGTGTCTTACCTTCTAAAGCTTTGCTAGGGGATCTGTTAATAATGTATGCTGCAGTAGCTAAAGCTTCGGCCCACATGCGCTTATCCAAATCAGCAGCAAACAACATGCATCTTGCCCGCTCAACCAGTGTCCGGTTTTTTCTCTCGGCCAATCCGTTTTGCTGAGGTGTGTATGGATTTGAAGTTTGGTGCAGAATGCCATGATTAGACAAGTATTTCTCTAGTGTGCTGTTGCAGTATTCCATGCCACCATCAGTTCGAAGTATTTTAATTTTATGATCAAGCTTGTTCTCCACTTTCATTTTGAAGTCATTAAAAATCTCAGTCACATTCAGCTTGTCCTTCATGAAATATACATGCACCATGCGTGTGAAGTCATCGATGAAAGTAATAAAATACTTCATACCTCCATAAGATGTAGTCTCCATGGGCCCACACAGATCTGAATGTATTAGTTGCAGCGGCTTGGTGGCTCTACTGCCAACATTTTTAAATGGCAGTCTTGCTTGTTTCCCTTCAAAACAATGGATACAGCTGGTGACATCACTTTTGTCCTGAGTCAGAGTCACACCCTCAGCACAACCAGGCAGCTTCTTCACGTCCGCTACATTCAAATGGCCCATCCGGAGATGCCATAGATGAGTATCCTCACTTTTTACCACATTTGACAAGTGGGCAGTCTCATAATTGTTCTTAGTGTCCAAGATGTACAGCTTATTATGCAGTGTAGCTGTGCATAAAAGCTTTCCATTGGCATCCCGAATTTCACATTTCTTATCATTAAATGTGACTTTGTGGCCGCTCTTGACAATGGTGCTGACTGAAAGGAGATTGGCCGCTAGCCCAGGTACATACAAAATATTCTTAATCTGTATTTTGTTGTTCTGCTCCAGATCAATGTCTATGTATCCAACTCCTTTTACAGCTAACGGCTCTCTGTTGGCCACAGTAATGTTTTGGACAGGTGGCTCGGTGATATTGTACATCCAATCATTTCTTGAAGACATATGCATAGATGCACCTGAATCAATATACCACTTATTGTCTCTATCTTCTCCAATGGTGGCTGAGAAGGCTGCAACAAAGCTAGAGCTTTCTCCTTTGGCACCTTTGGTCTGGTCTTTAACTGTGGGTTTCTTCCGGCTTTTGCAGAACTTCGCCATGTGTCCATGTTTATTACAGTTGTAGCATCTCGGCCCTTTTGTCTTTGATGATTCTGTACTTCTGTAGTTTGTATAAAAAGCAGCATTTTGACTTGTTGTGTTAATCTCTTGAATAAGCTTGGTCTTTACTAGGTCTGCGCTGATTTTAGTACCTGAACTTTCTAGCCCCATAATCATAGGCTTGTATATGTCTGGCAGCCCTGCCAACATCAATGTGCCAAGCCACTCATCATTGACATCAAAGTCAATGTTCCGGAGTTTGTGAGCAGTAGTCATTATCCTACTCACATAGTCTTCGACACTATTGCTTGACTCGAGTGTTGTGTTGATCAGATCTTTGAGCAGGCCCACCCTTCTTGTTAGGCCATTATCATCAAAGGCTCTTTGTAAGTTTTCCCATACTTCTTTGGCTGTCGTGCAATCCTGTACATGGACATAAATTTGCGGGTCCAGAAGTAAAATCAACTTGGCCTTCGCCTTAACATTCTTCTGTGGGTCGATTGGTTCGCCGGCAACTGGCTCCACACATTTCCACAAGTCTTCGTGCTCCAGATATGTTTTCACACTGAACTTCCACGTTGAGAAATTTTCTCTTCCTGTTAGTTTCTCAAGACAGAACATATTATTTGAGCTCATTCTGAAGAATTACGTATATTTCGGTAACCAGACATGAAAACACGTTGTTAACCTCGAAATTTCTGACGACTTGCACTGCCGGTAGTATTATTTCACGCATACGAATTTCCAGATCCAACCACGCTCTGCTACCATGTAGGAAAGTGGTGGATGGCGTGAAATGATAAGTAGTTGTATTAATAAACTGCTTTTAATTAATCGGATACTATTACAATGCACAGGTCGTTATTGCGCGCGAACAGAGAAGAGCGTAAGAGGCGCCGTATGACAATGCGGTAAATGAAGGAACTAACTTAGGATGCGTTTCATTTCTAATATTAAACCTAATTTAATATTACTTTTTTATTATAATTTTTGTTAAAAAACGAGCACGATAAAAATCATAACATTTCTGGTCTGAAAAAACGATGCTGATATAACTAGTACCCAGTACATAGAACTAAATAGGTATCCCTGGAGGCGAGCTGCCACCCGTGCAATACGCACGCCGGTAATTTACCGGCAACAGGCAAATTCCTTTAAACCCGCACTGCATGGGGGCGGTGGTCCAATCAGCAATGTCAACATAGTAAACCCGCGGTCTACCAACCTGCTAACTATTAACACATCCATCCCAGCTTGTATTCTTTACTAGCTTAGCAAATAAATATTTTTGACTCGCTAAAAGAAAAGGTACCTACCCGCCGAAAAGCGAAAGGCACGTCTCCAAGTCGCAGAAATTATAATTGTATTATTATTATAATAAACTAGCGACACGCTCCGGCTTCACATTATGCATGTATTATACATATAAACCTTTTTCTTGATTCACTCTACCTATTAAAAAAATCGCGTCAAAATCCGTTGCTTAGTTTTAAAGATCGAAGCATACACAGGGACAGACAGACAGCGGAAAGCAACTTTGTTTTATACTATGTAGTCATAAATAAAACATTACTTTCAACAACATTTTTCTAAAGATGCGTTCGTAATATTGGCTAAACAATTTACGGCACCATCAAAAACTGGCGCGTCTAAAAGACAAACTCTGACAACTCTGTAAAACTTACCCATTAGGGCAAATTAAGCTCCATCATTCCAAATAAACTGCGTTTCCGACAACAAACTCACACCAGCACTGGTAACTAATTTGCATCCAATTTCATTCAAAGCACTTCGCACTTTTTCTGCTGAAAAAGTTCGTGAAAGTTCCGCGAGTGGAGTACGCGTGGGTCGTGTAGACGCGGCCAGCGGCTCGCAGGCAGGCTGCCGACTGGCGCTGTGGCTTCTGGCTGTGGCGCACGCCCACCGCCACCGGCCCTCCCTCCTGTTGCCTTCTACCCTTCGACTACGGAACTTTAGACGCTAATAAAAACTTATGCCCACAAAAAGTCTCCGCTGCTATCGGGACGTGTTATCGTGCTCGATTTAATATATTGGACCACAACAGGCATTATGAAAAGTATGCTTTTACAAGAACACGTCTTTTAAAAAGCGGTTTTGACACTGTTTTGTTGCTTCAAGTTTCAATTATTTCATTTTTTCATCTCATTTGCTAATTCTACTTACCAATAAAAACTGGGCTATCTAGGTACATGGTTTGATAAACGTGAATTGAAAATTGCTGTTCTCTGCGTAGTACCGCCTGACACAGCCGTTTTACGGTGTGGCTCCGTTATTAAAACAGTGCAGCGTCTGAAAAAAAATGTTGAACTAGCACAATTGCCATCCATACATGTTGACTCCCCCCAGCTTTGTGCGCGGGCCACCATGCACAGCACGTAATCCCTCAAACGCTTGCAAAGCCGTACCTACACAACCAACTCGGTAAGTACCATTGAAATGATTATTGGCAAAAAAGTTAATATCGTTGCAGAATTGAGATAATTTTTTGTCGTTACTATTATTGTTACCAACGTCAAAAGTACTAATTCAGTTCAGGTTAGCTGGCAGAGATCCTTTTCTAGGGAAAGTTCGCCTTCTGTCAATTATTGTGTCTTTTATTTGGATCGGTGTACGACGATGGTATACGCAACATTAACATCCACCCGCAACTTCTAGTAGTAGTAGTACCTATATCTCTCATCTGATCTAAAAAAAAAGGTAACAACGGGTAGCTACCATATGAGGTAGGTATCACCTACCCTGCGAACAGAACAAAGGAAGACGCTTAAGCTGATACAGTGTGCAATTTGAATTGGGACAAAATCGAAACTCCGTTAATCCCTCTTGAATAATGTGCACCTCGTCATGTATTGCAACTTTGTTTAGACTTGATTTGAGATTATTTTCCAGCGCATTGGTAGTAGCTTTCCAAAGGGCAGAAGCGTAATTGAGAGCTTATTTATATGCAGAACGTCGCATTGCAAGCTAAATGGACGAACAACCTACGGCGCGATAACGCCACGGGCAGAGTGCGGAACTATTGAGCCCATTACTATAATTGAATCGACAATTTGTGTCATAATACTTTAGGGGGACGATATTTTAAGTTATTTATATTATGTTACGTGTCATTTTGCGACCGTTGGGTTAAGGCGTGTCTGTGCATAACATAGAAATAAGAGTATAATATATGGTGTAACATTGTAGATTATGGGTAGGTATATGTGGTACCTATTCCTATCAGTATTATTTAGGTGGACTTAAATACGTAGACGCCTTGATTGGCCTTAATCTTTACTTTGATTGTTACAATTTATAATCGCTCCCTGCTAGCAAGGGTGGTTTGATATTTGTTATGTCTATACGTAGGTATTCTCAGAACAGGCGTATCTTGAAAGACGTCATATCTCGTCTCTTAATTTACCTGTGACGTGTTTAATCACAAAAGTTGAATTCGTAAGCTGAATGATACCGGCAAGAGTCGGCTGCGAGCCCCCGCGCCCCCGCGCCCCCGCGCCGAGCACGGCCGCGCGGCTGCATGCTCGCCGGCCGGAAAATTGAAATTTCTAAGTATTTACAATATGTTAATAATGTAATCAGTTCGCTTTGCTATTAGCTAACCGTTTGTAGCATGTGCTCGAATATTATTTTGATATCAGTACCACAACGATCTACATACAAGGGTGAATGTAAAATTTAGATAGGTATACTATTGGTACAATTAGTTTACGATGGATTTTCCTATGAAATAACAAATAACGATTTAGATTAGTCATATAAAAAGGAATTTACTGCTAAGACAAGGCTGAAGCTTAACACCTCCTACTAGCTAGATTAAACAAGTGCCAGCGAGATCAGATTTTTTACTGCTTAACTTTATTGTTTAACTTTTTTAATTATCAGAGAGCGGAATTTTCATGGTAAAAATCAAACTGCAATAGAGTTAGAGTAGAGCATTGAATTTATCGACTATCGATAAATTTCACGAAGCGAATCTTCATTTCTTTACTACCTAACAAAGAGACTTGAGGTCCGCATTAAAGCAGAAAAATAATAACAATACAGTATGCTTGAAGAAAAAAAATACAAATAAAATTAACCTCATATAAACCTATCGTTATATGTCAGTCAATGTCATGCAACTCGCTAATCAAAGAAGTCAAAGTTATAGTCCTAGAACACACACCATGCGAAAAATGCATTGAGTTAGGGAGGATTATATAGAAAAATAAATGTAGGTATAATTATTATTTGTTAAGTTTTTTTTTCTCCTGAAGCTTAGAACTTTTCAGCCGCCCCTCGCAATGATAAAAAGTCATTAGTTTAAGAGAATAAAACTATCGATTACTGGAAAAGTCGACAAATAACAGTAGTGTAAACTAATCTTTTTTTGTTTGTTTTGTTCAGGGCGTGAACAACGTATTGAATTTAAAAGTATAATATTTTAAAATTGAACCGCGAGCAATCCAACAGCTAGCAAATTACACAAACGAAACGATGTATCCGCTCAGCTCGCCAAGTTACACGTGTTTATTGAATAGCTTCAAATTTTGTATACTAACTCTTTACGTAAACTTTACCATATTGTAAAAAAATGCGAGCTCGTTTTAGTGTCAAACCCCAGAAAGTCAATTTGCTTGACCGTCATTTAGTATGCTCCGAGTATATCTAAATTAAATTATGTTGTTACCTGCTATGGGTGGTGTAGGGGTATAGTACACGTCACAGATTGACGAGGATCCGGGTTCGACTCCCGGCCATAGCCTTACTTTTCGGATTTTTCTGTGTTCTAATTTTCAGTGTCATTTAGAAATTCATGTTGTTATGGTTCAACAAATGTTAAAAAAAACTTAGAACAGAATTGAAAGCAGGCTGATAAAACTTTTTTAAAGCCAGCATCAGTGAAACAGTAGTCATCGGCAACACATACAAATTAATTAAAATTTTCATTTGATTCAAAAAGCCTTAATAAGTTTATTAAAACTCAACGTCGATTGTTTCGAAAAGCAATCAGTAGATACATTAGCAGTGCTATTAAAGCACAAAGCGATCGGGCAATAAAATTTAATCAAACAGATTACAATGTGAAATAAAATGTATGAACTCATTTCCGAGGCAGGCGGTCCGCCCTCGTTCGATCAAGTTTTTATCATGACAAAGGCAACACCCATCAAAATGCACGAATTTGGGGCCTGGAGCGTGAAGCTGCGCCGGCTCATGCACAAACACCGCCTACGCTCATGCATACACTACACGCTACTTTCCTAATTGCATTAACAATATATCTACCGACGGCATGGAAATTCTGAAAAACCGCCAAGATTTTAATAGAAATGCAAGAAATGCAATAGTAGTTGGGGAAGGTTAGTCCTAAAGAACTTACGCAAAATGATCTCACGTTTTAACTCCAGAACGTGTGGATGCAAGAAAAGCTAATAGCTGATTAAAAACCCATTCATGTATGCCAAGTTTTTGAATGTAGGTAGGTACACATCACAACAACTAAAGTTAACATCGATCATCGAAACAGTCATGTTTTAACATGCTCGCTTCTCTTATCTCTCACTCTCACCAGGCAAAAGGAACAATGTACGGACCTAACGACATTGGAACCTATCAGCAAAGTTCTGGCTACTTTTATCATTAAGTAGTCTAATCCTCGAAAATGTCTAACACAGTAATTCCAATCCAATATACGCATAGTCGCAACTCAGTTAGTTAAAAAGTTTTCCCCTTTGACATGGGCAAGCAAACTAATTAAATGTACTCTGCGATAAACTTTTAATGGATATGCATTAATGTCAAAGTCAACCATTTAGAACATCGTGGTTTTCATGCCTGGTAGGAATCAAACCATGAAATTTCCTAATAATATCTGATAAGTTAGAGCTAAAAGTCTAAAGTATCAGTCAACTTAATTTATTACCTTGCCTTTGTGTCGCATTTTAGCATTGGTGTATTTCCCGTGTGCTATGTAGTTGTTATAATACAAATCGCAGTGACTTGTATTAAAACAGTCAATGTATTAAACATCTTTGTAAAATAAATAAAGGATGGAAGATGTAATTCTTCAAAATGTTCGACATAAACGATAATTTACCAATACTAAAGATAATCCAGGGTGATGGATTTTGCGTGTGAATATACAGTAATGGTAAGGATATTGAATACGATTTAGCGAGGGTGTGTGGTGTAATAATAAGCGAAGCACAGCCGTCGCGTGCGCGCGCGCCGGCCGGCTGGCCAGGTGAGAGCGCAACATCTGCTGGACGGCGTGCGCACTAAACCACTGGAAGCGCAACATCTACAATCCTACTACCTATAATATTATAAACATCAAACTCTGTGAGAATGTATGGATGTTAGTTACTCTTTCACGCCAGAACGGCTGAGACCTGGATGAAATTTGACACAAGTGTAGGTAATCTGGAATAGCGGCTATATTTTATTCTGAAAAACTGCGTACTTCCTAAGATTAATGAATTCTTTACAGACGAAGTCACGGGTAACAGCTAGGATAATTAATCATGGACCAACTGACACTGAATGTAGAAACTAAGCAATGCTTGTATTACGGGTACTAGACCACGGATATGTATACCTACTAATAGCGATAAATATAAACATCTAAGACTCGAGGACAAACATTCGTAAACATTTATGCATACATAATATCTGCCTGGACCGGGAATCAAACCCTGGACCAGAACACACTAGGCTGTTAAGACGTCCACAAACTTCAAACTTAAAAAGATACTCCCATATTTCGGCAAGTAGGTATGCTTATGTCGATTTACGGTAAAAACTCTTACCTACTAGAATTTGGAGCCGGTCTAGATAGATAAGCGTAAGTTAATCTTAGACGCGTTAAGATTTTATCAGAGTCAAGTCTATTGAGCTGTTCTTGCTGCGGACTGCCTATGTGTGCATATAGAATCTGTGTTGCTCAGATTAGAATATCTTGCAAGAGCAGACAACCAACGCCCATCATTCAGATCACCGAATTCCTTTCACGCAGCACACTACAAACGTATCTCTTCCTCTTCAATGACTATTGCATGCTTGGTTGAATATTTGTAACCCAACCTATTCCCAGTTTTCCTTTCCCTTTCTATTAAAAGCCTTTATCAAAACATAATAATTGTTGCCTTTGGGCCTCATCCAGTTAATCTGTATCTGAGAAAATGTTCACGTATGATATCAAATATCGTTGATAACGTAATGTGACATACCTACTACCAAAGTATTTACATAATTTACACCACGGATTATTGGGTAAAAACTTAAATAGAAATAAGTATCAACTTGAATATTATTAGGTACCTACCCACTTAATGATTAGTCAAGAGAGGAACAATCACAATATTCCATGATACCTTCCACAAACTTGTTCATAAAATCTTTACTCGTTTGGTTAAGTACTTAAATCACGGTGAAGTGACTACATAAAGGTGAAGTATTACATATAAACAAAATTAGTGTAATGTCTGTCATTATATCATAAGGCACTAGATAATTCATTATATTCAAATTGGTTTAAGATAGCACGGCGTCATTAAGTTAGTCTTTACATTTATGTAACAGCGGTACGCTCCACAACCGAGGCGGCCGTCCCCATCTTTTTCTTTAGGCAACGACAAAAATTCAATTTACATTGCGCTTTCTGCCTCCCAGTTACTTAATTCTTTCTCTCGGTGAAAATAAATCTCCCGTAATTGATTCCGCTTTAGTTCAATTTGTCTTCGTTAAAACTCAATTTCTGTAGTCTATTTGTGAATAATAAATTGCGCACTTCAGCAATGTGCCAGAGTGTTGTTCTGTACACGTCCGACCCGAAAAACAATTCGAATAGGCTCGAAACAAGTCAATCTAAATTACAGGAAAACATGGTGACGCAGCACTCCTCACTCCGTTCAATCTGCGATGAATCGCTGCGAGATTGTGTTTATTAATGCACGCGGGGTTGGAAGGCCCGTTGACTAAATAATTTTCACTCCATAAACGCGAACTTTGGAGGACTGAACAAAACTATGTTTTTAAATAAAATAGCTCCCTGGTTTTCGAGCTACTCTCGGGGCAATTTGCGTACCTTCATCAATTGAATTCCTCAATCAAAAAGTTAAGACATGTAAGTAGGTACATAAGTATTACTCTGCGATGTCTCGATGTAGAGCTTAATATTATTGTTATAAGCCTTATCTATCCTTATTTAAAACCTTTCGCTGCACGTTTCGGGGACATAAAGGAGCCTATGAATGTTATTAATATTTACTAGCTAAAGCCAGTGGTCCGCAGAAGCCAAAATATAGTCCGCGAATAATTTCCTATTGAGCTTTTAATTAAAGTTTACACACACATAAATCACGTCTTTATCCCCTACGGGGTAGACAGAGTGTAAGGCAACAAGACCTAAAAAGGCCACGTTTAGCATGGTTGTGGGCGTATAGGTGGAAATTAACGTTTCATTTTGATTATTACAGTTTACTTTTAATATATCTACAGAGTGGTACCTGCTAACAAGAATTATACCTATAACAGTGGTCCCCGGCCAATAAAAGTTTGGGAACCCCTAAGCTAAAGCGAGAGAATTTTGAGGGATCGGTTCGTAGTTTAAGAGATTGCCTCTACAGTGATTCAAACAAGTAAACAAAGTTTATCGCTTTATTATATTATATCATTGTTAAATATTACGTTAATTAGGTTTTGAGGGTAGAACTTAAAAACATTCAGGCATACTTAATTAGCGGTCTCGATTTATGAGTATAAAATTGTTAATAAAGTTAATTGATATTTCGCCATCAAATTTCATTATTGGCCGCTTTATTTGAACAGTTTTCATTATATTATCATATCGGTCGCAAGATAAGCATGCAGCAATACAGTCGTCAATGTAACGGGCTCGCATATTGGGTCTCGAACCAGCGACCCTCGGCTTATCGGAGGGACATCGGGGGTCAACATTACGTACGGTACTAATCTACCGCACAAACGAGCTGCCCGAATTGACTAGCCTATCAAATACTAAATTAAATTGGTTACTTGACTTACGCAAAATCGACGTTTTTGCTGAAGTAAATGGATGCTTGTCATGGAAAAACACGTATAGTCTTGCGATTGGTATAAATTAAGTAGGTAGCTAACCATACCTATTTATTAAATCGGCTTTATTTTCCGGAGATCCATGTTAAAGAAAGAAAAACTTTTACCTTGCTACTTCTTTACCACTAGTGTTGGAAATGTTTTTTGTTTGTTCAATTCACCTACCATATTATTGGATTCTTAGCAATTGTTTTGTTTATGACGGCACAGTCGCTTTTGCTTATTTACTTCGCCCTGCTTCATTTTTACTAGAATAATTCGTAAAAAGTGTGCTAATCCGTCTTTGTATCGCATACTATTCATCCACTTAACATATTTTTGGGAAAGGTCCTACTGTCTTAAATCCTTTTAAGTACATCTAAACCCAGAATTGAGATAGATGCAGAACTCTTACTGCATCGAAAAAAAGACCTGAACTGGAGCCTGACTGGAGCCGGAAACAGGCTCCGATGGTCAGTTATTTTTTTTGTGTCAAAAGTCAATTTGAAGTAAGAAAGCGCGTAATGAAGTTAATGCAAATAGTAAAAGTTTACAAATTAGTGTCAACGGCAGCGGGTTTTAATAAGCAGCGGGTTTTACTTGTCGCGAATGGCAATTACTCCCATCTTGCGTCACGCGTGGACTTAACGTGTCTAGTTTGAAAAGTCAGTCCGCGTCTCGCTTTTAATGAGTTTTCGTCTAATGCCTTCCTTGCAGAGCAAAATTTATGTCATGAATAATAATAGACGCCAGCGGAGCAACGTTTAAATCCCGAACAGGCGTTCGTAGATAATCAGATGAGCCTGTGGAAACATCGGGATAAACACATTTAAACGAGCCGATGACATGAAAATCTTCCGCGCGCCGTCTTGCCACGTCAAGCGCAGATATTAACAACAGATCTTAACTTTTTCGTACCACGTCTACCTTCGCTTTACAGTTTTCTTCATGCTCATTACACAAGTACTGACTGCCGATGTGCTTTTTGAATGTCAATCATCATCATCTCCAGCCTATATGTAGGTATACGTTCCACTTCTGGGCACGGGTCTAGAATAACAATCACCGAAGTTAATTACTTATGAAATAAAGTTATTATATTTTAATTTGAAACGTTCCGCTACCCTAAGTTTTCGAATTGAAATTATTCAGTTACCAACTTGCAACTCTCCACAAAATAAAATTACAGTTTTACTTAAGAGCTTTAAGAGCCGCCCACATAGTGACTTTAACTTTGCAAAACATAAAGAAATATTTTAAAAGTTAACCGGCGTAGTGAACTTAAAACTTTTGAACGTTCTATGTTAGTCAAAATACTTACTGTACCTAACGATACTGACCATGATTATTCGCAAATATTCGATATGCATGGAAAAATACTCTTAAACCGCTGAGCCAATTTAGTAGTATGTGTGTAAACTCTTTATTGCACATAAAAATTAAAAAAAATACAGAAATACAGAGAAAATAGTACAAAGGCGAACTTATCCCTGAGAAGGGATCTCTTCCAGCTAACCTGAAGAATTTGGTGTAGAAATGATTTCAGTCCTAGGAAAGAACAAAGGATAGTTTTTACCCCGGAAAATCGCATAGTTCCCCCAGGATACCGATAAGCGATTTCTGCGCAGACGGAATCGCGGGCAACAGCTAGTTGCAGTATATTACTACTGTACCGTAATCACGAATATTAATTCACCAACCTTATATGTACCATTTTATGAATAGGTAGTAGTATGTAGGTAGGTATACCTACAACACAAGGGCATGATCCTTTGCTAATTAAAATCTTTTGTTTTATATTTCGTAATGGTGGGGTTAGAGTAGGCGTAAGCTGTAGGCGGCAGCTGAATTCGACACTGAACTTTTTGAACAAACTAAATTTTTATTCTAATATTCAAATTGTGCGACAGCGAACGACGCTCCAATGGAATATCTAGGGTTCACTTTTTTTCTCCGTTTAAGTACAATGTTAAGAGGATCACGGATTGGTTAGAAACACTAGAGCTTATTTCGACTCAAAATACGGGAGTGAGTGGCGTATTAAATATAATGTACTAGCTTCTGCCCGCGACTTCGTCTGCGTAGAATTATACATAAAACCTTCCTCTTGAATCACTCTATGAAAAAAACCGCATCAAAATCCGTTGTGTAGTTTTGAAGATATAAGCATAAGAATAAGAATAAGAATAAGAATCATTTATTTGCCAGAATACACAATTATAACAATACACGATATTGACGTATTTCAAGTACAGTATTCAGTCGTGAGAGAACGACATGCAAATCTTAATTTTAATTAAATGTCAATTTCATTAAATATAAACAACAACAACAATACTAGGCACATGCAACATTACGACAATTATAATTATGATGGTATGTCCAATTCAAAGAAACAAATTGTATTAAGCACATTAATAGTCTAAAAATTCTTTAACGCTATAAAAACATTTTTCAAGTAGCCATGTAGTAATCTTGGATTTGAAGACATTACCCTGCAATGGTTTCAACTCCTCCGGCAGCTTGTTATACAAGACAATACACATGTAATAACAATTTTTCCTATATATGGCGGTACGACAGCGAGGTAAATATAAAAGTTCTCTGTACTGTGCTCTCTGTGTTCTAACAGAAACATCTACTCTCCTTTCGAATCTATCGGGGTGATTCTTTACAAAAACACAAGCTTTCCTGATGTACATGCATGCCAACGTCAAAACACTTAGCTTTTTAAAAATTGGTCGGCAACTGTCCGTGAACCAAGCATTAGTAACTGCACGAATACATTTCTTCTGCAAGGAGAATGCCCTTCCAACGTCTGTAGAATTTCCCCATAACAATAACCCGTAATTAAGAACAGACGACACGTACCCGTGATAGGCTGTGATCGCTGCCTCCATAGATACTGTGTTTCTCAGTTTTCGCAATGCGAATACAAATCTATCCAACTTGGAGCATACAAAATTAACATGGCATTTCCAATTTAGGTGGCTATCAATATAAATACCCAAGAATTTAACATTGTCGGTCTCATTCAATGTGTAGTCATTAAAACACAAATTTAAATGCAAAGGATTATTTTGGTAAGAATTAAACTGTACATAAAATGTTTTAGATAAATTAATGTTTAGATTATTATTATTAGTCCAATGTTTTATGTCAATCAATGCTTTATTTATGTTCGTTTCATATGATGCTTTATTTTCTCCTTTGACCAATAACGTTGTGTCGTCCGCAAATAAGATGCACCTCTGTGACGTAGTTTCTGAAATATCGTTAATATATACTAAGAAGAAGAGCGGTCCCAAATTACTGCCCTGGGGCACTCCTGTCCTATTTATCCGAAAATCGGACCTATACCTTTCTTTTATAACCTTTTTCCCCTTGGTGACAATTTTAGATATTTCAGTGCACTGTTTCCTATCAAACAAA
Organism: Pandemis corylana; assembly: GCA_949127965.1. NCBI lineage: Eukaryota > Metazoa > Arthropoda > Insecta > Lepidoptera > Tortricidae > Pandemis > Pandemis corylana. The sequence continues at coordinate 5,972,565 of OX421858.1, read as the reverse complement.
TAACTTCTGATCCATTCAAATGCCCTTCCTCTAATTCCACTACGGTCAAGTTTAGCGAGAAGGATACCGTGGTCAACACAATCGAATGCCTTAGTTAAGTCAAGAAAGATTGACATAATTGGAAATCTGTCATTCACCGACTCGGACACATATTTAACCAAGTTAAAACAAGCCAGTTCAGTCGAATGACCCCTCCTGAAACCGTATTGATCCGGGTGCAACAAGTTATGTTTCCCAAAGAAATCGGTTAACCTTATGAACATGGCTTTCTCAAACACCTTAGAAAGTACTGAACCGATAGTGATAGGTCTGTGATTGTTGGGATCACAACGATCACCCTTCTTAAACATTGGTCTGAGTATCGAAATTTTTAGTTGCTCAGGAAAAATACCTTGGCTAAAAGAAACATTTATCAAATGCGCAAGAGGGACACTTAAAAGACTAGCGTTCATTTTTAGAATTCTAGTTGATAGACCATCATATCCACTGGTTTTAGTGTTATTCAGAGACATTATTATTTTACATATCTCACTTTTATCGACTGGTCTCAAAAATATTGTAGAAGAATTACTGCATTGCTTGTTCATATCTGACCGCACATTTGAATTACCAGTATATTTGTTAACAATATCAATAAAAAAATCGTTGAAAATATTACAAATATGTCTTGGATTTTTGTATATTTTATCATTAAATTTTAAATGGTCAATATCATTATTATGAATGTTAGTTTTAGAAGTAGTAGATATTATGTCCCATGTTGCTTTACATTTATTTTTATTATTTACAATATATTTACTGTTGCATATAATTTTTGATTTATTTATGCATTTTTTAAGAATTCTACTAATTGTTTTATATTTATCCTTATTAGTCTGTGTATTTTGTTTTCTAGTTTTTAAGTATAGTGAACGTTTGGCGTGACACGACTTTCTTATGCCTTTAGTCAACCAAACCATTTTTCTTTGCCTATTACTTACTTTCACCTTTATAAATGGAAAGCATAACTCAAAGAGAAGACACAGCCAATCATGAAATAATGTAAACGCCTCCCTTAGATCGTCTGAGTCCAGAACATCAGTAAAAGACGAGGCAGCGATGCACTCAGAAAATTTGCGAATATTTTCACCGCAGTAATCCCTTTTAAATTCGAACCAGGTTGAGTATGAACCTTTTTTATTCACTCTAACAGTCAATGTTTGAGCCGTGTCATGGTCAGATAAGCAGAGTTTATGAGTATTTGCCTCTACATCTTTGAGGTTGCTGGCAATTTGGTCGATACAGGAGTTAATTCTTGTGGGGGTATTAATATGCATTGTAAAGTTATAATTCAAAAGCGTGCTTTTTAATTCTTGAGTAAACGTGTTGTCTTTCAGGACATCAATGTTCCAGTCACCGCAGAGTATTATGTTCTTCTTTTTACAATTAAAAGTTATTTGGGAAAGCAACTTATTTAACTTGAACATAAAAACTCCAATGTGTGATTTAGTTTGCTCGGGTATTCTGTAAATAACAATAACTATAAGATCTAAGCTTGCTATTTCAATTCCACAACACTCAAAGTAATAATTTGCTGCTAACTTTGAATCGAACTTAATCTCTTTTACTTCTAGAGGTTTTCTTACTAGTATAGCAGTGCCTCCTCTACGTTTATCTCTGCAATAAGAAGCAACCAATTTATAATTTTGTATAATAGCATTGCCTTCACAACCACGTTTAACAAAAGTCTCACTTAGACAAATCAAATCAACCTCCTCACTTTTGTCTCGAAATTCCTGTAGTGCTATTTGTAATACATCTAATTTCCCTAGTAAACCTCCAATGTTTTGATGAATTATACGGAATTTGTTTATCGAGTTAGAATCATTTTTTACATTACTCTTACGAACGAAAAAACTGTGATGAATCATGGTAATAATTATTACCAGCATTTTTCCTAAAATCATTATTATTAATGTTAAAATTATTTTCATCCAAGATTATTTGTACAATTCGTTTTATGTCATTAAATATAGTCTTCAATCCAAAAATATTTATACGGCCAGTATTACGATAAAACATTTCATAGTCATAAGTTAAATTCCTGTTGCTATCTAGAAGGTAAGCATAGTTATATTTTGAGATATCAATGTACAATAGCCTATTAAAAGACTCCACTCTAAAGTTATACATATTTGCGAATTTACCCAAATTAAATATTGGATAGCATAATACGACATTTGTATGTGTTATCCTTAACAATATGTTTCTAATATAAGACACCAAATATTTAAAGTTCTGTGATTTTTTGAAGTCTTCTTCTCCTATAAAAACAAAACAAAAATCATTTTTAGTGAAGCACCTCAGCTTTGAATCTATGTTGTGTAATAGGGATTTGATTCCAGCCCCTGGATAAAGATAGTGACAAATTTTATATTTGTCTCCTAAAATGATGTCTGCAGATTGATAAAATTTGTTATGTTTATTTGTGCTGATCATGCATATCTTGTTAGTCATCGAATTTAACGTTCCACTGTTATTTCCAGATACAGTGACATCTAGCGGAGGAACGGAGAAACTGGCACCATTGTTATTTTCGAGGTCCAAAACCAACTCTGTGATGGTCTTTGATTCAGCGGTTTGATCTTCTTCATCGCCACGAAGTTCTACGTAACTTAGGTTTTGCCTGGTCGCGTTTGCTTTTGGTGTAGACATGATTTTTAACCTCGAAGTTCCTTGGTTTTCTGATGTCGACAAAACTGTATCCAACCTACAAATACTTGTCAATGTGTGTATTTTAGCTGCATATTCTTCTATTTTTATATTTAAATTTTTATTTTCCATAAGAAGATTCTCTATTTCTTGTTCAGCAATACACAATTTATCTTGTAATTCTATTATTTTTGCATTCAGAGCCTCTATTTCTCCATGCAAATCTTCTCCAATTTCTGGACAACTTCGGTTTAGTTTACTACAGTTCTGTGTGGATGACGAGGAAAAATCCAAATCCTCATCTATAATTAGAGAAGTAACTGGAGTTTTTGCTGCAACTTGTTTCTTTTTCCTTTGCGTAATATTGCTGATTGTAGGGGAGTGAACATCGGTTTTATTGCTTTTATTGGTAGAATTCATTTTTTTACTATTACAGTTTGAGCATGTCCATGTCTCTTTACGCTCCTTGGCCATGATATTGCGAAATCGCAGTTCCGAAACATTAGTACATCCAACATCAAAGGCGTTCTTGCATAGTGCACATTTTAAAAATTGTCTTGTTTTAATAATATTCTTGCACTTGTAACAAACTATACCGCTCTTTGGAGTCATTATCATTGATCAAACTATGTGTATGCGCGTTTTGTTTTTCCCAATAAATTATAGATGGCGTTGTCAACACGTAATTGGAACGCACGCACCCGGTTACGTTATAAGTTTCAGAACGAAATATTTATTCTGTTTTAGAGGGTATGATGTACGTTCGCTGTCTCCGTAAATAGCATTATTTTTGAACGTAGCCAATGTGTCACAGAGCTGACATTTGACAGTTGTCACTAAACATCTGATTTAATTATAATTACCGCTTAATTGTGTTACTAATACATCCCAATTAAGCTGTTATTTTAAAATGTTTATTTGTGTGCGTGTACTTCAAAAAATAGTTATGATCTTCTTGTTATTTGTAACGTGATAATGGCTTTAAACTGCTCACCGAGTCTTCGCGAAGATATTCTTTGTGTTTGTTGTGGTAGTGTCTTGTTTATTCACTCAATTTCCCCAAGGTTTGTGAAGTTTTACTACTTATTTTTAAATAATATAATACGAGCTACTTTTACACCACCAAAATACGGGTACATTACAACATACATAGGGATATAGGGACATAAGGACATAGGGACATAGGGACAGAGAAAGCGACTTTGTTTTATACTATGTAGTGATAGTGATATATAATGCTGATTACCATTTCGAAAAATAGCTCTTTTAATTTTTTAAATGGTACGACATGCTCATTAAATTAGACTGGCTGTCGCCCGCGATTTCGTCTGCTAAAAATTCGTTTACCGCTATCCTGCAAGAACTAAATAAGCAACTTTCCGGAATATAAAACTATCCTATTTCCTTAATCGGGATTTAAACTATTTCTACATCAAATTTAATCTCAGCAGCGGTTCAAAAATAAAAAGGTAATACACAGACAAAGTTATTTTGGAATTTACAAAATTATTAATCCCTATGAACGTTAATGCTATAACTGAAAAAGCGCTTGTCCCTTAAACCACGCCTCAAAACATACACTAAGGTTGCATTTATTTTAACTCTCGCAAATAGCTCATAGGTGCTCCCGCTGAATGTTTAACAACGTTTCGCACACCGGCATAATACAATGTGCGGCTTCAGCAGTTCGCTAAAGCATTACAAAGACGCCGACCAGGTTTAGTGTAAAACAGACAAAAGAGCAGGGATTAATATAACATGTATTTTTTCACATCTCTGTTTAATTTAATTGTATCCGTATTGCAGAATTTTTTATCCGCAGGAGGCGTATGAGTGCGACGGATGTTTGACTTTTGGCAAAACTGAAATAACTTGGGTAACATGTGTCGCTGTATACAGTAAACATAGTACTTCCAGCTGGCAACATCTACAGTATTCTGTATAATACATGTTGTAAAGTAACATCACTAAGTATACATGAGCGACATTTTCCCAATGGCAGAAGCAACAGGGGGTCTAGTCTCAAATCTGAAACTGAAACAATAAATGTTTGCTGTTAGAGTGAAAGGAACGGTATGATACGAAGTTTGAATTTGGGAATACCTATATATGGCCTGTACCTGCAGTCGAAGCTGGCTATTGATGTTGAAGGCAGCCGTGGTCTAAAAGCGACCGACGCTTAAATTTGTAGCGCGAGCGTACGTTATCGACAGTCCAATAATGAAATTGGTAGAGCCCGTAGTCGTAGTAGTTTTGACTTAAAATGCTTAAATATATGGCAACAGTTTTATATGAGCATGCTAAGTTATTTTATTCTACTCTTGCTTTGAAACCTTGTTATTTATGTTTGGATATAAAGTAAACATGGAAGTTTGTTAGGTACCTAGTAAACAGAGATTTGCCTCTGCCGTTGGCAATATGCCGCCCGTATATAAAAAGCCTAAGGCATAGTTTGAATTGATTCCCTATAATTTGGCACCCGAGCTATATGGTGTGATGAGCCACGTTTTATTCTTAAGCAAGGAGGCTGCACCTACTGATTTCTCTCGCACCCGGTAGTCCGAACTTCCTCAAGCATCACTGTTTATTCACATACCAGATGTGGTTTTATGTTTGCACAGAATACCTAATATAAATTTACTTCAAATAATACGTAAGGTTTTTGGAGAACAATCCCTTCTCGATTGGTAAGCATTGGCGGCGTGGCTAGCTGAGGTCGGCCGCCGCCGACAGACTAACAAAAACAAATGTTACACACTTTACAAGTTACTTGTAGTATAAGTAACTTGAGTTGCACTAAGTGACTATAACCAGAACCATCGATTTCGACATAATATTTCGTAGGTTTTCTGCCAATTGTACGTCAAAATCATCGGTTAGGTATTGATATTGTTTAACTTGATGTTACTTCCATACTGGTCTGGAAGCAAAGGAATAACATAGAATGTACCAGCTACTTCTCTGCTCGCGCAGATGGTAAAAGCCCACCGAGGGAATAGGCGAAAACCTTCATGTTCTAGGCGATGCGGCTAGCAACCCATTACTATTTTGATTCCCCTTTCCACCTGTACGCTCACAAATTTATTATGCTAAACGTGGCCTTTAAGTCTTGTTACCATAGGCTCTGTCTGTCTAATCCGTACGGGATATGGACGTGATTTGTGTGTGTGTGTGTGTGTGTGTGTGTGATGCAAGTCTTACTTACTAGCTTTTATGGGTGATTACGTTGTTGTGATCCTGACACTTAACTATCAGTCGCTAACTTGCGCCCGAGGTTTCGGACCCGGTACAGTAGCTGCGCCCCATCCGACAGGAATGTCACAAAACCCTTCCTTGGTTTTCACCTAGATGAAAAAAGCAAAATTACGACCTCATTATAGTTCCATTACTTTTGTGACGTTGATATGGCAGTCTGTTAGCTATGTAGTTTTATGCATCAATCATTTAATTTTATTTGCCTTTGCATAATATGTTTTGGTGGCGCCAAATTGAACCGTCTGCCGGAGCTAACTAGTCTGCGGGGCGCCGGCCCAAGTGTTCCCAGGGAGTGTTTTAGTGACATAAATTGCCCGCGCCTATTTGCGTTACGCTGTCGTAAATTAACATATCGCGGGTATTCCCATGCCAACATCCGGAATAACTCTGAAAAAATTCGCACAATTTATAGAAAAAATAAATGTAACTAGGAAAAGGGTTTCATGCCTTTCTTTTTTTGCGGTCTGTTCTTTTGATAACAAAAATCATTTTACAATTAGTTCAGTCACCGAAAGTGAGTGAAATTGGTCTTGCAATTACACACCAAGTAGCAAGTTGAATAAAATCTTGAAATGAAAAAATACGAGTAAAACCTAAACCAAGAAAAGAAAAAAAAATTGTACATGCGCACAAAAAACAGTTCTTCTTCTTCTTCAGTTCTGTGTGTGTTACCTTTACCTACTTAGTTACGGACCAGTTTGATATCTGAGCATCAGCACGAACAATTAGGCTATATCTACCGAGCACCTGGCACCTACCTATCTACACCTGCCTATTAAGCTTGCCACCGTCTTCAAAATCACTAGGTGTTGACACCTAGATTTCCTCGGGATCATTAAATCTTGACTTGGTGGGACCTTCGGAACAACCGGAACATCGGTTCGGAGATTGATTTTTTAATATCAAGGGACAATTTACCCCAATCGATCCAGTCCCAAACTAAGCAAAGTTTGTACTATGGGTAGTTACCTACTAAGGAACGGATAAACATATTTAAATAGATAAATACATATGAGTATAACATCCATAACTCGGGTAGGTACAAACATTCTTATTCATTATACAAGTACCTGCCCCTATCGGAATTCGAACCCAGGACCTCTAGCTTCATTGTCAGGGTCACTAACCAGTCTAACCAATACACTATAGGGTCATCAAATTTATTTTATTTTCTTTAAAAAAAATATCACAGTCGAGCATGTACATAAAATCATCACGGGACTGTTGTGAAGGACTTTTTTAGAGAAAACAAATCGTTCACTAGTCTTCCGAGCTAAGTTATTTCATAATTTACTAGCTTCTGGCCGCGACGTCGTCTGCGTAGTATTATACATATAAACCTTTCTCTTGAATCACTCTATCTTTTTTTAAAAAAACTGCATCAAAATCCGTTGCGTAATTTTAAAGATATAGGGACAGACAGACAGACAGCGAAAAGAGCCTTTGTTTTATACTATGAACTGATTTTAATTTTAACAACATCTCGTTGCTTAAAATATCATATTAAGTAGATGACATAGGCACATGGGTACCCAAGCACTAAATCGCGTCGATTTAATTCGAGGGTTATTTAATTTTAACTTGAACGAGCCGAGCTCTCTCAAGTATTTCTTGAGATTATTAATCTCAATTAGAGACAGATTATTTAGTATATTTAGATCAACATAGCATTTTTAATAGATATTTAACCATCTTACAGTGAAATATAAATATAAATTTATTTTCGGATGTCTTAGATCCATAGATTTTTAGTCAGCGTCGATAACTTTATTTTGTAATTGTATTTTGTTTTCGTACACGATTAGGTACGCCTCCAATTTTCTAACTTTAATTCCTTAAAAAGTTGTCACTGTGTTAGGAGCGTCCCCCTTTAATAAATCTCTATTTACCATTCTCGGCGAGTGGAGAGCAAAGGCTTACGCGGGGACATTTTTCTTCATACGAGTGTGCTAACAAAGTCGAGCGCGCGTCAAGTTTACGCTAGGGGACTATTTTTTACAGATATGTGCCTTTTTACTAGGAGTTTTGAACCTAGCATAGATCACTTAGTATCTATCTGTTTATTTTAATTTGATGCTCGTTAAGCTCACAAATAAATATACATACCTATTCCCAAATATTTACGAGGAATTTAAAATATATTTACATTCTACTAAACATGTGGCGTCATATCTCTTCAAAAGTCGGTTTAAGTATTATTTAAGATCAAATACACACACATAACAAATCACGTCTATATCCCTTACGGGGTAGACGAACCCTAAGTTAACAAATTAAAGATTGTATGAAAAAGGCTATTAGGTAATAAAATAAAACGTCGATATCGAGAATAGACACTTTATATGCATGCATATAAAGTGTCAAACGATTTATTTAAAAACCTAAGGAAAGAGTTTTGTAATTCATTTTGTAATTTGTAAAATTTTCGTTTTTAACATAATAAATTTAGAAAATCGTTATTGTAAATCACAGATGCTCAATAAATTTTCTTTTGCAAATATGTACATTGGAGACAACATGTTAGTTATAAAAACTATGTTTTTTTTTGTATTTCCAATGTGTTTCAATTTAAAATCTCAAGGAAAACCCTCTGCCGTACATTGTCCGCCGGGGTCACTCATAAATTTCAATGTACTATTCAGACTTGCGTACTTTTAAGTGAAATATCTACTCCATTTGGAGACCCGGCCACCCAAACTACCTACTAACTTGATAAATTATATTTTTACGTTATCCAAACAACTTAACGATTTGGAATAAGATTCATTTTTTTTTAGAGAAAAATGTCTAGAGAGATAATGTGCTGACTGAAGTATTTCTATATTAACTTTCTGTAGTTCCATTCCAGTGTAAGTAATTGTATCGGTTTATTTTTAAATTATTATTAAAATAATTACTTAGAACAAAATCCGATCTCGAATGCCTCGCATAGAAACCCTCCGGCGGGCGAGCGGCTTGTGCTCATTATGCGTCCAAAAATATCAGATTTACGAGGTCTTCACACAATAAAGAGTAGCGAGCAATTCTTTTATGTAAACGTAATAGAGAAGATTTCGTAGCAAGCTTTTCGAATGGAGGCACGTTGAAACATAGAGCCTAATAAATAATCCGGGCTGTCGGATCGTTTCCCTTTGCCTTAGAGACGGCGCGGCGTCTGCGTGAGATGAGGAAAACCGCTGAGATTTGTACCATAAAACCTCCTGTCACCGAAAAACAAGGAATACGTAAGATATCATCTCAAGCGAACTCGCTCGCCTGAAATACAACGCTAGGATACAAGTGTCATGGATTACGTTCCTTACTTCATAGGTAAACTTACACTAAGGTATCATAGCCGGTTTCCAGTTGAAACATACTTTAATTATTTAAATACTTAACACGATGTTATGTTAAAAGACCAGGAAACTGTGCTTATACCATTTTATTTATGTAAACATACTCCCACCAATCAGGCGAAAGAGGTTGACAGCGTCTAGAATACTAAACGAGGTGAATTTCCTTTATTTTTCGTATATAGAGCTACATGCACTGTAAAATGAATTACATGCTGTGTTGTAATTGTAACTACCTTGGAAAACGATTTTGATAACTTGGTATACCTACATAGGTAAGTACCTAACTATATAATTTCAAATTATTAATCTGAGTTCTTAATGGTATATTTTATTTTACAATAGTATTTTATGCAGCAGTTGTATAAGAGGGGTCAAAAAAGACGAGTGGCGGAAAAGACGCCACGAGCTTTTTTTAATGCCAAATTCGGGCTCAGAGCCACCAAATTAGCCGAAAATGACACCCAGTCACCATTTTTGTGTCAGTGTCAAAATGTCATCCGCCATCTTGGATTCATAAAATTATGCCAAATTCGTGCTCAGAGCCAGCAAATTACCCGAAAACGATACCCAGTACCCACCAACATTTCTGTGTCAAAGTGTCAAAATGTCATCCACCATCTTGGATTCCTAAAATTATGCCAAATTTGTGCTCAGAGCCACCAAATTACCCGAAAACGATACCCATCAACATACATACATACATACAGAGCCACCAAATTAGCCGAAAATGACACCCAGTCACCATTTTTGTGTCAGTGTCAAAATGTCATCCGCCATCTTGGATTCATAAAATTATGCCAAATTCGTGCTCAGAGCCAGCAAATTACCCGAAAACGATACCCAGTACCCACCAACATTTCTGTGTCAAAGTGTCAAAATGTCATCCACCATCTTGGATTCCTAAAATTATGCCAAATTCGTGCTCAGAGCCACCAAATTACCCGAAAACGATACCCATGAACATACATACATACATACATACATACCGTCACGCCTCTTTCCCACAGGGGTAGGCAGAGACTACTTTGTTCCACTTGCTACGATCCAGACATACTTCTTTCGCTTCATCCACATTCATCAATCTCTTCATACATGCTCGTCGGTTTCGGGTACTCCTGACCTGACTTTTTTCCAAAACGTCTCCTATTTGGTCTCGATACGTCCGTCTAGGCCTTCCCCTCCCAACGTTACCATTCACACTCCCCATATATATCTGTTTAGTTAGTCTACTTTCATCCATCCGCTCTACATGCCCAAACCAACTAAGCATACTTTTTTCTGTCCTAGTCACTATATCCTCTTTCACACCAGCACGTTCCCTTATCACACTATTCCTTATTCTATCTTTCAGTGATACACCTTCCATACTTCTTAACGCTCTCATTTCTACTGCATTTATTCTACTTTCATGCTTCTTTTGCCATACCCAAGTCTCGCTACCGTACATTAATGTTGGAACAAGCACCCCTCTGTGAACGCCCATCAACATGTTTGTGTCAAAGTGTCAAAAAGACATCCGCCATCTATGATTCCAAACATTATTTGTCAAATTGAAATACATATACTGAAATATTGAATATATTGAAATATTTTATCTTGTTTGCTTTCTAAATAAATACCTACCACTGTATTTGGTCCTGAACGACTGAATGGTTTTCGACCATAGCCTATTTGAATGGACAAATTAAATAAAACTCATTGGCAGTAAAAGTTATACCTACGTAACGATGGAGCACTTTTAGAGCGACATACGCCAACAAGTGCTTTTAGAGGGGAATAGACAATATATACTTATCCAAAATCTTATTATGAGTGTTCTTATAGTGGTGCTAGTGATTACATAATGACAGATGCAAACAGGAGTAGAAAAATATTTTAAAATCGTTACCTACCTATAATTAGAAGTAATTTGATTATAAAAACAGACATCAACAACGAAACGAAAATCGGGTGGGTACGAAACAAATGGCTCATTAACTGGGGTCACCAGGGTGATGACACCAGTGTTGGACACTTTAATCTGACAGGCACCAGTAATGGATACTTAATTCTTAAAGTAAAGATTGTAAACTGGTTATATGATTGCTGTAAAAAATCACTTCCCTTCGTTTCTTTTAAATAAGACATATTGTGCATTATTGGGTCCTTGTCCACTACCATCGCCGTCACTCTACCAAATGAGCGATCGAATCTATCAGTCAGCTAATGACCAGGTGGAGTACCCCTAAACTGAACATAAACTGGAAACCAACACAGAATTCTTATTTCAAAAAGTCCTATGAATTACAGCGAATAAAAGACCTCTTACCCGCAGGTAGAGTCTATTGATAAAGAAATTTTTACGTCGAATTTAAGCATCTTCGTTAATGCGACGTGCTCAAGTAAGGTTGTTAACAATCCTGCACGAGTACTCAATAAGTGAGTTTTGAATTAATGCGCTCCCAATCGCGATTACCTGAGCTAAGAAAACGGACCAGCCAGCAGTGTGTTCGTGACTTAATTAAAGCAGACAAAAATGGCTTTCCATTCGTTGCTCTCTTCTCCTCACTTCGGATCGAACCTTTGTACTCGAGTGTGGATAAATTGGAACAATGTTGACTTGATGGTTTTCGACAAGCTCGTTGGATTTAACATATTAATGGCGGATATATAAACCCTGATATATATTAAATTTATTAAAAAAATAATTACAATAAGATTAAATGATCGATTAACATAGGTAAGTACTTAAATTTAGAAGAAAACTGGTAAATAGCTTCTTCTTGCACGTCGACTCGTCTTGAAAGATTGTTCGGTATTTTAGTTAGTAGCTTTGTTAGAATGTTAGTCATTTAGTAGCTGCGAACTAACTCTCGCGTTGCTATAACTATACATTTTAAATTACGCTGTAAAAAAATACAAACTGCGTATAACTTTTAGCACCTTTTTTGCGTCGTCCTTCGCTCGGCTTCTAAACGAAGTTAAACAAGATGAATCACGTATAGCACAAACAAACAGACGGCACGTCTAGACTCTAGATAAAATGAACGTTTGGTGGATTTACAATTTAGTTTTTAATAAAGAAAATACTTTTGCGTCTCCTAAATATTAGTGAAGGAAGAAATTAATTTCATATTAATTTTCGATCGCTAAATGAATAGGGTGGTCATCTCAGACTTCTTTCGCAAAATATTTGGTTGAGATCATGGGGTAAGCGCTTATACTTTATTTAATTTGAAAATGTCCTATACCCTACGGATATTGCTAAATGTAATTAAAAGCAATGATTTGCCTTTTAATTAAACGTGGTTGTTTAGTAATTAAGCAAAAGAACTCACATTGCTGTGATAATTACTTAATTTAATAGTACGCTTACATACGCGCCTACAGTAAGTACAGCATTCATTATTAACGGCGAGAACGTTTTATGCTTTTGACTGGTCCGTTAATATAAATCAATAATTACTTTAAATTAAAACTGTAGCCTTTTCTTTTAAATTAAAGCACAATAAACTTGTGTTGCGCTCAAGATTAAACAGAAAGTTCAAAGAAATGTAAATAGCAAAAAGCTTGAGATGCAAATTGCCAGTGGACGGGCGCACCATTAGAATCGCTTAAGTATACAATTCAGATAGTGCGCTATGGTTTTTGCGTTTACTTATGTAGGTAGTTACATAACTTCTAAAGTGGCTTCTTTTCGAGTGCTATGTCTCCCGTCATTGAGAAACCCACAAAACACCCGCATTTGGGATTTAAAATAACAGTAACTAATTCAACTTCTGGACAGCGCCGTCGTGAAAACTACCTATATAAATATTATTTTGTAGATTGTCCTTTCACAATCAGCTTAGCTGAAACAGTTTTTTTTCTGTTAGTTACTTTGTTATTTTTTTTATGTGCATACATACGAGTACATAAATTGTTACTTAATTTGGCAATCATGGCAACTAAGAACATGATATTCTTCCATTAGATGTTAGTCTCACTGTATGTTGTATTTAGGATTGCTTCCTAAGGGCCTGTTCCATTTCCCGTTTCCGTTTATTAAGTTCCCGGTATTATACATATGACAGATATCAGTGATATCGTTCTTGTTATTTTAGTAGAATACATGAACCTAACTAGGTCGCCCAACTGCATGGCGCTACCTAAGGAGGCGGTACTTAGCTGAGGCTTCGGATTGTAAAAGTTCACCACTGCATCATAACAGGGCACCTTTCGTTATGTGTAGTGCGTAGGTATAAGGTGTATCAAGGTGTGATCGATCAACGCCGTTGAGTGGGTTCATCAAGTGACAAATTTATACGTCGTATCTTCAACATATTTGTCCACCAGCCCGCTACAACGTCATCTCCAACGTATAATATACTGGGCACTGCTGAGAATGAGAGGGATTGGGATGTACTTAGCTCCCATGCGTGCCCAGTGCGGATTGGTAACTTCAGACACACCATTAGTCAGCTACATTTAGTTTCACCGAAAAACTCGTGGTAGAAGTAAATTACAAATGTAATGTCACATAATTATAAATTGCGACCAACTCAGATCACCCTGCTAGAGAACGGCCGTAGTTTTTCTACACAGTAATAGATTTAATAGTGTTTAGACAACAGATGTGGCTAATTAATAGTTAGTAGCTAATTATTTTGTAAAAATATGTCTCCTTAGAAGCAAATACAACCGAGTGTAATGAGAAAGTGCCTTATTTAAATGCCTACCCTTTATTTGAGTTGGGGCCATCTCGCACCTGAGAGCGGGGCTTAAGGAAAGGATGCTAAATAAATATTTTCCAAATGGAAGGGATAAAGGGGCACGCTTCAGCGATAAGTTTCTTCGGCGGACGTATTCCGAGCGGCGAACCGTCAACGAGCAAATTATGTAATCATAACAATAACACATCATAATTTGCCTTACAACTGCCCAAAACGATTTTTTTTACAAGGAAAATGGTTTACACGCGTATGAAAAGTTTTTTTACGGATTTTGGAAATTCTGACGAGTTTTGCAACGAATAAACTGTGTGCTGCGTTGTTTAAAACGAGTATATTATACTTACATATAATTTTTGCTTTATGATATAATTCATAGTTCACTAGGATAAGTTACCCGTCGTCGAAGGACTTCTCTTGAGAAAGGCCATGACTTGAGTTGGTATTGGCAGGAAAAAACTCTAGTGCAACATTTAGGTCCGTTTCTCGAGATACCAATCTAAATAATTAGTGCAATGTAGCAGGAAATCACTGTTCCAACTGCGACGTCTTATTTTGTACATTTTGGTGGTGTTCCAAATTTAAATTCTACACAAACTTCCTCCAGCTTCAGGTAACTTTACGTAAACACTAAGTGCGCCAGTTACCGTTTTCTTAAGTTTCAATTTAATTTAAAGTGAGGGTATGTCATGGTTGATAATTATAATTTTCAAACAGTATCGATTTGACATGAATAAGACCCCAGGTAACGTGAACAAGCAAGCCAGTTTGCGTAGGTTCCGACAACATTTCTAATTAAGGAATTTGTTGCTATTGGGTATTTTGTGTAACACTTCACGTGTAGTGTTTGACTTGATTACGTTATAATTTAGCGCAGTGTTTTTCAACTGCGACCCTTTGCGGTTTGCAGAGTCTTTTTATTTGCAATCAGTTAAAATTACGCACCTATTGAGTACTTTATTGTTACAATACGAAACTTAAAAAAAATAGGCTAAAGGTTGAAAACCACTATAATTTGCCAGGTTTAGTAAACGTCAGTAGAAATTTCACTTTTGCTTTCCGAGAATGACTTATTGACGGTGGTATTTCTGGAAAAAGATTACAAAGATAACAGGGCGGGTGGTAAGATTTTGTGCAAGGTTGGTTCAGGTCACTACCACCGTCTAAGTACTCGGGCCGCCAAATAGCTTTTGTTTTTCTTTTTTTTTATACGACAATGAAGGAAAACGAGTAAGTGGGTCACCTGAGGGTGAACGAGCATTACCATCCATCGACATCCGCTACACTAGAGGATTGCAGATACGTTGCCAGCCCAGTGTGCTAGGATAGAATACCTCTTGGGCCAGTAATTTCACCGGCTGTCTTACTCTCCACGCCGGTAGGTACACAACAGAGCAAACACTGCTGCTTGGCGGCAGGATTAGCGAGTACGACGGTGGTAGCAATCCGGACGGACCTTCCACTAGGCCCTTTGGCTAGGATGTTACTTCCCATCATATGACTTGCGTTCTCGTTTTGCACCGTATTTCAGAAAAAAACATCGGTCAATCACAAATATGAGGCCAGTTAGCGTGGCAGTCATACTATGATGTACCTTGTCACCTGTCTCTATCCGCAGTCCACCAATGTTTGGCCAAGCTGCAAAGGCCCGGCCACTACTATGCGCGATCGGAGGCGCGGCGAGTGAATTCTCTGTTCGCTGTTCGATAGAGACGCTCACTCACTACAAGCGCTGAGTGGCTCAATTCTTGTCAGAACAACTTCTTGTTTGAACTGTAAGCTACCTATGGATACATTTATATATGAAATTCGACTTGCAAGTATTGAACGGAACTTATTCATTTACAATCGCAAATGAAAGCTTGTAGAGATTCAAACCATTGCATGAATGCTAGGTGATTATTGTTCGACAGATCAGAACCTAAATTCATCATCATCCATTTTATTTCAAAACCCTAACAAAGTGATTTTTCACAAACTTTAGTAGAGCTTTTAAACCCTTTCCAACACTTAAGTGAATTAATTTCTGATCTCTGTGAAGACAATGGATAGGCAGAAATTGTTTTACTCTTTAGTCGGTTTTCAACTAATTACAACTTCGAGTATCGCAAGGATTGTCACTGAAGAGAATAATTAAATTTTATTCTGTGTATATTAAATAAATTTTTACGTTTTTAGGTTAATATTAAGTACCTGGTTGACTGAGCTTTGCTCGGTATTTTTTTTTAGTACGTTTTCTAAAAATGAATCCTAGCTAACCTAACTTGATTTATTGCCTCCGAAACCCCCTGCATGCTAAATTTCATGAAAATCGTTTCAGCCGTTTCTGAGATCCTGATTATATAATTGCTCGTTTAAAGGTATAGATGGATTACTTACTGAATGGTTATGCTTTTTATACTTTCAAAAATCCAGCCAAGAACGTGTCTGGCCAAGCGCAGAGTAAGACTCCGTACTATAATAACTATGCGGGAAATATTCAATGTATAATAGTTTTTCTTTAATATTCGTTTTATATTTGTATATACTGATGATGATGATGCGATGATGGGGTGCTCACACATGTCCGCAAAGCGCGCGAAATCTTACAAAAAAGATTGGTTACATAAGCCACATGCGAGCACACAATCGTACCCTGGAGTTGAAGTAGTCGCCATGGTCGAAAATGGCCGAGAGCACATCATCGTCATCATCATCATCATCATCATCATCGTCATTTAACTGAGAGAGGAGAAACTAGACACAAAAAAAATTGTACCATATTTTGAGACTTAAAAAAATCTGTCACTACGTTTAAGGGACCGTACGACCTAAAAAAAAAACAAAAATTATTTAACCCACATTTTTTTTTTAATGTAAACCCACTACACTACACTTTTTTAGTGCGCAGAGCCTCTGTAGGTATTAAGCTGTGGGCAGACAAACAGGCAGACGGTCCGTCTGGACATAGCGAAACCACAATGGTTCCGTTTGTACCATTTTGACTATGAAATCTTAAAAAACTTACTTTAATTAAGTTATTACCAATATTTTTTTGAATGCCTTCCATAGTATGTCAACCTTAAAGGAAACCTCTGTCATCGTAATTGTTCATAGTTATGTGACATTAGTTCCATAAATCGTTATTAAAACTTCCGAGAACAGGAACGGCGTGGAGTAAAATACTGGTAAGACGGAATAGAATAGAATAGGATTATTTGGAGGCATACTCTAAGTAAGGAGGTTCAAGATTTAATAATATATGGTGATGTATGTTTTCGAATAAAAATGCTTAGAAGGACCCCTTCCACACGTAATGATTATAAGTATTCGTAACAAGAAGGATATTTATTATATTTTGCAATAAAAGCCAGGCTCAACCCTAACAATGGCATAATCCGAGGAGCAGCCTATCTCCGCCGTGCATCTTGTAGGCAATAATTTTACCCAGATTATTTTTCACTCCTGGCAGCGAGTTTTAATGTCTTTTGAAATAAAATTAAGTTTGTCTCACCGCTTTCCTCCGTTCATTAGAGGTTGTTACGTTTACAGTGCTTTTATTTTAACCATAAGATTTTTTGCAGGTTATGGCTCATGAAAAATGCATGTAAATGGTATTTATGAAACTTGATGGTCAACAAACGTGCGTATTGCTCAATGATAAGAACTAAACACACACAACAACTAGGCACAGTAAGAACAAAAGTATCACTGGCGATTAGCTGACTCTCAAGATGAAGTATGAAAAAGAAAAGAAAGATCTTTTTATTCTTTTACACAAAATCTCGAACCCTGTTACGGCAAAAGTTACGCCATCCAAGTTTGTTTTTTTATTTATTTAAAAAGAACAAAAAACCCAATCGCTGCAGCGCAAGTTAGATGCGACAGAAGTTGCAGCAGGAAGACAAATAGGACTGATACGACACGCCCTAAGAAAAAGTGTGTATCTGCCTGATACTTAGTTATGCGACTATTGCAATTTCGTAGTCTACGGTATCGACTTTATCAGTTACATTAAGAAAAACAAGAAAAAAGTGGTCCGAACATATTTTTTCCCAAACGCAGAACTAACTATCTACTTTCATTGCTAAAAAAAACTCCAGAGCAAAACTTAATATTTGGCTCTTATACAATATTACGCGGGAACCCATTGAGCGGGTGGATGTCACGTAACAAGTATGTATTTGCCATTTACATACTTCTTTTGGGAACAATTGCTTAAAGTAAGTATTTACCAGTCACTTACCGGAATGGCGTAAAGTAAGTCACTATGAACAAGAGTGCATCTGCCATTTACAGATTACTTAATAAGGCAGTCAATAAAGATAAATGGGTATCAACCACTACCAGTCTTTATCTTGGGAAAAGGCTGTACAATATCTGTCACTTGATTAATCTAGTGTAAATTTTGGAACTGTATATCTGGCAGAAACTGTTTCGTCAAAGTTAAATATACGTATAACAAGTATGTATCTGCTACTTGCACGTCAGAGTTGACGAAATATTATCACGTATAAGTGAATAACTGTAATTATTAAGAAACTACCGTATTTAATAATATATAAAAATCACGAATACATTATTGTCACAATATTGTACTCCATGCCAAATTTCAACCCTCTGGTGTATATAGTTAGCACGCAATTGCGATTTTAAATTTATAGAAACTTTAAAACGCTCTCCTGTAAAATTTGGTTTTTGTAGATACACACTTTTTCTTAGGGTGTGTCGAATATAAAACTGGTAAATAGGTATAACCTATAAAGAACATACATACACATACCTACACAAATCACGTCTTTATCCCTCACGGGGTAGACAGAGCCTAAGGTAGCAGGTACCTAGGCCACATTTAGCAAGATTGTGGGCGTATAGGTGGAAAATAAAATCAAAATAGTGATGGGTTGCTAGCCTCATCGCCTATAACATGATTCCTATTATTTTCGCCCATTCCCTTGATGGGCTTTTACCATCGGTGCGGGTAGAGAAGCAACTGGTACATTCTATGTTTTTTCTTTGCTCCCAGACCAGCATGGAAGACTTCATGCCCGCAACTTCATCTGTGTAAATTTTCAATTTCCCAGGACAAAAAGTAGTCTACGTTATAATCAAAGCATAGCGTAATTTTCCGACAAAAAATATTTTTTAGAATCCTTTCAATATTTCCAGAGATGCCGTAGTTACGTATCATAAAACCATTTTTTTAAAAGCGGCTAAGTGCGAGTCGTAGGTATTCGCGCACCGAGGGCTACGTATAAATTCAGCAAGTAAACGTAAAATCCAGTTAGAAAAGCCCTGGCTCACAAGCAAAATGTCGGCAGTGTGAGTTCATCTTTTATTGGTTTTTTTTTGACAAACATAAAAAATTGGATTTTTAGATTTATTCCCCTTAATGTGCTTGTGCTATATAAGACCTACATTCATACCATTTTCTGGACCCAGATTAGTAGTTTGCATAAAAATCCGGTCAGCCGTATTCACGTGATGCGCGCGCAAATTAAAAGACAAACAGACAAAAAATCTAAAAACGGTTGGAACACATTCTGTTAACGATTGTAAGTATCTTCAACTTTATCACTACATAGTCACTAACATAGTATAAAACGAAGTCGCTTTCTTATAAAACAAAGTCGCTTTCTCTGTCCCTATGTCCCTATGTCCCTATGTCCCTATGTATGCTTATATCTTCAAAACTACACAACGGATTTTGATGTGGTTTTTTTTAATAGATAGAGTGATTCAAGAGGAAGGTTTTTATGTATAATTCTACGCTGACGAAGTCGCGGGCAGAAGCTAGTTAATGTATAGATATATAACTTCCTCCGAGACATAAAACACATGAAAACAGTGAATACAGGACAAAACAAATGCACAAAGGCGAGCTTATCCCTAGAGGAGTTCCAATTTCGTTTCCATTACATTGTAAACCCAACATAAAATAAGTTACCACGCTCTCCATCGAGAAATTAGCATGAAATTAAAGCAATGTCCGTTTTAAATCGTTGTCAAGTTTAACGCAAGTGATTATTTCCGGAGCTATAAGTTCAAACAGGATTCGCGGTGAAATAAAGGAAAAAGTCGTTCAGTAAATGGCCGGCCATGTTCGACAGCGTTTCGTTCGTGACCCAATTAAACCGACTCTCATTTCGCGGAACTTGAAAGGAACCTCCCGATTTTGAATTACAATGATCGCTGATGAATTTGAAGCAACTAGGCGCAGATCACCCTCTTTATTTTCATATTGTTAATTTAAGAAAAATACCTCATTATATCGCAAAGTAGCTACCTAAAGTTATCCATTTATTTTTGACATGGACCATGAAAATAAACACCTGAATCTATACAGTTTTTTTACAAATAAACAAGGATAATTTATTAATTAATCAATTAACCGTCTCGTTAGCGTTCGCCTCATCACCGTCGCAAGGTCGTAGGTTGAGCTAGCAATATTGAATAATTGACTAGTTTTTACAACGAACCCTTTAAGGGATAATTTACCAATTTGTTGTTGTTACCCGACACTCCCGTTATTTGTGACTGTTACATAATATATGAGAGGCAGTGGCAATCCATTGCCGTTGGTTTGATGTGTTAATGAACGATGTTAGCGTAAAGGCTGTGTTTAGGTTGGCGTATTAAAGTTGCTTTGTCGTCGTTTGCCGGAAGCCGGCCATGTGTACCTACATGCCTTCAATTAGCAGCCTTAAATCACCAAGAGAGTAACATAAAATAACATTTTGGTTTCTCTGCTTAAACAATATATGCGTATCAACCCCGTTACTCCGCAAAGCCTTCACGTTCACCGTTACTGTGTGTGGATTTATATTATCCTGAATTTAAAGACAGTTTTAGCTTTCTTCGTAGGAATGACCAATAAAGAGTTTCATCAACTGCAAAATCAATTTATCTTTTGAGTCTGGCTTATCTGCAATTCTAGCACGATAGCGCGCGGGAGTCACGTCGCGAGCGAGACAGATTGTCGGTCTTATTCTTACTGTTCCTTCTAGAAAGAGACGGGTAGTCTATCTCGCGCGCGCTCTCGCGCGACTTGGAGAGCAATAAAAGCAGCATATGTTGCAGTATTTAATTTATTTTAGAAATTAATATAATTTGGCTTATTGCATGACAGACATCTATTATTGAAGTAAATAGACAATAAAATAAACCAAAGACAACAGCGTGCTCTCGTGCTAGCCGAGCTGGTCGTTAGTGAGGGTAGTTTGGGACCTTACCTTATTAGTTTACACTAATTTTATAATATTACTGGCCAGTTTTTTGTCTTTACTTTCATTAAGTAATTTAATATTTATTATTAGGTAGGTATATTGAATTAGGTGCCTATACGCTTAAATTAGCACTTTTCGCAGAGCAGAAGTTTTACTATAGGTACCTAGAGTTAGTTCACTGCCGGCTACCAAATATTCATACAATTTGAAATCAATTGGAAGTGCCCAGCGCAGACATCCGCTAATCATCTGAATGGTGAGGTACACGACATTTTAGCTGAATTTATAGCATTATGGCTTCGGATAAATCGACGAGTTAGGGAAGAACCGAGCGCCGTGAATACGTTTTATTAATTGAACGCCAAGGCTCAAGTGACAGCCGCTTCAGCGAATCAATGGCCCCTTTTGGTAGTCCGCTGCGTTTAGTCAGACCTGTCATAACCATCACCGTCGGGAACTTGTACCGAGTTAAATACTAAGTAGGTACTTAAATTACTTACTGCCTGGCTAAGTCTGGAAAGAGGGTTCTTCCGAGGAATGTTGGGAATGTTTAACTAAGTTACCTGCTCATTTTATAAATACCTATGCTTAAACCTAAAAAGAAGCTCATTCATTAAGAAATAACGCGTCCCATTCACGCAGGCCAGTTGAAAGCAACCTTAGGATTTTACTCATATCGTTAAATTGATTTGCCAAGGCGCATAGATATATTGTTTTTGACCAAAAGTTTACTAGTAGGTAGTCTTCAAAGAGACAGAATTGCATCTGCTAGATGGAGAAACTATAAGTTCTTGTATTTAATAAACACTTAAGAGCAACAACAACAAAGAAACAACAACCGTTACCTACTTGCTAGTTAAGTGAATAGCGTCCGACAAATTGCCAAGCCGGCTTCTAGGACAGTTGAAACGGCTCATCTTGTGGCTCGACATTGTGATTCTGACAAAGGCTCGTAACGAAAACTAACACAACACTAAATAATACTTATGTAGGTTATATACATAAGTCCTCTTATCCTCTATAAAGGTCATGCTTTAGAATTTTCATAAATATGATAGGTAGTAGGTAGTTATCATAGTTTTAACTTGAACATGAATAAAACTCAAGTCAAGACTTACTAACTCTACCTAACTTTAGTCGATGGAAGCACACCTTTCAGCCATTAGTCGATAATTTTGCATCAACTATTTCTATAAAAGACTAGATACTAATTAAGTACCTACATATCATTTCATTGTTAACATAGTTCCTAATTTTAGTGTAGACTTTAGTCTTCAGTATTTTAGAGTAGAGTTATGGTTCATTCAAGTATTTCCAATGCCACGTCAAATATACAAAACGCGTCATCTCAAACCCTTTGCTTTGGAAGGGCAAAGTTGAGTCGAACTATACCTAGTTGATGTTGAAGGTTAAATAAATCGTTCGTTTGCCAAACGGACAAAAGACAGGAGTAAAAATTGGCGGTCTACAAGAAGTGTCTGTACATCTAGCATAAACGCACATCATTAAGTTCTCCTCGTACATAATTAATGCTGAAATAGTGATACAGTAGGAGTAGGTTAAAGTAAAAGCTGTTCTGAATTTAATTACTTCCAGTTCCAACAAACTTCAAAGTAAACTACCTTGACTCGTCACGATTGTTAACTGAATAGTGTCCGTGCAAGTACGATACTCGAACTCCAAATATTACAAACTGAGAAGAATTGAAATCGGGTATAGGGCTAACTTTGAATAGAACGCCAACATGGCGTATCGTGTTGAAATATTCCCCGAGAGCATGTGCATGCATTCCGCGGTATGAAGATGTGGTATAGTTCGCAATTTTCCGCCCGGCTGCCCTGACTTTAGACCGAACTCTACGACCTAGGGGATGATTTATGTCATGTTTCCTGCATGATGCTGAAACATTTTTCCGCTAATGTGCTTTATGATAAGAAATGGAAAATGCATTGTTTTACGCTGAAACTCCCTCTGTGCATTATGCCTACTACCCTACTACTACCTACCTCTACATGCGGATGCTAAAATTGCATACCCGTCTGTCTGGCCGATGTTGACCAGTCTAATTTAAAAGTGGGGCCCTATGGAACGAAAAATTAATGACATTTAGTTTTAGTTTCTATGCAATAGTTACGAATTTATAGATCATGGGTAGTATCGAGCCGATTGCTTTAGTTATTGAATTGCCGAGTATATTTCAAGACAGCAGGGAAGTAAACAAATTTCAAGTTTGTTACTGTAAATTCTTTGCCGACTAAACGTGTTTTACTATGACCTGCCAACTGTTGAATTTTACAAGACCATGTAGGTACCTACTGCTGATTAGAATATAATACCTAAGATATCACCAGCCTACACTCTCTCTCGGTCAATAATGACTGTTAGAATTTAATTCTACATCTCAATACTGGCCACAAAATACTGTAATTTAAATGGATTTGGATGGAGCATCAGGAGTGGCAGCCCTGCACCCGAATGCTCAGCGCTAACGAGACATTCAAACCCCTAATCTAAGTAAGATCAAATATTCATTCCAGGCGGTAGCCATTAGCCTAGGGATGCCTAGTAAGTAGGATCAGCGACAAATAGAACTGACTCTCTAGATCAGTGGTCGTCACACTTTTCTGGTCAAGGGCCACATAGGACAATGTGAAATATCACTGTGGGCCGCACGCTGATGAACTCGAGACTATAACATAACTAGACTTCCGCCCGCGTGGATTTCGGTTATCGCGCTCCCTAAGGAAGAACGCGTAATTAGTTTTTCTTAAGCGAAATCAGTTTTAATATACTGACGTGCAAAAATGACGGATCGCTTTTATTAAAAAAAATTATGGAAAGTGACCCGTTATTTTTGATCGTCAGTGTAGTTTTTGACTATTAAAATTGTTTGCTATACTTACCCAGAACCGCACCAATGACGACCGCGGGCCACAGTTTGACGACCAAGGCCACCGTCACCATGATCACCAAGTCTGTGTTTGGTTAGAACTCAAAACATTTTATTTGCGCTGTGCGAAAGAAAGAAACCTGACGTGCTTAGACGTTAATCTATGCTGAACTAACTTAAAATTAAGTTCCATCTTCGCATAATAATGTCATCCGAGTGTGGAACTAATGAGCCCGTATCGTAATGGAGCCGCAACGGATATATCGTACGCTAAATGAAAGTTCCACGAGCGCAGCGGCATAAATCATAATTTGTGATGCACTGCGGCGCCAAGATGCAGCATATCTAACTTATTCGCTTTGTACAAGCAATTTAATATGCGCACAGTAAATAACATCTTATGTTGCGCTAACCGACGGACCGCGGCATAATAATAAGATTAACACTGGATTATTCAGACCAGACATTTTATGACAGCCAGACTTTTCGGTACCTAGGTATCTACGACGTACCTATCTACTTTAGAAGTAAATAATTTGCACGTGAAATCCTCATTAGGTTGTTCCATGAGCATAAAACAAAACCAATTTGAGCTCGATTGTAGTATACGAATACTCCCAATAAATGTGCTAGTAACTCTGTCTCAATGCAATATTACATTATGCTTCTACCACTAGGTAGGTAGGTACTATTTTATGCCAATTGTATCCAAAAATCGGAATTTGATGACTGTACCTACCACTTGTGCCTAACTCCCCCAAGCAAAGTATTAGGTATACATTTAGTTTATAATTCAAAATCGGGATTCCCGATAACCGAGTGCCTACCTAAATGCCGCACCTAAGTACTAAATAATTATTATGTGCTTAAACTCAGAAAGATTAATTAATGTTTCCCTTTTTCCAGATCACGCGTCATTGAGACAAAACTTGCCTAATCAGGAAATTTAGTTCTCTACTCCACTTCCAACAATAGAAAGACGAGACAATAGGGCAGACATGGGGGTTGTCAGTTGATACTTTATGCTACCCACGTGTGTGGTGGCGACTGATAATGTGTCCTGAAGCTTCGTTATAAAGCTGGTAATGCAATGGATTTGTAGGATCGAGGAGGCAGGCAAGAGCCCTCGGTCGGACGGTGCCCTATTCGGTTGCTCGCCGGACGCCTCTCGACCCAATAGGCATCGAAACTGCCACTAGCAAGGCTAATTATGTAACGTTGTTTCTCATTTTCTAAGCTTGTGTAGTTACAGTCATCATTTTCAGTTCGAACAGCAGTCACTAACAGAATAAGCAAAGTCAATCGGTAAAAAATCAAGATGCTATTAATAATTCCTTTGATTGACTTAGGTATTTATACTAAACTGAACTTGAAAAAACCCTTTACCTATTCCAGTATAAAAGGGGACGCGAACTTTTTGTATCAGAAACTCGGAAAAAAAGAGGAAATTACGAAAGTTGGTTACGTCCGATGTTTTAGTAAGCGCGACAAAGACCTAAGTGATTAACATTTCGTAAGAGTAGGTTGGTTTCACAAATATGTATACCTAGACCTATACCTAGATTCATTAATTAATTCCAAAAACCAAAAAAAGTAACCGAAGTACTTAGTGAAGCAGATTATCTAATTGTATGGTGTCAGGAAGTATTATAATGTTTTCACATTGAAGTAACGACTGCATATTATTTTTGAACGTTGTTGGTATTTACGTAGTAAGATTATGTTTAGACGTGAGTGTTCATTATTCTGTACCTAAGTTAATTTGCTGCAGGAGTTTTGCTGTCAGATTTATTTTTCGGAACGTGGATGTATGGGTTTACTTACGGTCAACATCAAGGTGTAGTGTGAGGTTTGAAAGATAAAATCCAAAGTAGTTTTCTTCGTTGTTTTAATGCATCGTAATGACAGTTTTGGCTACAAAATATAATCATTAACTACGTATGAGTCACACTAAATAATGTCGTCAACTAATAAATAATAATCAACGTCTTTTGAAGATTCTAGATGATTGAGCTGAAAAGAACATCTATATAGAACTAGTAGGTACACGGAATGATTTAAGATCTCTTTGAATGAGACTCGTCATTGTAGAAAACATGGTCTAATAATCGCAAGATTTCGCACTGTTGCATTAAACTAAAGCCAGTTTAGTACTAAAACGTTCTAATAACAAAATAGACGGTGAAGAACCAAGATCTTATAATTTCGGATTAATTTATTAATTAGCTATTGGTACTTTCAATAGGATTCAAACTACAATAATGAAAATTTGTAAGATAAGAGATCTTGTTTCTTTCCCTACTTATTAAGTAGGTATGAGGTAAACTCAGCAACTTATTTTTAACACAACTAGTCTGTTTACAGAGCTAATGTCTGCTATGCACAGCTGAATAATAAATATGTGTATCAGAATCTATAAATAACTTTAATATCACAAATTATTCGAGAACAATGCGAAACACAATAGAAAGATAGAACTGGATGGTTTGTGGCACCATAAACGTACTTTTCGTGTACAGTTTTAACGCAAGCAGGGATAAATTGACATGTGTTCCCTTACGTAATACCGGAATATTGTTGTAGTAACGCGACGTTGTAATCAAAATGCTTTGAATATTATGCTTTTATTATCTTGTGAGCTTAAATTGGAGAAGTGAAATTTGTGAATTATTCAGACCTAAGGATTATTAGACCAATGCTCTAGTCAGATGTAATAGACGTCACACGAAGCAAAATACAAGAAAATTTTATCCGTTCACAATAATATAGCCGTGTAAAATTCAATATGGTTTATGTTACTTTCCAGGTTAATAAAAAACTATTTATTTAACTTATTACGAAGGAATGTCATCAGTAGAAATTCTATAAGATTACAAGAAGATTATGCCTTAGTCTTAATTTGAAATATTGATATGGCAACTTTTCGCACAGTCACTAGTGGTAACCTAAACAAAAATATTATATCAGTCTGTCTTGAAACTTAGGGACTCAGCATTACAACTCCAAAATGTAATAAATTGGGTTATAGTATTGAGCGATTTACCTCACCAATTAATCTCAAAGGTCCACTTCATTACATAATCAGAGTCCCTGAAATGTTTGAAGACTTCTCTAATTTAATCAAAATGGAATTTAATGTATGATAACTTAGAGAATACCTTTAACATTAGTATGGTCTTAGAACCTATTTTCGTGTAGATACATAGAGTAAATGATTCTGAAACATCAGATACATTAATACAAAACTAAAACACTAACAACACAAATTTAACAACACGCACGCTGCAAAAGCTGCACGACGCTGACTGTCTGACATTATTAGATTCCACGACTTTGTCGTTCTGCTTCCACAAAGTCATGTCAAGGTGTTACAGTTGATGTTACTACTAGTTTCCGTTTACAAACACTTAGTAAGTGTATAAACTGTGCCCGTTGGCTAAATTCTGTTTTCGTTAGTGTTGAAAAGACTAGACTTTATGATTGTGATGTAATGATTTAATAATGCGCAGTGACTAGTTATCATCCAATGAGGACTTTCCAAATCAAACACTAAATAAACAATACAAGAGAGCCCTCACTAAAATAAATAAATATTATCGACAAAAGCGCTGTACAGCTTTTACGGTCCTGTCTGAGTATAACTGTATAAAACCATAACATATTCTAGTAATATTAATAAAAAAATCAGGATAATTGTACACTATACATTTAATAACAAATATCGATATATCGCCTACACAGGCAAGCAACAAGTAAAGCGACACCCGAAACGCAAAATATATACGAAAAAAATGCGGAAACTATCAACGATCATATCATAATCTATATTTTTCTAAATTTCAATCAATACCACAAAAATGGAAATCAATCGAGTAAAGCATTTTTTGAAAGGCAAGGTTTAACAACATTCGGCTAACTTTGTAAATTAATGTCACAAGTGAAATCTGAACTGCACGATTTAAAATGAAGCCATTCTATCGATTAAGTAACACATTGTACGCTTACAAAATATTGTAATTGAGGTAATAAAATAAATATTTCTAACATTTTGTTATCACTTTAAATATTGCCCGTTGTTAGTCAAACGACTTTGCTACGTTACTATACTACACATCATGTACTTAATTATGATAGAAATTAGCCTAGCTTATTTTATTATATGAGATTGCATACCACTATTATTAAAGCAAACCAAAACGTTCATTCTGGGAATGTAAAGATTAATTAAGTATAATAGTAGCTATTTACAGCTTAGACATTGTACATAAAAAGTTCAAAGATTATAAAACCACATAACAATGAAGGCTTGATTGGTTTATTTCAGATAGCTTGCCATGAAGTCAGGTTTGTTCTTTTCGCTGTCGCAATTAAGCGTCTGGGTCTTCAGAAATACCGAGAGGCCATGCAAAGGGTCTGTTTGAAATACCAGTGGTGGATTTATACATCAAAAATCATTTTTTCAGCGAGTAAAAACTTACAATAACTCGCTATCCCAATCTGAAGTAAAAATCAATGGTGTCATAAAATATGATTTACCATGTAGGCATATATGTTATAATTGATCCTCGGAATACAAATATGGGATAGTTACAGTTAAATACTTATATATAATTAATATAAGTGTTAAGTGTCACACACTACACAGATGTGGTAAGATATTTGCATGTGCACGACTGTGTGATACTTTCAGATAATTTTGTTTTTGTACGCAGATATAATATTCGCAGATATAATATTATCGTATCTTCGTAGTGTGTCACAAGCTTTAGTATCTTTCTTAAACCAACGATGTTTAAAAAAAAAATATCAAATTTAATGGAACTCAAAGTTGTTTCATGAAAGTTATTCTACCCTAGCATTCACTGCTTAACGTAGTCTAATTTAATTCAGCATTTGATATGGTGTATTGGATTTATATGGTAAAGTTATAATAATAAAATGCATAGAAAATACTTTATTAATATCAAAAACGGTCCTTGATGATAAGTTATCGCAAGGGATTTGCATTGAGATTTGCATTACACAGATATGTCCCATAGAATCTTAGATATACAGAAACCATTCATTAAATATTAATACATCATACCAATAAAATAAAAAGCATATGATTCTGGCACAATAACTGACTATAAGTCATATAGGCATTGAAAACTGCGAACTTGGTAACTAAAATTTGCAAGTCGAAAGCTGGTAAACAGTCGAAGCTTACAAAGGTTGTATAAAAGTTTTTCAGGGTAAAATTATGGTAATATCTCGAATTATTTAGTTACCCAGAATAACAGTAAAACCGACTGTATTCATGTAAGAGCTGATCATTTTACAACTTCCAACGTTTCACGTTGGTAATATCCATAATTTCGCTAAAGCGGAAATGTCTCTTTTGGTTACTACATCAGAGGAATCCATGCCGAAGGCTATACTGTCTAACGAACAGGCGCTCGCAATCGCATTCACCATCACATCTCTTTGTTTTCTACGCTCATCATACACCGTTGAAAGAAATTGTGAATGCGATTCCGAGGGCGTCAGACAATATGGTCGTAGGTAGAACTTTTATCTGCGAATTGATATTTTAACAACATATCATCATAAAGTTGGGTTAATTATTATTTAAGAAAAGCCACAACAAATGATCAAACAGAAGAGTATTACTTATTCGAGATTCTTAATACACGTGAGCAGGAAAACGTACCTCCCCGTTATTTTCACTCTTGAAATTGTCTGCGTAAAAAGTTCATAATCTGGCCTAAAATTTAACTAATCTCCACGTCAAGCTTCCTTAATTCTGCTAACGAATCAATCTTATTATTGCTTTGCAGCTCTGCTATATTACGTTGGTAAAGAACTGCAATCTGCCGCAGGCGACCACATCGAGTCACATCTCTGCACTAAACAATTTCAATTATGACCTGCGTAAACGCAAATGACGTGACGTGAGTTTTAGCCTGTCGAGACAGTAGACGAAAGAGTTCACCTCAGTATATGCGCGGGTCAGATGAAGTATCTCGCCTAATATTTCGTGTGTAAATTTTAACGGGCTTGTAGCAAAACTTGTAGTGTAGAGCTAACCTGGCGATGGCAGACATACCGTATGAGCTAGTCAAGTGGAACACATTCAGTAGCGATCGTGTTTGTCCCGTGCATCGGTTGCATGACGGGCGCGGGTTATAGCGGCGGCGCGGGCTCGCCGGGCAGCGAGTGCACGCGCGCGGACAGCAGGTTGTGGAGGATGAACACTGCTGGCTTTGGGCTGCCTTCCATGTCCAGTTCCTGTCACAAAATTAATTGGTAATTCCGTGACCAAAATGTATAATTTCTTTCTAATTATACGTCTGCGACAGACAACTTCATCGGGCAGACAGCTTTATTCAACTTCAAATGTTAATAGCGAATAGCGTTTTTGAAACACCATAACGCGTTTAGTGTAATTCGACAACAATGAGCCCGAATTTGGCATTGTTTTTTAATCCAAAATGACGAATGATATTTTGTCGATTTTGATGCAATAAAATGTCATGGGTGTCGATTTCGTCTAATTTGGCCGCGGTGAGACCAAATTTGACATCACTTTTGGATCCAAGATAGCGGAGGACCGTGTAGTGTTTATGCTTAATCAGCATAGTGTAGTAGCACAGTGGGCGCGCTTACCACAGTGTCGTCGTCAGTAAAGTGCAGCCAGAGCGCGGAGCGGTCATCGTCGGCGGAGGCGCGCAGCGCGTGCAGCGGGCGGCGGTACAGCGCGCGCGCGCCGCCGCGGCCCAGCGAGCCCGCCGCCTCCCACACGCACACTCCGCCCGCGCCCAGCGACAGACGCGCGCACGCGCCGCGGAAGCGGCAACCTGGACAACATTTCCTCATTAAAAGCGCATTAATACAAAAAACCATAAGCAGAAAAATCATCGGCGCTATTAGGTTCTGGCGCGCCCCTAGAGCGATGGCGATCGTACGGCTAGTAGTCTCGGAGCGGTGTACTCACGGAAGGTGAACTCGGGCAGCGCGCGCACGGCGTGGTGTGCGCCGTCGACGAGCGCGCCGGCGACGGCGGCCAGGTCGTGCGGCGTGTCGGCCCGCAGCGCGCGCACGGCCAGGCCGGCCGGCGTGCCCGCGCGCACGCCGAGCGCCGCGGCCGCGCCCGCGCCACGCCGCCACCACGCCAGGCGCGTGGCCGCCAGCCCGAAGCTCTCCGTCGCCGCGCACCACGCCTCCGCCGACCACGGCGCCGCCTCGTATATTCTGCCGACACCGACACGCGAACCTCCATCAATAACCGTGCAACGGGAGCGGGCCCGCCGAGTGGCGTTCGGCCGGCCGAGTGCACGCTCGACCGAATTGATGCAATACGGATACTATAGAAACGTCTCATCTCGGTGGACGTGAGAGACGAAATGAAACGCGAACTCTACACTACCTCAGCTCTCGATCCGTTATAGCGACGAAAGTCGGTTGCCAGCCTTCCGATTCGTCAGAATCGTCCGAGCCGCCCGATGCGCTGATCTGTTAAAAGAGAGAACGAAAAATATAAATTAATAATCATTTGTCTGTCGATGTATACCTGGAGCCGGTTACGAGACCGTGTCGACTAGACTGATGTCAGACGCTCACTGTCTGCGGTGCCATAAATCATCTGAGACATCAGTTTATAGAAATAGAGCCACATACACTAGCAATTTCAGCGTAGAGTAGGTGCCGAGGGGTGCGAGTCAGTACAGATACGATCCGGCAGACGGACTCTAAGAGGGGAAGAGTAGCGTCTGTGCCGGTGCACCCCGGGCAACAACGGTCAATGGAAGCGCCAAACGGTGGGATGTTACCGTCTTTAATTCTACATTGGCCAAATCATCCCCCTGACGGACGGAGCCAATATTTTATAAACGAATAAAAAGCAGAGCACTGACGTGGTCCCTCGCGGGTCGGCGCGCCAGCCAGCCGGCGTAGCGCACGTCGCCGAGCAGCGCGCGCAGGCGCGGCCGGGCGCGGGCCAGCGCGGCGCGGGCGGCTCGGCGCGCCGCCGCGTGCAGCGCGCGGTGCCACGCCGCCGCGCCGCCCGCGTCGCCCGCGCGCAGCGCCAGCGCGTGCACGCCGTCCGGCGAGTACACCTCGATTGTGCGCTCCTCTGTGAACCGACCGGTACATGCCCATCCATTACACTGCTATGTCGATACAGGATCGAGGATTTCAAAACGACGGATTCGCTGCTATACGCATGTATATTTCGTGATATGGATTGCGATATGCGTGGATCACGCGATAACATTGACCGTGTAAATCCATGCCATGGACGCCGACACCGTTCGCTTATCATGAAAACGATACCGAACCACTCATGTCGCGCCATGTAGGTGTTTCCATTGTGAGTTGAAAAACCAGTGCTGTCATTCACGTGACCGCAAACGGAGTATTGCCGCCCCTAACAGCGATTTAGTATCGGTCGTATTGATCTGCATTCGAAGATTTCCGAGCCTTACAGCGGTTCTTATTCCTAAAGGATTAAACTTCGAGTAAAATCAATTAAATCTTTCCACTAATTGTTTTGACTATTATACTAGCGTGTTCCTAATTTTTTGCATACTTTTAGAGATGCAAGCCATTAGCAGAGGCTGATAGCGCATCAAGTCGGGACTGTGACGGCGCGGCAACGTGTCAATGGTCAACAGAACCCTTGCAGCTTTCAGGCCCTTTGCCAACTTGAGCAGATGCATGTCTGTTGAGAAATAATAGGGCAGCACCGATGGGCGTGCGAAGGATTTTTCAATATTATTACCAATATCCATTACCCCCGCAGGCGTGCACCGGCCCTAGTCGGCGTAAGACCTCAGAACTGTCGTACTGGTGATAGTTACCCGGATCGTGGTGACGCAGATCCTTAGCAACGCAGGCCATGAGCAGCGGCACATAGCGCGTGTCGGCGCGGCGGCGGCGCGGCGACGGCGGCGAGGGCGGCGCCTCGGCCATGTAGCCGCGCTGCAGCTCCCACCCCACTTCGCTGATGATCGACGCCTTGCGGAAGTAAGGGGTCACCTCGCGGAGGTATTTCACTGGAAATTAAGAGTTTGTTCACAATGAAGCCAGAAAACTAAGTATATAGAATTTCCTTTAAATCTTAGACAGCAGGTGAGAAACGAATTTTCTGTTCGATTTTTATTCTTGTATAATTATTTCTGAAGGCCTTCTTTCCCTATAGACATATTTTCTGATATATTGGTTTCATGTTTAAAAATTCTGAATGCATTCTTTCCCTGTAGTTTTATTTAAATATGCAGCAAAATTTTGTAGTCATTCATTTTACTAGGGGCTCAAATTCAGGTAATATTTCTGTCTGTTCACATTACTGCATGAATACCTAATAGGTACTTACAAGTTCAGATCGTTGTGAGAGTTCTTGTTAACTTATGTAGTAAATGTGGTAGATTTAGTTTCGTTGTAAACATTACAGAAGGTGTAAAACCAAAGTTGTATCCCTGTACATAACCAAGTTTCGTAACCGGCACTTGTAAAACCAATGTAGGATGATTAATTTGGATAAATTTAGGTTTAGGTGCAGCGGTGGCCGCAAACATGTTTGTTTTTATTTAGAAATCGTTTTTATTTTACAATAAAAAAATATTTCATTAAAAATTGCAAACAAGGAGTCATAAGCGATTAAGAAGTTTTATCCTGATTAGAATGAATGACTATGAAATCTTGCATATGTTAACAAAATACAGGGGAAAAAGGTGTTCAGAAATTTTTATACATCAGAAAATAAATATGTATATCAGAAAACTAGCCTTCCGTCCGCAGCTTCACCCGCGGTAAATTAATTATCCCGTAGAAAAAGGTATTTTCCCACAATAAAGAGTAGCCTATGTCGCTCGGTGATAATATAGCTTTCTAACGGCAAAAGAATTTTTAAAATCTGTCCAGTAGTTTCAGAGCCTATTCAATGCAAACAAACAAACAATCAAATTTTTCCTCTTTATAATATTAGTAGATATGTCTATAGGGCAAGAAAGTTTTGGAAATTTGTCTCGAGAAAGAAGGCAATCAGAAATTATTATACAAGTAAATATATCAAAAAATACATCTAAAATCCTCTTTGGTTATAAATGTCAGAGCTAAATAAACACTTGATCAAATATAGAATTTCATTATATGATTTGATACATACACCACAAGTGTTTCAAATGACCTCATGACATCATACAACAGTAAAATTGGCATTCATATTAAGGCCTTTTATTGGAGTTAATTGATGAGTCTATGTGAATAAACTGGTCTCATTGAAATTACCACATCCTCCCCAGCTGGAATCAATTAGAGATTGACTGACTTAATAGCACACTCAGAGACATCTTTTACTATTGCATTATCATACAAGTCATTATTTTATGTTATGATGACATCAATCTGTGGCATAATAGCTCAAGTCTATATATAATCAGGAGTTATTACATTTATTGTTCATTGCTAGGTTTTGTATTTCTATATGGCATTTAGGGGTTCCAGCTAGATGAAATAGATAGGATACAATGATGCTAGGTAGCTACTAAACTGGAGTATCATGAAGCACCCATGGTTACTTCCCTCTGTGCCTCATTTGGGAACTATTGAGCTAGTTAACACTAGTACAAAAGCAAGAGGTTGTGTTGGGATGAATATAAATGATTGTTACCTGGGTGATTGGTTTCCACAATTTTTTGTAGGTATGTTGTTTCTAATTTTTATACTTAAATATCTAAATATCTGGTTGATTGATTAAAAAACATCCCATAATACTACTTATTCACAGAAATATTGTTTTATAACTCACCTTCTAACTGAACCATTTTTCCCGCTCGTTTTAATGCCTTAACAGCTTCCTCATGTGTTGCATCCTTCAAGTCCTCCCCATTCACTGACAGAATGGCATCACCAACATACAATTGCTCAGTTAGATCTGCCGCCATGCCCTTGAATATTTTCGATATTAAAATTGGCATGTTGTTTTCTATTCCACCTTTAATTGATATTCCCAGGCCGTTGTTGTCCGATTTAACAACTTGCACTAGCCGTTTTTGATTCGCGATCGCCTCTGGGACTTCCGTGAAGTCGCTGTTCGGTGTTTCAACATTGTTGTTGTTGAGGGTGCCGTTGAGCGTTGTTGTGGCGTCGTAGCCGTCGTCCAGGCACACGCTGAAATAGTCGTCCTCAAGCGAACAGTGGACGCGGTACCACACCCCGCGCACCAGCGTCTCCAACAGCCCTGAGCGCCCGCACGTCGCATTGGGGCTGTCGCTGCCCCCGCTGGACCCACCGTTCTCGACCATAATTATAATTGCTAATATTATGGTGAGCCAAGAGAAAACTACGCAACACTGCTGATCCACTAATGAGCGCGCACTCGATTCATTGTCCACGTCCCATTCGCTTTACAATTAATTAACACATGTCTGACTAGATCACTATTATATTGTAAACAATTTGAAATACATTTTTATTAGACAATCAATATACAATACAAACTTGACATTCTGTACCTACTCATTTACGCGTTTTTTACGTTTTACGTTTTTATCCGCATCAATCAACGGCGCTCGCCTAGCGTAACATAACTGACTGAAGGAAGGAAGAAAATTAATCTTGTGTTTAAGGAGATTGTTCATCCGCAATCCGCTGAAAACAGGAAAGGTAAGCGCTTCAGCTTTTTCATGTAGAATTTCAAATGGTTCTACTCAAACTTGAATTGTATCATACTGAAGCAATGGCAACACCGGTTTCTTTCACTTGTCATCCATGAATGACGTACTCATACTATGACGTACAGTGCAGTCGTGGATATGTCATGTTTTGTGAATTCATTTCAACATTGTAAATTTGTTAACTATCAGATTGTGATTTTGTTAGCTAGTATATCATACAAAATTGTAGGGTTTTAGCGAAGGCAAAATAGAATGCGATGCTTCCTCGGCGCCGGAATATAGGAGGTGTGTCAGTGACTACCTCCGATGAGACACCACTACTGGAAAATGAATTAAATTCTTACAGTAAATTTGACAAGAAAGGATCGAAATATTACCAACCAGAAAGACAAGGATCGTCCATTCCTTTAATTCCTACAAAAGGACCTGGTTTTGAGGAATCCGATATAGTATTTGACTTTCTTGAAGAGCCTGTATTTGAAGTGGTCATGGCTGCTAGGGACAGGACTAATGAATTCGCGTCGACAGTACGTAGCCTTCAAGGCCGCACATTGGCCAGGCCCATAGTGCGGGACGAACGCAAAGCTGCAGTGCTTGAAACCTATTCTCAGTTCATGTCAATGGCCAAAGTAATAAGTAAAAACATAACAGGAACGTATGCCAAGCTGGAAAAACTTGCTTTATGTAAGTAAGACTGCCTTTTATCAATCTATTCCAAAAATATATTCTATGCTTGCATAAACTTATCATTAATTTTATTTCAGTGGCAAAAAAGAAATCTCTGTTTGATGATCGTCCTACAGAAATACAAGAACTAACATATATAATCAAAGGAGACCTAAGTTCGCTCAACCAACAGATAGCCCGGCTGGGCGAGATGCCTCGCGGCCGTCGCAGCATGCACAGCCACTCCTCTAGTGTAGTTCTGGCACTCCAGTCAAGACTAGCATCTATGAGCAACCAGTTCAAACAGGTGATTTCAAAAGATTCCACATCTTTTATTCATTTAGTAACTTTTTTAGGCAAAAGTGTGTAACAAGTAGTAATCTTTTCAGGTTCTTGAAGTGAGGTCAGAAAACTTGAAACATCAGAATAACAGAAGAGAACAATTCTCAAGGGTGGGCCCTGTTGTAAAAGAAGTTCCTTCTATTCTACAACAGCAAGACGAAGTTAGTATAGACTTGGGTGACACAGTGGGTCTCCAGACTCAAACCCAGCAGCTAGCTTTAAGAGACGACACTGACACATATGTGCAGCAGAGAGCTGAGACAATGCATAACATTGAGAGCACTATTGTGGAGCTGGGAGGGATTTTTCAACAGCTGGCCCACATGGTGAAGGAACAAGATGAAGCTATTGGCAGGATTGATGCTAATATCCAAGAGGCTGAGATGAATGTTGAAGCAGGTCACAGAGAAATAATGAGATACTTCCAGAGTGTTACAGGCAACCGGGCGCTAATGTTCAAAGTTTTTGGGGTTCTTATATTCTTCTTTATATTCTTTGTAGTTGTAATGGCTTGAATTGTTAGTATGCCCTGTTTATATAGGTATATAACCAATTACCAAAACAGATATCAGTTGAGTGGGAGAAAACCAGTATAAACATTATACATTCTCAGGGCTATGATTGCAGACATTGCAGTATGCATTCAAGAATTTCCATCAGTTCTTTATTCAATTTGAGACAGGGCATCACAATTATTGTGGTTATTATTATCCTATGTAATTAGCCAGTGGCGTAACTATAACGTCTGGGGCCCGTGGCAAATTCATCAGGTGCTCCTTCCTCAATATAAAGAAGTGCATCAGCATCCCTTCTGTGCTGTAAACCAAGCCAGTTCGGGGCCCCATAGGGCTAGGGGCCTCTGGCATTTTGCCACCCCTGCCACCCTATAGTTACGCCACTGTAATTAGCAAATAATAGTGTAGAGGGAGATAATGGAGATATAATATTATTACTGTATGTATACATACTATAACAAATCATTACCTTGTTTCTTACTTACTTGTAAATTGATGTAAATACAAACAAGAAGTGAGTTAATCTTTAATTTTTTACCCAAACTGAATTTTTAACCCTTTGTATGCTTGAGACATGGATCTGTGCCAATTTACTTGTCATAATTTTATTATAATATTGGTTCATTACACAATAAATAAACCAATGAGAAGAATACTCTTGAAAACACGCCAACCTATCCTAACAATTTTAGTCAGCACATGACTGGGCAATTCAAAATAAAAAAATTGAAAATAACTTTCAATGCCTGCATTCTGTTGTGGATAAAAATTACCAAACAATTATATACAAGAAATGTTTAATTATAAATATGAATAGTACAAAACCATGTTATGTCAATTATTATAAAAATTGGTGAAATAATGTTAACATGAGGTCAATATTTGAATTCTTCAAATCAGTTCAATTGCCGGCTGTGATGAAATTATTATGAATTTAAACAATATTAAATGCATATTTTTAGTAAAATCTGCTTACTTACAAATTATTTACACTTACATATATGTAAAAAGTTACTTTAGTAAAAATCTTGACAGCTTGAGAGTCCAAACACACAAATGTTTTTACTGTTTCTTACTTGCATGTGATAGTATGTAGTACAATTGATAACACAATTACATACATCAATAAATAAAATTTGTCCAAAAGAGTTTTGTTATAATAATATTAAAGCTAAATTAAAGCTCTTACTGTCATTTAAACTCAATTTTGGCTAATTTCATCTTCAATATTTAAGTTCTTACCACATTCCATTTATTCCTTTGTTGCCACAGGCACAATTACCATCCAACAAAAAAAGTTAAAGTTGGACAATGGAACTAGTTTCATCATAAAATTCATGGATAGTGGCAGGCTCTTGAGTAAAATTTGTGGTTATAGAACTATGCATCATCTGTGTGTTGGTGACAACTTTCCTCATATCCAAATCAATTAAACTTAAACCACACACTTTTGCCTAAAATGTCACCCATGTTCATCATGAGCCTTGAACACTATGCATGATTTTAACTTTCTTTGTTGGACTATAACCAAGAGTGACAGGAATGTTAGTTGATATTGCTGATTTGGACTCCATTGCTGTCACACTTTAAATAACATTGATCCAGTCATAAAATTTACAAAAATTCGTCACACCACTCTTGCAAGCACTGGTAACAGTCAGCAGACTGCTTGGAGTTGGCACTGCAGGTCTCCTTCATCCATTCTTGAAAAAGCTCACGATCTTTCTTCAGTACCAGAAACTGCCCCAGTACAACATAGGCCTGTAAACGTAAACATAGGAATATGAAAAACCTAAACCAATTTCTTCATTTTCAGTAATAAGTATTTAACAACTTAAATAATAGTCACACCTTGTCGAAGCCAGCAGTTTCAAGTCTTCGGCCTAAGACCTCTCCCACGCCGGCCAAATCTGTTACAGGCTTTTCTCCCATAGGCTCGGCCACAAAATTTCTATGCTTTTGCGATGTGCTCGACATTTTTCTTGTTGAATAATTCAATTATATAAAACAAAGTCCAACTCGTGGACTAAGCTGTAAATACAGAATTGGTTAAAACCGCCGCGCAATAATAATCACACAACAAAAAAGACTCGAAAGCACAATAGCAAGCAAAGCACGCCAAATGCCACTTTACGTCATGTACATATATTTGCTCAGTCAAATCAATTGGTGGTATACAAGTGACAAGATTATCCGATATGTGGTCAACCCTAGAAACTTATAACGTTGCATACAAATTTTCAGGCGCCGTGATACACTAGCGCTTAACCCAACGGTAAAATTAACTTTGTGCTGCTATACGTTACAAAACAAAATGTCAGAATTGAAAAAAAAATAACGCTAAATTTTTTTTAAGCGTGGCTTCAAGTTTATAAGGCGTATTTCTCATTCTTGATGCGGACTGAACGCAGTGTAGAAGCGGCTTAATAGGGTTCCATTTTAAATCAAGGGGTCCAAAAGAACTTATTGAAATATTATTATTCCGATAACTTTATCCATTTTTTATGATATCTGTGACTGTAGTCTGTGGTCTGTCTGTGGTTTGTAAATTTTGTAGTGACGTCTGAATCTGAAACCACGAAGGCTTGCTAATTTCTTGCGGCGTTTTCTTTTTAGTATATATATAGTATAGTAGTTATTAAATAACAATATATGCCACGAAAGTTGCAATTCAGGAACATATTGTAGCATCTGCTACTATCATGGTATGCTATGCCTATTGCTTCACCTGAGAAATGTGTTCTCTTTTCATGTTATTTAATAGCAGTTGTTCACTGTTATTGCATTGATTTAGGACACAGCGGGCACTGGCACAAGCTCGCCGGGGTTGATGGCTGCGCCACTGCTGCCCCCACCGATGATGGGTGGGTTGCCGCCACCAATGCCGCCCCAAGTGGCCATGCCCCCCGTACCGGGTATAGCGCCTACCATGTCTGCTTTGCCTCCACCTATGGGATTCCCACCCTTGATACCGCCATTCTCGATGCCACCGCCAGGATTTCCGCCCTTTAAACCTGTAAGTTATTACATTCAGATCTACAGCTACAGATCATTTCATCTCATTTCAATCATTTCATCCCTTACATGCTGGTCTGGGAGCAAAGATAAAACAGAATGTACCAATTGCTTCTCTTCCCTCACTGATGGTAGAATCCCATTGGGGGAATGGACAAATTCTTTAGAATCATGTTAATTCCACCTGTATGCCCACAGTTATGCAGGTCTTGTTACCTTAGGCTCTGTTTACCCCATAAGGGATAAAGACGTGATTTATATATGTATGTATGTATGAAATAAATCAATGAAATATATTTGCAGGATCTAGGTGCTCCAGCCCCAGAAATTACACCCATGTCCAATCAAACCAGCCCCTGGTCGGAACACAAAGCCCCTGATGGCCGCACCTATTATTACAACTCTGTGTCCAAACAGAGCCTTTGGGAGAAACCTGATGATTTGAAAACACCTGCTGAAGTAAGTTCTGGTTTTTTAATCTTTAAATAATGCCAGATAGCACACACATTACTTCTGTTGCATGTTTACAATAATATCATCCAACATAAAGCAAGAACTTAGTAGAATGGTACCAAATGTGTTAATTCAGAGTAAAACTATATTTATATGAATATATGTATCACATTTGCTGTCACACATGCCCTAGATTTGTAGCTGGTAGCAGTGTTTTTCCGCTTTGTGGCGAAAACTGCCTGTGAACAAAGAACTCCCCTAGAACTGAATGTATTAAACATAATATCTGTTACAGAAGCTTCTATCGGCTTGTGTGTGGAAGGAGTACACAACAGATGCTGGGCGGCTATACTACCACAACATCGAGACTAAAGAGTCAAGCTGGGTGGTGCCACCTGAGCTACAGGATATCAAGGACAAAATTGCTGCAGAAGAAGCAGCACAGTAAGCTACTTTTTTTTTTCTTCATATTTCTACAGTGTGTCTGGTCATTGGTGTCGGAAATTTTAGGGGTGTATAGTACAATAAATTTATCGACAAAATAACCCTATATTTTTTTCGAACCAGTATCGAATGGCAGTCATTTTCATTTTTAATTTACCTAAATAAGGGCACTCATAGTAATTACGTCATATCTGACCAGGAAACTCGACTATCCCGAAAAAAATGTTGTTTGATAGATAGAGTTATTATGAGCAATAGTTCTGCATTAATATTTGGACAGAAATATGGGAATTACTTGGAAAAAAACTCATGAAAACGAGAAATGTGAAAAAAAGCGATTAATTATTAGTATTTCTTATTTTCTGAGAAATCTAGGTCGTTAACCTGCTATTTTTTATTTTTCATAGGAAGCAGGCAACATTAGCTACATTTTAGTTTAAAAATCGTAGCTCTACCTAAAGTAAGTCGAGAGTTATAAAAGCTCAAACAAAACCTCTTTTAACATACCTTTAATAACGCTTTTTCAGTAGTAGTTAAAAAAATTCAAAGGAGGTACAATTTACGATTGATTTATTTGACATATGTTTGCTAAACGTGGCCTGAAGGTTTTGTTACCAGGGCTCCGTCTAGTCTACCCCGTAAGGGATAAAGACGTGATATGTGTATGTGTATGTGTTATTTGACATGAAGGTTTCAGAAAAAATTACAACAGTTGTTAATAAATTCACAACATTTGCTCAAAATGCCCTCCACAACTTTGCAGACAAGCAGTCACTCTTATCGCAAGATGCTCTCGACTTACTTACTTTACTTACTGTGCTGATGAAGAAAATTTAGACACAATAATGGGTATTTCCTAATGGCTCACATGGCTACATAAAGAAAGAAATGTGTCATCTGATTCAATTATATGACTTTATTATTATAGTAGGTACAATCGAGTTCTGCAATATCTATGCAGCCAACTGTAAAAAAATATCTTAACACGCTTTTTATGTAATTGAAAATTAGGTCTATGTGTAGATATTATAGATATTGGGGAACTCGAGGGTAATAT
This sequence comes from Pandemis corylana, assembly GCA_949127965.1. Classification (NCBI taxonomy): domain Eukaryota; kingdom Metazoa; phylum Arthropoda; class Insecta; order Lepidoptera; family Tortricidae; genus Pandemis; species Pandemis corylana. The sequence goes on along the minus strand of OX421858.1, from coordinate 5,930,352 downwards.
CCAAGAGTAAAAATAGATGCTTTCAATTTGTGTTTATGTTAGACTACAAGCCCATGAAAAAAAAACATGTGAAATGAACCAGCGTGAATGAAGCTTAGAAGACTGTTACTATATCATAAAATAACTGAGCGCTATGCCGTCATTTCTGAGCGGTATATTTATGGAATTTCTCAGGTACAAGTGGGGAATTACGACTAATTATTAATTTACGGCGTTTTTATAGCTTATAGATGATTAAAAATAAATGTCGAAAAACCTAGTGCCGCTTTAAAGTGGTGGTTCCAGAAGTTAGTGCAATTTTTGTTTTTTTTTTCAATGTATGAGAAAAAATCTGTACCGGTCAGAAATGACGGCATAGCGCTGTTACTATATCATAAAATAACTATTTTATGATATAGTAACAGCCTTCTAAGCTTCATTCACGCTGGTTCATTTCACATGTTTTTTTTTGTCCATGGGCTTGTAGTCTGTATTTTTTTTTTTTTTTTTTTTTTTTTTTATGTGAATAGGAAGGCAAACGAGCAAGTGGGTCACCTGATGGTAAGTGATCACCACTGCCCATAGACACCCGCAACCCCGGGGGGATTGCAGATGCGTTGCCAACCTAGAGGACTAAGATGAAATGCCTCTTGTGCCCGTAATTTCCCCGGCTGTCTTACTCTCCACACCGGAACACAGCAGTGCAAGCTCTGCTACTTAGCGGCAGGATTAGCGAGTAAGATGGTGGTAGCGATCCGGACGGACCTTGCACAAGGCCCTACCACCCGCAAAATGTAATGTAATGTATTTATGGGCATAATTTGATACTTCTCATTATTAAAGATACATTCCTGAATCCTAACTGTTGCAATAAATAAATTTTTGACTCTGTTATGGCTGTGTTCCAGTATGGCTCTGAATGGCGACCTGCCCCCGGGCGAAGTCCCGCTGCCGGGCTCGCCGGCCGCACCCGCCGGCGGCTCCTCGGCGCTCGACGAAGCCATGGCCAAAACTCTAGCAGCCATCGACCCATCTCTCGTCAGCTCAATCCCAATACCAGAAGATAGTAAGTGTTATAGTAGACTTTATTACAAGTATGTAAAATGATATCTATCCCAGCTAGTGAAACGCAAAATTGTTGTGTTGATATAGGGACAAAACTGTCCCCGGAATAACTACAAAATATTAACGTATATATATTTATATTAATTCGAAAACTACCCACCTGCTATGGGTGGTCTAGGGGTATAGCACACGTCACGGAATGACGACGATCCGGGTTCGACTCCCGGCCATAGCTTTACTTTTCGGATTTTTCTATGTGTTCTAATTTTCAGTGACATTTAGAAATTTAACTCTGAATACTTTACTGTTTTTTGAATATTTGCGTGTTGAATAGAACTTCTTTATAAAATGCTTTAATGAATTTCTACATTAAGGTACTAATAAACCCTAATATAATCAGCCATAAATACATATAGGTATTGTTCTTATATTAATATTAATTCTAGTTGAACCAGAAGATGTGGCATCTCCAGCACAAGCTCTTGATGTGGCCGAACCCATAGCAGAACCCCAATATAAAGACAAGAAAGAGGCTATCGAGGCTTTTAAGGAACTTCTTAAGGATAAGGTACGTTTTTCTTGTTTAAATATGAAGATTGTCCACATTACTGGAAAAAAAAATAGTACTGTGACTGTGCACAGTTTTAGGAAAGGTTTCAAATTTAAACTTTAAATGATTTGCTTAATTTCTTAACTTTGTTTCCATTTACAGAACATTTCATCAAACGCAACTTGGGAACAGTGTGTGAAAGTCATCTCAAAAGATGCTCGATATACTGCTTTTAAGAAACTCAGTGACAAAAAACAAGCTTTTAATGCCTACAAGATGCAAAAGGTCAAAGATGAGAGAGAGGAATTAAGGTGGAGTATTTAAATATCTAATGTAATAGCTTTAGGGCCTGCTTACAGGGTTGATAAAAATCATGATTATTAGAGATGCGCCGAGTAACACTTTTGCCGAGTAACGAGTACCGAGTTTTACTCGGCTCAATTTTTTTTCAACCGAGTACTCGGCCGAGTAACTCGGTTCAATCAAATTCGCATTTCGTGCGCGTAAACAAGTACAAATAGGTTTGCGCCGGTCAAGACGTCGGCTCGCGTTGATACACCCCTCACCCCGCCCACGCCTTTCAACTACTAGTCACTTGATTGTTTGCAAACAAACACGTCACGTTGCGCGTCATAGTAAATAAATATAAATATATTGCTTTTCTTAAACAAAGTATGTATACTCGTTACTCGTTATCTAATAACCGAGTTATTCGGCCGAGTACGAGTATCAAAAAACCCGCCGAGTACGCAGAGTACCGAGTATCAAACGAGTACTCGGCCCATCTCTAATGATTATTATAAAAAAATCATAATAATCCGATTAATTTGATTTAAATCGGATTTATTTGTTTAAAATCAGATTTTTTTGATTTTTTCATTTTCTTGTCTTTTTTTATTAATTAAATAGCCATTTTTCATCAAAATAAACCCACAAAGCATCTTTTTTTCTTCCAGACATCTTTTTGTTGTATTCACTCTTTCACTAGTCAATTACGAATGACCGGGCGAAAAGCGAAATGCGTCTCGTGTTTTAGTTTCGGAGAATCCTGGAACCGTTTTGGTACCATGCGTCACGTACTATAGTTTCGGGGGTTCCCCGAAACTGTTACGCTATGACTCGCTTGCACATGTGTGCGTGCCGTAGTGGTCCGGGGAATTCCCTAAACAATTTTGGGCCGATTTGGTTGTAGTAAAAATTTAATGATTTAAATCAATGATTTTTTTGAAAAAATCCCTTGATTTAAAATCACGATTTAAATCACTGATTTAAATCATGTCAACCCTGCCTGCTTATGTTCCGAATATCATAACTGTCAGGTATCTATTATACCATGTCATCTGTGTAGATAATTAAATTGACCAGTAAGTTTAAAAAAATATACCTACTCAGTTTGATGAAATTATTGATACTATGTTGTACCAAGAACTTAAGTATGTTAATTTCAATCATAATTAATTAAGATGTCACTCCTTTTTTCTAGGTTAAAAACGAAGAAGAACCGGGAAAATTTGGAAGAATTCTTAATGACTTGCGACCGCGTAACATCTATGACTAAATATTACAAATGTGACGACATGTTCAGCAATCTGGAGGTTTGTTATTACATGGCTTACTGAATAAACCTTTTATATGTATAGTTACTAGCATGTATATACTTGTACTTTCTTTTTAGATATGGCGTTGCGTGCCGGAAACGGATCGCAGGGATATCTTCAAAGATTGCATATTTACAATTACCAAACGTGAAAAGGAAGAGGCTAAGGCATTGAAAAAAAGGAACATGAAAATGTTAGCACAGGTAAAATATCAAAACAATTGGGAGTTTAAAATATTATAAGAAACAAGATAAAATCAAGTAAAATATTGCTTGATTTGGTTACCATCTTCCAGAATTTTGTTTTTCTTTTACCATCAGGTTTTGGAAAATATGAATGAGATCACGTACAGCAGTACATGGAGTGAAGCGCAGGTCTTGCTTCTCGAAAACTCGGCATTCAAAAACGACGTCAGTTTGCTTGGCATGGATAAAGAGGATGCACTCATAGGTAAGTGTTATAATTAAGTAAAAAAATATATAACGCTACTAATCACGCATCATAAACTCTAACACATTTTATGGGATAGAATTCTGAGGCCATAGTTATGGCCCCACGCATGAGTGCAAGCAACGCATTTTTCCTTTCTACCCTTATTATGTAGATTTGATGGAAATAAATGCTATTATAATTCAGAGAATGTGTTAAGCAATATATGTATTATAACCACTGGACCTTACATTTTTATACACTCGGCTGTATACTGTACTTTTTATGCTTATATATCATACTATATCATTTTACACTACATTACATTACAGTCACGTTAAAGTTAAGTATGTCCTAATGATCATCTGCTAATTTATTAATGTGGATCAGCGCAAAGTAACGCCTAATTCAATACACAATTCGCTATCTTGTCTTGCAGTATTTGAACAGCACATAAAGAATTTGGAGAGTGAATACGCTCAAGAGAAGGAACAGCTCAAAAAGAGGAATAAGCGGCAACAGAGAAAGAACAGGGACAACTTTTTGGTATGTCATAATCATATCTCAATCTCTTCCATGCTGGTCTGGGTCTAAAGAAAAAACATAGAATGTACCAGTTGCTTCTCTTCCCGCGCAGATAGTAAAAGCCCATAAAGGGAATGGGCGAAAATCTTAGGAATCATGTTATAGGCGATGCGGCTAGCAACCCATCACTATTTTGATTCCCCTTTCCACCTATACTCCCACAATCATGCGAAATGTGGCCTTTAGCTCTTGTTGCCTTGGGCTCTGTCTACCTCGTAAGGGATAATGACGTAATTTGTGTATGTATGTATGTATAATCATAATAACATCATAAAACTTTACGTAAGTGCACATTTAGCGTCACACATATCGTAACGACCTGAGTGGACCAAACTATCGGGATATGCTCTTAAGCCCTTGGTATAAAGATTTGTTTCGATATATTTGGACACTTTGTTTGCTATGATGTATTTTTTGTCACTATCTTCATCATAATGTTCTTTATTTCCAGGCTTTATTAGACGGTTTGCACGAGGAAGGCAAGTTAACGTCGATGTCTTTGTGGGTGGAGCTTTACCCGGTTATCTCAGCTGATATGCGTTTTTCTGCCATGCTAGGTAAAAATTACTAATGTAACTAGTAAATTGATTATACTTCACTGATTCACCGTGTCTGCGAAGTGAACAAGGTCTGTTTGAAGATCACTCTAAAATAACCATTATCAGGCATGTTCCATACACGAAATATAAATATTTTTTTTAGTACCACGTTTCTTTCCCTAAGAATCAACATTGACGACGGAGGTTTGTAATAAAATAAAGAAGAAGCAAAATAATGTAATCTTTATAGTTTGCCGCGTTAAGAGACGTTGCTATAAATAAAATGTAGTGTGTAACGCCTATCTATCGAAGTATATTATCTGCCGCTCTGACGCATTCATCTACTATGATTCAAAGAAAATTTTAATCAAACATTAACTATGAGCAATCAAATATTCCAGGCCAACAAGGATCAACGCCTTTAGACCTGTTCAAATTCTATGTGGAGAACCTGAAAGCGCGGTTCCATGATGAGAAGAAGGTGATAAAGGAAATCCTGAAAGAGAAAAACTTTGAAGTGAAGCCGGATACTACGTTTGAAGAGTTTGCCACTATTGTGTGTGAGGACAGCAAGTCGGCAGCGCTGGATGCAGGGAACGTCAAGCTTACTTACAACGCGCTGCTGGAAAAGGTGATAATCCTAAAATATAAATGTGGTAGAGATCAACTTGGTACTTCATATGTAGGTCTCTTGCTCCCACTTTTTATGTACATAGGTACTCAACCTCGTAGCATTCTATGCCCATGATATCAGGGCGTGATCATGCAAACTCCCCGTTCCCCATCCTGAAAACATTTGATAAATCTAAAAATCTTAATTTTTGTTTAAATGTGTCATCTCATGTGTCAATCACGCGCGGTTCTTAAGTCAGCAGGCGTCACGGGCGTCATAACCCAAACAAAATAAAATTCCAAGAAACTTTTGTGTTTTCCCTTGTAGGTATAAGGTATAAGTACCTATCTATGCACTTCATGGAGTCAAATGCTTTAATCATTTTTATAGTCGACATACACCGTTGTTTACAATCCTATTATTTTTAAATACTTGTGTCATTTTGTATTGCGTGGTTCCCGCGCGACTGCGCTGAAAAGAACTCTCAAAGCTAGTTTAAGAAATTATTTGAGTATCTGATGTTACATCTTGATTATAAATGATCGATAGCCAAATTGGAATAACGTAACAGCCCATTGCAAACCTCGGACGTAAACAGATTTTTAATACAGGCCGAAGCGAGAAACAAAGAAAAGATGAAGGAGGAGTCAAAAGCTCAGAAAAAAATTGAGAGCGCGTTCAAATGGGCGCTTAGCGAAGCCAACGTGGACCACCAACTGCCTTGGTCTGAAGTCAAGGAAAAACTCGACCTGGAGGCGCCGGAGTTTGTGGCCGTGCCTGAGGAAGAGGACAGGGTCAGAATATACAAGGTAAGTAAAATACAGTCTTAATTATTATTATTTTCTGCTAAATTGCCACAAACGAGAGAATATTACTATATTTAGGGTTTTTTTTACAAGTTTTTTAAATTTAATATTAGATTTTGTGGAGGACCAGTAAGCGTGTGTAAAAGAGATAAATTGGTAGGTACAGATGTTAAAGCTGATAGGTACTTTTATGAGTGAACTTAAGAACTCTGAGGAACATAAGACATAAAAAATGAAATAAAAGTATTTCTAATAATGAATATTTTCCAGGACTTCCAACACGAGCAAGAGGAAAGCTGTATGCACTACCACCATCCCAAGCCCAGAAAGGCGAAACGGTCCAAGAAAAAGAAGCGTTCACATTCCGCCTCACCGGTATGTTATTTTTTGAACATAATTTGGTAATATTTACATTACTTTCATAAATGAAGGCCAAAGTTATGCATTTATGTAAGATCTCATTATTTGCCTGCTTTGGCCAGTGTTAACGAACAAAAAGCTTTTCCTTGATGCTCCGCAACAGCACGCGTAAGAAACGCGATGGCGTCTTGCTTGGCGTTGGTGATAGTCGTGTCTCAGTGTAACCGGAGGTTGGCGGGTATTGCGTGTAAATGTAAAGCCAGATTCACATTTGTCTGACGTGTTGTGTCGTGACGCATCAGAACGGTATCGGTTTCATATAGGTTGAGTCCACATTTCTCTAATACCGTGTGTTTGACGGCTTACGCATTCACATTTGTCTGTCGTCTTGTCTTGTGTTGTGATGCTCTCTGTCATAACACATCATGTTAATGTGAACAGTAGCCATCACGACCGAGAGCATCACAACACAACACGACAGACAAATGTGAATCTGGCTTAACTATGTATAAGTCACACAGACAACGTTTTCGTGCACTTGTGTTTGCGGATTATCAAGGTAACATTTTGTTGGCTGATTAGGAACTGCAAAGTAAAACCTATTTTTAATCAATGTGTTTGTTGTAGTCAAAGTCGCGGTCGCGTTCGCGGTCTGGCACGCCGGCCCCGGCGCGCTCGCCGTCGCCCGCGCTCAGCCACGCCACCTGGAGCTCCGACGAGGCGCGCAAGCACAAGAAGTCCAAGAAGAAGCATCGCAAGCACGATCCCGTACCCGTTAGTATTATTTGGACTATTGTCAGACTATAACAGAGTAAGCGATCGGTAAACAAACTATATGTGCGCGCGCTGGCTTGCACACACTTGCTTTAAGTAAAGCCTTGATCACACGTACCGATCGAACAGGCGAGACAGTGCTCGGCCTAGTAGGTAGAGTAGAGTTCAAGCTCGGCTGAACCCTCGGCGAAATGTTAATACTTTTATTGTAAGTAGTGCATGTAGTTTTTGTATGGACAAAGTAAAATTACATAATCTTGGCAGCGAAAATTTAACAATATTCCGTAAATTATTAGCACCGTTAGCCAAATATGTGGTGTGCCAGTCTGCCACTCTAAGGTTAAAAATCTTTTGCACGTCATAAATTATAATAGCCATAAGATGTGGCTGTCAGCTTAAAAGTTCGACTTTAGCAACATTTTCATTTGATAGGAAATTGGATGAACTCATTTGGCCGACCGTACCAATTGAGTCTTTTGAGTCTAATTTAATACCGTGCTATTGATTTTGTCGTATGCCTGTAGCGTTCTCCGACCCCGGAAGAAGGCGGTATATCGGAGGCGTCGCCGCCGCGACACAAGCGGCGCGGCAAGCGCAGCGCGCCGCCCAGCCCCGAGCCCGCGGCCGTGGAGGAGCCCGCCTTCAAGCCCAAGAAGAAGAAGGACAAACGAGACAAGAAAGAGAGGTCAGTCCAGCTATACAGTGACATCACGGACTACATTTTGTAGCGAATATGAAGTCCGGTTTCGAGGTGCGGATTTAACACAAAATGGTTCAGAAAAGTGAATTAGTGAATCCATGATGTGACTTCTATAGTCAGCAATATTTTAAACTAGCTGTTGCCCTCGACTTCGTCAGCCTATGTGCTATTCCAGACTAAAATCTATCTCGTTGCCAATTTTCATCCAGTTCTGTCCAGCCGTTCTGGTGTGAAAGAGTAACAAACATTCATCCAAACATCCTCATATAAATACTTTTTAATTTTAATAGTCATTTATTTGGTCGCATAATATGTCGTGTCGTTTATGAAATAGGGGCATGGGCGCTGATGATTCAATCAATCAGGACAATTAAAAATAATACATATATATACTAGATAGATAATAACGTGTCGGTTTTGTCGTCAGGTCAGCGGCGGCGAGTTCTGTCGCATGGAGCGACGCTGAGCTGGAGTCGCGGCGCGCGGCGTTGCTGGCGCAGCTGCACGAGCACGAGGCGGACTGACGCAGCGTCACCCACGTCCGCATATACAACGCCTACCCGCCGCGCCGCCCGCGCACGAAGCCCTCCCCGCCCGTGTCCCCGATGCCGCACTCGCCTGACTCCCCGACGTCCCCCGAATCCCCGAAGTCGCTGATCTCGCCGCGCTCGCCGGAAGTACAATGGCCGAAGTCGCTACCGAGTACTGATGGGGAATGTTAACTTGGTTAATGAAGCATACCAGCTACGATTTTCTGTGGAGACCGCTTTACCCTAAGTCCGACGTACCGATTAACTAATTTTTCCTAGTGCGTGCTCAGTAGTATAAACTACTATACACCTTTGACCTTTGTGATTAATGATTATGATAGATTCACAGCGCGCAGTTCTGTAAATAAATAAATTACATTTATTTTACTATGGAATACCAAATTATGACGCATTTGTTTTCTTGATTTGGATAATCGTCAGAAACGATTTATTTGAAGTTCAAATTGTAATTATAGCTGCTACCATCGAGGTAATTACATTAACAGCTGGAGTGCGACAATAAAGAGTAGAAATTTAATGAGATAACACTTAATTGTGAATGTAATTTTAAGTAGTTACCTCTCGTCCATTTTCTACTTTTGAGTATCGGAGTCTAAGACTTGCGCGCTTTAGACTACTAATTTGCGCTCTAGGCTGTTTATTAGATATTATAAGTAATATACATTAATTAATAGCCAAAATTGTTTTATTTTGTAAATGTACCTTCATCATTCTTTTTTTTACGTAGTACGTACCCTCTAACAGTGGCATCCCTTTCTCACTCACCTACGCATCCGGCATGATTTATTGTTTTATTTACTTTTCACAGGGCTTTTTGAATTGTACATTTTTTGTTCATATTTGCTTTTGTTAAAATAACTAATTTGACGTAACATTTACGACCATAACTTGGTTAGAGCCCGTATTCTGTGATGTGAAGCAAATATGCATGCATTACAAAACGTGTAAGATTTGTGGTATGAAAGCCGGTCTTGTTGCCGAACGAACTTTTGTGCCGCATATAGTTTAAAACATCCAAGAGTTCGGTATACACAGATACAGTATGGCGTGCCGAATTTTTGGTCATTGGATGTTTCATACTAAGTACACATTACACACTGACTGTACAGTACGCATAACACATCAAAAACATTTTAACTGCCAGCTATCATACCGCAGGATGTCTACGTCTTCAAGTGGCAGAAACTATTCTTCTCTCCTTAATGGCGGCCGTAAGGCTTGGGCCAATGTCAGTGCGGTAAAAATTATAATCCCATCAAAACAAAACTTGTAAAAAAAACCAAGTCTCGCAACTCAGTTCTTCTACCGTAAAAAGTTGTGAGATCCATGTAATACCAAGTCAGTTAATTTATTCAGTCCCTACTAAAGAGACCTCCTGTCTTAAGTTATTATGTAATTAGCTAACCTAACAACATAATAATGCCCATATAAAAATTAAAAATCGTTTATGTTATAAATAAATAAATTGATGGTTTAATGCGAAGTCAATTTATTTATTACTAGCCTTCCGTCCGCAGCTTCGCCCGCGATAAATTAATTTTCCCGTAGGAAAAGGTATTTTCCCGCGGTAAAAAGTAGCCTATGTCACTCAGTGATAATGTAGCTTTCGAACGGCAAAAGAATTTTTGAAATCGGTCCTAGTTCCGGAGCCTATTCAATGCAAACAAACAAACAAACAATCAAATTTTTCCTCTTTATAATATTAGTATAGATTATTAAATACTTCTTCTTCTTGTTCTTATTTGTGGCGTATCAAGTCGTTATAGCGACGATCACTTCGCCAATGTCAAAGTAACAAAATATTAATTAAAATATCTTGTGACTAAAATAAATGTCGGCAACGTTGTACGGTAATGGTCAAAGACCCCCTCCCCCCTGTCGGGCTCTTAGCCAACGGTCAATAATATCCCTCAGAAACTGCCAGGAAATCATTAGCCGTTGACCAGGGTGCACCGGATCAAGCACTGCTCTTCCCCCCGGACTGATCCAAAAACGAACCGCAGCTCTTGACCACACGTGGAGGTAGCCCGACTCGCACCCCATTATTAAATTAGAAACTATAGTTACGCCATAGATGTACTGTCTGGTCTGACTGACATTAGAACGTTTCTTTATAAAAAAAGCTACTTCGGGCCGTGACTTCGTCTGCGAAGAATTATAAATGTAAACCTTCCTCTTGAATCACTCTATCTAATGAAAAGAATCGCATCAAAATCCGTCGCGTAGTTTTAAAGATCTAAGCATACATAAGGACAGACAGACAGCGGTAAGTGACTTTGTTTTGTCCTATGTAGAGATATGGCTCTGTCCATTGGACTCTCGGCTCAGACTCAGACATGATACCTAACCTAAAGACATGACAGTATGGGTATCAACGCGTTTGTCTTTCCCGTTCGACAAAATTAAAGAAAAACAAACTGTCACTGTCAAATATTGATTCGTTCCCCGCGTTCGCGTCATGAAGTAACTTTTTACTAATACCTATATGGTTCGCATGTTGCGTCTCCAGCGTCTTCTCAGTTTTGCGTTTGTAATAATCAATAATCTTATTATTAATTATATTTCTGCTCCTTTCTGCTGAGTTTGTTTGGTATAGAATCAGTAATTATACAGAAGATATATAAACTTAAGTTAGCTTAAGTAGTTATTGAATCAGAAAATTTGTAAACAAATGGATAAGGACAACAATGTTCAAACGAAAACCGAAGAAAGATTTCATTTGATGAAGAAACCCAGAGCAAAAATAGATGAAATTGATAAAGTCCACATGATTTACTCTTTGGAGAATGGTCGATCGAGAACAGATATTGCAAGGGAGTATGGTGTGCACCCACACACTATAACTTGCATATACAGACAAAAGGAAATGATTCTACAAAATTGCTCTCTTAAGTATCACCAATTAAAGGAAGTTGGCTGCATAAATCTCGACCAATCATTGTTAAATTGGTTTAAAGTTCAAATATCTAACCAAACTCCTGTAACTGAAGGGAGTTTACTCAGTAAAGCTCAAGAGATAACACAACAATTAACTGAAGAATTTGTTTATATTGATGATTGGTTACTGGATTTCAGACTGAGGCACAACATTATAAAATACTCACCTGAGATTCAGCACACTGTGGAATCTTTGGAGGAGTGGGATAAATTTGTAAATAACATCAATGCAACGGATGAATTATATGTATGTGGCACTTGTACTATTTCTCACTCATTTACCATTGATAATTTTGCATCTGGACAACTGCCCAATGATTACATGTCAATCTTCTACATAGTTCATGCTAAAGGACAGAAGAAAAGAAAAATTGCAGTTGTTGGAAGAGAACAGTTCATAGCAGATTCTGGCATTGGAAGCCTCCCTGTGAGTTATTACTGCAATAATGGTCAAGTCAACTGCCAAGCCATCATAAACTATTTGAACGAGTGGGACATTGAACTGGCATCTGAAGGGAAACCTATTTTCTTAGCCATTAACATGCCTGACACTAGTTATCTGACTAATTTAAAATTTAGCCATATCAGAATAATTAAAACAAATATGGACTTTCTGACAAAAACATTGGATAAAATTGCAGAATGCTTGAAATACCATTACAGAAAACTCCAGATTTACAGGAAAATCGAACATGGCAATGATGTATACTTAGGTCTTTTGGACTATATTAATATGATAAGTTTGGCTTGGTTTGAAGTATCAAATTCACATGTAAAACTTATTTTCTTTCCACCAAGTGAAGGGAGCCTGTATATAAAACCAAATGATACCTGTGATGGTAACCACAGCTTGATGTACTGGTGTCAAATGTACAACATACCATTAAATTCGAAATTGTATTCACATTGCTTAGACCAGTTTATCTGGTGTGATAAAGATTTACCCAGTTTTGATATTAATGACGAGACAGATGCATATGAGCCTCATACAGACTCACTGCCTTCATCAGGCATGGAAGCTTACCAAGCAATGAAAAGGCTGCTTTCTTATGTACAAGGTGAGAGTGCTACAGTACATGTTTTAAAATCAGCCAAGCATTTGGAAGATCATCTTGAATGTGGAGCCCTCTTGGAAATGCACAAAATCATAGATATTAATAATAGTTTGGAATAAAACTTTCATGGCAGATAAATATATTAATATTTAGCTCATATAACAATCTAATTAATACAAATGTAAGATTATTATCATATCATTATACAAACATTTCTTATCTGTTCAGTAATACATAGGTAACCTTACAAATGAAATTAAGTTCAATATTATTGTATTATATACAATATTTGTTAGCCTAATACCACCTTAATAACAGCTGTATTTATTTACCAGGCTATCTGAAAAATATCCTAGCACTAGTTAGACTGTAATAAAGGAGTTTAAATTCTTCTTCCAGAGTTTTGATCTTTTTTTCTGTGAGTGCCAATGCTTGCTGTAACTGTAATGATCCTTTTGCTTTCTGTTCTTCCAGGCTTTTTCTTTCTTCCTTAATGTGTTTCCAAACAGAATCAAACCAATGGAGTGCTTCAAAGTTTGAATCCTGAGAAAATGAAATGATAATCTTTAACAACTGTTAAACTTTATAGAACACTAATTGAATCAGGCACCAAAAGTTTTCCCACTTTCAATAAGCCAATTGACTTGAAATTAAGTATAGTACCATAATATACTGGTACAACTTTGCCATCTGACCCCCATCATTGCCTAACTAAACATCACAGTGAATCAGATTTCTTACCTGGTCTAGTAATTTAAGAATATAAGCTATGCCCATGGCAAAACCATCATCAGTAAATGCAGCTCCAACCTTATTCCTTTTTGACATCTTATCTTTTGATAATATCATGTGCTCTACAAAATTCAGAGTCAGTGGTGGCACAATAATGTAGAAATTCTTCAGATGTACATTCTTAGGGTTTCTGAACACTGGTGTGAAGACATCGACAAGCAATTTGAAATATTCTGTTCCTTGAATGAAGTTTGTAATCAGGCAATTTATGTTATTATCCAAGACTTCTGATGCCTGAATAGCTTTGGAGTCAAGATTGCTGTCCACTGTCAACTCTTTGAACGATTTTGTAGGCTCTAGTGAAGGTAAAAACGCTGTGGCATCTGAACAGCAATGTCTTCCTCCTGAACGAATCATCCGAACATAACCCATAGCGTTACCTATCTGGCTAATAAGATCGCGAAATAAATCCAAATAGCTTTGTCCATCCTCAGCTAGACCAAGCACTTTTATACCTTTGTTAAACTTTTCCGCACTTTTATATGGATACATGTTTCCATTTGTATCAGCGATTTCTTTAAAGTGCCTCAAGTCTTTGATTAACCGAGATTTTATATGTTCATCATACATGAATTGAGAGAAAGTAAAGAATTTCTTTTTCAAGAACTGGTATGTGAAATTGACTGTTGTGTTCATTATTCCAGTGCCATGAGTTCTTATGGAGTTGGCAATGTGCTTGATATTTATTGAATTCAAATGTTTGTTATTGCTGCTCTTTTCAATAAAAATTTGGTTGTTTAAATTATAAAGGTATTTGGATACGAATATATGTATGTTGCGCATGATTTCAAGCACATCTAAACCTTGTTCTAGAGTTTGAGTGGGGAGGTTGTCTTCAACTGTTTTCAAATTAAACTTAAATTTAGCCATTTGTCGCATTTCTCCATAGGTTTTCCAATCTGATAATACAACAGTTGTTAGGTTGTAGTACATTGTAGATAAATAATGTTCTGTCGAGGGTATGACTGCCATGTAGACACATTGGACCCTGAAAGTGTCGATCACAAGCAGTAACTTCTTGGTCATGTCTGTAGTGAAGGGATTGACAACATCTAGCTGCAAGTGTGAGTGAATGTGTAATCTTAAATTCGTTTCTATATTTTGATTAGTGGTCCTCAAGACATTGTCAGATATAAGCGTTTTCATCACATCAAGCAAGGCACTGGCTTTACTTTCGCCATATAGTTTATCAGTCTTGTGCAACAGCACTACACAGTCTTCCAACACCAATAAAAAATATTTTAATTTCAATACATTCAACTGGGTGGTGAAGTTTTGTTCAAAATAAATTGGTATTATATTTTGGTGCCATAGCACCCATGAGCAGTTACAGAGATCTTCTATGGATTTAATGAAATTGGCCAAGGTTTGTATTTTCTCAAGTAGCAGTCCAAGTTTCTCATAACTGTCTTCAAGGTAAATGTTTTCTGGGATGAAACTAAGGGCTATGTTAGCAGCAATATTGCGCTCCTGAGTCACTGTTCCCTTCAAGGCTCTTTCCGCAATCACAAGGCAAGTCAAGTCATCTAATCTCTTATTAGCAAAATTTTTATCACTCATCAGGGTTTTCTTGACTTCTAATACAGAGCAAGACGATTGAAAAGTCAAATGCTGAATGATCATGTTCACAGAGTTTATGATCTGGTTGTAATTTCTGGAAACTGCGTTTTTTAAGCTTTTTAGTATTTCGGTCACCGCAAACAATGACTTTAACATGCTTTTAGATAGTGGCACACCCAAACAAAGATGCAAGTTGATCAAAGTCAGAATAGAGTAATTTATATTTGAAGCAAGATCTAGACCATCAAGAAATGTTTTGGAGTGCACGTTCATTTCTGTAGATCCTAATTCCCGATGGCTAGAGGAATACATATCCTCAATGCTCAGAACCCACTGCGTGCATATTGCCTGCAAAGTAATTAAATCTCGAGCAATCGATGATTTCTTGTTGCTCATGTAAGCCTGCCTGGCTTTTAGCATAGTTTGGGACAGCTTTCCATAGCCTGCACAAAGTGATGACAAATACCTCTGAAGAAACTGTTCAGGAAACCAAACTGTGGTGCCCATTACATGAATGCTGTGAGCCTGAAATTGGAAAAATACAAAATGTTACTGACATAAACTCACAGAATTGATAAAAATTATGTTCCAAACATTATATGACGGTTCTACTACAAGCCATATTTCAGTTTTGTATTGAACATAATTTTCGAATCTCTTGCAGCTTTTTATAATCATATGAGTACATAGCAAATTAAATTAACAATACAATTATACTCTCACCTTAGTATTCAATTCAATCAGGGCCTTGAAGATTTTCTTGTCATTATTTCCAAACAAGTGTGAGTTCAGCACAAATAGAGCATTAATTTTTATGCATTTATTCATGTTATTGACATTGGGTTTGTCCTGGACTAGCTTTTCAAGGCTGGCTATCGCATGCTTCAGGTAATGACCAAACTGTTCAGCTATCACAATTGAATTCCTGTCAATTAAGCTTTTTCTCAAACTAAGGAGACTATTGAGGGAATTTTGAACTATGTCATCATTCATTACTTTAGCTGTTATGTTGTCAATAGCTCCCATAACTGCACTGAACTTATCATCAGTAAGTTCAACAGTTTCTGTATTTTGTTTCAATGATTTAAGATATTTGCAGTACTTCATCCAGTTTCTAGTTAGTGCTGAATTAGATATCAATAGCTCCAAAAGGACCAGAACAGTGAACAGCTCACCAATGTGATTGATTATGTAGTGCAACTGGATTCTTGCTGAAATCAACAAATAATTAATGGTATTAAGAAGGAAATAAA
Organism: Pandemis corylana; assembly: GCA_949127965.1. Lineage (NCBI taxonomy): Eukaryota > Metazoa > Arthropoda > Insecta > Lepidoptera > Tortricidae > Pandemis > Pandemis corylana. The sequence continues at coordinate 5,914,206 of OX421858.1, read as the reverse complement.
ACATACCTTTCAATGTATCTACAACCCTCTGGTGATATGGTTTCCATGAGTGGTGCTCGCCTTCAGGTGACTCGCTTGCTCAATGGCCACCCAATATCATAAAATAAAGAATTAAAAATCTAGAAACAGATGGCTTACTCAGGTTGATGCTCTCAGAAAAAATGGCAAACATTTGTGTGCAGAGATTCTTCAAGGTTTCCTCGCACCGGTTGGTAAATGCGCTCAGCTGGCAGATTGCTTCCATTTGCAAACTAATATCGCTTTTACTATATTCATCATGAACAGCCAGGAACACAAAGTGCCTGAGTAAAAACAAACACAATTATAAAGTCATTACAGCTTTAGTTTTTCTAAGTTAGTAACTATTAATCTGAACACAATCCTATTAGCAAGTAGGACCATTACTGTAACTTCTTTGCTCTTTTACATCTGATAGCTACTGTACATACTAAAAGTCTAATGAGACTTCACTATGGCTACAAGAGGTTATAATAAACTAATGTTACAAAAACATTTCTTTTAAAAACCTGGCACCTAGGTACATTTTAAAATGGCTGATAAAACTGTGGCAACTGACTGCAGTTTTGTGTTTTAAGAAGAAATACCTGTCATATGCTTCCTTTTTAAGAGCCATTACTTCAATACAAAGTGAAGACAGCACACTCAGCACTTTTGTCATCAAGGTGTTGTCTGAGGCAACCAATTCAGTTATTGGGATCAGTTCACAAGACTCCATAGCCACTTGCACAGGCATGAACGTTTTATTTTCCTCCCAACTCTCATTGTTGGACAATGATATACAATCTTGATATTGTTGTTTGAAGAACTGGCCATATTTCTTGAGGAGTATAGATCCTGCTTCCTTCTCTAAATCGGTCCGCATTGTGTGCGTGCAAATCTTATTTTTAATAATGTGTCGTTTTTGATTGAAGCTTTCATCGATGATATTTCGATAATGGAAACTAAAATCATACGCCCTCTGCACAACTGATAACTAGTTCCGGTGTATAAATAAAGTTCTTTTCAGATTTAGACATTTAATGTGTACATATATCTAGATTAATCTAACGGCACTCAAATATATATAGCGTGGGTGATGCTAGCTAGATTAATTCTTAAAATCCAAAAAAACATAATAAACAATACACTTTTTACACTGCACTCCCATTGATTATATTACAACGACAGACAGTATCCTCTGCTAGCTAGGGGGTTACTCTGAATCTGAAATGAAATTTCATGTTCGTACCATACCATCCCTCTGACTCTAAAGATGAACACTATTAGTATGAGCGAAAGGGCACTACCTATACTATACGAAGTTCGAATTTGTAACTTCGACTTCGAGTACGGATGTTATGGTTCCTCTGCTGTCACTGTCAGTTAGCTATTAGTGTTTTTTTTTTTAATTCCGTTTATTGTTAAGAATGTACGAAGATGATAGTGACCATACAATCAAGTATGTCAATGTCAAATTCTTCTTCCACAAGCCTAAGGCCAAGTTTTCCGTTCTTAAGAAAAAACAAAGATTGCTTTGAAAAAATACTTTTTGCAAATCTCTTGAAATAATAAAACGGGGCCTACCTTAAAATCCCAATCCCAAATACATTATCAGATCTCAAATACAAATGCTAATTAAGGCAAATCATTCTAATGAGCTATGACTATGAGGGACTGTGTATTATGTAGGGGTTTATTTGTAACACAAGGCTATTAGACATTAGGTGGTATACATTACATTTGTTTGAATAAAGCCACACATTCAAAAGGTATTGCGAATTGAGGGTGAAAGCCGTATCGCGAGTTGTAATCCTGATCCCTACCTAAAACTAATATTATAAAAGCGAAAGTACTTACTTAACCTTAACTCTGTCTGTCTATCTGTTACCTTTTCACGTTTAAACCGCTGTACCGACTTAGTTGGCATTTGGTACAGATAGTTTCAGTTACAGGAAAGGACATAGGATAGTTCTTCCCATAGTTCCCGCGGGATAGCGATAAGCGATTCATGCGCAGACGGGGTCGCAGGCATCAGCTATAATAGTAGCTAATAGGTAGGTATATAAAATTGCCGTCCTCATTACTCTACACAAAAACTGGTAAAGTCATACAAGGGTAGGTAAAGATTAAACTTAGTCGAATAGAAGAGGAAAATTTTAAATAAAAAATCATAACTTAAATTAAAAGTAAGGCTTGTACTAAGGCCGTTTTCCTGTAAGTAGTTATCTCCCTCTTAAGTTTGTCGTACTACTTACGGGACACCGTGTACAAAAACGGGATTGGGAGCTATACTGCTATGGATACACCAGTAAAATTTACTATTATTCCGTCGTAGTCCTGTGTAGTCGCAAATAAGCTGGGTATCTAGTACCTATTTCACTACTCAGTATTTCCTAGAATCATCGGATTCTGGACAGCTTTTACTGAATTACCAACACAACAACGAAAAAACAAGTTTTTAACAAAAAAATTCTTTATTTTGAATCTTATCTTTTCTAATCTTATTCCTAATTATACAACTAAAAAAAAACAGTAGTTCAAGAATGAGCAGGAAATTAATATTTTTTTTCTATTCCCTACTCATTGTACTCACTTATGCAGAACATATCAGTAAATAAATTATACAAATAACCTACTGTTTTTTGAAACTTTTTAAGATTGGATAAATATTATCAAAGGCTTCATAAATCTCTTGTCTAACTTTGGCACCTGTTAACACCACTTTGCCAGAAACAAAAATTAACAAAACTATTCTAGGTTTCACCATACGGTAAATCAGTCCGGGGAAGAGTTCTGGCTCATAGGAGCTGAACTGTCCGTGAGTAAGCACAAGCCCCTCGAGGCGAATAGGGAATTTCACATCACAACTCCCCACCATATTCTGTATTTTGAAGTCAAGGAATTTGGCCTGAAATAGAAGAAAACATTTTTGAAGTTTAAAATAAAATAGGTTTTCCAGCATAAAGTCCATATCTGTATTCTATAATCAGATAAAAAATAGAAAGGAAGGGTTTATAACCCTGTAATGTATAGTAAAGAGTTATATACCATTTAAACTTTTCACACTCATTTAAACTGGACCTTATGCTTTTTAGGGTTCCGTACCTCAAAAGGAAAAAACGGAACCCTTATAGGATCACTTTGTTGTCCGTCTGTCCGTCTGTCAAGACCCTTTTTCTCAGGAACGCGTGGAGGTATGAAGCTGAAATTTATATCAATTACTCAGGTCTACTGTCCCTTGAAGCTGTGAAAAAATCAAACTTCTAAGCCAACGCAATCAAAAGATACAGCCGTTTATGCCGCAAATTTCCGCAAATTTTCAACTCTCAAGGGAATCAAAACCTACAAGGTACTTCCCGTGAACGCAGAATCTTGAAATTTGGTATGAAGGTAGGTCTTATAGCACAGATTAAAGAATAATTGCGAAAACCGTAAATGTGTATGTATGTCTGTATATAGCAGTGACCAATATAAAGTAACCCCACACTGCGTACATTTTGCTTTGGAGCAGGGCTCTGCTTACACTGGTTTAAAGATATTTATAGATACCTAATGATACGGAACCCTCGGTGCGCGAGTCCGACTCGCACTTGACCGGTTTTTTAGACATAATTATTACTAGCTTCTGCCCGCGACTTTGTCCGCGTAGACAGCAATTTGTTTACAATTTACTTATCTATTCTGTTACGTGAGCTACGCGACAATTAACTGTTTTCAACTAAACTAAAATTTTCAATGTAAGTTAGTAATGTATCGTGAATAACATTACATTTACTTACTTCAGTTTTGTGAGCTAGTTATGTGTATGCTGAGATTTTTTTTGACAAAAAGAATTGTAAGCTGTTGTGTGTATGCCAAATATGATTCTAATAAAACCGTCAAGTGTGATTAGGCGTTCGCTTTTCTAGATCCTCGGATATCGATATAGAAATCAATCGTCCTTTCAGCGTGAAGAAGGAACAAACATACCCACTCACTCACATCGTCACAAACATTCGCATTTATAATATTAGTAGGATATTTGCTGAAATTATAAAACAAATTTGTTGTTATAATATCATAATTAGATTACTTACAGTAAATCCAAGCTTCTGAATAATTCGCGCATATTTTCTGGCTGCTAATCGGGAGTCTTCTTCGCTTTTAGCACCTGTGCAAACCATCTTGCCCGAGGAGAAGATTAGGGCCGTGGTTCGAGGCTCACGAATTCTCATTATGACAGCTGCAAACCGCTTTGGGTTATATTCAGCATTTCGGGCATGAAGAGCAATCTTTTTTAAATCTAATTTGCAATTGAGATTAACTGTGGAGACTATGTTTCTGAAATCAAGAATACTTTAATTTATTACTGATCAGTTGGTGTTTGAATAAAATAATTGTTATGTTTAACATGACTATCTGCGGAATTATATAGTAAAAAAATAAATCTAGTGTTTTTTACAAGCTGTTTCTTATAGAAAATAGAATAACATAAACAATCAAAGCACTAAACACAAAATAGTTAAGTGGGCATGCCTTACTAAGCCCTAGTAGTGGCATGACTTCGTCGTAATTTTGTACTTGACGACCGAAAAAAGATGTTTCAAAATTTCGGTGCTGAATAGGGTTGATGATGATGAGGAAGTGGTCATGAGGAAAAGGAGGCGGAAGAGGAAGTATTAAGCACATAGTTTGTGGAAGCGGATGAGGAAGAGAAAGAGTGTAGGATAGTGTGACATATCACTAGTTAAAAAATAAAAAAATCAAATAGATCAAAAAACGCAGTAGTTTATAATTACTAATTGATAGAAAATATAATTATGCACATAAAGTTCATTGTAATAATCTAAATAGATCACTAGGAGGTTTATTTTAGTAAAAATGTATGAGCGCGCGAATGAATACGCGTTATGCGCGGTGAAATTAAAATTCCTCTAATGTTCCTCTCAATTTAAGAGGAAGCGGAAGGAGAATATGATTTTTTAATTTCATTTATGAGGAAGTGGTAGAGGAATTAAAAAAATTGCAGACCTTCCTCATTATGAGGAAGAGGAAACATAGTCCACATCAACCCTAGCGCTGAAAAGTACATTTTGAATTAATGTTGACAGACAGACTGCCTGAAAGCAGAATGTATGGTCACTTTAGCCATGTTACAATTTAGAAAAAAAATATATTTAATTCTCACTGTAGCTGAGGCAGGATTCCAGGGTCAGCAGAGTGAGGAGTCATGGGAGTCATGGGGGCTGGACTGGCCTGTCCTATCATCTGTTGGCTTGCTAAGCTTGCACTTGTTATCAACGGCGACATCATGTTTTGCTGTAATTGAAAATCAATGCAATGCAATTATTAATCATCATTGTTAATAGTAAGTTTCTGAAAGTAGATGGCAATTATTTCTCAAGTTGTATTTAAGTAGCATAAAGTTATAAGGTAGTGCAAAGTCATTGACACCAATATGTATATTCAGAATAGAATGCAGTCTTTTTCACTTTTCATAGTAAGGATTATAGATTTCACATGCTTCACAACATAGGTCACAGTAAGAATAAGATAAATAACTCCACAACTATACTAAATAAAGACTTTATTTATGAGAAACATAGTAATAAAAGTGGCAGAGCCTTAAATCAACTATGTCATGGTCTTTTAAAATAATGTAATCCATCAAAAAGTAGGTAGCAAAAAGTTTGCAATAAACTGATGTAAGTATTCTGCTAAAAATATTATATTTATTTATAAAAATAACTGTACACTCAAATATGATGGTTGCCAGAAATGGAACCCAATAATGAGAAACTTTACCTTTACTAAACCACTTTGTAGAAAAGGGGGAAAAATGTTGAAGCACTGTCTTTTAAACACATTATAATGAAATGAAGTGAGTGATACAAGCAAAGCAACACAACAAAATCTTTCATACTTTAGTAAACAAACTTGTACCGGTGTTTGGGGCTGCATCATCTGCTGTGGAGTGGCGTAGCTGGCTGTCGGCGCGTATGTGTGCATGGAGCGCTGCGGGGTCCCGATAAGGCCAGTGAAGCCCACAAGGGGCGAGCTCATAGTCGCTAGCGAATTCATTTGCTGCTGCGAAGGCTGCTGCTGCTGCTGCTGTAGCGCATTCGGAAGAATCTGCTGGTCTTCCTCCGGCTGATGAAGTGGGGTACCTATCCCTGGTATATTGTAGGGACTCGGTAGCATCTGATCCATTTTGGGGCTTGTTACTGACTTTAAAGAACTATAACGTGGATTAAGTAGGAATTTAATTAGTACTGCTATCTTAGTTGACTTTTTACAGTACTTTTTGACAATATAAACTAAGAATACAACTTAAATTAAAACTGGCACTGGTACACGCTTAGCCAAACGAAAATAATATACGATAAGTTTGACGTTACGCTTGACAATCTTGACATTGACAACCACCATTTTTTTTTTAGTAAAGGTGTTAGAAAATATACAGCCATTTAAGGCGACCTCACACTCACAAGACTCCTTGAAGGTGCGATTTCAATTTCATAATTTTTCTAGTTCTGCTTAGTCTGTGGTTGTCATGTCATTTCAATCTTGTTCTTGTCATTGTCATGCTGAATTGTGATGGCTGTATCCACAGACTACTGGAGATACTACGCTGTATCGTCAAAGCCACTATTTTAGGTTTATTTTTTATTCAGTTATTTTTACAAAAATCTAAAATTAAATCTTATTTTCAAAGGTAACTTAATAAAATAATAAGTATGGAGACATGCAGAGCATGTCTCAGCACCAATAAGGACTTATCCCAAGTAAATGAAACTTTTCTATTTGATTATAATTTACTTACGAATTTAAAAGTAAGTATACATTAGAAAACGAATTTATTTTATTGAATGTATAAATATTCTTAGATGAAAAGTGCTCGATAATTATTAAGAAAATACTTTATAGGTCAGGTCATCTGATGGATTTCCCGAATGTTTTTGTCATGAATGCGTGGAAGCCGTGCTTTCATTTATTAAGTTCAGGGAAAAATGCATTTCTTCTGAAACAACTTTGCGGGAGGTTGATCTGGTGAGTATTATGTCTATACAGCACTTTACATACTGGATGGAGGCTGATCTTATAGATAGGTGTCTTGCTGTAGTTTTTATACGCGTTTGTAAATAAACCAATTTCATCTAAATTCCCACACAATCACTCATTGTATACAATTAGCACATTTAATAATAATATAATTAATACTATGATTATCATGTTTGTATTTATTTGAACTTGGGGTTTCTTGTTTACAAACATATATAAAATGGATCGAGAGACTATACTCATGAACACACTGAAATATCCTGTTATTGTTAATTATATTAGAAGACGCAGGAGCTAATAAAATAACACCTTTCTTTAACAGACTGTGAAATCATCTCAGCCTCTAGAGGGTGAATTAGAAGTTAATGTATTAATAAAAGAAGAAGATGCAGGTGGTAACTTTGATGAAACATGCCCATATGAGCTTGTTGACTTTGAAATTAAAGATGAGGTTACGAAAGAAGAAGCTGTTGGTAAGTAGTTTTAACAATCACCAAATCGTCAAATTAATATTTTTTGAAATATCTGCTTTACTTGTTAAATAATACTTTGTTTCTTCTTCAGTTGTATTTGAAAATCAGGCTGCACAAATGGCAAGATCAAAAGGAGATTCATTGAAGGTGAAAATAGGAAGAAAGAAACGGAAATGTATAGGTGGCAAGCCAAAACAGAAATCTTTGTCAAATACAATAAAAACAAGATGTAAAATAGACAAGAGTTCTGATGAATACTTTTGTGGTCTGTATTTTTTTTAATAGTTTGAATCCATAAAAAGTTTCAGTGTCACCCTCAAACAAATTTACAAATTGAAATTAATAATGTCTCTAGCCATGGCCAATTAGGTTTTCGTAAAATATATGTATATAACTCAGTCAAGTACTACATATGTGAATATTTTATTTTTACAGGATTATGTGATGAAAGCTTTATTGTTCTTGATGCCTTGAGCGAACACCTTGAAGGCCACCAAACAGAAAAGAGTTGTGGTATTTGTTTCAAAGAGTTTGAAAACTGGCCAAAATTGCTGACTCACAGAGTTTTTCATTCAGCTAAAAAATACTGTCACCTTTGCCCAAGGAGATTCTCATCTCTAAATAAAATGGAACAACATTACCTCACTGTACATTATGAGGAAAAGGTATTTTTTCGTTTTGATGTTCTCATCAAACATTTTGTTTGAAGATCTTCAAAAACAAGCCATCTGTTTTATCAATAAACCAGAGACCAGCGATGCAGCTGTGATTCCTCTTTTGTTACAAGTGGCAGTCAATGGCGGTCTTTGCTCTCCATCCGTGACCTGCCTTGTTTTCCACTATTATGTGAAATGGATAAAAGTGCATTTAACCTAAGAGTGACTTAAAGGTTTTTTTAGATTGCCGAACTGTGCTGCAAGCACTGTCCGAAAAAGTTTACTTGTCCTGAGAAGTTTAGTATACATGCAGAAACCCACAACATAGGATGCCATTTGTGTTCAGAAGTGTAAGTATTTAGAGCATGAAGTAATATGTTTTAAATTAAATACTTATTTAATGAGTTAACAACATAGATAATGACGCTTTGCATCGACGCAAGCATGTCATTCTGATTGGCATTGTTAATTTTTTTTAAGCTGTGCTTTTAACACATTTATTTGATAAAATGGACTATTTCAAGCAACTAATTTGAATATTATGCTTTTACGTAGCTTTGTTAATTAATAATAAATATTTTTTCGCTGTTTGATAATTCGTAAATTTAGACAATCCCAATCGCCTTCGTTCGGCTGGCTATTAAAAAAAACGGCTTTGTCTATGGTTTTATAGATTTGACAGCGACACGTGACAGTTGCCGTAGCCAAACTTTTTTTTTCCGTTTTGTGGCAAACATTCTGTCTAAAAACCCGGTCATTCGGTCAAACAAAGGTTCAAAGTACTTTTACAAAGAAAAGGGCGGGAAATCTCGAGTAGAGCGCGCGTGTTTTTTCCGACTTGAAAATTTAAAATTTAAAATAGTGGTCAGCGTAGGGTAATCAGTGTAAATAACTTTATTTTATTAGTTGTAAATACTTTTATTTATTTTATTTCTTATTGGTAAGTCTGAATTTATTAATATAACTATTTTATATGGAGGAACCAGACGACCCTGGGGGCGGTGTCCCCCAGGTATGTCACACAGTAACTATTAGCGATTGTATGGATACTGACCACACTACTGATGGCTCAGTATCATTAGATTCTAATAAAATTAGAAAACGGATTCGTCCGTCAAGGAGGGTATGCCGCCATTGTAACAAAAAAAGGCGTAATAGTAAGAATTCTAACAAGACGGAACATGATTGTATTTGTGATAGTCCTGATTCCATTATTGACAAACCTATAGTCACAACAACGCAGAATATTCCCGAAACTAACAACACTTTGCCACCTCAGCCTACAGACAACTTCAGGAAAATATATGTAGCCACCGACTGTTCACCTTTCTTGGTGCATGTACAGAAAATAGAGGATGCACCTAATAGCGGCACCTCGATTCATCCCATTTCTTTTGGAAAGTTCTTAAAAAAGCACTCGTATAAAAACATAATTAATGGCAGTGTGAAAAGAATTGGGAGGAATAGAGTTACTCTGTCATTTTCCCACCTTGATGATGCTAACAAATTCTTAAATGATAAAAACCTCACAGAAAGCAAATACAAAGCATTTATCCCTTCCTTTAGCGTAATGAGGATGGGACTTGTTAAGGGTGTTCCCGTTGAGTGGTCTTTAGACGAAATTAAGATGAACATCTCGGTACCTTTGGGTACAGGAGAAGTTATAAAAGTAAGAAGATTGAATTATAAAACCATGGTAGAGGGTGCAGCTGTGTGGAAACCATCGCAAACAGTAGTTTTAACATTCGATGGGCAAGTGTTGCCAAAAAGAATATTCATGTGTTATAATGCTCTGCCTGTTGATTTGTACATTTTCCCAACTATCCAATGCTATAATTGCTGCCGATATGGTCATACCAAGACACAATGCCGATCTAAACCACGCTGTTACAAGTGTGGTCAAGGTCACTCTGGCTCTACATGTAACATCGAAGAAGACTCTATTTCTTGCTGTTTATGCACTGGTTTTCACTTTGCAATAAGCAAAAAATGTCCTGAATTTGAGAGACAAAAAAGCATCAAATTATCTATGGCACAAAGCTGTTTATCATATGCTGAAGCATCAAAGCTGCACCATCCGGTCAGCAAACCCTATGCCGATGTTGTCTTAACCCCTCCATCACTTACACAGCCTCAAATTAACCCCACTCCCAATCATCAGTCAGCTCCATCACAATCATATAAAAAGACCGTATTTCTTAAGCCTCGTGGTACACCTAAAACTCAAAAAAGTTATGATAAAAATGCTCATAATGAGCTAGTTAAAGACTATGATATGCCATCTCCATCCGGCAATGGTACTGCTATTTGGGGAGAAAAAAACAGCACTAATAAGCCTTCCATTAGTGAGCTCATCCTAGAGCTCATTAAATTGTTATCCTCTTCAAATTTAATACCGAACAACGTTGCTGATATAATTACTTTTATTTCCAATATTATAAATGTCAATAATGGCCAGCAGCAACAAAAGCAGAATCCTTCAGTGGAATTGTCGCAGCATTAGTAATAAAAAATCAGATTTACTACATTTAATTAATAAGTTAGATCCTTTTCTTATTGCTTTAAGCGAAACTTGGCTCAGACCAGTCTAGTTTCAAAATTCCTGGCTATGCTTGCCTCCGTGAAGATAGGTCAGACGGACATGGTGGTGTAGCCATCATTGTAAAAAACTCATTTCATTTTACATATCATCCATTACCATCACATAGTAATAGTTTTTCAGTAATTGCTGCTATTGTAAATAATATCTGTATAGTTTCATTGTATATTCCTCATCCTTCATTAGTTATACTTAGAGAGATCAAATCAATTATAGCCTCACTTCCTTCTCCATTCATCATTCTAGGGGATTTTAATTGCCATCACCAAGCCTGGGGATGTAGTGATTCCACTGATAATGGTGAAGAAATTTTAGATATAGTTGACTCTCTTAATCTCTGTATATTAAATTCTGGAGCACCTACGAGACAAACAGCTCCACATGAAAATATAAGTGCTATTGATTTATCCATAAGTACATCTTCAATTGCCACTACATTGTCTTGGGAGGTACTACCATCTACCTATGGCAGTGATCATTACCCACTGATAATATCTTTTCCATTCAAAAATAAACCATTTCTAAAAAGGTCATCCACATTAAAACATGTAATTATTAATAACAAATGGGATGATTTTAAGAAACACTTAGATAGTAAATTCAGTAAATTGCCAGCTGTAAGAGATTCTAGTCAAATTATAGATAGTTCCAATGAATTTGCTAAAATATTGCTTGAAGCAGCAGATGAGGTTTTTCCAGTTAAAAAATCTTCTGATATGCGTATTCCCTGTCCACCATGGTGGGACTCTGAATGCAGTACGGCTGTAAAAGAGCGAAAGGAAATGGAATTAATTTATAGGGCTAACATGAGCGAAGAGAATTACAATAATTTGGTTACCATAATGAGAGAAACAAAAAAGTTTTTAAAGAAAAAAAAGGGACAGCTGGAGAAACTTTTGTTCATCTTTATCTCCAAACACTCACATTTCCGAAATATGGAGAAAAATTAGAAGATTTAGAGGAGCGTTTATCGATAACTCCGCTACTAAATTAGAGCCTACAGTAGTTGACAAGTTTTTAGATAAACTTGCTCCTCCTTTTGTGTCAACTATGCCATTAACCATCGAATCAATTCCCTGCGATAGCGATGGTCAACATTTAAATAACCACTTCTCACTATCGGAATTGAAAAGCGTGTTGTCGTACGTAATTGATTCTGCACCGGGTTGTGATGGTATTCCTTACTCTTTTTTAGCTCACTCTAGCGACCAAATTTTAGGTTATTATCTCGATCTCCTTAACCTTATTTTTATGTCAGGCCATATTCCCCCACTATGGAAAACACAGTTAGTGTTGCCATTTCAAAAACCTAATAAACCCCGCAGCGATTATAATTCACTTCGCCCAATAGCTCTGTCGTCTGTGTTAGTTAAAATACTGGAACATTTGATAAAAAATCGCCTGGAATGGCTAATTGAAACTAAAAAATTGCTCCCAGATTGTCAATTCGGGTTTCGCAAAAGCAAAAGCACTTCAGATTGTGTAGGCCTACTGGTTTCGGATATTTTACTAGCCCACTCTAAGGGTGAATCAGTAGTAGCTTGCTTTGTAGACATTAACTCCGCATACGATAATGTAAATATAGATATACTTATAAATAAATTAGGAACATTGAGCGTTCCAACTCGTCTTATAAATATTATTTCAGTAATGTTTCGAGAAAGAATTATTAAACTTATCCTAGATTCCGATACTCTATACAGAACTGTTTGGAAAGGTCTACCACAGGGCTCTGTTTTAAGCCCATTACTTTTTAATATATATACTTACGACTTTCAGTCGAATTTAGTACATCCTGTGTCAGCTTTACAATACGCTGATGATTTGGTACTGTACTGTGCAGATAAATGTGTAAGTGATGCATGTGCAGTAATCAATTGCAACCTTAAACAACTGAAGAGATATTTAGATACAAACGGTTTGGAGCTTTCAGTTGCCAAAACATCAGCGGTATTATTTTCAACCAGAACAAAGACATGTGATTTGAATTTAGTTTACGATGGGTCACTCATTTCATTTAGCAATGAGGCTAAATATTTAGGGGTAGTATTTGACAGTAGACTCTCGGCCAAAGCTCATTGCACATATATAAAAAATAGATGTGAGCGTTCTTTAAATATAATAAGATGTTTAGCTGGAGTTTGGTGGGGTAGTCACCCTTTTTACTTAAAGCTCGTATACAATGCTGTCATTCGAAGTGTATTGGATTATGGGTCCTTTTTGCTACGTCCAGGTACAGATATGGCTTTTCAAATTCTTAATAAAATTCAAAATAAGGCTTTGAGAATAATACTGGGAGCAATGAAGACCAGCCCCGTCAATGCGATGCAGGTGGAGTGTGTAGATCCACCGTTACACTTACGTCAACAGTTTTTAGCAGACAGATTTATTTTTCGTTCCATGCATTTTTCAAATCATCCTATCATATCTAAATTATCTTCTCTATACAAAGAAATAGAAACATCTTCATACTGGCGCAACAAAAGTCCTCCCTTTATTATCAATAGTTATTTGAAATTTTTACCTCATACTACTTCTAGCCATCGATATACGAGTCTTCCTCTATTTAATGTTAAATTTGAAGCTTTATTAATTAAGCCAACAGTTTTACTCGATACAGGTATTATCAAGAGCAGTACAAATGCAAAACCTTTATTTAACCAATTACTTAATATCCATTGGTATGATTGGCATTACATTTACACAGATGCATCCAAACCTTCGACAACCAGCTGTGTTGGGGTTGGGGTGTATCACCATCAATTCAATATTGTGCAAAAAATTAAACTTCCCCCGGAATCCTCAGTTTTTACAGGTGAAGCTTACGGGCTATATAAAGCTGTTGAGTATGCTCATATGATGAAATTAGGGAAAACTGTAATTTTTTCTGACTCAAAAAGCAGCCTACAAGCATTATTACACTCTCCGTTTAAATTTAAAAAAATATATCCTCTGATTTTTGACATTAGGGCTCTGTTATACGAATGCAGTACCAAAAGCCTTGAGATTCAGTTTGTATGGGTGCCGAGCCATTCCGGGATAAGTGGGAATGAAAGGGCGGACCAGCTGGCGCTTGAGGCTGTCCATTCGGGGGATATTTTCCCTTACAAAAATTATGCCCATGATCTCTTAGCCCTTCCTAAGAAACATCTCCAGAACTCCTGGGAATTCTTTTGGTTTTGGAGTTCCTTGGAGACTGGAAGTTACTATTACAATATACAAAAAGAAATTCCGCTGAAACCATGGTTTTATAATTCGAAATTAGACAGAAGAGAAACCTCTATTTTGACTCGAATGAGACTAGGCCATACGTGCGCTCCCTCTCATCTTTTTAGATTTAATATAGTAAATAGCGAGACGTGTGACTGTGGAGCTGAGGTGGCAGACTTGAACCACATTTTCCTATCCTGCTCATTACTCGACCGAACTTTATTTATGGAATCATTAATATCCCAAAATATACCTCTTCCTACAAACATATCCTCCTTGTTGACATTTCCTAACATATATAATTCGTTAGCATTATTTATTTCTAAAAATAATATCAAAATATAATATTCTTAATATGCATATGTATCTATACATTCTACCTACCCTGACCCTTTATTCCAAATTTCGCACCTATCCCTAAGACGAACCATTCCTTATCCGTGTCCAATTTCCCAAACTTGAATATGGCTAAGGGCAACACCAAAAGCCCAAGTCCAAAGGAAAAAAAAAAAAAAAAAAAAAATACTTTTACAAAAATATCTGCAATCATAAAGTATTTTTGAAATCGGACAAGATAAATCGGATAATTGATGGTTTTCCTCGAAATGGTTTTCGAATTGGAGCATACTAAAAAAAATGAACAATGCCAACCCGCAAAACGGGATCCCGCTGCTTTTATTAATCTGCTGGATCCCGCATTTTCAAATCGCGGATCCGCGGAACCCGCAAATTAAAGACTTGGCGCTAAAACCAGTGCTAAAGAGCGTATTATCACCATAGTATTTTTCACTTTATAATTTATTTTGTAAATTCTTAAAATGGATGCAAGTCTGGAATAAATCATTTCATTTCATTTTTCATTTCATAGTTTGATTACATAGTAATAACATCTAAGAGAAAGTTGTAATTTAATGATTAGTCATTGAATAAGACTGAATTAAAAATATAAAACCACAAAACTCTTAAAATTGCTGTTGCTTAAGAGGGTTTATTCCTATTGAGCTGGCAACGTAGCATTTTTGGGGTTCTTTTACGATTATTTCACAGAAATTGAATGAAAGTTTGAAATGTGCGTCTGATGTGCTACATACATACATAAATCACGTCTTTATCCCTTACGGGTAAACTTATTAAACGATATATACTCTTTTATCCCTTTAAAACGAAAAAAAAAGTCCTATCACGATTAATTATTGCATTGGACACATTGATACACTAAAACGAAGAACTTATTTAGACTATATTTCAAACTTTCATTCAATTTCCGTAAAATAATCGTAAAAAACACCAAAAATGCGACGTTGCCAGCTCAGTTGTCGATCATTTAGTTTATTTTTTTTCGGGTAGGTAAATCGAAACTTACGTACGTGTCGTTTGCACAATTACATTAATAACAAGCTACTCCCCAAAATCATCAAAATTAAACCGAACAATCTCCTCACGTGTGTAATGTCACTACGTCGACATTGGCGAAATACGCCTTGTTAAAATAAAGCAAGGGTGAAAGCCACAAAAAAAAAAAAAAAAGATAACAAGCTACAATACAAGACAACGATTCTTTATTGAGCACCACATAATAAACAACATAGAAAACAGGTACATAGAAAAAATTACTAGGTAAGTAATAGGCGCTCTTATAATAATAATAAAATAATAATAAAAGATTTTTTTTTACCAATACACAAAAAAAATACATTATCAAAGCATTAGGCACATACATGCATGCATTAGGTAAACAGGATCGCATATCGCTACAGAGCGATCTCTTCCAGGCAACCTTAATAATAGAAAGTAGTAAAGAAAAATAGATAAAAGTAGGTTGGTGAGGCTAGCTAGTTACACTGATCCTATCCTACTTATACTTATTATAAATGCGAAAGTTTGTGATGATGTGAATGAGTGAGTGAGTGTGTATGTTTGTTCTTTTTCTACGCTGAAACGACTGGACGTATTTGGATCAAATTTGGAACAGAGATAGCTGCTACCCTAGATTGAAAAATGGGCTACTTTTTAAACCCGAAAATTGCATAGTTCCCGGGGGACAGCGAGAAACAAATATTTTGCCGACGAAGTCGCGGGCATCAGCTAGTGAGGATATAAATCTATGTTGATTTCAGGCTCCCGAACAGGCATCAGTTGAACGAACACCTTAGAAGCCATGAACCAGAGAAGCGTTATGCCTGCGACATGTGCGAATATACCGCCATCTACGCCAACGTCCTGGCTGTAATACACGTTCAAATTTATTTATTTGATAATGTTAAAATTGAAAAACTAGGTAACGTTTATTTCCTTTTCAGAATCATAAGAAAAGGAGACACAAAAAATTTACTTGTAAAATATGCGACAGGAGATTTGCAGATGCTGAAAGACTTAAGAATCACGTATGTAAGGATAAAAGTAAACTGTGTCCTATATGTGGCCAACGTATATTCGATTCAGTGAGTACCAAACTAAATATATAGGTAATTCAGAATAATAGTTGATTCTGAACTATTTTTTAACTGAAATAGAACTATGTAATTAGTGTTTATGATTATTAAACGTTTCTCGCAAGTTGTTTATACCTGCATCCAGAAGCTATTTTGTTTACCATCTCAAAATATCAATAAACATAAGTCTTGAAGAATGAACTTGATGAAAATCGACAGTTGTAAAAAAAACTTAAATTAAACTA
Source organism: Pandemis corylana (assembly GCA_949127965.1). Taxonomy (NCBI): domain Eukaryota; kingdom Metazoa; phylum Arthropoda; class Insecta; order Lepidoptera; family Tortricidae; genus Pandemis; species Pandemis corylana. Next base: position 5,897,550 of record OX421858.1, on the reverse strand, counting down.
AACTGAATTATTTATTTCGCAGTTTTCCCGCCATCTGAACTCCCACGAAGACGCTAAAACATTCAAATGCGAGCGATGCCCGGCGTCCTACAAGAACCGGTTATCTCTCAAGACTCACATGGACCGGCACGACAACAACCCGACACACCCTTGCGACTACTGCGGCCGCAAGTTCTACGCCAAGTCGACGCTTGTCAAACATCGCCGGGTACACACAGGTGCAACGTTTTGAGATATTGTATTTTGCCGAAATAGTGATAATAATCCGGCTCCTGACTGAGCGAGCCGCCTCGGCGTGGCAACTTCATGAACCATGACTGTCACAAGGCTTATAATTGAACCAAAAATGGCTGCTTCACGAGTCGGGTCGCTCGGCCAGGATCCGGCTTTAAGTTGATGGACGTTGCCGCGCAAATATGTGCAAATGTCCAGTGAAGCTTTACGAGTCCCCCAAACAGTCATGATGGGCGTAAAATGTATCTACCTAACCTAACCTAACCTAACACAACACATGGCTAAGTTACTGAAATGTTCATTTGCATTTGTGTATTTTTTCAAAGTTAGTTGCATTGCAATATATGTTGTATAATCAAATTGACTACAAATTCACATGCACAATGGACAACAAAGCAAGTACAGTTAACAAAAGAAAAACGTAAAAATTACCATTTCTTGAACACCAAAATATTGGTACTCAACATTTCAAAGTCTAACAAAAATGTTCATCATTCTCTAGGTAACGTAATAGTAAAATTTGGAATGCCCTATTTAACCATTCTATTTACTTGTCTAAATTTATTTTTAATTCACAGGTGAAAGACCTTACGCTTGTGAAAAGTGTGGCAAGCGTTTCACCGGGAATAGCAACCTCAGGCTGCATATGAAAACACACGGAATAATGCTGATTACTAAGAAAAACAAAGATACAGAACAAGCTCCGGCAATTTCGGTATTGGCTGTGGGTACTCGCTTCAGTCAACCGAATGTGCCCACTACTTTGCCTAGTTAATAGGTATATGTATGTTACATTCAGTGTTTGATTAAAAGAGCGGTATGCAAGGTATATTTTTCATTTCGCCGTAGTCTTATAAATAAGACAATACCTATGTCGTACTATTTTTTCCTCTGTTGCCCGTGGTCCTACTATAGTTTGTCCTACTGGTTTTCGACGGAGCTCCGCGTGAGAGCGGAGCTCCTTTTTCTGGGTAATTTGCCCTTCGGGCAACTGAAGGTACCTAACTAACTTAACCTACCTATTTTTGTGTTAAAATATTATTGAATGATTCAAAATAATGGCAGCATTTTTTTTTGAGTACGACAAATTAGGACCACGGGCAATACATTTACTTTTTGACACTCGGCGATGGCATGTTCGGTATTAATCTTTTCGGCGGCGTATCTGCTTATCCAGGTAAATTGTTAAGTAGTTTTTACACCTTTTACACAGTTTGAAGATTATATGGACTGAGATTCTTGTGTCTTGGAGGGGAAAAAAAATTAACTGCATAATGCATTCCTACACTACGTGTTTGAAGTATCAAAAAGTCGCGTGTGCCATGCTTCAGTTTTTTTTTTACTTCAAATACAAAGTGTAGGAGCGCTATAAGCTAGTTGCCTAGCTAGCTTTTGGGGGTCCAATGTTTTAAATCTTTTGTAGCATGCGTGTTCATACATATCGCCTTACCTGTGGTACTATTCTTTGATGACAGCTGTCATCTATCAGTTCTTTTAGAACCAAGCCACGCGTAATTCTGTAAATTATATTTGTTTCATTTGTTTGAAACCAGTCAATTTGCCGTAATGGCTGAAACAATGAAACAAACTGTTGCCGGTATACTTAAAAGTATAGAGAGGTAAGACCTACTTTTCATTTACAAAGTGCTATGAGGGGTTGAGTTTTGGTTATGGTATGTACGTTCATTCATTTCCTTGTATTCTAGATATAATCCGGCTAATCTTCAGACTTTGGAGCGTTATGTTGACATGCAGTCTCGGGACAATACATACGACTTAGAGGCTAACCTGGCGGTGTTGAAACTGTACCAGTTCAACCCAGAGAAGTTCAATGCCGATATTACTTGTCAGATACTCTTAAAGGCATTGACTAATTTCCCACACACGGATTTCACGCTATGCAAGTGCTTGCTGCTCGAATCAGTTGTAAGTGTTAAAATTTTTTTTGTTCACTAAATTTGTCTTGAACTAGATGAATTCCATCGAATCTTCTAGGAATCTTAAAAAAACCATTGCAATTTTTTTATTTATAGTTCAAGATTTTGGTTGTAGAGAATAAGATTACTATACTTTCTAAAACTTATTTTATAAATAAAAAACCTAATCATTTTTGTTCCCACTTTCCTAAAATTATTCATTAATTATGAACACAAAAATGTTTAAATCGTTTTTCATAACTGAATTTTGGGTTTGAATGAAGTGTCTATCCGGGCAGCATATTAAAATTTGAAATTGTACATTTCAGACTGAAAATGAGACAATATCTCAAATCAAGTACCTGGCCGATATTTTGGAGCAATGTGACTTTGCTCAGTTCTGGAACCGAGTCCACCAGATGCCAGAACTGTGTAACCGCATCAGTGGCTTCCACGATTCCATTCGGAAGTTTGTCTGCCACGTTGTGGGCATCACTTTCCAAACCATTGAGAAGGACAACTTGGCAAACTTGTTAGGTGGCATAGATGGTAAGTTGGACCACATGGGCTTTATTTTGTGAACCAACATAGAACATAGTCATAGCATAGTTTAATATAGAAGGATTGGTGATGTTAAAGTTCCCATGCACGTAGCGTCAGATGGTGGAAGTGTTCAAACATATTGTAACAAGGCTTTACGGCTAGGGATTAAGCAAATGTTCCAATATATTTGGCCAGTTTGTTTGCTGTGATGCATCTGGCACTGACTATATGTCATAATGCCTCAGCAATTAGTGTCTACCACACTGAAGACTTGTTATAAAACGCAGTGTACAATTGTTGCTTATCAGCAACTTTTTTCATGGGTATATTTGTTGATTTCAGTCTTGTAAAGACTCAGAGGTTGAACTATTATGCATCCTTACCAATAGCCATTCATAATTTTCCCCATAATTTATTCCAGATGTAACTTTAAAACACTGGGTCAAGAAATATGGCTGGCGGGATGATGGCAACCTAATCTTCATTGCAAATCAAGATGAGAACATCAAGACTAAAAACATTACTGAGAAAATTGAGTTTGATCATCTAGCTCCGCTCATGGCTCTTTTGTAATACAATGAAGTTTAACAGTTTCATAATAAAGTAATGTTTACTGGCTAAGTATTGCAAGTTTTTGCCTTTTTTGTGTTTTTGCTATCTTCCTTTTGTACCTTACTTGTTTGTAACTTACCTGCATAGCATAGAGTCCTAGTGTCTTGTGTCACCCAATTTATACTTTGGTAGGATGCAAATCTAAACATCTTTGTTTATTGAAAACACAACATTTAATAAAATAATCTCACTGGTCAATTCCACAAACGTGAAGGCCAACCCTTTACAAAACAAAACGTAAAAAATTAGATTAGCATTCAGTTAATGGCAAAGTACATATAAATTAATTTTGGAACCAAGTCTAACAATTACACCTAAAAATATGTACAGACTTAGAATTATGAAAAATTATGACTTCAAAAGAAATAACAATGAACAAGTAAAACAAAAGGTTAACCCTTTTTCCCGTGGCTGTACCCATGCTCCTTACCACCGGCATGGCCACCCTTCTTGCCGTGGTCGTGGTGGTGTGCGTGGTGTTCCTCGTGTCCGTGGTGCCCTTTGTGACCTTTGTGGTCTTCGTCATAGTGTCCTTTGTCGTGTTTCCCTTTCTTGCCGTGATGCTTCTCGTGGTGACCCTTCTCGTGGTGTCCACCCTTCTTGTGGTGTCCGTCCTTCTTATCGTGGTGGCCGTGGAAGTCTCCGTGTTTGTGGTGATGGCCGCCCTTATGGAAGTCGTCGTAGAACTTGTGTTCTTTGTGGTATTCGTCTTTGTGGGATTTGTGGTGGAAGCCGGTTGTCTTGGAGCCTTTCTTGTGGCCTTTTTTATGTCCGAATTTGCCACCTTTGTGTCCGTGGGCTGCCTCGTGGTGTTCGCCGTGGTGGTCGTGTTCGTCGTGGTGCTTCTTCTTGTGTCCACCGTGCTCGCCGTGGTGGCCTTCGTGGTGGTGTTTCTCGTGGTGGCCGTGCTCGCCCTTGTCGTGATGGTGGTGCGACTTGTAGCCTTTGTCACCCTTTTCGTCGTGTTCCTTGTGATGGTGTTCCTTGTGTTCGTGCCCGCCGCCGGACTCCTGGTGGCTGTCCTTTGCCTTTTTGTGCTCAGTGCCTGCGACCGCCTGGTCGCGAGGCACGCTGCCGGCGCCTGCAAGGTCGCCTGCTATGATCGCACCCGTCTCGGCGCTCACATTCTGGTCCCCTTTCAATTCACTCACGTTCCGTGCCCGTGACGAAACGAATGCCAAGGCTAACAGCCCCGCTAGTAACGTTATTCTCATCCTCTGTAAGAAAACGGAACGTTGAAACGCCGTTGAAGCCGCAGTTATGTAAGCATTCCAAAAACTATTTAAAAATAAATTGTCTTACCGGAGGCGTCAGGCGTGTTCGGGACGACAAATTCTAGCGCCGAGTGTCACAAGAGTTTCCGTACTTTGAATTTATAGATAAAAGCACTTTCATCTGTTGTCGATTACAGATTGATCTTTGGCAATCATACCTATTGCTGTGGGTTTCTGGACGACTGACTCCGGCCGGTGACGACATCGGTCAGTCTCCGCTCGAGCTCGATTGGTTTCGTTACAGAAATATACCGGCCGTACCATGCGTCACTAACTGCTCTTATTATGATTTATTTAGGGTTCTGTTACAAAATATTATCCCTTTAGCGCGAAATTCAAATATGGCTTAGTACGCTTTTTGGGGACAAAGTAGGTACAAATCCCCTTTATTATCATGTTAGGTATGTTTAGGTATGTTGTATCAGTGTTAGGTACTTTCTGGATGAAATAAAGGCATTTTTTACTATAAATTCAACTTTATTTACATTGAGGTATGGTACAAAATAACAACATAAACATAACAAATATCTTAACAGTCTCAGTGCTTGCCGTGGTGGAAGCCCCAGTGCTTGTGGTCCTCGTGACCGCCCTTCTTGCCATGATCGTGGTGACCGTGGTGGTGCTCCTCGTGTCCGTGGTGTCCCTTGTGTCCCTTGTGATCCTCGTCGTAGTGGTGCTTGTCGTGGTGTCCCTTCTTGCCATGGTGTTCCTCGTGGTGGCCGGAGTGGTGGTGACCGCCCTTTTTGTGGCCGCCGCCCTTCTTTTCGTGGTGTCCGTGGTGGTGACCATGCTTGTGGTGCTTTCCTTCCTTGTGGTGGTCATCGTAGAAGTGATGGTCCTTGTGGTACTCGTCCTTGTGGTACTTCTTGTGGTATCCCTCGGTTTCCTCGCCCTTGTCGTGGTGTTTCTTGTGGTGGTGTTTGCCGCCCTTGTGGTGGTGGCCGTGCTCATGGTGCTTGCCATGATGGTCGTGCTCGTCCCAGTGCTTCTTGTGCCCGCCGCCGTGCTCCTCGTGGTGGCCCTCGTGGTGGTGCTTGCCGTGGTGGCCGTGCTCGCCCTTGTGGTGGTGATGGTGTCCCTTATGTCCCTTGTGGCCCTTCTCGCCGTGCTCGTGGTGGTGGTGTGCGTGGTGTTCCTTGCCTCCGCCTTCCTCGTGGTGGTGCCCCTTGTGGTGGCTAGCTGCGACTTCTAGGTCGGCTTCCTTCTGGCCGAGCTCGCGGCCGGAGCACACGACCAGCACGCATCCTAATGCGACAAGGGCGGCAAGCGTCCTCATTTTGGTCCTTGTAAAACTCTTGTTGAATGATTGGAACCTAGGACTGTACTGATTGTTGGATTGACCGACAGGCATTTATATCATAAGATAAAGTTGCTGGTTGCAGTCGGTGAAACCATCGAGCAAGGACGTCGCGCGCCGCACGCGCTACGCCTAATTACGGTTTCTGGTGATTGCGGTTGCGACATAGGCCTAAAATGTTTTGTGGAGGACGAAGCCGAACTGGGTGACACAGATTGTCATGGATAGGTGTGGCTACAGCTTCACCTGCCTCTGAATAATGGAGTCACTTACTCAGAAAGGACTCCATTGTCTTTAAATACTTATGTTTTATATTTTTCTTATTCCTTTGTGATTATCCAGGTATTTATAATAGGTTTCTTTCTATACTTACTGCCTATCTATTTAGAAGTGATATCTGGATACGAATTTGAATGTGTTTAGAAATCAATCACGTATAAATTTTCTTACACATTACATTTTACTCTGTTCTTATTCTTTCGATGTCACAGTTACAGTACACAGTTTTAGGTATAAGTGAATTCTATGGAAAAACAAGCACAGCACGCATAAAAGGATACTATGATGTTGTGTCGCTACGTTGCACCTAAAACCTAGCGTAAACCGTAACCCACAAAGGACTTAGGCGAATCTCGAACCTTCTGCTCAGTTTGGTTGCATAGCCTTCACGGAAACGTGGGCAGCTTGAATGCTCCGTTCGCTTCTTTAGACAGCGTAATATTTCTGCTCTGGGCGAGCTATTTAGCTAGGTAAGTAGATACTACAAAAATACCTATTGAGCTTACTTTTCCACCTGAAGCACAGTAAGTAGTATTGTTGTAGCACAGTGGAGGTAATACATATAGTTGTTTTGTTATACTATGGTATTAGGTACAGTCGAGGGCATAAGTACAGCTCTGCTATCGTGTCAAATATGTGTCACCGACCTTAGTTTTAAGGTTAGTTGTTGTTGGGCGATGGTGATCACTTTTCCACCAGGTGACCTGTCTGCTCGTGTTCCCCCTCTTATATGTATAAAAAAACATCTTGATAACGTAATTTCATGACTACCTATGTTAAAAAAAAATTACAAGTCAAAAGAATTTTTATCCTGGGCCACCATAGAACCATATCATATTAAAATATATAATTTTGTTTGTATGTATGTATAACTCTTTATTGTACATATAACACATTAATTTTACAGGCAATGAGATAAATAGTTCGTCTATGTCAAATTAAAAAACGTAGATGTCATTATGACAACGTTCTGCGGTGGCATAGGAATCAATTGGTTGACTGTACTAGTATGTAGATAGATAGATACGTGTCGTGTTAAAGTGCGTGTGCTTATGTTTATCTATACATATAAAATACTTTGTCCTGAATGACTGACTGACAGGTCAACGCACAGCCTAAACCGCTGATCGTAGATACCTGAAACTTGGAGGGTGTTGTTTTTTTTATATGACGTAGGCATCCATTAAGAAATAATTTTCCGAAATTCAACTTCTAAGGGGGTGAAAAAGGAGGGGCAAAGTTTTTATGGGACGACGGGATTCCTTGGTCCAATCCCAGTCTACTTCAAATTTTGCATAAACATTTTTTAACAGAACTGATGGAAGACGTGTTTCGTATTTTCTTGAAACTCATCCCCTAACGGGGTTAAAAAGGGGTAGTAAGTTATTATGGGGATTATTTGCTTCGAAATTGATATCAATACTCCTTAGTGCTTTTTATTTAAATGAAATCTTATTTTGATACTGACACATTTTTGAAAACTCAATCCGATTTTATTCCATACAGGTTGAACTTGCTTAATCTATACTACCTATAAAAGAGTAACTTGACTAACTGACTTACATACAAACAACGCACATCCTGAACCACACAGACTTGAGATTTAGCAGACGTATTCCTCGAGCAACATAGATTTGCATTAAGAGATTTTTTGAATTTCCCCCTAGATAGGGAATAAAAGAGGCTTTAAATTCCGCTGCAAGAGTCTTTGAATTTGGCACACAAGTAGGGAATCATAACTGCTAGAAATTCATTTCAGGACTTGCCGAAATTCCCACGGGATAGGGAATTTATAATCTTACTTTGAAATGGTCCTATCTCCGTAACTATTATTACAAGAATCTTTAAATTTGGCAAATCGGTAGGTAATTATGATATCTGAAGACTGACTTCTGGATTTTGCAAAATTTCCCGTGGGATAAGAAATAAAAAGGATTATTCTATGATTTGCCTAATAAAGATCTTTGGTACCTAGGTAGGTATTTGACAGACATATTCCTTGAGAATCAAAGAGAGGACTAAGATGGGATTTTGCAAATTTCCCGCGGGATAAAAGGACAGAATAAGAAATAATTAGGTACTTAATTGGTAGAAATGAGTGGATGAAGGTGGTAAGCTAGTTTGACGTTACCTGCGCGGCGCGGACAAAGTCGCGGGCAAAAGCTAGTATAATATATACGTTTTATTTTCGGTTAACTAATGCAATAGATAGGCTATAAGTAGGTGCCAATTACGTTGACGCCCGCCGGTGCTTATTACAATGTTGGTCCTCGTAAGTCCCGACTTTTTATAAATCGCGTTGCGCTTAAGACCGACCCACCGAGTCCCAGTTATTTGATTTTAGATTTAATTTCGTCATTTAAAGTTATTTTTTCATTCACCAATTTGTACTTCATATACCTAGTACATTCGGCATTTATTCTTACTATTAATTTGTAGTTCAGGAAGTACGCGACGACTTACGAGGGTTAATTTTGATAAATGTATGTATGTATGTATGTAAACTCTTTACTGCACATAAAAATTTAAAAATACAGAACTACACAGAAAAAATAGTACAATGGTGAACTTATCCCTAAGAAGGGATCTCTTCCAGCTAACCTGATACAGAAAGGAATAGTTTACAAAAAAAGGCAAGCAGTCATTATTATGCGCAAATAAATCTACAAGTCTTGCTAACTGTTTCTTTGCACAGTGTTATCAGCTTATTTTTCACACGAAAAACGTCTTGAACACGTTCGCGTAAATGTATCAATGACCTACTCTGGAAAAATGTGCAGTGCCACTAGCGGAACGAAACGGCAACAAGCAGTTCTTAGGTTTCAATTCGTAAGGTACTGCTAAATTGTGTTGGTTGCCGTTTACTTCCGAGAGGCTCTGTTTTCGAAACTTTACGAAAATATCACTCGAACATGGTTAAAATCTTTGTAATGTATCTATTCATTGCCTGAGCTGCCAGAAAACGCACCTCATGTCGCGCCGCCGCTCACGCCCGTTCATTATTGCCGACGCGTTTGGCCTAGTTGGTGGTGATAGCGACCCTGCCTGCGAAGCAAGCGTCCCGGGTTCGAATCCTGGAAAGGGCATATATTTATGTGTAATGTGCTTCTATCTATTTAAGGATGTATTTCTCTATATAAGTATGTACATATATCGCTTTCTAGTGCCCATAACACAAACCTTACTGGCGCTTATTTTGGGACTAGGTCAGTTTGTGTGAATTGTTCCCTAATATTTATTTATTTTATTCTAAGAGCTTACGGATTTACGGATTGTGCTAGCCGTTTCAGTGAATGATGTGAAGTGCTTGTATAGCCAGTTGGTAGCCAGTTCGTTTCGTAGGTCCGTCAGATCAGATTTAATACTACAAGCAGGTAACTAGGTACCTATCTCTATGTCCCTGTGAAGTATAGACCGGATGTTAGTTAACCAGAAGCTGTTTTTGAACCGTTTTGTTTGGCGAAAACATAGATTATTTTAAGCATTTGATATCTTTAGGTAACCCAACTGTTGATATCTGTAACCCGACCCTTGATCGAGTAAATATTTTTATTTTAGTTTACTTGTAAGTACTTAATTATTATTTTTATTTAAATTTTTAATTACTGACATTTTTATTTTGAGCTGACGACTTCAATATAAATTCTTTGACATTAAATTTTAAGTGATGATGTTATTTTATATTGAACTAGCATTTGCCCGCGACTTCGTCCGTCAGGTAGTGTCAAAGTGACATACCACCTCCAGCCAAACATTTCTTCCTTCATTATTTCCTATCTCGTGAGAAATTTGCAAAATCCTTCCTTAATCCTTTTTATCCTCAAGGAACCATGTATTGTCAGCCATTTCTTATCACAGGGGAATTCTGCAAAATACAGAAATCAGTTTTCAGATATCATAATTACCTCTTCGTATGCCAAGTTTAAGATTCTAGTAATAATAGTTATGGAGATAGAACCATTTCAAAGTAAGAGTATAAATCCCTTTTTACTCCCCAACCCGCAGGAATTTCGGAAAGTCCTGAAATTAATGTTTAGGAGTTATGATTCCTTATTTGTGTGCCAAATTTCAAGACTACAGTAATTATAGTTACGGAGGTAGAGCGCCTTTGCAGCGGACTTATAAACCCCATTTATTCTCTATCCCGAGGGAATTTCTAAAAATCGCATGACTTCTCTAAAGTTTAGAAACCTTCAAAATGCGGTACTAATATAATACGGTGACTTTCGAGATATCCCAACTTTTAAGAGTATTTGCCCTGTACAGTCAAGTGTACCTAATAATATGTATCTAGTCAAAGTTACAAAAATAAGTACCACACGCTTTTACACGGGCGTAATAAGGTCGTGGGACATATTTTTGAGAAGTTCTAATCGATACTTATTTTTCTGATACTTTTTTAAAAATCGGATTTTGACTGTCAAAAAAATCAAAACACTAAGGAGTTTTGATATCAACTTCGAAGCAAATCACACCCAAAACACCTTTCTACCCTTTTTAAACCCCACTAGGGGACGAATTTCAAGAAAATACGAAACACGTTTTCCACCAATTCTGTTTAAGAATGTTTATGCAAAATTTGAAGTAGATTGGACCAAGGAATCAGTTGTCCCATACAAACTTAGCCCCCCTTTTTCACCCCCTTAGAGGTAGACTTTGGAAAAATCCTTTCTTATTGGATGCCTAGGTACGTCATATAAAAACACACCCTCCAAGTTTCAGGTCTCTACAATTAGCGGTTTATAAAGCATTTTATATAACTTTAATCATAAACATAAACGTAATCCGCTAAGTTATAAGGAACTGGCTGTATTAGGTATATTATGTGCATATACCTACCAGCAGGGGTGCGTGAGAACTGTGAGAAGACTGAAACGTGCAGAGCGTTTTCCCAAAAAAAGTCCATATGATTTTTTTTCTATGGGCCCGATTTTTGAAAGCACATCACTCGAAAGTGGTATAAATCAGCTTAAATCTCCAAAACTACAGCTCTAATCAAATTTTTGACTACCTAGTTCACAACACAAGATTAATGAGAGCCGTAAGTAGGTATCTTCTATGCTACTTATTTCAAATTCAGCACAATTTTTCACCAATTACGAGTGGTATTTTCACATACCTATGTGCTTTCAAAAATCGGGCCCCTGAAGTTAAATTTTTTTTCATCTTCGTCACGTTCCATACATATTCAAAAAATGACGAACTGGAATGGAAATATTGGGACACATCTTGTATGAGGATCGATAGGGTAAACGATTCTGAGTAAGAAAAACCCAAAATAGTTAAATTCTAGAAAAAATGATCACGTGGACTTTTTTTTTGTAAACGTTCTGCAACGTTTTATATTTAAGGTAAATTAACTACTACACACATACACAAACAACAGGTAGTTAGATCGGGTAGGTAAAATCACGCCTACCCTAACACGCGTGTGCATAGCTCATCCAGTTTGCTTGCATGTGCGTGTGCGTGTGTGAAGTCTCGCTTTGCTGTTCGTACTTCGTCTTTACTTTTATTTGGTCTGACCTTTTACTATCGGAGTTCTGTTAAGTAGATACATTAAGCGCGTCTATAGTTTGGTTTCTTTTATAACGAAGTAATTACTAAGCGACTTTTAACTTTAAAATTAAAGAAATTATTATATTAAACCAATTTCTTAGAAGTATTTATTTAGGATAAGTAGGGTAACGAAACATACGAGTGTGTGTAAGTGGATGTTGCGCTTGTGTTTAGTTCGATCCTAGTTTGGGTGCTGGTAGTTTCCCGGTGTCTTTTATGTACCTAATATTGGAATACTGCCACTGCTACAGATAACACCGCTACTCGAATTCCGCGAATTCTGAGAATATCCGGAAGTATGTCTGTCTACCCGAGGTTTTTAGCGAAGGGAAACTTAAGGGGGATTTTAAGGACACTTACATAAATCTGCGAATTAACTCAGTATGTGTGAAGTGCAGAATGCTTTTAACAGCGCAACATTAACGCATATCTAATGCTCCGGCCTAGTTACAACGATGCGCGACCGGCGGCACGGCAAGCAATTTGCTGTAGGTACATTGCCTGTTAATTTAAATGCCAGTAAACGCTCCAAGCGTCTGGACCGCGTAATGAATAGGGAACTCGCTCTACGTATCGCTGCCGTTGTGCCTTTAGTCATGACCGGGCTGTTTGTTATACTTATACGTCGCTTACCTTAGTTAAGTTGCATTTCCGCTGTCATTTAACTTCGTTTCAAACACTTAAGTTCTTGTTAAAAAATATATTTAAGAATTTTTGCTAAGTGTACTAGCGTTGTTATCCATCGTTCATAATTATATAATGTAAAACTTTGACTTGCAGGATTTGACCAAAAAAATAAATTCATTGCAAGTGTATTTTTATGAAGTTGGTTAAAAAGAAAAATAATTAATTCGTTAATTCGAAATAAATAAGATATAGGTATAGGTACCTACACAACTTTGGCATCGGGATTATGGTGTTGGGTTCAGGTTGCTGGAAATCGAATAAATCACAATTGTAATAGAAAATTATTTATTTTGTAAGTATAAAAATAAAAACAACAACGATAACAATTTCATTTTTGGTAAACAAGCAAGCTCCAACATATAATTATTAGTGTTTGCCGTGGTGGAAGCCCCAGTCCTTGTGGTCGTGGTGTCCGCCCTTCTTGCCATGATCGTGATGGTGATGATGGTGGCCCTCGTGTCCGTGGTGTCCCTTGTGCCCGTGGTGGCCCTCGTCGTAATGGTGCTTGTCGTGGTGACCGTGTTTGCCGTGGTGGCCTTCGTGATGCCCAGAGTGATGGTGACCGCCCTTCTTGTGGCCGCCTCCGTGATGCCCATGGTGTCCGTGGTGGTGTTCGTGCTTGTGGTGCTTGCCCTCGTGGTGGTGTCCGTCGTGGAAGTGGTGATCCTTGTGGAAGTGATCCTTGTGGTGCTTCTTGTGGTATCCGTCGACATGCTCTCCCTTGTCGTGATGCTCATGGTGGCCGTGTTTGCCGCCCTTGTGATGGTGGCCATGCTCGTGGTGTTCACCATGGTGGTCGTGTTCATCCCAGTGTTTCTTGTGTCCGCCGCCATGCTCGTGGTGGTGGTCCTCGTGGTGGTGTTTGCCGTGGTCGCCGTGGTCGCCCTTGTGATGGTGATGGTGTCCCTTGTGTCCTTTGTGTCCCTTGCCACCATGGTCGTGATGGTGGTGAGCGTGGTGCTCGTGGCCACCGCCGTGCTCGTGGTGGTGACCCTTGCTCTCGGCCACGGCGAGATCCTCCGAGTAGTCAGCCGTGCAGGCCGCCGCCAGGCAAAGCACTCCTAGCACTAACAAAGCCCTCATGGTTGCTGATATCCGGCCGGTGTTTGTATGGATAGGTGGCTCGGGAGAGGAAGTCTGCCGGTAACTGACCTCTGCTTCGTTGATTGGCTATTTATATAAATTGCAAGTAGTAGCACTGCACGGCAGCGGTGGAGAAATAGTTCCGCAAGCCTCCCGCGCCACTAGTTCAGGGACAATGCAAAAACTAAATCATAACAATATGTATGCTGATAGACTATAGGTACCTACTTAACAATGCTTAGTTATAATTTTTAATCATTGCGATAATTTTAATCACCTGACCTGACTAATCAATTCGCATACGCATAAATGAAATTGTTTACGGCTCCTTCCGTAGTGCAGTTACGATGTTCTCACCGCGGTACGCTTTGTTATCACTCTCCACGCTCGAGAACCTCACAAAATCCTGCCAGCATTACATTAACACACTTGATTGACAGCTTATGAGCTCGTATCGATCGAAAATTATCTGCTTAGTGGGTCCTTTCTCGTTTGGAACACCGCTATTTGGATAGTGCTAAACAATTCTTCCGAGTGACTGCGCGTAGTAATCCGTACCCTTATTGGTTATGTCCGGAATCTTTTCTGTATTATGTATTCCTATTTGGGTTGGTATTCAGCTTGATTATGCACGCTTATGAGTTCATCACGGTCTTTGTAAACAGCTGAATGTGTGTCTACCTACCCATTGACGTTGTTTGCAGTAAAAAGCGACCATTCATAGCTATTGGTGTGTAGGCAGAGAGTATATTTATTAGGTACCGTATCGTGTACAATATCTGTAATAGAATTCAAAACTTGAAATATTCAAATTACTTACTGAAAATAAAGACATTCGTAGTACTTGTAGTGTAGGCATATAGTACCTTTTCAAAATCTATTTGATTTACCTAGCTTACCTATATGTAAGTGTCAATACTTCATGACTAGGTACTTGCAACTTATTAAAAAAACAGAAATTAGACAATCACGTATTGCAAAAAAAAAAACAAAATTGCATCAACTTTTTTAATGCTTTTAAGGACGAGAAATTAAGTATTTTTAAGCAAAGAACAAAAGATTGGCTTGTAGGAAAATGCTTTTATTGTATTAGCGATTTTTAACCATGACGTCTATTTAAAGAGAAAAATGTTTTAGTTATTTATTGTATTAATTATTTTTAGCAACGACATCTAATTATTTAATATTTAATGATAAATTCTTCACTTTTATAATATTTTGGACAATCGACTTTGACTTTGATTTTATTGTATTGTAATTTTAATGTTGATGTTAAGTCCATCAAATATGTGTGTACACCAGAAATGGTAGGGTTTAGTGAAACATTTGTGTACACCCGTATCGGTATCTGTAACCCGAATTCCAGACACAATAAATGATTATGATTATTATGAATGAATGAATGAATTGAATTTAAATGTAAATGTACGTCGCCATCAGATATATCGTAACAGGCAAGGTTCTGAAATATTTCGGAGCCGCATTAGACTTCAATAATTTCGTTACACTAACAACACCCATAACAACAACACAACACGCAAACATCATCAAAACACGCAATACCTATTAAAATTTATAAGAGCAGGGAATTTTCAATAAATTCGGAACGTTCAATGAGGTGAGGTATCTATAACTATCAGGAAGCACAGATTTTCAAAGGTATCGACACAGCCAGGCTGTTCATAAATATCTGAACATTTCTGGAAAATATACCATACGGTAGATACTTACATTAATATTTGTAATCTGAATTTTAATTTGAAATATTCTATACAAGATTTGATTTGTCATTCTACCATGTAACTAAATATTTAAATTAAAATAGTATTGGTTTTAAAAATAAAGAATTAAAATTATCTGATATAAGTTTTTCATGAATTGATCATTCTATGAAGTGAGAATATGAGAAACAATATCTGTGAAACAAAATTCTATAAAAATATTGTCTACAATTACCTACTCATAGCTTGTACAACCGGTTTTGATTAGGTATATGAGGGATTATTTTATAAGTGCACCCCAAAAATTTTGAAAAGATGTTATTAATTGGTGTGACGGTATAGTTTTTCCAATTCTCTTACGTAATTGATCGTTAGATATAACCGCTTCGTCCCGAATATTTTGTAGTCAGGTAGATACTTAAGGTAGGGATCCACTTTCACAAACCCTTTTTCTTTCCTTAACTATTCGTTGTGTATCTATCTTATAGTGCCTCTCCAACTAGTGTAGGTTGGCAGTCAGCTCCGCATATTTCCTCCGATCCTTCGCGAGGTTGAAAAGTTCGGCAGCACTTGCGACTCCGGTCCACTCCCGGATATTGCGCAACCACGACTTCTTCCTACGGCCGACGGATCTTATGAAGTCGCTGAAATAAAGTAGGTAACTTTGTTCCCCTAAAATCTATGTCCCGTACTATCAAATTAATCAAGATTTTTTTATTTCGTGATTTTTATGTTTACTTTTACGGTTTTACCGTTACAAATTAAATTTCTAAATGTCACTGAAAATTAGAACACAAAAAAATCCGAAAAGTAAAGCTATGGATGGGATTTGAACCCGGATCCTCGTCATTCCGTGACACGTGCTATACCCCTACACCCATAGTAGGTGGGTAGTCTTCGAATTTTTCTACCTGTTACTAACTGTCACGTGACCTTGTTACTATGCGAATTTTTTGTCGCTAAGCGTCATCTGTTTGAATGATGTGTCTGTACGACACAATTACAAACTCCCGTGGAACGTCTACTGCTCACCAGGGACAAAAGAAGGCGCTGTTTTTCAAATGATAGGTACTATCAAATGAATCAAGAATTTTTATTTCTTGATTTTTATGTTAGTTTTACGGTTTTACCGTTAGAAATTAAAATTCTAAATTTCACTGAAAATTAGAACACAGAAAAATCGGCCATAGCTTACTATAGCTTTACTTTTCGGATTTTTCTATGTGTTCTAATTTTCAGTGACTTAGAAATTTTCTATGTCCCGCGTTGGTAAGCAATTTCAATATTATAAGGGCAAAATTATTTCAAAACAACAATAAATAGTAACATATTTATTCTGTTTGCTATTGTTGCTTGTTTTTGTTTTTGGCCAAATGAGTTCTATCCATTTATTCCACTTCTAATGAAATAACTGTTAGAGTTGCAGGTAAACATTATTGTCAGTGGTTTAAACTTTAATGATGCCTTAACTTAAAAAATATTTCCATATTCTCAAAGCACACACCCTCTTAACTAGGTACATCCCTACTAACTACGTCAACCTCTGCCTTCAATTGTCCGATGTGGTAACACGATGGCAGCTACAAAAAGCAGCGGCGTTTTTCTCTTAGGAGCTAGTGGTGACAACACGAGCATAAAAAGCCATCGCCGCTATAACACGTTACTGCTGCGATGCCTGCCCACAATAAGTTCACGACCGCCACGGTCTGCTGGCCACTTTTCTAAAGGTGCACTTTCAATCGGGCACATTTTCAAGGCCACAGTGACCTTATAAAGTGCTTTCGCTTGCACAATACGGTTTGCTGATGCTGGAGCACCCAATCCGTTCGTTTATCGGTCAGTGAGTGTCTGAACTGCCGATAACGTCAGTTCTTTCAGTGCATTTTTATGTAGACTTAAGTGTCCATTCTCCTACTACATCTATTGTGTGATGCACAAGGTATTCCAAGCACGTAAAAATCGATTCAGTTTTCAAAAATCGATTCAATTTTAAAATTCGGTAAATTTGACTTTGATGTACCTACTTAATGAATCTTCGCCAAAGTAACTCTTTAAATGTTACCAAGATTTTATTGATAGGTTTACGGATAGACTGAAATAGGTACGAGTATTTAATTTCCGTGAGTACCCATTTAATACCGTGTCCCTGTTACAGTAATACACTAACCGCCAGACCAGACTAATGCTCTTAGGTCTTACTTAGAGCCCGGCGTCACACTTACGCGTATTACTCGCTAAGGAGCTACTTTAAAGGACTACAGCCGCGGAATCTTCGCACAATCTTGTTAGACAGCATTAAACCTACCTTAATACTATTAGCGGTACTAGCGATGCGATTCCTCGGATCACATTACTGTGAAACATACTTCTAACACTTTTTAGATTTATTCATTATAATTTGCAAAGTAACAAATCGTTTTAAATAATCACATGTCGTGTTAAGTAGGTAGGTATGGATATCGTTTTCTATATGTAAGTACAATAAAATGTCGTTGGCGTCCCCCCTACTCTTTTGTCAATGAATCAATTCGTCGTATGAACATACGGAACCAGTAAACGCTTACGATCTTTTGGCTCAGCCGAGGAATACGTGGATATGTTATGTGCAGGGGGACGCGGTCGGCATATTGTTGGCAATCGGGAGGTTAGACCCGGATAATCCCGTCCATTGTTAGCTATTTTAATGCTTATGCCCTTTGTGCGACCGTCCTGTATTAAGTCATACGCGGATAATCGCCGTATTATATAGAGTTAATTTTCCATTAGCTTGTAGGTACCTACACGGGGACTAAGGGATTGGCAGCTGGTTACCACGGCGAGACAAATCTGTGAATGTTTTCCGACTCTACATTGAGCTCGACTGTCAACAATGAAGCGGGTTGCACTTTTAATCGATATTGGAACGCATACGGCAGTTAGATTAACTGGGACTGCTTTGCTCAACCAATTTCCCCATTTATGAAGCCGTGTAATTGGTCAAAGTGATTGGCTTTAGACACTGAGGTGGAAATCTAGAACACAATGATCAGATGCCTTAGTAGGTAATATGAATGATTTAATCCATTAAAACACTAGCTATGTTTAATAACTATTTAGTTATCCTTTGTTGTATTGCATGTGAACATTCCATTCCCTGCGTAGGTAAGTATATCTCATCAAAAACAGTTTTAAATTTGAAATGTGAGACAAGTTCAATAAAAGAATACGCATCGTTGTTGACTTCTCTGGCAAAAAAATACCACTATGTCTGCCAAGTTCTGAGTAGAAAAAAATGCATTTATTTAAATCGGAATATAATTCAACTTCAAGGTAATTATACTTACTTCAACTTGGGTAATTTTTACCAACAAACTAAACTTTAGAAAATAAACATAAACAAATTAATATATCAGTAACTATTTGAGCTACTTTTGTGCAATTTTGGATTCTAGACGAGCTTAAATAAATGTACTCAATTGCCATTTATTAATATAATCATGGTAAGTTTGTGGTATGTGCTATGAAGAGGTCAAATTTTGCTCGAAATGGTTCATGCAAATATACCTACACACGCTGCTGCGTCGCCACTGCCGCCAGTTGCTGTGTCAAAAACTTTGCTGGATATAAACAATGCGTACAATACTTGGTTTCTTGAATACAAAGTTAAGTAGCGTTAAAGTTGCAACTCTCCGGTAAGTAATCTGGCCTAGTGTCACGCATCGTCGAGTGTAACCAATATTTGCCGGAACGCGACACCGTCGAGATGTTTCCGGCGCACGAAAGTATCATATTAACTGTCCAAACAGTGGAGGAGGCTCCGCGGCAGCTGGCCGACACGACTAATTACATCAATTACAGGCAAACAGGGCTGCGCTTGGGTTACGGGCTCCCACCTTTGTCAATATTTGCCGAGTTGCGCCGCGCGCTCCGCCACTGGCTAGTTGCCCACGGACAACCGTCTTCCATTTATAAATATTTCTTTAAGATTATTGATATTGATTTATTTATAAGTGAAACTAAAAATGCCACACTAATAATGATTTATTAACACACATTCGACACAGACATAAAAGTTAAGCGAACGTAGAGAAGGTAGATGAACTACGTTCGCTTATGCGTGATGCCACTGCGAGCCGCAGCACTGAAAGCCAAATCATGAAAATTTATTTAAAGTTTCCGAGCTGGTTATAATTATCATCGTGTTGTCTATGTTGCTTCACCCCCTGTGAAATAGTTGCGGAGTACTAATTAACCTTGACCAATATACGAGAGTTGATAAAACTAGGTACCTATTCAATTTGGTCACCGAATCAGTTGCATAACTTTACTGTGGCATATAATTGAACTAAATTACGAACAAACGAATTCACTCACAGCTAAAGTAGCTTAGTGTTTCAAATGACAAGAACCTAGTAAACTGTAATTACTTATAAATAAATAATTACACTCAAAAAATGACTGTCCTTTTTATTAAATTGCTGTTAAGATATCTTACAAATAAACACATACGAATAACAAGAATGTCAAAATTCAACATAGAAAAGATAATGAAAAACCCACAAAGGAGAAATCCGTTTTTTGTCACTGATCCTTGTCTTTTATTTCTCTGTGTTCGCGCGTAAGTATACGTGTATTAAGTATTGTTAGATCCTGTAAGCTGGAAGAGGCTGTAGCCGCCGCGGGCGCAGCAGGCGCGTTCATTTGATCGCCGTTAGCAACCTTAGGTAATCCCTCTGACAATCGCAGCAAAAAGGCGTAGGTAGTGATTGCTGCAAACACATCTGATGACTCGCGACGCGGGCGGTGGCGGTGGGGGCGGCGCGAAATGGTGTCGCGAGGGATACGATAACGCATTTAGGTAGGCCTAAAGTTTCGGCAGTCATTTGATTTTGATTGTGTTTATTACATAATACAGGGTGTCCCAGAAAGTAGAGTCAAGCGAAAGTCCTGACGTAGAGCAACTCAAGGGGCATCCGAATCACCCCCATGTATGTTCCGCGATTTTTCGTAGTTTAAGAGTTATGGCCTTTTTTCACACTTTCTATTAATCTACGACGAATTCTATAGTCTCCGTGGGCGTAGATTAATAGAAAATGTGAAAAAGGCCATAAATCCTAAACTACGAAAAATCGCGGAACATACATAGGGGGGATTCGGATGCCCCTTGAGTTGCTCTACGTTAGGACTTTCGCTTGACTCTACTTTCTGGGACATCCTGTATAAAGAGAAAATTACATCAAATACATCGACTTCATAGTAGGAAAATACGGACGAAGATCGAAGACCCTGTTCGACTATAACGTACTTCTTTTATTTTATTAATGAACTTCATTCTTTGTAGGTAAGGTGTTGTGTGGAGTTTTTTTTAAGTTATCACTGCTAAATGCATCGAGCATTATGGGACCTTCTAAGCAAATTGTTCGTTTTTATCAGGGTTTCGTAGTCAATAAGAAACCCTTATACTTTTGCCCATGTAGGTACGTTCGTCTGTCTACCTGTTCACTGCTTAGTAGCTCAGAGATTCTTAGTACTAGAAAGCTGTAATTTGGCATAGGTGTGTGTGTGTGTACCTACATATATTAACGGCAAAGGGTAAAAAAAAATCTTGAACATTTTTTTGACCTCCCTTACACGTAAAGTGGAGATGATTTTTTTCTTGTTCATCCCATAGTGAGGTGTAGAGTGTCGTTGAAAAGGTCGTTCCAAAATATTGTTACTTTGAGGACAGCAATTTTCTATCCAGGGATCCGTTTGTAAAACATTAAGTTTTCGCAAATGGATCCCTGATTTTTACAAAAACCAAGAAGTCAAAACTTGATTAATTGATAGTACCTATCATTTGAAAACCAGCGCCTTCTCTCGTCCATGGTGAGCAGTAGATGTTCCACGGGAGCTGTAATTGTGTCTTACACAGACACATCATTCAAACAGATGACGCTTGGTGACAAAAATTGGCATAGTCATTACTATTATACTTATAGGGATAAGTTCGCCTTTGTGCATATATTTAAGGTCTTTTTTTGTGATTTGTCTCTACTTCTCTATATTTGTACAATAAAGCATTTACTTACTTACTTACTTACTTACTATTACTTATTCTGTGGCATAGTAACAAGGTCACGTGACAGCTGGTACAGATGGAACATATGTAAGGCACCTGCTAGGGGTGGTGTTGGTGTAGCGGTACAGCAGCACGCATCACGGAATGATGAAGATCCGGGTTCGTTTCCCGGCCATAGCTTTACTTTTCGGGATTTTTCTGTATTCAAATTTTCAGTGTCGTTTAGAAATGTAAATGATTTGTTTTTGGTTTGACTTGGTTTTTTTACAAGTTTTTTTTTTGATGGGCTCTCATTTTTTTTTGTAGATAGTCCTATTTTATACCTACTCGCATTGTCATCCGTCCTACATATATGTACCTACCAAATTTCAAGTCAATCGGACCAACTGTTGAAGAGTTCCCTCCTGCGGAGTCGATCCTGGCTGGATCATCAGAACTCTACTACCAGATTATTGTATTGTCATTTGACTTACACAAATATGCAAAATTTCAGCTCAATCGGTTAAAGATATCTGCAAGATTCCACCCGGACAAACATACTTACATAATATATACATACACATACACTCATACATACATTGCAAGTTAAATAAAAGCTGGTATTAACCATAATACAGGTACACTGAATTCATTCGCTGCAATGTAACTTTGTAATCCTATATATTTCCTATAGATACGTTTATATGGGATTACAAAGCTATTTATGCAGTTGGTGTATCTAGAAAACCGGACCGAAATTTCGAAATATTTTAGTTTTTTATTGATTTATACAGTAAACACTAACTGTATTCTAAATTTGAAGTTTCTATGTCTGCTAGAAGTATCTTAACATTTTGATGATGTGAGTGACAAAATTAAGAAATTTTGACTAGTTATAATTCTTAAACCACTGGTTCAATTTAAATGAAATTTGAAATATAGTGTTTATACAATGCCTGCTTGGTTACAGAAAATTCAGGCTTCTAGTTTTATCCACAACGAAGTTAAAGGGGGGTCGAAAATGGCCTGAACTGCTTCGAGAAAAGAATGGTACGGCCGTGCCGCTTTTTTTGCTCGACTTGGCGGGGGCACTGTCGTGCCCCCAGATTTAAGCTTTCAAGTTATAATTATCGTTAGAGTCAAGAATCCTGCCACCCTTGCCAGCTAAATGCTTGTTTTGGATTGGTGAAAAAAAATGTAGTAGCAGTAGGTAGCTATATAATATATCGAAGTCTAAAGGAAAACTATCACAACTAGATTGGGTTTACAATTTAACGAGTACCTAATAATCGACCAATTTAATAATTGACCTGTTTTTTTCCTGGTTCATTAGCCGTATAAATATAACAAAATGATATAGCATTCACTTGGAACTCTACACATACTGGCATAATATAAGGTATTATAGTGTATAAAAGGTATGCACAGAGGTGCATACTGGGCCAGTGCGAAAAGGACGCACTGAGGGACACAGCAAGTCGCAGCTAGCCGTCCAGCACGCCTGCTTACCTGCCTGGTGGTAGGCTCGACTGCCCTAACTTAATTAATGTATCTAATGACCTTAAAGACTTACACAAACCTAATCATAAACGCTTTAAACATTTACACCGACGCTAAACATCGACATCCTTCTCAATTATCCTCCATGATAATAAGGCACTTGCGAGACAAGCGTTAATAAATACAGATTTAATTACGCATACATTTCGGAGTTAGGTATAAGGAGGGTTATAGATTCCATGTTGTTATTTGAAATAACGTTTCGGGAGCGTCGTATTGTCACATCCATTAAGCCGGGCGCAGGGCGGGGCCTCGCCACGCCCCCCGCCCCGCCCCGCGCGCCCGCACTCGGGGCGCGACGCCACGCGACAACTTACTAAAACGATTTACTCGCAATCGCATCTCGCTGCGCATCCTCACATCTCCTGAATGACGAAAAAAGGAAATCTTTAAAATTAACGCGGATAAACCAATGAACGAAATCGAATTAGTGTTGCTGACATTGTGAAGTTTATTATTTATCGGGGACGATGTATACTGATCGATCGGTCGTGTGATGTCGTGTGAATGTGTGTACGGTGCGGGTGTTTGTCGTGTGGCGGCGGCGGCGAGGTGAGCGACGCTGGCGACGCACGGCGGCATGGGCGGGCCGGGCGGAGCGAGCGCGGGCTGGGCGCGCGAGGCGCCGGCGCTGCTGAGCACGGCGCTGCTGCTGGGAGGCTCGCTGCCCGAGCGGCCGCCGGCGCCGCTCTTCACCATCGACAGCATCCTGGCGCCGCGGCCGCAGCCCGCCATCCCGCCGCTCCAGCTCCACCACCTAGCACACACCACCTTTCATAGAGCCCACGATCTCTTTGGTACGTCTGCAAAGATGTTGTTCATGAATGGTGAGCCTGCCGGATTCATTAGCTTATTGACCTAAGAGTAAGACAATAAAATCTAGTTAGATAGAGTTAGATTTAATCTGATCCGACGGACGACGAACCTACTCAGGTAGGTCGTAGACACATTTATTTTAGTAAGAAATTAAACGCATGCAAACTCTACCTACTTAAGAACAACTAGGTAGTATTATTATATATTTTTAAAAATGTTTCACCCAAAATAATTCCATTAGCTAACTTCTTAGTATAGTATAGGCAAAGTGATGTAGTGGCAGATAGAGAAACAAAAGAATGGCAAGTTAACGAAAGCTTAACAAGCGTTTGTAATTAAGGGGGTAAGAGAGCATTAAAGTATAAAAAGCTGAGTGTTAACAAGACAACTATTAAATCAAGCGTCGGTGTAAAACACGTATAATTGTTATAATTTTGGCAGTTTATTCACCGGTTTAGCTTTGTAAATGAGCCCCGATTTTAATTTGCAAAAATATCGTGGTGCAGAATACAGATGAAGAAGCGTTTTTGAGCGCGTACATTTTACTTAAACAAGCATGCAAATATTACTTATAAACTAGGATTACAAGATCATTATAACATTTGTAAATACACCATATTAAATCAGGTTAAAATATTACATTATGTCAAATTCAGAAGTATATTAGTTATTTAATTATTGCTTTAACAGGTTCAGGTAGGTCTACTCGTACTATTAAAATTTAGAACATTTTCTCACCATGTTCGAATGGTTCTTTGGTTTGGAGCAGACATAGAAGTTTATGTGGCACAAATAAAATTGTCCGAGGGACTTCCCAACGATAATAATTTAACAGGTATTTATTGACATCTTGGGAAATTGACTCGAGTATTATTATATCGAAATAGCATTTATTTATAAATTAACTAGCTTCTGCTCGCGACTTCGTCTGCGTAGAACAGCGGTTCTTAACCTTTCTGACATGAGGGACCATTTGACAAAATTTCTGTCTTTCCATGGACCATCTAGTAACTACATAATATCTAACGTAGTATGGCTTTGATTGGCCGAAATTGCAGCTTTACGCATTGTGTCGACTAGTTGTCATGTCACCTATCTAATTATATTTATTAGACTGGCCCCGCGGACCACTTTGGATGCTTCCAAGGACCACCAGTGGTCCGCGGACCACCGGTTAAGAACCACTGGCGTAGAATTATATATAATAAACCTTTCTCTTGAATTACTCTATCTATTAAAAAACCGCATCAAAATCCGTTTTGTAGTTTTAAAGATCTAAGCATACCATACATAGGGACAGACAGCGAAATAAGACTTTGTTTTATACTATGTAGTGATATGGAGTCGATATTTTTATGGAACCGATTGTTGTTAGTACTGAAATATACTCGATAATCGTTGAATGTGCCGGGTGACACAATGAAGCCTCACCTCTAGATTTGTCAAAGTGTATGTGTCAGCCATACCTTCCTTATTGAAACAACAGAGGCTCAATTTTTGAAAACACATCACTCCAACTACTGCCACATAAAACATATATAAATCCCACAAACTTAATTATCCCTTAAACCACACATATACTGACGCGTTTCGATCCCTCTAAGGGATCATTATTATATTATATTATTCAATAGAATTAAAGATACTTCAATAATAAAATTAACTATAATAACCGACGATTTTGATAAAAAACTACATTTAAAAGTTTTCCGGGCAAATATATAATACTTACGTCAAGATCGTTAGTCATGTTTAATGATCTTGTTAAAATAACTGCAGGTGTAATTCAGACTGAGGACAGGGTCATCGGTAACTGTGAGAATCAAAACTTATAAATAACGCACTTTACATAAAATTTGGCAAGACGGAAAAATCATCAAACCTACATACACAAATCACATAGTTGCCGCATCGCCAGTGCCTATAAAATGATTCCTAAGATTTTCGCCCTTTCTCTCGATGGCCTTTTTTTACCATCAGGAAGCAACTGGTACATTAATCTATGTTTTTTCTTTGCTCCCAGACTAGCTTGAAAGGAAAAAAGCATCATAAGATAGTATGGCAAAAATTCTAAAATCACTAACATTCACTTGGTTTTCCAGGGAAATATAGTGCAATGTCTATGAAGACAAAGCCACATGTGCTTGTAATTTATGGCATTCGGATTGTTTTCGTTGTTCTTCCATATAATAGTAAATTGATCTCTCTGTGCCCAACTGTGTTTATCATATCTACACACAGGCTGACCTGACTTGTGCACACTCTAGTGAATGATAATATCAATGTGGGTCTCAACCTTGACGTATGTGTATACGCATTCATTCGTGTATTCAGACTAAAACGTAGTAGGTATCCCTAACTCAAATTTTCTTAATTATTTATGACCTAATAGTTTCGGAAATGATACGTAATAACTTATCGGTTTAGATAAATGCGATTGATTTTATTCTAATGATATTCTAATGAAATAAAAACCGGCCAAGTGCGAGTTGGCCTCGCGCACCGAGGGTTCCGTGCAAATTCGGCAAGTGAATATAAAATGCAGTGTTAGCAGAGCCTTGCTCTTAAGCAATATATGTCTACATGTGTGTGTGTGTGTGTAATTTTATATTGGTTACTTATTTAGACAGCAGATATAAAAATTAAGTTTTTTACATTTATTTTATCAGTTGTGCTCTTGTGCCATAACACTGCCTTATGAAAAGGCTGCCTTCATACCAAGTTTCATGTTTCTAAGACAACGTGAAGTACCCCATGGGTTGTCATTTGACGGCAATATGTCTGGAAACACCTTTTGTAATGACTTAGAGGGTTGATTTTTTCACAGCTTTAAGGGACCGCAGATCTCAGTATTCGGTATTAACTTTAATAAGCATTCTTCAGAATATTAAACTGGTTGCTACACTTATACCTACGCTGTTTAGTGCTTAATCTAATCTGAATCGATGCTGGAGGGTGAATTGATGCGTACGCATGTTCATACAAAATATCAATTTTCCATAAAACGTGTACTTATAAAATGCGATTCGATGCCAATAGATGTGATTCCACCCTAAATTGCACAATTTTAAGTTTAACTAAAGCAGGGGCTCAAATTTTGAAACACATCACTCCAACTACACTCAGTTACAAATTACAAATTCGAAATTACATTCACGGAATGACGAGGATCCGGGTTCGATTCCCATCTATGGCCATAGCTTTAATTTTTGGATTTTTCTATGTGTTCTAATTTTCAGTGTCGTTTAATGCACTATCGTACTCTAATAACATCCGTTTACTCCGTAATTAGTAGATAGGTTAATAGGTAACTATGATTGTGAACTAGACCATCGATATAACTTTTAATAACCAAAGTTGGGTTGAACCACTAAGGCGTCTTTGTTTGCTGGCCAATACCTTCGCCAACTGAACACGGTGATTTGTTAGAGTGAGACCCTAGCAGATAATGCGGCGCCCGCGGGTTCTCTCGGAGGGACCGAGACGGCTTATCTCAATTAAACTCTATCTCACTTACCGCGAAGAGCTTTTTTAAATTTCAAAACATCCCAAGGGCACCGGTCGCTTTCTATTATGAAAACAAATTCACGAAAAAATTAAGATAAGTAATTTGAAGTTACGTACCTACCTAGTAGGTACATATGTCTGTTTTTTATTTGTCTCAAATATTGTGTCTTGAGATTATTATGGAATATTTAAGGACGTGGGTGGGTTAAGATAAAAAAAACTCCTGTTAAGGGTTTAATTTGTGATTTCGTCCAAAATTAAGTCACTCCTTTGACGCCGTATGGACGGCACACACTTAAAACATCGACCAAATTGTTACAAGAAAACTTTTGTCAACCACGATTAAAAAATCCTGAAAAGCATTTTTTTGGGGTGTTCGGTTAAGCTAATCTAATAAGAACTACCATGCTGGTGGTGCTCGCTTACCATAAGGTGACCCACTTGCACGTTTGCCTTCCTTGTCGTATAAAAAAAATCTAGAGTGTTCCGGATTAATTTAAAGACACAATGCATTGGACATGTTTTCTACGGGATTTTCTTTTGATAAGCTACCTATTTTTTGAAGTAATTGGACGCATCATGATCAGGGCCCTTACATGACGTCTACAGCGACAATCCATTGTGCGACACTGTTGCTGTGGCTGTCTCGTAAAAACAACTACAATCATACACAATGGATCCGTACCAATACATTAATTTAAATAAATATCTATACTAACAATATTTTAAGCCCCTCTAAACCCACAATACTTTTCGATCGATACGACTTAACGCACGGCAGAGAAACGTCGACATCGCCTTAGTAACACGCCGGCGGCCTAAAAAGCTTTCATCACCAGGGAAATGCTGGTAATACTACTACCTACCGGATACTTATGCAAAAATATTCCATTTTTATTTGTTGCGGTATTTTTAGCGGTAAGGAGCGCCCGGGGAGCGCCCTGGGCCCAAAACTGGGATATTCACGCATCGACTGTTTCTGCTACATATTAAAGCTGATGGAACATGACGCGGGCGGATTTTAAAAATGTACCTTAAATCTTTATTGATTAAAAAGAACGGCAAGGAGTGGCGGGAAGGGGGCTGGCGCCAACCTGGTATATTTTAATTTGGCTGGGAACTCGTTATACTTTATAAGTACGTAATTGATGAATTAATTTTCGAGAGTAGGCTAATATGTAAACGTTTCCTCATTGCCAAAACCATGTACTATATACGTGAAAATTCTTACACAACCCTATCGTTCATAATGATAGTACAAAATTATTATAATTATCTTGTTGATAACTTTATTTCTCCTTGAAGGTAAAAATATTGCACGGGCCTAAGCTAAGTGATTTAATTTTAGGTCAATCTATCATCATGCATGATCAAGAATTAATCTAGCATGGCCAAGAATTTTCGTTTTATACGGCATGTGTTATTATTATTTGGTCATTCGGGACACCAAGAGAAGAGAGTACATAAATACGTAAAATTTTCCTTTTTTTTCGTACCACTTATAGTACCAATTTACAGGTTAACACATCATTTGCAACAATTTCTCATTCGAAATATGAAAAATAATTATTAATTATACAAGCAAAAAATTATCATATATAGTCGCTAGGTATTCATCGAATTTAAGTACGTCAAAAATAAACACGTAACGACATGGTAATTTTATGACGCATCAGAATTATGTTTGTATTTGTATTTTTAGGCGATAATATGACATAACGAGGTACCTACTCCAAGAGCTAGTAATATATCTAGAGAATCGATAAATCTAAACTAATTTAATGAAAAATTTGTCCTCAACTCTCACAAATCACTTTGATAACTTGCCTTTTATCAAGTAAATGCCGTTGTCTATTCTATATGTATGTATTTGCCGCATCAGAATAATCACGCGTCACTGGCTCAGTGAAGAAATTAGCGTTTTGCCGAACCGATCACTTAGAGTACCAATGTCATGTAAGATTTAAGGCTCTTAGTTTTAGTCTTAACTTTATTTTTACCTGCAGGAGTGGGCAGCATGAGCGGTGGCGTGTCCGGGTCCAGCGGCTATGCGGGGCTATACGGGGGCTACGCGGCGGCGGCGCTGGCCGGGCTCGCGGGCCCCCCGCCCAAGCGCAAGCGCCGACACCGGACCATCTTCACGGAGGAACAGCTAGAACAACTGGAAAGTACCTTCGATAAGACACATTACCCTGATGTGGTGTTGAGGGAGCAGCTCGCTTTGAGGGTTGATTTGAAGGAGGAGCGGGTTGAGGTGAGTTGGATTTTTTTTTGCGAAACTGAACTGTGCTTACTTTTTTGGCTTTTATTTAATTTTGTAGATACAGTTATAGAAATTGAATTGAATGCATAACATTAATAACTAATATTATAAATGAGAACGTTTGTTGACTATGGATGTAGGTATGTATGGATGTTTGTTACTCTTGTTACTCTTGCACGCCAGTACGACTGAACAGATCTGGATGAAATTGGAACATAGATAGATTATAGTCTGGAATAACATATAGGCTACTTTTTATCCCGGAAAATTGCGTGGTACCCCCGGGCTAGCGATAAACAAATTCTTTCCAAACGAAGTCGCGGGCAACAGCTAGTGCATAAAAAGTCAAAATTCTACATAATTTTCTTTGTCTGTATGATCATCAGCTCTATGCTATTCACCCATAAAGTAGAGTGCTATACAGCTGATGTATTTGTCTAAATACAGTAACTTGTAAAATAATTTTGAACTCACGGTTCATCAGCGTTATTAACTAAGAGTTAAACTCGAAGTTTTGTGATAACTTTTAAAAACCGAAAAAGGCTGTTTACTTATAAACGATTATGCCTTGAACTGAAGTCACTGCACATAGGTAATTATTGAAACATATACCTACTTACCTGAAATGGTTACGTGGACTGTAACTGTTTGAAATAAAAGTTTTCTGATTGAAACGGCTTGTCGGTTGTAATAGTATAATTCAGAAAACGAAACGTTTGTGTTTGAAGCGCGGGGTTTCGGATTGTTTCTCAACAAAAGGGGAGGAATGGAAAGAAATAAATTCCATAAGCTGTGATATTTTTGATACAAGTAGGTACTTATTGTTTCTGTAATCATGAAGTCGTAGAAAGTAACTTACTGACTCGTTAGAGCAATAACACTAAACTCTTGTTTAATTTACATTTACGCCAGTTGTTTCAAATACCTTCCTGCCTAACATGTCTAATTGTAACACAATTTGTCCATGGTCATCTATCTGAAATATATGTACTTACCTATACAACATTTCAAGTCAATCAGATCAATGGTTGAAGATACACCTGGCCGGACCACCAGAGTTTTACTTCAGGATTATATATAGCGTGGGTATCCAATACGAGCAAAGAATTAAACCAGACATAGGGTTTAGTGGCGATTGCGCATTAATTAACGTCATATTTTAAATTAATTGAAAGCCTGCAATTAATTTTTGAAAAATTACTGAGCAGCAATGTAACTTAAACATGACGTAACTATCAAAACAGGATATTCAAACAGCTGACAAGTAACTGATTAACATTAATATTAACTTTACATTGCGGGCTGAATTATTTTGTATGGCAAATTTTACGTAATAATTTTAAACAAAAGTGATCTACTTTCAACATGAAACTACCATTATAAAAGTGATCTAATTACATATAAACGGATAACTCACGTATAAAAGTCGAGTGATGCTCGACATGTTTTGTTATGAACTAGTCCGAAACATGTCGAGCATCACTCGACTTTTATACCTGAGTTATCCGTTTATATGTAATTATGATTAAGTCCCACGGTAGTTTCATGGAAAAAGTGACCTAAACTTACTTCTCAGGTCCTGTGCTAACCACCATTGAAATATTTGCTCGTATTGGATTTAAACGCTGTATATTGCTACCGTACTTACATAAGTTACATAAGTATGCTAAATTTCACATCTGAAAAGGATTAGGTAGGCATTGAAATAAGTGGCCGTTAAATTTCTGGATTAACGCTGAACTAGTACCCTTAAATTAATTATACTACTTAGGACCTAGGCCTAAATTATAAGTACCTACTAACATATCATGAAAATTTAAAAACTGTTTGATTGTAAGCAGCTTTGTTTTGACGTTTGTCGAGATTGACAATTGCTTTCATCAAATCCTTCTATCAAATTGTTTATAAATGCTCAGCCAGCACACCAAGTATTTTTAAGCACCTAAACGTCAATTTATTGCAATTATTTCAAAGTTTTTTTTAAGTATATACGAAACACAACATGTAACGTCATACCGCTGATACTTGGCGTTTGCTACATACGCCCCTTCAGCTCAAGTAATGATTTAAATGGAATTTTCCACTAAAATAAAAGATTATCACAAGTAAATAAAATAAGGGTGTCTAAAAATTGTGCGCTCTTTCGAGCCAGATAATAAAAAGGAGCGCTGAAAAAAAATATTGAAAATTAAAGTGCCCATTTGCAATATGAAAAGGATTTAATCATTGCATGCCGACCATGTCGTGTTTTGTTTCAACTTTTTTGACAACGAACTTAGGTACGTCGTCATAAAACGCATTGCATTAGTAGATTAACATTCGTGCATAACGTAGTTTTGTTTGTTTAGTTGTGTGTGACAAGATTAACAGCGCGTAACGTTTAGAGTAGCAAAGGCACAGGTCAACAACGCTGACGGGACACTTTCTGAGTGCCTCCGAGTCCGTGGGTGGCCCGCCTGGGAAGCTGTTTACAGCAGCTTAACGGCATTTTATAATAACACATCAATATGCAGTATTCCTAATTTACTGATAGCTGGCCTATCAATATTCTCGTGTTTTGCCTATTGTAGAGCTACTTCTAACCTTGTGCTGAAAATAACAAACACGGCTAAAAAATTATCACTAGACAAGTGATATGATATAATTTCGTTTACCGTCTAGAAAACATTGACTTCGTTTGTTGCGTTGAAGTATCGGGAACTCATAAAAGGTACTGTGGGCATGGGTGGATTAACACTTAATTCAAAATATAAATCCCACCAAAAACATTCTGTAAAAAACTAGCCAAGTCTCGATGGAGCTGCTTTTTTAACTCTAAAAAGTAATGAAATCTAGACAAAGTCGTTCCAAGTCTAAGGTAATCGCAGTAAGCAACCTTAGACTTGGAACGACTTTGTCTAGAATTCATTACTTTTTAGAGATAAACAAGCAGCTCCATCGACTTGGGTAGTTTTTTACAGAATGTTTTTGGTGGGATTTCACTTCTTTTTGTAGAAACGGGGGCATATTGATTTATTTTATTAGATTTTCTTATTTGCCACCTTTTTTTTGAGGTGTATTTTTTTTTCAAACATCAAATGAAGCGGCGCACCAAGTTGAATATTTTTTGTAAAGACGGTATATGTCGATCTCTAATAGTTTGGTTGGGCTCTTGTGTTTTCTAATCAGGGTCACCAGGTACTCCAGATCTTCGATTATCCTAGTTTTTATAGGTTTCCCTTTATGTGGCCATTAAACCCTAACTCTGTACCAAATTTCAGCTGTCTGAGTTTATGGGAAGTACTAGTTCTATTTTGATGATCATGAATGAGTGAGTGAGTGCGAAACTTTGCTTTCGCTTAACTTTGGAACTAAATGACCCACAGACTTGAAATTTTGGATTTTAAGTATGTGATTATAGTTTACTGGATGACGAAAATTTCTGCGTTCTGGTCTTATCCAGAGGTTCTCAAATAGGGGCCTGAAAATGCGGCGAAATGGTTCCAGTAAAGGATGGTACGGCAGTGTTTGCTTCGCGCTCGACTTGGCGGGGGCACTGCCGTGCCCCCAGATATCCTTGTCGTGGCTAATAGTATTTTATGCAACAGTTGTATATGAGTGGTCAAAAAACTCGAGTGGTGTGGGCTACAAGCTTGTTTTGACTTCCTTATACAACGTTGCATAGGTACTTAATAAATGAAAGTAATATGTTCTCCGAAAATGAAGAAGTCCGGTGTTCCAGTCTCCACGCCATGAAATTCTCGTAGGCTTTATCATAAATTAGCCGAATTCCGGTGTTGATTTCATTACGTTTGCTTTTTTATATGATACATTACAAAACTTTGTTAAAGCTCTTGCAATCAAACAACAAACAAGTCAAACAAGACACGAGCGGGAACATGAAAACTACAAACGACTAAATTGAAAGTTTTTTTATGGTTAACTGTTTTTAAATCACGATTACTTTTTCTTGGCTCATTTAGCCAAAACGTTTACCAACTTGCCAATGACGTTATTAAGCATTTAGTTCAGAAAGTTTTAGTTCTATAAAACCATAAGAACGAATTAATTTGCTAAGTGCATTTTCATCGTAAATTTAATGTTGATTGGGTAAAAGTTTTACATAGGTCTGGCAGTCTATGGTTGGCAGAATAAAGATGGAGCACTTTAACAGCAACATAACGCAACAAGTGTTTTTCTAGGGAATAGAGTCTTATTATGTAGGTTCTTATTATTTGTTTATCGTATGGCTTACAAATTACACTTGTATCATAGCTTAAATTATCAATTCTTAAGATATTCTGCTGCTTCGCTCGTGAGGGTTTTGAAAAGGGTACGTGATTATTTAAATCACACATAATAGTACAGGAGTAGAAAAAACGTTTTAAAATAATTATTTCGCATTTCAAGTCCTCTTCTTGATTATTTTCGTGTTTATCTATGTGCTCTACACTACAACGCTTCGTCGAACGGCTACCAAACCGAAAAACTTACAATACTAGCCAGTGTTTGCGCTTAGTCGCTGCCGAAGAGTTCAGTGCGCACGAGTGCTCTCGATGATAGAATTTGTGATGTTGAAAGTGAGTCGGGGATGTTTGGGCTACCGGTGTTCGCCGAGTGTGTGCCGACCACTCCACGCGCCACCCAGGCCGCGAGCCCCGACTGACCAATGTTTGTCTACCTCTATCCGTCTTACACGGCTTCACATTGCCAATTTGGTAGGTAGGTACGTTCTAGATAAAAAATCGGTCAAGTAGGTACCTCTCATATGCGTCGTAACTAAAAAATGAGAGATAAACTTCTGAGCGTTGAGATACTTACATTACCAATTTTACGTAGTTTTTTTATCGTTATTATATTCATCACTACATAGTATAAAACAAAGTCGCTTTCTCTGTCCCTATATCCCAATGTCCCTATGTCCCTATGTATGCTTATATCTTCAAAACTACATAACGGATTTTGATGCGGTTTTTTTTAATAGATAGAGTGATTCACGAGGAAGGTTTTTATGTATAATTCTACGCAGACGAAGTCGCGGGCAGAAGCTAGTAATAGGTATTTTACCAACACTACAAAGTCTGTTATATCAGATTCATTTTACCATATTCGAAAAAACTCAAATTATTTTTGCTCTACAAAGACTCAGTGTTAGCCTTATTTAGTTCCTCGATATACGCTTTATTAAGTGGGTCGCATGCTAATTGCCATATACTTACTGAACAATATCAAGAAATAAATATAGGTACCTCGTATAAGATGCAAGTGTAGTACGTGTTACGCGATCAATATAATGAAACTAATTTAAATGTACTTGTACGGCTTTTCTAATAGAAAAAGTAAAGGACGATATGTTGATTCGCTAAGTGTAAACTTTTTATTAAGGAACCCATAGCAAGTCGGCGGGAGCGGCGGAGCGCGAGGGCAATAAAAAGGGACGCTGGGAGGCGGCGAGAAAATTAATCTGGGTTAATTAAATTTGATTTATTTATGCTGCCCGAGACGAGGGTTGAGCGGTAAAAGTACAACAATACGCCTAATGAGGGTCACTTTTACGGCTTTCGTCGGATAACGGAGTTTTTCCGATTTACGAAACTTTCTTCCAAAGTTACTTTGTTTTAGCGTAGCGAGGCCATTTTTTAAATCCTTTTAGTGATTCTGTTTCTGTTTTAACAATAGTATCGCAGGTTGAGTTTTTGTTTGTAACGTTGATAAAAAGTCACGTGTATTTTGCAAAATACGTGTATATACGTATTTTGGGTTTGCGAGGCGGAAAAAGCGTGTGTCGGCAGCAGAGGCGGTATCGCTCTGCCCCTGTATTTGCGCAGCGGCAATTGGAAACTGCATTATTAAAACGCTTTTGTTTAGGCGCCGCAACACTTGCCCGAATCGAGTTACTGCTAACCGGCCGTGTTTTTTTTATGAATTATAAAATGTGTATTTGCTGTTTCCGTCTCAGTAGGCAAGTTGAAGTAAATAAAATAAGTTAACTACGGCTGTGCCCAATCACCATGTTGTTACGTGACGAATGCAAGCAAATCATCATTATTTTTTTAACAGACTATAAAAATGAAGGAGATTATTCCGTACTTATGTAGTTTTTAAAGTATAGCTTCAACGATTGTGGTTCGATTTGTTTATTTATTATTTGGAAGGGTAGTCTCGAGATTGTTTCATACAAACAAAGTTTGTTCAGCATTTGTATAAGTATAAGTACATACATATAATTTCATACACATTTTAAGTCAGTCACCCCTTACATTTGCATAGTATGAGTATGATCAATACAATTTGATAATATTCTTGAAGGTGAACAAATAACATTAGGCCCTTGCTACTCCGCCGCCAGCACGTAACGGCGGCGAAAAGTAAAACGAAAAATATCGCCTGACTCAATCAATTCTCGCAGGTATTTTTTAAAGAAAGAAAGGAAGAAAGAAGACATTTATACCTTTTTGCAAGACACACAAATAAAAGAGAATATACACAATTTTATAGAAAATAATCAAGACAAGAAAAATAGATCATGAGCGTTGTGTGTCTTCGCAAAAGCGAAACGGTCGCTGGCTCAGCATTATGCTGAGGTGTTAGGTAGACACCTGCAGCACTGATTTTCAGAGAGATTTTTTATTTTTCTATTCATTATTAATATTATTATTGATGGTAAAAAATCATCAGGTTTGAATTAAAAAGCGAAGATATACCTATATTTATGTATATCAATAAAAAACCATTTATAAGTAGCGAATTCTATCTTCTATCTACATATTATTCTATCTTCAAGTTTTTAGTAACTTCACATTTGTCTTGTCTTAGGAAATGAATTTAATAATACATGATGAATTTATTTTACGTGATTCAAAGTAGGTAGGTAAGTAAATGTTTTCGATACGTCTCTACGAAACTAAAAGCCACTGCCTAGGCTTCGTCTCATAATAATTATTTTGTTTTTTTTTTAAGATTTACAATATTAATTTTTTTTACATGTACTACCATTTTAGTGATCGAAAAAGGTTTGTTTTCACAATAAACACTCGCCTCTTTACTACATAAGTACACTTGACAAGTAATGTGCAATTTAATTAAATTATTTCCTAGAAATTATGAATAATTAAATAAGACTAATTCAAAAAATTTAGTTAATGTATCATATGATATTGTCCAACTTTAGCTTAGCTAGAAAAACTCATTTTGTATTTTCATGATATTTAGATTAGCCAGACGTCAGACGTTTTTAGTAAGGATTCACTTCTAAAATGTAACTTTTAACAATTTAACACGAGCCCCAGGCGTCTTAATGTATATTTAAGAAAATTGTGTCAATATTTCCCATTGAAAATGGCTGCTGAACAAACTAAAAAGACAGTGGAGGCTTGCGGAATGTGAATCGTATTGTAACGCGGGCGGGTAACTCTTTACACAAATTAATTATTAAAGGGACGTGTAATCTTGACTCGGCCGCCTGGGGCTCGCACAGGTTTCACGATCCACAGAAAATGCCAGATGATGTCTGTTGTATGTTTTAATTTATTATTCACCATTATCCTTTATTATTCTGCTATCACGCTCGAGAACAATCCCATAGCGTTGACAGAAGACGAAGGGCAAGAACCAGGGATGGTTATTGTAAAAACATTCGATAGTACGCAATCGAGAGGAAACTCTTTGACTCTTGTGACTAATATCCACAACATTCATTATTTTTAAGAAAATTGTGTCAAATGAAAGGCTGCAATGTTATAAACTTTCAGGCAGTTGTTTGACTAACTACGGCTAACTGTTTCAAATATTCTGTCTTGCGGAATATGGTAGTCAGGTTGACGCAACTACAATTTTAGATACCTAGAGACTCAATTAATAAAAAAAATCGGATGAAAAACATCAACATTAAATATTTTTGGTAAATCGTTGTACCTAATTATTAGGTCGCGGGCACGACAGGAATAAATTATTAGCATTGCGAAGGGGTATTTTGCCTTTTCTTTGTTAGTTTTTAATGTTGTTTGACAGTGAATCATTTTCTGAAGATTTTTATTATTAGTAATAATAATGTTGCACTTACAGTTGATAAAAACTCATTATTCTAGTTTTTGTGTATATTTTATTAGTTGGCGTTAAGAAAACAAAACTAGGCTTACATTATTAATAATAATGTATTTCTCTTGTTTATTTTTCACAATAAAGAGTTTACATACCTACATACATACATAATAACCTAACCTAAAAAAAAACATTTTAGATACAAGCTTTTTGCTGACAAGTGCATTGTCATCTGTCCTACGTAATATGTGAACCAAATTTCAAATCCACCGGACCAACCACTGAAGAGTTCCCTCCGGCGGAGATGGTCCTGGCTGAACCACCAGAATTTTAGTACTAGATTATAGTATTGTCATCTGACTTACACGAGTAAGCAAATTTACAGCTCAATCGGATGAAGATACTATATGCTTCAGAATTCGTATGATACCACCCGGATACACATATTTACATACACACGTTGCAAGTTAATATAAAGCTTGTAATAATAATAAAAAATTAAAAAAAATTGTGGCCAGTACGAATTTTAATTATACATAGACGCTGATATTGATAGATAAATTGCCCTAAATTAATTTATCAATTAGCATGCACGTTTGGAATTACCTACATGTCCGTAAGCCCGCATATTGTTGTGGTATGGCATGGCACAGCACTATGAGCGGGATACAACTCGAGAGAGTAAAGTGTCACAACAAATGACGTTTAGATCGGCGCAAAAAGCGATAGGTGCGATGCTAACGTATGTTTATAATCGAAAGCTACATGTCCCGATATCTACAAGACATCAGAAATTTCTTCTTGCTTAGGTATATCTAGCTCATCAGTTCTAGGTATACTTCTCTAGTACAACTGTACTATCTTTCAAGTCATCAAACTAGAGGCAGAGATTCATTCACGACCATCGCGCACCTCATCTGCTTGCCCTTATTTGCTGAAACGTGTCAAGACAGCAGAAATTTCGCTTCCACTATTTTCAGATGCACCGAAACTTACCTACAACATCGTATACTTTCACTGCCTCAGTATTACAGCTAATGTTACATTTTCACTTTTTAGGGTAGTTTAATTTAGACCCAATGTCGCAATGACAATGTGATATTTTAAATCCGAGAAAAGGGAAACGTAGACCCTGAAATATTGGACCAGTAAGATGTTTCATTATTCATATATCTGGAAAGACCGGTCCATTTTATTCAACGTTTTGATCACATTTACAAAAGATTCTGTTTCGGTTTTGCTTGCGGCCGTAACTACGAGGTCTCAGTTTTTTTCTGGAATATTTTAGCAGGCATTGCTTCCATGCTGATCTGGGAGTAAAGAAAAAACCCTCGCAGATGGCAAAAGCCCATCGAGAGAATGGGTATAGGAATCATGACTTATACGCGATGCGGCTAGCAACCCATCACTATTTTGATTCCCCTTTCCGCCTACGAGGCCTTTAGGTCTTGTTACCTTAGGCCCTGGTCTATCCCATAAGGGATAAAGACGTGATTTGTGTGTGTGTGTATTTCAGCAGGTGGCTGGCTAAGGTCGACTGAAACCCCCTACAAAGATTTTTCATATAAATTTTTGATTCAAAATTCACTCCCGACGCGTGACGCGGTTCACTTAGAACATCGTCAATGTATCGAAACATTTGTCAATCATAATTCAAAATCTGAAAAACATTTACAGGACTATTTTGGGGGCGTCCATTAATTACGTGAGGTATTTAGGGGGGTCGAGCCGAATCTTACGTTATTTTTTTTTAGCAGAAAATGGTGTAAAACTTCGTGAAAAATAAGTTAAATTAAAGTTGAATGAAAATAAAATCGTCTTGAATAAAATATGACAAAATCTGACACAATTACTATATTTTTGTCTATAAATCCAATACTTTTATACCCAAAGTAGTTTTGAAAAATCTCACGTGAGATTGGGGTAGGGCGGAGGGGGTCGAGAAAAATCTTACGACATCTCACCAAGGGGGGGAGGGGGGGTCAAATCCTTAAAAATGCCTCACGTAATTAATGGACGACCCCTTAGATAAACTAACCCAACCATCTGCTGAAGCATTCTGGAACAATTTTAACAGACCTAACTATAATCAAAGCCGAACCTTCGTTTCCAGCTTTGTAAGTAACATGTTTCGGTCGGACACTATTGCTCTTATATCGATCAAACTAGTGCCGGGCTGAGCAGTCGGTGCCAGAGCGCTCACGCCCGCCGCGCCGCACTAATTGGACGGTAATGTCACATCTCGTTTGTTTCGTTGTGCAAAATGCCAAAGGACTTTACGCTCTTATGCAAAACAATTGTATCTCAACTGTAAATTTTAAAGTTTTCTCTTTGTAGGTACTGTTTTATTTCCGTATTGTGTGCTTTTGGATATTAAGTTATTATAGCTACACTTCTATAACTTAGGAACACGTTTTACGACTTTTTGCTTTCTACGACTATCGAATAGAAGAAGATACCTAAAAAAATATTACCAGGCAAAATATTTTTGTTGTATTTAAACGAAGTTTCTATTTACAAACTGTGCATTAACAATATTGTAAAGGACACTAAAAAATACCTAATAATCGAAAGGTAAAATTTCAGAGAGCATCAGCTTCGTTTGCAGGAAAACCTAATTTTATCCTAATTTTATCTTTTGTATGAAACATACGTAGCCGCAGCACCCGCTACGCTCGTAGCTCGTAGCTCGTAGCTCACTCGTAGGGAATTATGCACTTTCACTAAATGAAAAAAAAGGCTGTGTATAAAGCATAGGGGAAATAACCAATTAGAGTGATAGGTAGTAAGAGCTATGAAATTATGGCAACACATCAGTCTTTTTCAACTTATACCATTTTAACACTTAATTTTGGCGATTGTTTTTCTTTTACCCTCTACATGGAACAAGGTCACTTAAGCAAGTAAAATTTTGATAATATATCTACTTTTTGGTTTTTATTAAAATTAATTGAGTTTAATTCTTTATGTTACACAACGGCTGAAAATTAATTATCCATATCGATTATAATAGCTGCTTGCTCAACTTTAGTGACCTGCTTGACCTTCGACCTTCGGCTGGCCAATCAGAATACGGTAATCGCCAATTTCGGCTTGGCGTTTTTTTTTTCATATGAATCACATGGAATTTCCTCTCTATTAGGTTGTTGGCTCTATGGGATTGTCTTTACGGGAATACATATTTTTTAAATAAAAAATGATGCAGCTATATAAAATACAAAAATGCAATCCAATTACAAGAATTTCACCCGAAGAGTGCCTTAACCACTAAAATATTGGTCCATCAAACCTCCATTCAGAAAGATTCGACTTCACACCCGTATAGAATGATAAAGCACGTCAGACAGATAGAGTTGAACAAGAAAAAGTGGGCGTGGCGTCCCGCCCAGCCCGCTTCCTTGTCACCGCCAGCCTCCCCGGGACTTATCTCGTGAGCTAGCTATAAAACAGATATGCTCGCAATGTGTTACTAAGTAATAAAGCGGCGCCATTTTGTCTTCTGCCTCCATGACAAACGATGTAATAACTGGCTTTATGAGCGCGGAAAAGCGACCCGGTGCCGC
This sequence comes from Pandemis corylana, assembly GCA_949127965.1. Classification (NCBI taxonomy): domain Eukaryota; kingdom Metazoa; phylum Arthropoda; class Insecta; order Lepidoptera; family Tortricidae; genus Pandemis; species Pandemis corylana. The sequence continues at coordinate 5,856,598 of OX421858.1, read as the reverse complement.
GATCAAAGCGCCCCCTCCCGTTTTACGCTTGTTACTCTCCTTTGATTATGAAACTAAACGCGTATAATACAATCATTCTACTGTTCTACGTTACAAAAAATATTATTGTCAGTTGTTACATCGTTGTTTGTTGGCTTCAGCGTCGCTGCCTGATGGTGTTTGCTATATTTGTTCTTAGTTGTTGAATACGTTCTTCTACATTTGAGTAAAACTTTGCAACTCTTGTACAATGATATATTACTTGAGAGTAGTACAAAAAAAACGAAAGGGTACATCAACAAACATAAACAAGGAAACTCGCGCTTTTATCCTCGGGTTTTACTTATTCTCGATAACATTTTTGATACGATATCCCGTCCCGACAGCGTTTTTTGGTCGAATGTTTTCTGAGTATTTTTGACAGAAACAGAGAGTCACCCATGATTTAGCATTCAGACCTTTTCAATTTGACCCAACACCGGTCGGTGACTCAGATCTAATAGTACCCAAACCCAAAAGGCACTGTTTTCAATCAAATCAGTAGGTAGCGCACACCGAGGTTATTTTTCACTTCTTAGCGGTTATTTTTTGAAGGCGGATTTATTTTTGTTTAATTACATATTGTTTGTAGTAACTGAAAATCTCAGTAAATAATTGTATAACTCAATAAAATACACAATACTCGTACGGTAGGAACAGTCAAGCCGGCGCGCAATCGCGACCGATGCTGGAGGCCACTAGCGAGCGTCTGCTCAGCAGACCACCTCCCAAGCATCACGCTGTAGCTCTACTATAGTATCAGTTCAGCGGTGTGCCAAATAGAAACCCCAATTTGTTTTCAATCCCTGTCCTACCTTGATGCTGGATCCCTATAAAGAGGCTCAGAGGGCTAGCAGACCTTTTCCTTTGTGAGAAATATCCTGATTCCCTAAAGTAATTGAAATAATTATTCATTAGCCTTTGAAACGTATAATTAAGCCGTAAAAAAATTCTTAAGTAATTCGATTTTTACCCGTTTCTTGGGTTCCGCACACAAAAGATATAAAACTGAAACATTGTATCGAGCTCTCATATGTAGATCAGTCAGGTCAATTTGTATATATACGAACACAGCCTGCTCATTACCTGACCTACGTATGAGTGTTTTTGCGATGGCTAACCGTAACGAAATGAAAGCTAGTTCTATTGAGTATTATAAATTAATACGTTTTGCCAAAAGTATTTGAATTGAAACACTTAGTAGAAGGTCTCCATTACTGTGTGTTTACTTACTTACTAAGTGAATTACTTAAGGGTGCATTACTACGACCACCTATGGAGTCATTATTATTTTAATCCAGCCAAACCAACATCCCGGACGGCCACGTCGAGAGTGGAATATCACTCTATTATTTATGGAGGCGTTCGATACGCAATACAAATTATTGTTTTCAAAGTATAACGTTTAGGGGAGCGCGTTGTTTGCCGTGCGACCCTCTGGGGTCTCACCGACCCAGGACAATCGAATAAGACTCTTATTTTATAAGTTTCAAAGCGATATTTTCATTGGGAATAATCGTGATAAAATGCTTTTTTGATTTGAAGTTGCTAGGGGTAGCAATCTTTAACAATTGAATTTCGATTCCACTGTCGCTTTGTGCGCTGATAGGCCTTTACGTCGCAGAGACAGGCCACGGGTGTTTGCGTGCGGTAATTGATACGAAGTGACAGATACTGGGGGATACTTTTTCAGCCTCCGGGGTGGAGGGAGTGTTTTGACATCCCGCGGAAAGAGATGGGTGTGATTTGAAGTGCCCTTTGTGGAATTATACTCGCGCGCGGCGTCTTTAATATTGACTAATGCATTTCACGCGATGGGGTGGTTTAATACGACAGGTGCGTGCTCTGGGAGGCTGGGTTTAGACACTAATTACTTACTGGCCTTTCGGTTATAAAAAAAGTAACGGTTAAGTCCTCGGTCATTAATGTTTATTTAAACCTCGTAGAGAAATGCAAGAACCATCTAAAATAATTTTAAAGTTGAATTGGATCCGCATCGATCAATCGGGCCGAATCGAAAACATAAGAGACTAAGTTAATTATCCCCCAAAAACAAAACAAAGACACAGACAAAGTTATTATCCTTTCTTCATATGGCCATTAATATATTGCTACTGCTGCTACTGTCCAAGCAGAATCCGATCATGAACATCTATATTACGCATACATATAGGAGTACATACCATATTTACTAGTAGGTAGGTACAAGTTCTTAGCAGTAATTTTTGGGAAGGTGATAAAAAATAATAATGTCGTAGAGAAATGACTTGAAGTTCAGTGTGGAAGTGTGGTGCATCAAAGACAAGAAAGTTGGTGACACGGGTATCTGCGGCTACGCCCACCGCGGGGAGAGGAGGGATAAGGGGGGTTTTATTTGGTTGTCTAATATAGAATAATTTTTAATGTGTCAACTTACAATTAACGTCGTACTAATGAAATTACTAAAATTATAGAGCTCTAAATATATTAATTAGAGATGAGACGGCTGCTGGTGCCGATGAATGTCCTTAATTAAAAAATAACATCCAAATATGAATTTACGCGGTTGCTTAAATCATTGATTCGTTCAAGTGTTACCTACTAAACAGAGGTACGTCCTATTTCCAACCTTGTCACTCTGAAACCAATACAAGATAAAATAGCCTCGTTTGTGTCACAAATGTCCTTGTGAAATATCCGCACAGCCTTCCTATGTTTCTATATGAACCCGAACATAAGTATACCACACAAACCCGAGTATCACCAAGACAGTGGTGGATTTAGGTACACATTTGCCGCCAAGTAGGCTATAGGTACAAGTTGTGCTGTCAACATTACGTATATTTTTTATTTCTGATAGACTTAAAACATTTTTTGGCCTACTTTGCCGCCCCTCAAGCTATAGCGCCCTAGACTCCAGCCTACTAAACGTTCTGGTAAATCCACCACTGGGTCGTTGTCAAAAAAGTGGCACCGCCATCTGTCAAACAGTTTCTCTATTAGAAGTTTTTTTTACAAAGCATCATTCTTATCATTAAATTATCAATACATATTAAAATACACTTTTTAAATAGAGGCCAAATGCTTTAAAATAAATGATAAGTATATTTTAGCCAGAAAAACTTTTGGTAAGTTGTCGCTCACCTGCAGTGTCCCAACGCCAGCCACTCATGTTTCGAGTTAGTAAAAACATATAAATTATTAACATAACTTAGTCTGAGTAATCGTTTTTACTTTCATAGATGGTCATGATTTAAAACCACAGTGATGAAAAGTAATACTGAACTCATAAAAATAATTATTAGCAATTAAAGTTTGTCCACTGCAGTTTTTGTCGCTTACCTGTCATCAGGGAATGGTACCGCTGTGGTAATACTATTTCGAATTACCTAACGCACCCCGCACGCATAGAGCCCTTCAACCATCAACTAACGCTGTTAGAAGTAGCAAGTCGTCATTGAGCCGTTGTCAAAAGTTACAAACCAACTTCTCACGCAAGCGGGAGTTTGTAATGGGTAAGTAGTCGTTAGTTTGTCTTATATATTTTGCTGATTGAGTGATCGTTTTGATTTAATTGTATTTTATAGCACGTGGAACGTGGATTACTTTAACGTATATAAATATGTATTTCATTAACCAAATATTTAATTTTTATTGATGGTATAACGTATAACCCCAATTTTGTCCATCACCTGTATGTCGTTCACCTGTAGGTACAAAGAAGTCAGGTAAACGACGCATGCGGAAGGTGAACGACAATTATTCCTAACTTATGTAGAAACAAATATATAGGTACCTCAAATTAAGGATAATCCGCAATTGTATGCAGAATATCAACGAAAAAATTTATTAAAGTATGAAAAAAGAAAAGCCCAAAAGAAATACCCATTAAGGAATGAATGACTGCTCGTCAGCAAAAAATGCAGAGAAAAAGGTGTAGAATAACGAAAAAGAAGAAACTAAATTTTTAAATTTGTGTTTATGATACTGATCTCAATGATTCCAATGAATCAAAAATTAAATCTCGTTATCAGTTTCATGTATTTTTTATTCAACAATTTACTTACCTGCACCCATTGTCGTTTACCTGCTAATAGTTCCAGTCCAATTCTATATTAGTTTGTCACCAACCTGCACCTATTGTCGATAACTTGATGTAAATAGTCGTTCACCTGACATCAAATGTCATTCATCTGTTTACCACTTATTTTCCAAATACCTGTAGGTATCTTTTAAAATAATAATATAAAAACTTCCCTTTACGTGATATCGATTATTTGACTATATTTCTACCGACTGTTATAAAAATATATTCGAAATTGAGTATTTTCTAAAATAATTCAAAAGTAATTCAGCGGTGCCATTTTTTTGAGAACGACCCCTCTGCCCAACATCCAACATCTCACAAGACGGTATTACCCATTTCAAATTGTTTAAGAGTTCATTTTCAATGCTCCATTGAGCATACCATACCTATACATATATCTAATCATCCTATAACTAGAATGCCTGATGATTAACACGAAGTACCTACTTAGTTACTTACCTAAGTGTTTTCGTTGCACAGATATAGACTCTTTTGCACGTGTGCTTCGTCGTAATAGGTATTATTTCCGTTGGTTCAACCCTTTCTAGCAATTCTAGCATAAGGTAAACATCATAATTAGGTAAACGTAAAAACGGAAATTCTTTAACTCAAAAACTAATGAAATTATTAGCACTGAACATATGATTCTGTTTTTCTTATTAACTCAAAACGAACAAAAACACTAGTACTTCGCAAAGGCACGGTTAATTCAATTAACTTTCAAAACGTAAAAGCTAAAAACATCAGTGAATGCAAATTAAATCGACATTAAAGTATCAAGGGCGGATCAGGCGGTCCATTAATAAATCAGTTCGCTAAAACCGTAATTGTAATCTCAAACAAGAGCAGGGCGCGTGTTTGTTCTAAAAACATTATTACAATAAGTTTGGGTTCGGTTCGCCGCCGCGCAGCGGGCCGTTCACACGCCGCGTGAACCGTGCCGCTGCCCGCGTGTTTACATTACATTTATTTCTTAGCTGGAGGATCGGGGTCGTGAAGGAAGTCTTACAGGACTCACGCCTGCACTGCACCTGACCCCATGACAAGAAAGAAACTGCTAAAAACGGAGCAGTTGAAATCTAGATGGTGGATTCTGCAATTACTCAGATTCTCACGGATCCGTATTGTCTTTCTCTAGCTCTGCAAAGACATAATTAAATACGATAACATTCAATATCAACATAATCTGATCTTGTACATAATTAATTATCTTAAAAATGATCTCGACGTTTCGACCACATCACTCCAAAATCCGAATCCGAACAAAATCCGAATTTGCACTGGCAACAGCACACCTATTAACAAAAAAAATTACTTCTATGATTAGCCACAGTCATATCTACACGAACGTTTACTCAAATCATCGTGGTAACTAATGAGTTGTTTGTGCCGCCGCGTCGGAGGGTGTCGGCGCGGCGTCGAGGCGTGGCGGCCGGGGGCGCCCCGCCCAGACACTCATCTGCTTATCTTCCCACACGACCTTTACACTATCATTCAACTGGATTTTAGGAATGTAGGAAACCCTAAACTAAGGCTGAGTAATGTCGACTGTAATTTTGTGACTGTTTGAAGTCAGTGTTGTAGTTACGGTGTGAAATTAAAGTAGAGAGTTTATTTAGAGCAAAGAAAATTAGTCGGATTCTTGTAAACTGATTTACAATAGACTAGTTTTCACCGCAATCTTTACGAGTTGGTGTAGTTAATTAAACACCGCCATGTCTTTAGCTTGCTCGCTCAGATAGAACATATAATTTCAACGGATTTACAATACGGTTTAGCTTTCAATAAAACGCCATGTTTATCTTTGGTAGACTACGAACCGAACAATTATGTATGCATGATACGAGGAGCGGTGCAGTGGGTACGGCTACAATGGAATTTAGGAATTCTCCACGCTCCGGGTTAAAACAATAGGGAATGCAAGCGAGGGGCTGGAGCCAGCTCGAGCTCGCGGCAGCTTCGAGCAGGCACCCTAACTCCGCTAGCGGTTAAACCAAAAACAAACTCAACTATATCCAAGCCTATTTTGTAGGTTCTTCGTGATGAACTTTCAATTCATTCAATTGTTTAATCATACCGCATACGATAGTTTTAATTATATCTGACTTTTAGTGAATTAGATTGGCGAAAGCGTCAAAACTTTTTGCGAAAGACTTCACACCAGCAATAGCGGCAAACCAGTTAAACCAAGGCATAATCATGTGAACACAAAAGAGCGTCGTCGGCTTATCTTAGCAGGAGGACAATGGCAGTGCGGAGGTGCCCGCGCCCGCACGTCTGGCGCTGGCAGCGGCATATTCCGCGCTCGAGTGCCGCCGAATGCCGCACAAGTGCTAAGCCCGCCACTCCACAGCCCAAGTTAATGGGGCTTTTGTCGAGCTACCGACCGGCCCTTGTAATGCAATTAACTCCCACAATGGTGCTATCGCTGACGAATTAATTTTTAAAGCTTCTACAGCGAAACGGAGATCACGGAGCGATTGTATTGCACAGGGTGCGGCTTACACCATTTCCATAATAATTGTAGAATTATAATACCGATTTAAATGTGCATATTTGATTTGTACTTTTAAAGTTTGTAGTTTTGTGCAGACAATACTTTCTTCAAATTGTACATAGCTTTATACCATGTATGATGGATAAGCCGGCCATGTAGCTGTAGGTTAGGTAGGTACACAACACAATACCTGCATAGTTTGGTATCCATATTATCCATTAATCATGCACACGTACGTTTGCTGTTGTTCAGTGTAAAATCTTGTTTTTTCTGAAACCTACTGAAAAAAAGCTAGTTAATTAATTTCATATCGAAATACCTATATGTATACTTATGTCTTTGAAACAGCAAAGTCGAGATTTAATTAAGTAGTTCCTCATGTTAAATATAAACGTATTAATCCATTTCACTTCAACTCGATCACATGAATATTCAGTTTCAAATTCTGCAACTTCCAATTTAATCCCGATGTTAAATAGAAATGTATCTCTGTCTGAAAAACGTCAAAAACTCATGTCATATTATTTATGAATGAGTATTAAGTGTGTGAAAGGTTGCCGACTGGTGTTGTGATTGGTCTGGTGGCACAATGACGACCACCCGGAGGCAGGAGCGCACTCGGCTGGAAGAGGCAGCCGCGCGGCACTAAGCCTACCGAGAACCACCAAAGATCGCCATAATACGCGAACACGTTTTTTCAAACCTCAACAACCCGGTCAGTTGCTGCCGTTGTTGCCAAAAATTGGACCGTACCAATTGTCCGAAAATAACACGCCACATTATAATGTATTGATCGATTGCTTACAAATAACACAATACCGATATCGGCTCCTGAATTCGAATCGGAACTTAAATCTACTGAGATGCAGTACGGTAGCTATAGAAATATTTAAATTGATTTTTCTTTGAGGCGAAGAATTATAATTTATGTTGTAGGCAGCCAGTGAGTTGAATATTTGAGGATTTAGAGATTAATTTTATTCTAGGTACGAAATTGTCATTAAGCTCAGTCTGTTTGTTTTGTAAATAATTACAAAAGTATTAACACAAATATAAACTAAAACTACCGCTTACCTCCAATCATTAAGCTTAGATTATTTGCTTCTGCATAATTAATTGTTTTTTTAAATCGTTATGTTATGACAATCTTAACTAGGTACTACCTACCACGTTTTGCTGAAAAAGTCAACATTAAAGTCGTGGTAATTACGAGTAAACATTCATTTTAAGGCACTTATTAATAAGTTCTTCGATACTCTTAACCAAATCTGAATGAGAATCCCTCCGAATAACAGTAAAAGTCTACAAAGTCCTTTTTTTTCAGGTGTGGTTCAAGAACCGTCGCGCGAAATGGCGGAAACAGAAGCGCGAGGAGCAGGAGCGCTTGCGCAAGCTGCAGGAGGAGCGAGCGTGCGGGCGGCTGCGGCCGGCGCCGGCGCACTCGCCGCCACGCGCGCCGCCGCCGCCGCGCTGCTCCGACGACTCCGACTCCGATCTCGAGGTCGCTTGAAACAGTCACCCCAACAAATACTTAGCCTCAAGTGACAAAACTCAGAGTTAAATTTTAGCATTGAGCTTTTTGCTACGGAATAGTGACTGCGGTTTAGAAAACATATGAATTTTACTTTAGTTCTTTTTTTGTGATATCCCTACTTACTTATGCTAGTATATGTTTTTGATGACTAATCCTAAATCTGAAAAAGGTACGGATTTGATAGTTACACTCATAACTATTTTTGGGATAAGACACTACCAGTCCGATTTTTAAGTATAATGTGAACAGTAAAGAGATAACTATCTATTCTGAAGTGCGGGATATTAAGTAGTATCACTTAATCCATAGAAGAAGTAGCTAGCCTGGCCCGACAACGAGGTCAACAAGCCCTACACGAGGACTTTTTCATTTCTTGGCAATAGAGTCATGCGTGTCTCGCAGATTTTCCACACGTGACATACGTAGGTAGGTATCATTTCCCTACATCAGCAAAATTGAGAACGATGTAACGAATACTTGTCAGTGAAGAGGGGCGCGGTCACTTTCCCGTAGAAAATTTGGACAGTGTCAAATGCTTAGCATAAAAGTTAAAGACAGTGTACACAATGACTCTTACCGTGCAATGTGTTGAATCTACATAAGAGTTTCAATAAGACACTTATAAAGTATATTTCTAAACAACTCTATTTAAAAAATCGTGGTTGGCTAAACTGACAATTATAAATAATGAAGGGTGTAAGTGAATGGTGAATTAATTTTGTAAAAAACAGTGCAGTTTCGTCAAACACTAGTGCAATCGAAACAAACGGCGTAATAGTGGACTTGATGCAAAAGCGGCCAGTCGCGACGGTGTCGACACAGACTGCTCGTCGCAATTTGTACAATTTTTCGTCAATCCGCTTTCATAAGAACTAAATTTAATTAGAAAATTATTGTGAATTTGTTATTACTGTACAAAACGGATTACTCATGTATGTAAGGCATGTACTACATAGTTGAAAAAAAAAGCTGTAGCACTGTCTACCGCCGCGCGCGTTTACAACTATTTATGAAAATAATTAATTCAAAAATGATGAACAATGATGTGTAAGTTTCCTCTATTGATACACCTACATGGGTGAGTAATCCGTGAGTTCAGGAATAATACGAGTAGGTACCTAACTAATTAAAATACATACTACTTAATAAACATAATGGAGCAGATGAATTGCGTAGAAACTGTATAATAGTTCGTGAACTCATCACTGGAGTACCGATATTTATTATTTGAAATTGAATATAGCATTAATGTATACATATTATATATTTAAGGTACCTAATACCACATACTTAAATACAAATGTTATGCATTAAATAATCGACTTACGTAGATATAAGATATATTATATGTATTTAAAAATGAAGGCAAACAGGCATTGAATAAGTGCAAGACTCGGGTTTAAAAGTGTAAGTAAGTAATCTAGAAACAAGTTATATCATTAATCATTATACGGAAACAAGACATCGCATTGTCAGTTGAGCACAAAAGAACTTTATGTATAAAAATCTGGTTAGTGAGTTTATTTCGTCATTTTGTAAAATAACCAAATCATTATAAGTAAACTGCTAACCCTAGAGCTGCTTTCTGTTGGATATTATTGGATGTTAGTAATTTTGGGCGGTCAACAGATGCGTACTAAATTTTACAGTTTAGAGATACCTAATATTATTATGATTTAATACGATGATTCATTATAACACGATTGCATATGTATACAGTGTGTTTATTTTATACGGGCATATATTTTAACAACTGATAATTATACACATAACTAACGTAAAAACATGTGTAACAGCAACCTTATAAGGTGAATTTTATTTTTTCTTAGCTGTGTTTTTAGCAAGCAATGTATCAGATAATGCGTCGATTAAATTAAGTTAAACTTCGTAGGTTCTGGTACTCGTTGAAAGACTTGGGAGTCTCCACCGGCGGCGGCCGCAAGGATTTCGATAATCCTTTCTTTTCTTTTCGCGACACGCGGACCGGCTCGCGAGTTTCCCGATAAGACTGCGCCAAATACGGAAGTGGCAGCCGGATGACTCAAAAACGAGATTGCTTAAAATTGTTTAATTAGAAAAGGATTACAATAATTAAAAAAAGATAAAAATTATATGATTTGACTCGCTCGATGCTAGAAACGAAGTGTCCCCGCGGTTGCGCGGCCGCATCGCCCAGGCTGCTACACGAGCCGCCGCGTCAGCATTTTCGCCATCGTAGGTTTTTTTACGAGGTCAAGTCGAATGGCATCGGTTTCGTGCTGTGTGCATGCAATGCTCTTGGTCAGCGCTTGACGGAAGTAGGTATAGTAGGAAATATGTAACACGTACTAACCTACCTACGTAAAACGTCATAACACCTTATGTCAAATGAAATTGTACGCGTTACATTGCTTTTAAGGCAAACGTAAAAAAAAAAATCACGCTTCAATAATTAAAGTTACTAGGTAACAAAATATCATTCTCACATGATTTGTATGATCGTTAACTACATCTGGATAAAATATCTGCCTGTATGAAATTTACACACTGTATGTATGTGTAGTATGTATAGGTAAAGCATTACTTAGTAAATACTATAAAAAATACAAATTTCGCGTTCCTTAGTCTTCGAACTCCTCGTCCAGGTCAAAACAGTTTCACAGAAAGCAGTCCTACCTAAAGCGTAATTTGCAGAAAATATGTACATACTAATAAATACCTACTTTAAATGTTCCCAAGCAGAAGGAACCATAAATACATTTCAGATAATTTAATGAATAATAGCATCGTTAAAACTGTAAGCATTCTTGCGTAGGTACGAGCTAGACGAATCTGATCTGGAGATTTTTGTTGCAAAGTTGTCACTCGATTTAGAAAATGTATCGTCTGCTTAAAATGACTTGAGACTTTCCTTGAAGCCGATGGTGTGTAGGTATATAAATATTGCCTAATTACTTTTACCTAAGTAGGAACTTCCACGTAATTCAAACCATTAAAATATTGTTCATTCTTGGTATTGTTAAATGCAAATACATTACGAGAAAATTTCAATTCAGCATCCAATTACCTAATATCGGACAATACTATTGTATCTAAACATATACCTACTTATATAAGTTCAAAATTGAAATTTCTCAGAATTGCGTATATGATGTTGACTGTATACAACTTGCTTTGTATAGAAGAAGATTTTAACTCTATTTAGCTTGAACTAAATCATGACAGTACGAATGGGAATGTATCTCGATTCTATAATGTGCAATCATTATGTGTTAGAGTGAGATCGATAAATCATTCGTGCATGCTCAGCAGCAGTATCTCTTCTTACCTTCAGTCTTACCTACCGACTAACATTACTAGGTAGATTAAATAATGTTTGAAAACTTATATACCTACCTAGTAATTCATATGGAAGGAGAACTAAACTCTTACCGAATACTCGCGACATTGAATATCCTCCCAAAGGAATTACTAACTGAAGTGATAAACACTGCCATCACTCCAAAACCTGCAAAAAAACATTTAAAAATCACTACTTACCTAGAGAGAGACAACAAAGTACCTACTTACACTTAGCGACGTAGTGAACCCCTGTAACTTGCCTACTAAATAAATCCCCAGAGGGTTTTTCAATAAGGGCATAATAACTCCAATTCTGTATATTATTTTTTATTATATTAAACGAATAAAAAAAAACCTACAACCTAAAATTGCATTATCATATTACAATTTATCTATTAGCCATATCATTATTAAAATTAACATCCCGTGAATACACAACTGTATTTTTTTACACACTGCAGTTACCTACATGTTGATATTACGTTTTTGAATAGCTAGTTAGTCGACTTCCTTTTATACTATAGAATAAAGCAGGATTATGAGCAAAAAAAAACATAATGAAGTATTTATCTGTAATAAACTTTCTCTGATATTTAATCAATGCATTTATTATTTCAATATCCTTCAAGGCATCAAAGTTGACGTTCTCTCAGTTCAATTTCAGTGTCTCTTCTTTTAGTGTACCTACCTACACTACCTGGGTAGGCATATATCGACAACTTATTTTATTATTACACATAAACGGATAACTCACGTATAAAAAGTCGAGTGATGCTCGACATATTTCGTAGTCCTTTTTCCAAGAGCGCTCGCCCCGGCGGCAGCGACACGAACACCCTTGCTTGCTTGCTTGGGCTAGCGCTCTTGGAAAAAGGACTACGAAATAGTCCGAAACATGTCGAGCATCACTCGACTTTTTATACGTGAGTTATCCGTTTATGTGTAATAATGATTAAGTCTCACGGTAGTTTCAAGTTGAAACTTATTTTATGTTTATCGGATTCAAGACGGATACAATTTCAATTGTGTTGCAGTGATACTAAATAGACTTAACTGTAAATATGAATACACACATTCAGACATAATGGAACTTTTTCCCAATAAATCACAGAAAAACTACCTTGGCCTTTCTTTCTTCACATTTAGTCATAAACATAAATGTCATTTTGTTCCGAGGAGGTTTCACAGTGGAATGCGACTTAAAAACAATGCGTGTGTGTGATTGCTGGACATGAGAAATACAAAACCCGTTGATAAGATATTTATGTGGAATTTCAGTGGACTTAAAATTATGATGGTAACAGCGAAAGTAAAAACTGGTACTTGAACTCTTGGTCTTATTTTCTAAGAAACTATCACGTGCGTCAGTATATCAAAACGCTGCAATATCGGAATACTGATGAGCAGGAAAACCTCAAGGTTCCGTGCCATGTGCGTCGCGTCCACGCGGTCATGGGAGCTGTCATCCTAATCATACATACCTACGAACATGTATGCATGCTAAGCAGTTACGCAATAATCCGTTAATAAGCAAGTAGTGATGGCAAGTACTACATATATACACTATAATATATCAGATGACATCATCATACTTATAACTGGATAGGTAAAGTATGTCACCTATCTAAATAAAGTTTTTTATATGAAGTAGCTTAGATATTTTAATTTTTTAGTATAAAGCACTTTTGTTGTTTGTTTCCACGGGACATTCATATTACATCATGCGTACTAATTATTTTTATTTTAAGTTATTTTAGTATTTAATTAGTCATTTGATTTTACATACATATTAACTTTATTTGGACATAGGTACTTTCATGATTTGTATACAAATTGTACATGTAAGGATGTAATTTTATATACAACTAGTTGTTGCACGCGTTTAAATATTACTTTATATAGACAAACTAAATTAACAGTTAAAATATACCTACTTCCTTGCTAGTACCTTACATGTTCGTTAGTACGCTAACGGGATTAGAAATATTAGCTTTTTCGTTTACAAGCTCACTTGTTTCATTGCATTCTTTGAAATTCTTATAGTTCACAAGACTGAAGTCACAGATCAAACCTTGGAACACATACTTATTTATGCACTTTTTTAAACACTAAATTTTGCAAATAAAAATGCCGTCAAGGGCTGTTTTACATGTATTTTTTGAAATTACCAGTGCATTCGGAAAGATCATCATTTCGTTGCCAAGATGCGCCGCAAGAAACTTGGCAGAAAGTATTTTTTTTCAAAATAAAATACCCTGCAACTACACAGTAAAAGAAAAAATAAATCAACAAGAGAAAACGGAAAACCATATGCGTAACAATATAGGTACCTACCTAATACCTAGCTTAGCACACATACCACATAGCAATATTTATGTCACTGTAAACAATAATAATTAAAAAATACATATACATGTATTAATAAACAAACTACAATAATATAGGTACAATGTTTACATTCATTCACATTAACAAATCACGTCTTTATCCCTTATGGGGTGGACAGAGCCTAAGCCTTAGGCCCTAAGGTAACAAGACCTACAGGCCACGTTTAGCAAGACACTGAGGGCGTAAGGTGGAAAGTGGAATCAAAGTAGTGATGGGTTGCTAGCCGCATCGCCTATAACATGATTCCTATGATTTTCGCCCATTCCCTCGATGGGTTTTTACCATTTGCGCGGGAAGAGAAGCAACTGGTACATTCTATGTTTTTTCTTTGCTCCCAGACCAGCGTGGAAGTAATGAGGAAGACATTTTATTCTTTAATAATTAAATCTTAAAATCTTAATTAATCAAGATGAGGACGTCTAAACTTGATAAATTAAGATTTAATTAAGATAAAAGAATAAATTGATTTTCGATAGTCAAAACAGATTATTATTGGTTTCTGTATTATTTTACCTACAACAGTAGTAGATTTGTGTTTTGCCATTCATTATTAAACTGATTTGCAATCAATATTACGTCCCTATGCATTAATTGATAAAACGATTCTAATATGAGTTTTTCGTTTTTCCAGTCGGAAGTCGGATTGATTTGAAACTTATAGCAGGTGTAGGTTAGGTACCTACGAGTACATTACCAGTTAGTAAAAATACCTTGTTTACAAAATTATTACTTTTGTAAACAAAGTTATTGCAAGAAATGCCATGCATAATGTCAGTTTTTCAAAACGATGCTGTTGACCTGTTGTTCTTCAGTGACCTAGAAAAAAATAGTAACTTCCTACTCCTTTATTGTAACAGAATATTTAATTTTTTTTTATTTGAATAGGAAGGCAAACGAGCAAGTGGGTCGCCTGATGGTAAGTGATCACCACTGCCCATAGACACCCGCAACCCCAGAGGGATTGCAGATGCGTTGCCAACCTAGAGGACTAAGATGAAACGCCTCTTGTGCCCGTAATTTCCCCGGCTGTCTTACTCTCCACACCGGAACACAGGAGTGCAAGCACTGCTACTTAGAGGCAGGATTAGCGAGTAAGATGGTGGTAGCGATCCGGACGGACCTTGCACAAGGCCCTACCACCCTAATTGTGGGTAGACCGGCATCATTTGTCTCTCTCTTAAGAACAATAAAATACAATTGTACATTTTGATTACCATTTATTTATACATGAACATGAGTTAACAGTGTACGTAAATACAAAATATTATTTTACATATCACATAACTATATTCAAAACGTGAAAAATCACAGAATAGGTACTTAATTGTTGCTCTACTTGTAGAGCTTGCACCTTACTTGGTGCAAATATTGAACGAGAAACCTTCAGAAATACCTTTGTAAGAGCCCATCTTCAGAATCTATGTACTCTTTCGCTGCAGGTACTTTGAATTTGACTTAGACAGTCGTAAAAACAAAACAATGATTATTTATTTTGACTTAGACAATCTCAAAAAAGTGCTTTGCCGTTAAACATTAGAACAAAAACATCTTTAAGTTCTGTAAAGCGTTGTTAACATTTAAGGTTAAGTCGCCCCATAGCTTACAAATACGCATAGGGGTAGGAATAAGTGTAGGCGTAGGGGTAGGAGTAAGCTAGGGGTGCGCTGTAGGAGGCGACGTAAGCAGGGGAGGCGTAGTAGCCGGAATAGCCGTAGTCAACTAACACTTGCGGCTTGGCCACTGCTGGGCCCAGCACCAGTGCTAGCACGGCTACGAACGACAGGAGCGACACCTGCAAAAAAATAAACAAGCCTGGTAAATATTTATTAAGACAGTTAATTTTTTTAAAGTGACCTAAGTGTGGGTTGTGCATCTAATGCATCTTCAACCGACGATTTTGAGTTTGACGTACGTACCACTACCACTACGTGTGACATAAAAGCTATAAAATATCTACCTAATCTAATAACTAATTATGCGAAAATCATCGGTTATGGTTAACGTTATTGTGAAAGTAACTTGGTGCAACTCACATTAAATAATTCGGTCCGCTCTTGTTAGGATAAGAACTCTCGTACCTAAATATAGTAAACTCAAATAGATAAGTTTTCGTAAGATTTTTTTTTGGCATACCTACCTAACCTAGTTTTTTGGCGGTATGACGCTGCATTGTCAATTGTGAACAGACCTCCACAACACAAATGCACCAAAATTAAAAAACCGGCCAAGAGCGTGTCGGGCCAGACGCAGTGTAGGGTTCCGTAGTTGCCTGTCACAATAAGTAGATAATATATGTATTATGAACATAATTAATAATTTTTCATTTTTATTCGTTCCTTTCGATCAATACGCCCACAATCATGCTAAACGTGGTCTTTAGGTCTTGCTACCTCAGGCTCTGTCTACCCCGTAAGGGATAGCCGTGATTTATGTATTTTTATTCGATACTACTACGAACATAGTTCACGGTTTCAAGTAGGTACATTTTATAAGTTGGTCGTTACTTGTTCAAAAGTAAAGCCAACCTGTTGCTGTGAGTTTTTCTTTAAATTTCGTTAATACTACTACCATCAATTTTTCACGTATCCAAATACAATCATTTTACTGGCAAGGGAAGGACACTTGACTCTAAAGATAATTAGAGCCTTAAAGCTTAATATTTCGCAAACGGATCCCTGAATCGAAAAATGGTTTTCCCACACCTAAAATATTTTTGAACGAGCTATCCAACGGCAACCCACACTATGGGGAAAAAACAAAAAAATAAAATCATCGCCACGATTTCTGTGATATAGGTGCAGGTAAAATTTTTTTGAAATACTTCTTTGCCCGGAAAGTTCATAATCATAATGAATTCCAAAATGATTCATCAATAAAATGTACGCCAAGGTTGAAGCCCAAATTCATAACTTCATAAAATAAATACGAATTTTAATTTACATTTTTTTAAAGATTATATGTTTAGGTAACTTACTCACCAATTTAAACATTGTGGTTGGAAGATGTTATCCAAAACAAAACACCAAAGCCTGATCTAGCGTGTAACTAGACGGGATTGCTGCAATGGCAACACGTTGTGTTATGGTGTTGGCTCCTCCCGCGGCGTCCTTATATACGGCCGTCGTCCCTTCGTGATCCGACCACTAATGATCCTGTCCTCCGATCAATGGTACCGGACTTAAGGACTTAAGGCTCGGTATTATATCAGAGAAGGTGAGCGGGGTGAGAAGGTGAGTATGGACTAACGAGCGAACAGCACCTGCAGTTGACAAGTAGATACCTATGTAAAAAACTGACAAGGTTAATAAATAATAAAAATGCTTATTATCAGGCAACGGAGCCCCACATACACATATATTTACTTATATACCACTGGATAAAAAAAATTAAGCAAAAAAAAATTATAAAAATTTGTATAACTACCTACGTATATTTGTGGTAACTTTAAAACAATTGATTTCTACATTTTTTACCTTAATTTTCTGATCGGCCCCCGAAAGTGACCCCTAAATATTGAAACCCCATTTATTTACATAACACGTCCAAACAATACTTGGAGGTCGCAGAAATGAACGTACGTAGGTACAGTCTGCCAAAAAAAGTGGTCTATCACTTGTCATCCAACATCCTATCTAAGAAATGAAAAATGTCGCTAAAGTCGATTTTTCAAGTCGACAATCACGTCTTATCGACATTATATTCTACTAGCCTTCCGTCCGCAGCTTCGCCCGCGATAAATTAATTTTCCCGTAGGAACAGGTATTTTCCCGCGGTAAAAGTAGCCTATGTCACTCAGTGATAATGTAGTTTTCTAACGGCAAAAGAATTTTTAAAATCGGTCCAGTAGTTTCGGAGCCTATTCAATGCAAACAAACAAACAATCAAATTTTTCCTCTTTATAATATTAGTATAGATGACGTGCAAAAGATTTTAATCTTAGGGTGGTAGCCCACATGATTGGCTGATGACATGCCAAGTTTCAACTTAATCGGTAGTCCGACTAGCACTTGACCGGTCTACTTAACCCTTTCGAAGACTATAATAGCTGAAAAGAATGCGCCGCAAGAAACACGGCAGAAACATTTTAAAAACAAACAAAACTAACCAACTTTATAGCCCTGCCCTGGCCTGCGACTACGTTCCGCAATGTTGGAAGTTGGAATTAGTAACGTCCCCTTAAGCGAGGACAATGTCGCATTAAGCGTTAACAGCGTCATCTCCATATCGAACCCGGATCACACGTGACAATAGCCCGTGCTTTAGACACGCACTAATCGCCGCAAAAAATTATAGTGTCCATTCAATTGATCTAACATGAGCATTGAGATTGAGGCTTCCTTTGTTATCGAGACGTTGGATTGATATCGATGTTTATAAGGCTGGTGCTGTTGTTGGTTATTTTGTCTTATTGACATTGTAGTTATAGTTCAAATCAAATCAAATTAGTTTATTTGTCATATTATTCTTGCTTCGTGTAGATTTTTCGACGGGTGTTCTCCATCTCTATCATTATCATTTCCTGCCCATATATAAAGCCTATTGCTAGACACGGACCTCTCAGAATGAGAGGGTCTTAAGCTGTATATTTCCTTTCCTACGCGGGCTCGGTGCGATTTGAGAATCCACACACAACATAGAACTGTGTACGTATGAGTGTGATTTGTGTGCAGCCGGAAATCTTACGGTAAAAGTCATTTCACCCAGAAGTGATAGCCCAGGTTCAAAACCAACATGCGCCAATGCTTAAGCGGTCAGTGATCAACCTCTAATAAGGTGTTCTTAACGGACGGAGGAATTTTGTTTTATAATGGTGTTTATTACATGGCACCGATGTGCTTGCCAGCCTTCATTATATTTCTAGATTTAAACTGTTTCTAAAAGAAATTGGGGGTTTGAATAGAGGTTGGTTGCTTATAGGGTACTTACGTTTAATTTTATGTCATTAGCAGAAGCAGCTAATCAGATGGAGAGCTCAAAATTATCTAGGTACCAGTCTCTCATAATTGCCAAAAAAATGTACGTAGGTAACTACAAATCTACTACCGTCGAGTGTGTATAATGTAAACCTAATCAAGCATGCGAATCGCATTCAGACCACTCACTCTGTGTCTGCTTCAAACGTTCTCAGTAGCTACTTCATATTCTGTGGATCGTTTAAATCAAAATCTTTAAGTATTTACCATAAGTATGCGGATCTTGGCTTGCAAAAAAAAAAACAGTCAGTTGATAAGTGATCATTTTGTGTACACATAGAACTTGCCTAAAGTAAATCGCAAAACAATTTTCTTTTGCAGCCTGCATGACTACGTTCCATGGTTAGGAACAGGTAATAGGTAATAGGTAATTAAATTTCGTTTGAAGTAAACCGTAACATGAGCTCAGAAGTTCCAAATTTAAAGGTGAGCGCACGAGCTCGAACCCCGTCTTTTCTGCTCGAGTCTATGCCTTTGTCAGACCACTATAATGGGCTATCACGGCTTACGTTTATTATAGGCACTATGTACACGGTTTAAAAAAACGTATACATACTATTCGGTATAGGATTACCATCAAGTAGCTCAGCGACTCGTTAAGAGATGGCGCCACCAAACATTTTTACCGATCCAAACCTACTAGTATAAAATTCAAAATATTTTTCGTTGAAGGTATCAACTTCATATTTCACATATTTTTGATACATACATACATATAAATCACATCTTTATCCCTTACGGTGTAGACGAGAGCCTAAGGTAACACCTAAAGGCTACGTTTAGCGTGGTTGTGGGCGTGTAGGTGGAAAGGGGAATCAGAATAGTGATGGGTTGCTAGCCGCATCGCCTATAGCATTATTCCTAAGCCCATACCCTCGGTGGGCTTTTACCATCTGCGCGGGAAGAGAAGCAATGAAGATATTTTTGATGCCATTTTAAGTATTCGCTTTACCAAAAAACGTTACCTCGTAACGTTTATTAAAGTCCTTTCAACGTACGTTTTTTTATTGAAATAGCCCTTACAGTTTTTGAGTAAAATGCTTGTGACATACGGACAGACAGAAAGACAGACGGACATCACAAAGTTATAAAGTTCAGTTTTTGCCATTTTGGATACGGAATCCTAAAATATATGTGACATGAGATCTCTTATTGCAAGGTCGTAATCACAACGTGCAAACATTAAAATATTCTAACACACCGCGTCGCACGCAGAATAGGCAGATATCTATACTAATATTATAAAGAGGCAAAATTTGATTGTTTGTTTGTTTGCATTGAATAGGCTCCGAAACTACTGGACAGATTTCAAAAATTCTTTTGCCGTTAGAAAGCTACATTATCACTGAGTGACATAGGCTACTTTTTACCGCGGGAAAATACCTTTTCCTACGGGAAAATTAATTTACCGCGGGCGAAGCTGCGGACGGAAGGCTATATAAAATAAACTCAAGAGGGAATTAAGTATGTAGTAGTGTGTAGTAATTATAGTTTCTGGTAGACTATTAATTTATTTCTCTAGAACTTACACAGCCAGATCACTATATGACAAACAACACAGCTTACACAGATTATGACGGATATGTAAATATTGTTGGTATGAAAATTTTGTTTATTCTTCAAGGATTATCACGACATCCCAAAGAACATCTCTACCAACTTTCAAAATTATGCGATTGATTAGTTTATGATAAGTCAGGATTTTATCAATCTTCTCGCAGTATGCAAGTTAAAACCTTAGCGCTAAGTAGCGACATCTAGTATCGAGAGGAAGACTACTCCGTAGTTAACGCCAGCCAACGCCCTCAAGTGTTAAATAGAGGAACTAAATTTAATTACATTCTGTACATCAATCTCATTGCATGTATACGCAACCTCGGTAGAAAGGGATACGAATAAAATGCTTTATTATTCACTCAGGTTCTTCAACAGCCGAGTTAACAAATAGTGTCTTAAGTACCTACTCGTAATTGAGTCTAAATGGGTATAAAAATTAGTATTCAAGTAGGACCTTAAGAGATTTAATCACACGCAAATTGAAAGTAAAATAAAAAAAGAAGTACTAAAAATAAATATTTATTTACATTAGTCATCATCTAGCTTTTGACGCATATTTCGTTTGGGGTTGTTGAATTTTCTCTTCTTGAACTCGACCGGGCCTTCGCCGAGGGACTCGACGCGCCTCTCCCCAAACTTAACTCTCTCAGGTTCCATTATGACTGGCGGCGGCGCCACTTCTTTCTCGGGCTTGGGTAACTGAAGGTCGATTTTCTCCACAGGTCTGTAAATAACATAAGTGCCAAGATTGTACTATCATCTTCATCAGACAAAAAAGCGTCACAATAAACACCAGTCAGTCCAGTCTGTAGAAATCCTGCTAATAAATTATTTGAAATTTAATTTTAAGTGATCATAATATAACATGACGAAATAAACAACAACAACAACAATCACTTACTTTCAAGTGTTTTGCGTATTGAAAAGGTCTGTTACTAAACTTGTGAATAAATTATCAGAATCAGTGACAGCAACGCGTTACGTTAGTAGTATTTTGTGACATTTCTACCGTCTTTCTAAATTTAGGCCACCACAGGCAGGAATCCACTCACAGATTAACAGGTAGGTTCCTTAATGGGACAAGTTCGCCTTTGTCCATATGTATTTTATTTTTTGTCAATCATGTTTGCAGTGGCGTAACTATAACGTGTGGGGCCCGTGGCAAATTCATCAGATGGAGATCCTACCTCACTATAAAGAAGTGCATCATCATCCCTTCTGTGATCTAGGTCAAGTCAGTTAGGGGTCTCGTAAAGTTAGGGGCCCATGGCATTTTGCCAGTCCTGCCACCCTATAGATACGCCACAGCATGTTTGTGTTTACTTTTGTCCAATAAATAAAGCATTTACTTACTTACTATTACCGACAATACCCGCGTCTACCATTAAAATGGTATAAAACATAAATAATACTAACTTGCTCTCCACCGTCTTCCAGGTGCCGTAGGGCTTCGCGGCGCGAGGCGCCGGCCCAAAGTGTATGCTGGCGTCGGGTGGCTTGTCTTGCTTCACGGCCAACTCCCGCATTCTCTCACGAGCCATGTGCGCCTTTACTTCTGATATTGCTTCTTTCTTCTTCTGTTCCCTAAAAATTATTAACATTATAAGAGCTATCATAACATTCGATTGAGGAATTCTAGAAATTCTATTGACCGCAATGGGTTTATTATTTTAAAATGCAGTTTTCACCAACGCAAAGTGTAAAACTTGTCTTGTAACTTGTCTTAGTACAGTTTTATTTGAAGTTGGAGTTTTTATGTACTCATTATTACTAATTTTCTTTTATGTACCAAACAACCATTTTGGTTCTTAGGCCAGCACATAACTTTATCATAATAAATAATTTCATTTGCCAATGGCAATTTTTATAGGATGATATAAAAATCATTCTTCTTTGCTGGTCTGGGAGTAAAGAAAAACATAGAATGTACCAGTTGCTCCTCTTCCTGCACAGATGGTAAAAGCCCATCGAGGAAATGGGATCTTGGGATTCATGTTATAGGTGATGTGGCTAGCAACCCTTCACTATTCTGATTCCCCTTTCGACCTATATGCCTACAATCATGCTAGACGTGCCCTTAAGGTCTTGTTACTTGAGGCTCTCTCTGTCTAACCCGTAAGGGATAAAGACGTGATTTGTGTATGCATGTATGTATTTCAAGGTTCTGAGGTGGCCTAGGAATCAATTGGTTGGTCACTTACTCTATTTTTTTCTTGACTTGCAGCTTTTTCTTTTTTGCTTCCTCTTTTTTTAGTTTTTCTTCTTCTTGTTGAGCAAGTGACAGATAATTGTCTGGTGGGTCCCATGTAGTCTCTAAATTAAAACACCAAATGTTTAAATAAAAAAAAACAAGCCTTTAGAAATTATAGCTACCTAGTTTTAAACCAATTTAAAAAGAATTCAGTCATTTTAATTTGTCATTGACATCTCAAGTTGGCTAACACATTCACTGCCTGCAACATGTATATGCATTTTCGTGACTTTCGTCCATCGCCGCTGTCACAATTTAGGCATTTGCAGCATATAAAGACAATTCGCCTAAGACAGTTTGCAGTAAACATGTTTCTGATTTAAAAAAAAATTGAATATGTATTTGTTTTTCTGTCCATATGCACATCTGATGGAAACTAACAGGTTAATACATGCATGTTAACTGGCTTCTTAAAAAACTAAACCTATCAACCTTAGTAAACTTATTTATACATACAATACCACCTATACACCCACAATCATAAAGGTGGCCTTAAGGTTGTGTTGCCTTAGGCTCTGTCTTCTCCGTAATGGATATAGACGTGATTTATGTATGTATGTACATACTACCTCAGAAATAAGAATGTTTCTGTTGCCTGCTGACACCAAATCATTGTGGTTCTATAATTTTATAAAAATATGCCAAATAAACTTGAATATGACCTACCATTGGTTTCTGTGTTCCAGAAATAGCAGCCATCGTCAGCTTTGACCTCATGCCACACTGGAGGTGCTCTAGACTGGGCTTCTTTGGCTACAGTGATAGAATTTGCGTCATTCTCTGTGGTACTGCTTTCTCTAAGCATGTTGTTTATACTCTGTTGAAGAAGTATTCTTCACTTGAAATTTGTATTAGATTTTAATTTTACTGTATAGGTCCACTTGATTGTGGCATGTGGCTATAATTTGTATGGGAGAGATGGAGAGATGTAGTCCCACTTTCAACAAAATCTCAATCAACAGAAAGCCCATCAACACCACAGTCCACAATGGGAACCACACAAAACAGACAGACCCAAAGCTATAAAATGAAATATCCCTTCTCTTCCCTTCCCTTTTCCACCTATATGCCAAAACATCAT
The DNA here is from genome assembly GCA_949127965.1 of Pandemis corylana. NCBI lineage: Eukaryota > Metazoa > Arthropoda > Insecta > Lepidoptera > Tortricidae > Pandemis > Pandemis corylana. The sequence goes on along the minus strand of OX421858.1, from coordinate 5,832,912 downwards.
GCTAAACATGGCTTTTAGTCTTGTTACTTTAGGCTGTCTACCCCATAAGGGATAAAGACGTGATTTATATGTGTATGTGAAATATAACAATAGAAATAAAGAATTTCAGGCCTGCAAGTATCCCTGTTGTTTCAGAACCATACTTTTACCAAGTTAGAGTATACCTGTGAGGTGAGGTCGGCATTGTTCTGTACATCCTTCAAGTAAGCAGCCATGGCTGCTGCCTCCATCTTCTTGAGGTCATCATCTATTTTCTCCTTCTGCTTAAACTCCTTTGTGCTCTTCTTTGTAATTGTTGATATATGTTTCTGAACATTTTCCTTGTGACGTTTTCCACCCTCGTGAAACGAAATTGACTGAAAAAACAATTGTTTCATTTAAATTAACGCATTATTGCGTAATTAAATTAATATTATAGTTCCCCTTTGCGCTGGCCTAGCCAAATACTTCCCTCAACAAATGCGCCAGAAATGCAGGCAGCGGTCGGGAAGAACTGGCGTAGAATAATCAAACGTACTATGCGACCACGACTGGTCTGTCAAGAGTATCCGACAAAGAAGAAATGAATTTAATTATTTGAAATATGTTACGCACCACTTTGTTGTCAGCAAACCAACATTTACAGAATTCGCAGTATTTTCGGGCTTGTGATTTCCAGTATTCAGTCCTGTAATAAGGAAACAGGTTAGTCACGGTTTCGAACATTAATGATCAAAATAATAGAATACTTATAATAAATACCACACATTTTCAATTTTACGATGCCAACTTCTGCTTGTTTAGAATCTTTTTTCCACTTCGTCCACTTTACACAAACACAGCTGAAATTGACTTGACTTGACTGCCAGGCCAGCAACGCTTTCTTTAGTACTTTATTTAATTTAATATTATACTCCGAGTAGAAAAATCATCTACTTGAATTTGACATTGACAGTTGAAGTATTTAGATACGCCATCTATTAGATGTGTTTCGGTTTATCACTTTCTACAGGGAGCACATTCCGCTTTGCCGTTTTAATTAATAATTATTTTTTTATCAACCTTGTCTAGGTCTACTTTATAAATAATAGTGAATCGAAGAATTTTTATTTTCAAACTATAATTATTTAGTCCGCCTTTGTGCATGTATCTCAGTGTTTGTCAATTGTATTTTGTCTTGTTTATTTTGCACAATAAAGAGTTTACATACATACATACATTTATTTTAAATTTGAAAAGAATTATTTATTTGATTACCATCTTACAAAAAAAATCAGTTCATAAGACGTTGTGCAAGTATTTCGATGCCGTAGCGTAATGGGTATGGAAAGCTACACTATTTCTGATGGACATAAGCTGCTTTCTTCTGGGAAAATGCTAATTTCCCGCGGGATAATAGTAAGTGAATTCAACATTTGCTCTGATTTTAAAAATTCTTTCACAAATAGAAAGCTACAAAATATTTGATTGACAAAAGTTCCTTTTTATCCGAGAAAATATAAAATTCCCTTAGGATAGACATAAGTGAATTCAATCACGGGGCTGATTTTAAAAATTCTTTCCACAATAGAAAGCTACACAATTCCTCATTTTTCTCCGGAACATGCGAATTTCCCGCGGGTTTATAGAAGTAAGTGAATTTAACTTAGGGGCCGATTTTAAAATTCTTTCATTAAGAGGAGGCTGCAGTATCCCTGATTGACATAAACTACTTTGTGCAGGTTTGTGCAAGTTTCCTCACGATGTTTTCTTTCACCGTAAAGTTCGTTGTAAATAGAGGTGCGAGCCCGGATTTGAACCCACGATCCTCTGCTTGAGAGGTTCCTAGGTCAAACCAGTAGGCGATCACGGTCGTCTTATTTAAAAATGAATAGATTTTTTTTAATATGTCAAAACAGTTATTTCTAACCCGCGGGAACTTTATCCTTTCTCGAGATAAAAATAGCCTATGACAATCAGAAACAATGTAGCATTTTATTAGTGATTTGTTTAATTGATCTAAAGAGTTATTTCTATATTGCGGCAATTTTGCGCCTTACCAGTAACTTTTCAACTGTCGTTCTCTTTGATGTTGTGCAACGAGACACCTTCTTGTCTTCAAGTCTTGAGCCGGCCTAATCCCAATAAAACATTTATGCTGGCAACACTTGCAAATTGTTTATGGTTTGTGTTGTGAGTACCTACGTCAAGTGCGTGAAGGAAGAAAGAAATAAAATCTTGTCTTTGGTGATTTGTTACTGTGATGTCGTCGTCGAGTATCGAGTGTCGTCGTCTTTTGTAAAGTTTTATCAAGGTAAAATTTGTTTCTTCAGTATCTCAACTATTGTATTACTTTTCATTTAACAATACAAAATAGATATTTACGTACTTTTGCTATATGAAATTACTTTGCCATAAAATTTTGTATGTCGATAGCATTGGCGGCCATATTAAATTTTGAGACGAAATTTATAAGTTGGTCTATTGAATCTATTGTAATCGACTGCATCGTTTCTCACGTCCTTAGTAATATATTGTACATTTGTTCTACTTATTTTCCGCTATCTCTGTAATCTAATAGTTCTTATGTATTTGTATTGATATCTTTCGTCAATAACATTTAGATAATATTTATAGGTATCTTGATTGTTGACGCGTCTTGTTCGGACTTAATCTAATTTGAAGTCCCGTTGTGTAGTTGATAATGGTTATTTTTGTTGCAGATATTCCTGAACTTAACTTGGTGAACGTGATAAACTTCTCAAATAGCTTATGTATCTAAAAGTGACTTGTAATAAATTTTGTTTAGTGTCGGACTTGGACAAAAATTGTGAATCGTTTCTAATTTTAATTGCCCCTAAGTGGGATCGTTTGGCAAAATGATGACCGAAAATAGAATTAGTTCGAGTAATCACGTCGGTAACAGTATGAGCAATCAGAATAAGGGGTTGGTACACTTTCCTTTGTTGTATTCACTGAAAAGATGAAAAGTAACCGACATTGTCTATGCCTGTATTTACCTATTCTTCTGATTACAGAGATGTCGATAAAACTGTCGACGACATCGGTTGGAAATCAAAATTAAAAATACCCCCAAAAGACAGAAGAATAAGAACCAGTGTAAGTAATTGACATACCCACATTTAAGAAATATGTATGCAAGTTTCATCAATCTTATTTAACAAACTTGAAGAAAGTATTATAAAATGTTTCTTTATAGTGTTCATGGTTTGATGTGTGCGGTTAATCTTGTAATTTGTCATAGGATGTCACTGACACAAGAGGTAATGAGTTTGAAGAGTTCTGCTTGAAACGAGAGCTGCTGATGGGCATTTTTGAGAAAGGATGGGAAAAGCCATCACCCATTCAAGAGGCTTCAATTCCTATTGCACTAAGTGGTAAAGATGTGCTCGCTAGAGCCAAAAACGGAACTGGCAAAACTGGGGCTTATTGTATTCCAGTCTTAGAACAGGTAATTATTTTACTATTAAAATTTATACTGATGCTTATTAACATTTTTGGCAGCTAGATTTCTCTTTCAGTTAGTTTCTTATTAGCTTTTGAGTTTATAATTATTTAACAGAAGCTGTTTTTGAATTCGGTTGTTTGGGATTATTTTCTAACTAAGATTTTAATATGGATGGTTGTATTACTAACATTGCCATAAAAAGGCCTGTGTTATAGGAGTAACAGAACTAATCAGTAGATTTTTTAAATTATTCTTATAGTTCTAGAGCCCACGACCAAAACCATGTCTCATAGCAATACGGCAAAAACCCTATAAAATCGTTAGATTGTATGATTCTGAACCCGACTAGGTGTGTAGTAACGGTCGAAAGTGTAGCAACAGCGTGGGAGGCCATTTCTGCTGTGTCAAAAAAAAAGGCAGTCGGTATTATAGCAATACGTCTGATAGTGAAAATGTACATAGATTTTATAATTGTATTACGAAAAAGTTTGTTTTCAGACATTTTGCGCGTAGCATATAGCCTGAGCGCATTTTTGAAAATGTCAACAAATTTAGCCGACCTGTATCATAGCAATACGGATAAATTTTTTTTTTAACTTTTCGTATTGCTGCCAGGATTACCAAAAACCTGTTTTCAGACACTTTAAGTGTAGCATATACTCCCAAAAACGAAAATAACGTTTCGGAGTCGCCTGGCCGACGCCTCTGTTAAATGTTACGGTTTCGGGTAAATTCTTTGTTAATTATCATCTAATAAATTCAGGGTCGCAACGTATTCATTGGTTTGTAACAGAGAATTCAAGATGCCTCAATACGATTTTTAAATGATATCTGAGTATCGAAAAGTTGTCTGATAGAGAAGGTGCTACACTTAATTTGTCTGATATAAATTTTTTGCACATGTGGACAACTTATTTTATCATGTCCAACAATTTTCAGACATATTGCTATGATACCGATCGGTAAAATTTGTTAACATTTTCAAAACGGTCTCAAAATTTAATGCGTTCACATTTCCGTCTGAAAATTGTTTTGTTCGCATCAAATAACCAAAATTTACTAATAAAAAAGATTTTCAGACGTATTGCTATGAGACATATTTTTTGTCTCATTTTTAATTTTTTTAAGTGATTTTACGGGTTTGCGCTACACCACTAACGTCTGAAAAATATGTTTCCGGTATCTCAGAACTATCATTCAACTACAGTCTGCAAATCAGACATATTGCTATGATGCAGTTCGGTAAAATTCTTTGACAATTTTGAAAATTCGGTCAGATCAAACGCTACGCGGAAAATGTCTGATATTGGTATTTTCGAGTTCAGGATAATCGTATCTATCGATTTGATGCGGTTTTGGCCGTATTGCTATGAGACAAAAATTTTGGTCGTGGGCTCTCGTACTATTACAACTCTTACACTACCTCTAATCTCCCGAGTCCCAAGGATCACCAACCTGTGGTGCTAATAAAATTAACATAGTTATTCAGATCCTGAAAATTGGTACCTAGTGGTAGGATTGGTATCATATTAATTTGTCACATTTGTTTTTCATTCAGTTCTTCTACATCATTTTGTATTTGTCACTCAGCTTAATGTCCCAATCTTTAAGTTAAAAGTGAGACAAGTTACGGAATTGACAATATCAACATTTTTTTAGTCCTACTTTTTATTGTCTGGTTCGAAAAAGTGCACAATTTTAACTCATATTTTTTATATTTGTGAAAATCTTGCATTTCCATGGCAAATCCATTTAAATTGTTGCTCGAGCAGAAAGGGGTATGTTAACAAATGTCAAGTTTTAGCGAAACAACGTCAGTCACTGCTGTGTTTCGTACACTTAAAAAACCTTGAAATAATTATATAATTTGACCGACAAATCTTGTGCATAAATAGTTTGACAGTAAATGAAGTTGTCAATGTAGATGAACGTCAAAACCAGTTGACAAACTCAAACAGAATACCTTACAAAAAATATGGTTTTAAATGAAAACTTGCAAAAACACATCATTATTTCCCAGCTAACAGATCGCAGCAAAGCCGAGTGGTGTGCGAATGTATTAACTGTCAGCTTTCATTTCGGATTAATGTAAGATAGGGAGACATGAGATAGAATATATAGAATATAATTCAAACTACAATAATTAAAATTTGTAAGATAGGAGATTTTGGTTCTTCCCCTCAAAATGTCAAACGGAAACCTAGAGGATAAGGTATTTTATAATGGCTGTATTGGACTGGCCGTTGGACGTCATTCCCCGTTTTACATATTTTGTAAATTGTACAAAAAAAAAAAAAAATTGTGTTCTACAAGCGTTTCTCTCAAAATGGTTGATTTATGAAAATTTCAAATTCTGAAATATTGTCAATTGGTCAAATAATTAGACAAATTAAGCATAATTGATGAATACAGAATGAGGTGAAAAAGGAATTTAATGAAAAACAAATAAGATAAAATAATATGATACCCTAGCCCATAGACCATGGGTAGTAGTTACAGTCCTTCACGGTCCTTACCTATGGTCCACCTGGTTTTGACAGGTTCGCCCAAGGGTGAAGTTCCTTTTTCGGGTTAGTTTTGCCCTTCAGGCAATTGGAGATGCCTAACGAACCTAACCTTTTTTGTTCAAATATGATTGAATGAAATGGCAGCATTTTTTTGGACAAATTGGGTGGACCACCGACGCCTAAGTCCCTGAGCTGCATTTCGTTCTGGGCCTCGGAAGGTTAATTCTTGTGATATTAAAATGATTAAATGATTACCACTGTCTGCTTATAAATAATACCCAAAAAAAAAAACAATATCAGCTTTTCAACTCTTTCATCAGGGCATATAGCAAATTCATTCTTATTTTAAATATTGAGCTAAAAAATGTGTATGATGAGACCATTGGATTCCCCTTCACTTACTATAAGTGAGAAAAAACAATTCTGAGTTATATATTTTTTTAATAGTTGTGTATTTTGTATTCCCAAGGCAGATTTTTACAGCTTTGTTTTTTTTTAGGTTGATCCAAAAAAAGACGCTATTCAAGCTTTAATTGTGGTACCAACTAGGGAACTTGCGCTTCAGACATCACAAATTTGCATTGAGCTGGCAAAGCACACAGACATACGCGTAATGGTTACCACAGGAGGCACCAACCTCAGAGATGACATTATGCGTATTTATCAAAATGGTAAGTGCTTGAACGTTGATTTTTAAATGGGGGTTTCATTTATTCCACACTGCTGATTTTAGACTTAAAATATCAAGCCAAATGCACTTGACTGTGCCTTATTTTTATTTTTATCTAGCTACAACACTGGTATAAATAAATACTCAGTATAGAATGCCAAACAAAAACATGGTGATAAGACAATTTGGAGTAAATCATTTATTTATATTGGTATCTTGATATTGGTGGCAAATTTTGGTATGTATAAATGATGAAATCATTGGATTCCCCTTCATTTTCTATAAATGAGAATAAACAGTTCTGACATTGCAACTCTTATTTTTTGTACTAGCTGTGTTTTTTGGCCTAGTATTGATTTTGTGTATTTGTTTCAGTTCAAGTGATAATTGCCACACCTGGCCGAATGATTGATCTCATGGACAAGCAGGTCGCTAAGATGGACCAGTGCCGAATGTTGGTATTAGATGAAGCAGATAAACTTCTTTCTCAAGACTTCAAGGGCATGCTGGATATGGTTATTTGTCGGTGAGAATAAAAATTTGATGTAGAATTAAGGAGATGACAGCTGTATTCGATGTGAAGACTTGTGTAAAGAAAAATCTAATTTTTTGTTTTTTCTTTTCAGATTACCCAAAGAACGCCAAATCTTGCTGTTCTCTGCCACTTTCCCGCTAAGTGTAAAGCAGTTTATGGAGAAGCACTTAAGAGAACCCTATGAAATTAACCTAATGGAAGAACTCACACTGAAGGGAGTCACACAATATTATGCATTTGTACAAGAGAGGCAGAAGGTGCATTGTTTAAATACCTTATTTTCAAAGGTAAATGAATGTAAATGAAATATTAGGATTAAATTTTTCGTCAGAAATAGAACAAAGTAATAGTTGAAACTTTTGATTGCAGTTACAAATAAACCAGTCTATCATTTTCTGCAATTCCACTCAACGAGTCGAGTTGCTGGCGAAGAAGATAACGGAGCTGGGGTACTGCTGTTACTACATTCACGCGCGCATGGCGCAGGCGCACCGCAACCGCGTGTTCCACGACTTCCGCGCGGGGCTGTGCCGCAACCTGGTGTGCTCGGACTTGTTCACGCGTGGTATCGACGTGCAGGCCGTCAACGTGGTCATCAACTTCGACTTCCCGCGCATGGCCGAGACGTACCTGCATCGCATCGGCCGTTCAGGCCGCTTCGGCCACCTCGGTATCGCCATCAACCTCATCACGTACGAAGACCGCTTCGCCCTGCACCGCATCGAGCAGGAGCTGGGGACGGAGATAAAGCCCATCCCCAAGGTCATCGACCCCGCCCTGTACGTGGCCCGCGTGGGCGGCGACGACGATGACGCCGCCGACAAGTAACGCGCCCGCAGCGGCACCCGGCGCCTTGTGCGCGACTATCTTTAAACTGAACTCGCTGACTGACTGGTGAATGGATTAGTATAAAAATATAAAAACAAAAAACTTATTTGTAAAAAGTGTAATGAATTTATTGTAACAAAATGTGCGTGTAAATAGTTTATCGTGAAATAAGACTTTAAACCTGAAAAGGGTTACTTTTTTAAAGTGTATATAAAACAAACATCGGGACTTGCGAAAGGCATCTTGCGCCCTTTGTCCATATTGGATACTGTGCGTGAATTCCTATATTGTTAAAACGTAAAATATTTATCTGAAACTGTGAGAGTCTACCTAGATTTGTCAGTGATCTTAACATAAATTGTGGTAGACTTTTGACAGATATTCGTGAGACGCCTACCCATATTTTGTAAAGTGGAGCTAGCACCAGTATTTTTTTTGAACAAATACCTAAAACGTCTCAATTCTGTAATATGGGTAGGTCCAAAGTCTAGCTCTTACGATCTGTGGAAATATTGATGTGATATTGATTGTGAGTAAAATCAGTGTCAAAGTGACATTGTTCTTGACCGCTTAGGACAATGTCTAATTACAACAAGCCGTATTTGTTCAGATTTATTGATGTCATTTTGAATTTTGTTTTGTGGAAAGCGGTTTAAGTCACAGTTAGAATTTTGTCGCAGAGGTGTAAGGTAGGCAAAGGGAAATAGAAAAATCAAAGATATTTCATTATTGGTTTTTCTTATTTTCAAGTCTGTTTCGAATAACAAGTAAATTTGTACTACTGGGTACATAATTGCTACACTCAAGCCCTACCTTACCTAACAGAAGTTTTTTTTAAAGTAAAAACTGTGACTTCAACGAGGCTGGGGAATGAACTATGCTGTCGCGGCTTGCAGCTATGGTGCATTGCTTGGTCTAGGGGAATATTAATTTAGAGAGTGTTGAGTTTTGATTCTTAAAGCAACATGTATTTTAACCCGACTGCGCCAGAAGGAGGGTTATGTTTTTGCTCTCTGGGGATGGGGAAATATCAAGTGAAGAGTTGAATAATTTGGTCTGTATTTTCAGTCTGTAGCTTAGTATAAAATTCGAAAAGCATTGTGTTCAGTATTACTTGAAATAACTTATTTCCTGTAGCTTGGCACTGCCTTTCAACGACTTGTGCCCAAGAACAGTTGACCAATCAGCTAGTACCTGATCTAATTGTCAATATTGTTGCAGAATTCTGCATAGAAATTTAGTACGTTTGGTGTTCTCGTAAGTAATTTGAAACTGTCACTGTGATTCTTGATGTCTATCACTTATTGTGTTAAAAAAGAGCAAACAATCCTATAAGTCTTTCTTAATTAACTTCAGGATTTGATATGAACAAAAGTCTGAATTGTGTACTGTTATCTACACGAGGTCAGGTAAATTTGCTGTGTACTCCTAGTTCAATGCAGATTGTAGCACTTCATACATAACTCGTAATCTGTCAGAATGACTGTCATTTGGTATAAGAAAATAGATAATTTAGTAGATCAGCTCTGTTATAATCTCTACATTTTGATGTATGTCTGGCCTGTATTACTGAAGTTGTAATTCTAACGGTTTAACCATAACAAGAAACGTGTCCCTGGGTGGATCCCGGTGGGGGCTGGTGATGACGCCGTAATTTTCTGTGATAATTTTCATGCTGGTATTCTATCAGGTCTTGTTGACTTCTTGGTTTGATTTTGGTCTTCCGATTAGCTAGTAATAATCGTCGTGAAAGAGATGTATGTTTGTCGGTCGATACAGACCGTCGCCGACCGGAGTGATCATGTGGATACGCATACGTACTTCTTACGCTAAATCAAGTTTTTTACCTGTGTTGAGCTTGACCCAGTAACGATTTGACAATTGACCGGCATATCATATAGATTTTTATAACAAATAAATTATTTTACCTTTGAAATCATGCGTTTATTAGTATATATTATGTACTGCAGAATGCATTATTGCGAAGTTCTTTCCAGTGGCAGTGTCATCACAAATTTCTGTGATTTTGTTTTTGATATTAAAAAAAAAATATATATTATTGTTGAAAATTGGCCAAAATAAACTCTTCACGCCAAACTGTTTTTTAATTTGAATTTTGTAAGATTTCCAGTCTTTCCCAGTAGACCTACTTGTTATCTACTAATAGGGGCTCCAGACCCACCTTGCCCCTGGGGTAGGGTGGAACTGGACCATACCACCATAGTAAGCTCGCGGTATTAGGTAGGTTAGGTTAGTTAGCTTCTTATGCCCGAAGGGCAAACCGCCCAGGAATAGGAGCCTCCGTCGATTTTTTCAAATTTTATCTTTTAATTAATCTAAGTGTGGTCAACCTATGCACTATGCCCGTCAAGGGAAATAAGTTATCGTTACTGTTTCCATTATACTATTAAAATGATTTAAATTATACCTATAGACAGGCGATTTAGCGACCTCATACAATAACTTGGAAACTGTGTCCTGAACTTTTTTTATAAGGTTCAAAATTACTAGTGTGATGTGATAGCATGTTCATATCGTACCCCACGGAACAATATGGCTGCGTGACAAAGGAAATGCCAATGGATAGGTACTTGTGAGGAATACGGTCACCGACATCGAATTATTCTGTAGAATATGTGGTGGCGAATTATACACCAGAATTCCACAATATTTTAACTAAATATAATTGTATGCTCCTATGAAAAACAACATATTTATAACTCAAATACGCGGAGTGGCAGAATTTATTATTATTAATATTGTATCCGACGCAGCCGCGTGTATGGCCGTGGCCTTTAATGCTATAGGATTAAAATGTGCGCGGATACATTAAATAAAATATTGTGCTTTATAGAACACATTTATTAATTACTAGCTTTTGCCCGCGGCTTCGCACGCGTGAACCATGAGCATTTCAAAGAAGCTAGCAATTAAGCAACCGAGCAACCAAACCTGCAAGCTTTCAAGCATACATGCAAGTATGCAAGCAGGCATGCAAGCCTTCAAGCATGTAAGTATGCAAGCAGGCATGCAAGCAGGCATGCAAGCAGGCATGCAAGCAGGCATGCAAGCAGGCATGCAAGCAGGCATGCAAGCAGGCATGCAAGCAGGCAAGCAAGCATGCAAGCAAGCATGCATGCAAGTAAGCACCCATGCAAGCAAGCATGCATGCAAGCAGGCAAGCAAGCATGCAAGCAAGTGTGCAAGCAAGCATGCATGCAAGTAAGGACCCATGCAAGCAAGCATGCAAGCAAGCGTGCAAGCAAGCATGCATGCAAGTAAGCACCCATGCAAGCAAGCATGCATGCAAGCAGGCATGCAAGCAGGCAAGCAAGCATGCAAGCAAGTGTGCAAGCAAGCATGCATGCAAGTAAGCACCCATGCAAGCAAGCATGCAAGCATGCATGCAAGCAAGCGTGCAAGCAAGCATGCATGCAAGTAAGCACCCATGCAAGCAAGCATGCAAGCATGCATGAAAGCAAGCATGCATGAAAGCAAGCATGCATGAAAGCAAGTATGCAATCAAGCATGCAAAGCAAGGACTCAAGCAAGCATGCAAGCCAGCCCCCGCATTGCCCCGCTGCCTTAATTTTTCTGAAACTGTAAATATTGCAGGATTTTTATAAAACAAACCTAACCTAACCTATAGGGCTGTCCTAAAATACATCCTAAATAGCTTTTGCCCGCGACTTCGTACGCGCTAAGATGTAAAATGAAAAAATAAGTTTTTTCCCGTTCCCGTGGAAATTTTGGGGAGTGCTTTCGGAGTACACTTAAAGCCTTTAAAGAAACACACGTTATAAATGTTAAGTCTCTTTCTTCCGCTGTTCGTCTGGAAACGTAAAATCCGGTTTTTTCCCGTCCTTGTGGGCGTTTCAGAAAATCCTTTCTTAGTGTTCCCCTACGCTCCCGAATAAACCTACGTGACAAATTTCAACTTTCCCCCGCTTTTCGTTTTTCCCGTTTCCGTAAGAATTTCGCCAAATAAAGCATTTCCCGAAATTCTTACGGGAACGAAGAAGAAGAATTTTGGGAAATTATCTCATAATGCTCCCCTACACTCCCCAAGGAACCCACTTGCCAAATTTCAGCTTTCTACGACCAGTAAAACGTAAAATCCTGTTTTTTTCCCGTTCCCGTGGGAATTTTGGAAAGTACTCTCTTAATGCTCCTCAACATTCCCGAAACAACCTACATGCCGAATTTCAGCTTTCTGCAACCAGAAAACGAAAAGTCCCGTTTTTCCCGTTCCCGTGGGAATTTCGGGAAATCTTTTTGTAGCGCTCCCCTACACTCCCCAAGGGAAATTGAAGGCCAAATTTCAATTTTATACGACCAGTAAAACGAAAAATCGATCCCGTAGAACTGAATACATAAATCCCGTTTTTATCCCGTGGGAATTTCCAAAAAGCATTAAAACATTATTTTACTATTATAATCACCTACTTCTATGCCAAATTTGAAGAGTCTAGTAATTATAGTTCATAGGATTTCGTTAAACTGAATATATAAATCCTGTTTTTTTCCTTATCCCGTGGGAATTTCCAAAAATCCTGAAATGAGTTTCTTAGTTTTGTAATCACCTACTTTTGTTTCAAATTTGAAGAGTCTACTTATTATAGTTACTGAGATAGTGTCACTCGGAATCGAATATATAATTCCCGTTTTTTCCTTATCCCGTGGGAATTTCCAAAAATCCTTTCTTAGCGGATGCCTACGTCATAAGATCTACCTGCATGCCAAATTTCAGCCCGATCCGTCCAGTGGTTTGAGCTGTGCGTTGATAGATCACTATGTCAGTCAGTCAGTCAGTCAGTCACCTTTGAGTTTTATATATATAGATTGACATTGTACATAGACAACCCGAATCCACAAGTCAAAACCGAAACATAAACCGTAGACAATAAACTATAAATAAAATCTACTGTTCTAGTCTTGAACATAATGGGGCCCAAACTAAACATATAACCATACTTAGCCTAGAGCACATGAACTTAAATGAATGACATAAGACAACTGCCCATTTAAAACAAAATACATTATTGGAGATCAACTAAAACAACATACTGTAGATTATCAAAACAATGAAGAAAACCATTTTGCAAAAAAACGGTGTCACATATGTGTTACGACAGTTTCACCTTTATTTCATTGCAATAAATCAATTATATTTGTTTTAATTGAAGCCTTTAACAATGAATTTTTTTTTGAAAACTGTATCATATAGCCTATCTCACCCGGGCCATTATTACGAATCTACTGACACCTCATTCTTTAAATTCTTTTCAGTAGCTTAGGCACTAGGAAAATACAAACATACCTACCTACACACAAATAGACTGCCAAAATCATTACCCTTCCTATTGGTTTCGCCGTAATTGGGTAAACATCACGTCGTCGTCGTCAACGCGATAAAATAAAACGAGATTGCTAAAGTACTCTGAATTACAATAGCATTCGCCATTCCTTTGACAAACGGTAATAGGATGAGGGTAGATGGATATAATTATGGTGAATACAATCGCGAGCGCTGGCATGTTAGACAAAAATGGCCTCTGGTACCCTTGTACGGTCACGTGCAAAATTAATTATCGATACGAACTTCTCAAAAATATGTCCCACGACCTTTATTACGCCGGTGTAAGAGTGTATGGTACTTATTTTTGAAACTTTGACTAGATACAATATTATTAATTATTACACTTATACTGATTTTGATTCCGCAATAATACTGCTATGAAGTCAAATCGGGTCGCGAGTGTGTTTTGGTAGTTACTGGCTTGTATGGATTTTAACCATGGCCCGCCCGCGCCGGCGAGGACTCATTTAAGCGGTCGGTCTATACCTAACTGATGCAAACTATACAGTCTTCGTATTTTAATTTTGCTAGCCAGAAGAGGCGCGAGGCTCGTTTAAGAGCTCGGTCTATTCTATAGGTTAGGTTAGTTAGGTAGCTTCTTATGCCCGAAGTGCAAACTGCGTCGTTTGTTTCTAATTTCTCAAATCCCAGCACTACTATGGTGGTATGGTTGGTTAGTTCCCGATTCGCCGGATTCCTGTTTCGCCAGGTTCTTGTTTCATCGGATTCCTGTTTAGTCGAATTCTTGTTTCGTCGGAAATATTAATATACAATAAAATCAATTACATAAAAAAACCACGTGGTTATATTTTATTATTGAAAGAATTACTATGTATTTTGTTGCTATCTTGCCAAATTATGTTACCTAATTTAGTTAGTTAGCTAAGAGTAAATAAATAGTTTTAATAATGTACCGAAATGTCTGCCTTTTATTAAATAGATAGGTAACGCCGCGATATTTCTAGTTTTCCTTAGTCAAAAAATCCGGCGAAACAGGAATCTGCCGAATCGGGAATTAATCGTGGTTGATTCAGTCCCACCCTACCCCCAGGGGAAGTGCCAGGGATATGATTGTTCTGGAAGGCTTCCTCTCATCAAAAACGCTGTACCGATCTGGAGTAAACTGGGAAGAATAATAGTTTGATTGAACTTCGAGAAATAAATTATGTTACCCGAGATTTGAATAGTTTCCGCGAAATACTGGTAACTCTATGCACCGAACTGTAGCAGTGTTAGGTATAATTTTTGTTACAGGAAAATTAAACAATGTAAATACAGTATTTAAGTTTATTGTAAATCAGTCATAATAATAATTAAGTACATTACTAAGTTATCGAAATAGCACACTTGTGGCATATCTAAAATAATTAAATAACTTAGCACAAAGATGAAAACATTTTAAACAAAAATAGTAGGTGGCATCGACAGACATCTTCAAATACATGAGTTAAACAAAAAACGTTTCAATTTCGACACACAAAATCATAAGACTAATTGCGTAATCAACGAATTTTTGAGTTATAATCTGTTGCTGACTAACGTAAGAAAAGTAGTAAGTATTTTTTTAAATGGCACATTTTTTTACAATAATAGAAGACTAAACCGGAATTAATATCAACTTAAAGATAAAAATAAAGGCGGATAATTAGTTTAGCTATCGCATAATATGACGTAATCTTTGTATAGAAGTCGTCGTCAGTAGTAATAGACTACAGGCCCATGACCAAAAAATGTGGGTCATATGAACCACCAGGTGACGTATATAGGACGATATAAGAGCATAAAATAATAAGATTCAGCACTATGCCGTCACTTGTAAGCTGTCCAACTGAGTGCTGGTGAGAATTCAAAAGTGCAACCCTCGATTTTTTCCCCTTGTCGCATGATTTTTGTACGGCGTTGCAGAATAATGGATTAGAAGCTGTATTGAAACAGTATGAAACTGATGCCGTACAAATGGTGCGCCACAGTCGGTAATTTTTTTTTTGATTTTCTGACAATTTCCAGGGTAAATTTGGTCATTTCATTCTGTACGGCATCAGTTTCATACTGTTTCAATATTATATTCAGCACTATGCCGTCATAGTGCTGAATTTTATTATTTTATGCTCTTATATCGTCCTATATATGTCACCTGGTGGTTCATATGACCCACATTTTTTGGTCATGGGCCTGTAGTCTATAAGGTAAGTATTGTACTGGCCCATCATACAAAAAAAGAACAAGTCTACCTAGCCTGGAACCGGCTCAAGTTTTACCACCATTAACTTCTATTAAATATAGGGTATTGCATTTAATATTTGCCGTCCTATAGTTTCGGTCAGATACAATTCATTAGCTTAAATTATAGCTGTCAAGAAATAGTAAACGTCATAAATATGTACAACTTAACGTTGCTGCGCTAGCCAAATTCCATCTGCGCATTTTTGATATTTGGTTTTACGATAAAAATAATGCTTATTCATCTTGTATGTGGTTTTGGCAGGCGCAGCGACATTATTAAATGCATGACCAGTTAGGCCGATATAATAACTAACAGTGCGAAGACAATAAAATACCGTATATATTTAATTATGATCAGGATGATTTTCTGTACTGGAACACCATACAAATAATCTTGTACAAGAACTTTTTATGAATTTATAGAATGTGGATTAAGTCAATATAAAATTAAGTGGGGATTGGCCTTTCTTGAAATAAAATACGGGAACTAATAAATATACCCCAGTAAAATTCACGGAATAAAAATATTGCGTAAAAAATAAGCGCTGGCAACATCGGAGGTTTAGTTTAAACGGAATGCAAGTTACAGTAAAGTTGTACTAAGATTTCACATTACACTGATTTTGGTCAATCAATACACTTGTGCTCGTATTGTAGTGCCATAATTATATACCATGAGGAAAGAATACACACGCAAACATTTTTCAAACGAATGGCAATAAATAATGCTAACTTATTTAATTTAATAAATATACATAAAAATCAAATATAGTTTCAGTGAGCTTATTATTATACAAACAAGGAAATAGAAAAAGTCTAAAATCTCATCAAGTGATGTAATTATGTCATGACATGACAAGGATGGCGAACGGTTTTTAGCGGTTTGCAAAAAAATAGGTTTTATAAGTTCAAAGTGGGTGCGGGTCAAAATGCGTAAAGTCTGATATGCATAATGTTATGTGTCAATATAATGCAATTTTCGGGGAAACTAATGCTAGACGAACTTCGACGCTCGCATAATCTAGAGTGGTTTAGGTTACGTTACATTTATTTTATAATAATCCTATTAAGTTGCCATTTTCTGAGAGAAAACTGCGTTCTAATTATATTTTGAATCATGCATTTCAAACTTCATGTATTTTAATACGAACCCGTTTAAGGTGGATACCTCCCATTTGTTCTATGGATCTGTGACGTCATAGGACTGTTAACATTTTTCTTTCCCAGCAGTTCCATGGTAGAACTATTGAAACAAAAAATGTGCTATTTGTTCTATGGAACTAAAAGCACCTCAAGTTTCCCATCACAAAATTGAGGTGCTTTTAGTTCTATAGAACAAAAAATAGCACATTTTTTGTTTCAATAGTTCTACCATGGAACTGTTGGGAAAAAATAAATGTTAACAGTCCTATGACGTCACAGATCCATAGAACAAATGGGAGGTACCCTTTAAGGTGTGTGTCTGACTTTGACATTGTAGCTGTCAAACGAAAGCACTGATATTGATTTAGTTATTTTTCGATCATATCCGGTCAACACATGGTCCTAAAATGATTGTTTAGGTTGGAAGGAGATGATTTCAATGTGGTCCCATTTTAAATTTCATGATTCGATCCAGGACTAAATGTTAACTCCTCAAATTGAAGGCAGTTACCAACATTCATTGTATAGCGCGTGTCACAGTGTCGCCACCCTTGGCATAATGAGCTCACACATAATCATTTGACTTTTAATCTAATACGATAATTTCGTGTACTTTAACACTTACTAATAGGGCTACCTGTGTAGGTAAGAATATAATATATTATCAAACTTTAATGACATACTAGTAAATTTCCTATTCTATTGGGCGGGTACAAATATTCAGTTAAAAAAAGAAATACAAATTCGATGCTTATTAATTAATTGCTAAATAGTAATTATTATAAGAACACAAACTATCTCGGCGGTTACTAGCTTGATGAAACCACTAATTGCGGCCATCGTATATGTACTAGTTTGTCTGTTTATGTATATAGATAACACTACTAAGTAAGTATGTATGAAGCTTCATAAGCTTTTGAGCGTACCGTGCCATATTGTTAGCTTCCAATAATTTTATTGTAAAATAATAGAGCATTCAAAGACTTTTTAATGAACATTTACCAATATCGTTATTAGGTAGTACCAAAAATGTTCCGTCATGGACTCTCATACTAAAATATGTCGCTCCATTTTACGGCGAATAGGTTGGTTATTCTAAAAAACGATTGCTCCTTCAAGAACTGCACTAAGGGACCGTTTAAGTATTACGAATCTACGGTTTGAATATTTTTGATGATAGAGGTTGAGGGGTTTGAGCGGTGATCAGCAATATTTACTTATTTCCGATCGACTTAATTGTATTATTTTTTGCTTCTGACGACTCCCTCCTGGGGATGAAAATATTTGACATTTTATTTAAATTTTTGCTTCCTCTGTCTTTATTAATTAAATTGATGTATTCGACATTGACGATCTCAACATAAATCATTGTACATGACATCAAACTCGTTTATACAGTAATTTTATGTTGAGAGAATAAATAAACTAAACTAAAGACTAAGACGGGACGGATTGAAAATTGAAAAAAATTAAGCAGACGCTTACATTGCTTACATAAGCATAGAAAGCCGTGAAGGAGCGTTTTGCTTACTTGCTGGTGGAAGAGCGTCAAAAATGATTAAAATTCTGCTTACGTATGAGAAATTTGTTTGGTGAGAGCTCTAAGTTTCTTTGCGCGATAGAATACGGAATACTCTGAAGGATTAGGCCTACTAGATTACTGACATGGCTCAAAGAATAAATAAGTTGAAGTGGAAACGGGCTGGTTACATCGCTCAAAGAACAGATGACCGTTGGGGGATAAGCGTCCGCGCGAACGAGTCGAGTGGCAACCACGAATCGACCGTCGACATCGCGAAAAGTCACGGGCAATCGGTGGATAAGGTGGCCACTGTGCCGGTCTATGAGGGAGACCTTTGTTTAACAGTGGACGTTTTTCGGCAGACGCTGATGGTCAACACTTAAACGGCCCCTTAGTTCTTCTATGCTAAACCAAAGACTCGTGAGTGGTGACCTGTCACTAGGAAGTGTTACGTGTTTAGCCTGATGAGATGCGACGAAACGATACCGTTCACTCGATGCTGAGCTGCTCCATGAGCAGCTCGGGCGGCGGCGGCAGCCCCGGCTGCAGCGTGACGGCCACGCCGCGGTTCAGCGACACAGCGGGGTAGAACGCGCCGCGCAGACCCGTGAAGGCAATCTCGCCCTGACAATTATATAAGGGCTAAATAAAGTATTTCAGACACAAATTTTTCAGTTATTACTTTTGTTTAACGCACTAAACGAGCAAGGAGGAGAGTTAGGGGAAGGTACGGTGTCTACACACACAACAGAGGGATTGATGCGTTGTCATGCCCGAGGGTTTATATCAGTGTTCGTCACAGTTTTCTGGTCAAGGGCCATATACGACAATGCGAAATATCCCTGTGGGCCCCACGCTGACGAACTTGAGATTAAAACTAACACTAAACTTCCGCCCGCGTGGAGTTCAGTTATCGCGTTCCCTAAGGAGCATGTTAATGAACGGGTATTTACTTTTTCAAGCAAAATCAGTTTTAATAGTTTGGTGAGGACGAAAAAGTTACACATCGTTAAAGTTGCGTTAGTAAAGTAGTTAAAATTCAGTAACTTTTCCATTGTGACACGAAAATTAGTCATACATTTTGTAAAAGCGAATTTTAACTATCTTACTAACGCAACTTTAACGGTGTGTAACTTTTTGGTCCTCACCCAGTCATTGACTACCTATTCAAATCGTTTGCTACACCGAGGGCTGCACTTTGACGACCACTGGTATATATTTTTGTTGGTTGTCTAACCGTATACTCCGGTCCGGAATATCAATAGTAAACACGATCTATATTTCGTGGAAAGTCACCGTCCACGCGGGATGCGCCGGTGTAGCTAGGCGTGTGCGCGTGGTACCTGCGGCGTGTCGTCGACGCAGAACCGGAGCGTGCCGCGCGTGAGGTCGAGCAGCACGCCGACGGCGGCGCCGCGCCGCACGCCCCGCGCCGCGCGGCCGGCGTGCGCGCCGCCGTGCACGAACCACGAGCGCCGCGCGTCGATGTACATCGCCCAGCCCAGCGCGTCGCTGCCTAAACCACACGTTACACTACTTAATACTATATTTCAATTTTACATTTACTGTTTAGGATCCAAGATGGCGAACATGATTTAACACTTTTGACTCAAATTGGGTGTGTTGGGTGTCATTTTTGGATAATTCGGTGTCTCTGAGCCTAGCCTTAATTTGGCATATATTTGTATTCAAGATGACGGATGACATTTCGACACTTGATATAAAAATGGTGACGGGTGACGTACTGGGGTAATTTGTTGGCGCTCGACACTTTCGATACAAAAATAGAGATGGGGTCGTTTTCGGGTAATTTATCGGCCCGGACCCTGAATTTGGCATTATTTCTTGGATCCAAAACGGTGAATAACATTTTGACGCTTTCAAAGATCACCCCAACAACTTCCGAATAGCCATCAGAATCGACTAGTAGACTTTGAAACAGGTTACCTAGCATCTTGTCCTTGGCGACGTCGGCGCGCGCGATGCCGAAGGCGGGATCGGCGTCGCCATCGTATTCGTCGAGCACGAGCCGCCAGTAGTGTGTGCCGCGCGCCAGCGGCTGGTCGGCGAGCGCCACGCGCGGCTGCCAGCCCGCCGCGCGCGCCGCCAGCCCGTCCGCAGACAGCGCCAGCGCGCCCGCGCCCAGCCCGCAGCGCGCGTCCCACGTGAACCACGCCACTGCACAACCCAACAGTACCATCAGCCTTAGCGGTTAGTGACGCTGGCTATCAATATACTAATAATAGCATTCTTATGATGAATACGAATGTCCGTGTCCGAGTTGTGGATGCTGTGTGTTGTATTTAAGTATGTATTTATTTAATTTTTCTACTTCTGTACTATTATCTTCGGATTTATGTAATCTCGATTCCCTCTAAAAGCTCTTGTTGGCTTATGTCGCTCTAAAAGTGCTCCATTGTTACTCTGCCAGCCATAGACTGCCAGACCTAGGTAAAACTTTTACACGATCAACATTAAATTTACGATGAAAATGCGACTACCAACTTAACCAATTATTTCATTCATATGGTTTTTTATACAACTAAAACATTCTGAAATAAATGCATAGCTGCCAACATAACAAACAAGATTTTTTAATAACGATACTAGCAAGTTGGTTAACGTTTTGGCTAAATGCGCTAAGAATGCAAGGCTATAAAAAGTGAAAAGTTTATTAAAAACAAAGTTTTACTATAAACCAGGGGTGGCCAACTTGATCAGACCCAAGATCTCCTGTTTACTAACGAAACCCTGTGCGATCTACCAAATACATGCTTCATGAAACCTTAAATCAGCAGTTGGTGATTACGTTGCGCAGTCTGGTCTACGTATTTATATTTTTTGCCTTGCCACGATCGACTGGACTAACAGTCGCGATCGACCGGTCGATCGCGATCGACCTGTTGGCCACCCCTGCTATAAACAAAGTTCCAATTTTGTCGTTTTCATGTTTCCCGCTCGTGTCTTGTTTGTTGTTTGATTGCAATAGTTTTAACAAAGTTTTTTAACGTATCATAAAAAAGCATGGATGAAAACGAAATTAAATCAACACCGGAAGAAATATCCGCGGCGGCCCAGGAAGTGATGGAAAATTTGTTGCTTAGAAAATCTCGGCAATGATAAAGCCTGCGAAAATTTCATGGCGTAGAGATTGGAACACCAGACTTCTTCATTTTCGGAGAACGTATTACTTTCATTTATTAAGTACCTACTTAGTCGTAGAAAAAGTATTGTATGCAACGTTGTATAAGCAAGTCAAAAAAAAGCTCGTGGCGTATTTCTTACGATGTTCGCTACGCTCACATCGTGACCCACAGCACTCGCCTTCTTTGACCATTCTAATACAACTGTTGCATAAAATACTATAAGTAGGTATGTTTATCCGGTGCCTAGTACCTACAGTACGAGCTCTGCTTAGTTTGGGACTAGGTCCATTGGTGTAAATTGTCACGAGATATTTATTTATTTAAAACTATAGAGTTTTCGGCCCGTAGCAAATTCATCACATGGGAATTCCTTCCTCAATAAACAGAAGTGCATCATCGTCCCTTCTGTGCTCTAGACCCAGCCAGTTCGAAGCTAGCTCTGCGCTAGGGGCCCATGGCATTTTGTAAGTCCTGCCACCCTAAAGTTAACGTCACCGCAACCAAATGTAACGTTGCACATATTTAGACGGGATCGAGATCGCGATCACCTTAAAGAATCTCCTCAGACATACTCCAGATTCGTATGCACAACTCATCTACTTTAATAGAGATGATAACTGGGTAAGGAAAACGAAATTCTATTTGGTCTGTCGGGTAGATTATGAAAAATTATTTCTTTTCCATCTTTCTTTCTAGACCAAGGAAAATTCATAGTCCTTAAACGCGTATTCATATCGAATTGCAGGTTAATCCGATCACTGGAAGTAGGTCAAATTAAAATTCTAAGACATGACCCTGACCCGAACATTCAAGGTACATACAAGCAAAAGCAGACATTGAAATTTAATAAAATTCTTAGAACTTGTAATAACGAGAACACGCGTGTTTCAGCCGTAAGTATGACACAAAGACGATCGAAGAGAGAGCGAGCTGCCAGACGAAATACTCGGCAAGGGGATTCTAACTTAGCATGCCAAATGGAGCCCCTGTTGAATTGATTTTGGACTTTGGACGCTAAGGCAGAAGGAGTCAAAAGATCGTGGAAATAGACTTACATGGAGAAGTTTGTAGGCCGATGACTTCACTGTAAGGGCCCTCGCCGGCTCCGTTGAACGCCTTCACCCGAGCGCTATACAGGGAAGCGTAATGGAGTCCATCCACCGTGCATATTGTTTCCCGGCCGCAATACACTTCCTGTAAAGTCAAAAGTGGCGATTTAAAAAGAGGAACCGGTAGAATACAGTTCGCCAGAATACACCTAGTAACCGCACAACCGCAGACTAGACTTAGGTACAACTTGCGGCTGTAACGAGGCCACTCTGGCGCAAAGTTGATAGAATACATAAGCTTGTAGGTGAGTATAAAACTTTTCAAGTTAGGTTACGTTTCTATCGCGTAGCAGTATACAATCTAAGAAATCAGAATTTAGCACTCCAGTATAACACAATCTTGCTTGATGTCACTGACAAGTTGCCACTTTATTTTCTGCCGCCAGTCATGCCATGCAAAAAAGTAACACGTAAAACATGAATAAAAGTAATTATCTCATAAAACAGAAAACACTATTTTATGCTATTACCACAGGTAATTTATGGTTGTGGGAGGGTTTGATTACAAATCACTAGCAATACAGAAGCGATGACGAAAGGTTCGTGTTGTCCACGTGACTGTTTTTGTCAGAGTGGCGTATTGGCACGGTATAGTACATAGTATGCGGTATACTAACCCGGAAGGGTCCCCCGAGGCCGTCGTCCAGCTCGAGCACGTAGCCGCGCACGGCTCGCGGCGCGGGCGGCGCGCGCCAAGCCAGCGTGCACGAGCAGCCGCGCGCCGCGCACAGCTCCACCGCCATCGCCGGCGCACCCGGTGCTGCGATACACACCGAACCGACCGATAATTGCTAAGATTTCTTTATGTCAAGTTTAGACACGAAACGTAATAAAAAAAAAAAAAATAAGAAGTTTTTTTTCTCTTCGCGTTTAGACGAAGGTGTCTCCACCGGCATCGTTTCATCTCTCACAGGCGCATCAGAAGTAGGTGTGTGATAAGAATTACGCTGCTCAGGGTCATTGGCATTTGTCAGCGTCTATACTAGCTAGAATTGTCAAATCCATCCACGAAACAAAACAACTAAAGCATTTTCTAATAAATATAAATCGATTGTTACCAGTGAACTGGCATCGACGAGGTCAAAATGTTTAATTCAGCGTACCTGGACATCTCATTTCCTGTTCCGCCGCTGCATCCCGAATGGAGCATCGAAATAGACACAGAGAGCACTGTTTAGCACATCTTTACAATCGGCAGACGATTTATAAACAGTGTTAGTGGAACAGCTTATTTATAAACAGATTTAGAATAGACAGACGTTTGTGGTACTATAATTAAATAACCTGGCTATTGTGGCTTTTGATATACGAAGTCGGATTGTCTATTTTTATTGCTATAGGTATTACTTTGATTTCATGTTAAATACTTAGTGCTTTGCTAGCAAAATATAATTAGTTGTTAACGGTAAAAGCGGATTGTATTCGTACTGTGCAGTACCAACTATTATGGCACTAGTACATATTGGGTCCAAATGGCTCGTAATGACCATTTCGTGCCATCGGCATCGCCATTACGTACAAATCCAAATCAATACAATACAAATGTAGGTCTCATAATATCTGTAACACCTGTGTTTTTGCTAAATAAATTTCATTTCATTTTATCAGTACATCAGTAAAAGACTCACGGATGCACTCGACGAAGTTCATGGCGCGTACGGCGCGTAGAACGGGCTCGGCGTCGAGCGTGAGCGCGGGCGGCGCGGGCGGCGGCGCGCGCTCTGCCAGCGCGCCCGCCGTCTCCTGCGCGCGCGCGCCCAGCATGCTGCCCACCTGCGCGGACCAACAGTTCAATCTGACGTGGGACAGGGGGGCACTCCGAAATACGATTTTCGCTGTCACTCTCAAATTATTGACAATGGCGATGAATAGAAGAACTATTAGTAACAAGAGAAAACAGGTTTTGTACTTGAGCCCTGTGGTTGCTTTTATTAATTGATTCTCGAATAAAAATATCATAGGAGTTTGAAAAATATAAAACTTTTACGAGTCTTAAGTGCACCTCTGTGTGACTAGACTATGCCTCATTGGATGTCAAAAAAAACCTTCCTTGAAAGGCTGACTATAGGTTCCGGGCTACTTCTAGCGCCTTTACCCTACATGGAGGACTGACCAACATTACGCCGGACTGGCTACTACATTTGGCTAAAAATATATACATGTTTTTGCTTTTTGGATATTTTTCACGCATATATCATTCTTAGATCAAGCTATTAGCGTCGGTAAAGCTTAACCAAAAAGATGCCCCAAAATGGATACTTAATTATCATTATATAACGCTCGATAACACTAAATAAAAGTATGTACTTACTTTGCAGTCGTAAAATGGGGTGTACATACAAATATATATATCACGTCTTTATCCCTTACGGGGTAGACTAAGGTAACAAAACCTTAAGGCCACGTTTAGCATGATTAACATGAGTAAAATGGGGTGTGTCTACAAAATTATGTTATATTACGAAACTAAAGATTATAAGCAGGTTGTAAACAAAAACAAAAAGTACCAGCCAATGAGTACTCTGATACTGATAAAACCTACTACCTAATCTCATGTAGTAATATTCCGACTATATTGCGTACTCATCGAGAATGTCAATTTCATTGATTAGCCCGATTTATGTTTAGATATCTTTGACACACATTGATAAAGGCATCACCTCACCAGCTAGTAGTAATTTTAGATATAGAGCAGAATGGGTTTGTACTTATATTTACAAGGTATTAAAAATACCGTATTATACTGATTTACGAAAACAACTGGTTATATTTGTTGGAAGATAAATAAGGGATCAAGATAAGGAAGAAAAGAAGGCAATTTCGTCGATGGGAGGACGAAATTGTTGGTAGAATATGGACAAGAGTGGCCGCATGTGAGAGAGAGTGGACCCTACTGGGGGAGGCCTTTGCCAACAGGCACACAGGTGTCTAAGTTTCATTTTAATTTGACCGCTGTTGAATTAATAAATAAGTATCAATATGCATTGGAATTGTAAGGCTAATAAATTAAATAAACAAATAAATAAGGAATCAAAAAGCACTCAAAATCTAGTAGTTCAGCTGTGTAAATAGCTGTTTAAGTTTCAATCTGTAAAATTATTTTGTGCTAAATCATAACAACACCACCAACACATCTTTCCTTTGTAATAAATTATAATATCATGGTTTACCTGTAGGAATGCAGCAGGATCAGACTCCTTGAGTGCTTCTATAGAGAAGTGCAGAAGGGCGGTGGCCTCTCTCAGCCTCTGTGCGGCGTGCGAGGTGACGGCGCGTGTGTCGGCGGCGGCCTGCGCGCGCGACGCCCGCGCCGCGCGGACCAGCTCGTCGCGTCGGGCTTCCACCGCTTGCCTTACCTCACTGCACACCTGATCTATCTGACGCTCCAGTTCCTCGCATGAGTCCTGGATAACAAAACTTTTATTACATACATACATACATAAATGCCCTTGTATCCCTTACACATAGACCGAGCCTAAGGTAACAAGAGCTAAAGGCCGCTTAACTAAACTTATTACTACAAACCAAGGCTAGGGTTGTGGAAAATTTGATAAATATGTAAAGGAAATCCTCAATATATACTTGATTTGCTCCAATTTAATTTCATTTCTTGTTTATATCAGAAGTCACTAAATATATCTAAATGGAAGTGAGATACTTTTAGATCTTTTCAACCCTGCCTGCTTTTCAGTTTGATAGTCATAGATAAAAGTAACAGATTTAATTTTAAAACAATTTCATGTAGACATCTAACTGCATGAAAACATGCTACAACTTTGCCCCTACAAAGAAACAAAATATTTGTTAAGGATTATGCAAGCAGACATTTCATTAAGGTAGTGAAACACTAAATGAGACACTCCCATTTGTAGTGTGCACCACTTGGAATTTTAATGATGTAATATTGGATTAGTTATACTTACATTCATTTGTTCACCAGTTCCTTTAACTACTTGAATATATTCTGTCATGGCTTTGGCTTGTTCTGAAAGCTGCTGCAGTGATTGTGATAATTCAGTCTGAAACAAAATCGATTTGTACAAATAACTGATCTTTAAATATCTCAAATGCTTATTGCATTCTTTTAGTCACTGCAAATCATTGTACATGAAACTTTACATACCTTGTGTGCACGGGCAGCACTTGATAAGGGTTGTGTAACATGTGAAGAATGCCTTTCATTTATGCACCGTTGGCAAATAGGGACTAGGCAAGTATTACAGTAGAGTACAGGCGGGGATCCATGGTCTGTGCACGTCGTGCCAAGGGTTCGCAGCTCATGCTGCGCGAGAGGCCCGCGTATAGGGTGCCATGCATCCCTGCAACCGGAACAGTAACGCACTGAGCACTGCTCACATCGCACTACGGCAGCTCGCCTCTCGCCTTCACACATCTGACAAGCCTCTTCGGCAGGTGGTGCACCAGTGACGCCACCAAAGCGTTCAACAATTGTCCGCATGACGCGAAAAGGCGGTAGCCCTTCTGCTCCATTGTCGTCTAAGTACAATTGCTTGCTGCATACAGGGCACGACAAACTGAATGCTACGCTGTGGCATGTGGTGGCAGCGGGCGTGCCCGCGTAGCTGTTAGGTCGCGAGCCGCAAACAACACCGCTGTCCGTCTCGCTGGACACCGACGCCTTGTCCGCCTCCTGGTAATCCGTGGCCGCGGCGCCATCTGCCTCGTGCACCGGGCTTTGCAGGCCAACCGCGCACATACGACAAAGGGCATGTCCGCATGGCAATAGCACTGGCTCTCTGTAAAATTCTTTACAGACGAAGCATCGTAGTTCCTCTTCCATTGTTAAATCAGGTATTCAAAAGCGCACGCTACTATGAGCCCATCAGGAGTTAAATTATTGGTTCGATAACTAACTACCTATTACTGTTTCTAGTGTTACAAAATAGCAGCAATAAAAACCAGGGTCACTAGTAATCGCCGTTCCACTCATGGATGTGATCATGTTGCTCACAACTTTCCGTTCTGTTTTGTGTTACACTTATTTAAACAATGAGATTTATTAAGTACTGTAAGTTACAGTCGACGTTTTATTTAGTCTACACTGAGTTATATACGCTTAGTTTCAATGTTATGCTTAGCTTAAGGTAAATAATATAAAAATAAACAAAACCTCCATCACCACCAAAATGTGCAACTGACTGACTTACTGAATGAATGAACAGTGCCTGGAAACTAGAGCTGTGAGAAACCGTATGTATTCGGTACTGAGTAACGGGTGCGCCATCTAGTGCGAAGTAACGAAACGTTACTCACGAATGCGTTTCGTTACTCGCACTTTTCGTATGCTTACCTTCACTGTTTCCGTTCACGCAAGTAAATACCGTTGACGCGTGTGTGTATTGAATTGAAACGTTAAACGCAATACGAATGCGCGCTTTTTCGCCGAATTTAAAAACATAAGTACGTTACAAAGAACGATTTTTGTTCTTGTTTCAATTTGGTTTAAAACATGTTTTATTTTTTTTAATGTTTAATTTCATTCAAAGCAAAACTACTTTTATGTTGATTATCGTTAGAATGTTGTATTATTTTATTGTCAATAAATAATTTTTGACACTTATTTGTTGCTTTTTCATTATAATTGATGCGTAATGTATTGCAATGTCGTACTGTACGCATACGCAATACGACTCAAATCGTTGCTCTAACGTAACATAGTATAGCATGCTGTAAGATGTAAGAAGTAACGAGTAACGTAACGATACGATAGTAACGAGTACTATTTGTTAAAGTAACGAATACATGCGGGTACGTTTTTTTTCGTTACTTTTACACCACTACTGGAAACTCCCATATAAAAAAACTAATGTATGAAACGAGTTATCATTCGTTACCAACCGCTTCAAACTAACCGAGAGTTGCCATATTCATGAACTGTTGCGAACTTTCAAGATATCGCCTTAAGGCGGATGCTCGCGTTAGCTCATTGAAGAAGTCCCGTTAGATGGCGCTGTAATCAATGATGTGTGTTTTTTGTAGTTTTTAGAAGATTCTTAGAACACTTATAGATTATCAATTGATTTGCGCACACAGTTTAATACGGCCGATTTTTTGAGACTACACTCAGAAGGTAACAATGCACCAATTCGGAGAATAGCTGCACAAACGCTGGTGTCACTAACGGCCCTATACAGATACTAGTCTTACACACACATGCAAATAGTCGGCAACTGGCGGAAAAATATTGCAACACCTTGCTAAGCTGTTAGCGTAATTATTCACGTTATATTTACGTTTTTATATCAACTTTACTTTTACCAGAAATTTTACAAATCTATACGTACAAAACTTAAATCGTATTATTTCAACCATTTATAACTTTGGAATGGCTGCACGGATTTTTATGATTTTTGATTTGTTAGCTTTCTCTCTTCCTCGAATAGCCAAATATCTTATCATAAATATGAAAAATGCACAAAAAAAAAACTCTTTAATTTTTCGTATACCTACAGCGCCATCTCTGACAAAAACTGACTTTAAGGCGGAATATTTTTTGCCAGCTCGGCTAGTTACAAATACAGAATAATATTATATATGAGTCTAGCAGATGCAAACATGTGAATCAATGTCACCTTCAACCCTTTTTGAACATTAGGGAGTATTTTTTTGTACTTTGTTAGATAGAGGGCTATCGTATTTGTACTCACTAGTTGGCGCCACTGTAGAGTAAGGTATAATTATCATATCAGATTATTCAGGATTTCTTTTAATTTATCTTTAATAGCAAGCTATTTATTACCCACAGTGTTGCACAGTCCCGTTTATCCTCTAAATTAGCTGTCATTTTATTTGCCTTCTTAGTTTGGCTCCTACTTTTCATAGCTTTTCTTTTAACATTTTAATAAACCTGTCGTATGTCTGCGAAAATATTCGGAAACAATGTAAAGTAAAGCCGGGATATGCAACTTGTAGGTAGTACTAATTTTACGTCTATTTATAATACCTCAAGTTACAATAGCGCCTCTAGCGGCGAATTCATATGCCGTCATTGTTAGTATCTTGAAATGTCTTTGAGTATTTAGTATGTAGGAACCCGCGATTCATATCTGATATTCGCTCACACGTAGAGACATCATCATCACCATCGTCTGACATTTTATTAATACTCCTATGCATTGCATTACAAACGTTTCGTCTGGGGCATCTAAACAACTAGCGCTGTACTATAGGTATTGTCGTTTCGCGTCATAGGCTTTCGTAAACAGGTAACTTGAGAATCAGCCTGCTTACAACAATGAGACGAAGTCATTCGTGCTAGTCATTCGGATCCTTTCCTTTCACCAAAATGCATTGCAGTAGGTATAGGATCACATAAAGGAAATTAAATAATAACGCATAGCGCGTAGGGACTACGTCTGACTGCTTTTTGGCTAGGGATTTCGATAGTCATCGGTCGTGGGCCACCTGCCTAGTTAACCTGGGTGGACCACGGGCACATTTTCTTGCCGATGTTCCACCTCAGAACACCTAGGTGAACCACGGGCAAATGACTATGGGTCATGGTCCAAAAAGTGCCCATGGTTCACCTAGGTGTACTGAAGTGGACCATTGGCAAGAAAAATTGCCCGTGGTCCACCCAGGTGAGCTAGACAGGTGGTTTTCGGTTAGATATTTGTTCCGGAGTTGCGACCTGCCTTTTTATGTTATGTCATCATAATTCATATCACTAATTCACGGTACATCGCATAAAAGGAAAAATAATATTAGATAATTATGATGACTTTGCAATAGGTAGGTACGACAAATAAATAATGACAACTCCAAAACAAATTGAATCCATCTGAACTCACTTTTACTTACTGATACTTACTTCCACAAAAGTCGAACTTTATCCATCGATGGTTTTGAGTAGCGTTACCAACAGTGGGATAAAGCAGATTCTCACGGTGTCTAGTCCACACGCGAAAAATAATAATTGCAGCTCGACGCGAATTATATCAGCGCATGGACCAACTCTATATGCACAACTGGTTGTGCCAATAGGAATTTCGGGCTTATAAAAATAAAAATTCTCATTAGAGATAGTAAAATTAGGTTAGGTTCATTAGGCATCTTCAAATGCCCGAAGGACAAACCGAATAGAAATAAGAACCCCGCCGTCAATCTTACGGTGGAGTGAAATTCCTAATGGCACAAAGTAGTCCATAATATAGAGTAGGCCCAGGAGAAAAGCGTCATACATTTAGGCACAAATCGTGTGCATAAAAATGACATAGAATTTAGCTACCGTCGTGCAGCAATAGCGCCTGTACTATACGCGTGTCGACCAGTGAAACAGGGAACTGAGACGTGCTAAACTACGAAACTCTAGATATTTTTTCGGTCTGTAACCATGATCCACCTGCAGTTTGGCCACCTGGTTTTTGACAGAGCTCCGCTCCTGGGCGGAGCTCCTTTTTCTGGGTATTGAAATTTCAGTGGTTTTCTGGGTGGACAAATTAGGTGGGCTACGGGTAGACTGCAAACAAACTGCACAGTCGATTTGCAGCTAGCTTGCAGTTCAAATGCTGACCGTCTAGTTTATTATAGGCGTTAGATAAGATCCCACAATAGCTAGGCCAATACGCCACGCAACACGTGGTATGCGCACATAAGGGTTGATTTATCAAAGCACTGATAGTTTAAAAAAACTTCGATATTTTTTAAATAAAAGTTAATACTTTTTTAAATGAAAACTCTTTTATGATGTATGTAATCAATCATATTGGCAAAATTCAGGCCATTATTATCAGGGTATTTAAAAGGAAACATTGACATAACCACACACTTCAAAGTCAAGAACATATATTGTAATGATTAGATGTTTTCTATAACAGGCGTCAGGCTCCAAATGAAAGAGATGAGACGATCACTGACAAGTTAGTACTCTTCTCGGTGATTGTCAACGTCAAGAGATGAGCTTCGCTAGAATCAAAAACACGTCAAGCCATATTGAATCTTATGACGTGTTTATTTATTTTTCACTTGACACGAGATTAAATCTTATACCATTTAAAATAAAGCTCAGTTTTCTAGTGTGTTCCATACTTTTGGATACTTTGGCTACTACTACTACGCTACCAGTGGCGGTTTGGATGTTACGATACTAATGTTGGCTTGAATGTTACTAAGTATTTGGCGATGTGCGTGCTCCAGTATATTTGTGCACGATGGATGTCCCGAACAATTTGACCGCTTTGGTTGAGTCACTGTTAATGACCATTTTGGGTGTTTCCAAGTAAATGAAGGTCTTGACTTCTACTTACTATATAACGCTGACTGTACATACACACATAAAACACGTCTTTATTCCTTGTGTAGTATATACAGTGTAGTTATCACCTAAGAAAATAAGACGAAAAATACAAGCCTTTCCAAATACACGAGTATCTCGATACGAAACTCAAAATATTTATTAACTTATCAAAGGATGTCACGAAATTGTAGTTTGTAGATCACGCAACATACTCAATTCATAACTGAATTGCATGTAATGGAAATTTGCCACTTATTTATTGTTCACAAAAAATATTTTTTTACATGCATACAAGAACAATCATAACTTATTTTACTACTTAGAATTATATAGGCTGACTTTTTTTATCACCGTCAAAAGAAACAACACGACGAATACAAGCATTATTTTTAAGTTTGGTGTTAAAATATTGCAAATGGTATCATTAAATACCTGTCATCATTATCATCCTCATCATATCAGGTGTGTGACGTCCACTGTTGGATATAGGCCTTCAGATACCGCCCATAGAACTCCAGTTGCCTCGGTTGGAAGTGGCTTGCATCCACCATGAACCCGCGACTTACGGTACCTACACGGTTGCATATGATACCTAGATCAACCTAAAACTTGGACGGTGATATTAATATCATTCTGTATCATACAGTTTCCTTTTCCTTCTTTCTACCGATCATAGGTAATGGGAACATGAAAGACGGACTAAAAGTCTTCAAGTCTTCAGAACAGGGTTGACAAATCTCCGCTGTTGGACATCTGGAAATTCTCGGTCTTGATAAATTCCCTAGTAACATAAAGTAATTAACCAATTAGAGTGGTAATAGGGGTTACAAAATTTTGCAACACCGCACTATGGATACATACATACATACATATCACGTCTTTATCCTTTACGGGGTAGACAGAGCCTAAGGTAACAAGACCTAAAGGCCACATTTAGCGTGATTTTGAGCGTATAGATGGAAGAGAGGAATCAAAATAATGATGGATTGCTAGCCACATTGCCTATAACATGATTCCTAAGATTTTCGCCCATTTCCTCGATGGGCTTTTACCATCTGCGCGGGAAGAGAAGCAACTGATACATTCTAAGCTTTCTTTACTCCCAGACCAGCATGTAAGAACATATATTGATAGTTTGGATGAAACAAAAACAGACCATATCGATTAAATCGAGAATTTTACTTCCCAATACTGTAATTAAGACTTTCTCAGGTTTTTCTATGACAGTTTTTGGGTCTCCTGTGCATATATATAGATATGTATACATACATACTCAGTAAAGCATAACGAGGTTTTTACCTCGTAACGTTATTACAAATTACATCAATAAAAATCAGTGTTTTTAGACCCAACCAATTTTTTTGTCATCACACCAGCAGTGAAGTTCTTGCTCTTCTTGCACAATAATAGCAAGTAAAATCTCGCGTCCAATGGATGTATGATTCACTTATTTCCTGTTAATGCACAAAAATTACCTTCCGAATCCAATGAGAATCTGAAAAATTAACGTACAGTCAGTACAACAAAAGGATAAATAGATACTTTTTAGGCTTGCATACTATGACATGATATTTCACTAAGAATTAAACTCAATTCAAACGTTTTCTGGATACAAAAATACTTGTTTTGCACATTTATACTAGTTAAGATGATTAACATAGACCAATTGAATGCTATCTCACTCGCAAAATAAAAATAAAACAATTGAAATAAAAATCAGTTCACAACATAGGAAACCAACAAACATACATACTGACACTCACAAACATAAACAGACCACAGAAACTTCCGCAAGTTAAATTCAAAGATTATACAAATTTATCCCCACTTTATAAACACTCAGCAAAACGTAACCAAAAAAAGTTACATGATGATAAACTGCTCGGCCCGAAAATTCTTGAAAAAATCTTTAAAAATTAATTACTCGAAAACTACAAAAATCGGCCAACACACATGGGGTATATTCGGATAGCCCCGGATATGAGGCATGTAAATTTTTTTTTTAGACGTCAGTCTTTGGACCACCCTGTATATAATAACATTATATTTATTGTTGAAAACCGCATGAAAATCCGTCCAAAAGTTTTGAGTTTATCGTAAAAAACACAGACAGACAAAACGACGCGGCAGATGACTTTATTTTATAATCATACTATTAGCGACAGGCAGACGGACAAACAGAAAGACGAACGGACGAATGATTTGACGTACAGATTAACAAGCAGACGGACGGACGGACGGACGGACGGACGGATGGTCTGAAGCATAGACAAACAGACAGACAAACCAACGGATGGACCGCCGGATTGATAGTTGGACAAACAGACAAACTGACAGATAGACATACATACATACATACAGACAGGCAGGCAGACAGATAGACGTACGGATGGATGGACTGCCGGATGGATGATCAGACGCACAGACAAAAAGACAGACAGTCAGAAATATTTTAAGAATTTTTTTATTTATCACAAAAGAAGTTAAAAAAACAGAAGTATCTAAACATAAAAAAGCTAAAAATATAAAAGCCACTGATAAATAAACTGTCGCAAAATGGCCCCGAAGACTGGACAGACGGAAAGATAGGCCGACAAACGGACGGACCTACAAAATATATATGTGCTTCTAACAATGGTTCCTTTTTTCTATATGACGTAAGAAACCCTAAAAAATCAGACAATACAGTCATGTGTGTTTATTTCACCTCTCTTATACCTTTCAATGTGCATACGTAGTTTTTAATTATCATTTTGACTTGCGTTCACCGATTCGGGCGTAAAATGTACATTCATACACAAATCACGTCTATATCCCTTACGGGGTAGACAGAGCCTAAGATAACACCTTAAAGCCACCAAGAACAAGCATGATTGTGGGCGTGTAGGTGGAAAGCGGAATCAAAATAGTGATGGATTGCCCTATCGCGTATAACTTGATTCCTAATATTTTTGCATTTACCATCAACGCGGGAAGAGAAGCAACTGGTACATTCTATGTTTTTTCTTTACTTCCAGACCAGCATGAAAGGGAGTAGAAGATAGCTACCTAATATGGGTAAAAAAGCTATAGTTAAACAGACGGACAGATAGACGGACGGATTTGAACAATGTGGCCATAAAATAAACCACGATACAGCGTGAACTTAGTAATACATAAGCTCTTCCATTGGTTACTTACATAGACAGATTGACAAAAATATTCTGTTTTAGTATCTGTATAGAGGCCACAAAAATACATCATCTTTGAAAATTTCCTTTATCACGGTTCACGAGATACAGCTTGGTGACAGACAGACGGACAGACAAACATATACACATACAGACGGACAGTGGAATCTTAGTAATAGAGTCCCGTTTTCACCCTTTGGGTACGGAACCCTAAAAAAGCTGGTCAATAGCAAGTTCGATTCGAGCACGAAAGATTCCTCTAAGTTCTAAGAGTTATAATTAGATGTAAGCGTAATGTATGGTTAGTTGTTACTCTTTCTGTTGATGAGTTTCCAACTGCGGAAGCGACCCTGGCTGGGTCACCAGAATTTCACTTCAAGATTACTGTATTGTCATTAGACTTATGCCAGATTTCACGTCAATCTGATCAATTAGAAATGGGTCAAAATTCACTTGCAAGATTTGATTACATGCAGACACCGGGACTGAGCACTTCAATTGCGTTTACAAAAATAATTTGTACCAATCACACAAACGTTGGAATGTTGTATCTTACAAAAATTTATTATGATTAATTAATAAGTACATACCTGTACGTGTACGTACAAATAAATGTCTACGCTGCGTTCAATATCGTAGCTTGTAACGTCTTTTACTTCCTTCCTTTGACTTCAATTAATTACGAATAAAATGAATAGATTATTTTTATTTTAAGACACCATGTTCTGTCAACCATTAGTTTATGACAATTCATATCATTGTTTTTTTTATTACCTGTCTAACCAGCCAGGCTTTTGACTCGCATGTTTTTTTTAATTGTTCTGCAATTGAGAAAACCTATTTACTCGGCCTATTTTGTATTTAGCACTTGTCGGATTTCACGAATCATTGCCGTGGTATATGGCCGTGATTTGATGCAGAGGGTTAGGGTTCGATTCTCGTGAGAAGCATTAGTGCAAAATTAACTGGAAGCCTTTTTTATTTTTAACTTTCTGTGGTCGAGTACTTTTTTAAAATATATAAGGCAAAACGTGTTTTTAAGGCGGCAACATGACTGGGGGGCGCCACCATCTATGCTAAATTAATAAGCACTTGTGATCCTAATACTAGAGAACTTACTAGGCATGAAAGCTTTGCCAAGTTTAGGACTGGCAATGCCACCCGCTAAACCATTCAAATTGGCGATGCCTCACTGCTACAAGGTTATACAAAAAAAAATACGAAATTATGAGTTAGTTTAAAAAAAAATCTTGGCTAGAATAAGTTTACCATCACAAGTGTATATTTTATTTTCAACTAATTGAAGCTTGTGGTTGTTTAAAAACCACTTAGGTAGTACTTTCTTTGGTTTGATTTGACAAGAAAAAAAATTGAATTTACCATAAAGTTTTCTACATCTCATCGAGATAGTATTACTAAGTAAGTAAGTTATTAAAAACAATGTTTAGAAAATTAAAAAAGAATCGTTCATAAGTCGGGGTTTGAACTTGGTCACTAACTATTCAGTCCTTTAAGTCACGATCACTGAGCCAGATTGGAGGTCACGTGACCGCTCGAAATATCCGATTGGTTTTTACAACATGTTTTATTTGACACTAGCTACTCACACTATTGTAAAATGCATCGAAATTTACTGCATCATAC
Organism: Pandemis corylana; assembly: GCA_949127965.1. NCBI lineage: Eukaryota > Metazoa > Arthropoda > Insecta > Lepidoptera > Tortricidae > Pandemis > Pandemis corylana. The sequence goes on along the minus strand of OX421858.1, from coordinate 5,796,373 downwards.
TGCAATTTAGGTATGATAAATGCACTCTGTTTTGTAATTTGCGCAGACAATATATCCATAACTAACTATCCTCAAAAAACCGCATTGAAATTAAGCCTGTGGACGAAATGCAGCTGCACGGAAGGTTTGTATGGAAGAGCAACCGCCTTAATAATGGGATCTGCAATCTATGCATTATACGTTGTAATAATATAATATTAATTGAACACAAAAAAAGTCAAGATAAAATAAGTAATTAAATATAATAACGACCCTAAGAATGTCTGTGAACGGTGTTTGGTAGAAAAATATTAGCCTTTTTTAAATTTTATATAGTAACACCACAAACCGGCATCTACTTGCGTAGGTAGAGTGTGTTTGCGATTTTTCTTGTATTTTATTCATATTTTGATGTTTTCTTTTGATAATAGCGTTGAGTTTGAGAGTATCTCTCCTCCGCATTATCTTTTCTATAACACTAAAGTGCGTTTAATTTGAGACAGGACTCCATTAGTTAAGTTTGTGTTTGTGCAATTTTTCTGTTCAGTTCTTTGTTAGCAAAAACAATCATTATGAGGAACTGCGAAGTATGAAGTATCTTTGATTTGAGTAAAACATTGATAATAATATACTAAAGTGATCCAAGCCTTTCTTGTAAATCTGTCTTGATCGAGTACTTTGTTTTTTATTTGAGATTTATAGTCGTATTTTAATTAAATATAATAGTAGCTACTCTTGTAAATGTCGTATGTAATTGTATTTAACATCTACCTAAATACATAACAGTTCCAATAAATAATTATTAAGCACTACTCGTTTCTCTTTAGTCCAATAGTTAAATACAAATTAATTTCTAAAGCATGCTATATACTACTTTTTGGAGAAAAATATCGACAAAAAAGTGCAGCACTATATCGATACCGTCAATAACTGTCGACTGTTCATTACAACACTACTTGTCATCGTGACATTTTCACCCTTATCTAATCTGTGCAGTTCGTTCCTCGATGTTGGTGGTTTTAGTTAATCAGTTTCATATTAAACCGTCAACAACTTTTTGTATGGGACTTCCGACTCTTAAAACGTAAGTGATTATATCCTCATTGTGAATGAATGAATGGATTAGGATTGGATTGGATGGGACAAAATTAAAAAAAAAATAGTAAAAAGATTAAAACTGAAAACAGATAAGATATCACTTACAACAACATGGCTATATAGACTATTGAGAGATCCTGGTAGATTAAAAAGTAAAGGGTACCATAGACATCATGAAACTTCTGCCACATTACGCGACCGAAGAGCTACAGCACAACGCGTTTGATTTATGTATCGTTAAGCACGCTACCTATTGCCTCCTCGAATAGTGCTTTACATTTACACACACTGGTTGAGACCTAATAGATTTCCAAAGGTCCACAGATGTCAAGTGGAGAAAATACTGTTCTTTGGCCAAAAAGCCATTATCCAGATTAAAACGAACCACAGTTGTTTATGGTTTTTAATTGACATTGACAAGTTTGATAGTGACAGTTAGCAAATTTTTGTGTAGCATTTTTTCTGTGGCTAAATGTCTTAAATGTTTGTTTTCGATATAAACACCATTGTTTATTTCCTTCATACGTATATTGAATCTGAGATTTATACTATTTATTTAATTTCAACTATTTAGAGCCATATAAGATGGAAGCGCCATTATCAGACGATAGCTGCGATTCAGAAATAAAAAATATGAAAAGTCAACTTACCGGTAATTGTATCGAAACTGATTGATTGATTAGTATTTAATTGATCTATTTAATAGCTGCCTTACTGTAGACATTACCTAACTATTAAGTACAAATTTAAGGGTGTGAATTATTGATTTATGTGCATGTTATTACCCTGCTCATAGAAATGAATGAGGTGTTTTATAAGACAGTTATTTCAGTAGAGCAAGCAAAAATGTTTTCTTAATGTATGTAGTTAGCATGTCTGTAACTCTGTTTAGGGGATAAAGTCTGCTTAAAAATAGCTGTGTGTGCATAATTATTTTGTATATCATGCTTGATACTTACAGGAATTATTAGAAGAAACAAAAGATCGTGGATTTAAATGACCTGTGGCCTATTTCTCTAAGCTATAAGTTACAATTTGACAAGTAGTTTACCTATCAGTGTTAGTCCAATCAACCAATCAATGGTTCAGTTTTTGACCCATTTTGCTTGTTAAGACTTGTTAAATTGTAACTTACAGATTCAAGAAATGGGCCATAGGGTTGTATCTTTACTTACTAAAACACTAGTGTTTTGAACTATATTCTTAATGTTTTTAATCACTACTGATTGTAATATTGTTAGTAAAGTTATTACTAATAAGTAACTTTATTTGTTCTTTTATTTCAGAATTTGGATTAGAAGATGAGAATCTGAGTAAAGAAGAGATGAGTGATTTATTAAAGGCTTTGAATAATTCCAAGTCAACTGCCAAAGAAGATGAACTCTCACGCACAAAGGTATTAATGATAATGCATGTTTCAAAAAATTACTTCTTGTACTTGAGTAAAGTAAGTTGTTAAAATCTAAAAAATTATCATCATGAAATGTGTGGAGTTAGGTACCCAAATGTGAGACATGATGGTTCTCATGGCCAGGGTAGTAATGTACTCTGTGCAGAGACAAAAGCATGCATTGCCTGCTCCTATAAGTATTAAATATCTTCTTTCTGTTCATTAGGAGGAGGTTGCTGAATGTGAACCATTGCCCAGGAAACAAATGAAAAGAAGATATGTAAATGTAAAAGATAGAAGAATGCCTTGGAGTGTGTTACCAAGCAACATAACACCAGCCGAAAAAGCAAGAGCTCTTGCAGTCTACATCAAAATGATGTCTATTAACAACTATCGTCAAGCAAGATTGTCTGCTAATTTTACCGTATGGCCTCCACCAATACAGATTGTAGAGGAAACAACACGAATTCAACCCATAAGGTCAACTAGAAGTGGCCGCTGTGCTCCCATGTATGCTGGTTTTGATGATGATTCATCAGATTTAGATTTTGTTATAACTAAAACAAAGAAAAGAAAAACATCTACCAGCGAACACCATGCTGGTGAAGGAGAATATTCTAACAAAGTGATAAGTTTAAAGCGTAAACCTTCTAAAGATGAGAACACCAGGCCGGTTAAGGAACCAAAAATTAATGCAGACAACAATAAAGATCTGACAGGAAATAATATGAAGCCTAAAAAAGATCTTTTTACTTTGATTGAAGACTGAACTGGCAATGGACAAAGTTTTTAGATTATTAATATTGTAATAACAAGTCATCTAGTTTTATCTTAATGTACAGTATGTATATGTAATACATAGTATAAATTATATCTACTAATTTTGTTTTAATTTATTAGTTAGTTCAGGGGCCGATTTTAAAATACCAATTAAAAGTGGTAATATTTTGATATTGCTAGAAAATAACTGGTAGAAATAACTTTTCTCCTAGCTGACATAATAAATTAAGACTAAGCTGTAGTTTTCGTCCATTCTATTGGTTTTCGTAAAACATGCTAGGGTATAAACAAGCAAGCAGATCATCCAATAGAAAGCAATCACCGCTACCCATGGACACCCGTAACGTTTGAAGTCTTTGAAGACTTGTTTCAAAATAACAACTTTCTTCTATGTATTTTCGAACGGAAATCTTAACAAGTAGTTATGTACGATTTCTAAAAACTTTTAGAAAAAGACGAAACTAGATTAAGAGAGTAAAGTAGGTACTCAAGACAAATCCAGTTCGAGAAATAATGTAATCATTATAAACTCCCCATGGCGTGGCCCCGGGCGGCACACGCAGGGGGCGGTAAAAACTGCCATTTTTTAATGTTTTTTTTTATAAAAATACATACATATTTTAAATAGCGTTTTTAGGGGGGTGGAATTAAGGATGGCCCCGGATGGCAAAAACCCACGCTACGCCACTAAAACCAAAAATTAGCCAATGGCCGCGGCCATTAACTTACGCGTTAGTACGCGTACTAAGTAGGTACTTTCTAATGTTGCCAGAATTAACGTTTTTAGTAGAATTTTTGTTGAACATGTGACGCAACCGGAATTTCCGGTGCATTCGATTTCCTTGGAGAGAAGAAAAAGTCGTTTTTTAAATTATAGAACATATTTATGTATATTTAAAGCACACGTCCGGTATCTAGACCATAATACAGGTAACTTTATGACCACATTACCTTAATTATATTTAGGCGTATTGTTTTTTTACGTTTTAGTTTTCTTTTGAATAATTTCATTTATTTGCTAGAATACAGCATCAGTAAGGGATAAAGACGTGATATATGTATGTATGTATTTACACAGTATCAGTAACGTTTTACGATCTCCTTGTCCCTTGTATCCCGCCTGCATGCAGGCGTGCAAATTATTAACATACTAGCTAGCTGTTGCCAGACCTGCGACTCCGTCCGCGCAGAATTCTCTTATGGTGATCCCGTGGGAACTGCGCCGTTTTCTGGGATAAAACCTATCATATGTCCGTCCCTGGGACTGAAACTCCCTAACTTCAACTAATGGTGACGGTGGACAATTTATTTGAATAAATGTGTCATAATTACACATAAACGGATAACTCACGTATAAAAAGTCGAGTGATGCCCGACATATTTCGGACTATTTCGTAGTCCTTCTTCCTGGAGCACTCGCCCCGGCGGCAGCGAAACGAACACTGCGCGCCAGCGTTCTGTTCGCGCGGCTGCTCGACGCAACTGACAGCGGCGCACAACTACCCTCGTTTTCATCGTCATTTTTATTACTGTCAAATGTAGGGCAGCACAACACTGATCACGTCACTCCGGAAAGGTTCGCTCACACTCACCGTTTGGTCAATATTTAGAACAGTTTTCCAACTCGGGGGACCGACCATCCGCTATCCCGGTTGAAATTGGGATACCGACTTATTTCAATGGCTTCCCATAGACAGCAGACATAAAAAATCTAAATTTTAGATTTTTTACATTAGTTGTGCTAACCTTCCTTCAGAATACCAATCAAATTTTTCAATGCACACCTACTTACCCACACGTTTTACTGTAAAACGTTCACGAACGTTAATGAACATGAAACCAATTTGAGTTTACTAACATGACAGCTTTACGTTTACGGTTGAATAGATTTTTATCAAATGAATACTTACCATTCGAATGAGGTAAAAATCTGTGTAGTCTAAAATCCAAATAGAATCTGTTTAATAAGTAGGTGGCTAGATGAAAAGTGTTTAGTGTCAAATGTAGTACAGTTTGACAGCAAATATAATGCGCATCGGCAGTATTCGTTTGCGCAGAGAAGCGCAGACCAGTTTCCGATGGTAGCCGAACGTGTAAATAATCTATATTGAACTTTATTTGCAAGCGCAACTGGCAGAGTATTGCTTGCTTTGCATTCTTAGCTCTGTCCCGCTTACACGATTTTGCCATTGTTGGTACGAAATCGATCGACCAATAACAGCGCCAGAGTTTCCCGCGCTACTAAAATTGGTCTACTGCGCAGGTACATCGTGGAGCATTATTTTTGTTGTCAAACTGTAGGTACCTATGTTAAAAAGTATATTGCGAGTAAGTTGGATAAAAATTGGGATTGTCTATTTTTTTACAATGTATAGTCAATCGAAAACCATTTCGAGATAAATGCTTTTTAAATCGTTTTCTGTATTTACTTTATTTTATTTTACTATAATGAATTTATTACATGAAAAATAAGCAATGACCTTCATTTGACATTCCCAGACATGACGTAGACGGTCCAAAATGTACTTTTCTCAAACATGCTCGTAAATGTATGCGTTAATGTCCCGATATGAGGACATGAAGTTTCTCGTTTATGGCTCCCTACATTACTTCTTGGCTTAGGCCACAAAAGTTAGTATGAAAATCCATTTTTGTCCGCTGCTCTAATTTTTTAAATTTCTATACTAAAATTAAATTGGCAAAGGAAAAAATTACATACAGCCAACCACCACCACAATCTGTACCTAAGCATAATTGCGACATAAAGAAAAAAATCTATGGTACTATATTTATGTGTGGTTAAACATGGTGCTCAAATAGCTGGATCAAATTAGTACATTTAAAAAATAAAAAAGGTGGCAAATCGAAAATCTTTTTTTCTGCTTATGCGTATTTCGTAGTGATTGTTATTATAATTTAACAGAAATAAAAATGACTTCTAGTGATGAAAGTGACGGGGAACTTATGAACTGTACTCCGCCTCATTTAAAAGAGGAGGCAAATTTAGCTATGCAAAATATGCTACCGGAAAAAAGTAAAGAGATTTACATGAAAACATATTTCCTCACATTGTTTGAGAAAAGCACTATACAAGCTTTGGCCGGAACAGGGATTGCAGGACTCGTTCTATCTGGCCTCGTCTTCGACTCGGCCACCTACCCCAAACTCGTCCAGCAATCCCTTACTTCACGGCCTCTGCAGTAATGTACTATTATTTGCAAATGTTACAAATTCTATGCTATTTACGCGTGGATTATACTACGGAGTTCAATTTGGACCCGCAATCTGACATTTCATTCATCTTATGACAGCTGACAAGCAAAATGACAATCTTGTTACTGTCAAAATTCTTGTTTTTTCCACGGATTACTTTCATATTGTTGTATTATAGTTTAGATTTAGAAGCACTTTCGGTAGATAATTAGCCAAGAGTGTATCCGCACAGCGATGTGCTTCGCTCACATGAAAGATTTTCCGCTAAATATTTTAATGGATAGCGAAATATTACGTTTTTCGGTTTACTTTCACCTACTGAGTTTACTGTCTTATTTCCGGGTCCTGTTTTGTCTTGATCATACCTGGTATGTGTTTATGGACCTTTCTGCTTCGCGCAGAATGTTATGGTATGTGTAACGGCTGTGAAAATATAAAACATAGGAGAAGATCGCGTGAATCTTCCTGTGTTATTGTTGAATCATGTTGACATTGATACTAATGACAGTATTGACAGTTTGCCAACTTCACCACAGATAGAAAAGACGTTAATGGCGGCGCTTCACATACGTTTTATGATCAATTTATCCAATAAGCAGATGTGTGACACCGGCAGTGAAACTCTGACGTCATCAACCAAAATACTTTCAATAATTAATAGTGAAAAAAATACCGAGTTATATGAGAAAATATTGAAATTGGTTTCTTATAATTGACTATTCTGCACAAAAAAAATATAAAAAGGATAGGTATTTTTTTTTAGACAATCGCAATTCCGGCCCAAACTAGGATTAATTACCTAAAAGATGCTTTTTTGTTAAACATTTTACTTGCCTATGAGTTTAACAAAATAAATTTAATAGCAACCGGAAACATTGGAGCCTATCTATATATAGGTAACAGACCGGGTCTCCATGGACCCATGACTCGTAACAACAATAACAATAAAGTTTATTTATTTACTAAACAGTATATTATATTAGGTAGGTACATTAGTTAGTGAGTGGTTACAATATATTTATTTTATAATTATTTAAAACAAAAATAATTAAGTACCTATTTTCGTTCAGCACACGTGTTTTCTTACCTACTATCATTTTGTTAAACAACATTTCTCAAATGCATCGTTTGACAAACACTTCATTTTGACAACCTTTTATTTTCTACTAAAATATTGATTTATGGAAAACTTATAAACAAACCTAACCTAACCTAATGTGAGCCACGTCTAAAGGTTTTCGATTTTTTAAAAGTTTACGGTTTATCCGATATTAAAGGGTTGTCAAATGAAATGTTTGTCAAACGATATATTTGTCAAACGTTTGTTGGTCAAATGATCGGATACCGTTTTCTTAGATTAGGAGTAGTGATATTGAGATTTTGTTTATTTCTGTTGTTAGTGACGGCTTGCACCAGCTGAGGAGAGGCCTGTTTGAGGTCGTACGCCCAGCCCAGCTTCGCGAATCCGTCCAGCAGCAGCGTGGTGAGGTTGAGCGCGTACGGTAGTTCAGCGGCCTTGTAGTCCCACGGGAATGTGTGGTGGTAGTTGTGCCAGCCTTCGCCCATCGCTACCACAGACACACCCCAGTTCTCCGCGGGCATTATGCTTCTGTAATAAATAATTGAGATTTTAAGCCCTTGCCAGTGGTTTAGTGCTGTGCAATATTAGGCCATCGGTGGCGGAGGCAAGCGGCTGCAACTAGAGTTTAGATGCGTCGTTCGCTATGTTATTAGTCGCTCTACGGAAAAATCCGGTATTTATGTTTTCGTCACATAAACATGATCGTCGTTAAATGACATAAAACTATTAGTCCGAAGTTCCGCAGTGATATTTTCTCACACGGTGTGCCTTATCCTACCTGTAATAGGCGATGTCGATTTGCCCATCATATACCTACGCGTTCAAGACGTTTTTGTGTCAAAACTTACACTAAAGGCATTGCAGTATCTACACAGTGACGTGGCATAAAAACAACAAGACACCTGATTCCGTATCCTGCCTACGAGCGAAAGTGACAGTTGATGTCTCCCGACCGCAGCGAGCACATCACCAAAGAGGTTTATTTTGTTTAGAGAATCACTGAGGCACGGCTGGTGTTCTGTAGCTAAGGTACTCACGGGTCGTAAGGTTTGTTGCCAAATAGGTGCGCGAAACTGTTAACTGCCCACGTAAAGTTGAGGCTGAGGACATAGCGCAAGAAGACTTGGGAAAGAATCGCGTAGTTCCAGCTCTCACCCCACGCCAGCGGCGGCACTATCGTCGGCAACACGAAGCAGAACGCTATTTTGAATACGGTGAAATATCTGAAAAAAAAAAAAAATAAAGAACGAAATATTTCGTAGCTGAGTGGTCTCGCATCTCGAGTAGCCGACTAAGCAATCTGCAATCCCTCCGGGGTTGCGGGTGTCTATGGGCAGTGGTGATCACTTACCATCAAGTGACCCACTTGCTCGTTTGCCTTCCTATTCATATAAAAAAAAAAAAAAAAAAAAAAAAAAAAAAAGCAAGGTAAGAGCAATCCTATCCTACTCCTACTACCGACAAAAGTTTGTGAGGATGTATGGATGTGTGAATGTTTTTTACTCTTTCACATCAAAACAGGTGAACAGATCTGGATGAAATTTGTAACAAAGATATTCTCGCGGAAATAAACGTATTATTTTCAGACGATGTCGCGAGAAACAGGTATTTGTATTCTTATTATGTTAGCCACGAGGGCGAATTTAATAAAAACAAAATCTAGGATTTAACCTGTTACCACCGGCATGGGTTCTTACTTGGTGTGGAATTGAACGAGAGGGTCGTTCGTGATGTCACTCATGTTGATCTGCCGTCCTCGACTGATAACGTCCGGGTGCTTCTTCATCATAAGCCAGCCGACGTGGGAGAAGAAGAAGCCTCGATTGGCGTCGTGGGGGTCCGCGGGCGTCTCCGAATACTTGTGGTGCACGCGGTGGTCCCGTACCCAGTCGTAAATCGTGTTCTGATGGATAAATGAAATATGTTTGTTTAGGTAGTGGGGTGTTTACAGGTAAAACGGAATAAAACACCGTAAGACCAAGTGCAACGTGTATAATGGCTGGTTACAAACTACCCGCTTTATACAAACACTACATTCCCTCCACCAATAGTTAAAGTAATCCTAACATAACATACACAATACAACAACTCTCGGGAACATTAATAATCAGGGTTTGGATTTCGTGTGTCTCTTAAAGGGAATCGACGGGGCCGCTCAATTAGCTGTGATGGTGTTTCATCATTCTCAACAGGCGCGTCACGCACTGTATTGTTCACCGGCGAAGGCGGCGTCGCCGCTGCTGCCGCGGCTGTTGAAACGGAGGTCTGAGGAGAAGCTGTCGGAGAATCAAAACTCGCGAAAGAATTGTCGGACAAATCTTCCTCGTTCTGGTCGATCCTCGGCGATTCATTATTTATTGGTGATCCTTCCTCCCCCATATCTCTCTCTCGTAAAATAGGCACATCGCCATCATAGCCGGTGTCCTGCGAACTTTGCCCGCCCTTGTACAACAGCAACTGGTCGATGTGCTTTCTTACAGTCACACGTAAATGCGGGATGAGAACGTTGAACATTGATGCTCCTATTGCGCTTTGTATTGTCCCTTTTATCCATGAGTGTTTATTCCCGTTGTTATAAAACGATTTAACTAGCACTATGTCGCCGATCTTAAATTTAATTTGTCTCTTGCCACCGTAATGTTTACATTGTGAGATCTGTTTTAAACGAACATTATCATTAGCTGTAGACACTGACGGACCTTCAGGGATTTTAACCGTACTTGGTTTTAAAAGATCAAAACGGCAGCGCAAAGAACGACCTAGCATCATGTGCGCGGGAGAAAAACCTGTTGTGCAGTGAACCGTGTTGCGGTAATTGAATAAAAATATATTAATCTGATTCAAAATTTCTGCTTGTGATAATTTTTGTATTAAAATAGTTTTTAAACCTTTTTTAACTGTGCGGACACTATTTTCCGCTTGTCCATTTGAAGCTGGATGGTAAGGCGCAATCGTTACATGGTCTATACCGTTTGTTATACAAAAATCTTTAAACAAAGTCGAAGTAAAATTTGTTGCGTTATCGGTCACAATAGTTCGGACTAGGCCAAACCTGGCGAACATATCACACAACTTGGCTATTATACTAGCAGAGTCAGTGGTCGTCATGAGATAGCACTCGACCCACTTGGAGTGCGCGTCCACGGCCACGAGCAGCCGACGGCCGGCCAGCTCCGCCATGTCCAGGTGCAGGCGCTGCCAGGCGGCGCGCGGCCGCGGCCACGGCGTCAGGGCCGCGCGCGCCGGCGCACACCGGATCGCCGTACATATACTACATGAGCCTATTTTTTGTTCGATGTGTAGGTCGATATCGGGCCACCACATATACTTTCGAGCGACACTTTTTGTCTTAACCACCCCGAAATGTGAATCATGTAATTCATTTAATAAGCGCTCTTGAAATACTCGCGGAATAATGATTTTATGACCTCGCATGATGCAACCTTTTTCAATCGATAATTGTAAACGACAGCTAAAATATCGCTTAAGATCCGGGTCTAATACTTTTCGAGGCCAGCCCTGTAATATGCACTCTGACACTATTTTTAATATTGGATCGTTAATGGTTTCACGTTTTATATCATCGACAGTAATAGGACTTATATCCTTATATATAAAATTAATGAATAATGCTTCATCTCCAAGAGCATTATCGCATTCTGATGAAACTCGCGAAACCTCGATAGCACGGGAAAGAAAATCGGCTACGTTATCCCCACTCTTGACGTATTCAATTTTGAAATTATACGCCGACAAAAACAATGCGTACCGCTGTAATCTATTCGCTGCTAATTCAGGCACTCCTTTTTTACTTCCAAATATGGAAATTAGTGGCTTATGATCTGTCCTCAGTATAAAAGGTTCCGATCGGCCGTACAAATAGTGGTGGAATTTTTTAATACCGAATACAATAGCGGTCGCCTCCTTCTGAATTTGGGCGTAATTGATTTCGCTTGAAGACAACGATCGGGAGGCATAAGCGACAGCGCGCTCGCCGCCGTCCGGCTGCGCCTGCGCCAGCACGGCGCCGAGCCCGCTGGGGCCCGCGTCAACTGTGAGGATGGTGGGCAAGTCAGGGTGGTAATGGGCCAACACTCTGTCGGACGTTAATTCTTTTTTAATTAATTCGAACGCATCGTTTTCTGCGCTTCCCCATCTCCACTTGCACTCTTTTTTTAATAAAAGGTGTAATGGACTTAAAATACTCGATGCGCCTGGTATGAATGCTCTGTAATAATTCAACATACCTAAAAATGATTTTAGCTCGGAAACATTCTTTGGCGGAGAACATTTCAAAATGGAATCGACCTTCTTTATTGACTTGTGTAAGCCGGTTTTGTCAATAATAAAGCCTAAATATTCCACGGATTGTTTAAAAAACTCGCATTTCTCTTGCTTTACACGTAACCCTGCCTCTTGTAATCTACTTAAGACTTGCTCTAGGCGCTCCAAATGAGTCTTCCGATCCGGCGCAGTAATCAACAAATCGTCCAAAAATATACAAGTACCTTCGATTCCGACTAATAATTTATCCATACTTTGTTGGAAAATACACGGAGCGTTTGATAAACCAAAAACTAGTCTTGTATAACGAAACAAGCCTTTATGGGTATTTATGCACGTTAAATTTCGTGAAGGTTCATCGAGCAGAAATTGATTGTAGGCTCTTGACAAATCTAATTTCGAAAATTCAACCCCTCCATGTAATTTTGAAAATAGATCCTCTATTCGAGGCAAAGGATAGTTATCGATGAAAAGAATTTTATTTAATGTAACGGAGTAATCGCCGCAAATTCTTACATTGCCGTCTGAACGAAGGACAGGAACAATAGGCGTTGCAATATCCGAATATTCGATTTTTTCTAAAATACCTAAACTTAACAACCTATCCAGTTCCTCTTCTACTTTTGGCTTCAGTGCTAACGGAACTGTGCGAGGCTTGAAAAATTTTAAATCGGCGTCCTGTTTAATTTTTAAATGTATTTTATAATGCTTAAAAGTACCAAGCTCATTTAAAAACACTTCGGAATATTTATTATGCAACATTTGCAACATCTCAGTATCTTTGCTAATGTTATGACAATTGTAACGACATAAATGTAGATTAAATTTACTGATAAAATCCCTTCCTAGCAGAGGTAACTGGCTTCCGACGGTCGAAATAACAAACAATCTTAATAGCTCAGTGCAATTTTCGAAATGAACCGGTAACGCTACAAAACCCAGCGGGATGATTTTACTGCCATCGTAACAATTGAGCCTTACATCACACTTGCGCAGCGCATGCGTTTGCTTGAACAATTTATTGTAAACATCAGCTGGCAGCACCGACACAGCGCTGCCGCTATCGAGCTCACACAAAACCGGTTCGTTATCAATGCGCACCGTCTGCTGCATCGCCTTGCCATTGATAGATCGAATTGAGAAAAAATCATAAATACCTTCGCAAATGTCGTCAGTGTCTCCAGCTAAAAAATTAGTAGATTTAGATTTAGATCTGCATACGCGGTTTAAGTGTCCCTTTTTACCGCATTTTTTGCATGAATAATCGACGAACTTGCACTGTTGCTTAGAATGATTAAAATAGCCGCAAACACTGCACTTCACTTTTTTGTTTCCGGGGGCGGCCGGGCTTAACGCGAACACCTCCGAGGCGGCGCGGGCGTCGGCGCCGCTGCCGCCGCTGCTCTGGACTGCAAGGCGTGCACAGCGCACGCTTTGTGCTATCTTCAACGCCTCACTAAAAGTTAATGTGCTTATGTTTTCCGCAAATAGCTTTTCCTTTTCTCTCGGATTTTCAAGACCAAGCACGAAACGATCCCTTAGTGCAGTTTCGAGTTCGCTTGTGAAACTGCAAAACTGCGCAAGTCTACGCACTCGCGCTGCCCACTCACTCAGCTCTTCGCCGGGACGCTGCTCAGCTTTATAAAAATGATAACGCTCCACAAAACCACTTCTCTTGGACTCGAAATGTTCATCCAATTTTCTTAAGAGGCTCGTATAAGGGGTCGCTTCTAAAGCGGCTGGTAACGCCAGATCGCGCGCGACCCGGTAGGTGTCCTCCACCAGTGCAGAAAGTAGAATTCCTCGTCGTTTAGCCCCTGCTTTGTCGGTCTCTTCTGTGATGTCGTTCACCAAACAAAACTGGCCAAAACGACTTTTAAATATCGCCCACTCCTGCGAGCGGTGGTCGAACACCAAACTGTTCATGTTACCTAACACCATATTCATGTTGCACACTTTTATTATTTTCGGTGATGTAACTAATCACTAAATTAACGCGTATTAGGTATTATCTCGTCGCCACTGGGGTGTTTACAGGTAAAACGGAATAAAACACCGTAAGACCAAGTGCAACGTGTATAATGGCTGGTTACAAACTACCCGCTTTATACAAACACTACAGGTAGTTATACTTAGGCTGTGTGTTTGTGCATGCGTCAGTCTGACATTATTTTCTCAGCAACGGAGGAATCAAGTTGAAATGAATATTTCTGAATAAAATACATACCTACATACATTCACATAGGTACACAAGTCACGTCTTTATTCCGCACGGGGTAATCATCGCGCATTTGGACACTGCAGAAGACAACTCCAATACATAATGGGGGCGTTTACAGGTCACTTCGGAACCAAATACCTATTAGAAAAGATGGGACTACATGACAATAACGACAATGATTGTAGAATATGCGGCGAAGAGGTTGAAACAATGGAACACATTATGTGTGAATGTGATGCCCTCGCCAGACTAAGGATGAAACTCTTCGGCATCGGATACCCTGAACCAGGAGATTTCAAGGCACTTCCACTACGCCAAATCACCCAATTCATGAATGAGGTGGTAAAAGCGATGGAATAGTGCGAAGGAGGGGTAATTACACAAAAGATCCACGAATGGGTCGAAGTGTATCCGTAGGGACCCCTAGACTAAGATAAGATAAGAAGATAAGATGGTTATACTCTTTAAGATCATCGCTGCTCATAGAGGTTGCACTAAGCTAGAGGGCTACTAAAACGATGAGCCAATAAATATTTCCGGCTGTCTATTGCCTCTATGATGGAACACAACAGTCAACGTAATTTTTTCCTTTCTCTCAATCATTGGAGATTGCACAACTGTCCATTGCCCATTTATTAGACGTACCTGAGGGTAAGTAAGGCTTGAGTGGACGCGGGGCGGGCGGTGTGTATGTTAAATAAATGAAACTCATACAGGTGTCCCGAGTCGACGCTGCCCAGAGCCTTTTGCCGCTGACCACCACGCTGCACGCCCCACCAACACTCCGCTTCGAACGTCCACTCAGACCAAACACTAAGGACTACCTAACTCTGTGGTCTGTTGGTTGCAAACACCATACTCACCTCAGCTTACCTGTTTAAAGAATTGACACTTGTATAATATTATCCTTATCTACCTGTCCTGACACCGAGAAGCAGATTATCAGGATCCACTGAAGAGGTAGCGTGGCCTGATACGAGCGGTGGCACCAGTAGCGGTGCGCGCCAGCCGTCACCCCGAACCCAGCTACGATTCCCGTGATAAAACCTGAAAAATTGAGTTAATTTATTGAACTACACTTGTTTGATTCAGTATGCTTACCTACTTTGATTTATTCTCACCATATGCAATACTGAACCATTTCGGCTTCTGACATGCCACTGAATTGTAACCAAACCATACAATGGTAATGACATGTATTAAAGATATGGATATAACGTGGCCCCATTTCAGATCAGTTTGGAATCCCATTTTCTTCTCCCATGCTTGTAAAAAGGTCACTTTGTTGTTGCTTGAGCAGCTCTTTTTATCACCACGTTTATTCGCCTTTTCAATCAAGCAGTCTACGCTTTTGTTGTAGATTTTTGGTCCATTCTTAAGGTTGTTTGTGCTTGTTGTTTCACAATCAACTTCCCTTAAGATGGTTTCCGTGGCCGTAGAGGGAGCCATTGAAGTGCGCTGTGGACAAAATATGAGGATGAAGTTCAATTAAGTAAGTATTCCGATGAATAAATCGATAAAAGTGTGCAATCAAACCCGAGTCGAACATAAACTTAGGTAGGTAGTTTAGTCGTAACAAACGTCTTTAAAATTGGCATCGCACGTATCGGCACCAACTAATCTCATACTTAGTTTAGTTATTCAGAACCCGTTTTAGACGTTTGTTGTGACGAAAAACTTACACTACGGCTACGGATACTTAGTAATCTACGGTGTACTTACAGTACGGGTCGTTTGTAGGTTCCATACCTATATACCTATCTACGTAGAAATAATCCTAATCAAAATGTATTACGAATGTCTCCTCCTCCTACGAACGTAAATGTCTCCTCCACGCCACCGTATTGTGCTTATGTTGGGGTACCGAGCGTAATATGCAGCCTGAATGATAGCTGGACTCACGGTCCCGGCGCTTTCCGCCTTATAATATTAATACAAATACCTACAGCAGCAGATGCCGCACTTCATTGCAATAATGGATGCCAACGAGAGAACATTATTGTTGCTTCTGCTTTTATTTGTAACTAGGTGTTGCCCGCGATTTCGTTTTAATTTTGTTTTCGCATATCCTTATTTTTTTTCTAAAGTCAAAGTAGCCTAAGTTACTCCTTATAATCAGCCAGTGAAAGTCCCGTCAAAAGCAGTCCAGCCGTTTCAGAGATTAGCCGAAACAAATGAACAGACAGACAGGAAAAAATTTAATAAAAAATATTTTTGATGATAGTAACCGTAAATTATTATTAGTATTATTTTATAAAATTTATAGCTTTTCACTAAATGCGTATGGAAGTATGTAAATACTTCCATACGCATTTAGTGAAAAGCTATAAATTTGAAATAACAAAGAGATAAGATTGCTGCATTTGCTGCTGTCGCGTCGCTGCCGCGCTAATGTAAAGGCGCTCTAAGCGATAAATTAAGAGAACAACACGCTTTGCTATCCTCCCAGTTGTAAAATCAGATATTATTTAGAGAGCTTGCTTACACGAGGCACCACTCAATATAAAACGCCAAATAATTTCGTTGTTGCGGTTCCATTTATGCGGATCAAAGAAAAGTGAATCAATTAATCAAAAAACAAGGGAAGTGGATTTTAACTAATGCGATTGGTCGATTCCGCAAGTCTTCGACTCAATGAAAGGACACCCTTAGGCTTCGGCGCTCTTTCCTTTGGTGCATTCAGAATGGATAAAATAAGCTTGAATACCTACAGACAAAAGGCGCCCACGCTTTGACCGGCTCTGACAAGAGGACGCGATGTTGAATTGACTCGCTCCGAGCACTGCTTTGACACATGGCTTTTGTTTAGATCATTTGTAACTGTCTCTACTTTGGTATTAATGTATACCTAATATGATTTATGAGTTCATACGATTTGAGAATTGATAGATTTTGAATACATACATAATAATTACTTAGTAGCGTTCATTTGTTAGTTACAAACCGAAGCAGCAGAGCAGCTGGGTGTTGTTGAAAAGGTTATTTTTGATATTTTGATATATTTTTAGTCACTTTTTGCTTCATCGAAAGAGATTACCGCCATGGCCATGCTTACAATTTACGCTTTTACATACTTAATATTTAATTTATAAGACAGAGACAGTGACAGATATTGTAAAAACGTACCTAATGTTTTCGTGTCTCAAATAAATTCGTTTTTTTGATGCTATTCGTTTACCTACATGTTACGCAGGATCTTTACACCTTTCTGAGATTAGAAGTAGCCCATGTTAATGAGACACTTTTTTATCTTCTCTTTAAGATATTAGTTTAGATTGACTCTTGGGAATTCCAGCCAAGTCTGCTGGCAAACCTGAGAGGAGGCCTGTGACAAGCAGTGGGTCGTAAACAAATGATTATGATTCGGTTTTTAATTTAAACACATGTACCTACCTATAGTTAATACCGACGAGGAAGTGTTTTTTTAATTTACTTGAGTTATGTTCACCTAATGACACCTAAGATTAGTGAGGCCCCCTAACAATTTTTCAACTATATAGCATAACAGGTTAAATACCGGATTGTGTCTATCCAGCCGGATACAATCGCAGTCTATTTTCCATGGAAACGAAACCTTTATTGTGTTCCTCTGAAAGGAAATTGATTTTGGGGTCAACTTAGGTAAATAACGTCTATTTATCCGCAAACACGTGTCAGATATAAATAATTATTAAGATAGGTGGATTCAATGACCCGGACTGACCCGGTAGAAGATCTAAAAATGATATTTTCCCAAAAACCTTTCACGTATTTACTAAACTTGCTTATACTACCGCCGAGCAGTAGTGCTTGAATTAGTGATTGCCGGCGTGGGGAGTAAGACAGCCGGTGAAATTACTGACACTCGAGGTATCTTAGCCCTCTAGCTCTTAGCATCAATCAATCAAATTTTTTTTTCAATCAAATTAGAAATCCGCTGGTTTTCCGGATATTTATGTTTAGAAGTTTTTGAGTTTATCGCAAACAGACAGACCGACAGAGTTTTTTTGCGTATGAACCATTTTGACACCAACTTATTAACTGAATTACAAATTCCTAGCTCTGGTCAAATATAATATTTTTTTAAAGATGCGTCTAATCGTTTGCGTGTTGGCGCTATGTACCGCAATGGGCGCGGGAGTGTACGCGAGCTGCCCCGCCTCTGCGCTCGCGCCGCTGCCACTCGTGTTGGACTATGCGCTGTGGCGGGGGTGGCATCAAGCCATCATCTACGCGCCAGAGTTCGAGAGTGGTTCGTATTTCATTGACGTAATATTCCATTAATTAAGTAGGTACATTAAATTCATTAGATTTACTTAGTTCTCTTATCAATGCTTTAGTGCAACATATGTAGCATATGCAAATTATATTAACAAAGATATAAATAAAATACCAACCAATTGCACAGATTAGGTAGGTACCTAATAGTGGTGGGTGCGTATAGGGTAAAATTGCTCTTTTAGGGTGAGGCCACCTGTTTAATAGGTACCTCAGCTTGTGATCTTATTTTGAAATTTGTCTTCTTATCTGTATTGTGTTGTGACGATCAGTATACTTAATTATGTATCTATCAGAAGTCGATAAATGAGAAGTAACCAGCGTTATAGAAGTACCTATTAGTTACGAAAGTTTGAATATTGTGACTTGTGTGCGTGGAGTAAGAAATTTAATTTCTAACGAATAAAATAAATACAAAAAATTAAGAAGTAAAATTCTTGATTCATTTCATAGTGAAATATTTTTTGACAATTAAAATAACTTAATTAACTTGAATTAAAGAACAAAAAAAGAAAGGTATTAAATACAGTTTATTGTTATAGTTAGTTAAAGTTTGGATCACAAACATCTCGCAAAGCATAGTTTGAATACTTAAAATTAATAATTAACGCACTTGAATCTTCATTTGAAAAGAGTCTACAATACGGTCGTAGCTTATAGAACCGAACACCACTAACAGTTATTACCGTACTAATTGACCAAAACATGTAAAATCCGTACTAAATTAATGTAAAAAATATCTTACCTTTGCTTTGCTGTAATTTTCGCAGTCCCTGGCACATTGAGTTTTATTCAAACATCCATATCACTTGTCAATAATTATTGAACTAACTATTCGGACGGGATGCGTATTGCAGCGCTGCGCGATTTGCGGTCACGTTTGTTTGTGCTACGTGAACGCGATACCTCGGGAATGTATCCCACGAGCGACAGAAGCACGTTCCGGACGACTCATTCACGATAATACAACTGATTTTGATAATTACGATATTTCGATATGACCTTTTTATTGCAATAACTATGGCGCAACAATTAGACTAGATTGCAGTTTTGCGAAAACCATTAACCGTCGTTAAGTAAATAGTATGTGTACTACGGAAGAATTTAAAACGATTTAGCTAGAATACAGCTTGATAGGCATTTAATGCCGTGATGAGTAAATGCTGAATCAATGCATTGTGTTCGTATTTCAGCTAATGGTGTCATTAACAACATCAAAATAACGCAGAGGTTTCTGTAATCCATAATAATTTGTAGTCCCAGCAGTGTTGCCAGATGGAATCTGACAGTAGCAGTAGACAATTTCGTAAAAAAGCAGTGCATGCAGATAAAAATCAGTAGATTTATATAATGTTATATTGTAACAAGGTTTTACCCCCAATTTCGTTTGCACGGAATTCGTAGTCATAATAAAGATACGCCATACTCGAGGACCTCAATTTACACCTTCAATATCAACTTTTGTGTTTATGGTAAGGGGCCTTCTATAAAGTACGTCACACCAATTTTTTCATTTTTAGATTTCCCCCCCCTTGTCACACGGTTCACTATGAAGACTGGGATTATTTTGTTAATGTGTCTCAAATTTCCAACTTCTGAATAATCTGTTTTTTTTGTTTATCTGTACTCAAAATTCCACCGAAATCCAAATCAGGTAGGTTTCTAGAATTATCAGAAATAAATAAGTAGATCAGTAGATTATCTCCAAATCAGGTAGATCTGCTGCTAAATCGGTAGATCTGGCCACTGGTCCCAGTTATATGCCAATTACCAAATAGTGTAGCTACACTATAGGCAGCAGGGTGGGTTCCCTATGCCCTTATTTGGTAATAGGTACTGTAAGGCTCCGAGGATTGTAGCCAGATCTACATTGAATTACTTAAGATACTCCTGGGTTTATGCGGAAAGTACGGGGTCTTGACGCTCTGAGCCAAGATCTTAATATTTATAAATAAAACATCATGCCTTCGGAGGCAGCTGTTCAGGTGATGCCCTAAAGAAAGACTTTCTTTCGATTCAATTTAAATTCTAAAACCAAATTATAAATATTTGCATTACCTGCCAGCGAGTTGATTTTGTATATGTATAAAAACTCAAGCTCATACAGTACTATTGAATATTACCGAAGTTTGTGAAACCAATTACTTGTAGGAGTTTGGGTAATTGGCCCTCCAAAAGAAATTCTAATCGTGGAATACCTATGCGAACGAAAACCTAATAAAACGAACACAAAATACCAAAAAGTAAATTCTCTCACCACTTGTAGGAAACATTTACCCTATTCACCGAAACAATTTGTTATTTATGTCAGCTTCAGGCGTTTCTTATTACTTACTTATCGTTTTTTTTATTGTGGATCGTGGGCATCTTCCAAAGAATGTTTGTTTTCCGGCAACATTTATTAGTCGGGAGACTTAGCAAAATGAATCTACATAATATTACGTAGAAGGCAAGCGTCTTAGCCCAGTGATACTTGTGACCAATACAAATAATTTTGTTCGAGGGAAAGGGAACACAAGCCGTAAGAATGTAAGACAGTCTCATTTATCGCTGAAAGTGCAGAATTTACATTTTAAAGTCCGCATTACGTTTTATTAAAATATGTTTTTTATCCCTGATTGACTCCAACCGAACTGTTAGGTATATAATTACTTACACTGAAGTGCAAATAGTAACGGGTCACTTTCCATGCAAAGTTGTTGGTTTCGTATGTAATCTGTTTTAGGCAATCTTGGCGCTAAACTGACCGATTTCGGTGCTGTGTATTTAGTTTCGTTACTGAATTTATCAAGATATGAAGATTGGCTTTTATAGCGTAAATAGTAAATAAACCTGCCATAACTATATTTTCTTTATTCAGGGGGTAATAGCTGGCGCCCGCAACTTTGTTCGCGTGGAATTCACGCGATTCATAAACAGAGGGCGGAATTTTCATGGCAAAAATGTATTATTTTAATTTTCAATATATTCCCCTCCCAATTCACTGCTGCATTTTTTATGTTCTAGGACCATAAACATAATTTGACTTCTTTGATAAGTGAGTTGCATGGCATAACCGACATACAACGATAGGTTTACATGAAGTTAATTTTATTTGGTTCTTTTTTCTTAATTTTGTTCTTATGTGTGGATTTGTAAGTAAAGAAATGAAGAACCGCTTCGTAAAACTTATCGATAGTAAATAAAATTCAACGTTTTAACTCTATTCACGTTTGATTTTTGCCATGAAAATTCCGCTCTGGTTAGGTATAAATACATCGCTCCAGGTTCAGCTTAGGTCAACCTGTACGCCAACGCCTTAAAAATACGTTCAATATTTATCAAAAAATAGCGCGAAAAAACAGACAAAAATCTAAAAACAATTTCATGTTTTCTGTCAATATTTCTTATCCACCGCAGTAGGTACCTAGTTATTCTCAAATGTTTGAAATGTACAAAATATAATCTCTGCTTTTTTAGGCGATTTATTATTTCTCTCTACGTCTACGTATTTATGTATAATAGACGTCAGGGCAACTTTCAAGATCTAACTCTGACTATCCTCAGATTGTCAGTGGGCTACGGTGCGTCTGGTGAAATGTTTGGGCGTCAACGGAATAGCATCAGTGGTGGACGTCGTCAACCAACCTCACCTACAAATAGGACTCGGAATTGTAATATTGTCTCCACGACTCCGACAAAACGCCACAAAATCACTTTCTAAATTAATAACACAGGTATATAAAATTACCTGTAGTGAATAAATAGTTTTTACTTGCGACTTTACAGTTGAATGATAAGTTATTATCTGACTCACCGCGTCTAACCTACATAATTTAAGCAGGCGTATTTGTATGATAATTCATAGCTTTATCTATGCGAAAGTAAGTTTGTGTGTTGGTTTTGACTTCTAAGAGAAGAAAGTTGCGGGCTAAAACTAGTGAATGTTATAGCAATAGAGTCCTGTTCATTTACCTATTTAAAAGCACCTAGCGTGTACCCCAACTTTCTCTGCGTCCACGGGAACTTTGTAATTTCCTGGGATAAAAAGTTACCCTTGATAATCGCAGGCATGATGTAATTTTGTATCAGTGAGATAATTTTTACAATCGGTGCGGTAGTTTCAGAGATTACCCATACGTATTTACAATTTCATACGGGTATTTTTTTATGATAGCCCTCTATCAGGTTAATCAGAAGTTTCAGCTGAACCACAAATAATATTAATAATTCTCTATTTCAGCTTCACGCATTGGACATGAATACGGCATCTTTCGACTGGCTCATCACGGCTAGATCAGGCGAAGACTTCAACCAAATCAACGAGATATTGAATGCAACTTCTATTCGTTTCGACGAAAATATAGTCGTATCTTTCCCTAATGTGAACCATCGTCCCAACTCTCGAACACTTCACCTTTGCGACGGCAACTTTCTATACAAAACTCCGACTAAATCAACAGGTCAGAAGCGGAATTTTTTTAACGGGAAGCAGTATTATTACAACAACTGCCGGTACGGGAATCGCTACGATCGGAATTGCAACAAGACGGAATACGAGAGGAATTATTACAGGACATCAGAAAGATTCAGAAATTTAACGAGATATCAGACTTATAAAAGATCAGGTACCGTCTGGCCGCTATTTCAGTCAGGTCTACTAACCTATAACTTTTCTAGAAGCTTTGATATGGTGAATGTAAGCAAGTTTTTACTAACAAGAGAGTTTAATAAGTGGACAAAAATAAACAATGTGAATCGTGGAATCGATGGAATGATTCTAATTCAGTATTTTAAAGTCCGTACAAATTCAACTTTGTACGCTTATTTTTTGGGTAAGTAGACACGTAAGCACAACAGTTATCCTTAGAGAGTCATTCAAAATGGTTTAACCACTCCTTGGTTAGGTAAATTGGCTCATATATAATTTTGTTCCATGAAACCCTAACTTTTAGTATACTATACTTGCCTATGTTATTTGAAATTAATACCCAAAACATTTTACCTTCATGCTTTGCGTGTGTGCCTTTGTGCGTGCTTGCTTTTACGAAATGTGAAATATGGGGAAGAAGCTTATTCTATATATTCTATGTAGGATGTGTAGAAATCTGTTAATTTATTTGTGGGGAACATTGCGTGTAAGAACTATTCTTAAAATTATGACGACAACAATGGCAAAAGTCAAAACACAAGTTAAGATAAAACACAAACAAAGTAAAGCCTGGGATAGAACCCGGATGCTCAACAATCCGTGATATGCTATGGTGGTGTGGGGGTAACAGGGGTTCTAGTTTACAGTATACGTATCGTTAAAAATAATGTAATTTCCAAAGGATTAACCGTATTTTTTTTTATCGGGAACTAAAAGTTTCGATGTAATATTCAATACGCTTAAGTATTTTAATGTATGTTCTTGTCCAGGTAACTGGAATAGAGAGCATTCTATGTCACGTGTGGAGCCGTCTTACCCCGTGGAAGCACGTAACTTCCTGGGGGAGGAGTTAGTGGTTGGCAGATGTAACTCCACCGGTGATGGGACTGCTGCTTCCGATGACGACGGCCCTTCTGCCCCGGCACTGTTGGATGATGTCTTACACTTTCTAATCTTTAAGATAAATTCTACGTAAGTCAAAATCTGGTTCGCATAAACCTAGGTTCCTGTAAAGATTCGTCATTGAAATTTAAAATTAGCTTTGTTTGGGTATAGATGTTCCATTTATGATGCATTTACTTATGTCGTATCATCTATACATATATAATAAAGCTGATGAGGGTCGAAAGTCTGTACATGGAAGGTATTTAAAAAAAATGTCTGGGGATACGTAGAATCGATAACAGAACACGTTCCAAGAGCTTTTAAAATTGTTGTCTGTTTATCTGTTTGTCTATGCGAGCGCATCACGTGAAAACGGCTGTACGGATTTTGACGCAAACTTTACTAATCTGTTGAGAAAACAATCGGTTCCTTTCTTTTAAGATACTATGTTACTTCAGAAGAATAATTATTTTTTGTTCATTCTTTCGATTGGCATCATAAAAATACGGGTAAAAATTCACCTGTTCAATTCTTTGTCTTCGTTTAACCTCAATCGAACTAGAGAAAATTAACTGTGAAAGAATAGAAAATATTGTTGCTGTATTTAAGATTATTTTTTATTTGACCTGACTGAAGATACGAATTGAAAAAACCACTGACCCCAATATTTGGTATCATTTTCAATTTTATATCTCTACGCATTCTAGAGAACAAGGGTCTTGACGGATAGACAGACAGACGGACAACGAAGTGATCTTATAAGGGTTCCATTTTTCCTTTAGAGGTAGAACCCTAAAAATGAATATGAAAAGGTTTCGGAAACCTCATTAATAATGTAACAACAGTGCCATTAGATATTTTCCCTGAATTCTCTGTCTTCGTTTAACTTCAATCAAAATTGAAAAAATGAATTGCAAAAGTATAGAAAATATTGCTGTTGTATTTTTTATTGACGAGGATTTTTGTGCTGTAATCAAGATAATAGTAGATTGTTCAACAAGGGATTAAAACAAGCCATAATGACAAGAGATGTTTAGCCACCCGAGCTCATCGATCCCTCGCTCTATAGTTAGAGTGTCATTATGTTGTTTAGTCTCGCGTTAAACACTCTACTTTTCACTTTGAATACGAGGAAAAAACGACGATCGATATAAAATGACAATATTTAATTATAACAAAGTCTTACAATTATGTAATTAGAATCGTTCGTACAATATGTAATTTGATAATTCTTCTTCACTGTATCGTATGATGATGATGACGTGATGATGGTGACATTTTTGGTCCATAATTTAAGTAGGTAAGTTTAAGTAAGTTGCTCAATTATTTGGTGAAATATTACTTTTTTATAACGTGCGCTCAATTTGAGTACCCAATGGACATAATATTTGTATGATAAAACACCTTCGATGGACGAGTTATATGCAATCAATTCCAGAGCCACACACCTTGAAGAAGCCGGCTTCGAGCAACGCTTTTGTTATTTACATTTATTAATTTACACCAAACACTATATACATCAGTTCATTTCCCAATAGGTACATAAATAAGTTCCGAATAGGAAACCTAAATAGCCGTGCCTGTGCATCAACAATTTTGAAGAACAACTGACAGCCCTTTAAATTTTTATTCGTCGTCGCGGCGCGCGGCATTGGACTAGCGCCAGTCAGCCACCAACAGCCAAAAAGATTGAAACTCTGACTCGAACTTGGTCGGTTTTTTTTATTGTTGAATCTGTAAAACAATCAGAAATAGATGTTCAATAACTCCCAATAACTCTTACGCTTTAAATTTTTATTAAGAACATGCATCTGTCTCCCATTGTTAAAATTTGTTTATTAACGTTCAGTTCAATGTTTTCTTTAGGTTATCGACTCGATACTACAGTAAACTTGGCTTCCGGAGCTACGAGGGGGCCTGGACAGGGCTACTAGGGGCTCTGACTGACCAGTCCGTGGATATAGCGCTGGAACCAGTCACGGTCTTGGCCCCTCGATACCAGGA
Source organism: Pandemis corylana (assembly GCA_949127965.1). NCBI lineage: Eukaryota > Metazoa > Arthropoda > Insecta > Lepidoptera > Tortricidae > Pandemis > Pandemis corylana. Next base: position 5,770,551 of record OX421858.1, on the reverse strand, counting down.
CATGGACTTTATCTTCCCCATAGCTGAAACAATGTAAGTATTGGATGATGTTTAGACGTTTGGTAATTCAAGAGAGATCTAGTAAGAAAGCCATACTAGCACTCATTTGCGACGCAATAACATAAGTTATATAATCTTACTTTGCATCCATATAAAATACCATGATTTTATACAGTGACACTGAAAAAAAGAAGCGAGATCCAAAAGTTTCCATCTAACCTAAAAACTTGCTCGATAATTATCATTTTTCCAGGTGCAATATCTACATAAGGCACCAAGAGACTTCGACTGTTCGGGACATATTCCTGGCTCCCTTCAGTGCCCGTCTGCTTGCCTGTGTGCTAGCCGTGGCCGTGGTGGCATCGATTGCGGTGGTACTGATCAGCAAAGTAACGCCTGGCCTTCAAGACTCCCGGCCTTTGGAGTACACTGAAGCGTTTGTGTGGACTACTGGCATACTTTGTCAGCAAGGTCCGTTATTAGAAGCATGCTAAGTTTTATTTTACTGAGCTGTCATTTACAGTACAGGGGACTATCCAGTTGAGTCAGCATATCGATGTGTATGCGCAGTATACAAATTTTGAAAAACGAGGCCAGTCTGGATTTTTCTGGTGATGTAGTATGTTTTAATTTTATGGAGGTATGTTTTTGTATCGACGACACTGGCATTTTTGGTAGCATCACTAATTTGACTATCGAATTGCGAAAGTAGGATTAACTAGGTACCTACTAGATTCTTCTCAGCTCTGGAACGAAATTTCTCTATGAGTATTTATTTCGCGGGAATGGGTGAAATTCTTAGGAATCATGTTAAACAGGCGATGCGGCTAGCAACCCGTCCATATTTTGATTCCCCTTTCCACCTATACGTCTACAATCATGCTGAACGTGGCCTTTAGGTATTGTTACCTTAGGCTCTGTCTACCCCATAAGGTATATGTGACTTGTGCATGTGTGTATGTATTTGTTTCCAAGAATCCTTTACAAGTCCAAGTTATTATGAAGCTTTGTTAAAATATATACAAGCCCTACAAGTAATAAATTAATATATCGCGGAGATAGCAAAGTCAAGTTAGTCATTTGTGGGGAGTTTCACAAGTAGACATCTCTATCCAGGCAGATGAATAACTTTACTGTGCGTAGTTCAAACATCACCTAACTAGTTGGTAAAATAAAATTATCTATTCCAAAGGGTATCTCAGAAACTTGTCTGAGCTCTGATCAGAGACAGACAGTTATGTAAAACTAGAACAAGCAATATGCTTTATCTTTTGAATTGTTTAAACTAAACATTTGTGAAAGCTCCTATAATAACCTATTTGGTTGAATTGTTTCATAGTACACTAATCAGTGATTGACCCCTATCCCACCTAATGGAAAGTGCAGATAGGCTTGTATCCACTAAAAACACATTGTATGGATTAAAGTTTCTAATTTTTTTGTCTTATGCAAGACATTTTATTCACAGAAATTAATTTGATCTTTACAATTACAAATTCTTAATATACAAACTATTAAAAACTAAATAACAATGTTTCTAATTATCAATGATTTAAGAAATGTTTATAAGAAAAAACCAGTCTATTTCGCATACAAATTAAAGATTATTAATATTTTTTGAAAATAAGCTCGAAAAAAATTGGCATTAAGTCACGTGAGAGCGAATACCACATTGTTGTAGTTGACGTTTTCATACAACAGAGGGGGCTCCGTATAATTTTATTTTAATTTAGATTAGCCTTATTTATTATTAGTTCATTGTTTTATTTAAGACTATTGTAATGTTTTATTATTGTTTGCTTGTTATGAATAAAATCATTTCCTTCTATTACTTGTATCACGTAGCTAATCAAAGCTTGTATGAATTGCCAAAGGCGGAAACATGACAGCATTTTCGGTACTTATGGAGGTAATTGGAAGGAGGTTGAAATGTAATGTCTTCTCAAGACGGAAACTAGTAACGTAATTATAGGCCCGTGTCCACAAATTTAAGATTAATTAGATAAATAGTAGGTAACGATCCAGGATTTTTCAAATTTTAAAAGAATGGAAAGGAAATGAAAACTTAATACATGTAGAAATAACATAATAGACGACATGAATTGGAGGGGGTATTACTTTAGTCAACTGTTTTCTTTTTATAGTTAGGTATATGTATTTAGTTTTAAGTATTGTATATTTAGTTAACTTTTAGATGTTGTAAATATATTTTTAGTCAACTGTACGTAAGACAAATTACGAGTTAACATTGAAGGCAGTTGATCCCTTTAATATTCTGATCGTTACGTTCTTACTAGCTGTTACCCGCGCCTCCGTCTGCGCAGAATTCGCTTATCGCTGTCCCGCGGTAACCATGCAATTTTCCGGGATAAAAACTGTCTTCAGGATTCAAACTATCTATATACCAGATTTCAATTAAATTGGTCCAGGGGTTTAAGCGTGAAAAGGTAACAGACAGACAGACTGGCAGGACAGAGTTACTTTCACATTTATAATATTAGTAGGAATTAGCTGTTTGTAACCACGAGGACCCTAATGAGCAAATTAATTGGGGATTAAGAAATGCCAACATGGAGTTGACAGAGCTTAATGTGCTCAGCAATATCGAATCATGGAAGGGGTTTGTAAATCTTACATACTTAGCCACTGAAAGTGTCATCTCCCAGACGTTGCACCAATAACCGTATGTAATAACTAATAGACGGAATACATGGGTAAGTGTGTACGTATGTATGTATAACTCTTTTTTGTACATAAAACAAATTCAATTTTACAGTTAATGAGAAAACAGATGTACAAAGGCGAACTTATCCCTTAAAGGGATCTCTTCTAGCTAACCTTCGAACGATTGACAGGACACCGTAATCCTGCCTGTGTGTACAGGTGGCACTTGGACTCCTCCAACTCCGGCCGCAAGCGTGCTCCTCATAGTGTGCCTGCTGTTCGCCGTGGTGACGTACAACGCGTACGCAGCATTCATCACCTCGGTCCTGTCCGTGCGAGTCGCTAGTGTCGACACCGTCGCCGCCGTCCTGCATTCCCCTAACTTCAAGATCGGCTACATCAAGAATGGAGCGGACCAGGCGTATCTTATGGTGATATGACCAATATGACCGACCATCTTTAATTTCTAGTAATGGTGATCTGGTTTTTACCCAACTGTCACTAGAAACAGGGAATTTATTTTGCGAAAGTATATAATATGTACCTATACCTATCTCATTATGTCTGTCCATAGGAGGACTTAGAATTATTCCACCACGTAACTTTCAAACCACTGATTTCAAAATTGTAACAAATATACAAGTTCTTTCACTCGTTTTGTTACGCGATACAGTTTGTAAACATTTTATTTAAGTACGTTCTCTAATTTGCTCCATAAATAAAAGTGACCCTTAAATTCAACACCTCTATTTACACGACGAAGTCGTATCCAGTAGGTGTACGACGGCGCACGTGACCGTTTTAGCCAGTGAGTCAAGGTCTACATTCCGACTGAATCATAACATAGCATGATTGGTTCAAATCAGCCCGCCCAACGGGTTGCCTACAGATAAACGTAGATATCAACTTTCAGGTTAAATATTTTGAAATGTATGTTTGTCTTATAATCTATGTTCTTTGTCACGCAGTCGACGAAGGATGCGCAGCTGAACGCTTTCTACATTCGAGGCTACTCTGATGCAGAAAACTTGGTGTCTTCGGCAGAGGAGGGGCTGGCGCGTGCCGCGCGGCAAGACTACGCCTTCTTTGCTGGCCAACGGGCAGCACGGTCTACCCTCAAGTTTGTGTCAAGAATTTGTCTAATATTTTTATATTACAACAATTATTAGAACATAATTATTGATGGTTTAGTTCACTATCTTACTAATTACGAGCAAGAAGCTGATGTGATTACGACGATAGAGCATTTGATTAGGACATTAAGCATTTGCCTTATTAAACCTTATTAAACCTTTTCACTTCAAATATCAAAAATTAATTTACAATACACCTGCCGAAGAAATGATTACAAAATTATATGGGAAAAGGTTCCTCAGAGGTACGTGATTCAGTTTCTGCGACCGTACCTAATCAATACTTAGGACATTAAGCGATAAAATAGGTTAGGTACTTGTTATCCCAGAAAATTGTATAGTTCCCGCGGGATAGCGTTAAACGAATTCTATGCAGACATAGTCGCGGGCTACAGCTAGTAAGTATGCATAGCTGCATGGATATATGGAAGTTTGTTAATCTATGATGCAAAAACTACTGAACTAAATTTTAATGAGAATTGGCACACGACAGTTAATAATCATAACTGCATCGTACATTGTAAATTGCACAGTTTCCGCGAAATTAGGATAAGCGAATTCTTGGCAAACTGACTCGTACTCGTAGGCAACGGCTAGCAATCAATAAGAGGCAATACGATGACAGATATATGTATAACTTATAGGCACCTACTTATATAGTTGTTCCAATCATTTATTTTCTCGATGACAGATGTAGTTTGATAGTTATAGTGTTGTGACCTAATAAATAAGTGATCAGTAAATATGACATCGATCCAATTTAAAATTTAAAATTAATAAATAAAAATTACCTGTAATATTTATAATTATTTCATTTCATTGTCGATTATCAATACTTATATTACTTATATTATAAAGAGGAAGGATTTGTATGTTTGTAATGAATAAACTAAAAACTAATGGACAAACAAAAAATATTTCACCATTAGAATGCTACATTATTCCTGAGTAACATAGGCTACTTTTTGTCCCGGTAAAAAATTACAACGCGTACAAAGTCGCGGGAACACATCTAGTTCAATATATACAATACCGATACAATATCGATATTTCAATAATAACATCACTATTCGTATTTCCATAGAATGTACCTAACTTTATTAAAACGTTTATTGTTTATCGTACTTTAAAAAGATATTACTGCTTATATGGATTATGGACTCAATTTGTCTTAGATGAGTATTATATGGGATCAAGGAACAAAATTAGGCAATTGTCATATTTTTTATACCTCGCATTTAATAGTTATTTGTTATGCAAGGCTGCAAAGTGTTTGTTTGGCGCGAGTGCCTGAATTGAAACCCGAGCAAGCGAAGGATTCTATGATTGAACCACGAGCGAAGCGAGTGGTTCAAAAGAAGAATCCTGAGCGTCGCGAGGGTTTCAAGGCACGAGATACTAAACAACTTTGCTGCCGAGCGAAACACACAATTTTTCACCTCACTACAGCGAGAAAAATGGTGGATGAAACAGTCTAATAGTAAATCAGTTTTTTATTATTTTTCTTCTATATAAGAAAGGTAAAAGGATCTAAGCCCATACAGCCTAGTCTAATAATCTAATAAGTAAAACTATTTTTTCTGATTGTTCTATCACATTAAATTCTTGTGTATTATACTGTTTTATCATAAACCAAACAACAATTTTGGTCAACTTTTCGGTTTCCCGACGAGCAATCTCTAAAAACTTTTATTTTTTTTCTAATCATACCTAGATATATTTTTAAAAAGAAAGTTAAAAAATCGCACTAACTAGACTGAATTATAAAAAAAATGGGTCGCGTTCTGAATTTGCATCATAATTTCTGTTTTTTCCTGCTTGGTTGCTATTTTTGTGGTTAACCACAAATTATAACAATCAATAAAAACCAATATAGTTTTTTCTTTTAGCAACGAAAGTTAGCAAATCTTGAAAAATTGCTATTTTTGTGGTTAACCACAAATTAAAATAATCAATAAAAACCAATATCGTTTTTTCTTTTAGCAACGAGTTAGAAAATCTTGAAAATAACTTAGGAAGTAACGGATTTTGAAATAAATTAATACTGGATATTAATACTGGCGTTTCTGAACGTGACATTATGTTTTTTTTTATCGGATGAAAAAGTTAGGGGTCTGAATAACAAGTTCGACATTTGAAGTTCGTATTATTCCGTCCTTCTCATTCACCTAATTAAGTACTATTCGTATAAGCGAGACGACAACATACGAAGTTCAAAGTTCTAATTTCTGAGTATATGAGTAGGTGGGCAATGGTGGTCATCGTCACGTTCGAATTTCAAAAACCTTTTCCACGCAAGCGGGGAAAAAGCACTTTTCCACGCAGATTTTCAAGGAGAAAGACAGCCTTTTCGAGCAAGTGAGGTGAAAAAGTTATTTTTTGCGTAAAAAGCGCAGTTACATTCTACGGGAGCTGTCATCGAGAAAATAAATGATTGGAAATACTATAAAAGTTTTCTGGCCGTCAAAGCAATGGATCCGACTAATAATACACTCAAATCCTTAAAAGAAAATAATGGCCACTTGAATTTAATTGCTAATCTTCTAATATAAATAAGTAAACACACACGTATTATTTACAAATACTAGGTATGCATTGCATTCTAAATGTATAGTCAGAAGAAAACAGAAACTTATTTTTTACTTAAATTCTATCGATGAAACTCAAGTGGCGGCCCCTATTTTCTTTTGAGTTGTATATTACGAGAATAAATGCGAAATTAAGCGAGGGTGTATAGATGTTAGTTACTCTTTCACGCCGAAACCACTGAATAGATCTGGCTGGAATAGCACATCGGCTACTTTGATCCTGGAAAATTGTGTAGTTCCCGCGGGGATAACGATAAACGAATTCTTTACACGCGAATTTGTGGGAAGCAGCTATATACTGTGCTAATAATTATAACAATCACATTTGGTGGAAGGTCCCTGAGCCAGGCGCGAGGTCGCTGCGCCCTTCGAGAGCTGGCTGTGCCGTCCACGCGAGCTCATCTCGCCTTCCCGCTGCCACGGCGCTCGCCCTACGCCAGATCGACACTAGTCAGGTAAAACGTTTACAACATGGACCGTTTCATGGGCTGCCATATCGTAGCAGCCTCAAGCAGGCTCTTATTTACCATTGGCCACTCTGAGCAAGTGATTGGACCTCTAATATTGTCAACCACAATTAAATAATGTGTTTAGTCTATAGCTTGTCACGTTGCGATGGGAGAAGGGAGGAAACTCAGGAGATTGTGGATTTGTGGATGGAGGTTGTTGTTTATTTAAAATAAAAGGCAACCTACAACAATGGTACGTAGTTAATACACTGTTATTAAAAGGATTAGAGGATAAGGGGAAGGTAAATAGTTGATTTACGAAATGTGCCTTTGAAAATAATGAAGTTATCACAATACGACGGTCTCAGTGTCCTTTAGAGATATTAATAGTTAGTGGTCAATCACATCACAGCATAAGATACCAGATAGTAAGATAAGCAGTGGGTTTATAATAATAACACACATATTTGTAATATAGGGTATATAATATAGTACCTACATTAAGATGGCTTTGTGAAAATCTTGCGGTATAATTTTATTTTGTATGTGAGTACATATTGATTCTGCCAAACGAGGGCAATGACATAGGTATAAAGGACCGAACAAGACGATCGATATGAATTTAAATTTTTGAATTTGGGCTTTGATCTAAAAGAAGTAAAACTGAAAACAGGTCGAAGATTGTAATAGGCTATTGCAGCTTCATTACAAGCTAACTCAAACACCTGCTGCAGTTTTCCGGATTAATTTTAGGACACAATGTATAGGTATATAACACCAGTGACTAACTGGTCCAACAATATCTTTTCTGTCGTGAAGGCCACTCGTCACAAGTAGCTATCAATTTCGATGCAATCATCGCCAATAATATCAAATAGGGCGAAATTCAAGTTAGTATTATCATTTAAAGCCACACAAAGAGTATGTATTTCTTTTCGATTTGATAGCAGTGGAAGTCTTTGCTCTTATGAATGTTTTTCGCGCAATAAAATACTCTCTCAGATCTGACTTTTTGATGTGAGCAAGTGTAGCGCATTGCATGTACGCTGCAATAAGCGGAAAAAGTATTGGAATACCTCCGAAGTATTTAAAATGGTATTTTTATGAGCCACAAAATAAATTGGTTAATAAACCGGTCGATCGACTAGCGGATCGTAAAAATTGAGGGTCGAAGATTTTTATGTTTAACCTACTTCATGTAAAAGACAGTATAAATTGATATGAACTGCGAACAGTGATGAGGTATGCAGTGCTGGAACCGCCATCATCGCTCACCTCGCTGGTTGTACATGATCAGCTCGCTGCTGCTGCGCAGTGGTGGCGCTATGGCGCGGCTGCAGGCAGCGCTGGTGCCCGGAATGCCACGCTGTACTCCGCCGCCTGGCTTTGCCTCTGCTCGTGCCGCTGATGTACGCTCCGCTCTCATCTTACTTGTCATTGGACTTCTCATGGCTCTCTTTATGGGTAAGTGCGTACCAATGTTTTCGATGCTACAAATATGCTTGATAAAGTTGCTTTTTTGGGACTGGTGCGATTTTAGGAACAAAACTTAACTTATTTTCATCGGGAGTAATTTTTCATAATGTACTTTGCAGACTATTTCCGGATCTATTATTCAGTTAAGCACTGTTGCGTCGAAAATATTAAATTCCTACCCGGGATATTTATTATATGACATGAAAGCAAATCTCGCCTATCGTAGGACGACTCAGAGTGAATATGTGTTATTTGCAGGCATAGGCGAGTACTTGTGGAAAAATCGCAAACAATTTCAAGGATTTCTGATACGGAGCACCCGCCGCATATTGGACTTAATAAGATTACATTAAACGGTAGATGCGACGAAATCCCAACCATGTAATGTTGCAAAAAGACTTACAATAGGGTTAAAATCAGTTAACGATTCGGCTTTTCTCGTGTATCATCGTCTAAATCCGGAGACGGAAATGACACGAAATACATTACCGCGATTTGTTTTAGGTAGCATTTAATCTGAAGTATCATAAACGCAATGTACAGCACCTGCCAAGATGACATTACTAACCGGTAGACCTAAGAAATTTATTATGTAGAAGCGACAATAATTTGAACATTAATTATTTATTTATTGAAGCTATACTTGTATACAAATACAATATATGAAAAAAATACATATATAAGTCAATATGTTACTGTTTGATGTAAGTAACAGTACGATATTACGTCGGATTAATAATTGATAATGATCACCTAATTAAAAACCGACTTCAACCGATTTGTGTTGATATTTCATATTATTTGTGTTAGTTTTGAGCTACAAAGGAGGTTTTGTTGCTCTTATCGTTCTTGTATTGTATTCAATAAAACAACGAGTAATATATAATTAAAGGTCATATCTGTAAATTGATAACTCTATGCGAGAGATGAGGGATTCACGACAATTACCGAGGTTGGCCGAATCGTTAACTGATTTTAATTGTATTGTAGTGAAATTGATCGTTTTGGGGGAGGGCACATATAAGATGATTCTGAGCGAGGTTTAATCTCACATCAACTCCATGCAGGTATTATTTACCGAAGGAAATTATTATGTTAGATGCTTTTGACTACAAAGAGCGGAAGCCGTAGTAGGAACCACTTTATACACAGATAATTTTCTTCGCGGAAAATATAGGTACGTATCGTACAAAAGCGGAATTTTCTTACTAGAAGACCAAAGAGGGTGTCGAAATGTCGAAGATTTGAATCATATAGAAATAAAGTCGGCAACATATACTTGAAGTGTTACATCGACATGTTTTGGTCAAATGTTTTCTGTACATTTTTCAATCTAGCTGAATGTTGCTGGCTTTGCTTCTACAGGGATGTGACACATTTGAAGTGAAACTTACAGAATATTTTGTAACACCTTTATTCATCTAAATACTTGTCGTGTGCATCACGATCTTTAATTCGGAACCACAAAATGTTGAATACGCGATATTAAGCGATAAGACCGCCTATTGTCTACCTTGTTCTTTTTCTTCTGACATAAGGACATAACATAGTTTTGCCTAAATATAAGGTTGCATAATGAATTTTATCCAATTCATTAGGTAGGTACTCATGGTATTTTTCACTGTTCGACTCTGTTGAGGTCATATATAGTTCTAACTATATTTTTCTAACAGTAATCCCGTATCTAAAGTGTATGGACTATTATAATACGTAGAAAGAACATACATAATATTTTAATTATAATAGGTACAGTGTTACAAATTATAAGTAACTTTTACAAATCATAGGGGGACAGACATTAAGTAAGTAAAGTAAGTAAATGCTTTATTGTACAAATATAAAAAAACAGATACAATTCACAAAAAAATAAAAATAATATTAATATATGCACAAAAGCGAACTTATCCCTATAAGGGATCTCTACCAGTTAACCTTTCACAAGTTAAGTGACATTAGTTGCGTCGCGTGGTAGAGATCGCTCTGAAGGGATAAGGCAGCTATTGTACCTGTATTCTGTATTTGTCATTGTGTGCTGTTCAATAAAGAGTGTAAAAAGTACTTAACTAAATCTTTCCTGAGAAACTGTGTCAGGTTCTACAACAAAGTGCCTGTAGATGCGTGGAAATTGCCACATGTGTCATTCAAGTAATACATAAAGAACACGCTCTTAAAGAAAGCATATTACACAGTTGATGAATTTATGTGCGATGATAATATGACATGGCCAGCGTTTTTGTGAGTAATCCAGTAGTGTGTGTGTGTGCGTGTGTGTGCGTGTGTGTGTGCGCGCGCGCGCGCGTGTGTGCGTGTGTGTGTGTGTGTGTGTGTGTGTGTGTGTGCGTGCGTGTGTGCGTAAATAATAATAATAATAAATAAATAAATAATATCTTGGGACAAATTACACCAATTGACCCAGCCCCAAACTAAGCAAAGCTTGTGCTATGGGTACCTGGCAACGGATAAACATACTTATATAATGTAGATAAATACATACTTAAATACATACAACATCCATGACTCGGGCACAAACATTCGTATTCATCATACAACTGTCTGCCCCTACCGGGATTCGAACCCAGGACCTCTAGCTTCATAGTCAGGGTCACTAACCACTAGGCTATCCGGTCGTCATGCGTGTGTGTGTGTGTGTGTGTGTGTGTGTGTGTGTGTGTGTGTGTGTGTGTGTGTGTGTGTGTGTGTGTGTGTGTGTGTGTGTGTGCGTGCACGCGCGCGCGTGTTTGTGTGTTCGTGTGTGTACAGAACGGGGTAAAAAGAACGACACAGCGAGATGGCGCTCTACAACACCATTTTGACACGTTTCTCCCAAACAACGCATTATTTCTCTGGAATTATTTTAATGTATCGCTTTTAAGGAGATTGGGCGAAGCATACGGACTTTCCAAATACGCAGCGCGGTTGCTTTCAAACTGACAATGCGCGTAGAGAAAGATTTGAATTTAGAAGAAAAATTTAAGACGACCCTATTGAAGGTTATGGCGGCCGCCGCGCCTCAAAATAACTATTTTACTTGAGTGAGTGAGTGCTTGTGCGAAAATGCGATTTTGGGGTTCGTTTAGGGCAATCATTTATTACATTATTCAGTTTTTTCAAATACCCGGTTTATACGACATTTACACAATATCTCCGTTACGTATACGTTGTCAATCCCGATTTATGTGGCCTTTAGGTTTTGATACCCTAGGCCCTGTCCACACCGTAAGGAATAAAGACATAAGTTGCGTGATCGGTAACCCGTACCAAAAATAATAATAATAATAATAACTTGGCAATAACCCCTTTTAAGGTAAGTACCTATACATATTATAACAGTTGAAAGTAAGTTACAATTGTTCGGGGCCCCGTAGAGCTAGGGGCCCCTGGCATTTTGCCACCCCTGCTACCCTATAGTTACGCCACTGGCAATTCTGGTCGTAACATGCGGTATCCTGAACACGTCACAGAGAAAAAAAAAGTTCTAAATGTCAGTGAAAATTAGAACACAGAAAAATCCGAAAAGTAAAGCTATGGCCGGGAATCGAACCCGGATCCTCGTCATTCCTTGACGCGTGCTATACCCCTACACCACCCACAGTAGGTGGGTAGTCTTCGAATTTTTCTACCTGTAACTCGCTGTCACGTGTCCTTTGTTACTATGCGATTTTTTGTCGCTAAGCGTCATCTGTTTGAATGATGTGTCTGTACGACACAATTACAAACTCCCGTGGAACATCTACTGCTCACCAGGGACGAGAGAAGGCGCTAGTTTTCAAATGATAGGTACCTACTATCAAATGAATCAAGAATTTTTATTTCTTGATTTTTATGTTTTACCTTATTTATTTATTTAATTGTAATTTTGTTGTAATTGTAAAGTTAATTGTTATTATTATAATTGTAAATTTTCTGACATACTAATGTATTCTTTGAGGTGCAGGTGCACTAAGAAGGCCTTTTCCAAAATTCCTTAAGGATACGGAGTAAAGGGTTATGTATTTTCGCTTCACTATACTAGCTGACTAACTGCAAATTCACCAGGCATATTCCTTAAGGATCACAGGTGCATTGCAAAGGGATTTTGTGAAATTCCCACATCACATCGACCTATTCTTTATTCGTTCACTAAGGCCGTAAGAGCATAAGCTAGCAAAGAAATACTAAATTATGGGTATCATTTTTGAAACAAGGAAAATTTTGAAGCTTTCAATAATAAATAATACTACCATAGAACATAATGTATTTGTTAAAAATCCTTAAAAAAAGTAAGTAAATACGTATACAAGTCAATTTTCGACATATCGAAACGCATAGTATCTTAAATTTCAAGACAAATTCTGAGCCAATTCCAAATTCTTAAACTTATTGCTTACTGCCTCACTCAGGTACGTAAATTAACTAAATTAATTAAATTAAACTAGTGCCAATTTAATGCATGTAAGTGCAGCAGTAAGCTAGTCTGTAGTAATAAATTATGGTAAAGAGGTAAACTTTGTTTGTTTCTTTGTTTGAATCTAGGAGGTAATCTCAGGAACTACTGAAACAATTCTTAAATTATCACACTAAAAGAAAGTTGCTGCTGCATGGTGCAAATTAAGAATTGTAGCAACATACTTTTTCCCATGAATCGTAAAAGGGGACTAAGATATTAATTCCAGAGAATGGACCGCTTAGGTAACGTCCTCCTGAGTTCTAAGTATGCCATCAAATTGCGATCGCCAACCCGCCTAGCAAGTACGGCGATTACGGCAAATTCTCGCCAATCATGGACCACACATTCAAAATTCAACCCTTAGTCTTTATCAGCTCTGCTATTCCTAAGTAGTAATGGTAGCGGCCATGGTAATGACGATGCAGAGGGTGCCATGGCTACTAGTAGCACAAAATTGAGATACTCCAAGGCGTCCAGCAGTGGACGTCTCTGTATGATGGTGTAGATGATGATAAAAATTAAACTAAAGTTAACTAAACTATTTTCTTTTAACAAACAAGTTCACAAGAAGTTGAGAGCAATAGCTGATGTCAAATAAACGTATATATTGTATGCGTTCCGTTATTTCCAAACATTTATAGCTAGTATCGACATCTACTCTCTTTTGAGGAAATGGTCTTCCGCTAGCACTTGTTTGTCTGCTGCTTCTAATATGCAGTCCTTTAGGGGTTGTTGAGATGTAGCCGCGTTCGCGAGCGCCTTCTGGATGGTCGATTTTTCCACGGTATGCAATTTTGTAGCGAGCCCCAAACTGGCCCAAAAGCGGATGAAAGCGGATGAACAACCGCAATCTGGAAAAAGAATAACAAACAATAATATTTTTTTATTGGTAATAATTTACGACCGTGGCTTTCCCCCCTTGATACATAGAATAAAAATAGATCAGCTTCCTATCCCGCGGGAATTTTGAGAAATCCCTTCTTAGTGTACTTCTACGATCATCAAGGAATATTAAATATCAGCCAAATATCAAGTCGCTCAATCAACAAGCATAAAATAATCTTTTTTATTCCTTATGCTGTGTAATTTTCTGAACATTCTGAAATGTTTTTTAGCTTTTACCTATTAAATTTAGCGATTTTCATTCATTCATTTATTATATCCGTTTAAAACAAATACATTACATTTAACAAACGATCTCTAGAATATCATTAACAGTCGTCAACGTCGTAATATCTATTACGACGATATTATGTTTTTTTTTACTTTACATTTACTGAGTTCATATGAGGCTGGTTGTCTTATTCCTCCGAGGGCTGGTTCGGTACCTCTTAAGCTGGCCTAGCTCCGGTGTCATTGTGACGTGCCACAAATCGGACATTCTGTTCTATAGGGTTTATGATATGTGTGTAAGTAGATAATAGTATTTTATGCAACGTTGCATACAATTCTTTTTCTACGACTAAGTAGGTACTTATTATATGAAAGTAATACGTTCTCCGAAAATAAAGAAGCCCGGTGTTCCAGTCTCCACGCCATGAAATTCTTGAGGCTTTATGATAAATTTACCGAGATTTTCTAGACAACAAATTTTCTATCACTTCATTTGTCACCGCGGATATTTCTTCCGGTGTTGATTTAATTTCGTTTGCATCCATGCTTTTTTATGATACGTTACAAAACTTTGATAAAACTATTGCAATCAAACAATAAACTAGTCGAACAAGACACGAGTGGGAAACATGAAAACGACAGAAAAAAACGACCAAATTGGAAGTTTACCATAAGTAAACTTTGTTTTTAATTACTTAACGTTTACTTTTCATATAACCTTGCGTTCTTGGCGCATTTAGCCAAAACGTTTACAAGCTTAACAGTGACGTTATTAAAAAATCGTGTTTGTTATGTTGGCAACAGCTATGCATTTATTTCAGAAAGTTTTAGTTCTATAAAAACCATATGAATGAAATATTTTTTTAAGTTGGTAGTCATGCATTTTCATCGTGAATTTAATGTTGATCGCGTAAAAGTTTTACCCAGGTCTTACAGTCTATGGTTGGCAGAGTAACAATGGAGCGCTTTGCGAGTAACAGCAACATAAAGCAACAAGTGCTATTCGAGGAAACAGACATGTAGACTTATCCAAAGTCTTATTATGTATGTTCTTATAACAGTGTTCGTGATTGTTTAAATCACAGATACAGGAGTAGAAAAAGTATCAAAATAAATGTCAGTACCGCTCATGTCAAAGACCAATTTCAAAACATGTGTGTATGTATGTAAGTATGTTTGCCCGAGTGGAATCTTGGAACTCAATTTTGAAGCAAATAATCTTCAACCGATTGAGCTGAAATTTTGCATACTTGAGTAAATCGGATGACAATACAATAATCTGGTAGTGGGTTCTGATGACCCAGCCAGGATCGTTTCCGCGGGAGGGAACTTTCAACGGTGACCGGTCCGATTGACTTGAAATTTGGCACACATGTAGGACGGATGCCAATGCAATTTTGACCAAATCATAACATAACTTTCATAATAATTATAACTACCGTATGTGCCATATTCCCCGGACTTGTAATCGTTTGGAACGAGGTAGTGGTAGTGAGGCCAGAAGGTTTTCGTTAACACGAACACGGAATTGGAGTCCCACGGGTACCTGGAAGAAACATTATAAATAAGTTACAAATGCTAACAAAAGAAATGTTGGATGACATAAAACTGAGAGACGGTAGGGAATTTCTAAGTGCTACATTTATGTATTTTTTTTTTGTCATTGCTCGTTTTTAAATTGAGCGACAATCTTAGGAATCATGCCAGGGGTGGCCAACTTGATAAACCCAAGATCTCCTGTTCACTAACGAAAACCTGTGCGATCTACCAATTACATACTTCATGAAACCTTAAATCAGCAGTTGGTGATTACGTTGCGCAGTCTGGTCTACGTATTTATATTTTTTGCCTTGCCACGATCGACTGATACTCACTATTTTGATTGCCTTTTCCACATATACGCCCACGTTCGCGCTAAACATGGCTTTTAGGTCTTGTTACTCTCTATCTATCCCTGTCTATCCCGTATACGTGTTTTATGTGTTTATGTAGTGGTTATTTAGTATAGTTTGAAAATTGTTATGTAATAAATAACGCGCTGTAAGCGTGCGACAACAGTAGCAGATAAACCGATCGCGGTTTTCGCTCGCTGTTCACACATAATGTTTTTTCTTTGTAATTGATTTGAATAAAAAAAAAATGTATTTTTAAATTGATAATTAAAATAAAATACTTATAACATAATTTTAAAACTACTTCATACAGCAAAAGAATATCTGAATTCTGATTGATAACTATTTACTGGTAGGTACTCTGGTTAGTTCAGAAGGCTCTAAACTATCTTTAGCTAACGTCGATTATGATTATAAATTGATAAAAATAGTTAAAAAGTGTTGTCGTGCAGTAATGGCTTACTTTTCGCCCGGTCTGAGTCCCCACACACAGATGGCACTCTCGACGAGCCACGCCGCGTGCAATACGATTCCATAGCGCACGAAGCCAATGACAAACAACGAACTTAAAACCGAGTCACCCCAGTACTCTAGCGGTGCGTTTAGAGGGAGCAGAAGAAACAACACGCCGTACAGCGCCCAGTAAAACCTGCAAACGTAAACAGTACGAGTAAAATCGACAAGTAAGGGTAAAGTCAGCACGATTGCAACTAAGTAAAGTTCAGATTGTTGCCCTCGGGAATCTTTCTTCCTAGAGCCTTAGATAGGTAACTAGTTTATACATTGTATTAGAGGCGAGAAGTAGATAGAAATCGGTTTTATATGTAGTGGTGTCTAAATGTACATACTTAAAAATATCGGTATTACAGCCTTTGGATACAATAAAGTATTTAAGTGTCCAATAATATAAGTAGACCAGTATACCATGATAAGTATTTACTGACACATACGCGACAGCGATGATAACTTGCAACTTTTTCATTTTCGTGTCTGCCATTTTTATTTTCTGATTCTATTCGGCAACGTTCAAACATTAGACGGTCTGACAGTCCTATCAAAGAGAACATGTTCGTAGAATTCAGTTATCGTTATCCCGCGGGTATTATGCAAATTTCCGGCATAAACGTATTCTATATCTGTTCGGTCTATCTATTTAATGTTGGCGGCGAAGAAAAATAACGTGATGCATTCTGGTGGGTAAAAAGTACTTAACTACGCTGGACAGCAAGGTTTAAAACATGCGTATGTAAAGAATACTACATACTTCTGGATAAGATATAAGTAGTGAAACAACAGGCTGCAGGGAAAAAAGGAGGGATTGGTTGGTGTTAATCCCACTTTAAAATAACTGCAAATAACGATGATTAGATTATGCTCCCGAAATCTTCACTGTATCAGCTATTGAGGGAAAATATGGGAGTTTATAATACGATAGGGAAGGCTTTAAGGACAAAGTTCCAAGTATTATGAGACATCGAAATACCACCATAATTCCTGACATAAGAGCAAAGCAATGCGCGGCGGCAACTGAAAAACTGTTACAAGGCCCCAGAAAGATACAGTATTCCAAACACTAAGTAGGTACGAGACCACATTTTGTTTGCACAGAATTTACATGAAATATTTTAGTGGGATTGATTTGACCAAGTACTGGTATCTGAAAATATGTTTTCGGATAGGTGGGTACCATTTATTTCTATTTCATTTATTTATTTGGATTTGGGCGAAAATCATTGGAATCATGTAATAGGCGATGCGGCTAGCAACCCATCACTATTTTGATTCCACTTTCTACCAATACGCCCACAATCTTGTTACCTTTGGCTCTGTCTACCCCGTAAGGGATAAAGATGTGATTTTGTGTATTTGTGTGTGTGGGTATTTATTTCTGTGTTGTAAGAGAATTTGGCTTATTTTTTACATTTATGTATTAGCGGGACAGCATATACGGGGTTCACATAAGCCAGTCTAACGAAAATATCAGCGTTTTGTAGAGCATTCACCACTTTTCTAAGATGCTCAATCGATTCTTCTATAGCGTGTAACAAATACTATATTTATAAACCGTTAGTTAACCGATGTTATTATAATCTGTAACTAATATTTACTTTTTCTGGAACATGACTACGGCATCGTTGTTCAAGTCTACCATGTCAATAGATTCCTTTATTTTCTCTTGCTGAGGACTAAGCTTACGCAATCGACTCAGAACATGAGCATACAATAAGCCCTTTCTATAATCGTAAGGGTCATCTTCAGTCTCAAATGTGGCGTGGTGTAGTCTGTGATATTGCACCCAGTCGTATATTGAGCCCTGAAAAATAAAATAAAATATAATAAATACGAGGACTCTCTACTGAACACCTCATTCACACCAGGAAGTTTAAGAGGTTAGCTCGCGTTCCGAATCAAATGAATGTTGTAAACAAGTACGAAAACACCGGAGATGCGATTTATTTGAAATACTTCTATTTAAAATGCAAATACAAAATGCAAAATACGTATTTGCCTTTACGTAAATGCCTTTTAGTAAAAAACATTTTGTATTTTATTTGAAATACCTTTCGCGAAGTATTTTGCATTTTTCATATTCATTTCAAAATGCAGAATACTTTGTGATTAAGTTTAGCCAAATTTACCAGTCAAATAAAATGAAATGAACGAATGACGCTTGTATTGCCGCACTAGATGCACAATCAACCGATATAAATGGCCACACAATTCCCAAAATGGAGCCATTGGCTCTCTTTTCATTAGTCTACTTGCTTTACATTATTTTAAGTGAGTATCATTATTATTCATTATTAACGTAACAGAATACGCGTACTGTAAATTTGACCAAAATGTCATGCATAAGGTGCCATGTTATTAGACGTTTTTGTTCGGGTCGCCATTGTGTCTCTATTTTTCATGATAAATACCTAAAATAAATAAAAATGTTCTGATATTTGATCAAAAGGTATTTTATTTTGAAAAAGTATTTTGAAAATACCTATTTTGCATTTAGCATTTGAAATACAAAACGCAAAACTATTTGGTATTTTGCATTTGAAATAGTAAATCTGAAAAGTATTTTGCATTTTGTACTTAAATGCTTTTTTAAAACCATTTTGTACATCTCTGGAAAACACACTTCTACAATTCAAATCTGGGCGACGGGTGTATACTAATTTTTGATAATAGAAGCCCAACTCATTTTGCGTCGCCGTGTGAACGAAACAGTTGTATGAAACCGAAGAAAAAGAGCTTGTTGTAACGTTACAGGTTTAAATTGGTTAGTTTTAAAGTTACCTATCAAAATATATTCATAATTCAGCTTATTACCACTTTATTGTAATTAAGTGCTATAAGAATACAGTACAAATTATAAATTAATCGCTTTTTTGTTGTTGTACCTGTCCGGCCATAGTTTGGAACAGCATAAGCGTGATCCGCAGGCCAGTGCTGGCCTGATACGTGCGGTGTGCCCACAGCCGGTGCGCGCCCGTCGTGACCCCCAGGATGCCAACAGAAGTCAAGACGATCACTGTCAACAGAAAATGTCATTGAATATAGAAATTTATAAAGTCTTCAACTATATTCAACAATGGAGAACTGACGAAAAAGTATAATATAGAAATAAGAGCTAGCTCTACTCTACTTTACTCTGTCATAACTTCATAAGTAGTACACTTAAACAGAATATAAGCAGTCCCGCATCAGCTTTACAATATTTTATGACCATAATTCTCCTTAATTTGTTTTTCTTTTCAGTAAAACGCTGACGATTCCGTCTGATCAACAAATATGCATTATAAGAGTATTTTTTTTAGGTTACCAGCGACCCGTTAAATGATTGGAAGTCCATCATATTAGCTCTTAAGTAGAAAGCATAGGAGATATGATATTATTGGACCAATAATTGTATTTACTTACAAGGAAACCTACTCAAATAAATTACGTTGTAAATAAGGAGTAAATTATTCTCCGCAACGTACAATAGAGCAAATTGAATAAAAATGAGCAACGTGGAGCGTTGAAATGGCTTATTGTAGCAAACCTGGAATATTTCCTATAGCGCAGTGATTACATTACTAGACGGCGTGAATAATATATGAAAAATTGTGTGAATATTATGTATTAGTAGAGACGCACAATACACGTAAAACAGAAATCTCTTAGCAGCACATAATCGCGAAATTGGGTTGCAAGTATTGCAATCCTAATTCTCTACCACAAACATTGCAATTACGGCAATGCCTAGCCGCAAAATTGGTGGAAGCCAACCTTGGCGAAACTATGAAAGCACTGGAAGCGTGCTAATACCTATTGATCTAATCAGTATGATACTTTCAACATGAAACTACCGTGAGACTTAATCATAATTATACATAAACGGATAACTCACGTATAAAAACTCGAGTGATGCTCGCCATGTTTCGGACTATTTCGTAGTCCTTCTTCCTGGAGCGCTCGCCCCGGCGGCAGCGAAACGAACAGGACGAAATAGTCCGAAACATGTCGAACATCACTCGACTTTTTATACGTGAGCTATCCGTTTATGTGTAATCAGTATGATACTACTTATACTTATCTTCATTTTCATGCAATATAGATGGGTCCTTTCCTTAGTAGATAAATTACCTACCGTTTCTAATTTTGTGCAGTCGGACTTTTTATTCGGAAAAAAAACAAAAATTTATAATCAAATAAATTGTCAAATAAGTAACGCCAATGCCAAACCAAATCAAATCTATGGAGGACTCCGTTTTGATAGCACATAAAAAGTATGTATGTCCATTAATTGGTAGTTGTAAATACTCCTCTGCAAGAGCTACTTCAGGTAGAATCTGTGTCACATCCTCCCACTTTATCTATCGGGGAGAATTTTGTGCGTAACTACGCAACTCTCAGTTTTAGACAAAATAACTTACAGAACAATATCGTTAGCAGGCTGGCTTCGAAGAAGAGCAGATATAGTCCATAAATTGACAACAGATGTATGTGGATGAAGAAAAGCACTGCAGGCCAGTTTGCTTCGCGGGCCTTGCTCAGCGCGGCCGCGGGCACAGGCTCATTTGCTGCACGGCTGATCTCCGCCATACCTTATACTGGAAATGAAATAAATTAATAGTCTTTGAAAAAAAAAATACCCACGTATGCACTGCTGAACCAATTTGTTAAAACTTGTCAAAAATCACCGCAAGTTAACCAGCTTTCAAATTCAATATCATATTTTTCATCATTACCTTATTTTTTAATTTACTCTGCTTTTTATATTTTGAACATGTTGATCAATAATCATTTTACGTATACTAAATATTGTTGAGATAGCCCTCGAATCGAATACAGTTGCGTTGTAAATTTTAAAATTCAACGAAAAACAATTTGCAAAGTAATGTAGCACCCGTTTTAAATTCAACATTAAACAACGTATTTAGATTATTTAAAAATCAACCCTCAACCACTTTTTCGATTTCACTCGAATGTCTAATAGCTAAGGTTTACCTACACCTCGCGTACAGTATTCAGCACAAGTACCTACTAACTTAAATAAATACTCACATAAAATTATATGAAAATACTGCGTGAAAATTTATTGTTTTCCCATGCCGATACAAAACGTCTTTGTTTTGCTTGTTACCACGGACATTGCCCTCTCATGATACTGCACAATTTATAGGTAAAGGTCTGTACCCACTGACTCCGTGGAATGTTCCTGGATTATGTAAGTTTTGTTTATTTTAATAATTTTAATTTTATTTTTTATTTATATTTATAATTTTTACCGCCTTGCGATTGCCTTGTCAGCTCAGTTTTCACAGGCGGCAGTCTCTAAATTAGAACCGTCTTTTTTCAAACATCAGCAAAACGGCATCAGCACTGGAACTGGAACGCGTCGGCTCTAATATTTTGTGACGGCCGCCCACGCGAGCTATTCGATTACTAAAACCCGTCAATTACCCGTTTTAGAGTAACAGTTATTGAGCCTAAAACAATGAAAAAATACGGGAAATAGTTTCGTTATTTGTAGATTCCAGGGAAATCTAGAAAGAGTCCATAGCCTCAAAATTACTTGGTAAGTAAATGAATCTCTCAAAATTGTAAGTAATTTTATAATTTTTCCTCTAATTGGATTCTGAGCCAACTGGCTGTGACAGACGAACAGACCGACAGAGAACTGCAAGGATTCCCATATTTCTTATAACTTTATCCACATTTCCTTAACATGTTTCGAACACGTCATTAAAGCTAGGGCGTTATTATTACAAGTTTGACTTCGATGTGTGTGTGTGTGTGTGTATATCTGTCTGAGGTATCGTAGCTCTCCAGCAGATGGAACGTTTCCTTGCGATGGTTCTTAGCTATGTTTGGTAAAAATTGGTTCAGTAATTTGAAGTTTTGATATAAGAGTATAGTTTGTTTCATTTAAGATGACGAAAAGTACTTAAAACCGACATCTATTGTTTAATTGTTATCTTCAAGTGGGGTTGTAAAACCATTATCGTTAGGCCCAAAGTATACCGTGAACAAACAATCTTGATAGTTTTGATGTTGTTGGTCGGTGTTACACTAGACGACGTGCGTTTCTAAAATAATAATTATATACTGTGTCAATATCACTTTGTACAATTTTTTAGTAGACATAAGACATTTTTACCTGAGTGTTAGCCGCACTGTAATTGTATTTGGAAAACAATACACCTATTATACTCCAGTTCAGGTAATAAACAATAATCAATAGGACGGGATACTTTCTAGGCTTAAGCGCAATATTTTGTTAGTGTCTAACGGCTTTCGCTCTTTTAGTACATGTGTTATATTTGCAAAAATAGTCTCTTTTTTACAACCTGGCTATACTTTACTGAACTTTCAATGCTTCTGATTGGATTTTGGTGTTCTAAGTTTTCGATGTAATATGTATAAGTGTTGTTTTTTGTGTATTAAGTGTTGTTGTGTGTGTGTAGTTTTACCTAAGTATGGCAGTCTATGGCTGGCAGAGTAACTATGGAGTACTTTTAGAGCGACATAAGCCAACAAGAGCTTTTAGAGGGAATAGACAATATATACTTATCCAAAGTCTTATTATGAGTGTTCTTGTAGTGGTGCTCGTGATCATACCTATAAATCACAGATAAGGAGTAGTTTTTTTTTAATTAAATTTAATGTTTAGGAGGACAAAGTAAAACAAACAACATGGCTAAAACTCCTATCTTTAATTGTATTGGATTTCAAATCCATTGACTATCACTTTAAATACAAATCGTTGGTAAGTGTGATCAAACCCTAACCGAACAACTTCAATAATACAATGTCATCGCGCCAATAGGTTCACAGCATTGTAATGAACTAGTCGACTGTTTTTATGTAAAGCTAGAGGTCATAGGTGTGACTGCTAATGAAATGGATTAACGTAATGGTATTACCAAGCAATATCATCAGTTACACAAGAAATAAACGCAATTAAGCTAATTTTATTGGAAAACGTAAGTACTAGATTGTAGTTGCAAATTTTGGAATAAAAGTGCTAAATATTTTCACGAGTCGCTTTAAAATGAGATAAAACCACCTTCACTGAATGAAAAGAAGTGACAAAGTGGTGGTGGTGGAGTGTAGTTAACAATTTAATGTTTGAAATATAAATTCACCGGAAAGATATAATAATAAATAATCTCTGAAGCGCAAGTAGACTGCATGATATTTGGTTATTTGGATCTACAACGAATCGAAAACGAACGAATTAATATCAGAGATACATATTTTCAAAAATAAAATATATTATTCGTAAAAATTAAGCTTGTAATTGTAATATCTTGTTCGTTTTTTATTTACATGTGTATAGATAGATATATACGAATAAACGTTCCCAATTTCATTATTCTATTCGCAAAAGCAAAGACTATAAGTACGTATACCCTAATTGGATGAGATATGTATTAAATTTCTTGTAAACTTCCCGAAACAACAAGAATGAAATTTAATAATATTTAACGAGAGTTGAGAAATCTCATTTTCTACAAAAATGTCTCTATTGCTTTTGGTAGTCCTTCCTTTGTCTTTTTTGTATTGAGTACATAGTTTCAGATTGCAATTCATAGTCGTATTTATAAATTATATTTCCACATTTTCTCAACTTCTTTATTATAGGTATTGAGGCAATGAATTTATTCGGGACGATTTAGACGTGTTTTGCTCCGCTGGCTGGAGGGTTAGTGCTCGATGCTAGGGAATGGATGTCATAGGGAGACAGAAGTCTTTGTCTAGCTAGACTTAGTTAGGCAGAGCATAGTTATGTCATTCCACATCAACGGCCAGCATTGCTTTTAGCAGTAAGGTATTTTACGAAAAGAAAAGGTAATCTAAAGTCAGGTTACGTTAGGTAAATTGAGAAGTATTTTGGACAAACCCCAATTAACCTTCATGAATAACACTAACTCTTCAAACACTGCTTAGTTAGTTACAAGTGAAGCTAGCACTGCGCAATACAAGAAATAGGATAAGTGTGCCAGTGAATGAACCCTTAAGACAATTTTGGTTTTCATAAAAAACATTTCGCTATGATGGGAATGATTACCGTCAAATATTATTGTCGCCGTGAATGAAGCAATTATTCTAGTTTGGTTTTCTATCATTTGTTTTATGATAATATTGCAAAAAATTAAGGTTTATACATAATTTTAACCGGAAAACACCACAAAAGACCAGTGAATGAACACGATTTTCTAGTAAATGAAAAAATAAAACCAGTAAATGAACATGATTAAATTACTTATTGAGGTAATTGATACAGTCACAATTAGAATTCTTTTATATTCAACAAATATCGGAATATTGAATTGTCATTCTACAGATTTATACACTGCGTCCAATTTACTATAACTTTATAAATTAATTGTTCATTCACTAGCTCAGAAATTGTAAATAAAACCAATGAATAAACTAGTCATATTGAAGGTAGTTCATTCACTGACACTTCTAAGCCAGTGAACGAACCTACAATTTCTACATTTATATTTTTGTTTGTGGCTGGTATTCTACCGAACACGGACAACTTTACCGCACAAGACCAAACAAGTCACCTGGCAGTGTCTTATCCAACCTCGACATTGGCGGAATCATCGCACCGATCGATGGGGCCATATTATCCCAAAAATTGAATTGAATATTTTTGTTTGAATACTGGCCATAAAACCAACAATCAAATCACTTCTATGTTTCTGGAAAATAAACTTCAATAGAGCAACCAAATTCGTATCATTCCAGTGAATTAACACCGTCGTTCATTCATTGGTTTTAGTGGTTTCTGACGGAATTTATACCATCGATCTTACAGTAAAACTTAACCATACTCTACCTACTTCAACCGCACGCAAAAAAGACTAGTACTAAACTAATTAATAAAACCAAAAATAGTTGTATGTTAAATTCAGAAACAGAAAGTATAAGGAAACTATTTTTTTTTGTGTTTAAAGTTCTACACGAATCATCAATACAGATGGAGGTTATACCTATTTAAAATATAATCCATGATTCAAAGGTCTGCATACACTACAGGCTGTCTGCTAAATAGCGAGAATCAACCAGTATAGGTAGTAAGGCTACCCATCCATCAGAGATCCATTTACCAATATTAAAGCAGATTTGAGCGCGGCTAGCAGCATGAAGTAATCAGAATCTATTGGTAGGTTTCTGTCTCGCACACTGCTTCCACTTTCTGGAAGATCTCTGGTGGACGAGCAGTCTAAGGGATTACTAACCACTAGGCTATCATACAGTCAGCTGCAGAGAAAAGGAACCCTCTCGGTATGGTTACCATGGTCGTTTTTCTGTATTTGGTCGATGGCCTAGCCCACCTATCTCCCCTTTAAGTTTGTCGTGCTGTTTAGAGGATTATGTATTATTTGATAGAAATAACAAATTAATCATTTAGCTACTGAGCTATAACGTATTTTTAAGCGTCAAAAAAGCGGCGTTATACCAGTCTAAATAAGAGTTCTAAATTTTCAATTTATTAAAACAACGGACCTCTTATAAATGTTATACACCTAAAATACAATGCATCGCACTTACCTTAGATGTAATATCGCAAAAATACTTTATTTATTCAATGATTTTCGAATAATTGACGCACTATATTTTTTTCTTTGCTTGCACGGTCGCTTCGTCGCACGCCGGGTGCTTACTGGCAGTAATAGCGATGTGACAATTGTCGTGTGCAGCAAAATCACAATGATGATGCCGCGCTACCACGTCACTCGGCAGTCGCTAGGACTCCGCGCTACCGGCAGCAGCATTGATCAAATTTCTAATAGGTACATTGCGAGTGTTGCGTACTAAAAGTTTGCACGGTGTGCATATCAATCGTGCAATGTATAGAGAATTCGTTCGATGCGCGCATCGCACGTCTTCGTGTTTTGGCCAGGTAGCAGTTGCATTAACGTGCGAGTTACGTGGCACGTGAAGTAATTAAAGATGATAATTGATAGGATGCCATCGTGAGAACAAATCGATTAGGTACCGACGACATCAATGTTTATAAGGCAAACTCGGTTTGATTGTGAAATTAAACGGTGTCATTTATAACTCAAAAACGGCTGGTGGGCCGATCATTATCTTACCTTTGATTTATTGGATTTAGGATGTGGAAGGACCTTCGAGACACGTAAAACGAAACGCCACCTGGCTGGATGGTTTCTTAGATCATTTTGAACTGATTTAGCCCTGGAGGCCCAAAGTTACCCCCTTCGGGTAGCCAGGGGACGTAGGGGAAATGTGCATCTCCCGCGTTTCAGTTGGACCCCGTTTACAGTCCACTTATGGCTACCGGTGCAAGTTTCGTATGGTTTTCGTGTAATTTAAGGATGGGAATTCATTTTAGGAAAAAACTTATCACGCTACCCTAGAAAGAAAAGCCAAAAATTGTAAAAAAAATCGCGAAAATAATATTACGAAATTGGTCTCTTACAGGCATATCACCTCGATTTTTGTTAATTAAAAAAAGAGGTTTCTGATAATAAGTCTATGAGGGAGGCCTATGTCCAACAGTATCAAGATCACGTGACAGCTGGTAACAAGTAGAAAAATTCGAAGTCTACCCACCTGCTATGGGCGGTGTAGGGGTATAGCACGCGTCATGGAATGACGAGGATCCGGGTTCGAGTCCCGGCTTTTAAATTTTTGACCATTCTTGTTTTCCTTCTATGGTTAGGTAGTATAATATATGTTTGTTCCAGAAATGGATTATCCATCCTTTGTTTACATGAAAACGATACCAAACTTACCCTAGTAGCTCTATAAGTGGACAGTAAACGAGGTCCAACTCCAACGCGGGAGATGCACACTTCCCCTCCCCTGTCTACCAGCAGGGGGTAACTTTGGGCCTCCAGGACTACTTCAGATTAGCTCAGAATGACCTAAGGAACAATCGAGCCAAGTGGTGTCTTCAAAGACAACAGTGCAAGGTTTAGGCAAAAATTTACGCTTATTTATATAGCTATAATTTAAGAATCCTGAGCGCCGCGAGGGCTTAAGGCACGAGACACTAAATAAATTTGCTGTCGAGCGAAACAGAATTTTCCACTTCACTACAGCGAGAAAAATGGTGGACGAAAGAAAAACAGTTGAACTAAATAAGTAACTACTTTATTGTACAAATATACAGAAACAGAGACAAATCTCAAAAAAGACATTAAATATATGCACAAAGGCGAACTTATCCTTATAAGGGATCTCTACCAGTTAACCTTTGAGTTAAATTTGTTTGACGGTGGAGGCGTTTTACACCTCCACTGAACTTATTTTTTTTTTTTATTTTGTTGTTTTGACTAGTAGAGACTTTATACATCTACTATAGATTAATATAATTTAAGGCTCGGGGGACCTTATACATCCCTTTTATAAATGTATTTAATTTAAGTAGAATTTAAGTATTCTTACTGTATTTTATTTTGGAAAAATGACTTTCTGCCAAGTTTCTTGCGGCGCATTCTTCTTGGCAATGATGGTCTTTCCGAATGCGCTGGTAGTTTCAAAAAGACATGTAAAAGAGCCCTTGGCGGCCAATTTGCAAAACAAAATTTTCATTTTCATTTTCAGTGATGAGACAGGAGCATTACCGAGGATTGAACTAATCATACATCAGTTTTTTATTTAGCAACGAACGTTAGCAAATCTTGAAAATAACTTAGGAATTAACGGATTTTTAAATAAATTAATAATGGATATCGGATCGCGTTTCATGCTGCATGCTGGTCATCGTCACATTCGAATTTTGAAAACCTTTTCACTCAAGGGTGGAAAAATAACTTTTCCACGCAGATTTGAATGGAGCTAGATAGCCTTTTCGTGCAAGTGAGGTGAAAATAATATTTTTTGAGTTGAATTAAAGTGAAAATGGTGGAAAATGAGAAAATATAAGAAAGTTAATAAAAAACATAAACCCGTCTACTAAAACACTAAAGTGAAATGTTTTTGCAGTCGTTTATTGTTTTTTTAATAATTTTGTATTTTTCATTTTCTACTTTCGGAATTTCGACCTCTGCATGCATAATTTAAGTGGTTATTTATTATTCAATTCAATTCATTTAATCATTCAAGTCATGTTCATTACATAAATACCAAGATGTAACTGTATTAAATGGCGGTAGGTAAAACGTCAACAATGCTTAATCTAAAGGTATCCCACTCTGAAGCGGTGCTTTCCGTAAGGGATGCGATCGCGGAGCGGAATGACCTCGGTCATCTCCGGTCGGCACGTAACCTGGTCCGTAGGGCCAGGACCGTGGGCCGCCTCGTCTTTTTCAAGATAGGGGGGCCGCGAGGAGTAAACCTCCATAAAAATCAACGGAGCGGCGTGATTTGGGTCATGTCGGTCGTCACGTAACCCCGGCCCGCAGGCGCTGCGAGGAATTAACCTCTTTAAAAAAACAAACGGTCACCGGCGGGGGAGGGCGGGAAATCCGGAACCCGCATTCAACGGTGCCGTTGCCATCTGCCCCATCCCGGGGCGGCCAGTGGAACAGAGGGAACGTGTGTGTTTTTAGACGGTAGGCCTCTCCCCTCCTTCCATAGGGAAGGCAGCGGCGAGCTGGAGAGCCCGTCATACCCCCGTTGCTGCCCCGAGCGCGGGAATGCATAAGGCGCATTTTCCACACGTTAAAAAAAACCCACTAATAATATTGTGAATTAGTCATCCTTAATTACACGGTTTCGGTAAATAAACTTGTTGTCATGTCAATACTCGTAAAATGATTAAAATATAACAGTCTCATGTCAAGTTCCTAAACCTAGATTAAAAATTAAGTATGTCAATTATTCAATAATAATAAAATCAACTTTCTAGGAGTAACGTTTTCTTACGTTGACTGGCATATTTATTTTGGAGCTGTTTGTTTGTCAAAAGTCATGCTGAATTTTTTGAATCTAAATCTGCTCATCGAAGCAACTTACACTCTCAGTATAAGTGTAACCTCTGTTTGCCCAAAGTTAATAACTCGGTGTACAAAAAAAGCTCTTACGTTACTGCTATAAAGGTATTTAATAACCTTCCCTTAGATATTAAAATGCTTGAGGGAACAAAATTCAAAAACAAGCTTAAAAATTGGCTGATAGATACAATACAATACAATACAATACAAATAGATAGGTAGGGTAGGTATTTTATATTTTGAGTGAGTTTTTTAGGGATCATAATTTGTGATACTTTTAATGTTTTTGATAATTATTACTGTCCCAATCAGTTTTTGTCATAATTATTTATGTGTAGTTTGTTTGTTACATACTGTATGCCCGAAACGGGTAACTGTTGATACCATGTACTTCTTGTCAACTAGTTATGTAGGTACACACACAGTTTATGCAATAAATATTTCTATTTCTATTTCTATAAATTAAGTAGGTATATTTAATGAGCAGGTTTAAAAGAAAATCATTGCTTAAAATAAAAACACTAAGGCTGTGTTAAACTTCTTAAATTTTAAAGTAGACGAAGGTCGAAAGTGTCCATTGTATGATAATGTGCATGCTACCTACTGCTAGATTTCTTGTGTACATTATAGTATTGTGACGATACCCAAATGAGCTAGGTAATGAAACAAATAATAGAAATATACCAGAATAAGGTGACGCAAAACCTATACCTATAAAACAGTACCGTGACTAAATGATTGACTGACAGAAGTGACAGACAACGCACAACCTGAACTATTGGAGCTAGAGATTTGAAATTGGGCGCACATGTACCTAGAGTATCATAAAGGTGCACTAAGAAAGGATTTTTCGAAATTTTCTCGGGATATGGAAATTCACCGTAAAGTTGGTGGTAAATAGAGGCGCGAGCCCGGATTTGAATCCACGATCCTCTGCTTGAGAGGCTCCTTGGTCAAACCACTAGGCGATCACGGCTTTTTTTTAATATGAATAGATTTTTTTTTAATATGTTAAAACAGTTATTTCTATCCCGCGGGAAATCCTTTCTCGAGATAAAATCAGAAACAATGTAGCTTTCTATTAGTTATTTGTTTAATTGATTTAAAGAGCAATCGCGTCCGGATCGCTACCGCCATCTTACTCGCTAATCCTACCGCTAAGCAGCAGTGCTTGCACTGTTGTGTTCCGGTGTGGAGAGTAAGACAGCCGAGAAACTACTGGCACAAGAAGCATTTCATCTTAGCCCTCTAGGTAGGCAACGCAACTGCAATCACTCCGGGGTCGCGGTTATCTATGAGCAGTGGAGATCACTTACCATCAGGTGACCCACTTGCTCGTTCGCCTTCGTTATCTTATAAAAAAAGAGTTATTTCCATATCGCGGCAATTTAGCGCTTGTCCGGAAAAGAAGCATACCTACATAAATACATACAATTAATTTATTCTTATCCCGCAGAAACTTTGCATTATCCCAGTAGGTATAGATTGCTTACGTATTGTATACGCGTACGAAGTTGAAGGAAAAAGCTAGTTAAATCATCTAATAATAAAAATAAGCAATGCCCTTCACTTGACTCTCAAAACTGGGGCCTGATTTTTGAAAGCACATGTGCGAAAATACCACTCGAAAGTGGTGAAAAATTGTGCTGATTTTGAAATAAGAGTAGTATAGAAGACAATCACAGCTCTCATTAATCTTGTGAACTAGACAAAACTTTGATTAGAGCTGTTTTGGAGATAAAAGCCGACTTATACCGCTTTCGAGTGATGTGCTTTAAAAAATCGGGCCCCAGTAACGTAGCATTCATTTGGAATTCGAATTCATCACTTTCGAATTGTACCGAGTACTGAAGAATAAATTGTAATTAGCAGGAATCGTAAAATGCGAGCAGAATTCATTGAAGTACTAGGGTACTGAGTTTCGGAATCTATTCAATTTCATCAGTAAAATAATATTTATTTGTATTATTTTAGTACCGAACATTTTTTAGTTCATCAAATTAGAACCATCGCCAACCCTAACTGGTTGTCATACGTCATTTCAATGGATTTTGCTCGCATTTTACGATCCCTGGTAATTATAATTAACTATATATTCACAAAATTCATCACTACGCTTGATTCCACGCAGTTGACCTTCTTATTGTATGAATTAAAAAGTTATACCGAATAGAAAATTTATCATCGAATACCCTCAGATCAAATAAAAAGTAAAGATAGAGCGCGGTGAACAGCCGAGTGAAGCCGGTTTTATAAACATGTGTGCGTAGGCCGGTGTTGCCATAATAATTATTAATACTCCGATACTGCAAAAATATATAATGGAATGCGTTTTGGAAATCTGAAAAAATACATAAAGTAGTATTGTATTTTAGGTTGCGTGTCACGTTCTCACGTTTTAAGCCGTGCTAATAAAGAATAGAATTTAAAATGAAAAAGAAAAGGTTGTATTACAGAGGCGGCATTCACCATTGGGTGAATAATAGGGTAACTAAAATATTATAATGGCAACACTATTGTTGACGTTTTGTCAGAAGCAAAATTATTTCGATTTTTATTGAAAATATTGGTTTACGAGTTTACTAACGTGTGATAAGTGATTCCATCCTGCTTTTTATTTTTGGACGAATAGTTTTTACACCCTTTCACTACGCAATTTGGCATTATTACTGTATTTGTCCAATTTCAAATTACGTTGTGCTCCACGGGAATGCGTAGCTCAAATAATAAGGTTTTGGTATAGTTTGGTTGCAAGTGTGTGCGTGTCACTGTGTAAGCACACGGATTGGTGCAGTTTGACCGGCTTCACTCGGCTGTTCACCGCGCTCTATCTTTATTTTTTATTTGATCTGAGCGAATACCGCACCGAAAACGCACCGTCAGTTCCTGAACAAAGCCGAGCCGCATGTGACGTCGCAATGCCAGTTTCCACTCGTAGTAGCATAGTACAACTCGCAGAGATACAATCTAGAGCAATTCATAACTTAGTGAGCTAATTTGGTGATAAAGGATTTACCATTGGGATACCTAGTCAAAACGCCTGCCCAATTTCGCTTCGGGCAAGGGCTCATACCTACTTTGGGTTTGAGCCTTACCTGCTCCTATAATCTTTTAAAGAGCAATGTTTTCAATCAAAAACGTTGCTTTCAAAACATACACACATAAATTACGTCTTTATCTTGTTAGGGTCTTACGGGACGTTAAATAAAAATCGTGGACTGTAAATTTATAGGCTGGTTTAATAAGCCGTCTAACAAATCTTAATGTTAAATTCGGAGGCTGTCTGACGCCGGTGGTGTTCGATAGGCGAGTCCGGTGCCGCGCCCGGGCAGCCAGCAGTGTCGCAACCGTGTTGTCCTCCTGCGCGCCTCGTCCGCGCGTGGGCTGAGCTGGGTGCTCAACAATCCCTTTCGGGGTAGACAGAGCCCAAGGTAACAAGACCTAAAGGCCACGTTTAGCATGATTGTGGGCATATAGGAAAGGGGAATCAAAATAGTGATGGGTTGCTAGCCGTTTGCCGCATGATTCCCAAGCCAGTTGCACTATGCCCCCGAGGGCTCAATCTTTGAAAACACATTACCTACTAACAAAATCGGACAAGTGCGAGTAGGACTCGTGTACTGAGGGTTCCGTATTTTGGAAGTATCTATGTAAATAGTTCCGCAATAAAATTTAAAAATCCAGTGTTAGAGCCCTGCTGTTTACCAAAATAATTAGGAGTGTATACTGTTTTTTTACATAATTAGAAGTGTATATTGGTTTCTTGCCCAGACAAACACACATAAAAATAAGGTTTTTAAACTTTTTTAATTAGTTGTGCCGCTAACCTAATTCAAAAATTTCAAATTTATTGGACAACTAATACTTAATAGGTACCTACCCCGTAGTTATGATACCGCGGCAGTTTGTATGCAAACACCTTTTGAAGTTTGATTTTTTTTCACTGCTCCCAGACCTAAGTATTTGATATTGATACGATAAGATATGTGTTCTTGAGAAAAGGGTCTTGACAGACGGACGGACGGATAACCAACTGATCCAATAGGGGTTCCATTTTGCCGTCTGAGGTCTAAAACCCTAAAAGTACCCCTCAAAAACTGTGTAAAAATGTAATTAAATTTCAAATTCGAGTAGATAAATACAGCTTTAATTTTGATCTGAACTAGTCGATTTTTTTATTTAAGTAGTTTTAAGTACCATTGCACAGAATTTGCCAAAAAGTTTCGTATTGTATTTTGGAGTGACTTGTTTTCAAATCGATTTTCAAATAGGGATTTCATTCATTTATTCAAATGTAGATATCCGTCTGCATCCCGGCGGGAACTTTGCACTTTCCTGCGATGATGTCTCCTGAGCTTCTAGTGCAAGTTTTCAGGTAGCGGATCGAAACGCCAACAAATTGTTCTCAGTTTCATAATATTTGACATTTTAACGAAAACGTGTTTGAGACGTAGGCTATTAAACTGAAAACTTACACAGATAACTTACGAGTACACACTTACATACGAACACCGAACGTGCAAGTAAAACAAATGCTTGTTTAATTTGCAAGAACTTTGAAGAGGAACACGTTGAAAAGAGTACAATTCATGAAAGATAGTTGGAAATTAAATTAGTAGGTACTTTTAAGGATTCGTAAAGATTCTGTTAGTGCATTAAAAGTCTCGAGTAGGTAGTTCAGTCTAGTGAAGTTATTACTTTATTACCCACATGATACGAAGTATAGGTAGCAAATAGGATTGCCACCTGTACTATATTATATAGTATCGTACTATATTGCGGTCAATTGTACTATATATTATAGAAATATAATATAGTACGAAAAATACTATATTTTCATTGCTAACTCCACTGTTGCACTTTTTTGTATAAACATCGACTAAATTGGAACGTACCCGTAGGATTGTAATTTGTATATAATGTTTAAACATGATAAATGAATGAATGTGTACTATTTTTATTTCCAAAATTTCCCAAAAGTACTATATTTTGGCAAGGTTCTGAGAAAAATACTATATTTCTTCAAAAAAAAGGTGGCAACCCTAGTAGCAAACATGACATTAAAAATAAATGAAAATTGTAACGACAATTTTTTACCGTCGCTCAGCAGCGACCAGTTTCTTCCCAGGACGGCTTCCTGTGTTGATTCACAGGCATTCAGTCATTAAAAAAACCGGCTTTCTATAAAGTCGGTTTACGGACGACAGTTTTACGTGATAACGATAAATGTATCACAAGGCGACGCTTGGGCCGATCGTGCCTCTCTATTGCTTGTACACTCTGATGTCACGCGAAACGTAACGCAATGAGTCATGCTTTTTCGTGAGTGCAGCCGGCGTTCATTGATTTATAAGATGTTACCACGTCAAAAACTATGAGTAATATTTGCTTTCTGGATATGACAATCTGTCACTACCTTTATTAAAAAAAAGTAGATTTGTTATATTCTGCAGTTTTATTGTGTCTAGTTTATTTTCAGTTTCTCTAGAAATAGAACTTTCATTTCTTAATTTCGCAATTCATATATACTTCGGCGAGAAAAGGTGTTGCCTGCCTTGAATATCCAGCCTCCCTCACGCTCGGCCGTGTAGGTAGGTATATGTTTTCGGCCGGCAAGCCCTTACTTTCCGGCGTCTGTAGTAATAGTACATTACTGCATGCAATGAAAATAAATTAAACACCTCCAAGCTTCCATGCTAGTCTGGGAGTAAAGAAAAAACATAGAATGTACCAGTAGCTTTTCTTCCCGCGCAGATGGTAAAGACCCATCGAGGGAATGGGTATAGGAATCATACGCAAAGCAACCCATCACTATTTTGATGCCGCTTTCCACCTATATGCCCACAATAATGCTAAACGTGGTCTTGCTACCTTAGGCTCCGTCTACCCCGTAAGGGATAAAGACGTGTTAACCACACTACAGTTTGACAACAAATATAATGCGCATCGGCAGTATTCGTTTGCGCAGAGAAGCGCAGACCAGTTTCCGATGGTAGCCGAACGTGTAAATAATCTATATTGAACTTTATTTGCAAGCGCAACTGGCAGAGTATTGCTTGCTTTGCATTCTTAGCTCTGTCCCGCTTACACGATTTTGCCATTGTTGGTACGAAATCGATCGACCAATAACAACGCCAGAGTTTCCCGCGCTACTAAAATTGGTCTACTGCGCAGGTACATTGTGGAGCATTATTTTTGTTGTCAAACTGTACACTTTTGTGCCTTGTCGTTGTAACTTCATGTTTGAACTTTCCTATGAAGTTGTCAAAGTGCTTGGAGCGACAAGTCTCTAAAGTGAAAGATATCTTTGACGTCGACTGTACGTATAAGTATAATGAAAACTAAATGTAACGTCAAGAACCACTTTATTAATTACAATGTATTTTACTTACTTTAATAACAGTTACACTTTATTTTAATTGTAGGTATTAACAATATCCACCTTTGACAGTCATTCTTAGAGGGTAAAGTCATTCTAATAATAAGATACGTATTTTAAAATTTGACACATTATAATTTGATCACACATTTATAGATAGTTGAACTAATCAGTCGCTACACAAAAACGTGATAATCTATGCAAAAACTTTCATTCACAAAAACACTTGTTCGCACTTTGCCTAAAACAGTTGAGTAGGTACCATTACTTTCGTTAAAATTATATTATTAGACTAGCTGGTCCCCGCTGGGAACTTCAGTATTATTAAGGAGAACGACGAAGTTAATGACGACAGTTTATCAATAGCCGTTGTCCACGACTTTATGTGTAAACACTTTATTATACAAAAAAAAAAACAAATACAATTGACATACATTAAGATCCATGTAACAAAGGCGAACTTATTCCTTTAAAAATGCATGTATGTCCGCAAATAATTCTCTTTAACTTTGTATTTGAATTTAAACTTCTTCCTATCGTAATTTTACAGACTAATCAAAGTTAGACCAAACCAACTGAAAAGTGATTTTTCCGAAATTTGCTTACTTACTTATTGATTTTTTTATGGATGTATATAGTCTTTGTTTGTGTGCTTATTGAAATAAAATAAAAACTAAATGTTAGAAGATTAAATCACAAATATCAGTGAAAACTGTATCCACATGTAGATGAGATAATTAAGTAAGAATCGTAACAATAACAAGTTTTCTTAAATGTTTTGTATGTACAGATACCAACAGAGCAGTTACAGTACTTACAGTTCAATTATTTATTACGTAGGTAAGGAATAAATTTTGTTTCCGAGATTCAGGGTTGTGTGAACATATTCATACTAGCAAATTTCTTAAGATATTTTTTCTTAAGAGTAATTAAAATAATATTGTCAGTCTTACGACAAATTTGGTCGCTTTGATTTATTATTAGTAAAATATATCGAGCAATGTTACTTACGTGCTCGAGTAAAGGAACGCAAACGTTGTATTACCTAGATAAAAAGTAGATTAGTAGATGCCAAAAATACATAGATATTACATGCAAAACACTAAGAACATGTTTTGGTTGGAAAACCACCGCTCACCGCTTTAAATGTTACATTGTCATTAAAAGATTTATAGATTAGATACAAAATCTAGTTCTATCCTTGGTAACTCAGAAACAGTAATTTTGTAAATATTTCAAAAATTCATTTTCATTTACTCGGTCTCGAGGAATGTGAATAGATTAAGAATTCCATTTTACTTTGTTACTTCACTGAGACAATACTATGACACAATAATATGTATTTGTATCTGAATTAAAAACGTAATACTCACACATCTCATTGTCCATTGCTTTTAAAGTTACCATCAAGATTTATTATACGTGATCATGTTGTACACATTTGCCCAAGACAATGGCGTAAGAAATAAAATAAATGCTTATAATCCAATAAGCAATATGATTTTGACTATTTTAGTGAAGTCACTGGGTACAGCCGTGTGAACTTGTACAGTACCACAAACTAATCTGATCTGGTGGTTACAACTACAACGTAAGTAATTGCTGCAACCTTTATCAACATCAAGTTAGTATTCAGTATTCAGTATTCAATTGCAACATTTTTTACAAAGTTTTGTACATAATGATGCCCTGTTAGGACGTAGCAACTTATAATTAATAATTATAGCTAACACATGACAATGCAGCGGCTTATAAGTTAGCGGCTACACTTCTAATAAGATGGAACTTTTTGTTAATTGTGAGTTAATTGTGAATCGAACTGAATTTAACATTTAGTTAAATTTTTAAATTCAAGTACCTGAATTAAAATAGGATACAACTGTAGAAAAAGTGAGTGCAATATTCTAGTGTAACTAATACTTTAAACTTTATTATGTATCTATTAAACGTTTCAAAAATAA
This sequence comes from Pandemis corylana, assembly GCA_949127965.1. Taxonomy (NCBI): domain Eukaryota; kingdom Metazoa; phylum Arthropoda; class Insecta; order Lepidoptera; family Tortricidae; genus Pandemis; species Pandemis corylana. The sequence continues at coordinate 5,733,064 of OX421858.1, read as the reverse complement.
GTACCAAACACCGGCGTTATAAGGTTGTGGTAAATATTTTTGAAAAGTTCGTGTTGATACTTATTTTTGCACTTGACCGTACATAAAGTTTGTTGCATTTATCTATAACATATTCGAGATTTGTCGATGAAAAACTTTTCTTCACGACCCTGATGGACTTTGCATTCGTAAAATAAGAGAATGATAAAGATAATTTTATTTCATTGAAATAGTTTAAAGCTGCATTTCGTCCACAGGCTTAATTTCAATGCGGTTTTTTGAGGATAGTTAGCTATGGATATATTGTCTGCGCAAATTACAAAACAGAGTGCATTTATCATACCTAAATTGCAGTATGATGCAGTAAATTTCGATGCATTTTACAATAGTGTGAGTAGCTAGTGTCAAATAAAACATGTTGTAAAAACCAATCGGCTATTTCGAGCTGTCACGTGACCTCCAATCTGGCTCAGTGGTCGTGACTTAAAGAACTGAATAGTTAGTAACCAAGTTCAAATCTCGAGGTCGTGAACGATTCTTTTTTAATTTTATAAACATTGTTTTTAATAACTTACTTACTTAGTAATACTATCTCGATGAGATGTAGAAAACTTTATGGTAAATTCAATATTTTTCTTGTCAAATCAAACCAAAGAAAGTACTACCTAAGTGGTTTTTAAACAACCACAAACTTACCCTAGTTAGATTTTACTGTTTACGATAAATGGTCTATACTATACCATCAATTAGTTGAAAATAAAATATACACTTGTGATGGTAAACTTATTCTAGCCAAGATTTTTTTTTAAACTAACACATAGTTTCGTATTTTTTTTGTATAACCTTGTAGCAGTGAGGCATCGCCAATTTGAATGGTTTAGCGGGTGGCATTGCCAGTCCTAAACTTGGCAAAGCTTTCATGCCTAGTAAGTTCTGTAGTATTAGGATCACACGTGCTTATTAATTTGGCATAGATGGTGGCGCCCCCCAGTCATATTGCCGCCTTAAAAACACGTTTTGCCTTATATATTTAAAAAAAAGTACTCGACCACAGCAAGTTAAAAATAAAAAAGGCTTCCAGTTAATTTTGCACTAATGCTTCTCACGAGAATCGAACCCTAACCCTCTGCATCAAATCACGGCCATATACCACGGCAATGATTCGTGAAATCCGACAAGTGCTAAATACAAAATAGGCCGAGTAAATAGGTTTTCTCAATTGCAGAACAATTAAAAAAAAACATGCGAGTCAAAAACCTGGCTGGTAAGACAGGTAATAAAAAAAACAATGATATGAATTGTCATAAACTAATGGTTGACAGAACATGGTGTCTTAAAATAAAAATAATCTATTCATTTTATTCGTAATTAATTGAAGTCAAAGGAAGGAAGTAAAAGACGTTACAAGCTACGATATTGGACGCAGCGTAGACATTTATTTGTACGTACACGTACAGGTATGTACTTATCAATTTTTTTTTTTTTTTTTTATATATATATCATCTGCAATCGGTTTTGAACCATGAGCAAATCTGTTGCGTGAAGTATGGCATTTGGAACGAGAAGTCCATCGACAACTCTCTTCCTCATTTAGGTATATTTCACAGTTGAAAGTGATTTAGAGCTCAGTCTTTTGCTGCATCTAATATTTTGCGCCTCTTCAGGCGGCATTCATTGTCATTGCTGGAGGCCAGTACTTGTGCAAGCTCATTCTTGTGTGTTAGGAGTCTGATTTTATACGATTTGCTACGTGTAGATATTTCTTCATATATTGTAGGAATCATAAGATGTTTGTGAACATCCTCGTTTCTGGTGAACCATGGCGCACTGCATATCGTTTTGAGGGCGTTATTTTGAAATCGTTGTAAAATTTCAGTGTTCGATCTGCTGGCAGTTCCCCACAGCTCCAGAGCATACGTCCAGACGGGTTTTAAGATTGTATTATAAATACGAGTCTTGTTTTCCAACGACAATTTCGATCTTCTTCCAAGTAGCCAGTTCATGGATCTCATTTTTATATTTAGTGAGTCTCTTTTAGCCTTAATATGATTTTTCCAAGTTAATCTTCTGTCAAGGTGTACTCCAAGATATTTGACGCATTCTACCGGTGGCAGGGTCTCATTTCCGAGTTTTACTTCAGGACATGTTTGTCTATTGAGAGTAAAAGTGATGTGGTTAGACTTTTGGGCACTAGCTTTGATTCTCCATGTCTTGAGCCATTTATCTAACTTGGTCAGTTGAGTTTGAAGTCTTTCAGATGCTTGTCCTTGGTTTCTGTCGCAACTCAGGATCGCAGTATCATCTGCATATGTCGCCACTAGTACGTCCTCACATACAGGTAAATCAGATGTATAAATAGTATACAGAACTGGACCCAAGACAGATCCCTGAGGAACTCCAGCGCATATCTCATAAATTTGGGAGCTGTGTTCACCATATTGCACATAAAATAATCTGTCTTTCAAGTAAGAATCGAAAATTCTATAGAAATTGCTATGAAGTACCTTTTTGACCTTAAATAGAAGCCCTTTGTGCCACACCTTGTCAAATGCTTGTTGTATGTCTAGGAATGCAGCTGAGCAGTATTCTTTTCGTTCCATGGCACTGCGTATCTCTTTTGCAATCCTGTGGATCTGTTCTATTGTTGAATGATTTCTCCTGAAGCCAAATTGGTGATTTGGGATTAATGTATGTTCATCCATAATTGGTCTCAGCCTCTCCATTAGCAATCTCTCGAACAGTTTTGATATGACAGGCAGCAGGCTTATTGGGCGGTAAGAAGATACCTCAGTAGGCGGTTTACCTGGTTTTGGAACCATTATAATATGAGATACCTTCCACTGAGACGGAAAGTATCCAATTCTTAGAATACTGTTGAATAGGATAGTCAAAAAGACTATTCCTTTGCGGGGCAACTTCCTCAACAGATATGGTGTAATTAGGTCGTATCCAGGCGCTTTCTGAGGTTTGAGCTGTTTGATACTTCCTGCGACCTCTTTAGGGGTAATTAGTTTAATAGGATGGCTAGATAGGCATTCAGCACTGAGATAATCGTCGACTTCAGAATTTTCTTCGTTATTGTCGGTCAAATTCGTTGTGAATACTCTTTTCAGGTGGCTCGCGAATGCTTCTGCTTTTTCTTCTTCTGTCCTTGCCCATTCCCCACTAGGTAGTTTTATGGGGGGATATGCTGGTTGGGGCTTCATAGAATTTTTTACTATTTTCCACAATGAGTAATCTCCTTTACCAGCAGCTGATAGCATCTCAATTTTAGATTGAATATTGTCGTTTTCCATTTCTTTCAAGGTTTTTTTAAGCTCAGATGCTGCTTTATTCAGGTTACGCTTATCGATAGGATTTCGAGAAGCGTGCCATACTCTTCTGAGTCTTCGTTTTTCTAGGACCATTTGTCGGACCGTCGTGGTGTTAGGTACATTTCTTACCTCCCGCCTATCATAACATGGTGTCGAGAGCCACGCTGCAGTTTGTATGACGGAGGTTAAATGACGTGTTGCTTCGTCGATGTCCTCTGGTGACTTGAGTGATAATTTAAGATTGATTTCAGTATCTATATATTCGCTAAAGTTTTCCCAATCAGTTTTGTTATTTGTTAGGCGCGGGGGTTCTTTCTTTACTATGGCTGTGGTACTCAGTGTTAGTATGACCGGTGTGTGGTCACTGCTACCATCGAGGCTACCCTCTATATGACAGTAGAGATCAGCTATATTTTTGCAAATGAAGAAGTCCAGTAGGTCAGGAAGTCTATTCATATCTGATGGCCAGCTAGTAGGGGTGCCTGTGGCGAAGCTGTTAAGACCCAGCGTGTCCATAGCTTTTTTAAGTTGACGTCCTCTTGTGGTTGTTAGTCTTGATCCCCAGTAGGTATTTTTCGCGTTCCAATCACCACCAGCAGCAAATCTGTTGCCGAGAAGTTTAAAGTAGTCCACAAAGGTATTTTCAGTTATATTATGTCTCGGGGGACAGTAGATGGCTGATAGAGTTAATGGCCCTTGCGAGTCGTACACGACTACGTTAGTTGCTTGGATTTGTTCTGTTTGAAACATTTGGTGGCAGTAGTGTTTCAGTGAGCGCCTTAGTATGATGGCAGTTCCAGCATGTGCAGTACCATCCGGGTGTGCTGTGCAGTAAGTCACATAGCCTTGGACTATTTCGCCTGTGGAAGCATTATTGGGAAGGTGAGTTTCAGATATGAGTAAAGCATCTATGTTATGTTCTTTTATGAATGTCTTTACTTCCTCCAATCTCGATTGGAGGCCGTTTATATTCCAAGTTGCAATTTTTAAATTAATTGGCTAGCTTCTGAATAATTGTTGTCATCAAATTCAGTAAAGTACTGATTTGCTGTAGTAATAGATCTGTTTTTTGTGCCTGATTTGTTAGTAGTTCTATAATTTTTGAGTTTAACTTTATTGATTCCGATTCTGCTTGGTCTGAATTATGGTGCTGTGGCTCTTCGTTTCTAGCTGCGGATGCATATGATTTTTTGTTTGTTTCCTTATCTTCGTTATTGTTGGCATTGCTATTTTTCTCTTCTGAGGTTTTGTTATAATTTGTGAAATTAGGCGTTGGTGCTCGCTTAGTTGCGAATACGCGGTTGGATTTCCTTTTTTCAATCTCCATGTAAACTTGGCATCCCTTGAAGTTGGCAGGATGATCGCCTAGGCAGAGTGCGCATTTAGCTGGAGTGGAGCGATCTACTTTCTTGCATTCGCTGGTTTTGTGGTTTTCTGCACATTTGACGCATCGAAATGGTCGCAGACAATGGTTTTTGGTGTGACCATATTGTTGGCATCTCTTGCACTGAACAATGTTAGTTTTCTTTCTTGGATATTCTATAGTAACTTTTGTATGATAGATATATTTAATTTCTTTCGCTTTATTATTGTTTGGTCCTGGGGTAATATTTACAAACCATGTGTGAGTTTTAATTTTTTCTGGGCCATAATGCGCATTTATTATTTCACCTGTTACAGTGTTTCCCGTTTCCTCTATGGCGGTTTGTATCTCTAGTATTGGTGTTGAAGGATGAAGGTTCTTGATAACTAGTCTAAAAGGCTTTTCAGACTTCGGGCTAAATGTGTGGCCAATCAGTCCTTTAGCTTTTATAAGTTGCATAGCTTTTTTGTATGTTTGTACATCTTTGAGAGTAATTATAAGGTTTTGCTTAGTTTTAATATCAAATAAAAAGCTGCCGGCTTCTAGGCCTGTAAGGAGAAATTCCTGTAGTTTTGTAACATCTTGTATGCCATAGAGGATGATGGGTGGGGGTCGAGTCCCTTTTTTGGAGGTATTTTCTTCATTTTCTTCAAGGGGCAGGTCTTGATACCTGTTTTGTGTATCTATGGATACTGGAGGGGAACTTGCCTTCCTTTTCTTTGCTGGATTACCTTTTCTCAGAGTGGGTACAAATTGCCAAGGCACAGTTGTCTCTTCATGAGATGATGTGTGTGTTTCTTGCTCATTATCATAGTCAGAACTTGTATTGCCCTCTTTCTCTGTTGATATTGTTTCTTTGTTACTTGCAAACATACTTTTGTGAAAAATTTGCTGGACAAGTTGTTTATTTGTTTGGTTATATTTTACCCCTTGTTGTGGGGAGGTTTTGTGGGAGTTTTGTGACATTGCACTGGCAACACTTTCACACTGACGTTTACTTCGGTTTGACAGTAGATGCCATGATTTTGACAAGTGACTCGAGAAATTTAAATTAGCGAATGTGGGTAGATCAGTGCGAACTTGCCGGTGAATAGAATTATCACATCGATTTTCACAGTTTAAGCACAAATTTTCACATAGATAACTTGCTATGATGTCCACTGATGTTAGAGGTACACTTCACAGTAAGTTTTGTTAAGCGTAGATCTTCTTGTGATCGAAAAAATCTCTAAAACTGGGAGCGCACTTCCTTCTTCTTTCGCAGTTTGACAGTTTTATGAATTAACTATTGTACTTATCAATTAATCATAATAAATTATTGTAAGATACAACATTCCAACGTTTGTGTGATTGGTACGTAAATTATTTTTGTAAACGCAATTGAAGTGCTCAGTCCCGGTGTCTGCATGTAATCAAATCTTGCAAGTGAATTTTGACCCATTTCTAATTGATCAGATTGACGTGAAATCTGGCATAAGTCTGATGACAATACAGTAATCTTGAAGTGAAATTCTGGTGACCCAGCCAGGGTCGCTTCCGCAGTTGGACACTCATCAACAGAAAGAGTAACAACTAACCATACATTACGCTTACATCTAATTATAACTCTTAGAACTTAGAGGAATCTTTAGTGCTCGAATCGAACTTGCTATTGACCAGCTTTTTTAGGGTTCCGTACCCAAAGGGTGAAAACGGGACTCTATTACTAAGATTCCACTGTCCGTCTGTATGTGTATATGTTTGTCTGTCCGTCTGTGTGTCACCAAGCTGTATCTCGTGAACCGTGATAAAGGAAATTTTCACAGATGATGTATTTCTGTGGCCGCTATACAGATACTAAAACAGAATATTTTTGTCAATCTGTCTATGTAAGTAACCAATGGAGGAGCTTATGTATTACTAAGTTCACGCTGTATCGTGGTTTATTTTATGGCCACATTGTTCAAATCCGTCCGTCTATATCTGTCTATCTGTCCGTCTGTCCTAACTTTATAGCTTTTTTACCCATATTACGTAGCTATATTTTTTTCATTTAGGAGCCACTGTCCGTCTGTCTGTCTGTCACCAAGCTGTATCTTATGAACCGTGATATGGCTATCAGCTATCATGATTGTCTGGCGACAGTTCACAAATGACGTTTCTCTGTTGCCGCTCTAACATCAAATACTAAAAACAGAATATTTTTGTTTGTCTAAGTATGTAAGTAACCGATATAAAATGACCTCACACAGCCTACAATTTGCTTAGTTGGCAGGGCTTTGCTAACACTGGATTTTATATTTACTTGCCGAATTTGGACGAAACCCTTGGTACGAGAGTCCGACTCGCACTTGGCCAGGTTTTGGTGTTCGGAACACAAAGGAGCTTATCTATTACCAAGTTCACGCTGTATCGTGGTTTATTTTATGGCCACATTGTTCAAATCCGTCCGTCTATCTGTCCGTCTGTTTAACTATAGCTTTTTTACCCATATTAGGTAGCTATCTTCTACTCCCTTTCATGCTAGTTTGGAAGTAAAGAAAAAACATAGAATGTACCAGTTGCTTCTCTTCCCGCGTTGATGGTAAATGCAAAAATATTAGGAATCAAGTTATACGCGATAGGGCAATCCATCACCATTTTGATTCCGCTTTCCACCTACACGCCCACAATCATGCTTGTTCTTGGTGGCTTTAAGGTGATATCTTAGGCTCTGTCTACCCCGTAAGGGATATAGACGTGATTTGTGTATGAATGTATATTTTACGTCCGAATCGGCGAACGCAAGTCAAAATGATAATTAAAAACTACGTATGTACATTGAAAGGTATAAGAGAGGTGAAATAAACACACATGACTGTATTGTCTGATTTTTTTAGGGTTTCTTACGTCATATAGAAAAAAGGAACCATTCTTAGAAGCACATATATTTTGTAGGTCCGTCCGTTTGTCGGCCTATCTTTCCGTCTGTCCAGTCTTCTGGGCCATTTTGTGACAATTTATTTATCAGTGGCTTTTATATTTTTAGCTTTCTTTATGTTTAGATACTTCTGTTTTTTTAACTTCTTTTTTGTGATAAATAAAAATTTTCTTTAAATATTTCTGACTGTCTGTCTTTTTGTCTGTGCGTCCGATCATCCATCCGGCAGTCCATCCATCCGTACGTCTATCTGTCTGCCTGCCTGTCTGTATGTATGTATGTCTGTCTGTCAGTTTGTCTGTTTGTCCAACCATCAATCCGGCGGTCCATCCGTTGGTTTGTCTGTCTGTTTGTCTATGCTTCCGACCATCCGTCCGTCCGTCCGTCTGCTTGTTAATCTGTACGTCCAATCATCCGTCCGTTTGTCTTTCTGTTTGTCCGTCTGCCTGTCGCTAATAGTATGATTATAAAATAAAGTCATCTGCCGCGTCGTTTTGTCTGTCTGTGTGTTTATTTACGATAAACTCAAAACTTTTGGACGGATTTTCATGCGATTTTCAACAATAAATATAATGTTATTATATACAGGGTGGTCCAAAAACTGACGTCTAAAAAAAAATTTACATGCCTCACATCCGGGGCTATCCGAATATACCCCATGTATGTTGACCGATTTTTGTAGTTTTCGAGTAATTCATTTTTAAAGATTTTTTCAAGAATTTTCGGGCCGAGCAGTTTATCATCATGTAACTTTTTTTGGTTACGTTTTTCTGAGTGTTTATAAAGTGGGGATAAATTTGTATAATCTTTGAATTTAACTTGCAGAAGTTTATGTGGTCTGTTTATGTTTGTGAGTGTCAGTAGGTATGTATGTTTGTTGGTTTCCTATGTTGTGAACTGATTTTTATTTCAATTGTTTTATTTTTATTTTGCGAGTGAGATAGCATTCAATTGGTCTATGTTACTCATCTTAACTAGTATAAATGTGCAAAACAAGTATTTTTGTATCCAGAAAACGTTTGAATTGAGTTTAATTCTTAGTCAAATATCATGTCATAGTATGCAAGCCTAAAAAATATCTATTTATCCTTTTGTTGTACTGACTGTACGTTAATTTTTCAGATTCACATTGGATTCGGAGGGTATTTTTTGTGCATTAGCAGGAAATAAGTGAATCATACATCCACTGGACGCGAGATTTTACTAGCTATTATTGTGCTAGAAGAGCAAGAACTTTACTGCTGGTGTGATGACAAAAAAATTAGTTGGGTCTAAAAACACTGATTTTTATTGATGTAATTTGTAATAGCGTTACGAGGTAAAAACCTCGTTATGCTTTACTGAGTATGTATGTATACATATCTATATATGCACAGGAGACCCAAAAACTGTCATAGAAAAACCTAAGAAAGTCTTAATTACAGTATTGGGAAGTAAAATTCTCGATTTAATCGATATGGTCTGTTTTTGTTTCATCCAAACTATCAATATATGTTCTTACATGCTGGTCTGGGAGTAAAGAAAGCGTAGAATGTACCAGTTGCTTCTCTTCCCGCGCAGATGGTAAAAGCCCATCGAGGAAATGGGCGAAAATCTTAGGAATCATGTTATAGGCGATGTGGCTAGCAATCCATCACTATTTTGATTCCTCTCTTCCATCTATACGCTCAAAATCACGCTAAATGTGGCCTTTAGGTCTTGTTACCTTAGGCTCTGTCTACCCCGTAAAGGATAAAGACGTGATATGTATGTATGTATGTATGTATCCATAGTACGGTGTTGCAAAATTTTGTAACCCCTATTTCCACTCTAATTGGTTAATTACTTTATGTTACTAGGGAAATTATCAAGACCGTGAATTTCCAGCGGAGATTTGTCAACCCTGTTCTGAAGACTTGAAGACTTTTAGTCCGTCTTTCATGTTCCCATTACCTATGATCAGTAGAAAGAAGGAAAAGGAAACTGTATGATACAGAATGATATTAATATCACCGTCGCAAGTTTTAGGTTGACCTAGGTATCACATGCAACCGTATAGGTATCGTAAGTCACGGGTTCATGGTGGATGCAAGCCACTTCCAACCGAGGCAACTGGAGTTCTATGGGCGGTATCTGAAGGCCTATATCCAACAGTGGACGTCACACACCTGATATGATGAGGATGATACCTAATGATGACAGGTATCATTTAATGATACCATTTGCAATATTTTAACACCAAACTTAAAAATAATGCTTGTATTCGTCGTGTTGTTTCTTTTGACGGTGATAAAAAAAGTCAGCCTATATAATTCTAAGTACCTAGTAAAATAAGTTATGATTGTTCTTGTATGCATGTAAAAAAATATTTTTTGTAAACAATAAATAAGTGGCAAATTTCCATTACATGCAATTCAGTTATGAATTGAGTATGTTGCGTGATCTACAAACTACAATTTCGTGACATCCTTTGATAAGTTAATAAATATTTTGAGTTTCGTATCGAGATACTCGTGTATTTGGAAAGGCCTGTATTTTTCGTCTTATTTTCTTGGGTGATAACTACACTGTATATACTACACAAGGAATAAAGACGTGTTTTATGTGTGTATGTACAGTCAGCGTTATATAGTAAGTAGAAGTCAAGACCTTCATTTACTTGGAAACACCCAAAATGGTCATTAACAGTGACTCAACCAAAGCGGTCAAATTGTTCGGGACATCCATCGTGCACAAATATACTGGAGCACGCACATCGCCAAATACTTAGTAACATTCAAGCCAACATTAGTACCGTAACATCCAAACCGCCACTGATAGCGTAGTAGTAGTAGCCAAAGTATCCAAAAGTATGGAACACACTAGAAAACTGAGCTTTATTTTAAATGGCATAAGATTTAATCTCGTGTCAAGTGAAAAATAAATAAACACGTCATAAGATTTAATATGGCCTGACGTGTTTTTGATTCTAGCGAAGCTCATCTCTTGACGTTGACAATCACCGAGAAGAGTACTAACTTGTCAGTGATCGTCTCGTCTCTTTCATTTGGAGCCTGACGCCTGGTATAGAAATCATCTAATCATTACAATATATGTTCTTGACTTTGAAGTGTGTAGTTATGTCAATGTTTCCTTTTAAATACCCTGATAATAATGGCCTGAATTTTGCCAATATGATTGATTACATACATCATAAAAGAGTTTTCATTTAAAAAAGTATTAACTTTTATTTAAAAAATATCGAGGTTTTTTTAAACTATCAGTGCTTTGCTAAATCAACCCTTATGTGCGCATACCACGTGTTGCGTGGCGTATTGGCCTAGCTATTGTGGGATCTTATCTAACGCCTATAATAAACTAGACGGTCAGCATTTGAACTGCAAGCTAGCTGCAAATCGACTGTGCAGTTTGTTTGCAGTCTACCCGTAGCCTACCTAATTTGTCCACCCAGAAAATCACTGAAATTTCAATACCCAGAAAAAGGAGCTCCGCCCAGGAGCGGAGCTCTGTCAAAAACCAGGTGGACAAACTGCAGGTGGATCATGGTTACAAACCGAAAAAAATATCTAGAGAGTTTCGTAGTTTAGCACGTCTCTGTTCCCTGTTTCACTGGTCGACACGCGTATAGTACAGGCGCTATTGCTGCACGACGCTAGCTAAATTCTATGTCATTTTTATGCACACGATTTGTGCCTAAATGTATGACGCTTTTCTCCTGGGCCTACTCTATATTATGGACTACTAGTTGTGCCATTAGGAATTTCACTCCACCGTAAGATTGACGGCGGGGTTCCTATTTCTATTCGGTTTGCCCTTCGGGAATTTGAAGATGCCTAATGAACCTAACCTAATTTTACTATCTCTAATGAGAATTTTTTTTTTTATAAGCCCGAAATTCCTATTGACACAACCAGTTGTGCATATAGAGTTGGTCCATGCACTGATATAATTCGCGTCGAGCTGCAATTTTTATTTTTCGCGTGTGGACTAGACACCGCGAGAATCTGCTTTATCCCACTGTTGGTAACGCTACTCAAAACCATCGATGGATGAAGTTCGACTTTTGTGGAAGTAAGTATCAGTAAGTAAAAGTGAGTTCAGATGGATTCAATTTGTTTTGGAGTTGTCATTATTTATTTGTCGTACCTACCTATTGCAAAGTCGTCATAATTATCTAACATTATTTTTCCTTTTATGCGATGTACCATGAATTAGTGATATGAATTATGATGACACAACATAAAAAGGCAGGTCGCAACTCCGGAACAAATATCTAACCGAAAACCACCTTTCTAGCTCACCTGGGTGGACCACGGACAATTTTTCTTGCCAATGGTCCACTTCAGTACACCTAGGTGAACCATGGGCACTTTTTGGACCATGACCCATAGTCATATTTGCCCGTGGTTCACCTAGGTGTTCTGAGGTGGAACATCGGCAAGAAAATGTGCCCGCGGTCCACCCAGGTGAACTAGGCAGGTGGCCCACGACCGATGACTATCGAAATCCCTAGCCAAAAAGCAGTCAGACGTAGTCCCTACGCGCTATGCGTTATTATTTAATTTCCTTTATGTGATCCTATACTCCAATGCATTTTGGTGAAAGGAAAGGATCCGAATGGCTAGCACGAATGACTTCGTCTCATTGTTGTAAGCAGGCTGATTCTCAAGTTACCTGTTTACGAAAGCCTATGACGCGAAACGACAATACCTATAGTACAGCGCTAGTTGTTTAGATGCCCCAGACGAAACGTTTGTAATGCAATGCATAGGAGTATTAATAAAATGTCAGACGATGGTGATGATGATGTCTCTACGTGTGAGCGAATATCAGATATGAATCGCGGGTTCCTACATACTAAATACTCAAATACATTTCAAGATACTAGCAATGACGGCATATGAATTCGCCGCTAGAGGCGCTATTGTAACTTGAGGTATTACAAATAAACGTAAAATTAGTACTACCTACAAGTTGCATATTCCGGCTTTACTTTACATTGTTTCCGAATATTTTCGCAGACATACGACAGGTTTATTAAAATGTTAAAAGAAAAGCTATGAAAAGTAGGAGCCAAACTAAGAAGGCAAATAAAATGACAGCTAATTTAGAGGATAAACGGGACTGTGCAACACTGTGGGTAATAAATAGCTTGCTATTAAAGATAAATTAAAAGAAATCCTGAATAATCTGATATGATATACCTTACTCTACAGTGGCGCCAACTAGTGAGTACAAATACGATAGCCCTCTATCTAACAAAGTACAAAAAAATACTCCCTAATATTCAAAAAGGGTTGAAGGTGGCATTGATTCACATGTTTGCATCTGCTAGACTCATATATAATATTATTCTGTATTTGTAACTAGCCGAGCTGGCAAAAAATATTCCGCCTTAAAGTCAGTTTTTGTCAGAGATGGCGCTGCATACGAAAAATTAAAGAGTTTTTTTTGTGCATTTTTCATATTTATGATAAGATATTTGGCTATTCGAAGAAGAGAGAAGCTAACAAATCAAAAATCATAAAAATCCGTGCAGCCATTCCAAAGTTATAAATGGTTGAAATAATACGATTTAAGTTTTGTACGTATAGATTTGTAAAATTTCCTGGTAAAAGTAAAGTTGATATAAAAACGTAAATATAACTTGAAAAATTACGCTAACCAGCTTAGCAAGGTGTTGCAATATTTTTCCGCCAGTTGCCGCCCATTTGCATGTGTGTGTAAGACTAGTATCTGTATAGGGCCGTTAGTGACACCAGCGTTTGTGCAGCTATTCTCCGAATTGGTGCATTGTTACCTTCCGAGTGTAGTCTCAAAAAATCGGCCGTATTAAACTGTGTGCGCAAATCAATTGATAATCTATAAGTGTTCTAAGAATTTTCTAAAAACTACAAAAAACACACATCATTGATTACAGCGCCATCTAACGGGACTTCTTCAATGAGCTAACGCGAGCATCCGCCTTAAGTAACTTTTCAACATTATACGATTTTTTCGCGTAGAAATTGAAGTCAACCGATGAAGTAGCGTCAAATTCAGCCACACGGAAACCAGTAGTAGGAACACTGAATAGAGGGGGAAAGTTTAGGCACACATTTCTAATGTGGGGTATTACTTAAATATTTGTAGAATACACTTGTATATTATAGAACATCAACATTGATAAAGACATCTATGTATTTTTATAATAATCAACTCTGTACATCGGAAATCTATTGGGGTTTAGCCATACCCCTTTTGGCACCGAATCATTCTTTCTTCAATCTCCCTAATGTACACTTCTGGTTCATCAGATAACACCACTTTGTTTTCTTCTGGCGTGTCATTATTCATTTTATCACCGGAAGACAATACGTATACTGTTTTTTGCGGTGTATAAGGCATATAATCACAATTCCTGTCTCTCTCAAGTGGCAAGGAAAAGCCTTCCCTGCGTGGAATGCCTTGCTCGAGTTCTCCGTTGATTGAACGTCTGCTCTCCGATTTTTTTCGCAGATAATAGTTCACGTTACAATCAGGGTCGAACTGGATCTTTTTGTCGGGTGTAGAGGTCTTAGGACCTCTTTTACTTCCGCTGTCCTTTGGGATTCCATCTTTAGGATTATTACCTGTCAAAAAATGCAAATATTTTAATTCAATACAATAATTGATTTGTTTTCTTTACCGTTTGAACAGTTTAATGTGATTAAAATACACACAAGACTGAAATTCCTACTACCCTACTAATATTATAAATGCGAAAGTAAATCTCTGTTTGTCTGTCTACTAAACCGATTTTAATGAAATTTGGTAGGAATAGGAATAGGTAGAGATATGTAAGTACCTTGGTTAGAGATAGAGTAAACCTTGACAAAGGACATAGGGTACTTTTTAATGTAAAAAAAGTCTTGAAAGGGTTGAAACAGGAGATAAAAGTATGTAAAAGTAGGTACCTACGTCATTTTTGCGGGTGGTAGGGCCTTGTGCAAGGTCCGTCCGGATCGCTACCACCATCTTACTCGCTAATCCTGCCGCTAAGTAGCAGTGCTTGCACTGCTGTGTTCCGGTGTGGAGAGTAAGACAGCCGGGGAAATTACGGGCACAAGAGGCATTTCATCTTAGTCCTCTAGGTTGGCAACGCATCTGCAATCCCTCCGGGGTTGCGGGTGTCTATGGGCAGTGGTGATCACTTACCATCAGGTGACCCACTTGCTCGTTTGCCTTCCTATTGACATAAAAAAAAAAAAAAAAAAAAAAAAAAAATTTTTGAATACACCGGCACTGCTTTAGCGGCAGGAACAGCGCGTGAGATGTTCATGCTACCTGAATGACTATAGGAAGCGGTCATCACGTATCATTCATCATCAGGTGAAACGGTTGCTCGTCTGTTCTTCTCATTTAAAAAAAGAAACTTTGGACAGTTGGATAAAAAATTGGTAAGTTATGGCAAAAATGCTACACCTGAGTTGTCTGTGCCACTAGAGGTGGGGTTTCTGCCAAGGGCGAGGGTCGTGTAGGAGCAGCGCTGTGCGGAGCGGTTGCCCAGCCGGCAACACCGCACCAGCGTGTTCTGAAAATGATCACCTGCGAGATTTATTCTGATTGTGGCTTTTGCTATATTTCAAGGAGGCGGGTGTACCCCCACCCCAACGTAATGGCTAATGTGCGTTTGACGAGGGTTAACATGGGGCATTTTTGACTGTCGACGTATTGTCGATTTGCCTCGTCAAAATGTACACCAACCCTAACTGATCATGTTGTTTACGAGGAGCAAGCACGCTTACCCAAATAAGAGTCCATCTCTACTTGGACAAGGCACTGGCAGGGTTGCTTTGCCTCTGAGGTGGCCAAAATTTTCGACTACGAAATAATAATGCTATCATTACTTGTCTGAGTAAGAGTAAGGGTAAACCTATAAAAGCCGCCTAATGTTAGCTAGTTCTAAAATAATGCGTGTAATACCGTAAAACGGGGCGAGTAGGGACAAAATTGAATAATGATTACCTGTCGTTTAGTTTCATAGTTTAAACAATAAAACGCAAGATAGAGTATTTGGGTCACGTGCTCAGAAACGAAAGATACATGCTGCTGCAGCTGATAATGATGGGCAAAGTGGAGGGAAAGAGACGCGCTGGGCGAAGGAAGAAATCGATCGTTGCTCCGGAATATCCGGAAGTGGACCGGTATTGCCTCCGTTTATGTGGCCATTAAACCCTAATTCTGTACCAAATTTCAGCTCTTTGAGTTTATGGGAAGTACTAGTTCTATTTTGATGATCATGAGAGAGTGAGTGAGTGAGTGAGTGTCATAAATGCGAACCTTTGCTTTCGCTTAACTTTGGAACTAAATGACCTACAGACTTGAAATTTTGGATTTTAAGTATGTGATTATAGGTTACTGGATGACGAAAATTTCTGCGTTCTGATCTTATCCAGAGGCTCTCAAATAGGGGCCTGAAAATGCGGTGAAATGGTTCCAGTAAAGGATGGTACGGCAGTGTTTGCTTCGCGCTCGACTTTGCGGGGGCACTGCCATGCCCCCAGATGTTGAACAAATAGTGTTGCAGTATATCGTACATGTTGCAGTTTTTTAGTACCATTCAATGTTTAGGCGCTATGAATTAATGTTCCGTTTCATCAATTTAATTAAAAAAAACATAAGCTATACAGGCTATTTATATTTAATCCAATACATTGTAGGTAGGTAGGTATACTTGTTGATTTGGTACGAGTCGGGTTTTTACAAAAGCATCCAATTAATTTACAATAACAGCGTCAGTTTACGTGAATGGTAACTTAGCAGTTTTTTTACGCATCTAGCTATTATAATGGGCAATTGAATACAATATATTAATATTGTATTCAATTGCCCATTGAGTACGTATTTGCTATTTAAAACTGGCATTGCGTTGAGTAGAATCGTTTTTATCGTATGTATAAGCAAAACCTGTTTTAAGAATAACAATTATTAAATGGCCACACTCATCGCATAGGTATGCAAGAAAACCACGAATGTAACGGTGCACAATATACAAAACTACCAAAGAAAGCAAAGCGTATTAAGAAAATATATAGTGGGGATTATCTCTCCCTAGAACAGTTTTGGTGTGTACTCCAATAAGCAGGCCTTAACAAAAACTAAAAAAAAAAAACTATCACATGCCATGATATCCATTATTAACTGTTGTGTAAGCTGATTTTTTTGAAGAGTTTAAATGAACTACAGCAGATACTTTGGCAAGTTGCTTTGGACATTTTTCAAATGCTCACAATACAAAATGTTGATATATCCACATTTTTGTTTACGAGTAGGTAAATAGTACATTTTATACTTGTCCTAATTTTAAAATTATTCATAAAATTGTAAACTTCGAGTAACGAAACTTAAATGCTACGTACGCTATGCTATACCTTTATTTCAAAAGGCTTTCTAAGGGCGTAAAACTAGTTCCCTTACTAACAAACAATCTTTTAGCATAATGATCGGTTGTCCATGAGGTCGTGGATAGCATTATTTATTGTTGTGGAATTACCAGTACATTTCATACTTAATTTATTATTTCGTATAGTACTAAACCACAGAAGACTTTTGTTTAAAAAAAACAATGTCTAATATTCCGTAAACAAAATAATCTAACCTAGTGTTTAGTTCATGCCATTAGTCGGTAAACCTTTCATGAAAATGGTCAGAGACAATAAAATTTTAATTATACAGAACTACAAGAATCAATAAAAATTGACATGCTATTTTTGGCAATTGTAGTAGTTCCATAAAATTACCAACCTTGAACGCGTCCCTGAACTTGTTGGACATGATGTGGTACAGAATAGGGTTGATGGTCGTTGAGAAGTAGTAGAAGATCCCGGAGATGTAGGTCAGGATAGTGTAGGCTTGTAGAAGCAGACGGGACTTCGGCAGGTGATGCTCGTTGGTGCCGTAGATCGCCACCAGACGCTGGGCGTGGAACGGCGCCCAGCAGATGAAGAAAGCCACCACCACGGCAACTGGGCACAACATTTTGTCCATTATTTTTTATTAGAAGCACAAGTTAGGTAACTAATTTGTCAATGTTTTACACATCAAAGCTGATAACGGATATTTAATTGCGAGAATAATCCGTAAAATGTATACCATGGCCAGTTAGTTTATTTTTAAAGTATCTCAAGTAACAAAAAAAAAACTGTCTGGTTTATTAATAATTTATGTAGACCCTCAGTTAATATGCTTGGAAGTTTTTTTTACAAAGGTGATGGTCTGCCGGATCAATATCATCTACAGCTCAATCACGAACTTCGTGTCTGATTAATTTAAACTACTATCACGACGAGATGAAGAAAACAGAGGCAGGCATTGAAATAATCTGGTGAACGTTATTAATTCACATGTATTTAAATTTATATTAAATTTATGGCGACGTTTATTTTCATGGGTGAAATAAACCTTGAGCGTCGGTTCACATCGAGACGTGACGCTAGCCGAGGATGCTTACAGACCTGTCTTTGAATTTCGTTCGTGTTCAATTCTCTCACTGATAGAAATCTTGTGCCGCAAATAAAGCTATGTAATAAACTCTGAACTTAAGAACTTTTTATCAACCGATTATAACGGCATGTAGGTTTACACACGTGAGATATGTTGTAATTTTAATTTAAAAAAAAATGGTTACTCACCTAACATTTTTACAACTCTTTTGGTTGACTGGCTTTGTTTCCTTTGAACTTTGGGCGTAAACCTCATATTTCGATTTATCTCTGTCTGACCTGTCACTTCTTTGCCTATGTCTGATTTCCTCAATCTCAATCCAATCATGGAGTAAAGGATCGTTATTAACGCCATAGGGGTTAAGAAAAAGAAGAATGTTGAGATTTCAAAGGAGTGTTCAATTATGACTCTGGTCTGTAAGCACATGGCTACGCCTTGGTGGCTGAGGACGCCGAATTGTAATGCTTGCGGTAGCGCCAAGGCTAGCGCAGCCACCCACAGCATTATGACATGCTTGGTCGCTCGAGACAGCTTTGACATCTTGTGAGAGACAAATGGGTGGCAGATAGCCAGGTACCGCTCTACCGTAAACAGCGTTATCGTCAGCACGCTCGCGTTCGTCGAAGTTTCTGCCGCCAACCCCCTGATCAAACAAAAGGCCTGTCCGAACACGTAAGGCCACTTTGACCATATAGAATACATCTCTTGAGGCATACCACTTATAAGAAGTAAGAGATCAGATATAGCTAAACTAAATAAATAGTAATTCGTTGCAGTATGCATACTTTTGTTTCGTATTATCACTAGACAAGTAAATATATTTCCAAATAGTCCTGTCAGAAATATGAAAGTGTACATAATTGTGATGGGGAGTACTATGTACATAGGGTCTCTTTGAGGCCCGAATATATGCACTGGGTCCACCGGACCTGGTGATGTGTTGGTAACGTTTGTTACATTGAAGTCGAATGAGGCCATCGTTATTATTGTCTATTGCCACTTATCTAAAAACATCGCACATTGTCACACGCAACAGCCTCGAGTCTTGTCTCGTGGGTTTAACACGGTGAATTCACTTTTTCTCAAATCAGCGATCCCAAACCTGTAACAAAATATTTGAATGTTTAAGTGCTCCATCCATAAGAGAATATTTGGTACCCTAAAATAGTTATTTGTTATGCAAGGCTGCAAAGTGTTTGTTTGGCGCGAGTGCCTGAATTGAAACCCGAGCAAGCGAAGGATTCTATGATTGAACCACGAGCGAAGCGAGTGGTTCAAAAGAAGAATCCTGAGCGTCGCGAGGGTTTCAAGGCACGAGATACTAAACAACTTTGCTGCCGAGCGAAACACACAATTTTTCACCTCACTACAGCGAGAAAAATGGTGGATGAAAGTGTAATAGTAAATCAGCTTTTTTATTCTTTTTCTTCTAAATAAGAAAGATAAAAGGATCTAAGCCCATACAGCCTAGTCTAATAATCTAATAAGTAAAACTATTTTTTCTGATTGTTTTATCATATTAATTTCTTGTGTATTATACTGTTTTATCATAAACCAAACAACAATTTTGGTCAACTTTTTGGTTTCCCGACGAGAAATCTCTAAAAACTTTCATTATTTTTTTCTAATCATAGATATATTTTTAAAAAGAAAGTTAAAACATCGCACTAACTAGACTGAATTAAAAAAATGGGGCGCGTTCTGAATTTGCATCATAATATCTGTTTTTTCCAGCTTGGTTGCTATTTTTGTGGTTAACCACAAATTAAATTAATTAATAAAAACCAATATCGTTTTTTCTTTTAGCAACGAAAGTTAGCAAATCTTGAAAATAACTTACGAAGTAACGTATTTTAAAATAAATTAATAATGGATACCGGATCGCGTTTCTGAACGTGACATTATGTTTTTTTTTATCAGATGAAAAAGTTAGGGGTCTGATAACAAGTTCGACATTTGAAGTTCGCATTATTCCGTCCTTCTCATTCACCTAATTAAGTACTATTCGTATAAGCGAGACGACAACATACGAAGTTCAAAGTTCTAATTTCTGAGTATATGAGTAGGTGGGCAATGGTGGTCATCGTCACGTTCGAATTTCAAAAACCTTTTCCACGCAAGCGTGGAAAAAGCAATTTTCCACGCAGATTTTGAAGGAGAAAGACAGCCTTTTCGAGCAAGTGAGGTGAAAATATAATTATCTATTATTGAACTTGAAACACACGAAAATAATGATTTGTAAAATACCTACTAGAAGAAAATGCTTTTTAATTAGGGGCGAAAAAAATTATCTATTAAGTAGATGTAACTGATGTAACCCTTAGTTTAACGGCACGAACTGATTAACACAAATACAATATTTTCACAATGTTATAAAATTTATAAATTTTAGCTTGGTCCTAATTATACGTAAATCGTAAAAAATTAAAATAAATTTAATTACTGGCGATTTACCGATGTACAAATTTTAAAAAAAGTGTTTTTTGAAATTTCTAATAATCTCTCATCAAAATATATTTAATTATTATCATTGAAAGTTTACACGTAAATAGTACTTCAAGAGGGTCACATACATTTAATCATAATCAGTGTTTGATAAATCGGTTTTTAGGATTTCCTACCCAAACGGTCAAAACGGGACCCTATTACAAAGACTCCACTGTGCGTCTATCTGCCCGTCTATCTTGTCCCCAGGCTGTACAGATCATGTCGATTTCTGTTGCCGCTATAACAATAGATAATTACTAAAAGTAAAAACAGAATATTTTTGTCTGTTTGTCTGTGTAAAAAACCTATATAAAATGACCTTAAACTGCCTAAATTTGGCTTAGGAGGCAGGGCTCTGCTAATGCTAGATTTTATTTTCACTTGCCGAATCTGTGCGGAACCCTCGGTGCGCGAGTCCGACGAGTTGTTTTATAAATAGCGTAACGTGTAGTATAAAAAAGATATTATGTAAGAAGATGTAAGAGCTAATTCCAAGCACGTGATATCCGTTTGTGGAATGAACAAATTACACGTCAAAGAAAATACTGGTGACAGCCATCATATTTTCTCGTATGAATACAAGACAGCTGCTCGGGACACCGAGCACCGAGCGGTAGAATGATAATTCTACTGTACAAACGTTTTTAATGTCTAATTATAAAAAAATACGAAGGAATGTGAATGGCAACGCCGATGTAATGCGTCAGGTCTTGTGAATCTGGGGGCACCGTAGTGACCCCCCCAAGACGAAAACCTACCTTTTCTCCAACCGTTTCGCCTAATATAATCAAATCAATGATATCGTATCTCACATATTTGCATTCTGCTATGAATTGTGTTAGAGCTTATTTGTTTACAAATTGGTTCTCCTTTATATTTTAATTTCATATTCAATCATTGCGAAGCTCGTTATAAACATGAGATTGGAATTCGTAATGTGTAAGGAAAAATGAGATAATTCGGATATGCTAAATGTAAACAAAATTAATTCCGGTAGGCTGAGCTACAAACGAGAAGCAGTATGTGTATATAAATATGTTTTGGGAATTAATATTCTCGTCCCAAGTGCATTATTCATTAAGTCCACTATTAATTCAATGGCCAATATTTATACAGTTGGTAGGACCTCGTGCAGGGTCCGCCCCGATCTCTACCACCACTTTACTGCTGTGTTCCGGTATGGAGAGTAAGACAGCATCGTTCCTCTAGTGATGCGGGTGTCGGGTGGTAATGCTCAAATTCCACCCAGCGACCCATTTGCTTGTTTTCGTCGCTTTGCGTATTTATTTTTATGCAATCGTTACTTTCATACAAGGGGTTCTTAAAGTGGATTGTGGCACGAGACTTGCAGAGTACCTACCTAGTCTAAATAAGATTTAATGACTTCAATTATTTCTTAATTACCTACCTAATTCCAACGATTGTTACTGCACATATATATATAAATCACGTCTTTATCCTTTACGGGGTAGACAGAGCTTAGGGTAATAAGACCCAACAGCCACGCTTAACATGATTTGTGGAGTGGGAAGTGGAATCAAAATGGTGATGGATTGCTAGCCGCATCGCCTATCACATGATTCCTAAGATTTTCGCCTATTCCCTCGATGGGCTTTTACCATCTGCGCGGGAAGAAAAGCAGCTGGTACATTCTATGTTTTTTCTTTGCTCCCAGACCAGCATAAAAGTACTTGTTACTGTAATCAAAATGAAAAAAAAAAACATATCCTTCCGTGGCTTAGCTGAGACTAGTACTAACCTACTAGAGATTTGTTATTTGGCATGGGAAACATCGATGAAGCGACTAAATAAAATTTAAGAAGAAAAAAACAGCATTAGAAAATGTAAGAGTAGAAAAGTGCCTGTTTTTACAAGTCTTTTTTTAGTTTCACTTGTCCCGGTGTCGGTAAACAAACTTCCGAGTGTCTGACTTGAAATTTGGCATACTTTATAAGTCAAATCCGGTGACAATACAATAATCTTGACGTGAAATTCTGGTGACTCATCCAGGACAGTTTCCGCAGAAGGGAACTCTTCAACGGTTTGTCCGATTGAATTTGGTATAGGTACATATATTATGCGGGAAAGATGTCAATGAAAGTACAGTCAACAAAAAGTACAGTCAGTAAAAAAGTTCGTATTAAAAATGATATTTTTAGGTTACGTTATTCTCATTTACGATTTGCGAAATAATCCTGGTCCAAAGATTCAGAAAGATGAAGATTCGCTCAAAAAATACCCGTGGCAGGTCGCTCTAAGTTAAAGACAGATGTTTTGACGTTGAGTTAATCTTGCGTTGATGCTGACATTGAACGCAGTGCTGCTGAACGGGATTTGGTTAGAGTATAACTCAGCAGAGGCCCGATTTTTGACAGCATGTTGTGAAAATACCACTTCTAAGCAAATTGTGGAAAATTGTGTTAAATGAGTAGATACGAAGAAAATTACAGTTCTAATTAATCTAAACCACTTGGCGAAACTTTAATTTGAGCTGTAATTTTGAAGCAATACGTTATTTTTTCCACTTTCGAATGCTATCCTTCCGTGTGATGTGCTCTCAAAAATCGAATTAAAATAAAAGAATGATTCTTCTATGCAAAATAAGCTAACTTACGGATTTCAGGCAATTCCCGTCTCCAGGGCCTATATTTTTTTCCAACAAGTATACCTATGAATATCATAAAATGAAGTATTGCACAAGTGTCATCCTTCCTCAAATACCTTATCTAAAGTGTATACCCGCTCTCAAAATAGGCATGTAATTATTAGCAAGAAAAATTAAACTAGTATATTCTTTTACTTGACACATGATCAACCCAGTGCAGTCAGCGTCATATAGCTAGTTGAATGCAATTAGAGTATCGACATTGATACTGTAATGTTAACATTATAATACAACCACACATTAGAGTATCGATATTGATACTCTAAAACAGGTTTCTTAATGTAGGCCATTTGCTAATCGTTCCTGAACATATTGTAGGGAAGTTATGATATGGATGTCGATAAATGCTTTTATTATTTTAGCCTTCTATTTATTTGACTGAGCGTAACAAACGAATAAGAATTTCTTTTACACCTAAGTATATTTTCTTAGCTAAACTATATTCATAATTAGTTAAAAGTACCTGTTGCCCGCCGCTTCGTTCTCGTTTCAGTTTTTTTTTAATTTTTAAGGATTTTATTTCATAAGAATCTTCTGTCAAACAAATACCTACAACAACAAAAAAAGAATTAGCGAAATCAGTCCAGCCGTTCATGCGTGATGCCGGGGTCAAGGGAAATGGGGAGTCATTTAAATATATAAATATAAGATTTATTTTTTGCTAAAAACTAACATAAAATGTCTATGTGTATTGTTGCAACAAGAGCATTTCTACTTTAAAAAGTCTTTTTTTTTCAGAATTAGGTAGGTGATAGGTGCTATTTGTAGAGAGGATGGGAGCAAATTAATTGACTATATAAATGAATCTGATAGTTTTAATGAATAAATAAGAAAAGTAATTAGAACAATTCGATAGGACATGACACACTCAAGGAAATTATGAAGTGTAGAAAGTCTCATAAAAAAGAGTATAAAAAGCACAAACAATAATAAAAATGTAAAGGGCTCGTAACACTATGTTTTTTAAGTTACGCTTTAACGTTACATAATGGTACAAAATAAGGTCTTTAAAAATAAACCAAAAGAAAAGGTTAGCGTTTGTTTCGTTTTCAATTAACATTCCGAAAGAAAGAATTTCCAGAGAGGTATTTACCAAATCTCGGCCCGAAAACGAATCATGGCTGAACGAAAAATTCGCCAGAATTTCCTTCGATGGAATGTAGAATATAATAAACAAAGAACATTATAACAAACAAGTGACAGCAAAATAAAAATCCATCAACTGTAAATTGTTAATTTCTCGTTTTAAAATTACCTTATTAAGACGAAAAGTTGATATCCGAAGATTATTATCATAAAATATTGCTTTTACAATATATTTTTTTTATGATTCCAGATTTCAACAGGAAAATTGGACCTCTTACAATTTACTTCGAATGTGTGGTAAAGATGAAATTTAGTACGCACATATATATTTCTGTGACCTTAACGCGGTCGTGTTACGTAATATTGGAATCACTTTTGGGAACAAATTAGAAAATAAACGAATTCATGATTTTTAGTTACTGGATTCGATACGATCTTGTATTATTTTAATCACGTTTCCTAGTGTCCAAATGCAATAATTGTATAAAATAGTATCTTAGTTGATTAAAAAATGAGTGTAATTGAGTCGCAAATAAGAGACGTCACAGCTTGCTATTTCCGTACGAAATCTAAAATGAGAATCGCGAACTTTGTCAACTGATTGATGCTGTGAAATCTCAGGTACCGACGTACTCAATTTGCGAAATTAAATGTGAATGATAACTCATACATGACCATGACTAAACATCATGACTTTGACATTGATTGTCTCAGTGATAGAAAATTACAAGCAAGGTCTAGTTTGCGATGAAGGCTGCTCCCGAGTACTTAGTCATTATTATATTGTTGATCATTAACCGGTGTCGCGTTGTAGTTGCATATTATAAGATTTGTTATGTTGTGATGTGATGAAAGGACGGCACAGTTTACATAGTCATCATTTAAATTCACTCTCTACTCCGTTTCACTTTTGCGAAGACACACACAACGCTGATGATCAATTTTTCAAGTCTTTGTTTTTTTTCTTGTTTATTTTCTATAAAATTGTGTATAATCTCTTAATATTTGTGTCTTACAAAAATAAATAAATGTCTTCTTTCTTTTTTTCTTTCTTCTTACAAACACATTCATTTCAGGATTTTTAAGTAGGTGACCATGGGTTCTAAAATATAGCGCAAGAAATGGATACTAAGATATATAGATAGATGGGGATAAGTTCGCCTTTGTGCATGTGTGTTGTCCTGTATTCATCTTTTTCTTGTGTTTTATGTACAATAAAGAGTTATACATACATACTTACATATATACTAAGTAATCACACAACATGATTGACTTCTTTAAGAAAGTTTCAGTAGCCTCCTATGATATAATAGTTATATCGAGCGCGGAATTAAAATTCTCTTAAAATTAAAAGCCTCGCTATAGGCTCCTCAAACCATCTTAATCCAGGCTTGCGGAAAAACCTTTTTTTGAACAGACGTGTATTACTAACAAACTACCTCTTTTCCAAAGTTCAGATCTCTAGTACAAAAAAACCAAGGACCTTAATACAAAGCTAAAGCTGAGCTCTTAAATCATTTAAATCTGGCTTTGTGGATAAAATATTTCTTAACTGACGTATACTACTTATGAACTACCTTTCTTCAAAATTTCAAGTCTCTAGTTCAAAAAACCAATGACTTTCATACAAAGTTACAAAAGCCCTGAAGCCACTTTAATCCGGCCCTGTGGCAAAATTTCTTTTCAAGTTACGTGTTCTACTTGTAAACAACCTGTTGTTAAAATTTTAGGTCTCTAGTTCTAAAAACCAAGGACTTTCATGCAAACTTTTAAACCACCTTCGTCAATATACTGACGTGACGAGTAATAATCACGGGTCGCTTTTCTTACAAATTTGTATGGAAAGTGACCCATTATTTTCGCTAGTCAGTGTATATAGATAAATGTATGTAAACAAACGTAGTTATATTATATGTACTTTTTTTTATAAACAACGCATTGGATTAAGACCTCTGTGCCTATGTGCATTATTTTTGTTTGAAATGATAGCCTACATACATACATAAATCACGTATTAGGCCACGTTTAGAATGATTTCGGGCGTATGGTGGTGGAAAGAAGGTGGAAAGGAGAATCAAAATAGTGATGGGTTGCTAGCCGCATCGCCTATAACATAATTCCTAATAGATTATCACCGATTCCCTCCTAGCCTAAAAAGTTTCTATTTGCCCCTGAGATGGTGTCGCTACAAACAGTTTACATAATAATGACAATATAATGTACATGATGATGATGATAATGATCCTTCCGACCGATTTCGGCGATGGCGAATGGCGACCACTTCAACTCCTCGACATGTATATAAAAATAGTATACAATGTAAAATACCGCTCATTACCCTCATGTCAAAGACCAATTTCAAAACATTGTTTGTTATTAATTCTCGGGTTGAAATGTTATAAAAGCCTTCGGCCTTTTATTTTATTGTACCTATTTAAAATATTTATAGCTTTGGAATGGTAACATTATCACTTAGGTATACTCTTTAACTGTTTTGCGTTCAATTGCTATTTTTATCAGACACATAAAACCATTTATTAAATGGAATTATCGTGTCACTCGATAAAACGGATAAAGGATTGATATCTCAAAATGTTTTGGTTACTGTATTTCGACCTTTCTATCGTGTTGTGCAGCCGTATCGATTAATCAAAGACAGAATGTTTCCAGTTTACTAGTTACATGAAATACTTTGTCACCTTGTTCAGTTTACCGACGTACTTCTAAACTTAACACCGGTCTCACAAGTGGTGCTAGTCTTCCATAGATTAACAAAAATATAACCTAGGGTGCAAACTGCAGGAGTACCTAATCAAGCACTGGTCGTTCCCACGCGTGACATGAAGGCCCCAGTGCACAACAGCCTACAATGGCCCACTACAGCCCACAATGGCCCATCGCCATCGTGTACGGGAGAAAATAGCGCATGGTGGCGTATAATTGCTTGTGTGCGTAATGC
Source organism: Pandemis corylana (assembly GCA_949127965.1). NCBI lineage: Eukaryota > Metazoa > Arthropoda > Insecta > Lepidoptera > Tortricidae > Pandemis > Pandemis corylana. The sequence continues at coordinate 5,705,869 of OX421858.1, read as the reverse complement.
TTTGTGGCGCGCAAAGGCAATGTAGCGATTTTGAGTGTTAGGGAGCTCCTAGCCACCGGTGGTCCAGTGCAACAGTTATCTATCTCATCCATACATACAAATAAAATACTTTGTCCTGAATGACTGGCTGACTGACTGACGGAACAATGCACAGCCTAAACCACTGATCGTAGAGACATGAAACTTGGAGGGGTGTTCTTTGTATAACGTAAGCATCCGATAAGAAAGGGTTTTTCGAAATTCTACCTCTAAGGGCGTGAAAAAGGGGGCTTAGTTTGTATGATGATTCCTTGGTCTGACTTACTTAAAATTTTGCATATACATTCTTTGACAGAATTGATGGAACACGTGTTTCGTATTTTCTTGAAATTCATTCCCTAATGGGATTAAAAAGGGGCAGTAAGTTGTTTTGGGGGTGATTTGTTTTGAATTTGATATAAATAGGACTCCTTACATTTTATTTTGACAGTCATGTTTGAAAAAAGGTTGAACTCACATAAAAGCTTGGTACCTACAAGGCAAGAGTTCTTTCAAGTTGGAATGTCTCGAAAGTCACCCTATTATATTTGTATCACATTTTGAAGGCTTCTAAACTTTAGAGAGGTCATGCAATTTTTAATTTAGAAATTTAGAAATCTATATATATAAAAGAAAGTCGTGTTAGTTACACTATTTATAACTCGAGAACGGCTGAACCGATTTGGCTGAAAATTGGTAGGAAGGTAGCTTAGAACCAGGAGACGGACATAGGATACTTTTTATTCCGATTTTCCCACGGGATTGGAAAAATCCGAAATGTTGTACTAATAAAGCTACAGACATTAAATTTAGCATGCTTACACATTATTCCTTGATTAGTATAAAGATGCACTTACAAAGGAATTTTTCAAATTTAAGGCGGAACAAAGTTCGCTGGGTCAGCTAGTAAGAAATATAAATAAGCTAGTATAAATAGATACTACACGAAATGTGCGCTAATATTATATCTAATTATATGAGGAACTGTAGAAAAGATGGAGATCAACGTCAAGTATTGTGTTTTGTTGCGAATCAATACAAATAAATGCACCGCCGTTTCCTCAGCCCAGCTGCTGTGATCCAAAAATATATACGTCGCTTCCGTAAAACTATCCGCACATGAAGGTGAGGAGCGTTCTTATGATTTTATGATATAAAGAATTTATTTATTTCACAATGGCCTCATTGCTGTGAGTCTGTAAAACTTTACAGTATGCAAGGCGAGACGTGGGCCGGACTGATCGTGTCAGTTGAAATCATTTGCTAACTAAAAATAAACTAATCGATTATATCAATATTAAGAACTCTCATACTCGTATTACATAAGAACACTTACATGTTTACTGCAATTTTATCTTTCTTAAAAAACCATTGCAAGCAAGTATTAATGAACAACGGACGATAAATTTATGGCAAACAATAAATACCTTTCTTTAATGCGACACGGGGGAGCAAGGGAGAATAATGTCCTGTGTCGTATATACACCGTAATAATTCTTCATGATTATCATAGGTGACCTACTTCGTATATCATTCATTAGACGCATTGGACAAAAGTAGGCCTGTATTTTAATTGTATATATTGTATTTACATACTTCTTAGAACTTAAATATCCACAGACTCAGACCAAATAAAAAGAATACCCTAACCTAAAAATTTCATTATGAATACAAAACTGTTTTGTTGACTGTACTTGCATTGTCATCCGTCATACATATGTGTACCAAATTTCAAGTCAATCGGACCAACCGTTGAAGAGTTCCCTCCTACGGAGACGATCCTGGCCGGACCACCAGAATTTTACTAACAGATTATTGTATTGTCATCTAATTTACACAGGTATGCAACATTTCAGTCGGATGAAGATAATATCTGCTTCAAAATTGAGTCGCAAGATTCCACCCGGCCAAACATACATACATACGTACGTTGCAAGTTGCAAGTTAATTATAAAGCTTGTAAGTAATAAATAAAAGCAACCTATCGCTATTTTGATTTCACTTTCCACCTATATGCCCACAGTCTTGCGTGGCCTGTAGGTCTTGTTACCTAGGCTCTGTCTACCCCGTAAGGAATAAAGACGCGATTTGTGTATGTATGTACCTATATGTATGTACATTCTCGAAATTTCGTACTAAGGGTAAATAATATCTTTACCTCGGCCTCGGTATCGCGACCATTATCATGTAGATCGCAATTACTAGAAATTTAGTAAAATTTCTACAGAATAACGTGGCCTTAAGGTTATCTTACCTTAGGCTCTGTCTACCCCGTAAGGGATAAAGACGTGATATGTGTATGTATGTATGTATAATTTTACAATTTTGTAATTCAATATCTATAGAATGCTTCAATTAGGTTCATAAATAACGCAATTAATTAAGTTCTCGCGGCTTAACTAAGGGTACAGAATACCGGTATTCAGTGAGAGATTCAGCAGCGAGAACGAATAAAGTTATAACAAATTGGGTTAAAGTTATAAAACAACTCAAAATTGTACAGATATTTTTTATCCATTACAATGAAACAATCCTTGCCAATATTATGAATTTAACGGGTCGTAGGACTTTGTGCAAGGTCCGTCCAGATCGAAATCACCATTCTACTCACTAATCCTGCCGCCAAGCAGCAGTACTTGTGCTGCTGAGTTCTGGCGAGGAGAATAAGACAACCGGTGAAATGACAGGCACTTGAGGTATTCCATTTTATTCCTCTAGGCAACGCGTCTATCTGCACTCCTTTTATGGAATGTACGAGTGTCCATATTTTATAAAAATAGTGAAAGTGGTGTCTTTTTGTTTGTAACTCTTTCCCGTCGTAACTATTTAACCGATTAACTAATCTTTTGACTTTTGACCCGAAAAAGTTACGTAGGCTACTTTTCATTAAGTTTAGGTAAGTATTCAGTATACTGAAGTTGTTGCTATGGGTAAGTCAAATAACATAATCATTTGGCATCAATTCATCATCTCATCATCATCATTAGTCGTTTCACCATTCAATTACTGTTTTTTTTTTTAAATTCTGTGTTATAATGTAGATGTTATCATCAATTTAGTCAATGAACGCGGGAATGCTGCCTGCATGATGGGGACCCTACCTAAGGGTCCAAATTTATTTTAATTTTTAACATAAGTTTTATTTTACTGAGTTATTTTAAGGTAGCCTTAGTTTATATTTCAAACATCTTGGTAAAGTGTACTATAAACCGACTAACAGAATACCGTTTACAATATTATAGAAAGCTATATATGGACTATAAATATAGAGATGCATTCCACATTCCAAACTGAAAATTAATCTATCTATATTAATAAAATGAATGTTGCTGAGCGCAAAACTCGACAACGGTTGGCCTATTCAGCAAATTTTTCATAATGTTCCTTATTTTTATAAAGCAATATTTTGAAAAAAACAAAAAACTTAAACGGGGGCGAGGCCGCGGGCAACAGCTAGTTAGTCATTAAAAGTAGTATAACGCAATATATGAGTTGCATCGGTCGGGAAGTGGAAGATATAATTTATTATAGGAAAACCCCCGCTAGTTACATTGCGCTAGCGTCTGTCGTCTGTGACCGCACTTAATAATGCAATTTTAGATTTATTATTTCTGTATCACAAGTTGTACAACTTTGTATATCAAGGCACGGATTATTTTTGTAATTTACATTCATCGGTGATTTGCGATGTTTAGTTTAGTTTTAATGATAAGAAGCTTTTGAGATGAAGAAGCAAAATTGGGATAATTTATACTATTAATATTAGCTTTATTATAATATTGCAGGTTGATGTGTAGTAACTATTATTCTACGTATATTGCACAAATAATTAATTGCTTGGTAAGTTCTTTTTCATTCGCCTGGTTTAAGTGTTAGCTCACATAAATCCTTCTAAGGAATAACCTTCTACTGTAAAGTATTTTGGGTAAAAATATATGGTGTCTATTTATTTTTCGTCGCCAAAACATAACCATTCAAGCTCTGCTACCTAGCAGCAATATTAAATATTACTGTTTACTTACATTTCTTTCAGTATTTTCTGTACATTTTCTGGACAAGCATAAAACGGCAATTAACGTGAGAATGAAGCCCCTTTTAATATTTTCTACCAGTAAAATCTATACTATATATACATATATAAAATGCTTTGTCCTGAATGAATGACTGACTGACTGACTGAAGGATCAACGCACAGACTAAACCGCTGATTGTAGAGACCTAAAACTTGGAGGATTTGTTTTTTGTATAAAGTAGGTATCCGATAAGAAAGGATTTTCCGAAATTCTACCCATAAGATGCTGAAAGAGGGGGGCAATGTTTGTATGGGATAACGTGATTCCTTGGTCCAATCTACTTCAAATTTTCCATAAACATTCTTTAATAGAATTGATGGAAGACGTGTATCGTATTTTATTGAAATTCATTCCCTAAAGGGGTTAAAAAGGGGTAGAAAGTTATTCTGAAGGGGATTTGCTTCGAAGGTGATATCCATACTCCTTGGTGGTTTTGAAGTAAATAGTAAGTAAATGCTTTATTGTACAAATATAAAAAAACAGAGACAAAACATAAAAAAAGACCTTAAATATATGCACAAAGGCAAACTTATCCCTATAAGGGATCTCTACTAGTTAACCTTTGAGTAAATGAGAGGAGAATTAAATAACATTTAATAACAAAAAATTATAAGAAAAAAGTTGAACTCACATTAAAGCTTGGCATTATGTAGGGAATAATTATAACAGCTAAAAAACAATTTCAGGACTTTTAGAAATTTTCGTGGGACTGGGAGTAAAAGGGATTTGTATTATTACTTTGAAAGGTTCTTATCTCCGTAACTATTATGACAAGAATATTTCAATCCCATCAAAACAAAACTTGTAAAAAAAAACAAGTCTCGCAACTCAGTTCTTCTACCGTAAAAAGTTGTGAGATCCACATAATACCAAGTCGGTTAATTTATTCAGTTCCTACTAAAGAGACCTCCTGTCTTAAGTTATTACGTAATTAGCTAACCTAACAACATAATTAATCAAAATTATAAATCGTTTTTGTTATAAATAAATAAATTGACTGTTCTGTTCCTCAAAGGGCCGGCAACGCACATGTGATTCCCCAGGTCTTGCAGGTGTCCCTGGGCGACGGTGATTGCTTTCCATCAGGTGACCCGCCTGCTCGTTTGCCCCCTCTTATATATATTAAAAAAAAAACTTGGCATTCGCATTAATCCAACAATTTAATATAATCTGTATTACTTGTGAAAAAAATGTTGTTTTATACATATTTTCAAAAAAAAGACGATCATCTGGAAGTTTTACACACCTTTGATGAATTATAATTTATAATATACAAGATGCCTTGAAGCATTAACACTGGCGGAAGCGTTACGAAATAATTACTAGACCAGTAGATTCCTTGGAAATCAGGCTACTAAGCTAAATCAGTAGATCAGAGCCTCTAGTGTAAGTTTTCGCATATAAAAACGTCTCGAACGCGTTCACATAAATGTCTCAATCACTATGGAAAAATTGGCATTGCCACTTGCGGATCGAAACGGCAAGAAACTATACTCATAGTATTTGACATTTTAACGCAAACGCGTTCGAGACGTTGTGACCGATAACTTACACTACTTAATCATACTGGTATCACTGAGTTAACCTCGAGCAGTGTTTAGTGTAAGTTTCCGCGACCGCCTTCCGTTAGCATACTTAGGTACAAGTTTACTGCGAGACTGTGACTTTATTGCACACGCAAGGCTTACTCGGATTGAATGTAGCTTTTACATAAAAACGCGTTTAGGACCTCTGCACAATTATTTCTATTCATCATCATCATCATCATCTCAGCCATTACAAGTCCACTGCTGAACATAGGCCTCTCCTTTAGACCTCCAATAAGACCGGTTGGAAGCGGCTTGCATCCAGCGCGATCCTCCGATCTTAATGAGGTCATCGGTTATTTCTATTACATGCTTTATTTTGTAACAACAAAATATTTTTGAAGTGATAACTTCTTGTAGGAGGGTAAACCGCTTCGTAACGTAACGAGTTACGGCGCCAGTGCGCGTGCTCCAGCAGCCGGGCTACGCGCTGACGAGTCCGCGAGATAAAGGACGTAAGTGCTGCTTATACGGCGTCGCTTACGCGCTCGACTGCTCCAGGCGGATGCCGTTAGTTTTTTCCTTAAATTATCTAATAACCTATCAATAACCTAAGAATTTCTCAAGTTAAACAATTTCAATACTAAATTGTTCAACTTAGATTTTCACTTCTGTTTTAAATACGGCCGGTGCGGCGGGTGTCTAGACAATATTTAGTTACTTAATTCAATTAAAAGATCATAATCGTATTCAAAAACTTTATATAGCTCGGTGAAAGTGTTGTATAACTTTCAGCTCCCAACTGATGAAGCACTTGTTGTTAACATTTAGATCTACTTACTCAAAAACTTGCGGGTCCGTCCGGATCGCTACCACCATCTTACTCGCTAATCCTGCCGCTAAGTAGCAGTGCTTGCACTGCTGTGTTCCGGTGTGGAGAGTAAGACAGCCGGGGAAATTACGGGCACAAGAGGCATTTCATCTTAGTCCTCTAGGTCGGCAACACATCTGCAATCCCACCGGCGTTGCGGGTGTCTATGGGCAGTGGTGATCACTTACCATCAGGTGACCCACTTGCTCGTTTGCCTTCCTATTCATATAAAAAAAAAAAAAAAAAGAATACTTGGGGCCTGTTTCACCATTCTTTATTATGTTCCTTCCTAATATTTTACGTGTCAAATATCGATGATGCCATCTCTGTCTAAACATATTTTTTTTGTATGTTGTATTTTTGTTAATAGAGTTTTCCTTGAGTTCCTATTTTTTTTTACCAGTTAGGGAGTACTTTTCTTGCGGAGTTCTTTTTTTCCACCTGTTTATATCTAATTTGGCACGAGATTCTATTCCTAATTATTAATAAAAATAATTGAGATCGTTCGTGACCGACTTTGCGCAGTCACCCTACCTTACTTTAAAGGGCAATGAACTTGATTAAGCAAATTGCTAAAAAAGTGCACATTAAATTATGAACTCATGACAAAAAGTATTGTACCAACCAATACATTATACTGGTAAAATTATCTCTAAAAAAACAATAAGTAGTCGATATGACTTTGCAAATCATTATCAATTTACCTTTTTGTAAACTATCATTATTCGACGTAATTGCGGCCACGCACAGTGATTATTAAGCAGTCATTGGACTACGATTTTAAACCACTTATGTAATCATAATTTATTGTACTCTATTTACCTACAAACAAATTTTATACGAGTAGGTAAGGGTATTATGGGCAGACTAGATTTTTTAAATAGAAACCGAACACTCACCGTTTCTATAATTATATCATCCACCTCGTTTATTATAATACGACCCTCCCAGGCTTCGCATGGTATATTATGATTGTATTATACATATAAACTTTCCTCTTGAATCACTCTATCTATTAAAAAAACGGCATACAAAATCCGTTGCGTAGTTTTAAAGATCTAAGCATACATAGGGATAGACAGACAGACAGCGGAAAGCGACTTTGTTTTATACTATGTAGTGATATAAATAAAAATAAAAATCGGCACCAAACCATAAACCAATGAAAATATTTATATCATATTCGAACTTATAGGCGTCACTCCTTGGTGTGAATGTTTACTGATTTTGTTTATATTACGTACTTACATAATATAAACCTACACAGCGTGCGGCTTGCAAACTTTCCTTAAAGATGTTCAAAACCTATCAATAAATTTTGATTAAAATGAATGTTGTATAACCTCTGCACACTCACCGATATGTAACCGATAAAAAACCGAGAGGCAGGCCACTCGTCTACATTCCGGAAAGTCGAAGTCAGTTGAAATTCACCAAAAAAAGACAAGCCTGAGTTTTCGAGGGGTTGAACTCTACTAAATAGATTACGTTTTGTCTCACTGGAATGACAGGGTTCTCTCAATAAATTATGTATGTATGTATGTAAACTCTTTATTGCACATAAAGAATTTAAAAATACAGAGAAAATAGTACAAAGGCGAACTTATCCCTAAGAAGGGATCTCTTCCAGCTAATCTGATACAGAAAGGAAAAGTTACAACAAAAAAGCAAGCAGTCATTATTATCACGCGGGCAAAGAGCTTCTTCTTTTAAACTGCAGTAATTTGCGGTTTTTGAATTAATTAATAGGGTTTATGATACGTGTGATTAAAATATTAAAAGAAGAGCTAAGGATAATAGATGCCAAAATAAACGGATAGTGAAAGCCAGCTAATTCAAAAGATAAACGGAACTGTGCACACTCTGTAAAGTTCCTGATATCTAAGTGTCAATTACCTATCTATGACTCCCTCTCTATTTCTTACTGCGAAACAGACAGAGATGACATCATAGATAACATCATAAGGATAATAAATAATTTCCTACTAAAGGTTAATTAAAACAAACCCTGATAAATTAGATTCCGCGTTAGCAAAATTGATATTATACTTACTCTACAGAGCGCCTGGTGAGCATAAATACGATAGCCCTCATTGGATTTGATTAGGCTTAGTGGAAAGTTTGGAATTTATCGCAAGCCTAACTAGGTAACCAATATTTAATATCGGCTGGGCTCGTGCTAAGTGTAACCAGATGAACTTTTCGATACGAGTACGTATCAAGTACAGGCTATTTACCCTCTCAGGGAACAGTAGGTATCAATCATTACAAAAACATTTTTATATATCCTTATGTAAACTGTATTTACACATACACACACACACACACACACAAATCACGTCTTTATCCCTTACGGGGTAGACAGAGCCTAAGGTAACAGGTACCTACAGGCCACAATTAGCAAGTTTGTGGGTGTATAGGTGGAAAATGGAATCAAAATAGTGATGGGTTGCTAGCCTCATCGCCTATAACACGATTCCTATAAGTTTCGCCCATTCCCTCGATGGTCTTTTACCGTCTGCGCGGGTAGAGAAGCAACTGGTTTCTTTGCTCCCAGACCAGCATGAAAGAAAAACTGTATTTCATTAGTAATAAATCATTACCTACTACATTGTCACTGGAGCTTAATACATATGTACCAAATTTCCAGTCACTTGGGCCTTCGGAAGGGGGTAAAAATTATGTTGCAAGATTTGACAACGTGTATCAACATACACAACACGACACAAATATTTTGGTTATAAGCTTAGCATTGTATGAACAATCCCTCATAGATCCAGTACGAAGTTAGGTCAACAAAATATGCCAACGTGAATTTGCTGAATGCAGTTAAAGTGGATTTTGTCCCCCAATTTGCGATGCAATTCGCATGGGCGTTTAAAAACCTTACGAACCGCTGTGCTGAATATTTGAACTATTCAAGCGCTCGGTTTATTCGTCACGGTTAAAAAGGACAACTCGTAACAATTTTGATCAAATTGTACTCACTCTTTGTAGGGTCATAGTTTAATTATGCTCCTCTGATCTACTCGATCTGATTAACCGGTAGAGGTCCCTTATTTAGGGATAAATTCGCCTTTGTATATATTGTATCTTTTTTCTTGTCAATTGTGTTTGTTTCTTTACTTTTGTACCATAAAGCATTTTACTTTCTATACTCAACATCGGTAATAACTTTCATTTCAAAGAATTCTATACGAAACCGTGGAAGCGCCCAGTTAGGGGCAAATTGCGATTTATTCATTCAAAATATATGAAAATTCGTGATTGGAATATTTGGTCTTTGTATATAAGTCGTGTAGAGTGGCGATTATTTTCAAGCTTATATTTTCATTTTAGGGATAAGTTCGCCTTTGTGCTTGTGTTGTGTTGTCCTGTATTCATCCTTTTCTTGTGTTTTATGTACAATAAAGAGTTATACATACATACATACATACAATTTTTACTTAGTCTATCAGTGTAATAAAATATATTTGGAATGATTGGGACAAATTTTGCAAGTAAACGTTCACTCACACTCAGTGCTAGGTTGGTACAAAATAACCGCTTGAGTTGAGTGCCTAATACACGTTTTAAAACGAATATTTACTAGACTGGTAATAGTCTACTACACCTCCATTTTTAAATTGAATTAACACAGAACACCAATGTTGAATTATATGTATTTTCGCGAATTCATAATATGATTTCGAAAATGCATAGGTAGGCCGCGGTGTAGAATTTTGCATATTCTTGTGGTTATATACATTTTGAAAACATCATTACAAGATGAAAAGAGACTTTCAACATGAAACTACATGTCGAGCATCACTCGACTTTTTATACGTGAGTTATCCGTTTATGTGTAGTAATGAAAAGAGACGTTTAAATTTTTAAGCCAAAATTAAATCGGTGTTACGTTATGTCCCTTTTACATAATGATTAATTATTCATTCTTTGTGTTTATTAAACTAGCGTAGCTATTAGTTACTAAAGTATTGTTAGTTAAACACATTGATGGCAACGCTGTAATTAAGGCATCATCAATCATCCTTCAATAACTATCTCGGTAAGTAGGTATTACTAATTTACAACTTACTAGTAGGTACTTAATAATACTTACTCATATTACAAGAATATTACTATGAGATTATTTATACAATAGCAATCAAACTGATTATAATATATTATAATTTATGATCGTCTACCGACTTCGAGACCAATTCAAAAGCACTCTACAAAGGAAGCTATACCTATATGAAAAATAGACTTTGTACTGTATTAGTTAGAAGGTAAAATAACTTTTAACCCTATAAGTAACAAAATTAAAAAAAAAACGGCCAAGTGAGAGTCGGATTCGCGCACCGAGTTATTATAGAACAATAATAATAATAATAATAATTCGCCAAGTTATTATAGAGCCCAGCGTAAGTAGCAGATCCCTGCCTCTAAGCAACCTGTAGGCAGTGTGAGGTCATTTTATATGGGAAACGTTTTGTGAAAGATTAAAAATCACACTGTACACTTACATAGACAGACAGACGTTAAAATTTAAAATTTCTAGGACAACGGGAGGTACCCCATAATATATGTTTTGGTAGCTCGGCAATTTGTACGGAAACTCTTTTGTAATGACTGTTTCTTTTGATTAAGTTGACTCAGGGGGTCCATTTTTTCACAGCCGCAAGGGACCGCAGATCTTAATATTTGGTATCAATTTTAATTTTATATCTCTACGCGTTCCTGACACAAAGAGTCTTGATGGACTGATGGACAGACAGGCGGACAACGAAGTCATCTTGTGAGGGTTCCTTTTTTCTTTAGCGGCACGGAACCCTAAAAAGACATGATTTACACCCCATCGAAAATTTGAGGTCCTAAAAAATCTATTTATAAAAAATACAAAATGTAGTCTTAAACCATGTATACCTAGTATACCTAGTCCACATTGTTAATTAGAGGGCTAAGAAGAATGGACTTGTCTTAGAGTTGATTCATGTTAAGTATATTAATGTAATGTTACTCAATTAAATATTGAAGATGAAGATCTTCATTTTGTAGATGTTTTTGAACGTTTGATTATACTAATATCTATTTATTTATTTTTGGAGATCCAACACCTATAAATTACAGAGTGAGTTAATTATAATAGTAACATTGACACAAATTTAAACAATCAAAACAAAGTACGCGCGTAGTCGGAAACACACACCACGCAACTAAAGATAAAAGAAAATACAGTAGTTATCAAAACTTACTCATTAACTACACACCAAAAAAATTTACGCAAACAAAATATCCAATTACCGAAGCTGCAGTCACTAGGTACATATATATATATTCAGTATAAAGCACACTCAATCAAATCATCTCTCCACCAAACGCCGCCGCACAGTAAAAATGTTACAGTTGAATATATCAATATCAAGCTCCTCAGCCACCTCATTGACACTATGACAAGCTCGCCTCAAAAACTATTTTTGCGATATCTAGTTGCACCATGCTTAAGTGAAGCGGGTGATATTTTGTAGACCTATTAGGAGTATTGAAAGATATACTAGACAACAGTTCACGACAATCGACCTTACCACTAGTACATAATAATACACCTACAGATAACAAATTAATTTGACATAAACAAAGACTAAATAAAAAATAAAGACGGAGTTTTGTAAACGGCAACGTGACCTCACTGGTTTAAACCGGTTGGTTTGTATGCATGTGCAAAAAATTTCGCCTACTACAGTAGTTCGGTGAAATTTTTTGCACTTGTGTGCTCGTTCTTGTACAACTGCAACACACACACGCACCGCACTGCATACAGTTCTCACTTTGCAGTACGCAGAACTCCGCTTTTATTTTTATATGGTCTGGGGTTGTAACTAAGTACTTTAAAAAACTGCTTACAAACAAAACGGTCTGGTGAGGGGCTGGCGGTGAGAAGTAATTTAAGATCGAGTTTCTTTGTTTTAGAAGTAGCTTTGTTTTATTATAAATATGTAACAAGGCTTACCTATCCAATTAAAATAGAATTAAGACGATTCATTGAATAAAAATAATACCTTGGATACATTTTTGACCGTGATATTTTTGCTAATTTTCGTGGCGCGATTCGTAAAAGTTCTCAGCCTACATCACTCATATACACATTTAATGATAGTTTCGGAGATATCGCCAAAAACGGTTCTCCGCACAAAAAGACGTTACAACGACGCTACAAATTTCCCATGAAAATACGCTTTGTGTGAGTAGCTTAGCGATCATTGTACCATTTCAACTCTTCTACATCTACGGAACCTTATGCGTGGTCCTACGCGCACTTAGATTCTAAGTCTCAATTTACCATCGCTTCAGCGGGTCCGTAATATCCCGTTTATTAACGGAAAATGGATGTTCCTATACAAAGAATTACCATCTGTCAAGTTTTACCAATACAGCAAAACACAGCGGGCCATGGTTATGACCCTAACGTAATCACTACATCGTATAAAACAGTCGCTTTCCGCTGTCTAGCCCTATTGTGTGCTTAGATCTTTAGAACTAGGCAAATGATTTAAATGCTGTTTTTTAATATATAGAGTAATTCAAGAGGAAGGTTTATTATGTCTAATTCTACGCAGACGAAGTCGCGGGCAGAAGCTAGTAGTATATGCGTAAACCAATCAAAGAAATAAGAAGTTTACTTCAGGTAAACAATTAAGTCTAAATTGGATTTTTTCTAGACCGAAGTAACGCAATAACAAATATTTTTATGCTTAAAAAGATCAGAGGAGAGTTTCCCATTAATACTGTAACAGGTGTAATAAATTACATTTTACTTAAAACATTAACGTCGTCAAAATGTCACGTTCTCATCACACGGCCCCGAAAAAATTGCGGAAAATAAAAACGTTTAATACTTAAAGCGGGTACTCATTTGCAAGCCGTAACCGTAACCGTAAAGCGTTACAGTAACCAAAAACCCTATAGTTTCGACGTGGCGTTTCGCTCGCGGCAAACTCGCAGACGAGTACCCCGGCTAAATATATAATAGTATTTTATGCAACAGTTGTATTAGAGGGATCAAAAAAGACGAGTGGTGTGGGTTTCGATGTGAGCGCAGCGAACATCGTAAGAAATACGCCACGAGCTTTTTTTGACTTACTTATATAACGTTGCATACAATATTTTTTCTATGACTAAGTAGGTACTTAATAAATGAAAGTAATAGGTTCGCCGAAAATGAAGAAGTCCGGTGTTCCAGCCTCCACGCCATGAAATTCTCGTAGGCTTTATCGTTGCCGAGATTTTCTAGGCAACTAATTTTCCATCACTTCCTGGGCCGTCGCGGATATTTCTTCCGGTGTTGATTTAATTACGTTCTCATCCATGCTTTTTTTATGATACGTTACAAAACTTTGTTAAAACTATTGCAATCAAACGACAAAAAAGTCAAACAAGACACGAGCGGGAAACATGAAAACGACAAACGACAAAATTGGAAGTTTGTTTATAGTAAACTTTGTTTTTAATTAACGTTTACTTTGTTACAGTGTTGCGTTCTTGGCATTTAGCCAAAACGTTTACCAACTTGCCAGTGACGTTGCTAAAAAAATCTTGTTTGTTATGTTAGCAACAATGCATTTAGTTCAGAAAGTTTCAGTTCCATAAAAAACATATTAATGAAATATTTTGTTAAGTTGGTAGTCATACATTTTCATCGTAAATTTAGTGTTGAGCGTGTAAAAGTTTTACCTAGGTCTGGTTGTCTATGGCTGGCAGAGTAACGATGGAGCACTTTTAGAGACATAAGCCAACAAGTGCTTTTAGAGGGAATAGACAATATAGACTTATCCTAAGTCTTTTATGAGTGTTCTTATAGTTGTGCTCGTGATTACATAAATCACAGATATAGTAGAAAAAAAATAAGCTGCTTAAAAAGGAAACTATTTTTCTTAAGATTTTATTTAAGAATTCCTGATAAAATGCGATCTATAAAAAAATACGTTGCTATACTGACGGGCAAAAATAATGGGTCACTTTTCATAAAACTGTGTGGAATGGGAAGCGATCCACTATTTAGCTCGTCAATGTAAAATCCTTTCGCGCTTTCCACCTACCTACTAAGATTTTGATGCATTATAAATATATTTTTCTACTCGTTGATTTTAATCTGTCAATTATGTGTTTATAGACAAAATTGCAATCACATACTTTTTAATCTTGGATAGTCTATGGCACTTCGGACTCAACTATAATGATTATTATACAACGCTCTAGACGACTATAATAAATTCAAAATTAGAACTTAGTTACTTCGATTGAGCGTCGTGATGAGCGCTTAGTGGAACGCACCCAATGTAAAGTTGGAAATATCTGGCAAATTTGCTTCCATTTGACACTAACTTTTTTCTTCTGTTACGTTATTGGTTAGTAATTCAAGTAATTGGCCAATCAGAAACAGTCTTATAACGACGTCTCATTAGTTCTTTTTTGTGCTACTAAAATTTAAAAGTTTTGTTTGTTATTTGACGCGAAATCGATGGTGTTAAATAAATAATCTTCTTCTTCTTCTTCTTTTTATTTGTGGCGTATCAAGTCGTTATAGTGACGACAACTTCGCCAATGTCAATGTAAAAATTTTTATTAAAAAATCTTGTGACAAAATGTCGGCAACGTTGTACGGTAATGGTCAAAGACCCCCCTCCCCCCCTGTCGGGCTCTTAGCCAACGGTCAATGATATCCCTCAGATACTGCCAGGAAATCATTAGCCGTTGCCCAGGGCGCACCGGACCAAGCACTGCTCTTCCCCCCGGACGGATCCAAAAACGAACCGCAGCTCTTAATCACACGTGGAGGTAACCCGACTCGCACCCCAATAAATAATCCCTAATTCAAATTAAACATGAGTGACAGTGACGAGATTAGTTTCGCCGCTACTCTAGAGGAGATAACTACTATTAATTCATAAGTGGAAGGTACAATTTTCAAACTTAACCCAATGTACTTTACAAAAGGTTATGTATGTGCCTCGATAGACGATGATGATGACTCGTAGAAAAAGTATTGTATACAATAGTTACATAATTAGCTCTTAAAATCTCGTACCTTACTTAGGCCACTCGGCAAGCCTCGTGGCCTAAACACGGTACTCGACTTTAAGAGCCTTCATTATGCAACGATTGTATAAAATACTAATAGGTATGCAATGCGGTATAATAATACATCTAATTGCGTAGTTTCTAGGCGAGGAACTCTAAAAATCATTAAGGTACCTAAGGTCTTCTTTATGGTGCACGAAAAACGTGACATTGCGTCATGGTGGGAGGGGACTTTGTCTTTCAGCAACATTCACTTTATGGACAATAAAATTTAATGGCATTTGGAATAGTAGTTAACGTGCCAGGCAATTTCAGGAAATCACTCATTTTCCAGTTTTAGGAATTGAGATTGACATGTTTTATTTAATTATAATATGGGTACGCTCGTATTTAAATCAATTCAATGGATTCAATTATTTTGCTCGGAACGGAAACGTAATGTCGAAAATAGTTTTGATTTAGCAAGCGCACCTTCCAGTGTTTATGCTAACGCTTACAGTTAATTTAATATTCAGGAGCTCTTTAAATTTGTATAAAATAAATTTAATTATGTACGCAGATAAAAACATTGCGAGATAATATCGAGTAAAATGGAATTAAATATGTCAACGCTTTTTATAATTATCTAATTATTTCGCGGCTTATCGTGGTTATAAAAGCCAGGTTACACCGCTGAGTTACCTTAACTTTTTCGAGTTCCTCATCTCAAAAAGAAAAAGGAAACCTTAGATAACTTCCTCGTCCATCTGTCTGTCCAAGACCCTTTTTCTCAGGAATGCGTGAAGGTATCTAAATTAATTTATGCAATACATAGGACTAATGGTCTCTGCAACCATAAAAAATAAATTATTCCAATAAGCAATTATATATTGATAAGTATGTTCCTTAAAATATGCTACGAAGTATTAACTTTCTAGACAAAAGGTCTTCAATGGTAGTTCATACAAAATTGGAGGCATTGCCTGGGAATTATATTTTCATCTCTCATACTCGGAAAGTGAGGCAAATCATATCTGACATACGGGGGGATAACTATTATTTTCTTCCCAAGGGTAGAAATGAATTTTAAAAAATAAAGGCATTGGCTTTCAATGGAACACATACGCATTCAGCCAAGCATTACGGTATATCCATGTTTTTTTCTTAATTAATAATATTATAAATTTTATAATGCTAGTCAAATATTATTTTTATTAATTTATTTACATTCCTTTCTTATACATACGTAGACTTAATGCAAAGTTTTAGAAAAACATTGTAAATGACAATGGTATAATGGCCACACAGCCTATCTCTATTCCGCTTAACTCGTGGTTCAATTTGGTAACTTACTAATTTTACATATAAACTGACTAAAATACCTACTTTGTCTACAGTTTTTCTCTAATCATTGTATAAAACATTTTAAATGTTTATTTATAGGTAAATATTTAAATGTTTGACAATAACCACATTGACCTTAGACCTATGTTTAAAAAAAAACTGATTTACTGCCAATGCAACAACTAGTTAAGAAAAACAAGCGAGCTCGAATTTGGCGCGAAAGCATAAACGTCTCGCAAACCATATCTAATGTAAATATTCCCGGAAAAAACGTGACGTTTTGCTTTATGAACTGTAGGTACAAATGTTTCGATTAATTTTAGTAATTTTTTTATTTAATAATTTTTTTCTCATGTAGCTACTTACTTACGTATATTTTATTACTTTCCTTGTAGTCGAAATGAAAAGTAGAGTGTTTAACTCTGGAAAAACACCAATATCACACTCGAAATATTGGCACCCTCGCAAGGCTCGGGTGCCAAGTTACCTCGTGTGATATTGGTTCTTTTCCTCCCTTGTTGAACAATCTACTATTTTCAATTTCCATTCCATAGTATATTTGTGACACAGCATCTTAGTGTCTATTTCACTTTTAGTTTCTCTAGAAACTTTAAATTCAAACTATTATATCTTGTTTTAATTTTATTGCATGTGTTTGGGAAAAGTACTATACATGCTTAGGCATGAGGAAAGCTTGCCAGTCTTAAAGTATATATTCGGCTTCGCCATGCTCGGCCAGCAAGCCCATTCTTCCCGGCCTCTGCAGTAATAAAAGTGAGTTCTACTTACACAAAGCAATATATTAATGGTTGACTACCTACTAATGGATCTTTTAACAACATTTTTATTTATAAACAAGTTGTTGTTTTCACCTCTTATTGTTTAGTTTTTTACATTTGCACCTGGGCCAGCCAGAGCCAAGGTCAATTTTCAAAGTTCATTTACAATACTTACTAACTTACGTGTTTGTCTTTACAAGTATTTACCTAAACAGACCGGTGATGTCACTTTTTATTAGGATTCCTTAGCTAAAAAAGAGTTTTGCTATGTTCATTAGTCTGTCTGCGGCTTATCTCAGAGAGAGTTGTCATTTGGCATGTTATAACTCTTAGTAATACTAGCTTCTGCCCGCGACTTCGTTTCCGTAGAATTATACATATTTATAAACCTTCCTCTTGAATCACTCTATCTTCCTTTCGCAAAAAAACGCATTAAAATCCGTTGCGTAGTTTTAAAGATCTAAGCATACATAGGGACAGACAGACAGACAGCAGAAGCCGACTTTGTTTTATACTATGTAGTGATGAAACACGCCGACGAAGTACCTACCTAGTAAAATAAGCCCAAGTTGTGGGGTAGAAACAGTCATTAAATATATATTCAAGTTTGCACAAATTACGTATAATTCAGGTATTCGTTTGTGAAATCCTGTCCTGTTGGATCTCTCTTTCTAATCGCTATCGCTGTCGCTGGCAGTTTAAAACTCGTATAATTTTCTGTATTTCTTGACCGATATTACCTACTTTTAATTTCACTTTTTGTCATCTCTTTTAACATTATTGTTATTTTGTAAAGAAATGTGATAAAAATATTTAATTCATGTTACCTAATCATTGAAAAAAAGCTATGGAGATTACTCAAGTTACCGAATAATAAAGAACCCTCTCTACCGCCACTGCGCATCACCAACATAATACATTTTTTGTATCGTCATTTTTATTCATAAAAATACAACCAAATTAACGTCGCTACGAAGCTACGAAAAAGCTACGAAGGACGTTATTCTTTTTTGAAATTGGTAAAAAAATATGTCACCAGTGCCGCGAGTGTTGCATATCATGCCGTAATTGGCAATTTGTGCTGTAAAGTGCTATTTTAATATACATTGCACGAGTAAGTTATTGAGCGAATAGTTTGTACATCTTCAAACTTATCGAAACGTTCATTCTCAACATGGATTTTGTACCAGTCGCTTGTCTTGCCTTATTGCTCATTCGGAGGAGTAGACAAAAGAAAAAAAGAAATTATGTATATTGGCCTCATCCTTTTACAACTGAAAGACATATAAAGAACTTTGCCTATATCCTAAAAAAATTTTGGCTATTAATTACAATGGTCAAAATCTAGCATACCCATCGTCTTGTGATTCAAACAAGACATTGTGTCGTTTGGAGAGCAAAATGCCGACTGATTGCATTTTTGCGACCAAATTATCGCATGACAAAAAATCGTAGTGCGCGCTTGGCCTTAATTATTTGATCTGACATTGTACTTGTACTCAAACGTCCAACTCAACGCTTATTACTTTAGCTTTAGCTGCAGAAAGCCTCTACAACTACAATCTCACCAGAAACACATAAATTCATAACATGTATAAGATGATTTTCTTCATTGTTCACTCAACTTGGAAGTGCACATGAGGAAGTTGTCATGCTTTTAGTCTATTTCTTTTATTCCGTAGACTAAAAAGACATTTCATGAGTAACCTATTTTTAGGTTTTATAAATAGTGATGTGCCACAACCGCCACCGGTACTAACTGAAACTAAACTATAGGCAGAAACTTATGTTTGTTGATGAAATGTCACACAATAAGGTCAATGAGCGGTGGTAGATTTTTCAAAGTACGAGTAAGTACAAGTTTTTCGCAATTACATTTCACCATATTTTGTAAAGAAATACTTTTAAATAATTTACAACCTAAATATATATAAACATGACATACCAACCAAATGAGTCTACTTGGTACCTAAATAATGATTATATACCTGAGCGTTTTCAAAAAAAGTTGTTCAATCACTCGATCTTTCACAATTTGGAAAAGAAAAAAGTGTCCTGTTTTTTTTTTCAATTCACTTACGCAACCACTCCCAATCAATTTGTATGGATGGTAGCATAATGGAAATATTTTGTCTGTACAAAGTTTTGGGACCATTTTTTATCCCTATTAGAATGAATAGAGCTCTTGATACTGAGTAGGAATAACGTAAAATTTTTAAATTCTAAAAGATCGAGTGATTGAACAACATTTTATTTGAAAACGCGCACCTACGTTTCCATCACATTACACACATTATTTAAACACAGGTTGCAACGTGACATTAAGCTATGTTTTCTGTTATTTGTATATTTTTTGCACTAGTTAATAATCAGTGACAAGGTCTCATAAATAATCTTAAATTACTTACTTAATTTTCATGTTGTATGAAATGAAGTGAATAGGTATGGAGCTTTGATGACATGTGATTAATAAAGCCAAATATAGCGGCGCCGCGCAAGTGTATTTATACGTGCGAGTGGAATTTTAAACATAATATAGATAGTAGTGCTGGTTTTGCTTTTAAATTAATTCATATTTTGAAATAAGCTGATGTAAGTTTTATATTTAACATTTTATAAGAAATTAAAATATAATAATGCGCTTAAAAATAATGCACGCTTTTCAAATATTTATTTTATGATTTCCAAAGTTTTTTTTTCATCTGATCGTGGTCAGAACTCCACGTTGTTTTTGGAACAACCCTTGACGTACTAAGTTCAAAGTCGGGTCAATATTATACCCCTTTTTTCGTTTCGTTTTGTGGAAGCATTTTTGGAAAGTGGTTAACCGAAGTAGCTAATTGTGTGGGAGGACAGTTGCTAAATGATTTCATTTGTTACCGTTAAATGCTTACCATTGTCAAATAATACAATAGTTTTGCTGTATATCCCTGTCCTGTTATATAAAGGACACCTGCTTAGCTTGCTTTCGAATCCACAGTGAATACAGGTTTAAACCGTAACTTTAACAGAACAAAACAATTTTCTCTAACATCAGACCACGTGGACGGCAACTCGGACTAAAGAATATTCATTTATACCGATACATATATAGGTACAGTATACGAATAGTTTATGCGCAGTTAATGTCACAGGTTAGCGGGTGGTAGGACCTTGTGCAAGGTATCACCGCCTTACTTATTAATCCTGCCGCACAGCAACAGTGCTTGAGCTACTGTGTTCCGGCATGGATGGTAAGACAACAGGTGAAATTGCTGGCGCATGAGGTGTTCCATCTTGATCCTCTGTGGGCTGGCAAAGCACTTGCAATTCTGTCGTAATTCGGATAAGTATATCATGTTCATGGGAGGTGGTACAATACATACATACATATATCACGTCTTTATCCCTTACGGGGTAGACAGAACCAAGGGTAACTACACCTTAAGGCCAAGTTTAGGGTGATTGTAGGCGTATAGGTGGAAAGTGGAATCAAAATAGTGATGGGTTGCTAGCCGCATCGCCTATAACATGATTCCTATGATTTTCGCCCATTCCCTCGATGGGCTTTTACCATCTGCGCGGCAAGAGAAGCAACTGGTACATTCTATGTTTTTACTTAGCTCCCAGACCAGCACGGAAGTATTCGATTGGACCAAACCTTTTTTTAGAGTATACTAATTCAAAACAGTATTACACCAACGCTTAAACTACAGACCAAAAAATATACTTGGATCCTTATATTTAGTCTACATCATAACGCTTTAATGTATCAAAGATGGCAACTACACTATTAGGAATTAGGTACAAGGAAATTGGCATTCTAGATTATGTTGGCATTTGTAAAACACAATAGTAAATGCGATTTTAATGGCTCACTGAACACAACAGCCGCTTTATAAAAGAAGTTAAATTTTTGATTCGATTGCTGCTAGTGGGTATTTTAGAACATTTCCTTACGCGTTAATCCTGTCGCCAAGCATAAGTGCTGGTTTAGAGTAAGACAACATGATGTAAAATATCTTACCCCGTTATGCTGGAAACGCATCTGTGCCTAATCCCTTGGTGTTGTGGGTGTCCATGGGTGGTGGTGTTCACTTACAATCAATTTGGCATCATTTTTCATTAAAAAAATACTTTAAATTACCTATAGGGAACTGCGCAACGATTACAATATAATAATCGAGCACTATTGGTTCGTGATAGTTGAAAGCACACTTAAAAATTAGTACTACTTATAGCGTCATTTCAGCAAAATAAGTTACAAAACTGCCGGTAAAGATAACAATTCAACAATAATGTACTACTGATTTGGCGTGTACGTCAGTCAATATATTCGTAGTTTAACATTAACGCCTTGACATTAAAACCTTGTCTAGTACTGTTTATTCCGGTTCGAAATCCAATTCGGATACAAAATCCAACACAATTGTTAACGGTATGCCCACTATAATTTACTTACTTGGAAACAATTTAATATAAATATTATGAACCACAGACGATAACTTTTGCTAAAGATCACAATATATAGGCTTTGAACAGCGGGATACTCAGAGTGTACAGTCAAGGGCACAAATATAATGTACAATACAATACAAATACTCTTTATTGAACACCACAAATCAATCAATCAATGTACGTTATCAAGACGTCAAAAACACCTACACGCCTTTATTTATGCCACAAACAATAAGGTTGGTGCTAACACATATATTTGACATGACGGCTACTGTATCGTTACTTATGCCCTCGGCAGTTCCTATACTTGGGATGAGTATGGAATATGGTTATTACGGTTCACCCATGCAGGCGTGCAACATTGAGGATAGGTCACGTCAGAAATGTCACACAATCAGAAGTTTTTAGAAGTTTTTTCCAATAAAGCCAGACTCAAACTTCGCTCGTAATCGTACCCTCATCCATGGCTATTTAATTCCGAGTGCATTAGACAATAAAGCCTGTGGTTCAACTTCAGAGTCGACATCGGCAAGACGTTGGTTATAAAAGTGCGGATTGTTTTTGTTTTCGTAACTAGCTTCTTTTTGATGGGGGGCAACGGATTCACGGCGCAAAATCGAAGGCTATAAAATTCGGACACTTTCTAATAAGTTAAATAAAGTACTCAAAGCCCAGTAAGAAGGATCGTATTTAGCGTTTTGTTTTCATCATTATCGTCTCAGCAGCTATTGATAGTAAGCAAATAGAGATAATGGTTAGAATCAACCTTTTAATGAAAACTGAATAGTTACGGAGCCTCTAGTGTGAGTTTTAAAACACAAAAAAACGTCTCGTACGCGTTCAAGTCTAAATTAATATGGAAAAATTGGCAGCGCCATTAGCGGCACAATGCTGGCAACAAACTAATCGCATAGTGTTCAAGACGTTTTTAGCAACGAAGAACAGAACTAAACTAAGTGCTATGTTTACATAGATGTTAAGTAGAAAGAAAGAAAAAGTTTATTTATGATAATCACAAAACAACAAATAGATAAACACATGTTAAAAAGAACAATTGCTACAAAATGGTCCCAACTCAGCATTTGGTGTCTAGTTTGTTTGAAGTTATTGTCACTTGTCCTTCCGTCGAGGTAATAATGGTAAGAGGATGATGTTTGATTCGTTCGGTCAAACTAAGTTGTTGCTGTTATGTTCCATCGGGGGTATGAGTACTTCGTATTATTAAATTGTCTCACTAAAAATTTTATGATAAACCAAAAAACGAAAGAGAACGCAATAATACGGGTGTGTTTTTATGCAGAAATATTGGCTTCCGACACCTGGTTTCAAGTGGCCAGAGACCAAGAAAAACGTGCGGAGCTACCTGCTATCCTTCACTAATTGGAGAGGCACCATAAGAGAGATGGAAGTTCGGTGACAGTACAATAATCCAGGACCGTCTCCGCAGAAGGGAATTCTTCAACGGTTTGTCCAATTGACTTGAAATTTGGTAGGCATATACACGTGCGAGACAGTTGACAACATAGGTCAACAAAAAGTACAGTTAGTATATAAAGCTTGTAAAATGAAATTTTTAATTTAGGTTATTTTATGTAAAGAATAAATTCCATGGTAATTGTAACTTAGTGAATGAGTTCGAGA
Source organism: Pandemis corylana (assembly GCA_949127965.1). Lineage (NCBI taxonomy): Eukaryota > Metazoa > Arthropoda > Insecta > Lepidoptera > Tortricidae > Pandemis > Pandemis corylana. The sequence continues at coordinate 5,682,141 of OX421858.1, read as the reverse complement.
CGTTTTTTTTAAATCAAAATACTGTGTTGTGTTAGAGGCTCTGCTTGCAATAATACCACACCAATTGTGTCGTGGATTTTCGTGCAGGTCCTATTTTTTTTACAGGTATCTTCGACCCGGAATGCACGTATACACTACGATGAGTGCGTAACAGAGTGATAGCATGGACATTAATTCCTTTGCCTTTTCTGGATGAACTTAAATTGAAAAAATATTATAATCCTAGTTCTTTGTTGCTGATGGTACTTTTTGTTGTAAGATTTTGATCTTATTTGATTCCAAATAAGTAACTCAACAAATTGTAGTTATATATTTTTGCTTATTCGAGTGGTACATACATGCGCTTATTCTTTTGATAGGTACCATTTTTACGTCTGTATCTGTTACGGATAAAATGGTCCCCACTAGGCTTTATTGTCCATATCTCGGGTTTCATCGCCTGTATCTTATTATAACGTGTGATGAAACGTACATTGAAAGGGCTTTCATTTGATACAGCTTTTAAGTCTCTAGGCCTTAAAACAAGAGCAGGGATCGCTTGCTCCATTTTAACTCCAAATGCTGTTTTTACCGTTAAACACCGTGTTTTTACCGCTAAAAAAGGTACATTGAAAAAAAAATTTTTTTCGCGAGTTACATTAAAATCCGCCATTAGCATTAGTTTCATCCTTATAGCGCAGCCCGCTCTGCTAGGTATAGACACACTTAAAGATCAAGTAGTTGGCGTAGTTTAATATTCCTCTTAGAATAAAAGTCATTTACTCTCATGTACAACCGTGCTCGAAGCAATTTGTTTACTGGAATAAATTATTAAATTTAAACTCATTGTATTCAAATTTAAGCGTCAGTTGTATTGTATAGCATTTTCATGTATCTGTAAACTTAATTAAAATTGTAAAATTTTGTTTCGCGACCTTTAAAGTAATACCTACTCCAACACGCGTCTGTCGGCGCGTTTTCAAATTGTCAAAGGTTGGATACAATGTTACGCACCTATAATATTATACTTATGACAGTAATATATTATTCGTTCGGATGTTGCAGATATCCCTTTTATTTTTCTCATACGTAAACACATATAAAAATAATAATAATGAAATAACTAATAAAAACCTTCAACTACGCCGAAGATATCCTCCTTATTTCTACTGCGAAAACCATTAGAGAACGCCCATTTGCTTTTGGTGTCGAGACTCTAGGTCCTTGGGGTAAAGGTGCGCTGGAGCTACACAAAGAGCTCAGCAAGAGATTGAGAGAGGCAACAGGCGACCCTCGCGCCGGCAGCCTTCTCGCGCAAAGAATCGCAATCGCAGTTCAGCGCGGGAATGCTGCCTGCGTGATGGGCACCCTGCCAAGAGGCCCAGCTCTCTTATATAATTAATTTTAAAGTTTATTTAGTTATTTTAATTTAATAGTAGTTTTAGTTTTGTATTTACATTTTAACTAACTTTATAAAGTATTGTGAGTCCCTTGACTAATAAAGTAATTTATTTATTAAAAATTAGAGAACGCGAAATTTCCGCTCAGACAGCAAAAATGATCACTGAATGGGGTTTACGTAACAAACTTACATTTGGTCCAGAAAAGACTCAGATGATGACCTGTACCCCTAAAGCTAAAAAATCGAACATAAATAGAAATGAATTCAATGAAACTGCAATTTAGCAATGAAATAAAACTTCTTGCTGTCATTATCGATAAACATTTCAAGTTTATAAAACACTCCCATCATATAATAGCCATCTCTAATTTTCTTCATGACTCCATAACTCTCGATTCACGTTTACCCTTGTCTCAGCTTCTTTATACAAGCGATAGAATCAGCATTACAATAGATAAAATTTAGTTGAATGCAGATATCGAATTACATTGTGATCCGGCTGATACCCAAATCTATACTGACGGCAGGAAGGCTGATGGATAAGTTGGTGATGTGGTTGTAACGAAGATGATACATCAGTTAAAATTACACAATCGCTGCTCTGTCTCTCAGGCAAAATACGTAGCTATTGAAAGAGCCAGTCCTCATTGTGTAACAAACCTTTCCTCTAACTTTGCAATCTTCTCAGACTCGATTTCAACCCTGCAAGAAATCGCAAACCGAAACAGCACTAACAGAATCGTCAACTGCATACACAAACACATTAAAACAATAAGAAACTTCACTCAAACTTCCTCTCTCCCATCGAAAATTTGCAAAAACCAACAAAATGCGAAAAGGACGAGAAAAATAAATCTTGTCCTACCAATGATCCTGGTGGATCCTTCCAGAACCAATAGCATTACAAAAAATATCTTTATGTGTTGGGAGAGAAACGATACCAACCTAACCCCGAAGGAAATAGTCCAGTCTGCTTAATGAATATTGACAGCTTAAATGAAACTTCTGTGTCTCTGTGTTTTGCTGGTTTTTGCAAATTTTCGTTGGGAGAGAGGAAGAGGCGACGACTAAGTTTAAAGAGTACCTTATTCCTAGTGTATCATAGTCATCATTTGCCTGTCAATTTGAATATGTAGTGCTAGTCATGTATTGGCGGAGTCGAGAGGCAAATAGCATTAAATAAAATGCTGTTCGCGCTAGCTTGACCCGATAAATACACAGATTAAACACGTGAACATACATTGAGACACATAATAAATGAAATAGAACGATAAAAACATTCGCAGCATCTTCATAGGCAATCTTAAAAGTAGCAGTTAATTCTTACGATTAGGCTAGGATAATGTACAACACTCACTCTGAGTAGGATTCTTGCATTACGTTCTTCATTTACAAGTGGGCAATCTATATTTTTTTAATGAATGCATTCATAAATTAAATGGGTAGGTAAAGTTTTCACAGGGCGTAAAAAGCTCAATTAGTTTTTTTTAATATAAGAGGGGAAAACGAGCAGACGGGTCACCTGATGGAAAGTAATCACCATCGCCCAGGGACACCTGCAAGACTTGGGGATAGCGTCCAATGCCCAACGTCGAAAATCGAACAGTGCTCGATAAAAAAGCGCCGCGCTTTAAAACCGCCTTCGTGTGAATAAATAACATGGGTATCAATTTGTATCATTTAGCGGTTTTTTAACTAACTTGATAAAAATAGGTTAGCGCGTTAGGTGCTACACTTGTTTTATTAGCACAGAGTTTAATTGTGTGTGCTTAGGGGTAATATCTGCAACCGATCAACTGATTTTTAGAACTACATTGCTATTAACATGTATGCTTTTCATCCTGGTGAATTGCAAAGGTCCCAAAGAATGCAGACAAAGCAACAGTTGAGTAGAAAATATTTGCTCCTAAACGCCCAACAAACTACTGCCAAGTCACATTAAAACAAAAACTTTGCTAAATTACATAGATACTCGAAGATAAGTGTTACGTTGCTAATTTATGGAATAATAACTAAAGCGAAAAAACGCAAATGGTCATGCGGAGAAGCAAAAAGGTCTTTTAAAGTACGACTGAAAATACTTATTACTCAGTAGTCAAATATTTAGTGTGACACTGACAGCACCAAAAATAAATAAAAAAAACACTTGACTGTCTTTGATGTCACATCTAAACCAGCCAGGTGTGATGTTAATTGAATTGCAAAGATCAAACCAAGCATAGCCGGTCATATTGACACTGCCCAAATAAATAGTGTGAAATTTGGTTCAAAACCGCTTATTTGCAGAACTTTATTTTTACGCATGTCGAAGCATTTGGGTGGCGTGAAAGTAAATAAAAAAACAATTACTTTTTTTTCTTGATATTTATGTACAAATATTGAATGAAACTGACAATTATTTGGACGAAAATAAAATATCGTTGGTCCGTCGCTGTCCAGCGCGGTAATGCGGTGAGTGATATGGGCACCTTTGCGTCTGGGGAAGCTCGGGACGGATTGTTTGTCTTTCGTAGTCTATTTACCTATAACTTTTAAAAATCAGAAACGTATTATAAATACACTGCGAGAAAATAGTAACTACCTACCTGCTGAAATTAAGGTGTAAGAAGTTTTTAATTGAAATTCAGGATTCAGTAATCAGAAGATGATCTGACAAGACTTGCAGAACTGCAAGTGTGTAGGTCAAATTGATTTAAAGTTATGGAAGGTCAAAAGAGGTCCCTTTTTTACTTTACGAACTTGGCTGAACCTCCTCGCATTCCCTGGTTTTGATTGTATTATGCTTTCTAGGGTGCAAATTGTTAGCGCGCTTAGGCTTCGGTCTGGATACGTTCCTTTAAATAGATTTGCATATTTGATGAAGACGGTAGTCGCCTAGTTGTGATGAGTGCGGAATAGTCGGGGATGTACATACTTTTTAATGGAATGTGTTAAGACACGAGCCAAGAGGGACGAGCTGTGCAGAGTTTGGGGTTTTACTCTTTTGGTTGGAGGTGTTTTCCAATCAATATTGGCAAAACCTGTATACAGATTTTTGATATTGTTTTTTTTAAATGGGCCTTTGAAGGTCACATGTTCATTTTAGAATGATTCAAGCTTATAAATTAAAGAAAAAAAAATACTTGGCTGACACATTGCCGTGAAAAAAGTGAGGTAAAGATAGAGTAAAACTAAACCCCTTCAGTCAAGAACGCTTGTTAAGCTTGTGTTAACATCATAATTTGTTTATCTTTATGATTGCCCTTTTCAGACTCAGACAAAACAAAAAGTTTGCTACAACTTGTCCTTGACTTTCATGATTAAAGGAGTAAGTGTTCATCTTTCATATGAATAGCTTGTTACGTTGAATTTAGCAATAAATTTAAAGTAATAATAGTTTTGACTATTGGTACGTACGTACCAACTACTTACTCGATTAAATTTTAATCGATACGAGTTGTTTTCTATGTGGCATCTATATTCCATCAAAATATGTCAAGGATGTTCGAAAAAAAATGGAACTTCTATCGAAATAGCTGATTTACGTTTGTTTTAAAACTAATCCTTTCAGGATAAAAGGTGCATTTACACAGGTCACAAATTGGGTATAATGTTTGTGACAGTCCATTAAAACATTCGATCCACGTTGCTGTAGCTTAGCGTCAGAGTTAGCACAGGAAATGGTGTTTGCGTTCTGAATACGCTCTGCACAAAGTAACACACCGCAAAGGAAGGCAGAGTAGCAAATTTATATTATGGGATTAGCTTCTGACCGGACTTCGTCTGCGTAGAATTATACATAATAAACCTTTCTCTTGAATCGCTTTATCACTAAAGAAACCGCATCAAAATCCGTTGCGTAGTTTTAAAGATATAAGCATACATAGGGACAGACAGATAGACAGCGACTTTATTTTATACTATGTACCGAAGCCCAATTTACTTAAATTACCTATTTGACACGCTGACAAGCGCGGCTCAAGGGAGCAGCACCGCTTTTCGTACAAATGGTTGCTTTGTTTAAAAATGAAAGAGAAGCGACGATGCCATCGGTAACTAATGATTTTAATCGGTTTAAAGTAGCACATCCCTATTTCTACAGGTTCTTAATTACTTTTTCCTGACAAATCTCACAAATACAGTACTGTGAATGTTGAAATATTCAGTCAGTATCTAATATAAAGCGTTGAAGCGGCTAAATATCTGACCTGGGCGATTTATTTATTCAATAGAGCAATGAACAAAAACATTTACATGTAAGTACTCCGCTACTCACGTGCAAGATAGCCAAGCCTGTGCGAAATATATATGTTTTTACATGCAATCCCATTGTTTTGCTCATTGAAATTGACCTCCGCAAACTAATTAAAATTGAAAAAGTAGCAATTTGTAATATTGTCAGTGTTCTATACTGTTTAAATTATATTGTGAATAAATAGGTATTTGAGAGCTTCTTGTTTCCTCGGTTATTTTTGATGATGGCTGATCAAACAGAAAATATATAAATTATAATACACCGCTGTACGTAATAGAAATCTTTTTATACATGTCAAGTAAGTACCTATATGATAGGTCATATTGAACTACACTCCCAATTCATACTCAATTGATACATAAGCTTTTTATATCGAACTGTCAGCTAAATATGATGCTTCGTGCTTCTTTTTTTTTAATCTTTACTCATTAGACGCTATTATAGTTAAGTTGCTAACAAAGATCTGAGCAGGAAGACGGCATGATGTTTGATGCCTCACTTGTAGTCATTAGCAATGTGCCGTATGCAGTCTTCCTCGAGTTATATCTTGTTAGCCTTTGACAAACTGGTTACTGTATACTAAGATAATTAGTTACTATGTAATAATTATTTGCACTGTTTTAATAAAATGGTTCGATATAAGAGTTAATAAAGTTCGCGTAAACATATATATATACATACATTACATACACAAATCATATTTTTATCCCTAATGGGTAGACAGAGGCTTTTTTTCGTGGACTCTCCTCCCCGGCCCCCCTCTTGAGTCGAAGGAGGCGGGTATGCGCCACTAAAAACCCACTGGTATTCCTTCACTGCCATTGGGGGCGCCGCGGGAGCATGAGGGTGTCACCGCGTATTCCCACCAGCCGCCCCAGCCTATGTAACGGGGCTCCTGTGCCAAGAGGGGGGGTGCGGGAATACTTGGTCCCCCCCCTCCCCCCTAGACTCGTGGGCCTCTAATTACTAGCAGGGGATCTTACCCCCCGCCAGCAGGCACCCCTAGGCGGGGAGGGAGGCAAACTGACGGGTAGACAGAGCCTAATGTAACAAGACCTAAAGCCCACGTTTAGCATGGTTGTGGGCGTAGTGGTGGGGAATAGATTTAGATTTAGATTTAGATTATTTATTCATTCAATAAAAAATAAAATAAAATAAAATAGTGATGGGTTGTTTCGCCCATTCTCTCACTGGGCTTTTACCATCTGTGCAGGAAGAGAAGCACATTACGTACATTCTATGTTTTTTCTTTACTCCCATAGCATAGCATGGAAGAAACACATAAAATAGTTGATACGATATTTTAGATATTTTAATAAAAATAAAATAATATACGGGGTTTCTGACCTAGTGCCGAACTAAGTAAACCTACCTACAACCTACAATGGGTTAACATACTTATATGTAAATACTTAAATACCTACCTCGAACACACATTAAAATTTTTCGTATGTTTATCCCGACCGGGAATTGAACCCAGGACCTCAAGCGGCACAGTCAAGTTCTCTAATCGCTAGCCTAAAATTCGGTCGTCAAAATAGCCGTTGTATGTGGTTAATTGAAGGATTAAAGGATTATAATGAAACATATTTTAAATGTATACCCACCTGCTCTTTGAATATGCCTACTTAATTTATACTATTTTATTATTATTGAATAATTGAAACTTAATTTTTAATCTAGGTTTAGGAACTTGACATGAGACTGTTATATTTTAATCATTTTACGAGTACCTATTGACATGACAACATAATTGTGTTTACCGAAACCGTGTAATTGAGGATGACTATTTACATTATTGTTAGAATGGGATACCTTTAGATTAAGCATTGTTGATATTTTACACAGGGTGTCATGTACATGTACTTAACACAGTAACATCTTGGTATTTATGTAATGAACGTGACTTGAATGATTAAATTAATTGAATTGAATAAAGAGTAGTACAAGAGTGCGTTAACTTCGAGGTAGACCGGAGCCACAACTTACAGAATCGACCAATCGCATCGTCAGTTCATCACATCACAAAGGGAAAGGGACCAGGGCGAGATGTGGGTTCAATTAATGTGATTGGTCATCTCTGCTCGTCTACCCTCGGCCTCAATGGAAGTATGTACCAGTTAATTCAACCACCCGTGCATATCCAACATATATCGCTCTCTGACTGTGCACATACAACAGAACCCTAAAAGAATACGGAATATGGATACTAGTTTCAACATGGTTTTCTTTCATTTTTATTAATGCCTCCGTAGCTGTTGTGTTGTTGTAGGTACCTATCCATTTTCCACCTAGTGATAAATATTTTGTGTTGCAATAGTTTTTTTTAATGTTTTTAATGTCATTCATGTTTTTGCATTTGTGCTCAAGTTATCGAAACACGGTCCACGTTATGATAAAATAATCAAGGATCAAATCAATGTATTTACCTACAAACAATACCTTACTTATCGTCGTACGAGTACCTATTTGTTCACGATTTACAGGTCGCGGCGCAGACGCCACCGCGGGTCACGCAGTTACGCATATTTCAATAATTAATTTAGTAATATTTTAAAGGTGTTATGAAAGACTAAAATGCTTTAGTAACACCAATTCAGCGAGTAAACTATTGTTATTTTGTGATGGTGCTTGAGTGTTAATAATCAATATTTTACATATTGATCTATTTAATGTGTTGTGTAATCTTGTTTCGTATCAAAAATATAAAATTATGTATAATTACGAGTATTGTGCACAACCAATTAATAATAGAATTAACGAAAATTCTGGTGTAATTTAATTAATTAATTTAATTTAACTGTACCCAATTGTTTTATTATTATTGTTTTTGATTTTGACATTTTTGTAATATTCAATTCATTTGTATTATTTAATTTAATTTAATTTACTCTTGACGATTTCAATCTAAATCCTTCTAACTTGACAATGTACAATTTATGATGTAATTTTTATTGAATGAATAAATAATCTTAATCTAAACCTAAATCTATTTATTTATGTACTAAAATAAATATGTAAACTCATAAAAGACAGGTCAAGATTGTTTTCATCTTTCTAATATGAAAAAACGAGAAGTAGGGTATGAAAAAAAAGTATCTCTCTCGCCGGGGTATGTTCGTATGTAGGTAGGTACGCTTAGGAGTAGTTTAAAAAAATGATACTTAAGGGCTTAACTTAATTAGGTAGGCACAACAAAAACTAATTGATTCCCTGGTGTAACGTCCATTTCACTTTTATTCCATTGCAATAAGATTGAAAACTACGTGCAACAACGTTTATTTCAGGCTTATAATATAAGAAAAATCGGACATATATGAATCAAGAATTCAAACACAAAACCTCAACTTTGGTCATCACAATGGATTTACAAAGTTTTAATTACACAAATAGGAAGTCTCAAAGGTAAACTAGCTCTGATTAGCAACCAAGTTTAAGCACACAATAAGTAATAGTACGAACGTAGTTTAAGCATTTAATAACAGACGACGGACAACACTGCTGACTTTAAGGTTCGTTACGAGTTACGACGATTTAATTTCGCTTCTCGACAAGATTGAGTATGTACAGAATCAGATTTAAGCTGTGGACACAGATTTTGAAAGAAACACAGTACCTACATGAACGTGAACGAGACGTATCGACCAGAAGTTTTATCACTCAAGGCTGAAGCCGCAGACTAGTGAGCTCTCTTCTAGTGAGCTCTCGATCAAAAGGCCTAGGATAACTACTCCTTAAGAGGTATGAAAATAAAACTATCATATAAAATACATATTTACACACATAAATCATGCCCTTATCCCTTACGGGGTAGACGTAGTCTAAGATAACAAGACCTAAATACATTTATAAATTATTATTCAACTATAACTAAACATAACTTCAAGGAATTCCGAGTAGCTTTACAACAACATCTGTGCCGTGTTTATCAAAACTTACAAGTCTACAAGTTCACAAGTTACATGTTACTGGTAAGTTGTAACAAGTTCGTGTGAATTACATCCCACCAAAAACATTCTGTAGAAAACCAGCCAAGTCTCGATGGAGCCGCTTGTTTATCTCTAAAAAGTAATGAAATCTAGACAAAGTCGTTCCAAGTCTAAGGTTGCTTACTGCGACTTCTTTATTATTATAGTTAATGTTGTGTGACTTGGCCGTTGAAGGGTACACAAGGGTACAAAACCAGGTTCATTTTCCATCGTCAATCGGCGGTTCTGGCGACAGATTGGTGCAATGGTGTCAGGGAGCACCTGGTTTTCTACCCTTGTTTACCCTTCAACGGCCAAGTCACACAACATTAACTATAATAATAAAGAAATCGCAGTAAGCAACCTTAGACTTGGAACGACTTTGTCTAGATTTCATTACTTTTTAGAGATAAACAAGCAGCTCCATCGAGACTTGGCTAGTTTTTTACAGAATGTTTTTGGTGGGATTTCACTTCTTTTTGTAGAAACGTGGACATATTGATTTATTTTATTAGATTTTCTTATTTGAAACCTTTTTTTTTTCTTTTGAGGTGTATTTTTTTTTCAAATATCAAATGAAGCGGCCCACCAAGTTGAATATTTTTTGTAAAGGCGGTATAATGTCGATCTCTAATAGTTTGGTTGGGCTCTTGTGTTTTCTAATCAGGGTCACCAGGTACTCCAGATCTTCGATTATAATAGTTTTTATAGTTTTCCCTTTATGTGGCCATTAAACCCTAACTCTGTACCAAATTTCAGCTCTCTGAGTTTATGGGAAGTACTAGTTCTATTTTGATGATCATGAGTGAGTGAGTGAGTGAGTGTCATAAATGCGAAACTTTGCTTTCGCTTAACTTTGGAACTAAATGACCTACAGACTTGAAATTTATGTGATTATAGCTTACTGGATGACGAAAATTTCTGCGTTCTGGTCTTATCCAGAGGTTCTCAAATAGGGGCCTGAAAATGAGGCGAAATGGTTCCAGTAAAGGACGGTACGGCAGTGTTTGTTTCGCGCTCGACTTGGCGGGGGCACTACCGCGCTCCCAGATTTATCAAAAAATACTACAATAGTCCAAGATCCCAGAGCGATCAGACATAACTTATTTTCAGACGAATGAAACCTTAAGTTTTCAGTAGCGTCTCGTGTGCCTTGAATACCTACGCGCTTGTGAAAACTTGCCGAGTGACACCTGGGCAGGTACCAGGTGAGAAAGGTAACTAAAAATAAGAGTTATTTAACTTAAATTCAGATGGCTGATTTTTATATATATCATATAGAATATTATTTTAAAGTAATATCATAAGTGTCAGACACTTTTGATGGACCAGAGCTTTTGTCAGACGCTTTTAAGGTAGGTACCCAAAAAATAAATGAACTTTACTTATTTTTACATGTCTGATTTTTGAATATGTTATTGAAGTATTTATTTAAAAGTTATATTCAATCAGTCAGACAAACTAGAGTGACCAAACATCCCCTAAGACAAATATTGTTTAGCCAGAAGTATGAAGGCGAGAGCACTATTGCGCATGCGCCTCAAAGTAAAAAAATTAAATGTGTTAAGAATACTTACTGTTTTCGATCTGACATTTTTGCATTTTTATTTCAACAAAATTAACTTTAACAGGAATACTATAAATTTCACAGGTAAAAAAAGACAGCACATAGGTACACAGTAGATTGAAACAGATGGTGAGTTTAAGAAGGGGAACCGAGTTATTATGGACGTCTCACTCACTCTGAAACGCATGCGCAATAGTGCTCTCGCCCTCATACTTCTGGCTGAAAAATTTTTGTCTTAGGGGATGTTTGGTCACTCTAATTTGTCTGACTGATTGAATATAACTTTTAAATAAATACTTCAATAACATATTCAAAAATCAGACATGTAAAAATAAGTAAAGTTCATTTATTTTTTGGGTACCTAGTTTAAAAGCGTCTGACAAAAGCTCTGGTCCATCAAAAGTGTCTGACACTTATGATATTGCTTTAAAATAATATTCTACATGATATATATAAAAATCAGCCATCTGAATTTAAGTTAAATAACTCTTATTTTTAGTTACCTTTCTCACCTGGTACCTGCCCAGGTGTCACTCGGCAAGTTTTCACAAGCGCGTAGGTATTCAAGGCACACGAGACGCTACTGAAACTTAAGGTTTCATTCGTCAGAAAATAAGTTATGTCTGATCGCTCTGGGATCAAGGTTTGTAAAATTTTACGCTTGTAAATTGTGCTTGTGAATTCTAAAATCAAAAATGTATATTGCCATCTTTCTTACGATTTCGGACTCCTTGCGATCCCTGGACTCTTGGGACGTGTTATTAAGTCTTTAATGACTCAAAAGCTAGAATATTCTTTGCGGGCTGCATGGGAAACAATCATTCCTAAATTCAAAGCCCTACTTGAATTTCTGAATTTAAGGGTCGAAATATTAACTGACAAACATACTGAATAACCCAGTTCTACAGAACAAGAATGTCATATCTGACATCAGTTTCGAATACTGATGCCACATAAATTAAATGTGTAATGGACTACACAAAAATGTCCTAATTATCTCGAACTACCTACCATCTAATCTACACCAGCTATTTCCACAGATGTGATTTAAAAAATCGGCCTCGATACCAACTTAGCAGTGGCGTGGCATCCATAGAAATCGATTCCCACCGGCTTGCCTATGTTAAGGCAGATGGGCACTTTTACTATGCAGAATTAGTGGAAAAGGCTAGTTAAATGCCCTTCGGCTTGCCTTCTGATATACTTGCGCCACGCCACTGCTACTTAGTTGCGATTTTTGAAAGCACATCAGTCGAAAGTTTGTATCACTCGAAATCGGTAAAAATCTCTGTTTAGAAAGCTACAAAACGATAGCTCAAAATAATTTTGACTAATTTACAAGATTAATCAGAGCAAGAATTTTATACGAATCTAATCGTGTTCCTAGCGTTATTTTTGACCACTTCCCCGTTTTATATTAAGCCAATGATATTAAATTAAGAAATTAGGGTCGGCTTTGCAGTGCCGTCATTTCTTTTGAATGTTTTCCTTATAGTAAATGATATCATTCGAAGAGCGATGCCTTTTCATGATTTGTATACTATTTAGATATACCAAAAATAAATTCCCTGAATATACATTAGGTACATTACAGTAATACGTATTAGAGGATTGTTTATCATTTCTGATACTTGGAAATTGAAGTTAATTATATCCAACATTCGGGGGTAGAAAGGTACACGCCCACTCTAGGGTGGGAACAAACGAAAAAAAAGCATTGAGTGGCAATTTACAATGATTCTTGTGTTTGTTTTTGAGCGTTTTTTGATTCTGAGTAAGAAAACCCCAAAATAATAAAATGGTGGAAAAATAATTCATGTTTTTTTTAAAAACGCTCTTACCATATAGTGGAAATGGAAAGCATAATTTTTGCCTAGGGACAAACGCCATCGTGAATAAAAATTATTCAAGCAAAGAGTAACCAAGCAAGTACATTTTTAATTTGTGTTTTTGGCAAAGACAATGTGTCACAGTGACAGATAAAGTCAAACGAATGTTAAAATAACACAAACTTGACATTTAACCTTTCTATAATGCTGGCGGAATCATCGATAATGTCTTCTTCAACCTCGACATTGGCAGAATCATCGACAGTATCGATGGAGCTAGATTTTTAAAAATTGAATTGAATTGATAATGTAGGTATCAATGGCTTTAAAAAAATGAATGAATTTCAAATAGAGTATGGGTGAAAAACCTTAGTAAATGACCAACTGTATGTAGTAGTGTACAGAACTGATATGGGAATGGGACTAAAGCCATTTTTCTAATTTCGAACGTGTTATTTGTCTATTCGCACACGTTACTCACACATACAACAGGTCATTTACTTAAGTTTTTCACTATACAAAAATTATGATTCGCTTAATTGGTTACTTAATAAATTATCAATCATCAATACATAGTATAAAATAAAGTCTCTTTTTCTGTCCCCTTGTCCCGATGTATGCTTATATCTTCAAAACCACACAACGGATTTGGATGCGGTTTTTTTTAATAGATAGAGTGATTCAAGAGGAAGGTTTTTATCTATAATACACACACACACAAATCACGTCTATATCCCTTACGGGGTAGACAGAGCTTGAGGTAACAAGACCTAAAGGCCACGTTTAGCATGTTTTATCTATAGTACATGCATAATATACCGTGCGAAGCCGGGGCGGGTCGCTAGTATTTTATAAAGTCATCTATGTACCTAGTTCGTCTGCTTCATATGTTTGCGTCTTAAAATTAATTCGGGGTACTTCAGCTGGTGGGTACGTGAGTTTGGCTGAACACCCCTGTAAGCGTTTTTAGGATTTTTTATTGCGATTTAAAAATGTTTCCTTACATCGGTTGACGACCGGATAGCCTAGTGGTTAGTGACCCTGACTATGAACGTAGAGGTCCTGGGTTCGAATCCCGGTAGGGGCAGACAGTTGTATGATGAATACGAAATACGAATGTTTGTGCCCGAGTCATGGATGTTGTATGTATTTATCTACATTATATAATACCTATGTATGTTTATCCGTTGCCTGGTACCCATATTACAAGCTTTGCTTAGTTTGGGGCTAGTTCAATTGGTGTAATTTGTTCCAAGATATTTATTTATTTTATGTCGATACTCAAAGAATACGGCTTCAGAGACGTCTTAATTTTGAAGCAAATTATTACGTTTGTAAACCATAACTGATAGCTAGAAAACGTGGAAAAATCCGAAAAGAAAACCTATAACCGGGAATCGAACCCGGATCCTCATTAATTTCCCGGCCATAGCTTTATTTTTCGGATTTTTCCATGTGTTCTATACTCGGGAGCAAAGAAACCGAGGTGACTTTTCATGCAACTTTCTATGGGTTGTGACCCGGTTTTTGTGCTTTCGAGTAGGTATTAGTAATCAGTGTTGTTTAGAAATATAATGAACAAAAAATTTACCTTGCTACTCCGCTACTCACGTGCAAGATAACCAAGCCTGACTGTGGCTTGGTTATCTTGCACGTGAGTAGCGGAGTAGCAAGGTAAATTTTTTGTTCATCGAAATGGACCTCCGCAAAGTAACGCCCGATTCAATAAAATATTTAGAAACTAGCTTTTGCCCGCGGCTTCGCACGCGTGAACCATGAGCATTTCAAAGAAGGTAGCAATCAAGCAAGCGAGCACCCAAACCTGCAAGCATGTAAGTATGCAAGCAGGCATGCAAGCAGGCATGCAAGCAGGCATGCAAGCAGGCAAGCAAGCAGGCAAGCAAGCATGCAAGCAAGCGTGCAAGCAAGCATGCATGCAAGCGAGCGTGCAAGCAAGCATGCATGCAAGTAAGCACGCAAGCATGCATGCATGCAAGCAAGCAAGCATGCATGCATGCATGAAAGCAAGTATGCAATCAAGCATGCAAAGCAAGGACTCAAGCAAGCATGCAAGCAAGCCCCCGCATTGCCCCGCTGCCTTAATTTTTCTGAAACTGTAAATATTGCAGGATTTTTATAAAACAAACCTAACCTAACCTATAGGGCTGTCCTAAAATATACCTACCCCAAATAACTTTTGCCCGCGACTTCGTAGTTACGCGCTAAGATGTAAAACGAAAAAATAAGTTTTTTCCCGTTCCCGTGAAAATTTTGGGGAGTGCTTTCGGAGTAGGTACACTTAAAGCCTTTAAAGAAAGACACGTTATAAATGTTAAGTCTCTTTCTTCCGCTGTTTCGTCTGGAAACGTAAAATCCCGTTTTTTCCCGTTTTAGTGTTCCCCTACACTCCCGAATAAACCTACGTGACAAATTTCAACTTTTTGTGTCCAGTAGGTAAAACGTAAAATCCCGGTTTTTTCCGTTCCCGTAAAAATGTTAAGAAATCCTTTGTTAATGCTCCCTTACACTCCCTAAGGAAGCTAAATGCTAAATTTCATCTTCCTACGACCAGTAAAACGAAAAATCCCGTTTTTCCCTATCCCGTGGGAATTTCGAAAAATACCTTCTTAGTGCACCTCTAGGATACTCAAGGTATATGTGTGCCAAATTTCAAGTTTCTAGCCATATTATGCCTACTGCAGTATTTCTTTGTAAACAAATATTTTTCCCGTTCCCGTGGGAATTTTGGAAAGTACTCTCTTAATGCTCCTCTGCACTCCCGAAGCAACCTACATGCCGAATTTCAGCTTTCTGCAACCAGTAAAACGAAAAGTCCCGTTTTTCCCATTCCCGTGGGAACTTCGAAAAATACCTTCTTAGTGCACCTCTAGGATACTCAAGGTATATGTGTGCCAAATTTCAAGTTTCTAGCCATATTATGCCTACCGCAGTATTTCTTTGTAAACAAATATTTTTCCCGTTCCCGTGGGAATTTTGGAAAGTACTATCTTAAATGCTCATTTACACTCCCGAAGCAATCTACATGCCGAATTTCAGCTTTCTGCCACCAGTAAAATGAAAAGTCCCGTTTTTCCCGTTCCCGTGGGAACTTCGAAAAATACCTTCTTAGTGCACCTCTAGGATACTCAAGGTATATGTGTGCCAAATTTCAAGTTTCTAGCCATATTATGCCTACCGCAGTATTTCTTTGTAAACAAATATTTTTCCCGTTCCCGTGGGAATTTTGGGAAGTACTATCTTAAATGCTCATTTACACTCCCGAAGCAATTTACATGCCGAATTTCAGCTTTCTGCCACCAGTAAAATGAAAAGTCCCGTTTTTCCCGTTCCCGTGGGAACTTCGAAAAATACCTTCTTAGTGCACCTCTAGGATACTCAAGGTATATGTGTGCCAAATTTCAAGTTTCTAGCCATATTATGCCTACCGCAGTATTTCTTTGTAAACAAATATTTTTCCCGTTCCCGTGGGAATTTTGGGAAGTACTATCTTAAATGCTCATTTACACTCCCGAAGCAATTTACATGCCGAATTTCAGCTTTCTGCCACCAGTAAAATGAAAAGTCCCGTTTTTCCCGTTCCCGTGGGAACTTCGAAAAATACCTTCTTAGTGCACCTCTAGGATACTCAAGGTATATGTAAGCCAAATTTCAAGTTTCTAGCCATATTATGCCTACCGCAGTATTCCTTTGTAAACAAATATTTTTCCCGTTCCCGTGGGAATTTTGGAAAGTACTATCTTAAATGCTCATTTACACTCCCGAAGCAATCTACATGCCGAATTTCAGCTTTCTGCAACCAGTAAAATGAAAAGTCCCGTTTTTCCCGTTCCCGTGGGAATTTTGGGAAATCCTTTTTTTAGTGCTCCCCTACACTCCCCAAAGGAACCTGAAGGCCAAATTTCAGTTTTATACAACCAGTAAAACGAAAAATCGATCCCGTAGAACTGAATATATAAATCCCGTTTTTTCCTTATCCCGTGGGAATTTCCAAAAATCATTAAAATATTATTTTACTATTATAATCACCTACTTCTATGACAAATTTGAAGAGTCTAGTAATTATAGTTCATAGGATTTCGTTAAACTGAATATATAAATCCCGTTTTTTTCCTTATCCCGTGGGAATTTCCAAAAATCCTGAAATTAGTTTCTTTGTTTTGTAATCACCTACATTTGTATCAAAATTGAAGAGTCTAGTTATTATAGTTACTGAGATAGCGTCACTCGGAGTCGAATATAAAATTCCCGTTTTTTCCTTATCCCGTGGGAATTTCCAAAAATCCTTCCTTAGTGGATGCCTACATTATATAAGGTATCTATGTGCAAAATTTCAAGTCTCTAAGTCCAGTGGTTTGGGCTGTGCGTTGATATATAGTTAAGTCAGTCAGTCAGTCAGTCAGTCAGTCAGTCAGGACTTTGAATTTTATATGTATAGATATAATTTGTATGTATGTATGTAAACTCTTTATTGCACATAAAAATTTTAAAAATACAGAAATACAGAGAAAATAGTACAAAGGCGAACTTATCCCTAAGAAGGGATCTCTTCCAGCTAACCTGATAACTTCTAACGGGTAAACCGTAAAAATAAATACGAAAATCGGAAAGTGAATTTCTCGATTCTTTCATAGCAAATATTACTGTGAAAAATCTTTAAAGGAGCAGTATTCCGCCAAAGTAATCCAACCACCTGCTAAAATATTTCTGAACGATTTTTGGACATCTTGAAATCGAACATAATACGTAAACGTGCTTGTATTTCTTTCTCCGAGGGAATTCAAGTATCATTTAATTTCTAGACGACACTGAAAATTAGAACACAGAAAAATCCGAAAAGTCCATATTCCATCTATATCTATACTAATATTATAAAGAGGAAAGATTTGTACCTATTTTTGTATGTTTGTAATGAATAGGCTCAAAAAGTACTGGGCCGACCTGGATGAAATTTGGAACATAGATAGATTATAGTCTGGAATAACACATAGGCTACTTTTTATCCCGGAAAATTGCGTGATTCCCGCGGGATAGCGATAAACGAATTCTACGCAGACGAAGTTGCGGGCAACTGCTAGTAAAGTATAAAGTGCACATTTAGAATGATTGTGGGAGTTATTTCACCAAAAAAACAAAGTAATTTTTGCAGTTAGGTTAATTTTAAGTAAACTTACATTATTATTCCCATTATAATAACGAAATTAGTTGTTTTCGGAATTTTTCCTTCAGGTTTAGTACCTGCTTGTATTAAGGTTTGACGTGTTATCAAATTTCACTATTTTGACAATTGTTTAAATCTATTAAGATTTTGATATTGATATAGTAAGCATGTATGTATATGTAGATATACGTATCACTGCTGGGCACAGGCCTCCTCTCAGAAAGAGATACCATGATAGTTTTTCTATTAAAAACAGTTTTTTTTTGCTTTTATAGAAATACTATAATTATGTATACTTATTGCATTTTTTTTCTGGTTATAAATTTATACGGAATCTTTAGTACCTACGCAAGTCCACCTCGCAATTGATCGATTTTTTATTATATTTTACAATGAACATAGTTATAAATTGAAGTTGTACAAAGCAAGTAGTGGTTTCGATTATGATTGGTTGTAATTTATGCTTAACTTCGTATTTTTAAATGATATGCCTATTTTTCACGCATACAAATATGTATACAAATCAGTTGTAGCAAACAAAAGTAAATAAAATGCGGTTAATTATTTCGAATCATTGAAAATGAAAAATGCTTAAGAGACATATTTATTGAAAGGTAAACAATCTTTACTTGGAATTCGGCTTTCCCACATTCGGTGAATATTGAAGAATCTCGAACAACATTCAACTTCACGAATTGAAAACATTATCATGATCAAATTAAAAACATCACTTCAAGATCCTAGTGCGTTTCCTTAAGTTCGTCACAAACTTGGTAATGTAGTTAGCAAGCGGGCGGCGCCACGCGCGCGTCGAGCCGTGTCATGGCGCGAACTGAGCCGCTCCGGTCTGCCTAAAATTTAGCCAACATCTAATGTTGCCGTACAACCCTTATAGCCATACTGGAAAACTCACTAGCATTTGAAAGAAGATAGTTAAAAATCTATAAATGCAATGAAAACAACTACAAACACTGATTCTAAAATGTATGAAGACGCCGGCAAAAATGTTGCACAAAAACAATAAAATACGTAGCAACACCAGCACGCTGCGGAACTGCGGCCGAGTTGTTTTCTGTGTGTTATTGCTTAGCAAAAAATGTACTTACTTCATTAATATTTCTTTACAATCATATTATAAGCAGTTCCAATTTAATTTGTATTATTTTTGTGTTAAGTGTGCAGAATTTAAATGCCGGCTCTTTATTTGAAGACTAAAAATGGATACAAAATTTTTAGACTTAATTTTGGTATCTCTATAATTATATGAAAAAAGCCGTGGTAGCCTAGTGGTTTGACCTGTGGCCTCTCAAGCAGTGGGTCGTGTGTTCGAGCCTGGGCTCGCTCCTTTGAATTTATGTGCGATATCACATTTGAAATTTACTTTTCGGTGAAGGAAAACATTGTGAGGAACACACATTTGCGTGAAGTTCACAATCCGCACTGGGCCCGCGTGAAAACTATAGCCCAAGCCCACTCATTCTAAGAGGAGCCCTATGCCCAGTAGTAGGAGGTAGGCAGGAAGTAGGTAGGCTTAAAATGATATATGAAATGATACTTATCTCAACATTTCACTGCAGTACAGTACAGAGTAACTAATTACTTATTATCATTACGTGACTATAGCCACGACTGGTTTCGCGGTGCAGTGCGCGGCGCGGTGTTCGCAGCGCTAAAATCAAGTAAACAATACTGTGTTGTATTGTACCAATATTCATTTAAAGAAAAAAAAAACAGGACAGTACCCCGGTTTGATTGTCCTGTACCTCAAACGCGTGAATTCCTTGTTGCGATTAACCAAACAAGTGCGTTCAACTTCGGGGCAGTTTTTAAAAATTATTTCACTATTAGAAAGCTACATTGATTCTGATTGTCTTTTTTTTAAATAGGTCAAAACAGTTTTTTCTATCCTGCGGGAACTTTACACTTTCTTGGGATAAAAGTACGTCAATCAAAAACAGTCTACGCGTACGAAGTCGCAAGCAAAAGCTAGTGGTTATCTAAGAAATAATAAAAAATAATTATTTGTCTAAAAACATAATAAACAAACCGATCTTTCAAAACAGCGAGATTTGAAACCTAGTATTCAAATATAATTCATTTGCACCCTAGCCCTCATCCAACACGACTATTCAATACTCGTTTAATATGACGAAATTAGTAATCAGTTTCGTAAACAAATAAGCGCTTGTTCCCCGTACATAACTATTTTATATTACCGGGACATTCTAAGGTAAAATAAAGACTATTTCTAAATTAAAACAAACATGTTCGCGGCTTAGGGGTGGCCCAAGGGCCACCCCAGTCGCACCTAATCCTAAATTAATATAATAATTAATCATCCTACATTGATTTTACCAGTGCCGGTTATGTAACTTGGTTATATACGGGAAACAAGTTCAAATAATTATCAATGTGTGCGTGAGATCTTCTGCTGTCACTGCTAACTTTTTATTTAGGTATACAAATAAACGTATTACGTAAACTTAAACTCATCTGAAACTCAGTTGACTCGTTACAAATATTACGCTATTACCGGCAAACATATAACGTTTAAACAATATTGTGTTTTTATTACATAAAATAAAAAATACGTCAAATTAAAATACCCTATTTTATTTATAAACGAATTAATTTATTCGATTATTTAATTATTATAGAACCCAAATAAACGTTTGTTTCTTTTTTACGGAAATTAAGGGTGTCAACCCTAATACTCTTAATTAAGTGTAGCTAGTTGCTTTAAAACAGGCCTTACTAGCTGCGATTATAGCGCTAACTAAAAAAAAGAGTTTAAATTTTACAAAAAGTAAATCGACAACCCTAACGCTCTATTGGAGCGTAGGCATTTATTTCAAAAAATACGCCTAGTTTCCATACTGCTCTATTTATTTACTCTGCTATCGCGTTGTGTCTCAGTCGTGATTTTTTGTCGCTATTAGTTTTAGTCTCATTTAATTCATCTCGATTATGTATAACAGAATTTCAGTGTAAACATCAATAAACGAGTCAAATTAATTAGGCCTAGCGCAGGGCGGAATTCTCATGGCAATATATATATATATATATTAACTAGGCCTAATTAATTTGACTCGTTTATTGATGTTTACACTGAAATTCTGTTATACATAATATATATATATATAACAGTGGTAGGTACTTATTTAGACAGCAAACAAGATAAAATATTTCAATACTAGCTGTTGCCCGCGACTCCTTCCGCACAGAATTCGCTTATCCCACGGGATATGGCTTTGGGGGTGGCTCTGAGCCCGAATTTGGCATTATATTATGTTTTATTTGTCATTATTAATGTTTTACTTACTGTACGCAGGCTCCGGTCCAACGGTCCTTTCAGCTGTTGATGATGACGATAATGATGATAATTTTAAAGAAGTCGTAGAAAAAACATTGTATGCAATGTTGTATAATTAAGTCAAAAAAAGCTCGTGGCGTCTTTTCTTACGATGTTCGCTGGGCATTGTAACCCTCACCACTCGTCTTTTTTGACCCCTCTTATACAACTGTTGCATGTTAGTATTTCATTATATTATAGTTATTTTTTAACATCGTAAGAAATACGCCACGAGCTTTTTTTGACTCGATTATACAACGTTGCATACAATACTTTTTCTACGACTAAGTAGGTACTAAATAAATAAATGTAATACGTTCTCTAGTCTCCACGCCATGAAATTCTCGTAGGCTTTATCATTGCCGAAATTTTCAAGGCAACAAATTTTCCATCACTTCCTGGGCCGTCGCGAATATTTCTTCCGGTGTTGATTTAATTTCGTTTTCATGCATGCTTTTTTATGATACGTTACAAAACTTTGTAAAAACTATTGCAATCAAACAAAAAACAAGTCGAACATACACGAGCGGGACACATGAAAACGACAAACGACAAGATTGGAAGTTTGTTTATACTGAACTTTGTTTTTAATTAACGTTTACTTTTTTTTAATCATGCTAAACGTGGCCTTAAGGTTGTGTTACCTTAGGCTCTATCTATCCCGTAAGGGATAAAGACGTGATATATGTAGGTACGTATGTATGTATTTTTTATATAGCCTTGCGATCTTGGCGCATTTAGCCAAACGTTTACCGACTTGCCAATGACGTTATTAAAAAGTCTTATTTGTTATGTGGGCAGCTATGCATTTAGTTCAGAAAGTTTTAGTTGTATAAAAAACCATTAGGAATGAAATAATTTGTTAAGTTGGTAGTCATGCATTTTCATCGCAAATTTAATATTGATCGTGTAATCGTTTTACCTAGGTCTGGCAGTCTATGGCTGGCAGTGTAAGGATGGAGCGCTTTTAGAGCGACATAAGCCAACAAGTGCTTTTACAGAGAATACACAATATATATGTAGACTTATCCAAAGTCTTACTATGAGTGTTCTTAGAGTGGTGCTCGTTATTACATAAATCACAGATAGTACAACAGTAGAAAAAATACTATAATGACGATATAAAAGTTATTTAACAAGTATGAAAAGGAGTAGTTGTAAGTACTAGGATATTTGTTTACCTTGTTTTAATACAATAGTGCTTGTGTAACACTACATAGTATAAAACAAAGTAGCCTTCCGCTGTCTGTCTGTCCTTATATGTAGGCTTTTATCTTTAAAACTACGCAACGGATTTTGATGCGGTTTTTTTAATAGATAAAGTGATTCAAGATGAAGGTTTATATGTATAACTAGCTGTTGCCCGCTACTTCGTCCGCGTGTGTTTTTGTGATACTTACGGCTTTTCTCGATATCAAAATTATTATTATTATGACTATTAACTTCGTCACATGAACCACTGAAAGTATGTACGAAACTATACTTTTAGAATTACGTCATGAAAATAATAATTTGCGACACGGAATCTTGAAAAAAAATCAAGTGCAAACTGGTTAATGACTCATCACATTTATTTATACTTTATTTTACAAATAGTTTTATTTATAGTTTTGTTTATAGTTTCTTTATTCAAAAAAGCTAAGTACAGTTTTAATTACATCACTATTAATTTCGCCAAACTATGACGCTTATTGGCGAATACTGCGCTCACTTTAACGATATTTGTACCCTGATTAATTTAAAAAATTAAATCTATTCTAACCAAATAATACATAAATGTTTACCTGTTTTTACCTTACAACTAACAATTCATTTACTAATCCGTTTTAATTAATATTTTGCGACTCAATTTTTTCTAGCAGAAGCTTTTTTAATTTATTTTCTTGGTTTAAGTAGGTACGTAATTACAGATTATTAACACTTATTATCATTCTACAAATTAATTACCTACAGGGGCCTTGCCATAGTTGCCATGATGTCTTAATGCGATTCAGTTTAGGTTCGCTCGCTGTCAGATTTATACTAAAAGCACCAACTTTTCACAATAAAATTCTGACATGTTCGTAGCGCAGGCGTAAACGCGCCCTTTGATTTTGCTTTTTATAGGCAAAGGTACCAAGAACATACAGCCAAGCGTTTCACGCCGCCCTCATATTAATATCAGGTTTTCAAATAAGAGTGCGTTCAAAAACCGAACACGTTGTTAATAATGGCGCAATAAATAAAAACAAAAGTAACGGTATTGCATATTGAACTTTAGGTGTTAGGTAAAGAACACAATTTAGGACGCCAATTTAGGTTGATTTAGGATCGACAAAAATCTCTTCGTTGAAAAAATGCCTGTACAGCATGTAATTATTATATTAATGTTTTTTCAAAATTGACACGCTTTTCCGGCTATTATGTCTTATGTACATTTGTATCTATCTATTTTCTTCGTAGTATTATTTTGTTTGTAACTATTACCAACTACTTATACCGAGGAAGCTGATTTTCTTGAGTTCAGCTATTTTGTGCGTAATCACCTCAAAAATCAATTTTCAAAAAAACTGAGAAATTATATTTACCTGTATTAAATTGGAAGTATTATTTAGCAATTTCGAAAGGCTACGTTTCATTGGTTTTTATTGTATAGGTGTATGAAGTTAATTAATTTTAAACACAAAACCCTCTTTTTTGAGCCTCTGGATGAGATTAAAAAAAAATGCTAAAACAGGTATTTCTTTATTTTTATTATTAAGTATTTATTCTGAGTTTCATGATTCTAGAACAATCTAATTTTCTTTTTTCATACAAACTTTAACCCCCCTTTTCACCCCCTTTTTCCAAAATTTTCCACAATTTCTGTAGCCTATATCCTATTCTGAATTTATTGGAATCGATTTGTGAACATTTCATTAATATCCGTTCAGTAGTTTTTACGTGATGCTCAGTCAAACAAACAAACAAACAAACAAAAATTTTAAAAATGGTTTTAATATGTTCAGTTACCGATTTTAAGTCACCCTGGTCGGTTTTTTTTTTAAATCTTCAATGTACAGATTTTTTGGTCTCAACGATTTTATTATATGTATAGATACATGCATAATATAGTAGAGAACACTGATTGCACCCTTGCAAAGCCCTAAGGTCGCTAGTTTTGCATAACAAGCGATTGTTTAGCGATAGCGATCGATCTTTTAATTTCTCATATAAGTACCAACATCTATGTTTTTTCGTGGAACTTTGAATTGCCGGTCTAAATATTAGGAAAACCTAAGAATATTATTAAATCAAACTTCCCATGTGATAAAAATAACAACGTCAATATATTTTAATTTTATTTTATTGATAAAACATGTGGCTGATTTACAGTAACCGTTATAAATGATTTAAGATTCTAACAATTCAACAACTATTACAACAAAACTGTAGTCCACAATACGCCCAACCGGACCGGATCGCTTATAAGTTTTTGTTACAAATTTTATTGTTAATACAAGCTTTTTCCGTCTGTACTAAACTTCTGTTACAACTATATACTTGCATTATCAGTTGGGCGTATAGTAAGACTTTATTAAAATATTTAAATTAGTTCTACAGTTAGGTGGATTGTGACCTGGTCCTTTGCAAGCTCATTATAATGTTATGTAGTTTCTTTATATCAGATTTTTTAAACTTAATTACTAAAGCATTTTCATTATAGGCCAAGAGATTTGAGTGTTATCGATCTTACAAAATAAAACAATACTTGATTGTACCCGTATTCATGTATGCAATTTCCACTTTGCTCTGGAATACTAATGTCAGTGAAACCATTTCCAAGACTCAAACCACACGCTGAAAAACTAAAGAACTCCAACGCTAAAATTTCTTATTGCAGCTGATGACCGAGAAACGGCTTAACCGATTTAATAAATATTTAAAGAACCACCGATAGAAAATCCTTTTTCAAATAGAAATATCCCCGTCCAAACTATCCATTTAAGAGCTACGATGCCACATAGGTACAGACACACAAACATAGCTTTAACTTATAACACCTCTCTTTTTGCGTTGCGCGTTAATAAGAAGATATTTTAATAATAATAGGCATTTTTTACCGGATTTCGTCAATGTAATATCAAAAAGAGTTCTTCCAATAACCTTTGTTTTTAACCCCCGACGCAAAAAGAGGGTGTTATATGTTTGACGTCGACGTAGATGTGTGTGGGGGTCTGTGGCGTCGTAGCTCTCAAACGGATGGACTGATTTCGATGCGGTTTTTTCATCCGTGAGCCAGTTTCCTGGCGGTGGTTATTAGCCATCTTTGTTTAAAATTGCTGTTTGAAGAGCATCTGCTGTTTTCCAAAATGATGTTAGGCATTTTTAGCACAAAATTGAATTATTTTTTAATTTTCCTCGATTTTTTGTTATTGCAATAAGCAATTAAAACATTGTAGGTAATTTAAACAAAGAAAGCGATTTTTAAATTCATAATTCAAATAAGATAATAGTATGTACAGTCAATGGTATAAACATATATGTAGGTACGTTACCAAGATGTCAAAAACATCTATACACTGACACGTCACAACCAATAAGGTCGGTGACACATATATATGACTTGATGGCTGCACTGCATCGATATTTATGCCCTCGACCGTACATAAACATAAGCAGTCGAATGAATGAGTTAACACTATGACATGTTTATTCAGTTATTTTAATAAATTGCATCATTTTAAGTGAAAGTAGGTATTTAAAAAAATATATTTTATTCATAGAAAATGCATTGTAACCTTCTTAACACTATACCCTTTTATAAGTAAGGCTTTGACATCACACATATTCGTCAAATACACCAATTTAGTTTCTAAACCTAAAGCTTTATCAAAAACGCAGCCACTTCTATCTTCTCCTTCTATGGAATGGTTTGTTTTAATAAAAAAATATAAGTCTTAGGAGTAGCGCTGCTGCATTATTTTATTAAGACAAGTTTATCAAAAATAACAATGTATGTAGGTACCTAGTCCCATGGATATTGAATACATATATAAGTACACTTAATACGAAACCATGTGAATTTATTTCAACAAACGCCGACTTGTGGTACTTTACTATGTTTTGTGATTCCCCTCGTGATTAATTAACAAGCATTATGCCTTCTGTACTTAGTTTTTAAGTCTGGATGTAGGTACTCAATTTCCTGTCCCCTACAAGTTTTTTCCAACTTGTCTACAAACCAAGTCCTTAAATATAGTTATTTTAGTGCACTTACGCAAACATTGTGTAAATCATCTCAAACTTCGTTCATTGTCGATTATCTAAGTCGTAGTACCCGCAACATTTGATCTCGAGGATTTTACGTAGGTATCCTCAAAAAGACACTACTGATTAGTTCGTTGATTTTGGCTTAATATAAGTATCATTAGATACGCCTTACACTCGGGCCATACAGCTACGAAATGCCGATAAATTGTAAAATTCCAATAAACATTACAGATGATTAATATTAGGTCGGTGTATAATTCACCAATTTAATCTTACACAAATGAAAATGCCTTTTTACAAACAACAGTTCAAAATGCATGCTGGAGTAAGTAGTAGGTTTACCGCTGTACATTGCTCAGTTTCAAGAATGCGCCGAGTAAACGTTCTTTTAAATAAAGTATATAAAAGGCACTGTATCTATGGGTTTCATTCCATGGCTTCGTCCTTCACTGTGGGGTCAGGTTCTTCAATTTCTCCCAAAGTCCCGTCCCCGCTTCTTTTGGCTCTGCTTATAATCATCGCAGAAGTGGCCATTTTCACTGAAAACGAATGAAAATTTTAGTAAAAGGCCCATTTATTTGTAATTGATTTTAGAACATAGTCTTTGCCACAAGAATTTAATTACGTATTGTGTCCGCCTCTTTAATTTAAAACGCGCCAAAGTTAAACATAGTTTATTGTTTCAATTTATTTGAAACATTTCGGAAGGCAATTTAAGCACTGATATTGGTAACTAACTATTTTATTTTAAGGATGGTATAGAAAATACAGACTTTGTATTTAGTAGACATGTTCTTTGTAGATCACGTAGGCGTCATAAGAAGAGATTTTTCGAATTTCCCACTGAACAAAAGGATGGAATAAAAAATAATGGAAATGAATGTCCATGTCAGAAACGGGCTTATTTTGTGGAGGTAAGTAGGTAGTACGAGATCCTTAGTACTAAAGCACGACACGCATTTGATTGGTTTTTGAACATTTTTGATGGGAGAGCGGAAGTAGTTTTAGCGCAAATTTTGATTCTGCGCGGCGTGGACGAAGTTGCGGGCAAAAGCTAGTCTAATATAAGGGGCGTTTGAAATCGCATTTGCCATATCTTTCTAACCGCGTAGTGTGCCGTTCGACGAAAATGTGATTTTGATTTCAAGCACGTTAGACAATACAATACAATACAATACAATAACTCTTTATTAAACACCACATTTAACAACCAAAACAGAAAAAGGTATACAGAATATTACAAGGTAACAAACAATAGGCGGTCTTATCGCTACGTTATATGGCACCTGATAGCGAAAACAAACCTTGTGCTAAAACAAAATGACAAGTATCTAACGGGGTTCAACTGTAACAGGGGCCTTAATTTCGTTTTTTTAATTTTAATAAAGTACAGTTGATCAAGTATAATTTCTACATCACTTTCCCATGCCTTAGAAAAAGACAACAATAGATTGAATATTAGGATGGTAAAGAAATTCCTTGGTCGACTACATATTAAGTGTATCTCCCTTGTTTAAGGTTAGGTGATACTTACAATTATAAGCCCATCCGATTTTAGCGAAGGCGTCGATGAACCCCGTGGATATGTTGATCCTCCCCAGTTCCGAGGTGCGGTAGTCCCACGGGAAGACGTGGTGGTAGTTGTGCCAGCCCTCGCCCAGCGCTGCTAGGCTGACTAGAACGTTCTCTGTAGACTTTATAAACCTGCAAGGAATAATACAAACATGTTCTAAATGCTTAATCTTCCTTTGAAAGTATGAAAAATACTAAAACGTTGAACAGAATCACTACTCTATGGTCTATTATATTTTACGGATGAGGTAATTTAAACAATATTTATGCGTGGTTAAGCCTCTGGAGTAGTAGGCAGTGATTATATATTAAAACTATTCGAATCTTCAGAGTTATAGCTGTGGACTGTTACAATTTGTCTAAGTCAGGACATGCCTCCCTGGGTTCCCCGTGGAATCCTCAAGACGCAACAGAACTGTTATTAAGACGTAATTTATGTAAAATCTTGCAATTAAGGTAGGCATGGCTAAGTCCCTTGCCGTTTTCGGATTCAGAACTTACTTGGTGGTCGAGATAATTAAAGCAATTTAATACGTGTAAGAATCCCTACCTGTCATAAGGTTTGTTGCCGCACAGATGAGCGAAGCTGTTCACACAGAAGGCGATGTTCAGCGTGATGGTAAACCTGGTGACGAAGCTGATCACGAAGCTGTTCGCCAAAGTCTCGTTCCAGCAGTACCAAGGCACCCACACTGGCAGCATCACATTCAGCAGAGCGAACATCGGAATGAAGTATCTGGAGAAACAAATAAAAAAACTTGTTAAAGTATATGTATAAATCATTTTTTTTATTAAAAATGAGAAGTTGGATACCAGAATTAGTTAAAACAAAACAAATTAGTTTAACCAGGATGTAACCTTGCTTTAAGTTTTTATTAGGTATTACTTATCCCAGAACATGGTTATATCTACCTGAGTAACTAAATAAACTCGTGGCCAATGCGGCATGAGACTGAAGACTAGTAAACGGAAGTGGACGACACTATTAGGTGGACAAACAACATGTTCTGCATTATTGGATACAAATTCTACAATGGCGTACGATCATCTTTTTCTGGAGTGTTTAAGTGATACCTAGTTCATAAAAAAAGTCATTAAGCCTCACTTCTTCTGCCACTTGACTACAGGATCTGCGTCTAAGTCCAGCGAGGTCTTGCGCAGCGCCGCGCGGCGGTCTTCCACGGCTGGGTGGGGAGTGAGCACCAACCAACCGACGTGGGCGAACCAGAACCCCCGTCTGATGTCGTGGGGATCAGCTGCCGTCTCCGTGTACTTGTGGTGCACGCGGTGATCCAACGCCCATGTGTAGATGTCACGCTGAAGACAAGTGAAATGGCCTTGTTAGTTCCCTAATGTTGAATAATGATGGATAAAAACAACGAGCCGCAATTCATGCGTTGTTGGGAGCCACTCTGGTCTCGTATAAAATTACCTAGTTCTAATGTAAAGTTCGGTCGAATGGCGTTTCGTATTGTTTTTAAAGAAAATTCAAAAGTTGTTTAAAAAAACTTACAGTATTCTACAAAAATCAGCTAGTTTGAATTATTAACATTGTAGGTACCTTACGTAGGTAGGTTTCATAATGTTTAACAATAAGTCCAAAATAAATTTAATGTGACTGATTTCTTTAAAAATCGGTAGAGTTACCTTATTGAGGATAATTTAAAAATATTATTATGTATTATGTACTCTGTTTAAACTAACTATTAAAAAAGGAAACCTTGTTTGTTTGTATGTAGGAGGTAATCTTTGGAATTACATAGAACCGTTCCAAAAAATTATATCACTAATAGAAAACTGCATTATAGCTTTGATCTACCTACTTTTTATGCCAGGAAAGTGCATAGTTTTCGTGGAACCAAGACTAAGTTAGTTTCAAATAGTTTACTCGTAAAAATAGACCATGGCGCATGGTTTATCAAAAGCAAATAATGTAAACAGGGTGATGCAGTTTCGAACGATAATTATTTTATTTTATCCTAAACGTACCTTGTAAGTATTTTCATGGACATCATTACATTACATTACCTATATTTTATCACCATGTGATAGATACTGGTTATACAAGTCTGGTCAATCGTCAAGGCTGACTGACGAGGGGTCAAAAGGAACAATTGACTCCATTTGCTGCTGAGGCCTGTTTGTTTGCGTCACCTAATTGTTTTAAGTTAAATGCTGTATTGAGATGAGACTATGATGTTGCAGAGGCAAGAGTTAAAACGTTAGTATTAAAAATAGTGGCAAAGAGTTAATTACTAATAGTGAGCGAAAGTCTTTGTCTCGGCGCTAAAGGCCGATAGCCGAAATAGTACCGGCGCGGGTTGGAGGTTGGACGGACTCGGGCCCGCAAATTAGCTGTGAGGGGACGCTGCCCTATCCCGCAGCGCATTTCTGATTTTCTTCCATCTAGATAGCAGAGTTCGCACACTAAAAGTATTTCTTACGCTGTGACCATTGTGTTTCATTAAAAAAACTATTGAGAACATGCCACAGCACAGCATGCCTTTAGTTCGGGGCTCATAGTGTTTCCCCGTTTGTCATAAACTCATTGTCCGAATTTAGGTTCGGCCGAAACCGAAACTTAAGAAGATGATTCTAGGGTATAATTTTTAACTGACGTTCACGAAGCTAATATTCGATCAATTGATAGTTTAAGAGCTCTAAAAGTGAGTTTCTATTCTTCCTGATGTGGAACTAGCCACTCCACTTAAACCCGAAACCGAAAATTCGGTATAATACCTACATAGGTTCAAATGTTTCGTTTGACCTAAGTAATTACAACTCTGTTCTGTTTTTTTTGGGTATCGTAAGTTATTCAGGAATAATAAAAAATACTTAACCTCACCCTACTCCAGATGATAAACAATAAAGAAGTCGTAAAATCATGCTTGGCAACAATGTACAATTATATCAATTATACATATTATAAAACAAAGTCGCTTTTCGCTGTCTGACTGCCTGTCCCTATGTATGCTTAAATCTTTAAAACTACCTACGCAATGGATTTTGATACGGTTTTTTAATAGATATAGTGATTCAAGAGGAAGGTTTGTATGTATAATTCTACGCAGACGAAGTCGCGGGCAGAAGCTAGTCAATTATATAAAACACGTAAGATGATACGGCTATGGCTCAACCGTTAGGAAGGTTTACCCATAAATCATTTCCGTGTATTAAATAGGACTGCTCGCGTGTTTTGTTTCAATTAAATTCTCACATCAGAAATAACAGATTTAACCTGTGTTCTTGACTTGGGTGTCAAATAATTACAATTAGTATAATTAATATTGAACTGAAACAATTAAATGTCGTCCTTAAGTTACGTAACCTGAAGATTCGGTAAAACCGTCATCTTAGTTAAAACGGAAAATACGTGTACCGAATTAAAGAAACCAATAAAAATCGTCTGAATAACGTTAGTGAGTGCCTTTCATGGGTTAATTTTTATGTACTTAAAACAAAGATTTAATAAAAAAATATTTACAGAAAGCTAACGGACACAGATTATAATTAAGTTTAATGTGGAAATTAACTATATAGAGAGCAATAACAATAAAGACAGTCTTTTTATCATACCAAGTCGCCTCATTTGACAAATTACGATGAGCAATTGAAAGATACCTTTATCTAAAGTAGGTAGGCTTATAGTATTATGCATTACCATGCCAAAAGAAATTAAAAACGAGATAAATCAAAATTTATTTAATAACCGACCGTTTAGGAAATTTTCAGTAATAAGTAAACTAAGAAATATTTATAAGTATATTTAAATTTCTAAACGAGACTGAAAATTAGAACACAGAAAAATCCGAAAAGTAAAGCAATGGCCGGGAATCGAACCCGGATCCTCGTCATTCCGTGACGCGTGCTATACCCTTACACGAACCATAGCAGGTGGGTACGCCTTCAAATTTTTCTATCTGTTACCAGCTGTCACGTGACCTTGTTACTGTTACATCATTCAAACAGATGACGGTTGGCGGCAAAAATTCGCATAACGCACAGGCTTGGTTTACTTGCACTTGAGTAGCGGAGTGGCAAGGTAAATATTTTTTGTTCGTTAACGCAGTGTAGGAACTCGTAAGTAGCTCCTGTGGGGGCTTAAATGGAATGGAACACTAATATGGATCGCAGTTTACATAAAATATTGTTTATTTCTTTTAGATACCCGCTAATGGCTCGATAGCCCAAGCCTAATTGCATCGTGATAATAATAATTGCCGCTGTATTTTTTTTATTCTAGCACAGTCTTGCCAAGCCGTCCTACAGCACCATGATACTATACTGTTTCCCATTTTGAACGCTTAACTCGTCAACAACAACAAGCTTGTTCGCAACTTCGTCTGCGCCTCGCGGAGACTGGGAACGTTATACTATCCCGGGTCAACGGGTAACCAAAGCATGTTAATATGATTTAGTGTGGGTTCTTTATTGGTGAAAGACTTTTTAATCAATTGAGAAATTGCAGAGATTACTTATTCCTCTGCATACATACGAACACACGAACAGACTCAGTTTACCCCTTCATTGTAATTTTATAGACAAAATATACACAATAATATATACATTGAAAAACATGAATACCTGGGACTAGTTATAGACGAAATTATGCATGAAGTGGTCTGAGCACATCGAGGGTGTATGTGATAAGCTACGAGCGATTCTGTCGAAAATCTGCGTAGTGAAATATAGAGTTCCATCCAATACTGTCATCATTGTACAAAGAGCTAGCGGATTCAATAATAATTTATGGGCTTAGCAGTCACGGTCTCACATACATAGTCAGACAGAGATAGACAGGATTTATGAGATTAAGAAAAAGTTTAAAAACGAATATAGGGAATTATTCTATCACTGTATGGGGAACCCCATACACGTACATGGTAAGTATGCTATTTTAGTTGAAAACTTATATACTTAGTAAAAAATTTTAAAGATAGCGAAGGTAGCATACTGATAAAAATACGCGTACCTAGGGGTGAACAGAACTTCCTCAGTACCTACACCGCGTCATCAGAACCTGTCTAGGCGTCTTCGGTGTAAAGTTCCATATTTGTACAATCAGTTGGCATTGACGGTCAATCATTCTGAAGGAAGACAACTTTAAACAAATACTTAACCAAAACCTTTTGGGTACATTAAATATACTATTAGAAAGTGATACTCTTAAAATTAAAATGTAACTAAACATATTTGTTGATCAACCTGTACCTATTGTTGACGACGAGTTGATTTGTTTGCCTTACCCTGGCCGGCCAGGCGCGGCCGGCCGGGCGGTAGCCGCCGGGCAATATAAAATAATAGCTAATAGCTTTATAAAATAATAGCTAACAATAAAAAAGCAACAGCAAAAAAGGAGGGTTTTATTTTGTTCTCCGGTATGAGTTCTATTGTGAAGGAGCAGCATAAGATTTAAACTTGTATTAGTTTGTATTTTGCTGTCTGTATGTAGTTTTTTAACAAATAGAGAATTTGTACATACATGCATACATACATACACAAATCACGTCTTTATCCCTTACGGGTTAGACAGAGCCTAAGGTAACAGGTACCGAGAATTTATTTTATTATTATATGGAATAAGTAAATCTTACAATGGTAACTCTATTGATTTTAAACGAAGGCAAATCCATCAATCTAATTCGCACTCATTATGATTGAATTGAAAGCCCATCGAGGGAATAGGCGGAAATCATAGGAATCATGTTATAGGCGATGAGGTTAGCAACCATCACTATTTTGATTTCATTTTTCACCTATACCTACGCCCACAATCTTGCTAAATGTGGCCTGTAGGTATCTGTTACCTTAAGCTCGTGATTACGTGATTTGTGTATGTGTATGTATGAAAAGCCGTGGTAGCCTAGTGGTTTGACCTGTGGCCTCTCAAGCAGAGCGTCGTGGGTTCAAATCCCGGGCGCGCACCTCTGAGTTTTTCGGAATTTATGTGCGAAAATTACATTTGAAATTTGCCATGAGCTTTTCGGTGAAGGAAAACATCGTGAGGAAACCTTGCATACATCTGCGAAGAAATTCAATGGTGTGTGTTAAGTTCCCAATCCGCACTGGGCGCGCGTGGGAACTATAGCCCAAACCCTCCAATACACGGAGGAGGCCTATGCCATGAGGCACGCCGAATTACGCGACAATTTAATAATAAAAACAACAACAACAACAACAACAAAAATGAAATTGTACCGAATTCGGAATAAAAAGGCTATATTATTATTATATTATTATTATGTATGTATGATTGAATGGCTGTTAAATTTCATATAATTTACGATGAAAGCTTTAGTGATTTTAACCTTAACAACGTTATTTTGTAACGTAGAATCACATCACATTTTTTCTAAGCTCGTGGCTACGATCGGAGACAACTTTTAGAAAGTTACGAACTGGGTGGAAGGGCCGAGGGCAACGACCTTTGATATGTTACCTTCGAGAGACTTTACTACGTCCCTAATAATCTATCCGAACGGCGCTAGCCTCATAACTTTCGTTGTTTTGGTTAAAAAGTCTGCATGAGTGCTTTAACTAACAAAATATGGACTACTAATGTCTGAAATAAACTCATAAAAGCAATCAAACTCAGTAAAGCTTAAAAACCTGGCTAAATGCGCGTTGTGCCACGCGCCGAGAAGGGTTTCGTACTAATGTAAGTACAGAAATGCGGCAAATATTTGGTATATTATTACTCGTTAACTTGCAACGCTTATAAAGCTGTGATATTTTTCCTTGTGATCTTTTTGAAATATTAATTACTAATCCAAAAGAACCATTTAGCCGGGAAGCCAGTGTTGTTAGCATTTCGAAGCTTAAAATTTCCTCAAATAATATCCGAAAATCTTTTCGGAAACCTGCAATATTTTGGCAAGACTTAATACGGAGTGTTTTTCAACGAATAAATGTATGACAGATAAGACAGATAAGTAAGTGCACATTACTAGGGTTAAAATTGGCCCATTTTAACTAGGTGGAGCTACTTTATTAATCTTTCTCAATCAAATGGAAAGTACTCTAGAAGTATTCAAAACGTATCTTCTGTTAGAAGTCATAATAATAATTTCATCTTGATACCCGACGAATTCCCGAGAAAAAGGGTCTCGACAGACAACCGGATAGCGAAGTGATTTTATAAGGATTCCTTTTCAGGTACCCCCGGCACGATGAATATGCCTATAATTAGTTTACTAGTACCAAAAATCTCTTAGCTGAGTCGCGAACAAAAGGACACCGTGAAACTATAAAGGTTTTTTACCATTTTGACTACGGAATCCCGAAAAACCGATTCCACGTCTGGCTCTGGGCTACATATTGTTTCTTTATTTTCACTAAGCATGAGTAACGAGGGAGCTGTCGATGTCCTAATCCAGAAGATAAGGTATTTTACAGCTTAAACGACAGACGTCGTATCGACCACAGCAAGATTCGTATGTCTGTTTACTAAGCCGCATGCCCATTTAGCCGTCTACATGACTCTGAGGAGATAAACTGTTTGAATCCTAAGAAGTTGAACCAATTGGATCGAGGCACAGAAATAATAATAAGATAATTAGAAATGTCACCGTTTCCTTCCATTCTATTCCATTTCCTCTTAGATTCTATATTTATGCACATGTGTTTATCTACAATACATATTATTTTCTCATGCATACATACACATACACAAATCACGTCTTTATCCCTTACGGGGTAGACAGAGCCCAAGGTAACAAGACCTACAGGCCACGTTTAGCAAGATTGTGGGCGGTTACAGTTAGTATAATTTATTTGTAACTAGCGACCCGCCCCGGCTTCGCACGGTATATTATGCATGTATTATACATATAAACCTTCCTCTTGAATCACTCTATCTATTAAAAAAATACGCATCAAAATCCGTTGTGTAGTTTTGAAGATATAAGCATACAAACGGACTTGGGGACAGAAAAAGCGACTTTGTTTTATACTATGTAGTGATTGCTTTAACATAATAGAGTATAAAATATTTATTTTTGAACTACTACAATACACAACAATTACTCGACGACGCTATAGGATATCTATAGTCCCAACCTTACCACTTACAAATGTTTTGGCACTTTGAACTTTCTGGGTGATTATTCCTGCAATTTGAAATATACTCATCACGCCTATAAATATAATTACGTTTGGAACAAGAATATGAGAGACTAAGACAGATTCTAAAGGTTCCGTTGTCCTGGTTCTACTCACGACCCCTTACTTGAGAGGTCATAAGCAAACTAGCGCACTGTTTTAATTAATTAGTGTATATTGTGTAAAATCATTGAAACACTTCGATACATTCGTACTGTTCTTGTGTTTTTAATTAAATGTAAGTGTTTAATATAGCTTTGGCTATAAACCGCAGCAAGCTATTCGAAGTCAGCTGGACTGTAGCTTGATAGCTCGGGGACATGCGACCGGCATGTGGGTAATGACTTCTAGCTAATGTAATAACTAACAAAAGGTCAGTAACCTAACCTATATACGAAAAACGACATCGTTACCCGTCACGTTCAAATTACGTTAATTGACGAAGGAATGACGTAAATTTTAAGCAAATTTGTCTCAACCGAAAATAATACACCGCTTCAATTTGGAATTTGGTTTTTTAACAAAAAGAAATGGTGGATGCGATTGTGATTCCGAGTGCGTTAGACAAAAAAGGCCTCTGTATTTAAGTGGTTGGCATGAATTAGACTGTCAATATAATCGCAATACTAGCATGTCAATATAGGATCGTGGATTTCAAACTACCGGATTAGTGATATGGATCGCGATATGCGTGGAGCACACGATAATATTGACCGCTTGCTCCATGCCTATGGCCTATGCCTATCTTGCGTGTTATGAAAATGTCATATATAACTGATTTTATATCAAAATTGAATTTGGCTAAACCAGCCAGTCTCGCATGTTGCCAATCGGCAGTTACGTTTCACGGAAGCGATAATGGTGAGTTGCGGAAACCCGAGCAATCAAAAAATTTACGCGGCCAATAGAACATAGACATTTTAAGAAATACGTAGATGTGCCGATCGTGTTTAAAAATGTACACTCTCCGTTCTCATAAATCACGACGTCGTCAATTTCAATACAAGATGTCTAAAAGTTCTTCCGCAATATTACAGTAAAATGCCATTTAAAATAGGTAAAAGTCTAGTACCTAAATCTCTTCGTCTTGTCACATTTCGAAAATAAAGCTGGTTAATACATACATCATATTTTATTGAATCAGGCGTTACTTTGCGGAGGTCCATTTCAATGAACAAAAAATTTACCTTGCTACTCCGCTACTCACGTGCAAGATAATAATAATAATAATAATAATATAATATCTTGGGACAATTGACACCAATTGACCTAGCCCCAAACTAAGCAAAGCTTGTAATATGGGCACTAGACAACGGATAAACATACTTATATAGATGAATACATACTTAAATACATATTAAACATCCAAGACTCGAGAACAAACATTCGCATTTTTCATACAAATATCTGCCCCGACCGAGGATCGAACCCGGGACCTCAAGCTTCATAGTCAGGTTCTCTAACCACTGCCTAACCAAGCCTGTGTGTTGTACAACGTTGGTTTGCATGTGTAGGTAACATTTGTGTTCATTAAACTTTGATAATGATCCCGTAGAGGGATCGAAACGCGTCAGTGTTTGTGTGGTGTAAGGGATAATTAAGTTTGTGGGATTTATATGTGTTTTATTGGCAGCAGTGGAGGGAGGGTTGCATGAAAAACATGTATATTTCACACAGGCTTGGTTATCTTGCACGTGAGTAGCGGAGCGGAGTAGCAAGGTAAATTTTTTGTTAATTTTTTGTTCATACATCATATTTATTTCAGTTGAACTTAGTGCTTAAATATTATTTCATAATTTGTACTAAGGGTTCTGCTCTGCAAGTACATGTGTCCAATTACAACTTCAACATCATGAACCATTGTTATTTTAAGCCGTTGTTGAGATATGTTACCATGACGTCTTTGAATCGCATTAAGACGTCATGGTAAGGCCCCAGGGCTCGAAACATCGGGATTTAGCTTTAACTCGTATCAGCGTTTAAGCGTTTGAGTATTATTTTAATGTACGACGATTACTCAATAGCTACTCAATAAGTGCTATGATAATTGTAAACAGTTTTAAACCTAATTATTTATTATTTAATATGTACTGTTATAAATAAAATAGTTTTAATGTTCGTAAGCGCTAGTATAAGACACAATTATAAAACACGTCCGTCACAGAGAGAGAGAGGGAAAACGAATTGTCCCTCGAGTCGCGGGCGCAGTCTGCGCCCCGGTCCTTCTTTCATGACGTCAATGACGTCATGGAACTGGCGGCAAGGCTCACGTACCTAACAGTACAAAACATGAAAACATGATTTGGCACAAAACATGAGTTTACTAATGTCTCCGCGATATTCTGATCTTCCAAAAGTTGCATTACTTATAGAATCGTCGCGCCGTTTGATCGGAAGTCTATGCCATTACACTTAAATAAAAGTCTAGGAACTTTTTTTTTGTTTTAAAAAGTTAGCAGTTGTGGTGTTCAGTAGCGAATAATGTAATGGTTGTAATGTGGTCTCTGCCACTTTTGAAACATAAATATTTACAACCCCGCTGGGGCACACAAACGCAGTGACGATATCAATAATCACCTAAACTTTATGTTGTTCATATCAAAGCGTAGGTAATACAACTTTATTGATGTAGTAAGGTAGGTCGGGCAGTAATAATTGTACTTTACGTCAGTCAGGGTCTAAACGTTTCTTCTTATCGCTTAGAGAACCTCATTTTATCTGACCCAGTGAGCACTGTTAAGCAAGTCGCGGTCACTCGTGCTATCCTAACTGGTCACAGCCAGGTTATGAAAGATATCCACATATACATATAATAGATATATGTAAGTTGTGGAAAGTTTCCAAAAAGTTAGAATAATTTTCGGAAATTTCTGTGAAAATTCCAAAAGAATTAGGAAATCCTCGTGTTGGAAACGGAGAGTTTTAATTTCCAAATAAAAAAAATAGTTTTTTGAAATTTTCCTATACTTATTAACTTCCCTAAAAAAATTCCATCGGCATAGCAGTTTATGCCAGTTACGTAGAAAGTGGCGACCTTATTTAATTTATACTCATTTATGTCGGAATTTAATGATTACCTTAATTTCCAGCCTATGTATGTCACAGCGCTGGGCACTGTACACAAAGAGATGTACTGAAATCCCCACGTCGACCTAATGTGGATTGCAAACTTTGCACGTGATAATCGTAGACGTGGAAAATGTTAATGCCTCATACCTGTCCTGTGATGGTGAAAAGCAGAGCTAGTATCACTCTGAGCGGCGTCCGCGCCTGGTACGCCCGATGCGACCACAACCTGTGCACGCCGGCCGTGATGCCGAAACCCGAAGTGTAGATTGTGAAGAAAACTGAAAATAAATAGTTCAAATGAAACCGACTGTTACTGTTAGTACATAATCAAGGCTGAGAAAGAAGTGTTTTCAGCATAAATAATTTCAATACGATGACACGATAATTCGACCAAATTATGACAAAAAAAACCAGATAGAGACGCGCCAGAAACTTAATGCAAGAACAAAATGAGTTTGAGAAATGTTGTGTCGGGCCTTTGCTGTGGCGCGAGGGGTGTGTAATGATTGATATAAAAATATTTAATATATTTTCTATCGATATATCAACATTTGATATAATTTCAAAGGGTATAATCACTCATTGTGTATAATAAACGTTTGGTATAATTTTAAAATATATAAATTTATTTCGTATATTTATCGTTCGGTATAACGCTTATTTCTTATAACGATTATATGGTATAACGCTCATTTTATATACAAAAATATTTTTTATAGCAGTTCGTTTTTGTTGGGGGACGCAGTTTAAACCTAACCTAACCTACTTTTTGATAGCAGTTCGTTTTGTGATTATGTCTCTAATACATTATATCAATAATGGTTATGCCAATTGTTGTATTTTATATAAAAATAACGTTATACCATAAGTTCATTATAGGAAATAAGCATTATACTTAAAGAATGTTATATTAAATGATATTATATCAAATGATCATTATAAGAAATGATAATTATGTCATATGTAAATATATTAAGTGTTGTTATATGATTTAATAATTATATCAAATGAGCGTTATTGCTACTAATATTATACCAAAAATTTTTATATACATCGTTACGCACCCGTGGCGCGAGTGGCGCGACTCCTTCTAGGTAATGAAGGGCGTTTCGTCTTTCGTTTCTGCTGACTCTTATTTCCTTGTATTACAAATATTTGTCGTGTTCGGGTAGATTTGAATATGGAACGTCAACGCCACCTAGCGGCACGCTTGACGGAATCTACGCAGCCCAGTTGGCGGGGCGAGCCTACGTCGTAGTCGGTAGGCGGGCGGCCAGTTCAGTTGATTGCGATTGCGAGCTGCCGTACGGATGACAAGACCGAAAGAGCCTTTGTGCGTGTAGAGACTGTCTTCCGTTCCGTAGTGATTAAGTGTGTGATAAAGTGTAATTCCTAAATCTAATAATAATTTTGCGTGAACTGAAGATTTAGAATAAACTGCGATTAAATCGTAATTGTGTATCCTGGTATTGTTATTTAAGCCGACATAACCCCACATCCGCCCACGTTACTAAAAGAAAATGGAGAACAATAACGAAGGTAATCTCAACCTTCCGTTAAATTTAATAATATGAAGAGAGTATTTGCTTTAGAAAATTCACGAGTTATCCGCAAAATTAACATAATATTCTAGAAACAGTTCAACCGGCCACTAATTACGTTTCAACATTTCTTTAAACGTGAAACATACGGATACAACCCTATAGGAACAATAAGTAAATTAAATCAACTGACGAGAAAGTTTTCAAAAACACTGACGTATGTAGGAACTCCAATCCTTAGCTAAACTTTATGTATATATAAATTAGAGATCGTATGGTTTTACGGTTCGCATAAAAAGGAGAATGACTTAAGTATTTATTTCTCTTAATTTAATGAAATTATATACCTACCTTTTCTTGAATTTATCACTCTTCCTTTCAGACAAAATATTATTAACAGATAACAGAGAAAAACTTCTAGCTTTTTTAAGTAACTAGACAGCGGTAAAAGGTGAATTTAATTTTTTCATCAGTTGAAGTTTAAAAGTATAGAAGACAGTTCAAAATAAATTGCGACTTTCAACCAAAATTATTTTCTTCTATTATATTTTCTAAAAACTGTGTAATTTAAAGTCTTACGGAGAGAATTGTTTTTAAAGTTGTGAGAATACAATGTAATCAGCTTGAAGAAGAAGAAATACATTTACTGACAAAAATTCGACACAACACAAAAAGTAAAATAAAAATCTTAAACATTAACAAACTACAAATAAGTGCCGAATATTGCCAAAAGGGCCACATTCAGCATGGCGCTGCTGCTGAAGTAAATAATATTAGAATTTGAAACTAACGTTATTTTGGAGTTTTTTTCTTCAATATAATTATTATAAACCTCTTTTTATCCTGATAGTACGGGAAAAGGGAAATTTAAAATACTTATATACTACTCAAAACAATGCCTATAAACATACAACGCCACTACATATTATTATGAAATTCCTCGCGCTTGGTAATTTATCTATGCTTACCTACTATTCTAAAGTTAAATACTTTGTTCAAAGTCCGCGTCATCGTCAGCTATCATTAACAAATGCATACCAAAATAGTAAAATCTTCTATATACAGTGTCTTAGAACTTTTCTGGAATGTGTGTGGAATCATTTGTTACACCATCTGAAGAAACATTTAAAGGTGTATTCCCTCCAACCTTCACAACCACCTTTTCAAGACACAGTTTATTCTTCTGCAGTCTGGACTAGCAAAAGATCCTAGTATCCATTGATATCGAACCCATTAGCCGTCAACTCACTCATTATTATCAACAGGATCTAATTTGACTTATCGTTTATCGGAAATGGCGTGTTCGAGTATTTCGAGTATTTTGTCTAGTGATATTTATGTAAAATTGTCCATGACGTTCTGCTTTAATCAAAGACGAGTACGTTTCTCAAGTTGCTGCGAGTGACAGCCGCTTTCATCGCTTCGCATTACTCTGCATTGTTTTACATATGCCTGGAAAATGGGTGCTTTATTGTTGTTTTGGTAACAGCATAACATTATTACAAGCGAAACTTATATAATTCGTCACGAACTATACTGACAATCAAAAATAACGGGCCACTTTTCATACAACATTTTAAGGAAAGTGACCCGTTATTTTTGCTCGTCAGTGTAGAATCCGGTTCCTTTGCGAAAGCGCATGATATAATTAGCATCGTGTCGCTAATTTTGCTTGCTACACCCATTTTAGATTTACTTACTTCGAATTCTTTACTATTACGAGCGTGTTTACTAAATTTTGTAGCTGCACTGGCCACGGCAGATAAAACGTCGTTTTATTCAGTCAGAAAATAATAAGATAATAAGGTAACATAACAAAGTTCATAAAGACGAGTCTGTACGTGGTATGAAACATGTGCTCAAAGATCTGTTATGCATTGTTACGTGTTCCGATTTTTCTACTACTTTATTTCCTAAACATAATTCAGTAAACTAGGTAGTTTGGTGTAACTACGTTACATAAAGTTGTTCTAAAACTTGTTTAAATTTAGTTGAACTTATCCCGTAACTAACTTTCCATCACTGCTTGTTCATCATTACCTGTTCTTCGGAAGTAGACAGGAACTTTCGACGCCAATTATTAATTTGTTTTATTGGTTTAGCGTTAACAGTTTTAATCAAATTTCACTTGTGTTGTTTTTAGGATTCCCGACCTCAAAAAGAAAAACGGATCCCCTTGTAGGAGAACTCGAGTTAGAACTTCTATGCCAATAGGCTGTGGACCTACTGGACAGATTAAGTTATAACAGCGTCGAGCAACACAAACGTTTAACGTGTCTACATGAATTAATTTTGAATATAAATAAATCTTGCTTTGATACCGACTTTTCTTTCGATATGTCCCACAGTGCAGTTTGCACAATTCAGTCTTATATTCTTTTTTCGTTACTGTCCATATTTGGCTCGCAAAAATGCACAAGTGTCTTTAATTTTAACCTTATAGGTTCTGTTGATTCGCTACACGCTATTACATACGGAAACCTTAATCCCAGTCTAACTAGCATTTGACCGATTATCTTTCATTCGCGACGCTACCGTAACTTAGTCCTCTAGGTTGGCAACGCATCTGCAATCCCTCCGGGGTTGCGGGTATCTATGGGCAGTGGTGATCACTTACCATCAGGTTACCCACTTGCTCGATTGCCTTCCTATTTATATAAAATATAAAATAAAAAAACTTTTGACGTAATCTATAATCAGAGTGTTTTAAGTGCCAAGATTCTGCTTCACAAAACAAACTTTTATTGTGATAGAGTTACAGCTGTTCTTACTCATGGTTAAGAGACCAATCACGAGGCATAAGCATATTTAATGATACTCGAATTCCGTATTATTATTTGAATGTTATTAAATTACTCAATAAGTACTGCGACGTAATGAAATAGTGGGAGTTATTATGTTACGGAATTTTAATCATCATAAAGCATAAAAGTTGGAACAGACGTACCTGCCTATTATATAATTTTAGACCCGGAGTTTTTGACATTATAATCGATAGATTATAATATTACAGGAGTACGAAAAATAAACTACATAATAGGCGCCAGGGACTCGGAAACAAACAAAAAGATCAAATTTTCTTCAAATATTGAATTGTAAGAGAAACAAAACATTTTCCCCTGCAAAATGAAAACACTTAATAAAATCCTTGTCGTATACTGTCACATTCAATTAATAAATTGACAAAAGTAATAAGCACTGGCTATCGTCAGGCTAAGAATTTAGTAGCGCTCAAAGTATAGACGATATCGCTATTTGTATAAATTCATTTAAATCGATTCATAGAATTGGATTCGGTTGAGTAAACGCTAACAAATTACGGCTGACTGATAGCAATTTAACGAACAATTAATTCATAAAGAGGGGGCACTGAATATCTCAAACACCGATTTTACTTTCAAACAGTCTTTAGATTTGTGCTTTAGTAATAAAAAGGAGAACCATTTAGATGTTTCAATTTTTAACTTGTCGTTGAACAACGCTCAAGGCGTGACAACAAATATTTCGTATTGTTTTATAAAATGATGAGCAAATTGTATGGAATTCATCATGTAGATTTACTGATCCCATAATTTCCTATAATTGTCGCTAAGATGACTAGATTCTGAAGGCTGGAAGAATTTTAGGACAATGCGTTTAAAAAAAAATAAAAAAAAATTGTAAGTTTACATATTTAACTCAAGGGTTTTTAAAGTGTGTTTCCGCCAGAAGACAAAACCTATTTCAAATTCTTCGATAAAAGATGATCCCAAAAATATTGCGTGTTATTAGATAAGAACACTTGGTTCACACTCCCATGTATGCATTTTACATCTATAATATATTTTACGTCCGTCGTTTGCAAATAATGTTTCTTTTTATGAGATAGGGTGGCAATCTCTGGTAAGTTCGTAATAAAAAAAAAAAGCACGTGGGTGACCTG
Organism: Pandemis corylana; assembly: GCA_949127965.1. NCBI lineage: Eukaryota > Metazoa > Arthropoda > Insecta > Lepidoptera > Tortricidae > Pandemis > Pandemis corylana. The sequence goes on along the minus strand of OX421858.1, from coordinate 5,637,195 downwards.
ATAGTTAGTGAGCACAACCACCTATTGGACACCCGCAAGAGGATTTCAGATGCGCAGCCAACCTATAAGACTAAGATGAAATTCCTATGTGTCAGTCATTTCACCGGTTATTTTACTCTCCACGGCGGAACACAGCAGCGCAAGCACTGCTGCTTGGCGGCAGACCTTGGTCCGTCTTGCATTCTCACTCACTATTATGGGTTTGATACTTGCATCGGCCGATGGTACCCAAAGTCCGAATGCCGTTCTATAGGAACTTACTGTAAATGTAATGTAATGTAAACTATTGTGCAAAATAAGCATAAAACAAATACAATTCACAAACACTGATACATGCACAAAGGCAGTGTTGCGAACTCTTTGCCTTTTTTATGACGTTTATGTTTTTATAATTTGAATTTGATTTTGATATGACTTTTTGTCAGTTGTTAGTATTTTGCTGTTCGGTAGTACAAGTCTTGAGCTGAGGAACTGCTTTTCATTCGAATACATCCTTAATTATACAGTCCACTCATTTTTATCCGCTTCAGGCAGATTTAACCCTTTAAGGGATCTCTTCCAGACAACGTATCGTATCAGAGTATTGTATTAACGACGGACGAGTGAGTTTAAAAATGACAAAAGTAATATTGTCAAAATGAATTTACCGAATTTAGGGAGCAAGCCTAAGTTCTAACCGCATCAAAAGTAAGATCGAGTAAATGCTAAAGTTTGTAGCAACTGTCGGGATCTTTATTAACTGCTCGTAAATCGCTTAGAAGATACGTTTTGTTTAATTTGTTCCCCTCTAACAAGAGCCAAGCAAGCCATTTGAAAGAATTGTTTTATTGCTCATCGTTTGCTCTAATACTTTCATATAATACATACATACATTTTTCTTTGCTTTCATACCAAAAAAAAATATGACTAGTACACCGAATTTAGTTTAAGATGGATCAACATGGATTATCTCGTAAGTATCAGACAACCTTGTTAATGGTGTTCAATGGGATTCATTAAAGGATTTTCGAACAGCAATGAAACGCGATCTTGTTCATTCAATTTAAAAATCTGCTATCTATATTTCCTACTATTAGAATCGTGAAAATCTAACATAATTTTCCCATTTGTTGTTTTAAAATGTTTGACAAAACGAAAAAAATCTTTATATCAATCTTGAAAATAAATTGTTAGTGGCGTTAATTAATCGCGACGTATTTTTTTTTGCGTAAATTTTATTAAACCTATTTTTAAAAGATAAAACGACGAGCTCGTGGTATAGCTACACATTTTATGCTGGCAATTTTTTGTTTTTCTAGAGTATTAATCAGCACCGCTTTTAAATTAACGATTATCAGGTATAACAGAATTTGATAGGCAGACAGCGGAGCTACAGCTACAGTATTAGAACTACCAGTATGGCCGAGTTCATAACACGATTTCTTCGGCACCCGTAAGCAACCGTTAAAGGATCATGTTTTGTTTCGTTATGAACACAATAAGTTTGACGTTATTTTTTCTGGTTCGGCGATCGGCACGCGAGACTGATATTATTTATTACAAACTGCAATAAGGGCTAAGCTAATATTATCTTATCAGTTTCCATTAATACTTAGGAGTGGACGAGTGAAGTTTGTCAGACCGTTGCGGCGATGAGCTGGTACGGTTGCAAATTTCCTAGAAATACTACATACACATACACAAATCACGTCTATATCCCTTACGGGGTAAACAGAGCCTGAGGTAACAAAACCTAAAGGCCACGTTTAGCATGATTGTAGGGGTATAGGTGGAAAAAGGAATCAAATTAGTGATGGGTTGCTAGCCGCATCGCCTATAACATAATTTCGTCCATTCCCTCGATGGGCTTTTACCATCTGCGCGGGACGAGAAGCAACTGGTACATTCTATGTTTTTCCTTTGCTCCCAGACCAGCATGGAAGTAATACTAATAGAAATACTAATTCAACAAAATAAACTTTTAAACAATAAATGGCCGGAATCTATAAAACTCTCTAAAGAAGCAAACACAGTTTTTTTTGCTCTTATCCTACTAATATTATAAACGCGAAAGTTTGTAAGTATGCGTGGATGCTTGTTACTCTTTCACGCCAGAACGGCTGGACAGATCTGGATGAAATTTGGAACATAGATAGATTATTGTCCGGAAAATTACGTAATTCCTGCGGGATAGCGATAAACGAATTCTATGCAGACGAAGTTGCGGGCAACAGCTAGTTATTATATAAATAGGTACTTACCGAATAGAATTGTTAATAATTTCACCTTAAACGTTAATATCAGGTACAATCCGTATATTGACACTAAATGCAGCAGCACTTGTACTGTTAGATCAGGCCATCTGATCTTCGCCCTAAAGTCCATGGCTTCATATTTGTCAAGGTCAAACTCTGTATCAATATTTACTTTCTCACTAACACTGTTCACCGAATTGTTGTTATCGCACTGTGCACTGCTGTCCACTTTGTTGTTTAGAGGCATCAGCCTCATTTTAAGTTGGGTAGGCATGCCGTTGCACGTTTCGATGTTCTTCTGTGCGGGCGCCATTCTGTAATGAAAAAGGAAGTGTTAACTGCCTGGTTTAAGTACCTCGATCATATCAATTAGTCATCGGTGCTCTTCATGTATTTGTAGTAATGGCATTATCTTATCGCAGAAGGTAACCAAGGCGTAATTTTTTAATTTGCAAATTGAATCATGGCGGTTGCATTCGGTTTCAAACTAAACCTAACCTAACCTAAGATTGTGGGCGTGTAGGTGGAAAGGGGAATCAAAATAGTGATGGGTTGCTAACCGCATCGCCTATAACATATGATTCCTAAGACTTTCGCACATTCCCTCGATTGGCTTTTACCATCTGCGCGGGCAGAGAAGCAACTGCTTATGTTTTTTTCTTTACTCCCAGACCAGCATGGAAGAAAACCAAACCCTAACCTAAATTCCTAACCTAAAAAAGCCCTGTTTTATTCATTCGATGGAAAAGTAGCTACTTTGTGCACTGATGGCGGTAAGAAGGGGATTGCTAACGAGAGTTTGTTATCTCTGTTTGTTATACTGCCCGTGATACAAACAATGTTCTTCATCACATTTGCAGGAAAATAAAAAAAAGTAAAAAAAAAACAAACTCAGACGCATAAAATTACCCGAAAACAACAAACATCAACATTTTTAGTGTCAATAATGTTAAAATATCATCTGCCACCTTGGATCCAAAAAAATATGCCACAATCGGGCTCAGAACCATCAAATTACTCGAAAACGAGACACGTATAGGTACATTTTTAGTGTCAATAGTGTCAAAATGTCATCCGCCATATTAGATCCAAAAAAATATGCCAAAATCGGGCTCAAAACCACCAAATCACTCGAAGACGACACCCATCAACATTTTTGTGTCAATACATAGTTTCGAAATATGTCTGCCATCTTGGATCCTAAATGGTAGGTAAATGTCTAATTGTAAATTGTAAATAAACCTGGCTGATTTGAAACCTCCTTAGTCTGAAATGACGTCTTATGAGTTCTTAATTTTAAAACTAAACTTTTCCTTCCGAGGGAATTCTGAAAATCCATTCCAAAATAACTCCGGAGTAAAATATCTAATATTCCCGTGGGAGGTAAATCAGCTACGGCTTTATCGCCGCATTACACGACTGATTATAAGCAACTCACAACTTAGAAAGATACTCTTGATTTTCTAAGCCCGTACTTCCACGTGCAGATGTGCCAACGCAATTTTATTAGATATCTAATATGATGAAAACCGTAACTAACAAATAAATTCGTACATTACATCTAATATCTCAAAGGGCTCAGCAATGTAGTCAAACTTTTATGAGTTGTCACATAAAAATAAATATAGGTACCTGACTAGCTGAAATTGCTCAATGAAAATAAGACTATTGAATAGTTGTGAAGATAAAGTAAAGCTGTTTAATTAATTTTCTTTAACTTGCCTCATATTTGAAATTTACCATAGTTTTTCACCACCAAAAATGTAGGTATTTGAGATGCACTTTAATCTCTTTATCTCTACTTGAATGTTTAGTAATGTGTGAATAAAATCTTTAAAGGATTTTTTTTCTCACTCTCAGAGAACTCGGATTGATTTACAATTTGTGGTTCTATTAAGATGTGTCATACTGTACCTATAATGTCACTGAGCGTAAAATCTAGATTAATACAAATATTGTTTTTTTTTTATGGAAAAGGGGAAGATGTAATATAACAGAACGCAGCCTTGTAGTCCCTCTCGCTCTACCAGCTCCTCTCGCCCTCTCTTTGATACGGAAACACGGGTGACACATCTAAGCGATCTCAATAATATATTAAAACGTTAATTGTAACAATATTGCAACACAAATAAACCCTTTAAGCCCTCGCAAACAATAATATTATTCATAACAATACAACATGTACTCGTAAAACTAAGTACCTACTTAAATCTGACTATTCTATAAAGTAAGACAAAAATTCATTTCTTTTTATTCTCAAGTGCGCTGATAAACGTCGCAAAAACCCCGTGTCCATTGCTCATTACACAGCGCCTAGGGTGTACCGACCTACATTGAAGTTCACTTGTATCATAATGTACTATACATTTACTTTCGCCTAACTGGCTAATCATATTCTATATTACATTGATACTAATTGATTATTGATACATGCACATGATTACCTAGGTACGCGCGATGCGTGGCTCGTGGCACATTTTATTCTCAATTCCAAACTATCACTTATGACTCATTATTGAAACAGGTGTCTCTGTTATCTCACTCGAACAGTTTCCTTATCTGCATATTATTATTGTCGGCGTTTAGTATCTGTTACAGACTTACTGATAATACTCGTAAGGTATGAACTGAACAATTGCGTATCCGTAGTTCCTAGTCAAGTAGTCAGTTGTTATGTATCCAAAGTCTAAACTGTATGAATCATATTCCAAATTGAAACACGTGTATTCATTGAAATCAATTGGTTGACAAATAATGCTTAGATTCGGTAGACAATAACAAATGCATGTTCCTTATAGCTTTATGGAGTATTCTCGAACGTGTCCCGCCGCAAAATGTTTCATTTCATAAGTAAAGAAGGCTTCTATAGCAATAGTCATATATAACCGGTTAGACGCTCGTTAATACAGTCATGGGCAATAACTTGGGATTTACCAAACTTAGGCTAAAATATATTCTACTAGTTGCTGCCCGCCGCTTCGCCCCTGTTTTAGTCCTTTTCTATTATTAATTTTTATTTTTTTACAAACCTTGTCCTGGTAATAAAGAACACAAAAACAAAAAAAGAATTGTCAAATTTGGATTGAAGTTATGAGCGTACATTACGTTGATTCATTTTTATTTGTAAAGATTCATTAACATCAGCAGCTTATTGCAGGACAAGGCTTTTTACTATTCTGGATGATTTAAACTTCAACACCATTAGCGCAACTCTTTAATCCAGATACAGCAGGAGTAGACAAAGTTTTATACTCGCATTAATGGGCTACCTCTGGTAGCCGCAAATTTGTTCGCGTGGACCTTTTGTCGACATCAAACTTTGACGAAACATAATGAAAGTTTAAATTGCATCAGGGTTTTCATTTTCACTCAATCTACCGGTGAAATCTACACTCTACTTCCAAGATAAGCGTAAATAAACATTCAAATTTTTTAAAAAACCTAGTGTGTACTCTGTCAATGTGACGTTCCCCATACCAATCGTTTGGTTTACTCTGTGTAGTTTGTGTGTGTTTTTGGGGTGTGAGTCGGGTTACCTCCGCGTGTGGTCAAGAGCTGCGGTTTGTTTTTGGATCCGTCCGATGGAAAGAGCAGTGCTTGGTCCGGTGCACCCTGGGCATCGGTAAATGATTTCCTGGCAGATTCTGAAGGATATCGTCATCCGTTGGCTAAGAGCCCGACAGGGGGGAGGGGTATTTTAAGCGTGTTCTACCGTACAACGTTGCCGACATTTTTGCCACAAGATTTTTGAATACTGTATTTATTACTTTGACATTGGCGAAATCATCGCATCGATCGAAGGGGCCGTATGAAAAAGGTAGAAGAAGACTCTGTGTAGTTCACCAATATGTATACACCCCAAAATGATAAAAATATGTATACATACCCTATGATAGTGGCGTTAAGGTTGATGCTTACATATTTTTGCTACTTTGCGCCCAGCCATATTTTTGACCTTGACTGTATATACTTTGCCTTTCTTTGGCATACACAGAACTCTGTCTTTACTTTTTATGTAACCTGAACTTACAATAAGTACCTATGTTATCAGTTTGCTAATGGAATTATGGAGCATGAATTTGCCTGTTGATTTCTTATCATGAGACCGTTACATGATTTGCTTAGGTATGCACGCATTCAAATAATAAATGGTTTTTCTTGTGTTAATCGCTTATCGTTTGCCATCAAGCAGAGAGTCATGGGTTATAAACAATGGTTAACTTAGACATTTATCCTTACATTGTTACTCTCAAGTTTCATGAAAATTTGCCATAGGTGTACTAACATTAGGTAATGTCAACGTCAACACCCGACCAAAGGAAGTGTTAAATGCCTGGTTTAAGTACCTCGATCATATCAATTAGTCATCGGTGATCTTCATGTATTTGTAGTAATGGCATTATATTATCGCAGAAGGTAACCAAGGCGTATTTTTTAATTTTTAAATTGAATCATGGCGGTTGCATTCGGTTTCAAACTAAACATACGTACATACATAAATCACGTCTTTATCCGTTACAAACTAGACAGAGCCTAAGGTAACAAGACCTGAAGGCCACGTTTAGCATGATTATGGGTGTTTAGGAGGAAAGGGAAATCAAAATAGTAATTGATTGCTAGCCGCATCGCCTATAACATGATTCCTAAGATTTTCGCCCATTCCCTCGATGGGCTTTTGCCATCTGCGCGGGAAGAGAAGCAACTGGTACATTCTATGATTTTCTTTACTCCCAGACCAGCATGGAAGAAGGTCTGTTATTGTTTTACGAATAAAGTTTCTATTTAAACATAAACATATTCAATAAGACTACTTTTATATTTCTACAGTTGGGAACGCCCGCTGTAGGTACCAGTTTTATGTACGCAAGTGGCAGGGCTGGCATCTCAGGAATACTCCCCCGGATTTAGAAGAAAGTTATAGGAAATCGACGTGAAATCGACGGTACTTTGAATCAACCTCGTATATAAAATTTGACGACATTGAATTAACCACCTCAGGTGCGGTCTACGTGGTTATTCCAATTTCATAAAATTTCATACACGAGGTTGAGTCCAGAGCACCTTCGATTCATTTTTATGTTTTGATAGCGTTAAGAGAGTCGTTATATTATCTAAAAACGAATCTTCCGACTAGAAATGCGAAAGTTTATAAGGATGTCTCTGTGTTGTACTTTTGTCACTCTTTGACGCTAAAACGGCTGGGTTGATTTGAATGATATTTAGCGCACTTAATGATTTACTGCACTTAACCTGGATTAATAGGTACATAAGACGCTTTTTATCCAGTGAAACTGCATAGTAGCCGGGGGATAGCGATAAACAAATGCTTCGCAGACGAAGTCACGAGGGAATGCTAGTAAAACATGTAATGGACTCAAAATAGGTCCTTACCGTAATTATACAATACAATAACTCTTTATTGAACACTACATATAACAACCAAAACAGAAATAAGGTATACAGAATATTACAAATCAACAATAGGCGGCCTTATCGCTACAGAGCGATCTCTGTTATACATACATACATTTATGGGATTGTAAGTTGGAGTTGGCAACCCTAATTATGAGGAAAAAAGGCCGGTTACGCAATATTCTTACATCACCACTGACCATTTGAAGCTACCTACCTATAGCCGATTTGTCATTCAGTATTCGTTTTAACATTTTATTATCGTTCGTATCTATGGATCATAACATAAATAAAAGACTTGATGAAGGAACACTTGTTTTCCACTCATTCGTTGTTTATTATTATTATCGATTCATTTTAGCACTTTACTTTCCTACCTAAATAATTAAATTTCGTGAAGTAATTGGACGGGAAGTATAAATAATTATGACTTGTTATTTAACATTCTTATAAATAACTTGAGAATAACTATATTACTTAATACCTATTTCTCCAGTAACCTTCACGTCGACTTTCTTGGCAAAATAATGTGGTGATTTCCCCTTGCCTTCCACACCACACCATAGTGCTCGAATTCGGAGTTCGTTGCTGACAATTTATTCGTTTCATTTAGTGGAAATATTGTGCCAGGATTTAGAAACCAACAAAATTATGTACACCCACGTTTTAGGGAGGGATTTCCTCCACGACAACACAATAGATAATTCTTGTGTTTTAACATTGACACCTGTCTTGTATGTGCTAGTGAAACGTTCGTGAGAAAACAAGATGTCGAAACACATCAAGATGACTCAAATAACCACCGCCACCAACACAAAACTTCATGCTAAGATGATAATATAAGTAAATAAAGGCTCGTTTATTATCTAGATATTGAAAGGTATATATCGTTAGCAGATTCTAATTAGTTTTACCTATATAGGTAAGGTACTGTAGAGCTGCCTTGAAGAGGCACTTAGATCTGTACGGGAAATCGGTTTAAAAGTGTTCCTAATCAAACTGATGTAGCTTAAGGCCCAAGCTACTAAGAGTACTTTGAACATATTCTTACACATACTTTACTACACATACTTTGAATATATTTTTGAGTTTATTTCAGCTTCAATGATTTATTACAAAAGATGTCTAGATTTTAACCCTCAATGGGTCTCAGTCCAAGCTGCTCTGAGAGCCGTCCCAAGTTTCAAAACAAAATATTTTAAAATATCGAACGAGCGTTCGATATTCGGAACCTGCACTAAGTCTCAAGGCAGCCAGCAACCGAAACCTGCCAGTATAAAACTAGCAGAACCTATTCCTACGTACTGAATTGGCTAAGTAAAGTTTTTGGAAGAGGTGCAAATTATATTTTTTTTCGATAGTCGACGTCTTAATAATCCAGGAACTGCAGCTCTTTTATTTTTATTCCCTATTATTAATGAGATATAATTTTTTAAATGCTCGATATGACATTTGTGAGATTTAACGGCCGAAAAGCTCTGTTGCCTAGAACTAGCTTGTAATAAAAAAAAACTACGTCAACTGTCACGTTTGACGTTGTCAAAAAATAATACCGCGGTTCTGTTTATTTGCGTTTGCGTGTAATCAGTGTTAGCAGTGTGTTTTTTAATGATATTTCAACGACCTCAGCACAACCCCTGGACTTTCGATATTGCCGCACTTCTCTTCGACCTTTGCACGATATTTGGACTACGATTTCAGCTACTTTCGACGACTTAGGCACTGCTTCTTGGACTTTTGGACTTCTACACGAGTATAATGGATTTGGTCGATCCCCAAAGCACTGCAGAGGAAATGAAGTATTACAGGGATGTACTCCAATGCTTTGTACCGTCGTGTAAGAAGTATAGACGGGATTTTCCAAATTCCGTGTATTTGAGCTTACCAAAGGCTTTACAAGCGACTTGGTGCCGAACTCTAGATATCAACTGTCCGAAACGGAACTTGTATGTCTGTGAGGAACATATCAATGTGAGTATATTGCAGTTAATGTCGCTGTAAGAAATTAAGAGTATTGAATGTAGTAAAATGCTTTTCTTATATTTACAGATTGAGGAAGATTGCTACAAAAGTAAATCTGGCAAGTTACGCCTAAAAAATACTGCAAACTTGATATTAACCAAAACATACAATGAGATTGTAAGTATCAGCTAGGTGTCTTATTTTATAATTTGTAATTTTTCTCCACTATATTAATTAACAAGTTTATATAAATGTTCAATGTGTTATTATGAACGTAAACACAGGATATTTATCCCTTGCCTATTGTACAGTTACCTACTAAAAATAAATCAATTTTTACACCTTAGTTCATTGCTACACCTATTGTTTTATTTGGTGAATCTTCTCCTGTCTTCTTAAGGCAAAAAATTAAGTGTTAAATGGATGCTCATATGTACTTAATTATGTGCTTATTTTTAGGAAATGTCGAATGATGAAAGCAGCCTAACGGAACAGCCACTGGAAAACACAAAAGATCTGGCTACTATGTCAAAGCAGTTACTGCAACATGGGACCAATCCATATTCAAAGGTAAAATTATGTACCTGTATAAAAAGAAAAATCAAGTGACCGATTGAGCGATAACAATTTTTCTATGGTAGGAACCATAAAACCCTACATAGTAAAAAGTTGTCAAAATTGTGAAAGTGTAAAACAATATAAAAGCTAGTTGTTATTATAAAGGGCTAGTTTGTAAAATTAATTTGATTCTTTTTTTCCAGTGTGATTCTTCAACTCAGACCCAAATCATATACTCAAACAAAGCCGTTATGGTGAAACCATCAGTAAAATGTGTAGCCTGTTCAGCTAATATAAATGTCTCACTTATTGCTGAAAAAATCATGCCAAGCAAGCCATCATCTTCAACTGCAAGTCGTTCATCAACACCAACATTATATGAACCCTCTAGCCCCTCATCGTCAAGCTCAACCAAGGAGACAGTAAAGGAAGGGAATGATATGTCAGGACGTACACATATCTTAAGAATTATTAAGGAAAACCCCAAAATGTATCTTGGTCTTCCTAAGTCATATTTTTGGTTGATAATTTTTTTAGCCAAACAATGCAAATTACGCCCCCTGCATGTCATTATCACCTTATTTAAATTAAAGCAAAATGACACAATACAAAGAATAAGTCATCACTTTCATTTAAGTCAAGTGACATTGCAAGAGCTGTTAAGAATTTGTATACCGCATCTGGCAACTTATTTACAAATGTTTATATACCTGCCAGAATCCATCATGATTAAAAAAACATTGCCCCCTGTTTTTAAAGTGAGGTTTGCTAACGTACAATGCATACTTGACTGTTTCGAGATCCAGATTGAAAAAGCCTCAAATCCTGTTATGCAATCAAGGACATGGTCACAGTATAAATCATGCAACACATTAAAATACTTGATTGCATGTTGCCCAAATGGCTTCATATGTTATATTTCGAAGGGTTATGGAGGAAGGATTTCTGACAAAGCTATTACTGAATGTAGTGGCTTTGTCGATATTCTTCCTCCGGGGGCTGTGGTTTTAGCCGATCGAGGCTTCAAAGGCATAGAAACTCTCCTATCGCAGAGACACGTGAAACTACTTCGGCCCCCAAGTGTTTCCTCACAGGAAACGCCAACCAAAAAGGAGGTGATCCAAACCAAAATTATTGCCAGCTTGAGGATACATGTGGAACGTGTGATAAGGAGATTGAGGGAATTTGCCTTTTTAAAGCCTCACTCGGTTATAAACCATAACCATGTCAGATATGTGGACGAAGCAGTTATTATAGCATGTGCTTTAGTCAATTTGCAAGGCGACATAATAAAAATACAATAATTTTTGCTTTGTTTTATTTTAAAATGTACAAATTAGTTATAAATATAGACTTTTTAACAAAAATCTTTTTGAAAGACCTATCCAACGAAACCTGATGTGGTATATAAGAAAAAAATCACCATACTGTACACACATACACAACACATAAATCACGTCTTTATCCCTTGCGGGGTAGACAGAGCCTAATACTGTACAGTTGAACAAACAGAATTGCATACCTCTGTGGAACATTTTTATCATAAATTACACAATGATTTCTTTGGACGTATGAGTAAGGTTTCGACTGTACCTCTTCTACATAAAGTCATATTTTAGCTGGGGTTCATGATAACACACATCAGAAGTCAGAATGGGGTCCTCATATTATGAAAATGAAACATCCTTCGGAACTTAGTCTATCTTAGTACAGATTTAGCCCATGGTAGTCAGACCTTTGTTATCCTTACTAATATTATAAATGCGAAAGTAACTCTGTCTGTCTGTCTGTTACCTTTTCACGCTTAAACCGCTGGGCCGATTTGGTTGAAATTTGGTATACAGATAGTTTGAGTCCCGGGAAAGAACATAGGATAGTTTTTATCCCGGAAAATTGCATAGTTCCCGCAGGATAGCACAGCCCAAACCACTGGAATTTTTCAAATTTAACGCGGAACAGATTCACCGGGTCAGCTAGTATAGTATAACGGCTAAAGGCATCCATAGAGAAACTCCTTTATACTATGACGAAGGTCTGGCTATCATGGGATTTTTCTCCAATATATTTAGGACAAAGCGTTAAGTAAAATTTTGGGATAAATCGCATTTTTCCAAAACTTTTCTGATCTTTCTAACAAATTGTTGGCATAAGCCACGTCAAACTTAACCCATTTTATTTCGATTTTTTTGTTGTGTTCGAAATCTGGGTCAGCAACACAAAAAGCACACTTTTTATATCCTGTGGCCAGCATTTGGAACTGGCATTGAGCCAAAAATTTTTCTTTTATTTTATTTTTATCTAGATAGTTTTTCACGGTTTTAGCAGTGCTAGGGCATTTTACTTCAACAATGAAGTCATTGGCTACACCATCAGGCGAAGCTCCACTAAAAAAATTAATTAAGTGAAATCCACATTCTTCAATGTGGACCCCCAATAGCCGTTCAACTTCTTTTATTATTGGTTTTTCTAATATTTTTCCTCTCTTCATTGCTTTGGTATCATAAATCTTGTAACCACCAAGAATTTGTTCCACAAGAGAGCCATCAGGTGTGTCACAATGACAAGCTTCATGTACTTTTGATGCTGTTATTCGGCCCTGTCTTATGCTATGCCATAACTTTGACTCTGCCTGCTTTTTAGTGCTTTTTGCTATTTGATTTTGCACAGATTGAGGCACAGATACGTTACTTTTAAAATATTCAAAACTGTGATTATTAGTTTTAGTTGCAAAATCAAGTATCATGTCAAATATACACCATTTTGTCAAACCATTATCATGATCTGGTAAAAATGACAAAATCAGAGAGTCCCCAATTTTTCTTTTCTTACATTCTTCATAAAATGCATTGAGTTTCTCCGGATCTCTTGGTCCTAGTTCTATTCCTCTTTTCTTGGATGGAAAAATATCCTTGGAGGATATTGGCTGTGTTCCCTCACTGGCTAATCGTGGTTTAGCCCAATAACATTCTATGGATGTAGATGATGGTTCTGTAGATTTTTTTTGTAACCAATATAACACCACCAATGTGTGTTTACATCCACCTGAAAGTAAAACAAATCAATGAAAATATTTATAATCCTCATTAACCATAAATATTTACTCTATAGTGTAAGTATTTACCAGCTGATGCAGGACAACCATCACATGTTGCATCAATTATATTACTATTCGCCTCTTCTAAATGAATAGTCACAAGATAATATTTCATCCTTATTTTGTGCTCCGGAACAACTTTGGCCCTGACAACGCATTCAGTGCTCCCTCTTTTAATTTCAACATAACCTACTGCATTATCAACATAACCACCTCTGGATGACCTAAAATGCAATGGAAAACATTATAACACAAGATCTTTCATCATTATCATCTGCCTATTTATGTCCCACTGCCTGTGCCCGGCTTATTTATAACCAAATAAATGATTTTGATTTAATTTGATGCACAACAATACACTATGTATATACATGTTAAATATTTGTAATCATAATTAATTATTATATGCATCAGAATGTATGTGAAATTCGCCAGTACGTACATGAGTGTCTTCACACCTCTTATTTCAGCAACATTGTGCTTATCGTTTGTGTGGAAATATTCCATTATCATGAACATATCCATGTGTGGCAAGTTTCTTGAATCCGCTCGTACAAATTCGCTCATTTTGTGATCAATAGCGAAGCCTCAGTATTATAAAAATCAGTCCAAAAGTCAAGGCGGGGGTCGTCGCAAAGCAGAAAAACGTTGTCCAAGAAGCAGTGCCTAAGTCGTCGAAAGTAGCTGAAATCGTAGTCCAAATATCGTGCAAAGGTCGAAGAGAAGTGCGGCAATATCGAAAGTCCAGGGGTTGTGCTGAGGTCGTTGAAATATCATTAAAAAACACACTGCTAACACTGATTACACGCAAACGCAAATAAACAGAACCGCGGTATTATTTTTTGACAACGTCAAACGTGACAGTTGACGTAGTTTTTTTTTATTACAAGCTAGTTCTAGGCAACAGAGCTTTTCGGCCGTTAAATCTCACAAATGTCATATCGAGCATTTAAAAAATTATATCTCATTAATAATAGGGAATAAAAATAAAAGAGCTGCAGTTCCTGGATTATTAAGACGTCGACTATCGAAAAAAAATATAATTTGCACCTCTTCCAAAAACTTTACTTAGCCAATTGTATTTTCACCTCACTTGCTAGAAAAGGCTGTCTTTCTCCTTCAAAATACGCGTCAAACAAAAGCTTTGCAGCCTTGCATAACAAATAACAATTTTTTCTTCCTATATAGGTAATTCATATTTATCGCTTCCTCAACTACAGACCGACCGCTTAAATGAGTCCTAACCCACGCGGCACAGGGGCTCGGGGTTGGCGACAAAGGGGGCCGAGAGAGGTGCGGCATTTAGGCGGTCGGTCTATAGAGGTCATCGTGATAACTGATTATGAAGAATTTGTTGTGTGTCACACCTCAAATGTGTTTCCTCGAAACGCCGGTTCTCCGAAATACGGGGCTAGGACGGTCGCATCAGAGCTCAGTATTGGGGGAAGGGGTATGGTTAGTGAGAAGGACGGGGGGAGGTTACATTCATACGGGGAAAGGGTCACGGTCAGGAGTTTCCGTAAATTTTCAATGAGCGGTTTATAAAACGAGTGAGTTGAATTAACCGGGGGAGGGGGCGGTATAGCCCCCGTGTATCCTCTGGATCGTCACTGATCAATAATTTAAGTATCGTGTCATCAAATACAATGGATACACTGGATACACACTTAAAAGCACTATCAGATTCACCATCCCTTATTGTGAAACGCCAAAGGATGAGATTAAAAGAGATGGGAAATAAGAGAGTAAGAGATACAAAGAGAAAGACGCACACACACACAGAGAGAGAGTGTGAGAGAGAAAGAGAGAGACAGAGAGAAACAATACGATCGCGAGCGTCCACGCATTAGACAATAACGTCTCTGACCCGAGTTCAATTAGTTACAATAGAAGTTTATTGTGAGCCGTTACTAAAAACTGAATCATTTGTAATTTGTAAGTCGGGATTAAAATGCAGACTTGACGCTAACACCGCAACTAACTACGCTTATGCTTATGACATCATTCTCAAACAATACGACAATAGTAAAGTGGCCAAGGCCTGCTAATTTACGCCTCTTATAAATTTTCCTCCGAACACTTAATCCACTGTTACTGTTACAGTCGTAAATTCTAACTTACTTGATTCGTGTACAGTTCTAAGGAATTTTCAAATATTTATCTATACTACACATATTTATGTAATGTCGTCTAAACAAGTTAATTTATGATAGTTCCATTCCAAATGCCAATAAAAGATAAAGTTTTGACGTTATATTGTTAGTGAATCTTAAGGTGAAAAAACTGTGCCCAGTCCTTGGAGATCCCTAAGGACCGGATCTAGTTTCTCGTCATTCCGTGACGTGTACAATAGGTACCCCTCAAATAACACATTCATGTAAAATAACATGTTATTTACACAACTTTTGGCTATCTTGCCGTATTTTTTATAGAATAGGATTAGCTCGTGTACTCCCATGGGTACCGGTCATGGATCTTGAGCCCAGAGGCCATATAAGGCGCGGCTAATCACCATCTCTTTCTATCTTCATGCTATCCTATTGGACAGTAATAAAAATCATGAATGAAACTGTAATTCCGTAGGTGTTAGGTTAAATATGACCTCTGTTCAATGTTAGAAAATAATATATTACCTACGAGGAAAATTATTGTTTCATAATTTGTTACATTCCTTCCTTTAGAACTTTTTTGCATTTAAATAAAATAAAATAAAAAATAAATATCTTGTGACAAATTACACCAATTGACCCAGCCCCAAACTAAGCAAAGCTTGTGCTATGGGTACCAGGCAACGGATAAACATACTTATGTAATGTAGATAAATAGGTACATACTTAAATACATACAACATCCATGACTCGGGCACAAACATTCGTATTCACCATACAACTGTCTGCCCCTACCGGGATTCGAACCCAGGACCTCTAGCTTCATAGTCAGGGTCACTAACCACTAGGCTATCCGGTCGTCAAACCTTGTTATTTACCTACTTATTATGAGTCTGGTAAGTCCCCGAATCCGAATGATTGGATTAAAATTAAACCTGTTCTAATGGTCACTTTAACGACGTCAGGAACTGTAATTATTTTTAACGAAAAGTATTGCTTGTGTTATATTGTAATGTAATGTTAATGTCAGTCGGGCGAGCACGCCATGTAAACATCATCAAAATTTCAAGGGTTTTGCTTCACCGTAATGACGATTTAGGGTGGGCTGGTCGTTGTTTGCTTGACACATACACGTGTCCAGCACTGCAAACTCGTTTAAGTCTACTGACAACACTAGCTATGTAGCGCTTAGCTTTCCATTTCCCAAGTTATTTAATACAATAAGACTTAAGCATTTGTATTACCGCATATACACATCAATTAGTTTTACTTTGACATGATAACCTAAATTGTTTATGTAGTAGTGTTTTTTATACTAAGTAATATTTTGCAGGTTTGTCATCGGACTCGAACCGGTGGCCTTGTGGAAGCAACACGGCAAAATGCGACCACCGGCCCATGAAGTCCTCACAAACGTAAATACAAGTCTACGAACAAGTTATGCCGAAACAAGTCAATTTATTTTAATTAAGACCTGTTTAACACAAGTGTTTCCCTATACGAAGACTAATTAACAATAGGTATATAAAACATTCATCTAACCATAGATGTTTGGATGACACCACGCTCTCGCTTTGACGACTCCGTCAACACGAATTATTAGGTGGCAAATACACTGTTCTTAATGAACAGATGATGTCATAGAAACACTGTTATTTCTTCACTATGCATAATGTTACTAAATATTGTAAACACATTCTACGAATCAAGAGAGATCTACCTACTTCAAATCAGATGAATTTTATCGGTAATCGATACATTTAATAGCACACCTAACTAAAGACGCCTCCATAAGATATACCGACATACCAAGACAGGTTCCATTATTGACTCAATAAATTTGAAATAACTTTTTATGTGCCGATATAAGTATGACACCATTCCATGTTTACCTAGCCTTGACTAAGGCATAAACAAACTTTAGAATTGCCGTTACTAACCTGACAGTTGCAACATAAACAGTCGACAAAAACTATGGTTAATAGGTATTAATAGAGCGGGTAGCTTACTTACGAAATGAGGTTCACAAGGGGCCTCGTTGAGTCGGTTGCATGGAGTGCGGCTGCGCGTCTAGTTGTACCGTTTACTGTTTCTGTTTCTATGCGGTGACAGAGGTGTGACCTTCGCGTTAGCGTGCGCGCGGAGTTACCGGCGCGGGCGACGCGCTTTGGTGGACTGCGAGTATTGCGACTGGCAGCTTGCCCCGTGCACAGCCGAACTGATGGGATGGGGTCGGAGCCGTACAAACAACACTGTGCGATAAACTTACCTATTCTAGCTATAGTTTGCCACGAGGTTGTACACTGGAGATATGTCCCCGGATATCTGTTAGGTTGGTTGCGGTATGACTTGTTTTTTTCTAATTCGTGTATTTCCGATTTTTTTCTACGGAATAATATAGACCACGGTTGCCTTTTGATGAGCTCCAAATATTTCGATGCAGTTGCATGCATGATAGTCCCGTGATCCATGAACTGTGCATGTTGATTGAAGGAATTGCTGGATATTAATACATACATACAGATACGCCTCTTTCTCACTGGGGTAGGCAGATAGTAGGTACTTTATTCCACTTGCTACGATCCTGACATACCTCTTTCGCTTCATCCACACATAGTAATAGAAACTAAAAGTAACTGTATGAAATCACTGCATTACATCCGGAAAATACCACGTAACATGTAGTATTGAGTATCTAGATCATCGAACATTCTAGGAATAGGCGACCTTGAGTATGTCTCGGGACATATCCGTGGAAAATAGAAGCAGTGCTGCGAGCCGACGGTGCGTCACCTCGGCGGCAGCGGGGCGCGCCGGCCCACGCTACAACGCCTCGAACATCTCTATAATAGCATCACTCTAGCACTTACCACGTAATCCTGCACGTGTCTGACATATTCACTGGGACTGCACAAGAATTAAAACTACTTGTAGATCAAGAGAAGGTCGACCGGCTAAAAACTTTCATTCACTACTTTTTATGAACTGAATTTAAGTTGATGCCTCGAACCGTTACTTTTACTGCTTTGTATCGTCCTAGCTCTGACCTCATAATCGTGCATGTTTCCGACAAATTTACTGAAATTGCATAAAAGTTAGAACTAGTTATAGATCAAGATAACGTCAACCGGCTAAAATAATTTATTTGTAACTTTTTATGTCAGTTTAAGTTGGTGCTTCGAATCTTTTTCACAGCGTCGTATCGTCCCTCTGTTCTCATAATCATGCACGTGTCTGACATATTTACTGGGGACAAGAATTAAAACTACTTGTAGATCAAGATAGGGTCGACCGCCAAAATTTTTCATTCATAAGTTTGAGTTCAAATTGATGCCTCGAACTTTCTTATAGCGTCGTATCGTCTCAACTCTGACCACATAATCATTCACGTGTCGTATTTGATGGGACTGCATAAAAATTTGAAGTACTTACTTGTGCATAGGTCGACCGCCTACAGATTTTTTTAATAAGTTTACTCTTCAAACCTATCTTCATAAGCACCACAGAACTTCAGTACTGACTACGGAGTAATTATGTACGGTTATGTTATAGCTACTGGGCCTACAACTAAACTGGAACTGCGGAGAAGAAATTCATTTCTATTCATAACTTATTTTATTTTACGAGAAGGAAGTGAGTTAAAGTTAACGCCTTGCAACTTTTTTACATTATCTCGTTGCATCGCTGACTACCTACTTAATACCTAATAGGTCTGACATGTTTTCTAAGATTAAGAAAGAATTAGAACCGCTTCAGATAATTCGTAGCAAATTTTATCGCAGACATTTTTTCATTAGAATTGTGTTTTAATAATCTAAATAGATATTATACATACATACCGTCACGCCTCTTTCCCACAGGGGTAGGCAGAGACTACTTTATTCCACTTGCTACGATCCTGACATATTTCTTTCGCTTCATCCACAGTCATCAATCTCTTCATACATGCTCGTCGGTCGATATTATATAGTAATCTAAATAGAGATTAGTTAGAATTTGCGTAATCCTGCTCGAGTCTGACGTATTTTATGGGAAGGTATAAAAATCAGAGTCACCTCGAAGAATCTATTGAGAAAACATTTCATTTGAAAGATTCTGTTTGATGTGGATGTGGCTTGAAGTTAGGTATCACTTAGTATCGCGTCGCAATATCAATGACCGCATAATCCGGCACGTGTGTGACATAATTACTGGGACCGCTTACAGATAAGAGGTATACCTACGCAAAATTTTGGCAGTTTGTTGTTGTTGTTGCGTAGAATAGATGACATGACAAGTAAATATTGAGGCGAATAACAAAATGTGAAGCCACAAAGCCCTGCTCTTTCAATAAATTGTTGACATTACCAATTGCCTTCGGGGGGTTTTGGAGTCTCTTGTATCACTAGATCTACGAGTAAATACAATTCAAATAAGATCTTGGAAGTGTACGTATATTGTCAAACTAAAATAACAAAATCTACGAGTAAGCATACAGAAACAATAAACATTGCCGAATTATCATGAGCAGTTTTAGAAATCTATAAAAATAGCGTAGCTTGTATTGTGTCGTTGTAAACACATAAATGGCTTCATTTCTGAGACTTCTGTTTCCGTTTTTTAACTTCTTCCGCTTTAAGGAAAATAACTGAACATAGGCCTGTAAGCCGCAACGCTGTTTCGCATTGATAGTCGATAATATTAAGACACAGGCCTTCACTTTTTACCTTTGTCGCTCCAATGATTGCATCAGGTTTACGATGTACAAGGTAGTTTTTTTCATTGTTAGAATCGAGTAAAGGCTCGATAAAATAGAGCGCGTGACGAGGAGAGGAATAAGCCTGTTGGGGAAACTGACTATGAAGCTTGGGGTTCCAGGTTCAATCGCCGGTCGGGGCACAGAAGTAAATTCAAGTATCTCGAGTTTTGGATGTTTAATACTCTATGTATTTATTTAAGTATGTATTTATCTTGCTCCGTTTGGCTTGGATTTCTTCCTGCAGTGCGAGATGGGGACCGATTTAATGAGTGACGGAAAATACTATTCGAAAATGGTAAAAATCGATGCATATTGCCACAAAACTACTACAGCTCTAATTAAGTTTTCGACTAGTTGACAAGATCAATTACAGCTTTAATCATCTTCTAGTCTAATGTTATTTAGCACTGCTTTTATCCACGTGTTGTACGAAAATGGTACTTTCGAGTGATGTGTTTTCAAAGATGGACCGCCTGGCTTAGATAATTTATTAGGTACCTACTTAATGTACCTATAACATCAACCACTCGAAAGTGTGTCAGCAAAACAATTCTCAATGCTTTTAGAGCTATTTTCAGAGCAGTCTCACTTTTATATTTTAGTATTATGTTTTTCATTAAGTTTCTGGAATTTATGTATGTTTTATGTGGCAGTAGAGGAGGAAGGGATTGCATGCAAAATATACATATTTCACACAGGCTTGGCTATCTTGCACGTGAATAGCGGAGTGGCCAGGTAAATGTTTTTGTTCATTGAGATGGAGCTACGCAAAGTAACGCCGGTTCAATAAAATATTTTAATTCGATTATTATTTTATTACAAATTATTATTCACACCGTATCAAATAGGCTTTATTAATAGTACCTACCTATTGAAAGGATACGTATGGTTTAAGTTTACGGGATCATTATCAAAGTTTAATGAGCACAACTTCGTCGTCGTTGATAATGATTCCGTAGAGGGATCGAAACCGTCAGTGGTTGTGTGGTGTAAGCATGGTGTAAGAGATAATTAGGTTTGTGGGATTTATATGTGTTTTATGTGGCAGTAGTAGAGGGAGGAAACAAAGAAAGAAAGAAAGAAAGAAATAGTTATTTGTTATGCAAGGCTGCAAAGTGTTTGTTTGGCGCGAGTGCCTGAATTGAAACACGAGCAAGCGAAGGATTCTATGATTGAACCACGAGCGAAGCGAGTGGTTCAAAAGAAGAATCCTGAGCGTCGCGAGGGTTTCAAGGCACGAGATACTAAACAACTTTGCTGCCGAGCGAAACACACAATTTTTCACCTCACTACAGCGAGAAAAATGGTGGATGAAAGAAAAACAGTCTAATAGTAAATCAGTTTTTTATTCTTTTTCTTCTAAATAAGAAAGGTAAAAGGATCTAAGCCCATACAGCCTAGTCTAATAATCTAATAAGTAAAACTATTTTTTCTGATTGTTCTATCACATAAATTTCTTGTGTATTATACTATTTTAGCATAAACCAAACAACAATGTTGGTCAACTTTTCGGTTTCCCGACGAGCAATCTCTAAAAACTTTTAATTTTTTTTCTAATCATAGATATATTTTTAAAAAGAAAGTTAAAAAATCGCACTAACTAGACTGAATTAAAAAAAAATGGGGCGCGTTCTGAATTTGCATCATAATATCCGTTTTTTCCTGCTTGGTTGCTATTTTTGTGCTTAACCAAAAATTTAAATAATTAATAAAAACCAATAATAATATCATTTTTTCTTTTAGCAACGAAAGTTAGCAAATCTTGAAAATAACTATGGAAGTAACGGATTTTAAAATAAATTAATAATGGATACCGGATCGCGTTTCTGAACGTGACATTATGTTTTTTTTTATCAGATGAAAAAGTTAGGAGTCTGATAACAAGTTCGACATTTGAAGTTCGTATATATTATTCCGTCCTTCTCATTCACCTAATTAAGTACTGTTCGTATAAGCGAGACGACAACATACGAAGTTCAAAGTTCTAATTTCTGAGTATATGAGTAGGTGGGCAATGGTGGTCATCGTCACGTTCGAATTTCAAAAACCTTTTCCACGCAAGCGGGGAAAAAGCACTTTTCCACGCAGATTTTGAAGGAGAAAGACAGCCTTTTCGAGCAAGTGAGGTGAAAATACATTTATTTGACGCATAGGACAACAACAGCCCCAACTAAAAAGAAGATGAGAAACAGATAGAGATTTTTGGAGGGATTGGATGAAAAACATAAATATTTCACACAGGCTTAATTGTCGTGCAAGTGAGTAGCGGAGTAGCAAGGTAAATATTTTTTTTTCATTGAAATGGCCCTCCGCAAAGTAACGCCTGATTCAATACAGATTATTCGCCAGTACAGCCGGTGCGGGTCGGTACCTAGTTATAAATGTGAACATGTTTTGCGAGTGTGAACCTATTCATTGGTGTTCCAGTGCTCGGAAAATGCCTCCCCTTTATTAAAGTTAACACAAATAAATTGAATATCACTCAATGCCATTTTTTAACTCGATCCCGCCCTTAGGCGGACATACTTTTCATCGTGTGTTGTATGATTTCCCTAACCTTCCAAGTATAAGTAAGAGATGACAGGAAATTCATTAAGTTAAGCGCCATTTACCTGACCTAGTTAATATATTGGGGCTCGGCACCCTGGCGGTAAAAGTAACGTATTACAATACCGGTAGATACTTAGATACGCGTATAGATATGCGACACAAGGCGCCACTTCAGTAGATGAATTTGATACTTGGCTATCGTCTATATTATGTTGTATGTAACTATTGCTTTCATGCCGGTCTGGGAGTAAAGAAAAAACATAGAATGTACCAGTTACTTCTCGTCCCGCGCAGATGGTAAAAGGCCATAATATTGCGATAAAAATCTTTTTCTACTCCTGTACTATATTATCTGTGATTTATGTAATTACGAGCATAACTATAAGAACACTCATAAAAAGACTTTGGATAAGTCTATATTGTCTATTCCCTCTAAAAGCACTGGTTGGCTTATGTCTCTAAAAGTGCTCCATCGTTACTCTGCCAGCCATAGACAGCCAGACCTAGGTAAAACTTTTATACGATCAACATTAAATTTGCGATGAAAATGTATGACTACCAACTTAACAAATTATTTCATTAATATGGTTTTTTATGGAACTAAAACTATCTGAACTAAATACATAGGTAGTTGCCAACATAACAAACAAGATTTTTTAGGAACGTCACTGGCAAGTTGGTAAACGTTTTGGCTAAATGCGCCCAGAATGCAAGGCTGTAAGAAAAGTAAACGCTAATTAAAAACAAAGTTTACGATAAACAAACTTCCAATTTTGTCGTTTTCATGTTTCCCACTCGTGCCTTGTTTGACTTCTTTGTCGTTTGATTGCAATAGTTTTAACAAAGTTTTGTAACGTATCATAAAAAAGCATGGATGAGAACGTAATTAAATCAACACCAGAAGAAATATCCGTGGCGGCCAGGAAGTGATGGAAAATTAGTTGCCTAGAAAATCTCGGCAATGATAAAGCTTACGAGAATTTCATGGCGTGGAGGCTGGAATACCGGACTTCTTCATTTTCGGTGAACGTATTACTTTCATTTATTAAGTACCTACTTAGTCTTAGAAAAAGTATTGTATGCAACGTTGTATAAGTAAGTCAAAAAAAGCTCGTGGCGTATTTCTTACGATGTTCGCTAAGCTCACATCGTAACCCACACCATTGGCCTTTTTTGACCCCTCTAATACAACTGCTGCATAAAATACTATTAACAGGAGTGTTAAATAAAACTAATTCAACCACATGTACAAATATTTCAGAATAATTATGAGACACTTTAACAATTAAATAAGTATAATCGACCAAGAAAGTACTGTATAATTTTTGTGACAGTTCCATTAGAAAAAAAAACAATAAAGCTGATGTCGCGGATCATCGCGAACCTGTGGTAAGTCGTGCGAACTAATCCTATATATACATATATTTGTAGCTGGTAACATTTAGATGACAGATACTTTTGGCGCTAATTTGTTAGAGGAGGTAAAAGAGAAAACTGGTGATAAAATGAACTAGTTTGTGCAAGTGGAAAAGGGGTGTGAAACTTTGTCCCTGGATCCTGAAAGGCGGATTGACTTGAGCTAAGTATTAGATCATGACGCCAATTCACATAAAGATAATTAATAACGGAACATTTATTATATACATATTATGGAAATCGGTTCTTACTATAGATTTTCTATCAACCTAGGTTTTGGCGTTAACATAGCGGTAATCATTATAATTTCCAAGTCCTACCTGAACGTCCAGTCACTGCTTAGTTGTTGTCGATTATCTGCTTCGCTACTGTATGATATTTTTCCCTCTGGTGCCTGGAGATTATTTCCACCGCCTGTTGATAGAATGTGATATCAGCACCAAGTATAGACAAGGTTAACTCGAGGTTCCAGCCTCAGCACAATACCACAATGATCTAGACATACATAGCACTTGGGATCCCATTTACATGTATTCGTAATTACTATGATTAGAACCATTACTATGACAGTTTTATTTTAACCCAATCTAATACTTAGCTCAAGTCAATCCGCCTTTCAGGATCCAGGGACAAAGTTTCACACCCCTTTTCCACTTGCACAAACTAGTTCATTTTATCACCAGTTTTCTCTTTTACCTCCTCTAACAAATTAGCGCCAAAAGTATCTGTCATCTAAATGTTACCAGCTACAAATATATGTATATATAGGATTAGTTCGCACGACTTACCACAGGTTCGCGATGATCCGCGACACTCCCGACATCAAAAGAAGCTTAAAGAAGAGTTGCTAAGTGGCGTGTCCACTCGGCAATCTTTTCTCGGGCTCGTTGAGCTGCAATCCGCTCTGGTCTCGTCTCAGCAGGTAAGTCAGTTAGTTCCCTCTCTTGTGGAGTAGCCTCCGACTCTTGTTGAACAGTTTCCTCTATCTTATCAGTAACTTCAGACTCTTCCGAAGACAATTCTATGCCCTGTACTGCCTCAGCTTGGTTTTGACTATGTACTTCATTTGGTACCTCCATATTATCTTGCATATCAGTTGGACAATTTTCCAGTTCAAGCCCATTTTCAGGTGGTATCTTATCTAATCTTATGTTAGGAGGATCTGCAGGTAAAGTAAGTTCCATTCGTTCGACTACTGGAATTTCTGGTTCTAAAGATTCTCCGCTGCAGTTGGTTTCCAGTGGATATAGGTGACCAATGGATCTGGTAAGCTCCATGTCACCAACCTTTACCTTCGCTACCCTACAATGTCCATCTTGACCCTTGATCAATTGTGTTATCCTCCCCTCTTTCCAGTTTATCCTTTTCTTAGAGTCGTCGTAAATCTGAACCATATCCCCTACTTGTGGCAATTTATCAGAAGTGGATCTAGGCTGTTTGATGGAATATCTGTGCTTTTCCCTCAGACTTGTTAGGTATTGCTTTATAAACATATCCTTAAATTCTCCTAGAATCATGGTACCTCTTTTCCAGCTCGCAATAAGGTCTACTTTCGTGGCAGTGATCTTGCCCATGTTGTCTATCTCCATTGGTTCAAGGACCACGCAATCACCTAATCTCAAGAAGTCCACTGGTCTCAGCACACGGTCCAAATCTGCGCCAACGTACGTCAGAGGTCTTGTGTTAATGACTCCTTCGATCTCTTTAATCACTGTGAGTAATTGATTATCATTCAGTAAGTGTTTTTCCAATGTGCGCTTCATACAGTGTTTCGCCAGGGCTACGAGCCGTTCATAAACTCCTCCGTGCCATGGAGCCAGCTGAGGGATAAACTTCCACTTTATGCTGTTTTTTACGCAATAAGGGCTCGTCAAAAGTTCTGATGTCAGTTTAAATTGAGGTGCATTGTCCGATAATATCATCTTTGGCTTCCCTCTGGAGGCTATGAAACGTCTCAACGCGAGCAGACATTCTTCTGCTGTTAAGTCCTTTACGATCTCCATGTGAACAGCTCTCACAGCAAGGCAGGTAAATAAACATGCCCAGCGTTTCTCCTTTCCCAATTTTGTTGCAACCAATACTGGACCGAAATAGTCAAGACCTGTATAAGTATAAGGATCACTGTAATTTGCTCGCTCTACTGGTAAGGCTGGTGTAGGAGGAAGCCGGTAGGGTCCTCCACCCTGTTTAATGCATTGATTGCATGTTTTAAGTACCCTCTGTACTTGCGCCCTACCCTGAAGTATCCAATATTTTTCACGGATGATATTCAATGTATGTGGAACTCCCACATGGTAGTTTTCTTTGTGAGTCTCTCTGATAATCTTATCTGTGAACTCAGATTTGGGCGGTAAAAGGATTGGGTGTTTCATGTCATAGGACCAACGAGTATTTGACAGTCGTCCTCGACTTCTTAGTAATCCATCTACGTCCAGATACAGCCCTAAATTTCGGGTCAAATGAGTTTCCTTTCCACTCACTTCTTCTGGGAAATTTTCTTTTTGGAGATTAATAATTTCTGTTAAATGTGTTTTATCTTCACTAACATCAGTCCCTACCTCGATAACATGTTCCTGTTCTTGAGCTGTATAGCCTTCAAGATCCATATCGAGCTGAACATCAGGTATGTCCTTCTCACAGTCCTCCACTGACATCTCTGGACCATCGATGACGTCCAGGCCCTCCCCAGCAACAAAAAAGGCTTGACGATCTTCCGATTTTGTACTGCTTGGCCAATGTTCTTGCTCCTTGGAAAGAAATTCAGGCCCATTGAACCATAATCCCTGTTTACTCTCCCACAGCTCAGGCCGAGTACCTAAATCAGCTGGGTTTCTATTCGTATCTACATAGCGAAATTCGAAGTCTTTGTTCTCTTTGATTTCGTTTACACGACGGGTAATAAACGGAGATAGCAGTCTATTCGATTTAATCCAGCCGAGCACAACCAGACTATCAGTCCACAAGTATTGTTTTTGTATGGGTAAGTCAATGTTTGCTTTAACGTACTTCATCAGCCTACTACCAATTAAATATGCTAACAGTTCCAGCCGGGGTATTTTCAAATCCTTTTGATCTTCTAAGGGTGTTATCCTGGCCTTTGACATAAGGAATGCTATCTTATTTTCTCTCTCTCCGACTATACGTAAATATATCACTGCAGCATATGCCTTCATAGAGGCATCTGTGAATGTATGAAGTTCATATTTTACCTTTGACTTTGGTGATACATTTCCTACATGTCGTGGTATTTCAATATCTCTAATCAGTTTAAGATTGTCTAATATTTTTGACCATTTATGTATGAGCTCTGTTGACAAGTTGGTATCCCATTTAGTTTTCATCTCGCAGAGCTGTTGAAAGAATATTTTTGCAGATAGGATAAGTGGTGAAGCAAAACCACATGGGTCATAGACTCTTGCTAATGTGCGTAAAACGTCTCTTTTAGTAAGCTTCTCATGGCAATCTAAGGAGTTATCAATAAATTTTAGTTCCAAATTATCCTTTTCAACATTCCACATAAGGCCAAGAACCTTTATTCGGTCTTTTTGTGGTGCTCTTAGTGGCTCGGGAATAGTTTCCAAAAAATGTTTATCATTCGACATCCATTCTCGTATATTCATGCCCAAATCTTTGAAGACTTTTCTGGTTTCTTCATATAACGTGGTAGCTTTGTTATAGTCTTCAGCGCATGTCACGAGGTTGTCAACATAACATCTGTCAGCAATGTTCTTAAGAAGGGTTTCATCATGTGATAAATGATGTCGTATCGTGGCTGTTAAGAGAAACGGACTCGATATTATTCCGAACGGGACTCTACGAAATCTGTAATGTAAAATATTATCTTCAGTAGGTTCTTTAGACAGATCCTTCACCCAGAGGAATCTCGTGACATCTCTGTCTTCATCTTGGAGACCGACCTGAAGAAAGGCCTTTTCTATGTCTGCTGTTATTCCTACTTCGCCACATCTAAATTTTAAAAGTAGGGCGGTTAAGTCTTCTAGTAGTGATGGTCCTCGATACATACATTCATTCAGGCTCTTGTAATCCTTTACTTTAGCAGAAGCATCATAAACAATACGCCCCCTTTTTCCTTCTTGTTTCACTATATGGCCAGGTAAGTAGTGGATAGGCGGGTTTACCTGGTATATCGGTAGCGTTTGGGGCTCTAAAACTTCAATGATATTGGCTTCAAGTTGTTCAGACAGTATCCGATCATATTCTGTTAACGTCGCACTATCAGATCTCCTCAGTAGGCTTTTCAATCTTCCATAAGCCAGATTGTAATTGGTTGGTATATCTGGGGGAATCTGTATCCAAGGCCACTTTACTTCATACCGTCCTTCTGTATACTTGATGGTATCATTGAAGAATTTCACCGCTTCTTCTTCTCTAGTCGTTTTAGGAGAGTCCGTTATACCAATGCTCTCTAGTGCCCATAAGAACTTCATGTCGACATTTCTCAAAGGTAAGTCGGGCTCTGTAAAGTATGGGCAACTAGGGCCGTGACATTGACAATATGTTACTATGGAAAGAGCCTTGTCATAAATATTCCCATCTGTACTCCCTGTTAACATCCAACCAAAGTCAGTATCAATTAAATGTAAATTCTCTCCAAGATGGCGACGTCTACCTCTAATAAAGGAGAAATAGTAATCGTTTCCAATCAGTACATTAATTACATCTCCCAATGAGTCATCATCAGCTATGATATCTACAGATATCTTGTCCGGAAAGTTAAATATCGGGATAGTATTAGTGATGTGTGGGACCACATTTACTCTTATTCTCTTCTGTAAGCCACGTTTGGTTTCTAAGACGATTTCCGCCGCAGGGCTAATAATCTCCTTGGGTTTATTTGAACCGAATGTGTATACCATAAGCAAGTCTTCATTTTCTGGTGTAAAATTGATCGATTTAGCTAACTTAGTTGTTATGTAGCTCCTTTGACTTCCACAGTCTAGTAGGATGCGGCATGACTGTGGATTATCCTGTACAGTCTTATTCCTTATTGCTGCAGTTGCTGTCTGCAAACAAGAATAAGAACATACTGAGCTAAAGTTTATAGTGTTTTGATCAACATTTTTGGAATTTGAAATTATATTCTCACCTGCAGCCCTCGGCTGAGGTATAGCAGACTTCAACTGTTTCGGGCAAAGCGCACGATTATGCCTTCCTTTGCAATGATGACATCTAAAACTCATTCTGCAATTTCTTAAAAAATGTCCTTCTTTCAGGCATAAGTAACATTTCTTTCCTAGTTTCTGCCTTCGCTCTTTTAGTGTTGTATATTTAGTGCATTCGTCACTATAATGTGAATGGGTATGACAAAATCGGCACTCCATTCGAGGTTTCTTTCCATATTCGGGTTGAAAGTTCTCTCCTTTGAATGCCCTTTTCCTTCTGAAGTCACGATGAGAATTCTTAGTGTTAGGGCCTTCACTAAAGGTATTGTAAAATGGTCTGCTATTCCTTTTAGAAATATTTTCTACAGCTTGTAAAGTTTCTGTTGTACAACCTTCTGTACTTGTGGAACTTTGTTTGGCTTTGGAGACTTCTTCCTTGTCTGCAAGCAACTTCGACAGCTGAGTCCTTATCTCTTTTGTGGAGTCATCTTTTATAACTCTTTTCAGCTCGTATACAATAGTTTCTGGAAATTTTCCAAAGATTAGAGTTCTGAAGAAACTGTGAGAGACATCTTCTCCTAGGGCATTTAGAACTCGCAGATGACGTTCTAGTTCATTAAACACTCTATGACAATCAATGATAGCTTCACTGGCCGGTGCTATTTTATTGAGTGCAGCATAATGAGCATCCTTTATGTAGCTGTCTCTGCCATAACGCTCTCTAAGTGTTATGACTGCTATGGCATAATTGGCGTTTGTGGCTTGTAAGCCTTCCACTAGACTTTTAGCTTCTCCCTTTAAGGCCGCAGACAAATATAGAAACTTATCTACATCTGGTAAATCTCGCTGGTCAATTTGAGACCTAAACTGGTCCCAAAAGGAATGCCAGTTTAAGATGTCTCCATCAAATGTAGGCAAACTCAGTACTGGAAGTTTCCCAGTTACACATTTAGTAGATGTTGTTTCCTTGGTCTTGGCATGTTGAATTTTAATCTTCAGCTCGCTCAGAACCTCCTCCGCTTCTAACTGATGCGTACTTATAATGGATATATCGTCTGCTGATGGCTTATTGACGTATTTGAAGTAATTGTTCAAATCATTGGTTAACTTCAGTAATACGCTTTCTAATTTAGACGCGACTACCTCTGCATTTAGCACCGCTTCCTGCAGTGACTGCCTATTGATAGTGTCGCTTATTTGTTTAGCTGTAGCATTAAGTTGTAAGAGTCTGTCTGAAGTTACTTTTAATATGTTTTCCCACATTTGATCCATACTTAACTTGTTTGTAAATCTGTGAAAGACCATAAATTTTGACCGTGTGTACAATTTATAACAATCTTATATCATTTTCAAACGAAATCAAACGCAGTGAATAATGTTTAGAACGAACTCATTTCGCACTTACCATGAAAGTAATAACGCTGCGTTTCGCTTTAGCCAGCTGATTCCAACGCAAAATATGAGGAGCTAGTTATCAAAACAAGTACTTTTTGCCACTTATTACACGATATTTTCGTTTTTATTCACTTTTACACAACTTTCAAGACAAACTTAGCACAAACAAGACCGGTACATGAAAATTTTCACTTTGACGTTTCTCAACGGAAGAAAACCGCGAAGCGAAGAGTCGTATTTTTCTAAATAAAATATAAATTAAAAAAAAAAAGAATCGATAATCGTTACAATATATTTCCATAACCATGGATACTGGTTAATACCGAAATCGATGTACATCGAAAACAATTATCATTTTACTAGCACGGTATACTGTACCAAATCAAGTTGGTCAAACAATAGTAAAATATTTTCACCTTAATATGCTTCATGGAATGTCACCATCGAATATCGATATTAATATTCAAAACACCATTCAACTAAATATGCTGGTCTCTGGATTGATTAATATTCTACCCCGTCACTAACAGTCCGAGCAAGTGATTTCACACTCTTACCCAGTATCGGGCTGCTGGACTCTTGCCTGTTCTTAGCCTGCGTCATTGAGCAAAAGCATAAGCGTTTGCACCCTGCACGTCGGGTCGCCAGCTGAACCTACCACCGTGTCTGACAAAACGCTGCACGAACAATAATACAGCGCTCCGTCACGCCATGGCGGTACACATTGATCTGCGTCAAATGATGAGCGAACGAGAACGTTCACACCCAGCACGTCGGGTCGACAGATCCCATAAACATCCGCGTCAAAACATGAGAGACCACCATGGTAGCCACACCCAGCACGTCGGGTCGCGGGACTGTAACCTGTTCTTAGTCTGCGCCTCAGCCAGACCGAAACCGATACCACTCAGGACGATCCGTGTCAAAACATGATCGCCGGATAGTCAGCTATCTATAAGATTGCTTCCTTATAACATAACAGGGTTTACACAGAATTAACAGACGTAAACAATAATAAATAATAAAGACGGGGTTCTACAGACCTGCATCCAGAAGACCCAATACTATGGTTTACATAAAAATAATAACACTTGATTTTCAAGCTTATCATTTCATCGCTACTATTCATTGGTGACGAACTACGTCGCATCACAATTTGACTTTAGAATCAACATTATAAAATATTAGATATCTTAATTTAAGTTACGAAGCTATTTTGTAGTATAGCGTATGAAAAAAATACTTGGTCGTGGAAAACAATAATCGTTACAAATCGATTATTTGGTCACTGTCTAATCGATAAGATAATTGCACATAGGTACTTACCATTGCTCGATAGATGGCGTGCTGCGTGGGTTACTTGAAAATTAAATGGACACAGAAAAATACACCTTTTTTTTTTTTTTTTTTTTTGTTGATGGCCAAAAGTGACAAAACCTTGCGTTCGAATGAGACGAATTATAATCGTTCACATTGGACTTGGAAATATCCCAGCATGCTCCACCATGACGCCAATTCACATAAAGATAATTAATAACGGAACATTTATTATATACATATTATGGAAATCGGTTCTTACTATAGATTTTCTATCAACCTAGGTTTTGGCGTTAACATAGCGGTAATCATTATAATTTCCAAGTCCTACCTGAACGTCCAGTCACTGCTTAGTTGTTGTCGATTATCTGCTTCGCTACTGTATGATATTTTTCCCTCTGGTGCCTGGAGATTATTTCCACCGCCTGTTGATAGAATGTGATATCAGCACCAAGTATAGACAAGGTTAACTCGAGGTTCCAGCCTCAGCACAATACCACAATGATCTAGACATACATAGCACTTGGGATCCCATTTACATGTATTCGTAATTACTATGATTAGAACCATTACTATGACAGTTGTATTTTAACCCAATCTAATACTTAGCTCAAGTCAATCCGCCTTTCAGGATCCAGGGACAAAGTTTCACACCCCTTTTCCACTTGCACAAACTAGTTCATTTTATCACCAGTTTTCTCTTTTACCTCCTCTAACAAATTAGCGCCAAAAGTATCTGTCATCTAAATGTTACCAGCTACAAATATATGTATATATAGGATTAGTTCGCACGACTTACCACAGGTTCGCGATGATCCGCGACAGCTGATTGTCATATTGACTTGTGAGTGACAATAGGCTTTGACGTTTTAAGCTGTACAAATGACATTGAACCTTAAGGTGGTAATGGACTTTCTTAGTCAACGATCTATACCTAAATAGAAAAAATAAACGCCTGCTGAAAATTATCGGAGTGATAAGAAAAACACATTTTAGAAATATTTTATTGAATCAGGCGTTACTTTGCGGAAGTTCATTTCAATGAAAAAATACACATGCAAGCTAGCCAAGCCTGTGCGAAACATAAAACACATAAAGCATACCTATATAACGTACGTCACGTAACGTCTAATGTTTAACAGTCGTGCTCGTGCCTGTACTATGAGCATGAATCCGTAGAGGGATCGAAACGTGTCAGTGTTTTGTGGGGTGTAGGGGATAGTTTAGTTTGTGGAATTAATGTATGTTTTATGAGGCAGTACAGGAGGGAGGGTTGCATGTAAAAAATATGTAATTTCGCACAGGCTTGGCTATCTTGCACGTGAGTAACAGAGTAGTAAGATTTAAAAAAAAAAAAAAAAAAAAAAATGTTTTTTGTGCATGTCGAAGAAAGTAGAACTAGTATGAACTGTCAAGCAGCGGAAGGTGGCATATCTAGGTTATATGATGGGCAAAGTGGCAGGAAATGGCTTCGGAATATCAGAGAGTGGATCGAAGACCGTGGAACAAACTGTTCAGGCTAGCTCTGGATAGCGAGAGATTTAGGAAACTGACTGCCAATCTTCAGTTATGGAGAGGCACTTCAAAAAGAAGAATAAAAATAAAACGGGTCGCTCTTCTTACAATTTTGTTTGGAAAAGTGATCCCTTATATTTGGTCGTCAGTGTATAGAACGTATACATACTTGTAGCTACCTAGGCTCCGATGATAGGTTTGACAGCCATACAGGGTAATATTTCGGTACCTAGATAGATAGGTGGATATTCAATTCTAATGGGAGGTCGTGGTATAAGCACATTGGCTATTGATTTTTCGTGAACCCAAAGGTCAAGGGAGTAATTGTCCTAATATCTAATTTATCACTGTCGACCGCCACTAAACCCTTTGTCTATTTCACTTCGGGCGTAGGGAGGCGTGAGCATGACTCGAGGAAGACAAGCAAGTAAGTGAGTCACCTGGTTAGTAATCACTACTGCATTCTTCAACATCCGACCTCCGCAACACCGGGACATTGCAGAAGCACTGCAAGCCTAGAGGGCTAAGATAGAATTTCATCGGCTGCTAAGCTTTTCTGCTTAGCAAAAAGAGTAGCTACTAAGATAGTGGAAGCGATCTGGATGAACCTTTCCAAGATTCTATCGCCAGCCGTATCATGCTATGCCTTAGTGTTTGTTATTAGTATACCTACTTTATAATTATCAAATCAATAATAAGAAGACTTTACTTATACAGATGTTCAAAAATTAAAAACTTTATACCTACAAAAAATTAAAGATATAAAATAAAATGCTAGCATCAATTCGACAAGGACGCCAACAATAAAAAAAAACACGCGGACTTCTAAAACTTAACTGGTCGCAAAAAACTTATTTTTTTCAAACATGATGTTTACGTTAAGTCGCCATTACATCATCAAAAAGTCACTAGTAACTTAAGAATACCGGACAATGATTAAAGTCTCCGGTAAGTAGAGAAGTTTTGAATACGGAACGAAACAGTGTCCAGTAAGTACGATACATAAAAGCTCATTAAATGCGTTGTAATTTGAACTTAGAACTCCTTGTAAAATATGTCATATTTTTTAATACTGTAAAAAGCCGCGTGTTTGGATCATTAAAAAGGTTGAATAATAAATGTATTTATTTATTATAAATGTTGTTATATCTTTAAATACGATTTTATAAGGACTTCTATTGTTTCGGAATATAGTTATAAATAGATAAGTTAGAAATTCATTATATTTAACAAATATTTGAGCCATTTCATTAAAAGTGTTGTGTGTTTTATACTCAGAGTAACGAGCACTATCGATCCTGACAGAAGAAAAAAAATGTCCCAAAAATTCCATAGGTACATTTTCTGGCTTAAAATTTGAATGAATGAAGTAGGTAACGGAATGGAAAAGGTAATTTTGGGACGTTTTTTTTCTCCTATCAGGATCTATAGTGCTCGTGATTCTGAGTAGGAAACCGAAATTAAAACGAAAATCCCTGAAAAAAGTTGACTGTACAACTTTTAATGAAATGGCCCATTTATTCCAACTCTAAGAGGTAGGCAGTGTATGGAACGCATTTAAAAATAAACCAGAGCACAAGAGGCACAAGAGCAATGGCGTTCGTGCAACGAGGTTGCATACTACGATAATAAAAGAGCGGGAAATTTTGGTTTTTAGTTTTATTTTTGAGAACAGCACTTTACCAGCTTCAACCATTTTAAGTGACACACCCACTGGTCTCTAATGTTATTGTCGCAAACACTAGAGACTTTTTTTTAATTTGTTTTAATTTTAGAATTGGATTTTTTAATATTTTACTAGGCAAGATTTTTCACTAGGATTAAAAGTGATTGATTAACAAGAGACATTATCCTTACAATTATTATACCTACACTCATGCTAAACAAAACCCAAGTAATACATAAGCAAGATAACAGGCATACCGGCGCGGCGGCGGACACCCGGGAGCGGGTAAAGATGACAAAATACCAGTGTCTCGGCGCCCAATACGAATTCGTCGCATTTGGCGTCGAGACACTTGGTCCGTGGGGCAAGGGCGCACGTGGGCTCTACAAAGATCTAAGCAAACGCCTGAGAGAGGCAACAGACGACCCTCGCGCGGGCAGCTTTCTCGCACAAAGACTCGCAAATCTCGCAATTGCGATACAACGCGGGAATGCTGCCTGCGTGATGTGGACCCTACCTAAGGGTCCAAATTTATTTTAATTTTTGACCAAAGTTTTTTATTTTACTAAGTTATTTTAAGGTACCCTTAGTTTA
This sequence comes from Pandemis corylana, assembly GCA_949127965.1. Lineage (NCBI taxonomy): Eukaryota > Metazoa > Arthropoda > Insecta > Lepidoptera > Tortricidae > Pandemis > Pandemis corylana. The sequence continues at coordinate 5,601,513 of OX421858.1, read as the reverse complement.
TATTTGAATTACTACTTTTGTAATCATTTACAAAATAAATAAGAAATAAGTACATGACAAAAATGCTGAGTCAGGTTGAGTTCTCTGAGCTAATGCTGTGGACAAACAGACCGACAGTTGTACAAGACGGAACTACAAGGGTTCCGTTTTGCCATTTTAGTTAAGGAAGCCAAAAAAGGAAATGATCGCAAATTATAAGAATCCTTATAATAGCATCACTTTCACGGTACAGTGCCGTAAATAGCCTTTTCTGCGCCCTGTGCGAGCTTGTATAACTGCGCCCTGTTTTTTTTTTAGATATTATAGGTACCCTAGAGCAATGCTATGTATAGGCGTACTTTATTTTGTTCAGGGTGATAAAATAAAGCAGAAGGAACTTGGTGTTGGTGGTTGTAAATTACCTGAAACAAAAATATTGGATTATACGTCTTCGACCGACTGTGAAGCACGTGCCTACAAAAAACATCTGCCTGGAGAGAGATCTCTCCATTGTGGCCATACTGCACAAATGTAATCATGGACAATAATGTTTTAATAATGTTTTGTCGAATCAGGAAGGCCCAACCCCAACCACCACGCATGGGTGACTTACCATTATGCCAGGATGGCCCATCATCAGCGCGCCTTCTCACTTAATATTTGTCCCTATAGAAGTGACTGTTTTGAGACGCCGAGTAAACGATATGGAGTACTTTTTACGTGTCGCACTATTCGGCCTATTCATATCAAAATAGTCACCAGGCTTACCATTGATGCCTTGATAATGGCTCTGCGTCGAATGGCTGCGCGTCGTGGTTGGCCTCAACAGATGTACTCAGACAACGGCATAAATCTAAGGGGTGCTGACAATGAACTAAGAAGGTCGATCAGCGAACTAAACGAGGATATCTTTAAAAGTGAAGCCATGGGTTATGGGACTAACTGGGCTGGGGCTTGAGAGCGCCTTATTAGGAGCGTAAAGGCATCACTAAAAGTCATTCTCAAAGAGCACGCTCCAAGAGACAAAGTTTTGAGCACACTGATGGCAGAAGTGGAACGTATACTCAATAGCCGACCGCTTACTCATGTTAGTGTGGAACCATTCAGCGATGAGTCACTAATCCCTAATAATTAATTGCTTGGGATCTCTTCAAATTTACCTAAATTTGGTGCCTATGACAACTCAGATATGTTTTTACGAAAACAATGGCGAACTTCACAAAGGCTGGCTGATCTATTTTGGAAGCGTTGGATTAGAGAGGTGTTGCCACAAATGCTTCCCAGACAGAGATGGAAGCGGGACCCCAGACCCTTGTAAGTGGAAGACCTGGTTTTGATTAATTGCAATGAGTAAAATTGTTACAATGTTATACAAACCTCCTTCATTTTTACTTCCTTCCTTCCTTATGAATGAACGAGTACACATTATTTACATTTAATTTTGTTTTGATTAAATTATTTTTCTCCCCTTTTTGATTACTTACAACGTAGTACGCTTCCTTTTTTCCGAACGAACGGGTGCATGCTTGCTCAAACGAAATAATAATAATATAATAAAGCCAGAATTTTGCGAACAACATAGTGAAGCTACTTACTTGTAGGACTTTCAACTTTGAATCTGAGTAAGTACCTTCAAAAGGTAAAACGTGATTGACAATATGCAGTTACGCTGCTTTGCTAAAAGAATTTTACAGGCGTCTATTTCATTTTCATCGGGTATACGTACAAGTACAAATACACACAAACATACAAATCCACATACAAATTGGTAATATATAACAAATTTAGACATTTAGGATTATTTTAGGTTTTATTTTTTCTGTGTGTCTACTCTTAATTAATAAAAGGTTAACTGGAAGAGATCCCTTTTAGGGATAAGTTCGCCTTTGTGCATGTGTGTTGTCCTGTATTCATCTTTTTCTTGTGTTTTATGTACAATAAAGAGTTATACATACATAAACTAAACTCTTTATTGTGCAAAATAAACATAAAAGAAACACAATTGATAAACACTAAGATACATGCACAAAGGTGTACTTATTAGATCTGGGGGCACTGCAGTGCCCCCGCCAAGTCGAGCGCGAAGCAAACACTGCCGTACCACCCTTTACTGGAACCATTTCGCCGCATTTTCACATACATTACATACTTAAAATCCAAAATTTCAAGTCTGTAGGTCATTTTAGTTCTAAAGTTAAGCGAAAGCAAAGTTTCGCATTTATGACACTCACTCACTCATGATCATCAAAATAGAACTAATACTTCCCATAAACTCAGAGAGCTGAAATTTGGTACAGAGTTAGGGTTTAATGGCCACATAAAAGAAAAACTATAAAAACTAGGATAATCGAAGAAAAACAAAAAAAAGTGTCAAATAAGAAAATCTAATAAATTAAATCAATATGCCCACGTTTCTACAAAAAGAAGTGAAATCCCACCAAAAACATTCTGTAAAAAACTAGCCAAGTCTCGATGGAGCTGCTTGTTTATCTCTAAAAAGTAATGAAATCTAGACAAAGTAGTGCCAAGTCTAAGGTTCCTTACTGCGATTTCTTTATTACTATAGTTAATGTTGTTATAAGGGTACACAAGGGTACAAAACCAGGTGCTCCATGACACCATTGCACCAATCTGTCGCCAGAACCGCTACCCATTGACGATTGCAGATTGGTGCAATGATGTCATGGAGCACCTGGTTTTGTACCCTTGTGTACCCTTCAACGGCCAAGTCACACAACATTAACTATAATAATAAAGAAATCGCAGTAAGGAACCTTAGACTTGGCACGACTTTGTCTAGATTTCATTACTTTTTAGAAATAAACAAGCAGTTTCATCGAGACTTGGCTAGTTTTTTACAGAATATTTTTGGTGGGATCCTTTTTACCCCTTTTAGAAGTCGGTTAAAAATAAAAACCAACTTCTCTATAAAGTAGGTACCTACTTACTGCACAATTTTAACGTATCATAGTTAGTGTTGATTTTCAGTCAATACTTTCTCAAATATTCTTACTGAAATCAAAAAATCGTTAAGTACTTTTTCTCTCTCGTCTTAAATGTAGCCCTTCTTCGTTATAAATGTATGACTACGATTACAAATCGATTGACACCTCATTCATAAAAATTGGAAGAGCAGGTTTAGCGCTACTGCAGAACTTACTTACGCACAATGTAGATTGCTATAACCGTGACATATCTTTTGACTTGGCTGTAGATAAGTTGACGTTTGCAATCGAAAATAATAAAAGGTGTTAAGAAATACAGACTTAACTTAAGAATTAACATAAGGTTGTTTTGTTAACAAAGAAAGTTGTACACAATGGCAAAAGGACATAGTACAGTTACAGTTTATAGTCGGGTTTGTTTACAAAAATAGACAAATGATTTTTCTCCTTAAGTATTTTGACTTCATGTTTACAAGTTTAGTATAGGTGAAAAACTTAAGTTAATGACCTTGTTGTATGTGTGAGTAACGTGTGCGAATAGACAAATTAACGTTCCAAATAAGAAAAACGACTCAAGTCTCATATCAGTTCGGTGCACTTCTAGGTACGTACGACAGGTCATTTACTTAAGTTTTTCACCTATAGGTTAGTGCATTGATCTTCATATTCTAGTTTCAGACTAGCGTCATTTTAGAATGTACCTAATACCTACCTGCTGGATTTTTATTTCATGTAGGTAAGTACGAAAAAACAGATAGTTAACATGTAAATACAAAACTAAAACTACTATTAAATTAAAATTACTAAATAAACTTTAAAATTAATTGTGAAAGAGAGGTGGGCCTCTTGGCAGGATGCCCATCACGCAGGCAGCATTCCCGCGCTGAACTGCGATTGCGATTCTATGCGCGAGATGGCTGCCGGCGCGAGGGTCGCCTGTTGCCTCTCTCAGTCTTTTACTGAGCTCTCTGTGAAGCTCCAGCGCACCCTTACCCCAAGGACCTAGAGTCTCGACACCGAAAGCAAAAAAATGATATTGGGCGCCGAGACAGCTGTATTTTGTGACCTTGAGGCGTTCCCGGGCGTCCGCCGCCGCCCCCGCACGTTTGGTAGTTGCGGGTAGGTAAGACGCCGCCCCGGTGTCTGTACAAGTGGCGTCCCACACTAACGCACGGCCCGTCTTCCAGGGTATTAAAGACATTCTGTCTGGGCGCTTGCCGTCGCTCCGCACAATCGGGGGCAGAGCAGCGGGCACGTTGGCACTGACGAGCGCACTTCGAAGAATGTTGTTGAGAGCGGCGTGGCGGGAAAGCAGGAAAGCAGGAAAGGCCATGGTGGCCGAGTCGGTCCACTGAAGCCCCACCTGCTGTGTTACCTGCTATGGGTTATGTAGGGGCTATACCGTCTATATGCGTCACGGAATGACGAGGATCCGAGTTTGATTCCGGGCCATAGCTTTACTTTTCAAATTTTTCTACGTGTTCTAATTTTCAGTGTCGATTAGAATTTGTTTTACTGTTCCTAATCATTAAAATACACACACACATAAATCACGTCTTTATCCCTTACGGGGTAGACCGAGCCTAAGATAACAAGACCTAAAGGCCACGTTTAGCATAATTGTACACAGGTGGAAAGGGAAATCAAAATAGTGATGGGTTGCTAGCTGCATCGCCTATAACACGATTCCTAGGCCCATTCTTTCGATGGACCTATGTTTTTCTTTGCTCCCAGACCAACATGGAAGTTCAAAAATATATTTAAAAATTCACTATACAAACACAGAGTGCAGCCTGTTCCACGCAGTTCACGGTATTGATCCATCGATCATGACACTTAATGCTTTCAGAATAAAAGATTGGTAGATTTTTTTAACGTTATCACGTAACTATGTAAGCAATTTTCCGGGATAAAAAGTAGCCTATGTGTTATTCCAGACTATAATCTATCTATGTTCCAAATTTCATCCAGATCTGTCTAGCCATTCTGACGTGAAAGAGTAACAAACATCCAAACATCCATACTCACAAACTTTCACATTTATAATATTAGTAGGATTATCTTGTCGAATTTAATCAAGATTAGTACAAAAAATGCGGTTAAGAGGTAGCAAACGGACAGCCAAACCTCTGTTTGACTCTAAACACAGATACAGAGTTACTTTTGCATTTATAATATTAAATAAGTATGAATTAACGTAAACTACGTAAAGAAACATTACCATCTCTTAGTACAATTATAAAGTCGTTTGTCTTGACTGACTGATCAGTGATCATCAACGCAAAGCTAAAACTAATTATCTAGGAAGCTGAAGTTTGGACTGAAGGTTCATTTAGTTCTCGTAGCGTAAAGAGTAATACGAACGGATTTTTGGGAATTCCCACGGAAACCAGCAACGGGGATGAAACCGAGGGCGTAAACTAGTCAACCTGCATAAAATTATGTTCATTCAGGGTCAAAATTAAAATATACGCAATGTACAATGTTAAGAATGAATATTTGGTTTAGTAGGTTAATTTAATTTCCCGATATAACTACGACCTGAATCTATTAACACCTATTTGTTTATACACATAGAGAAAAATGCATAAAATCCATTAGCTATTTGTTTTAGTTTCAGGCAAACATGCAATGTTTCGTGTGGATAACCGACTTCAGGGACATTATGTATTAAACAGAACAGTTGTAGAGACCACGATGACTAAATGCCAAGCGCGTATCGATTTGGCCACCCTGCCTTAGCAACAGATTTCCAGGAAATTGTATACATTCGCCTGATATCCTTGTTTTGTGATAATTAGCGTCCCAATAAAACTACTATGTATGACTATGTTTGTGTTCACAGAAGCGAATATTCGATAATTATTTTCTTGCGGATGGTAGGACCTCGAGCAAGGCCCGTCCGGTACGCTACCGCCGTCTTACTCTCTAATCCTGCCGCCAAGCAGCAGTCCATTTAATTTGGCAAGAGCCACTCCATGATTAACTGCCGAAACCGAAATTGAAAAGTCGGTCCGAATCTACCTATTATAATAATGCGATTGGTGATTCCACACAGCGTCGCTTCCATCTCAATAAAAGGACAAAGTAGTGTTTGTGGAAGCGGTAAACTTATATTGAACTTGAAATACGATTGGAATAACTATTAGAATTATGGCTTTTTCTCAAGTATGTTCTATAAAATTGTTAAATGATAATTTGGTTACAATGTACGAGTGTTCACCATTTGCGAATGGAATTTTCACGAGTGAGCACAACTATCCATGGACTTTGCAACACCAGAGGATTGCAGATGCGTTGTCATTGTCGGCCCAAGCTAAGAAAGAAGATCTCTGGATTATTTTGATTTTAAGTTTTGACAAATTTCTTCAAAATCCTGATTAATATAAGTCTCACACTGAGCAAAGCTTTTTTTTTCAGCTGAGAAATTCAAACCTACTGCCTCCAGTTTTGTGGGCCGGTCTTATGGAAATTCCATTTTTCATTTATTTAAGCAGAATCAATTACAATGTCATGCTTCAGAAAACATAGGTACCTACCTATTGAAGACTTTTTATTCTCTTTTTATAAACTGTCATAAAACAATGGAGTTTGTCTGACTCCAAGGCCCGTTCAGTTTTTTTATTAAAATTCTAAGAAAACGCTTTTTCAATTTATCAACTTCATTTTTATTTACCTGAGTAACAATGTGAAATTGTAGAGTAATAGTAATAAGATGGACTTTTCCACTTTGCCACAAATCAGTGATTTGTGGCTTATTTAAGTACCTCTATAAATATATTATGTATTTATGTGATGCAGTGAATCTGCCAAGTTGAGCAAAAAAAGCGGCACGGCCGTACTATCCTAACATTTAATTTGACCTTCGGTAACGATCATAATTCTGCTCGCTCAAGTTTACTATCTTCTTGGGTACTAATCAGTGTATCAATCGTCGCAGTGGTCGAGAATCTCTTACAATATGACGTGTCGGCTCCGACATAATGGCCATCGGAGTTTATTTCCTATTTATGTCGCAGCATTATCATTGCTGTAATAAATGATATGGTATGTTGAAATTTAAGGTTGTTGTGGTAAATGGGCGCTATAATGTAGGTGGGTATTATTTGAAGGGATTTATTTTATAGAGCCCTGTGACCGTTAACGGAAACTGTCGAATATCCGAAGTCGTACGTAATCAAAGTTTATGTAAAAGTTTCGAATAATTTCGTATTTCATTCAACATAAAGATTACGAATCGCAATCCTCACGAGGGGTAAAGGCCACTAAGGGCGGCTATGATCATGTTGTCATAGATTTTAGTGAATAGTCAATGACAAGAGATATTAACGGTGTATAAATTAATTTTATGTCTGCGTTTCACCCGGGCATATTATTTACTGTTGTATTTTCATTTTACTATTCCTTAAAAGTCTAACACCCGTTAGGTACCGAAGTTATCCGAAAGCATCAGATAATTGGATATAATTTCATATTCGTAACTGTAACCGAAACCAGTATAATATTGTTCATATAGGTATCATATTAAGTCCGGATTAAAAATTTCATATCCATCTCATCCTGGAGTGACAGTATTTTATGTAACCGTTACATAATGAGGGCCTTTAAAACACGAGTGTGGTTTTTGAAACGAGCCTTGGCGAGTGAGGTCAAAATAACTCTTTTTAAAGCCTACTGCCAGACTCTCTACACCTGCAGCCTGTAGGTTCGCTTTACGCAGAAGTCCTTCAATGCTCTGAAAGTCCAGTACAACAATACTTTTAGGACGCTGCTGCGGCTGCCCCGTTTTTGCAGTGCATGTTTGCGGAAGCGCGTACAGATAGTTTTGGAGCAGTGATACGCAAACGAATATCATCAGCCATGGATAGGATGAGGGGCAGCAGTAACGGCCTCCTACGTGTGATATCGGAGGATATGTCGTGTCCGATACTGCACCACTGGACCAAAATACATGTTACCAAAAGCGCCTGGTAACGATTTTTTGTAGAATTGCTTTTAATGTGTTTTTATATAATAAGACTAACATACTCGTACATAGAATAAGCCATGTACTAACACAATAATGTATGAGTCATGTAGTTGCTCGAAATAAATAAATATTATTATAAGGCCTAATTATGTACAGTTGAATACATTACTTTATTTACACACATATCATAAGTACTCTAAGATGGATTCAGAAGCAGTAGGGAATTGAACAGCCAATGAACAAACAATTATACTAGTTTCTGTCTACCCATGGTCTACCCAGTAAGGGATAAAGACGTGATTGATGTAAGTACTTGCTTGTCTGTGGTAGTAGGTAAAATCTGTATTTTAATGTTATTACAGTAGGTATAGATTTTTTAAGGGTGTAATAATGCTGGTCATTTCCTGCGGTTTCTGAACGCGTATTAGAGCACTAGTGATATGTGCGTACCTAGATAAATTAAATTATGTACCTACTCATTGTTATATCATATTGTCATTTTTGTGAAGTTCATTCAGTTAACAATGGAAACATAATTTAAGAACCGACTCAGGAGTATTGTGAGGAAATCAGCACACACCTTCGAAGCAATTCAAGGGTGAGTATGAAGTTCCTTATCAACACTGGGCTCGGGTGGAACTATAGCCAAATACCTCTCATTTTTAGACGAGGCGCATTGCGATATATACATTATGATGGCATAGGAATAACGATTCTTGACAATGTTTTGGAAACTTCTGCCTTCAATTTAGTATTTTAAATAAGTATGTGTTTGAGTATTTACTTACAAGCGAATATTATTATAAACGCGGTAGCTCTATGAAAAAGGTGTCTAATTGACTGTCTATTATTTCTTCTTCTTTTTTTAATATGGCCCCATCGTTCGATGCGATGATTTCGCCAATGTCAAAGTAATAAATACAGTATTCAATAATCTTATGACAAAAATGTCGGCAACTTTGTACGGTAGAACACGGTCAAAAGACCCCTCCCCCCCTAAGAGCCCAACTTAGCCAACGGATAATGATATCCCTCAGAATCTGCCAGGAAATCGTTAACCGATGCCCAGGGTGCACCGGACCAAGCACTGCTCTTTCCCTCGGATGGATCTAAAAACGAATCGCAGCTCTTGACCACACGCGGAGGTAACCCGACTCGCATCCCGACTGTCTATTATTTGATACTAGCTTCTGCCCGCGACTTCGTCTGCGTAGAATTATACATAAAAACCTTCCTCTTGAATCACTCTATCTAATAAAAAAACCGCATCAAAATCCGTTGTGTAGTTTTGAAGATATGAGCATACATAGGGACATAGGGACATAGGGACAGAGAAAGCGACTTTTTTATACTATGTAGTGATGATGAAGACATAAGTTATAAATTTGAAGTTTATATCGTGCTGTGCCGCTTGCACTAATGGCCATTAATATGATAGTGAGTGGGACGGTATGATGTGAACTTCTGATTTCGAATTTGGGAGTAGACCCCGGAAATTAAACCAAAACTATAATTTACTGTCACAACTCGCCGAAACCGACAACGAAATAACTTTTGGTCTGCTACTTATTTTGAATTTCAGCAAATAAACTACCTAACAATAAGTAATTTCCATGCTGGTCTGGGAGTAAAGGAAAAACATAGAATGTACCAGTTGCTTCTCTTCCCGCGCAGATGGTAAAAGCCCATCGAGGGAATGGGCGAAAATCTTAGGAATCGTCTAATAGGCGATGCGGCTAGCAACCCATCACTATTTTGATTCCCCTTTCCACCTATACGCCCACAATCATGCTCAACGTGGCCTTAAGGTTTTGTTACCTTAGGCTCTGTCTACCCCGTAAGGGATAAAGACGTGATAAATGTAAAAAAAAAACAATAAGTACTTATAATTTATAATGCATTGTCGTTTAGCAATCCAGTACCTACCTGTCACAAGAATATATAATTATTTAAGAGGGTGCTTCAAGCCTGTTTGTTCCGGTCATATTTCGTTGTTTGACTTATTTTATGTACCTACAGAGTTCAAGGTACTTGTCATTTAAGTTTAAAAAGACACAAAACACTGCATATTCTTCTATCATATTTCTTCTTCATATTTTTCTGGGTGTCTACTCTTGCTTAATACTTATGTCCTGTCAATCGTTCAAAGGTTAACTGGAAGAGATCCCTTTTAGGGATAAGTTCGCCTTTGTGCATGTGTGTTATCCTGTACCGTGAAACCGTACAACTTTGCCTTTTCATATAGCTTTGCCCACCGCGTCACATTTCAGTAGAAGCGAAATCTACCAAAAATGGTCACAAATACACTTTATTTCTAATATGTGGCTTATAGCTAATCTTATTGCTGACAACACTGACCTATCGGTTGACGCGTATCTATCGTCAGTCACGCGTGAGCCGGCTTGGAGTGCGGGTATGTTTTTCGGCGGGCCAATCAGGTCGAAAAAACTTTAAGTGAATTTCAAGCCAGGAAAGTATATACAGTTTAAAATATACAGTTTAAAAACGACGTAGACAGAATCACAACTCCTTATCTCTGTTAATTTCGTAATTATGGTAGTGGGCAATGTCATGAACGTTTTACGTATTACTTTTTACAGCTTTGCCCAGCACAATTTTACTCTTAGGGCTGTCACTAGTATGATATATAAAATAAAATCATCATCATTATCATCATATAAAATATAATCCGTTTATTTCAGACAACAATGAATGTGGTCTATAAAGTGTACATTATTGAATCCAAATTTTTTTTTAAATCTAGTTTTTCTTTAGTAGGTCACGTTTGTAACTACGCATTGCATTGCATTAAATTTGTTGTATTATGTAAAATTGGTTTTATTAAGCAACATACCTTAATCCAGGCACAATTTAATTTACAGTTAAGAGCAAATTATAATATTAATATCATACTACACCTTGTTTGATCGTCGTAGTCGGATAAAAGCTATTAGTAAAAATTTGACAACCCTAGCGTATCCAGGATTTTGTATGAAGGATGCATGAAGGATGTCAATTTTTTGTTTACGACTTTGCCCACACGAATTTGGCCGTAAAATATAACACTTAAAGGTCTATTAATACGATACAACGTTGCTATGTCTATTCTAGATTATTAGACTTTAAGAATCATGACCATAACGTTGATAATCCCAAAGATAAGATAATGTAAACAAATGTGGGCAATCTCAAAATTTTTTCAATATTTTGGCCCGCCTGTTTGAGGCCCGTTTTCTACAGTAAGGAAACTCATTTTTAATGTAGTGTTCTCATCTACCCAAAGAAGAGTATGTCAATTTGTGAGTGTTCCAGATAAAGTTGTACAATATGGACTAATTGACTCGAAAAAATGCAAAAAACCGCTAAAAGCGGGCAAAGTTGTACGGTTTCACGGTATTCATCTTTTTCTTGAGTTTTATGTACAATAAAGAGTTATACATACATACATACATACATGTTCCACCCGAAAACCTTAATTAATTGTTCTTTTGGAATTTGGGAACAAATGATTTTGTGTCATGATGGGAATCTCCATTGTGTAATATCTTTCCATTACAAAGTCGCTATCCGCCATCTATGTATGTTTAGATCTTCGGTTTTCGACACTAGTAGAGTGAAGAGGAATTACAGCCAAGAAGAAGTTTTCTGGGCGTATATATAGTTTGAAAACCCGCGCGAAAATGGGTTAAGTAGGATGCTTAGTGGGTAACAGTCGAATTAGTTATCTGTATCTTGACCCACCGCAGAACTTTCTCACACTGCGTTTCATAACGTATTTCCTTGTCAGGCAATGTGATATTGATATATCATTTACTATTAAAAAGTTCCACTGTGGGTCACGATTCAGTAAACCGACTGTAAAACGTAAAGCAATATAGTAAGTAGGAGTATATCATCATAGCGCTCACGCCATAAGTGCATTTCACGTGTGCATGCCGAAGGGCGTCAATAATATATGAGAATTAGTTACCTTCTATGAATCATTGCAGCAATATCGACGGTAAACTCTTTTATAGCATGTCACCAGTCTGTGTTATAGTTACGTTTTGATTTTTACGACGTTTGTAATTTTTTTATACACTTATCTTAGGGTTTTTTTAACTCTTATCTTTACAAGTCGTTTTTTTCAACCCAGCAAAGTTGCAGCTGTTAACGTTAATGATATATCGATATTTAAAGTGTGTTTTTATTTGACTCTTATGTGAATAATATGATTAGATTTCCAGCTCCTGCTTTATGTTTCTCTTTTTTTTCGTGTTTTCGATTCAATAGAAGTTGAAAAATATACATAACAGATAAGGTATTTTTAAATTGTTAATTTCTTGATTTTATTGTATCTACTAAAGCGTAGCAACAAAAAGCAACGCAACTTCTTAAACATACTAACAGAAAACTAGTATGTATGCGAAAGGAAGTATTTAAAGAGGATGTAGATACATCTACCTAACCTACAGAATGTCAGATTCGTGGTAGTCCATACATACGTAAATAAATCGCGTCTTTATCCCTTATGGGGTAGACAGAGCCTAAGGTAACAAGACCTTAAGGCCAAAGTGGTAGTCCAACTTTAAATATTCATGACTGTCACTCACTGTCCAAGCATTAGCAACGGTAGGTTTATACTTAATTCTGTTATTTTTTACAAACGAATATAGTTTCCTTGACAGACTTAGGTAAACAAATGTCTCGCATGAAGTCATCCTTTAATGTTTGGTTTCTTTGTCACTATTGTTATGGGTACCGGGATTATTGACACTGACTTTCAAAAGTTTTAAGCAAGTGACAAGTGCATCGGGTATTTTACAAAACAGCAATTTAAAGATAAATTCAATATTATAAAGAGTACTAAAACTAGGTATTGTGAAAAAAATAATACAATTTAGTAGAACCGAATACCTACCCAAAACGTCATAAAAATTATGTGTTGTAAGACATTATTTAACAAAGCTTGTGTCATATTCCAGCTTCCGTAACAAATGACAACATTTCAAATTTTTAGCTACACATTTTTGTTACAGCTAGAAAGAAAATAACATTTTAAGCTTCACGTATATTTTCATTTTTCTGTGAATCTTCATTTCGAGTCGCTCATTCTAAAAGGGCGTATGTGAAAAGTGACGTCATTTAGTTTATACTGTGTTGCAAATTAAAAAAAACTTAAGGCCGATAGCTCAAAATTTTCAAGGTACCTACATTATAGTCTATGCCACTGACGATGAGTTGACATTGACGGATTGGCATTTCGGACTAACTGTCTAAAACAAAATGTTTCCAGTGCGTAATTTTACCTTGATTATATTTTCTTATAAAATGCCTGCAGTAAAATACTGCTTTCTGAAAAACTGCAAAAACAACAGCAGATCATGTCCCGCCAAGATTTTTTTACAGTTCCGCTTGGATTGGAAACAAAAAGGAATGGTGTACTGCTGCAGGATTAAATAATGTAGGTATGGTTTGTTTCATTTAAGATGACGAAAAGTACTTAAAACCGACGTCTATAGTTCAATTGTTAACTTCAAGTGGGGTTGTAAAACCATTATAGTCTTTCCAATAATTTATTTTCTCGATGACCGATGTAGTTTGATAGTTATAGTGTTGTGACTTAATAAGTGATCAGTAGATACGATATCGATCCAATTTTAGAGTAGTACGAGTAGTTGAGAAGTATTCAGCTATGGAGCCAATAAAACAACCGACTTGAATGCTAATTTATTACTAAGCGTGCAAAATGGCCGAATGACAGTATATTTGTAATGAATAAACTAAAAACTACTAGACAAACAAAAAATATTTCACCATTAAAATGCTACATTATTCCTGAGTAACATAGGCTATTTTTTATCCCGGTAAAAAATTATAACGTATACAAAGTCGCAGGAACACATCTAGTTCAATGTATACAATACCGATACAATATCGATATTTCAATCATAACATCACTATTTGCATTCCCATAGAATGTAACTTTATTAAAACGTTTATTGTTTATCGTACTTTAAAAAGATATTACTGCATATATGGACTCAATTTGTCTTAGATGCATATTATATGGGATCAAGGAACAAAATTAGGCAGTCGTCATATTTTTTATACCTCGCATTTAAAAGTTAATGTTTGCGTAAAAAGCGCAGTTACATTCTACGGGAGCTGTCATCGAGAAAATAAATGATTGGACAGACTATAGCGTTAGGTCCAAAGTATACCGTGAACAAACAATCTTGATAGTTTTGATGTTGTTAGTCGGTGTTACGCTAGACGACGTGTTTCTAAAATAATAATTATATACTGTGTCAATATCACTTTGTACAATTTTTTAATAGTAGGTATAAGACATTTTTACCCGAGTGTTAGCAGCACTGTAATTGTATTTGGAAAACAATACACCAATTATACTAGTTATATTAATGAAAAAATATGTCAGGATCGTAGCAAGTGGAATAAAGTAGTCTCTGCCTACCCCTGTGGGAAAGATGCGTGACGGTATGTATGTATGTATGTATGTATTATACTTAAAAGGGTCCAGTTCAGGTAATAAACAATAATCAATAGGAGGGGATACTTTCTAGGCTTAAGTGCAATATTTTGTTAGTGTCTAACTGGCTTTCGCTCTTTTAGTACATGTGTTATATTTGCAAAAATAGTCTCTTTTTTACAACCTGGCTATATGTAATATGTTATGTATATGTGTTGATTTTTTTGTGTAAGTATTTATAATCATATTTTAAATAAAATTTAAAATCTTTCATTTCAAAGATCAAGAAGGGTTGAGCTATTCCAGTACACGTGCCATACTTCGGTCAGTTTTATTAAGTCTCTTTGTTATTTTTTCCTTTCATATTCAACAACAAAAGAAGTTGTAAAATCCCGCGTTAATTGCATTTTCGTAATTTAAAAGAAACAGACTATACCTAGCAGGGCATTGTTTATTTGCGAAGACTATTTAAATGCGAGTACCTACTATAATAAGTTATATTTTCTTTTTGAAAAGAAGTAAACGAATGTTTTATTGTTTTATTTACGTAGTTACTTTGTAATATATATTTAACACAATAAATTTTAAAAGTGCATTTATTATCTTACTGATGGAGGAAAACATAGAAAATTACCGGATGTGTACTAAGTAGTGTCTGGTGTAACAATACGGCTTGAAGTGTTTTGTGATGGGAATGCCTAGAGTTTCATTGTCATTGTAAATATTGTAATAAAATCGTAAGGAAGTTTAAAAACATGACATTTTATTATATCCTTCTGAAAATCATCTCAGCTACTATGTGTATAAAGCACACACATAATATGCCTTTGCACTTAGGATTTACTATGTGTTTTGACTCTATATGTAATCTATTGTGTACAATAAAGTGTCTACATTTTATCATTCATAGATAAATATAAATATAATGATAAAGATAAACAAAACAACGCAATGTTTAAAATTTATTCGGTAGGTACAAGATTCATATACTTTACAATAAATATATTGCAAATGACTTAAACTTTTCAAAGGTTTTGTCACTTTCACTTTCAATCATACTCACTTGGTTTGTGATTATTATATGTCTCTTTCAAAGAGTCTTCGATTCTATGTCGTTTTGACTCATTAAGGAAATCTTGTAGATTTGGAACATGTACACACGGCAATATAATCAGGTAAGCACCTACGCACGCTCGCGCCGTATCTATCCTGCTTACCGAATAGCTTTGCTGTGTGTACATTCACGACAGCCAACCAGATTTCGTTTCTCAATCGCTGATGCTGAAACATATTTGTCTTTCGTGACTGCTATGCTTAGATTTGGCCTATTCTATTCCAATAGGCCAAGATGGAAGTTGTGAATGGTTCTACTGTTTTTTGGAAAACCCACGCTAAAAGACACAAGGCATGTTTACAACCAGAATGTAAAGTCATCAAAGGATGGCAAACAACTATTAACAGAAAAGAAAATAAATGTACGAGCGGGAACAACGAAATTTCGTCTAAGCTGTCCAACTGACATGAATACCTAACAACCGAAAATTCCTTTTTTTTTATAAATGGCACACGTTCTGATAAATTACGTCATTTCCGGTTTTCCATTACAGGCGATTTTTTCGAAAAATACTGGTAGAAATAATCCCAAAATATTTCTTGAAATGGTTTTCAATTTAGGGCAAATGAAAAATATGAAATGTTGTCTATTGTACAACATCCACTAAAGGTCCAGATTTAATATCAAAGTGGTTTATTAGGTCACAGTCACAGTATCCAGCACGTCATATATATTATATATATAAGAAAATCGGCCTGAGTCGTATTCACGTTCACGAGTAACGAAAAAAAAATACGTTTCGCATAATATATTATGGTAACTCGCTTTAACTTGATTTAATGTTTAATATTTCTTAGTAAATATATAAATACCTAGTTAAGTACGTATACCTATAGTTATTTATTATGTATTGACTTTAATCCACATTTTGTCAAAATAAATATGTAAATGTCTAAAGTGTTTGCCCTGTGGTAGACGAACGTTTGTACAGATAGACAACGGAATCTTAGTAATAGGTCCCCTTGGGCACCCTTTGGGTACAGAACCCCAATGAAGTGCTGAATTGAACTTGCACAAGCACACTAATGAAATAATAGGTGAACGAACATACATAAAAAATACATATCCTTTTTTTGAAGTCGGTTAGCTACGTAGGTAAGAATACCGCTTATCTGTGAGAGTGGAAATTCGGCGCGTTGTATGTAGATGGCATACTAGATTTACGCTATGGTCAGGTAATCGGTCGGGTGATTAAAAGCAAATAAGACTGTATTTGCTAACAATTACAGTGGCACTGCGTCAACTTGTATCGCAATGCGTAACAATACACCGGAATGCCTTACATTGGTTTGTGTCATCATTTGAAAGTACCACTTAGGTACTATTTTCTACGGGCCGTGAAGTCACGGTGGGTGTGCTCTTACCATAGAGGCAAATGGATGGAAACTCCATACTGTAGTGCACGATATGTAGTTACATTTTAATAGCTGTCATCTTACTAGAATTTATAATATCACAAATTGGGGCCTTACCATGACGTCTTAATGCGAATTCGAGTTTTTCATTCCGCGGAAAGTACGTGAAGCCATTGAAATAAGTCGGTATCCCAAATTTAACCGTGAAGCGGATGGTCGGTGGCCTCGGGCTGGAAATCTATTTTAAATATTGACCAAACGGTGAGTGTGAGTGAATGTTTACGAAGTGATGTGATCAGTCTTGTGTGCTGCCCTACTTTTGACAATAATAAAACTGACGATGAAAATGAGGGTAGTTATGCGCCGCTGTCAGATGCGTCGAGTAGCCGAACGAGCAGAGCGTTGGCGCGCAGTGTTCTTTTCGCTGCCGCTGGGGGTATCCATCACTCGAATTTTATACGCGAGCATTTTTGTGTAATCTATACTAATATTATAAAGAGGAAAAATTTGATTGTTTGTTTGCATTGAATAGGCTCCGAAACTACTGGACCGATTTGGCAAAATGATGTAGGTAGTACAGTTTTATAGAGTACATAAATATCCACAAAAAAGTTCGCAATGAAGAAAAAGGTGGTTGATATTTGTTATTACTATTTTCGGTTCACGGGTCGGTTTTTACTCGGATCAATGTTTTATTAACTATTGTTAAATTAATTGATGTTTATGTTTGGTGAAAATTAATTAGTGTTACAAATATGTATCACACACGTTCTTCGCGGGTGTCTGGACATTATGTTACAGTGGCGGTGGCTGTCACAGACTCAACACGGACTCAACGGACTCTACGCAGCTGGCTTCCTTGCGGTTTCCGGTTTTTAACTAACTGCACAGGGAACAAAATAAACTATACAATACAATAACTCTTTATTGAACACCACATATAACAACCAAAACAGAAAAAAGGTATACAGAATATTACAAGGTAACAATATGCGGCCTTATCGCTACAGAGCGATCTCTACCAGGCAAGCATAATGGACTGGAGAACAGAACAGATCTGAGCACGTGGTGCATTTTAGAATATATTATACATGAAACACACATTTATCATAAATGGAGATATAAATAGACACATACACACGTACCTAAAACAAAACTATCTATGTATCAAAGGTTTTATTTAACTTTGAAAATTTGTATTCATTCATTTATTAAAGTCTAGTTGTTTACATCTCTTTCAGTCATATTTATATAGATACGTTGTTCAGAATGTTCCATCAGCGGGAGCGGGACAGTGGGTACCTATATGTGTAACGTGTGACTACGGCTTTTCAAGCTTGAATATGTGTCTCTACATCTCTCTCAAATCTTGTTTCATACTTTTCAGAATCCTTTTATGTCTTAGTTGTGTTTTAGTTTTTTTATTATTTCAACTATTTTGGTGTTTCAATGTAGGCACTGCGCATGAAATACGGATGAAATGCGAATTAATACGGTCAAATTCACAAGCAAATGGTAGTAATGTATACATTTTTGAAACGCACAAATAACGACCTTTCCAATGATACCAAACAGGGTATTATCTCATTTTTAACTAACGGAGTACTTTATGCCCGCTAGAGGGCGCTGTATTAAATTTAGTGACACGCCGTATAGCCTATAACCAGCGGACGATCAAGACTCTTCTAAAGATATCTCATTTATCCTGTTTTGATAAGTAGTTTAAGAGCTATGAGGGAACTGATGAACAAACATACATACATATCCTGTCAAAATCATAACCCTTCTTTGGTTTTGCCGTAGTCCGGTAAAAATAGTAAATCATTTTTTCCTGTAAAATTTACTTTTTGCGGTTACCGAGTGCGGGGGCGTCATAAAACTGAGTTAATAAGTAAATAAAGACAAGTTTCGATGAAATATCTTAATTATTATTTTGGATAAACTATGGTAACAGCTAGAGTACCTATTTAGTTTTGAGAGTAAGCAAGACTGTTCGAAATATCCAATGTCTTGATTTTTTATTATACAGTCTCTATTATTGCTATCAAGCACTCTTATGCCTTTCTCGTTAAAACAACACGAATTTCTCGCAGATGTTTTGACAGCGTTCGCGCATCAACTTTTGAGAAGAAAATCCAATAGGTGGGGAAAGTGTTACGACTCTGAAACTATAAGTACAGGGCAGAGTCGCACGCGCCGCAAAGCTCGCCGCTCTCTCGAACCAAAGTCACGGGCGCCGTTAGATTAAAATTGCATAGTAATATAATAGCTTTGAAATAAATGTGCATGTTATGTTAGTGAGTGTCGAACGTATCTTTTGGATTTAGAGCCGTCATCGAGTTTGTGAAAGTTGGTGAGTATTGTTACGTTTTACATTATTTTATTATGATTGATAATATTAAATTAGATAATTAAAGTTTTTTAAAAGTAGCTTGTGTTTCTAGATTCGGTCCCGTTGCAAATAAGTAATCTCGTGGGAATTTCACAAAATTAATTCTTAGAGCGTGTTCAAGCAGCAAAAATGATATGCGTTGCAAATTTCAGCTTTTGAGAATTAGTAGTTTTTACTGAAACCAACTAAGACTTACAATTTATAAAATAGAAGAAGATAGATAGAAAATATTTGTAGATAATTTAAACACTGAGCAAAGGAAGAGCCAGTATTGTTACAATTGCAATCACAGTCATATTCACCATTTCTTTCTGTCAAACGACATAGGCTGTGGGTAGAAAATAATGGTTAATGGGACTGCGAACACTATAAAACCATTTTGCTTCAGTTTTATCAAATCCTTTGAAAATCTAGGCGCAGCGGTACCGGTATTTATTAATTTTGTGACATTTGGTGTCCTATGTTTATTGTATTGTTATTCTTTATTTTTGTGACATTAAATGTTCTTTTTTTTATTGTTATTAAGTTTCTGACGTCTTCAATATAAATTATCTTAACTTGACATTTTATGTAAGCTGATGTATTTTTTATGTATTGAATGAATAATAAAATAAACTAAACTAAGTACCTATTGGGGAAGAAGAGTACCACATTACTCCCATGCCGTCCCCACAGCTTGGGAGTATGGACCAAGCATTTTACCACCGGAAAAAAATGGGTTTAGTACTCTAGGGCTACCAACGTGATCAAACTGACCAATACTAAGTTTCCGCTCCACGGCTATTAATCACTTCCATTTCAATTTTCGCTCAGTGCAAGTTTTCCGTCGCAGTTAACGTTGTCGCATAAACGTTTCAGTTACTATGGCCAAATTGTCAGCGCCACTAGCAGCACGTAACGGCAACAAACTGTTCTCTTACTATTTGTCATTATCTATCGCGAACGCGGTCCAGACGTTTGTTGCGACAAATAATTGACACCATAAGCTTTGATCGATGCATAACGGTAGGATGGAACCGAAATAGATCGATGGTGGATCCTAGTTACCTTAATTGGA
This sequence comes from Pandemis corylana, assembly GCA_949127965.1. Lineage (NCBI taxonomy): Eukaryota > Metazoa > Arthropoda > Insecta > Lepidoptera > Tortricidae > Pandemis > Pandemis corylana. The sequence continues at coordinate 5,581,230 of OX421858.1, read as the reverse complement.
AAGAATGCCTTTGTGTCCATCTGATCAGTCATGAAGCCTAACTAACGGTAATAACGAAACTAAGAAATATATACCATTTAAAAGGTTTTTTTTAGAATTCGAGCTACGGATACCTAAAGTTGGTGGTTTGAATCATTAAGTTACTGACGTTATTTAAAAACAATAGACATTAATTATGTTACGACTTACACATATTCTAGTGCAGTAAATAAATAACAGGTATAATCAAAAATGAATTTAATTAATTAAATTAAATAACGAGTAAGTATAGCACCGTTATAAATTGAATATTACCTTTTAAAGATCCGCTTTTATGTAAGAGTACTAAATCTTACTTCCTTAGATATTCTAACATCTGTCAGACTCCGGCTTACACCTGCGTAATGCGTATGTGTCCGGGGTGAGAATCTCTTACCAATTTTATTTGTTTTCTGAATTGTAAAATGGGGGGGTCTTGTTTAAAATTTTAGCCTTTTAAGCACTAATAAGTGTCTTGGCTGGGTGTTTATGAGTCAGTTAGTCAGTAGTGTTTTTTTATACATAATAATATCTTGGTTCACCTGTTCTTAAGAAGTGTGAGGTTTAGTTGATAATAGCTTGTGTGATGAATGAAGGAGCAACCGCAGGCGTGCTAGCCCCGATGTCGGAGAAGAGCGACCTGTTACTCTTGATCATTTTGTAGTTATTTTCTCTAAATATTGTATTCAAAGAGTAGATCCCTTTTGCTCGTTTGCCTTCCTTGTAGTATTAAAAGTCACATTAGGGTACAAAAGGTAAGAAGAAAAATATGATAGGTACATAGATGTAATAATACAAATATTTTTAAAATGTAGGACAAACGACGAAAGATGAGTTATACATACATACACAAATCACGTCTTTATCCCTTACGGGGTAGACAGAGCCTAAGGTAAGGTAAGGTAAGATGAGTTATAAGGCGCTAAAAAATCACAGTTCTATCTTCAAGGAAATCATTCTACGTTTAATGTGAATAAAATTAATAAAATAAGTAGCTTATTGGTTTTTTTTTATATGAATAGGAAGGCAAACGAGCAGGTGGGTCACCTGATGGTAAGTGACATGCTTTTCGATGATTCCAGTCATCAGATTGAAATAAGTACTTGAAATTGGAAGTCAGCGATTTATTACTCATTCTCCTGCTTCGTTTTAGAAAGTACGTCCCTGTTGATATTACTCTAACAAAAAACTTCTAAAATCACAAAAATCATTACGATTCTTCATGTTTTTGAGACCGTAGTAGCGATTGCTTAAAAAAATCATATCCATTGTCCAAAGTAACGTTTGAAAGCTATGGTTTTTTTTTTAATGTAAAGTATCAAGGTGTATCGATCCTGCTTTAATTTTGCAGCCGTCGTGACCAAGTTGAGTCGCGCCGCAGTATCCGAGACATTTTTACAAATAACACTAACCGCAGTTATCTTGAAACTTCTAACCTCCAGAATGAGGATACCTACGTCTTTACAACATCTATTTCATAGGATCTAGACTAGAACTTGAAAACCCTTTGATGTGTTGTAAATGTTTCCTGTCAAAACTCATCAGTTTCACGTCATGTAATTACAGAAATGTTGAGTGCTGAGTATACTTTGTTGTAAATTACTTCAAACAGAACATAAGACAACGGACGAGATTTAAGCTTCAGGTACCTACCTAATTTATTTGAAACAAGAAGATGAATTTTGAACTACAATCACGGAAAGAAAAATGTTAACCTGGATGACTAATTCTCAATTTTGCCGCGTAGGTTACAGACCTACGAGTTGATTTTAATATATTCCATTAGATTTTTTTAAAACCAGATGTTACCCCGCATCTTCGCCACCGTTTTTTTTAAATGATGTTTCATTAACCTTCTCACGACGTTTTAGAGAACCAAAGCGAAAGTTTTAAAAAGTATGATATAAATATTTATGCTTTACCATATTATTTGAAATTAATCTACATTTGGATGAGAACTAATTAATTCCAGAATTTTAAAAACACCTAGCCATTACATTGTATAATTTCTCTTTTTTTATTGCTAAAGACTAAAAATATTACGAATAAAGTGAACGTAATTGTATTTGTAGGGGACCAAATTCAAAACGGAAAATGGAACTCTTATAGTTTTACCATGTCCGTCTATCTGTCTCTCTCTGTAGCTCTGACTTAGTTCAGAGCCCCTTTTTCCCGGTCTACCCCATTGGGTAATATTGCTGTCGAAGGACAGGTCTTTTAAACATGCCAAATTCGCGAACACCATTTTTCGATTCAGGGATTCGTTTGCGAAATATTAGGGTGATTTTGGTCCGACACAGACTCGGTCGGTTTTCGGCCGTCCTGAAGTCAAATTCTGGCATTCCAGAATAGTCTAATTGATTTAACTGGGACCCGATCTTTGACAGCACATCATTCGAAAGTACGGCGAGTAGTAGAATTCAATTCGACCGTAAAAATAAGTCACATTCATTTACGAGTGGCCCCGAAACTCTTAATTTGTGAAATCCGCGTTCGATATTTAGTGAGATACTAAGTCGATGTTCAAGAAACACTCACGATTCGCGTTACATGCAGAAAGTCTATATAGTTACTGATTTTTTGTTGAGTGTTCAAAAATATATCATTTTGGTATAAATACTATATTGTTATTGATAGACAAGGGGAATTTTATATAAATAAATTGTACTTATTTTACTTCTGGAATAATTTTAAATCAAGATTAAACGAGCTTCGATTGCGTTATGACAAAGGCAACGTGAAAAGGGAAAGCCAATCTTTCATTCATTAATTAAATCAATGTCAACCTATATGATCTGTCGAGAGTGGAGACCAAAACAAACAAATGTTTTGTTTGTAGGTACTTAAATTAAAAGAGTTTTACAGTTGTAGCTCAAAGTTTTAAACATAGCCTTGTGTGCAATCCGAAGTACCTAACTTCAAAATCTTTGTGACTGTAAAGTGTAATTCTGTTTTATGTATGAAAGAGTTTTACAGTTGTAGCTCAAAGTTTTAAACCTAGCCTTGTGTGTAATCCGAAGTAGGTACCTAACATCAAAATCTTTGTGACTGTAAAGTGTATGCCTCTGGGTATAAGCCAACAAAGCAGTAAGCAAGACTGGACAATACAGCTTTTTATTGACTGAAGATCCATGACGTTGGGTTGATACCTACAAGACTGACTGTTGGCGGTCACAGTCATATTATTGAAAGCAGGAGGCGTTCTATCGTGCCAGGAATATCAATTAATGATGGAAGTCCTGTATTAGTTAAATTATAAGGAAGAAGCTTACCTAAAACTGTGCCTTAGCCTTACTGTGTGATTACAACTTACTATAACTTTTATTTCGTTTTACTGTAATTTTATAACTATGATTACTATCAATAGTATGGTTTATTTAAGTATAGTCCGTGAGCTCATAGAAGATCATTCCGGTTTCGGATACCATTGGCCGAATCCAGTATCAAACCCATGAGAGTAAGTGAGACAGCAAGACGGACCCAAAGGTTTTTTTCAATACTATCGCACTGTATAATCACTACATAGTATAAAACAAAGTCGCTTTCTCTGTCCCTATGTCCCTATGTATGCTTATATCTTCAAAACTACACAACGGATTTTGATGTGGTTTCTTTTAATAGATAGAGTGATTCAAGAGGAAGGTTTTTATGTATAATTCTACGCAGACGAAGTCGCGGGCAGAAGCTAGTAATATATATATACTAGTCAGACAGAATGAAATAAATGTACGCAGTGTCGGGCCACTGATATATACAGACATACATACATTATTCTGGTTTTTAGTATTTGTTGTTATAGCATCTACCTGTTGCCGCTTTAATATCGAGCAAAAAACGTTTCTGGTAGTGGTGGTTGGGAGCCTGCCTTGAATATTAATTTTATTCTGTTTTTAGTATTTGTTGTTATAGCGGCAACAGATATATATAATCTGTGAGAATTTCAACTGTCTAGTTATCATTGCTCATGAGATATGTACACCCAGGTGACAGACGGACGGATGGGCGGACGGACAGCGAAGTCTTAGTAATAGGGTTCCATTTACACCCTTTGGGTACGGAACCCTAAAAATTAAATAATGAGTAAACAAAGCTTTTTGGTATATTTTTATTGTGACAACTTGACATGACATACATCTGACATGAGTAGGTATTCCAATCACAAAACGACATTAAAATATGGAAAGAATTATCAATAAGGAACATTTCACACTAAACTTGCTTCTGGGGTGGGTGGGTAAAATTATACTCTGCCTGCTTAGAGAGCTGCAAAGTTTGAAGTTTTAAACATAAAACAAGCCAACTTTTATCTCACTTCGCTACCATGAATTATCACCTGAAATTAATTTAGGTAGGTATAGTCTGTTTCATTTAAGATGACGGAAAGTACTTAAAACCAACATCTTTTGTTTAATTGTTATATTTAAGTGGGGTCGTAAAACCATTATGCAGGTATATCCGTAGTCTCAAAGTATACCGTGAACAAATAATCTTAATAGTTTTGATGTTGTTGGTCGGTATTACACTAGACGACGTGCGTTTCTAAAATAATAATTATATACTGTGTCAATATCACTTTGTACAATTTTTTAATAGTAGGTATAAGACATTTTTACCTGAGTGTTAGCCGCGCTGTAATTGTATTTGGAAAACAATACACCTATTATACTTAAAAGGGTCCAGTTACCTGAGTAATAAGCAATAATCAATAGGAAGGGATACTTTCTAGGCTTAAGTGCAATATTTTATTAGTGTCTAACGGGTGTATTAATAATCATATTTTAAATAAAAATTAAAATCTTTCATTTCAAAGATCAAGAAGGGTTGAGCTACTCCAGTAGGTACACGTGCCATACTGCCGTCAGTTTTTTATGCCTCTTTGTTATTTTTTCCTTTCATATTCAGCAACAAAAGAAGTTGTAAAATCCCGCATTAATTGCATTTTCGTCATTTTAAATGAAACAGACTATAATACGTACCTATACATAAAATTTTATTTACTGTTTATTATTAGTAGGAAGTATGCATTTAATTTACTTAGTATTTATACAAGACAAGACTAGGAAATTACAATTTGAAAACTGGGTCGGACCAGTCGTTTTCGATTCGAGTGATTACTTTCTACTATTCGCCGCTCAAAAATAGCAATTCACCCATATTAACGAGTTTCAAGCGGAATTTCCACATAGGTACGTCCTTTCAAAAATCACCCCCCTGGTTCCATTAAAGATGGTTACTTAAACGCAACATTCTTAACCCACTTGAAAATCGTTTGTCCTGACTGACTGATCAACAATGGAAATCCAAAAGTAGGTACTAAGTCTAGAAAGCTACAATTTGGAGTGAAGGTTCCATTTCCAGCGTAAAAGCAATTTTTGGCGATTCCTACTGGATATGGAGTTCTGCAACGGAAACGAAGGCGCGGGCGTATTTAACTTAGTAAGCAAATTACAAATCAACATAAGCCCAATAATGACTTCAAATTAGAATAGAAAAGGCTGCGTATAGTTTTAATAATTAAATTCCAAAATGCAACATCTATCTATACTAATATTATAAAGAGGAGAAATTTGATTGTTTGTTTGTTTGTTTGTTTACACTGAATAGGCTCCAAAACTACTGGACCGATTTTAAAAATTCTTTTGCCGTTAGAAAACTACATTATCACTGAGAGACATAGGCTACTTTTTACCGCGGGCAAATACCTATTCCTACGGGAAAAATAATTTATCGCGGGCGAAGCTGCGGACGGAAGGCTAGTTTTTAATAAAACAGTGATTTCAGAGGTAAAATCAACAGATACCTACTTTCAATCAGCTTACACTGCAAATTGTCTAACGCAGCCGGCAATAATATTACCTGGGTGATGAACTCTAGGCTGCAATGCCTAGCAAACCTTGCTAAATGCGCGAACTGACCTCTTTTGTAAGTTGAATACGTTTTACGACCACGAACATGTTGTAAAATATTTTAAAACATAATGTTGTTGGATTCGTGTACCTACTCATACCAGTCAGGGACGCAATTGCCGATATAAAAACAGGCATGCACTTAGCAACTAATTGCTATACTACTACAACTATGATCCAGTACACGAGTACGAGAATTACACCTAATCCATACAATACCTATGAATTATGAAAAAAATACTCCAATACCTAGCAAATTTCGCTTTGACACATTTAACTCTACAGATACAGCCTGCAGCCAGTGGCGTAACTATAGGGTGGCAGGGGTGGCAAAATGCCAGGGGCGCCTAACTCTACGGGGCCCCGAACTGGCTTGGCTTAGAGCACAGAAGGGACGCTGATGCACTTCTTTATATTGAGGAAGGAGCCCCATCTTACGAATTTGCCACGGGCCCCAGACGTTATAGTTACGCCACTGCCTGCAGCAAAGGAGTATAATTAGGATTTTTTGGATTCAGAAAATCAAGTCGGGGTCTATATACCCTAAAGCCTATAGCCTAAAGTAATTAGACCTAAAGGTTACGTTAAGCATGATTGTGGGCGTAATGGTGGAAAGGGGAACCAAAAGAGTGATGGGATGCTAGCCGCATTGCCTGATTACGCTAAAATCGTTTTTAAACCTATTGTACTGAATATTCAAAATAATGTGTTTCTCCTACACAATCTTCGTATTGTAACTTTTATTCATATGCTTGACTTTGCACGTATACCTACTATACGAAAATAACGATGTTTGTGTTGGATTGTATGTTAAGACCATGTACAGATAACTGATAAAGATTCTAGTGTGTTCCGTTTAATTGTGCACACAGACCATACGCGAATAGTTGTTGGTTACTTACTAAATATACTAATACCAGTATCTATACCAAGAACTAAAAGCACTGGCCTCTTCTCTAAGCACAGAAAGTTTTTTGGTACCTACTCGAAATTGGTTAGCGGTGTCGAATGATGATGAGATGAGAAGACATTTATTTTCTGACCAGATGACTTTATAATTGACGTTGTAACACTTGTAACTGTAAAATGTAAACTGGCGTTCAAGCAAAAAATGGGCCAAGTATTGTACTAAACTCAAATGGATTTGATGGTCCACATCACAGTTTTATAATACTCGAGATTCACACTTGGAAGCTACCGGTGTCTTTAGCTTAGTCTGTAGACGCTGTGGTTTCTAAGATAATAGGTTGATTTATTAAGCCTATTTAGGTCTTCGTGGATTTAACCTACTTACCCAAGTTGAGCACAAACGTTCTCTCCGACGCGACCTTGAATTTGGAAGATTGAAGCGACCACTGGCACATCTTTTTGGACCCTTGTACCTTCGTTCGAAGAATTGCTTTTAATGCTATTTAGAAAATCTGTGTTTGAACTAAACAATGTTTTTACGTGAATTTACGTTACAATAGCATTAGGCGCTCAGACAGTTATCCCTGTAAATACTCTAAAATAATTTCTTTATTCAGTAAATACTTATAATAATACCAATAAAATTGTCTTCTCGCCTCAAGGACTAAAGTTTGTTACTAAATAGTCATGTAAATAGAATCAGGCTTAACTTCCATTAAACTTAATAAGATACGCTGAATATTCCTAACTCTTGTTTTGCTTTAGGCGGACAACGTTATTTTGCTACCGCCTAAATACGTATTAAAAATTGAAATAGAGTTTATTCAGTAAACACCATTAAAGAGCGTTTTCCAAAAAAAGTCCACATGATTTTTTTTCCAGAATTTAACTATTTTGGGTTTTTCTTACTCAGAATCATTTACCCTATCGATCCTTATACAAGAAAAAATGTGTCCCAAAATTTCCATTCCCATTCGTCACTTTTTTCCATATAGGTATGTATGGAACGTGACGTACAGGAAAAAAAATCCATAGTAAAATCTGGGACATATTTCTTCTTGTATGAGAATCGATAGGGTAAACGGTTCTGAGTAAGAAAAATTCAAAATATTTAATTCCGGAAAAAATGTACATGTCGACACACCCTAAGAAAAAGTGTGTAGGTATCTACAAAAACCAAATTTTACAGGAGAGCGTTTTAAAGTTTCTACCTAAATTTAAAATCGCAATTGCGTGGTAACTATATACACCAGAGGATTGAAATTTGGCATGGAGTACAATATTGTGACATTAATGTATTCGTGATTTTTTATATATTATTAAATACGTTAGTTTCTTAATAATGACAGTTATTCACTTATACGTGATAATATTTCGTCAACTCTGACGTGCAAGTAGCAGATACATACTTGTTCTACGTATATTTAACTTTGACGAAACAGTTTCTGCCAGATATACATATAACTATGTAGTTCCAAATTTTATCAAGTGACAGATATTGTACAGCCTTTCCCAAGATAAAGACTAGTAGTGGTTTATACACATTTATCTTTATTGACTGCCTTATTAAGTAATCTGTATATGGCAGATGCACACTTGTTCATAGTGACTTACTTTACGCTATTTCGGTAAGTGACTAGTAAATACTTACCTTAAGCAATTGTTCCCAAAAGAAGTATGTAAATGGCAAATACATACTTGTTACGTGACATCCACCCGCTCAATGGGTTCCCGCGTAATATTGTATAAGAGGCAAATATTAAGTTTTGCTCTGGATTTTTTTTTAGCAATGAATGTAGATATGTAGTTAGTTCTACGTTTGGGAAAAAATATGTTAGGACCACTTTTTTCTTGGTTTTTCTTAATGTAAATGATAAAGTCGATAAAGTAGACTACGAAAATGCAATAGTCGCATAACTAAGTATCAGGCAGATGCACACTTTTTCTTAGGGCGTGTCGATGTGGACTTTTTTTTGGAAAACGTTCTAAAGCAACATCGTGCTTTTTATCCAAGATTATGAGAATCGAATTGAGAATTAACAAATTTTAGAGCAATTGTGATTTTAAGCGTGACCACAGTACAGTTTGGTAATTTAACGTGTAACGGACGTGGTATCTACATCAGATGAGAGCTGACTGTGCTTTCTTACTCGCGGTCGAGTGGCGACCACATACCGCGCAGTAACTTCGTAACGGGATGTAATACGACTTAGTAAAATTACCTACACAGGCATCAAAACTAGCCTTTCAGCTTCATGAATTTATGAGAGTGAAATCTCCAACCTGCTTTCGGTAGGATTATAAATGATAAATATTTAACGTTTCAGCTTGGGCTAGCATCATAAAAACATGTGAAGGAAGATACCACAGCTAGTTAAAAGATCGCTAGGAGAGAGCGAAGTTTACACACTTTATTTTTACTATTACGCAAAAGATTGAATAGACGTTTGTTACTCGATCACGAGAAACAGATCTGGAAGAATGTACGCTTAGATTTTTTTAACTATATAACGTATTTTAAGGCTGTTTATATTAATTAACATAAATATAAATTATCATGGGACCATTTACACCAATTGACCTAGTCCCAAACTAAGCAAACATACTTATATTATGTGATGTGGATAAATATATACAACACCCATGACTCAGGCACAAACATTCGTATTCATCATACAGATTCCTGCCCCTACTGGGATTCGAACCCAGGACCTCTAGCATCATAGGCTATCTGCCGTCAAGTTTGTAAGCGTCGTAATCCTCCGCTTAAGAAACATAGTAGCCGCAAAAATTCAACTGCTGTTTTTGAATCGAGGTCCGATTTAGGAGTTCGAAATATTTGAAGTATTTACATGATTAGAGTTATAGAAAGTTGTCACTCAAGATCGTTTTCTGCATCAATAGAAATTAACACGAGAATTTCATAAAGATGTAGGTACGTTTACTCACCACCATTTGTAAATCATATATTTAAGCAACTCAAAAAAAAACAAATTACCTCTCAATAATCACAAAACAATAAAAATACAACCGAATTGTGAACCTCCTCCTTTTTTGAAGTCGGTTAAAATATACACTGTTTGCCTTTAAATGTAGTTACGATACGGCCAAGATAAGTGTGAACGTCTTCCCAGAGATATTTATTTAACAAAAATTAAATAGGTAGGTACGAGTAAAAAGGTATAAGAAAATTAATACCTATTTTTCGGATAAAAGCAAAATACAAATTTGAGAAAAGAAATATGGTGTTAGTTATATTTTTTTATCAACTCTAAAGCACATCAGCTGCAGGAAATTATGCTAGTATTGCAGTGCTTGCAGCAAAAAGTTGAGGTTGTAAAAATAATTACTCTCACTGTTTCTTCGATAGTATGCGAGGTAACATTCACCGTGGTGCTACCCGAAGAGTGAATGAACTGCTCTATCTGCTGTGGGGTGTGACGGTGTACAATTTTCGTTGTGCACTTGGCACAGATCGGGCAACCGGTCGGCCGACCGCGTTGGCGCGTCTTTCAGTGAAAGTGCCGGTTTATTAACAAAAGCCATGTCGAGGTCAAGCGCAGAACAGGTTTCGTTCTTAGAATTTACTTTTCTTTTGACGGAAGTAAAAGTTGGCAAAATCTTTTAGAAGTTCAAAGGCACATATCCTGTCGTTAAACACGCCGGATATTTGTATTAAATGAATATGGATCCACCTTAAGTGGTTTTATAATAAGAAAACCTCTAACGTTTTTTTCGAAGATTGACGAAACATACATTATCTGTTGTATACTGAATCATGGGTTCTTTGACTGTACAAATGGTTAGTGATTTAGTCAAAATAAAGCTTAGTATGACAAAAGGCCAGGTCAAGAGTACCAGAAACTGACGAGCATGTATGGAGAGATTGTTGAATGTCGATGAAGCGAAAGAGGTATTTCAGGATCGTAGCAAGTGGAACAAAGTAGTCTCTGCCTCCCTTGTGGGAAAGAAGCATAACGGTATGTATGTATGTAAAGCATAGGTTCCTAGACATGAGTTCGGTATTTAAAAATCATATTCAGTAGGCAATGCGTGAACTCTTACTATAAATATACAAAAACCAACTCTAAATTTAAGTGAAACACTGTAAAAAAAAAACTAAACGACACTGAAAATTAGAACACATAGAAAAATCGGAAAAGTAAAGCTATGGCCGGGAATCGAACCCGGATCCTCGTCATTCCGTGACGCGTGCTATACCACTACACCACCCATAGCAGGTGGGTAAGCTTTCTGTATCAAACTTGACGCCAAAAATTACTTTAAGGGAAGAGTGTCTGTGATAAAGAACTAGAGCTGTAACATACAGTTTTCTGCACATTTTATTTCAATAAATTGGTAACTGGGTCGCATTGGGCTATGCATTGAATACAATGCATTTAAAGTTTATTGTTAAAGGTATCAACAAAGCATTGGGACCCGTCTGGCCAGTTTTTTATATAATTTGTGCTAAATGTCAGACGGTACTTGCTACGGGGTCTCTCTACAGTGATATCGACATGTGAAAGTGTAGTCACCGTCTCTCTTCTGCATAGTTGTAATAGTTAGAGCTTTCTAATATAATTCTCAGCTGTTTTATGAGTTCACTAACATTTCATAACAACGCTCGAATATCGGTATAAGTAAAATACTTCATTTTGATAACATTTTGCATTTTGAGTAGAATTCTGAAAATACTTTCGGGATAATTTATGTTTTTCAGAAAATCAAATGTTTCTTGACTGCTTATAAGAATATATCTCGTTTAGGTACCTAATGAGAAAATAAAAGTCCATCTCGATTTATTATTTAATGCATTGAACACATTGATACACTAAAAACGAAGAATTGTACACATATACCACAGTCATTTCAAACTTTCATTCAATTACTATGAAATAATCAAGAGAAACCACCAAAAATGCGACGGTGCCAGCTCGGTAGGAATAAACGCTCTTAATGCAATTTATAGTAATATAAGAGAACGAACGTACCTAGTAGGTACTGAAGATATACATTTATTGAAAATAACAGTAAATGGTACTGAAGTGATCGTTTTTTCGCACTAGTGCGATTTACTTTTCTATTTTTTTTAATTTTTACTTGTTCCAATTCACGACTACTTACCGAAAAGTTGCTTTAATGTTAGTTTGTACCAAGACGTAATAAAACTAAAAACCTATTGTTGGTGTAAAAATTACAAAATATTGAGATTTTATATTTTGTTAGGTACTAGCCTATTCATCATTATTTTTTAAATATTGAATTCCTAAAAACAGTTCTTATCAAGGTGTCTGAATGGAACGGAATAGGCAACAATAGTTTTGTGTTTATTCAATTTAAATATTTCTATACACAAATAATCGAGCATTATGATACTAAGGTAATAATAATAGTAGTGTTATATACTATAAAATTGTTTCCTTCTTATAAAAAAACGTATTTGAAAAAAAAATCTTTCATTGAGTTAGCTGAATAACAAAAGTCATGGCCTTATGAAATATGAAAGCTAACAAAAACGCCTTTAATCTGTCAAAAACTTTCACTGCTAAAGAATTTGTCAAAATCTTGGTGGGAAACTGCTTCCCCCCCCCCCCCCCCCCTGTGTGGAAAAGGTTTTTGATATTCGAACGTGAAGATGACCACCATTGTTCACCTACTTATAAACTCAGAAATTAGAAACTTGAGCTTCGTACGTTGCCGTCCCGCTTACACGAATAGTACTTAATTAGGTGTGTGAAAGGTACGGAATAATACGAACTTCAAATGTAGAACTTGTTACCAGACCCCCTAACTTAAGGTCAAATTCAGAAACACGATCCGCTATCCATTACTAATTAATTTTAAAATCCATTCATTCCTATATTATTTTCAAGATTTGCTAACGTTCATTGCTAAATAAAAAACCGATTTACAATTAGTTCAAGTGAGGTTAAAATAGTGTTTTGCTCGGCAGCAAAGCTGTTTAGTGTCTCGTGCCTTGAAACCCTCGCGACGCTCAGGATTTTTTATAAAGTCCTTCGCTTGCTCGGGTTTCATTTAATACAGGCACTCGCGCTAAACAAAAACTTTGCAGCCTTGCATAGCAAATAACTATTGTTAGCCAAAAAAGTCAGAGGCAAAAGAAAAAGGCAAGATGCCTTGTAAGTAAGTAATTAAATGCTTCTATGTTAGTTTTTTTTCCATAAACGTAATTAAAATTGTTCAACTTCATTTTTAAAACTCCTGCAGTTAATTTGTCTTTTACTAGTCGCTTACTGGCCCAGCTCCGAGTGAAATCTATGGCTACTATGTATAAAGATCCGTTGTTTAGCTGCTGTACATGTGACCAATGTGATTTAAAATTTTGTTGTTAGTGGACGCTTGACATTTTGGCACCTACTCTAATGTAACAAAATGCACTTGATAGTAATAGAGTGGAACTAGACATGGTGCTAGAGTTTTTAGGCCGCGGTTTCGATTCTCACAAGATGCATAATTAAACAAATTAGTCACGGGTACTGACTGAAAGTAGTCACTTGTCTTTAAAGTGTGCCAGTTTCGCGGATCTTGGTAAAATTCTTGTCAACGTTTTCTTTGTTTACGTTGAGAGATTTAAAATGAGATTAATTAATTGAAAAACTGAGATGAGATTCTGTGTTTCATTGGTAAATATGTAACTGTTTTATAATAAACTAGCTGTTGCACGCAACTTCGTCTGCTTAGAATTCGTTTATCGGTACCCCGCAGGAATTACGCAATTTTTCGGGATAAACAGTAGCCTATGTGTTATTCCAGTCTATAATCTATCTATGTTCCATATTTCATCCAGATCTGTCCAGCCGTTCTGGCGTGAAAGAGTAACAAGCATCCATCCACCCACCCATACTTACAAACTTTCGCGTTTATAATATTAGTAGGATTACACATAAAACTGTACCGTCACTGACTGACTGACAGATAACGCACAGCCTAAACCACGACAGCTTGATAATGTGAAGACCTATTTACTTGAAAATTGGCAAGCATGTACCGCGAATATTAGAGGTCTACAACTTGTCTCATATTATTCAATTGTTCTGGAATATTTGAGTACCTAGGTCAGTTTGATTGAACACTATCAAAAATTGTAATCGGAAGTTTTGATTAAAAATTAAATGATCACATTGGCACTGTACACATTGAACATCGACCAATGTATACAGAAACATTTTGTCAACCACAAAAAAAAGTTGTAAAACATTTACAAGGCTGTTCAGTTAACCTGACCTTATAACATGCTACTAGTATTCCGGATAAATTTTAAGACGCACTAGTATAGCAGTGCAATGAAAATTATTTTTCAAAATTACCACGGTTTAGAGTAGTACTACCTATTTAGGTTTTATTTTTACTGTTGCAGACAACCAGCCCGTTATTATTTGATATTAACTTCAACTCGATAATTTTGAGCAAATACTGAACCAAAACTTAACACTGCAACACTACAACACTATAAACCAAAAATAAGGTTTCATATTGTTTACTTTCAGATATTCTCCACAATGACGACTGGCAGTTCCCTGGCACTCGCCGGGTCTTACTTCGTCGCTAAGAATAAGAGCGTAGACGATAACATGACAGCCTCCGTCACAAGGATACCTGGCAAGAGAAGAGACCACGAGTAAGTTTCTTGTTCTTCTTATTACTAGCTTTTATTTTAACTTGTTTTCATCAGTGGTCGTTTCAAACCGGACCGCCGACCCATTTTGTGCAGACCGCGAGAACACAGCAACTTGCACTACAGAGTACGTAATTTAATAAAAATGTATCCCCCGAATTAATTTTGTGGACGTCAATTCGAAAACAAACGAGCTAAACATTTTTTCTATAAAATGTGCGGACCGCGATGGTAATTTCATTTCTTAAAACGGACCCCGAGCAAAACTAATTGGCGACCCCTGGTATACATGAAGGATGGGTAACAATGCAAGTACGGTTAGCAAATAAGATTGCATTTTTTATACGAAAGCCTGTATTATTTTAAGATGTTAAATATGTATGTATGTATGTAAACTCTTTATTGTGCAAAATAAACAAGACAAATACAATACCTGATATACCTGAATATATACCTGATATTTGAAAACAAAACTGTGAGTGAACAACATTGACGAACTCCTAACATAAAACAGAAGAAATTAAATGAGTGCGCCACAACCTACGTAACAGGCACATTTTTGATGTAAGATGCTTGAATGTGAATGTGAATGTCAATAATTTTAATTCAGTTGGTTTCACATCCGTGTTCTACTCATTTAAGTTACAAGTCCGTCCGTCCGTCTGTCACCTGGCTTTACTCCATGAGCAGTGATAGCTGGACGAATTCGATAGGGATAAAGTTCAAATTAGTTGCTTGAAATAGTCCATTTTATCAAATAACTAGCTGTTGCCCGCAACTTCGTTTGCATAGAATTCGTTTATCGCTATCCCGCGGGAATTACGCAATTTTCCGGGATAAACAGTAGCCTATGTGTTATTACAGACTATAATCTGTCTATGTTCCAAATTTCATCCCGATCTGTCCAGCCGTTAAAGAGTAACAAACATCCAAACATTCTCACAAACTTTCACATTTATAATTATTAGTAGGATTGTCATTAAAAAAATGGTATTTTGTGATATCTGTATGCGCTATTGTTACTCTGCTAAATATCTATCCTGGTGTGAGTCACGTATTACTTTGTTTTATATAATAATAATCGTTAATTCACTTAAGCATTTAAATGCGTCCGTTGGTCTGGGAGCAAAGAAAAAACATAGAATGTAACAGTTACTTCTCTTCCCGCGCAGATGGTAAAAACCCTTCGAGGGAATGGGCAAAAATCTTAGTAATCATGTTATAGGCGATGTGGCTAGCAACCCATCACTATTTTTATTCCCCTTTCCACAATCATGCTAAACGTGGCCTTTAGGTCTTGTTAACTTAGGCTTTGTCTACCCCGTAAGGGATAGAGACGTGATTTATGTTTGTATGTATGTATTTAAATGTCCTAGCATTAAACAAACAATTAGAAATTGACGTGAACGTAAATACAAGGCTAACTCAAATGTGTACTTGTTTACATATATTTGCTTGGGTAAATTTCCATTCCCATGTTCAGTTCATAGTCCGTAATGCAGTCAATATTAACGTTGGCTTAAGTTAGGTTTCCAAATGCACTGGCAAATAGGTAAGTACAGTCATGACATGATATGTAAACGTTTTCTCTTAACGTAGCCTATATTATGGTCCACTGCTCGGCACTAGGGCTTGGGTTTTAGTTCCCACGCGGTCCTGCCTAGTGCGGATTCGGAAATTTACACACACCATTGAATAGCTTCGCAGGTTTGTGTAGGTGTTCGTTTACCGAAAAACTCATGATTAATTTCAAACCTTAACCCATCGTATGGGAAAAATGTAGTCGGTTAAAAAAAAACTTGCGTTCTAGTCTCGTTTGTCTCAAGTAATACCAATCTTAGTGATCACAACAAAAATACAAAAAGATAGCCTTAAATTTGATATTCCTTCCTGCTTGTAGCTACTTTACTAATGTTGCGTAATTTCTTAATTCGATGTCAACGCTAAATACTTTTAGGATTTTATTCCCAAGGTCTTTGTATTAGAACACACCTTCAAAAAGTTATACGTACCTACTTACCTACCTAACTTTTGTTCGCTTGTAAACTCAGATAGGTATATAGTCAATTATTTTACGATTGAAAGCATTACTTCTCAATAATCTCAAATAAATACTACCACGCACTCCAAAAAATATGCGCGCTCGGAAAAGGGTCTTGACAGACAGACGGACAACAAAGTGATCATATAAAGGTTCTCTTTCCTTTTGAAGTACGAAATGCTGAATATTAAATATAATGACGATAAAAACGCTTACCTATTAACAGCCTGCCTATATATTATTTTGAAATGAAGAGCAGACTAGAAAGCTGTGCTTTCCTCGGCCAAGTTTAGTCATAGACATTCAATTTTAGGCCATTAACTTAGTAGTGCCGTATAATATTGTGGCTTCTATGAATGCGTTCGCCAAGTCAGTTAATGCCTGTCACGGTTTCCATTCCATTTCCAACGCTCAGGTTTCGCAGTTTTTGCAAGCAAGAACATTTGAGCATGTAGCATTACATTACGGTGCTTTATCTATACATTTCAGCTCTTTAGTCTATAATCCAGCAATGTAACACCACCGCGCGATGTTTGTCGAGTAAATATGGCTTTAAAGAAAGTCTCGTTTCGTTTCAGATGGCAGATCGTGTGGAGAAACGTCTTAGCATTTGTTTACTTGCACGCCGGACTGCTGTATGGCTTTTACCTTATATTTACGGGAAAGGCCAAGTTTTGGACGCCTGTATTCGGTAAGTGCTGACATTTTACATTTTACAGCTCGCAGATGAGTACCCGACCCGACCGAACGTGTCTATTTCCATCTTGGTGTGTAATGTGTTATTTGATTTTGTGCAGCGCTGACATTCATGCTACTGTCAGCCATGGGAGTGACTGCGGGCGCGCATCGGCTGTGGGCGCACCGCGCATACAAGGCGCGCTGGCCACTACGACTCATCCTCGCACTGCTGCAAACTATGGCCTTCCAGAACCACATCTACGAATGGGTTCGAGATCATAGGTATTTAATTTAGTACAATTACTTACAGTGCAAAAATAAGAGGATCAAGACCGGAGATCGAACTCAGGCCCTTTCTTTAGCTTCATTGTCAGGTTCTCTAATAAAATCACTTGGCTAACCGGTCGTTATAGGAATACATTTTTCAACAAGATGTAAAATGAATTATTTCCTTTATTTCCCGTGGCACTACTGTAAAAAGATTTCTATTTCAAAATCAAGTTTGACATAGTCGACGGGGTTTCGCTTTCGCGGAGCTCCTGTTTCAGGGTATTTTTGGCCCTGCTGAAGATCTAACATAACCTAAACCTACCTCCCATTTATGAGATTTATTTTGATCAGTAGTGCCAAATAGTAGTGCCATGGGTAATACACTAATTATTTCATCGGTTTTGCTTGACAAGTGAGGCCCCAGTGTGTGCGGCAAAGCTCGTATCCTAAATGTTTTTCTGATTTCTCGGACTCGACGATGCTTTAAGAGTGCTGTTTGCTGCTCTTTGCTGGAAAAGTGGAGAGCTGTCATTCCATGCCTTTGCGACCACTGCGACCCTATACACGCCAACTTTTCTATTCAGGGTTACACATTGAGATCGGGAAGGCAACGGGCAAGTCTGTACCTAACTATAAGATACAAAAAGATCTGTTTTTGGGAGCCATGCCATCGATTTTAGAGACGAGAGAAACTTCAACATGTTTGGTTTGGGTACATGCGACACTCGACTTATTATAGTACCTACCACTGTACCTAATCGGGTATTTATTTGGGCAAAGACATCTTTGATAATAGGACAAATTAAGAACGAATTATGACACGCAACAGGCAATTATGTCGACCAGCGTCTTCCATTCAAATACAGGTCCGTGAATAACCTGTTTGAAAAACGGAGCCATCTAATTATTTTGATTATGATTATGTCATACTTACTATCTTTTATTACTGGCTTCGCTGAACCATCAGATCTGACGGTCAAAATTATGTGTTTTTACTTAATACACAATACACACGGGTGATCACAAAATTCCGTGGAAATTCCCAAAAATCTTAGCCTTCATTAATGTTGCATGAAGAACATTCGTGCTAAATTTCATGTACATATTTAGACTTGAAAGTTCGGTTAATTTATTTCACAAATCCAACTAGTATACATCCATATACCAAATTACCGTCACTGTTATCTATTTGAAGTTAGCAGTTAAAATGATTTCTTGTCTCATATTGAATATACGTGAAATGTTTCAAAGAGTGTGTAGATCTACAATAATAACTTATAATATATATTTTAAGAAAACCATTCAAGTCCAGCCGTCATTGGGGTATTAGTATTACACTTTATACCATCATAATATACACCGTAACTTTGAATTAGTATACAGGAACCAAATTTTATTACAGTCTGGGCAAACATAAATCTAACTATACGTGTGTTATAGTAGTTTATGCGACGAATGAACGAAGTAAGTTCTATAATATGATCACACGAGTGATTTAGTGCCTTATTATGTACCTATATATATATATATATAACTTATACACAAGTCATTAGTTCTCCATGATGTGTTCAGGACACCGCATGTTACGACCGGCATTTCGGCTTTGATCTCTGTACTCAATTCGCTGATCTATCGCCCTTTTTTCACAAAAGCGACATTATTTTGTAAATAACAAAACAAAGTAATTTTCTTGATACAACAAACTGAATGACAAATGGCGCTAAATGAATTTTTTTTCAACGGAAATGTTACGCAACCTCTACAACCTTTTTCTACAGCAAAAATCGTAGTTTTTTTTTAGAGATAAACTATAGTCAGAATCAAAATCAGAATCAGAATCGTATATTTGTGAAACATAGCTATAAAGAATACAGGTGGAAACAAAGAATAATAAAAATAGTAGGTATCACTATGTTTTGCCAGTCCAGCATATACAAATATCAATGTCAGGCAAAAAATAAAAAATAATTATAAACTAGGTCGGTCACTATGTTATGATTATGATAATAACGTTCCATATCATGTATCGAGAGATTTATCAAAATTGTTTGCAAATTGACACGCCATTTCGATTAAGATTGCTAGTATAAGAGACTGATAGTTTAGTTTATTAATCGTTCAATACATTTATTTGTATACATAAAATGTCAAGCAAAGATAATTTATATTGAAGTCGTCAGAAAAACAATAGAAATAAGAATAATATGTTATAAAATCAAGTACGTAAACAATAAAAATTATTGAAAAAAATACTTAACGATTATAATTATTATCAGAACTATTTTACTAGACGATCTATAAGAATTGTTTGTTTTATCAGAGAATTTGAAATTTGAATGTCATAATATGAGGATTGGCGATGTTATTATGAAGATTGTTCTTTTATGCTGGTCATCGGTTTTTGAATGCATTATATAGGGTTTAAGATATGTGAGTAAATGAAAGTAATTAATTAATTTCTTTAACTATTTAATTAATAATAAAGTTATAAAATATTATGTAGACTAATTGTATGGTCACCCTACATTTCATGACGATTAAAATTAAATCCTTAAAAAAAGGATTCTTAACATCATGTTTATTTTACGGACTTCAAATTAAAATTAATTAGGTACCGTCGATACTCAATAAGAAAAAATGGTACTTGTATACTAATTCAAAGTCACCATTCTTCTATAATATATCATTAGGTATATTCTATCTCAGAGTACGCAAATATTATGGAAAATACAAATATAAAACCAGTTCTGCCTAACCGGTTGCCTTATTCATAATAAAAGTGAAATCATTTATGGTGATAGACTTTCGCTTTCTGATGGTACATTAACAGACGTCTTGTGGATAGGAGTCCGATTTTCGAAAGAACAACACTCGAAAGTAGATACTACCTATTCGAAAGTGGTGAAAAATTGTGCTGGAGAGAATTTATAGCTCTAATTAATGTGGTCATCGAGCCTAAAATTTTATTTGTGGTTTTAATGCGGGAAACAGATTTTTAACATTTTCGAATGATGCTTCTTCAGTAACTTTGTTTAATTTAGTGTCCTGAAAATCTTGTTTCATACTTTTTCAGCTTCGATTTTTGTTGAGTTACGTGTGTCCAAAAATCAGGCTCCTTTTGTGCGAATTCTTGATGTAAGTAATTTGTTCAATCTGTTTAATGTAATTCGCATTTTGTAACTTTCCAGGGTACATCACAAGTTTACAGAGACCGATGCGGATCCCCATAACGCAAAGCGTGGCTTCTTCTTCTCCCACATCGGGTGGCTGATGGTCAGGAAACACAAAGAAGTGTTCGAGAAAGGCGCCGGTATCGACATGTCGGACCTTGAATCGGACCCTATTGTCATGTTCCAGAAAAAGTAAGCATATGTTGGTACTCGATTAAGAAGAGGTACTACTGAAAAAACATTTACTTACCTCGCAACTCTGATACCATTATTCATATTACCGGTGGTAGCGGAGTAGCTAGGCAAATTATTTTTGTTTATTAATTTAGCCCCAGTAAGCGGCGTAGAAATACTACTATAAATTCACATACTTTGATCCACGGACCTAGATTAAAGTGAATAACCAAACTATTGAAGTACGTGTCAATTTTTGAATACGTCGCACATTTCAGCCGAACATATCTTCATTCAGTTGGACTATATTTAAATTGCACAAATCTGAATCGGACTTTCACCATTTCGCTTCTGTTAAATGTTAAACATTACCGCCGCGTGCCAACATTGCGTGTTAGATTCAGGCAAACTCTACTTTGATCAAGCTAATCTAAGTTCGGACTTTTATAGAACAAACAGGATAGGTTGACTTGCGTCATCAGTCCATTTTAATTGAAACTAGAGCTTTGATCTCGAGATTTCTGCGGTGGATTTAGACCAAAAAAATAGAGCTAAAGCTAGAAACAGGAGCATTATTTCTAGATCTTTTAGTGTAAACCAAACCTGTTTACACCAAAATAAGAACCAAGAACTAGAATTCTTCCAGTAGATGTTTAGATCAGCCGTAAGAATGCTCATGAAGAACGCTTTGAAGAGAGCTCTCCGGGAAGCGAGCACATCCGAACACACAAGAACGCAATAAGCAACTGTTCGCACGCTTTAGTGCCGAGCTTACATCAAGCGAGTGAGCATTCTTATTATATTCCTAGTATTTTTGGGAACGCACACAGAACAACGAAATAATGCTTTACGTATGTTTACACTAAAACAATTTGATAGAATGGAGATAGAATAGAATGAGTATTGCTAGTTTGGTCTATACCCACCTTTATAGTTTAGAAAATGTTGACTGAGGAAGAGCATTACAATTTTGGTGTGGGTATAGAGAGTTATTGACCAGGTACCTATCTAGTAAGTATCATAGTTTTACCACTACAATTTTAGCTTAGAGTACCTGAATGACCGAGCTTTGTATTTTTTTTTCGGCACGTTTTCTAAAAATGAAACCTAGCTAGATCGATTTATCGTCCCCGAAACTACGCATACTAAGTTTCATGAAAATCGTAGGAGCCGTTTTCCGAGATTCAGATTAATTATATATTATTACATACAATAATTGCTCGTTTAAAGGTATTAGATTAGATTAGATAGATATAGATAATTTTCAGCAATGTCAGCGAACAGGAAGGAGTTGAAATAATAGTTATTTAATTATAAGATACAATTTTGCTTATTTAACGCTGACTGAACATTGTAACTGAAATGGAAACAATCTTTGCGGGTAACCGTTATGAATCATTTGAGCCGTCGAATTAATTTGAGCTTCCTTATGCCGCTAAGGGAAAACGGAACCCCTTTCGGGTCACTTCTCTGTCTCCGTCCGTTAAAAATAAACGCTTTCACAAAAATTATATTTGACACTGTCGCCAAAAGCCCTTTCAGGTTATAAAGTACTAAAAAAAAACAGAAGTATTCCTGACATTTTGTATTCCGGCCACCTCTCTAGTGAATGGCCAAAATTCATGTTGTCTAGTTACTCTAGCTAACATTGCTTTGAGTAAGCCGCTTGAAAGCATTGCCTCACTGGGACGCCATGGCAACGTCGTCAGATACCGCAGTCAAACAATTCATATAGAAATAAAAATAAAAAGATTTATTAGTAAGAAATAATAATTTGTTTACAGTTTCAAAAGTAAAAACAATATGAACACAGTCAGTAAATGTATCGGTTGTTACTCACTTGGTGTGCGTTTTGGCGACATCTAATTTACATGGCTGTGGCTGGCAACGTTGCCATGGCGTCCTGGTGAGGCAGAGCTCTCAGAGAAGACTACACTTTTCAGGACGTACCTGGTGGTGATGCCAATCCTTTGCTTCCTGTTGCCGTCCTGGATACCCGTGTATCTGTGGGGTGAGGACCCGTGGACGTCGTGGTACGTGGCTTCTATCTGGCGCTACACGATGTCACTCAACTTCACGTGGCTCGTCAACTCCGCCGCCCACATCTGGGGGAACAAGCCTTTTGACAAGTAAGACTCATTTTTACCAATAATCAGTACGAAAATTAAGCTTTTGGTGTTTATTTACGATCAAGACATTTTATGGAGTGTTTACGTTGGCCGCTTAACATTAAACACATGACAAAAATGAAATACCTACAGATAATTTAAGGGGGTGGGTCCCCATAATTGTTATTTCTGCGGTTTCTTTTAAATGGGTCAGCTTGTGCGAGGTCATCTCTCAGCAGCCTACAGATTATGATCGAGCATGGTGATCGAACCCATTCGCTTTCTCAACGGCAAGTGAAAGGCGGTAACCCTTTTTATGAAAATTATTAACTGTACTCGGTACAACAGGCTTGAAGTAGTACGAACTACTTGGAAAGTAAACCATTGGATAATGTTCTTTTACGTTAAACCTTCGCCGTCAGATAATCGTATCGGAGCGGCTTAGGTGTTTAATATTTTTTATCACGTAGGTATTTGAGTGATTTTGTAAGATGGAATTTCAGATATTTTATAGTTTCCTGTATAAAAATTTGCAATCGCCTTTTTTACGGTAATTTAGCAGAATTTTATATTCACATAGTTCCTTGTTTGTGGTTTGTTGCGGAAAATTGGTATTTTTTTCTCATGTCTAATTTTAGCATAGGTACATTCCAACCCTGTAATTAAAATGAGTCTTTTAAAAAAATATTAGTATGTACCTATAGCATCAGACTGACTACCAAAGTGTAAAATGTAATAAACGCATTAGGTACGAGACTATCTAAAGATGAGATGCATAGGTAGCTGATGATTATGATGATGAGATCGTTTGAACTATGTATAATAATTCTCTAGCTAAAACCCTCTTGCAAATTTGTCATGTCGATGTCAAGTTGTCATAAGGCATTTATTTTTTATTTTTTAAATATTCGTGTCGATTGTATTATAAAATTTGATAAGTGTATGCCTGATTCAATAAAATAAGATAAGTGTATGTGTTAAGACTTTTGTTTCTATTTCAGAAACATAGGCGCTACGGACAACATCTCGGTAGCGATCTGTGCGCTCGGTGAGGGATGGCATAACTACCACCACATTTTCCCTTGGGACTACAAAGCGGCTGAGCTAGGCAATTACAGAACCAACCTTTCTACAGGTTTCATCGACTTGGCCGCCAAATACGGTAGGTTTTTACTCATTACTGATTGACCATCAAAACTGACCGAAACTACTGAACCCCTTCTTGTTCATAAAAAGTTCCTAATTAACATTCTACAGCAACATTTTCATTTTGTTTGTGTCTGGCAAAAACACATGGCAAAGTGACAAAGGAAAGCAAACGATAGTTAAATGAACAAAAGCTTCACAATGCGCCTTTGCGTGTGTAAGGCTGAGTGTTCTTTATGTAGCATAAAAGCATAAGAACGGATTTTGGGAAAATTTCTCGAGATAATAGCGTTATTTTTAACTGAAAAAAGATAACAGGGATAACAGAATTGTCCAGGGGGAGCGAAGCCTCGGGACCCAGCTAGCAGTAGTCATATTCTGTACCAATTAACGCCACTGCTTTGTTTCATTCACCGAGCATCGTTTGCTTCATGTACCTACCAGTTTCAAGGTTTTCGCTGGCTATTGGTGTTCGTGGTGTAAGTTTGACCACTGAGAGCAGATAACTGCTTGTATGATCTTTTCAAACAGTTTCTTTAACTTGTGATTCCCTAGGTCTTGCAGGTGTCCCTGGGCGACGGTGATTGCTTTCCATCAGGTGACCCGTCTGCTCGTTTGCCCCCTCTTATATATAAAAAAAAATGTTTCCAAATAACTGTCAAAAACTCATTTCAGGATGCCGAGTGGCAAACTCCCAAATAACCAATAGTACTAGTATATTAATTAATTTATGAGGTTTGAGAAGTTTGCGCCTAACCTACTTGCAAAAGGTCGTTTTGATTCAACTTTCCCAGAATAAAAATAACAATTGGAAATATTGAATACTTCGTCAGACAAGCTCTTTGTTTGTTATAAAATTTCATGTTCTTTTGTTTAGATAGTTTTGTTTGCGTTTTAAGGGTGGGCGTATGACTTAAAGACAGTCTCGACTCAGATGATCTTGAACAGAGTAGCAAGAACTGGCGACGGGTCTCATCCATCTGTGCGTGACGCCGGCCAGCCGCTAGAGAACTCTGATGACGACCACCACCATCCGGAGAACCCTGTGTGGGGCTGGACCGATGCAGACATTTCCGACGAAGACCGAAAACTCGTTGAAATAACGCACAAAACAGACGAAAAAGATGATTAGATAATATATCTACACATTTTATAGAAAATTGCGTGCGCATTTCTAGACGTATTTTTTATATTTCGATGTTTTAGAAATTTATTGAACAATTCTTTTGAATGGTGAATTTATAATGTAAATCATGAAGAAATGAAGAGGTTTTTTACCTCGCAGTGTAAGGATTGTGCTGATAATTTACTGACGCATAAGTTTGTTAAAATATCCAGTTATAAATTAAGGTGCTTTCCAGTGCTCGGTAGTCTACCTCTTCGTATCATACTATTAAAAAAATATTAATTTTATTATTGAAGTGTGTGTGTACAAAAATAATTTAGTTTAAACTATTGTAATGTGATAATTATGTTTGTTTGATATTCATATTGCGGAAGTCGTGAAATAGGGAAGAAAGTGGGGGAAAATGACGAATATGTACGGTCAAGTGCAAAAATAAGTATCGATACGAACTTCTCAAAAATTATGTCCCACGACCTTATTACGCTGGTGTAAGAGCGTATGGTACTTATTTTTGAAACTTTGACTAGATACATATTATTACACTTGACTGTACCTAATATATGCGATTTTTATTTATTTTCGTTTATTAGCTTTACCTTTTAGTAATTATTATTATTCCTCTCTGTGGCGGCTGTAAGGCTTGGATTAATGTCTGTTATAATTACGATTTAGGTGAAAGACTGTTTTTCCAGTAATTTTGTAAATTTTAAGTGACAATGTTAATTGTAATTGGTAAGTAACAATAGAAAAAAAGCGGGTAACGTAAATACAGGAATAGACTTGCAATTCGCAGAGAGCGATTGAGACTTTTACAACATTTATAATTTTTATCGAGTTGAATAGTTAACCAAAATGGAATTCTGGACCCAAATATTTAAAAATGTTTACATACTTACCTAGTTAATTTATTTCAATTGTTTGCTCATTATTTAATTATTTTTTAGTCATGTAACACAATCCCTAGTAGCTTTTAGATATTTAGATGATTACCTACCTATTATTAAAAGATAAATGGTGTTATACCAAGTGTTATATTTATTGAACCCCTAAAATTAATTTTCTGCGTCAATTCTTTCAATGTTTCTTGTTAAAGATCCCTAAAATCATAATTGCAAAATACGAAATTGCCGACATACCCGCTCATTAAAATATCAGATTCCCAGTATACCATACTTTATTTGTCTTGTGTTCGTTTTTGTATCAGTTTTATATAATAGGCACTGTTAATGTTTTCAAGACACTATGTTCCATATAAAACCATATACCCTATATATCAAATTTCGAAATCATAAGAATCTCTAAACACTGAAACAAATGACAAATCAGATTCACAAAACACAATCTTCTCAAAACCATTTGACCTCACCTAAGCGTTATCATCACTACATAGTATAAAACAAAGTCGCTTTCTCTGTCCCCATGTCCCTATGTCCCTTTGTATGCTTATATCTTCAAAACTACACAGCGGATTTTGATGCGGTTTTTTTTAATAGATAGAGTGATTCAAGAGGAAGGTTTTTATGTAGGTATGATTCTACGCAGACGAAGTCGCGGCAGAAGCTAGTCATGTATAATACTTGATTTTTCAAATAGCAGATTTCCGTTAAACCAGATTTCAGAACACCAGATCTTGCCTGCCAACTAAAATTTCTTGCCATACCTATATTTTACCACTCAGTCGACGGCATAAATGATGACGGACTCTGGTAGTATTTACAAACTTACAATAAATTTTTGATGTGTAAAATTGGTTTTATTTTATTGTCTATCAGTGCTTATGTAATCTACTAAACTAAAAATGTAGTCTTTTAGGAATTTAGACATTCGGAAATCATCATAAACAGCATCTTGTGTGTTGGAAATCAAATAAACTCTGGCAGATAAAGGAAGTAGATATTAGAGTACATTGTATTTTGCGAGTCTAGTGTTTTCACTATATTTGGTATTGTGGGAATTCAGTTTGAAATGGAACATGGTGTATTGAGAACACGTTGCTTTGGCAATCCGATATGTAAATAAACACAGAAACAAGAAAGTGTGGAGTGGGAGTTTGATATTTTAGAAATCGGGTAAATCAGCAATCTAGTATTTTGCAATTATGATGTTTAGGGAATGAGCGGTTGAAGATACTTAAAAAAAATAGGTTGGTACAATTAAAATAAACAAATTGAAAACGTCCTCTTTTTTTAATCAAATATATTTTTTAATATCTTAAAAAATAAACACAGATGCTGAGAGAACTACCGGTTATTTCTCTTAATTGTATTGTTTTTTTCATAGTTATATTATATAAAAGTGTCATATTGGCTCATAGAGTGTCAAAAAATGATCTTGTCTATAGTTCGACAGATTTGCAATAAACGATTCTAATCTATACCTTTAATACATATATTCACTGCAGTGGAATGACTCTATCGGTGCGGTCAGTTTTTAGGGAATTTTAAATAGTGAAAAAAACTAGTGAATTCAATAAAGAATGAATGATATAATGAAATTAGTTTGCATCCTTTACAGTGAAATTTCAAGGTGGGTTTTATAGGGTGAAAGTTGGCCAGGTACCTGTTAATGTACCTACATAAAAATTGAAAAAAAAAACAAAAGCGAAATTCTGTGTATGATCCACATGATTTAACATTTCACAAAAAGCATTTCTCAACTGTATACTTCAGACATAAAGGTGCGACCACACCGGTGTGTAAAAGACGATGACAGTGCGTTTACGCAACAAAATGTATGGGGAAACAGTGAGAAGGCGTGACGCCTACGACACGTGACTGCGTATACGCAGCGGTGTGGTCGCTCCTTAAACACATAATTGGCTTATAAATAGAAACAGGTCAGGAAAATTTTGTCCGTATCTAACAGCAATTATTGAAAGAACGTGACCCTTTCTTTGGAGGTCATTTGGCTCTAGTTCATTTAATAACATTTGATTTCGATTTTCCGGACGAGTTATAAAGTAACAATAATTTCTGGTAAAACCTTTATTTTTACGTATAAAAACGTAAATGCGGCAAGTTTAAGCATCACTTCAAACATCGGTGGATATAAATTGTTTCAAATATCTGATTACTTAATTATTATTTTTATTATAGATAAATATGTTTATTTTGAACAAAAAAGAGTTTAATTACTTAATATAACAACAAAAAATAAATATTATGACTAGCTATGCTAACATAAATTATCATAATCATTTTCGCAACTAATCACCGTACCTAGAAATGACAAAATGTTTACTTAATCGTGAACCAATTGATATTTTTAATTTAATTTTTCTAGTAAGTAGGTACCTACCTAAGTAAGTATTCTTTATATTTAAAGATCACTTCTGTGTACGGTGATAAAATCAGTACCTTCCTGTGACTGCTTAGCAATCAGTCGCAAGCACTACAGATTTTTTGTTTTTGAGCATTGAAATTTTAACGAAATATCTCCTACTAATCTACGTAGGAATACTAAATGATAATAGTCTAAGACCTAGCTACGGGGATAGGTATACAATTTATAGAGCAATGAAATCCCTCTAGTTAGTATGCCATAATCTCATTATTAATTAATTCGAGCGCCTGGCAGCTTTTCAGCGGTGGGTGACTATTAGTGTAAGAACTAGCTACGGAAACAGGTACACAATTTATAGAGCAAAGAAATCCCTCTAGTTAGTATGCCTATGCTATACTATCATTATTAATTAATTCGAGCGCCTGGCATCTCTTGAGCGGTGGATGACTTTGGCACTTTTTCACCTGGCACTAATTTTGCCACAGTCGCCTGGAAATGTTATATTCGAATTAAATATACAATTAGCCAGCTATTATATCATACCAAACTCAGAGCTCTATCATAAATTGCACACCTTCAATTGCCCCTGCACAATTTGTTACCCATCCACTCTCACACCCTTATTTAATTAATTAATAATAATAGTATGGTTAATAATAGTAGTAGCATACTAACTAGAGGGATTTCTTCGCTCTATAAATTGTATATCTATTTCCGTAGCTAGCTCTTCGTCTATATAAGAGGAAAGGAAAGATTTGTATTTTCGCTTTAGTTTGGAACCATATCATTTACTTAAGATTAAGAAGAAACTTGTCTCTTGCAAAGTTTTAGTTTAAAAACAAATTCTTCGCAGGCGGCAGATGAAGTCGCGAGCAAAAGTTAGTTCAATTTAAAGTACTCTTTATACATAAGACTTGAAATGTTGCGTAAAACATATTTTTACATATTCCTATTCTATCGATTCTTTCTACGTGTCCTCATCCCGTTTCTTCCGTTCTTGTAACCAAGAATATTAACAAATTTGGTTTTGCCACCAAAATAGTCTTTCATTAAAGCGGTGTTGCTTGGTATATCTTCTACATTGTCAAAATCTTCACCAAAAACTTCTTGGTGATCGTTTTCAAATGCTTGATTAAAATTATTGTCATTATCATCAAAGTTCGACTCATATACGTCGTGTAACTGTGTCTCTTGCTCATAAAGCTGTGGTTTCTTATTTCTCCATCCTGCATTGACATATACCACTTTCTTCTCATATGTCTCACTAAAAGCATTGTTCCTTAAGAGAGTAAAAATTGCTCCCGACAGTGCCATGTTATTGAGCATGCCTACAGCAACCACCATCATTTTCAGGGCTGGTAAGACAAATGGCAAGATGGCTGACATGATGAGCCCCGGTATAAGAAGAAATGGAACAATCCTGTAAAATGATTTTCTCAATTTCTTCGACGAGCTGCGGCCGTATTTTGTTTCGTTATCTGTAAAAATAACAAGATTGGGTTGAATTATTTTAGTCCACTAGTTTTAGTCCGCAACAAACAGAGCTTTCTCTTCATTTTATATATCCAATAAACATAATAAAAGTTTCATAAAATCTAATGTTGGCACATCTATTATTATTTATATTTTCATGAAATTAACAATCCAAGTCAATTCTGCGTAATTACTCGTACAACGTGTTACAAAAATACAATTTAAAATATGTTGTTTTGGAACTTGGGATGGCTCTCAGATCAGCTTGCACCTTCTCAGATAAGGCACATTTTATAAAACTCTGTAATAAATTAGTAAATCTGAAATAAATTCAAAAGTATGTGACGCTTAGCTATTACGGATTTGAATTTTAAATCAAACTAAAACGTCAACGGAAAAAACATTTATTCGGGGAGCGCAACTCCCCGTTTAAAAAAATAACGTATCACTGAGTTGAGCAAAAGAAAGGGTCGTGGGGGTAAAGGCCTGTCTGGTTCCGCTTCGCAGTCCGGTACTCCCCTGACTTGGACGCAGACGGCTAGGGGTCCAAGGCGAACAGCGGTGACGAGAGGGTAAGGCGGCACGGGGCAGACGATAGGTGCACCTGACCGGGGTGTTGGGCTGAGTGCTTGCCGGCTCGTAGCGTAAACGTCGCACCCTGTGGATTATGCACAGTCTAAGGTTCCGCTCCAGTTTTTCTCCGCTCGACTTATGAACACCCTGTAGACAGGTCCGCAGTGGGAACCGGCAAAATAGCGTGTTTGTGTTCACAAGCAGAGCGGAGGCACAGAAAACAATAATAAGCACTAACTAAGAAAGCAACATAGAACAAACATGGATCTACCCTCATAAAAAAATAAAGTGGAATGATTTGCAAATTTTACAACGGATTACTAGCAAAAATGAAGTAGTGTTTAAGTGTAAACTATGATACGATTTGCAATTCCATTTAGAATTTAGCGAAACATTTAATAAATAGAAGGAAATAATATTGGAATCGAATGACTTGCATTTTTACTAATAACGACTAGCAACAATGGAATATTTAGATGAATAAGCAATGATGATTTAAGAATCTGATTACACTTGAATCAAAAATAATTCCACCAAAATAATTACTATACAATTAATCTGATATTTTAGATACGAAACGTTCAACACTTTCACTTACCAAAATTGGGTGCGAATTAACTGCGCCTCCGAAGTAAGTCGGAACTACAACGCGACCACGGACACCGAAAATGTTAATAAAAAAAATCTAAATTTCAAAGATTTAACGTCCAGCGCGCGAGACGACACGTAGTGTGCGCTGCTGGTACTCGGGTGTCCCTGGTGCTTGCTTGACGTAGACTGAACGGAGCCCGCGACGCGAACGCCTCGATAATTCTTTACAATAGAAAGCGGGTTGTTGCCTAGCGCATCGTAAGAATAATTACGCACAGAAGCGTTAACGTATTAATGTCGTATCTATTTTATAATCTTTATTTTAAATGTGTTTAGATTAACTACTAGATAAAATTAGATTAAGATATTATTTTATATTAGTGAATAAGTTAGGTTAATTTAGATTAATAATTATAGTACCTGCAAATATTTTAAATGTTTTTTATTAAAAGACGTAGTTATTTATGTGCATAAATCACAACGTTACAAGTATCGTTACAAATGTTTGCGTTTTAACTATTAATAGTTTGGGCCTTATGCTATAACAGTTCGAATAGGAACACTTTAAAACCGATTTCCCGTACAGATCTAAGTGCCTCTTCAAGGCAGCTCTACATTCTATTTAATCGAATTAAAAAAAAGGAGGAGGTTCTATGTTCGACTGTATGTGGGTATTTTTTCAATTTCAAAGCGGAGAATTATTAGGCAAGAATGTAAATTGAAAATACACTTTCTGTGCTGTTTAATCTTAACTTTTAATAAAATATTGTTGCGCTTCAATAATATTTTTATTGATTTTTTTTCTGTAAATCATAGTTATAGGTACTATTATAATCTTTATCTTATAAAAGTACCTAGGCAAAATGATAAATTAATTTAACCAAAGCTTTGAACAAATAATATTTGAGTAAATTGGAAGATTCAACAATGCCATACTTAATCTCTAATAAAATTGGAAGCGTTTGCGGCGTATGAAACAAAACTGATTAAATTAAGTAGCGACATTTTTTTTTATGTTAGAGAGGCCAGACAAACGAACTAGTGGGTCACCTGATGGTAAATGATCACCACTGTCCATAGACACCCGCAGCGCTTTACGCGATGCCAGTGCGTTGTCGGCCCTGCAGAAAATTGTACACTCGCCTCTTAAAGGCACCCAGGTCGTAACTCGATGGGAAGACCTCGTGAGATTTCTACTGTAAATAATGAAATATCTATGTAAAATCTTAAGCGTCTTTTTTTTTAATTTCTATACGACACTGAAAACTAGAACACATAGAAAAATCCGAATGTAAAGCTATGGCCGGGAATCGAACTCAGATTCTTATCATTCCGTGATGTGTGTTATTATTGTTACCCCTACACCACCCGTAGCAGGTGAGTAAGCCTTCAAATTTTTCTAGTTTAGGTTAGTTTAAACCGTAAAAATTAATATAAAAAAATCAACGAGTAAAATTCTTGATTAATTTGACACTTCTATTTTTAGTCATTTATTAACATAAGAATAGGTTTGGCGCAGCGCGTCTTCTTCCAAATATATAATTCATAAGTGTCCGATTACGGCAAGAGCATATATTAAGGATTTTATTATGGAAAGATTTCTGTTTTCAATTTAACATAAACACCTCGTTTAATTTCACGTAATGCATTGGGTAGAACAAGTTATGGGAAAGTTTCAATTTCCAGGCTTCGCCTACCAACACTGCTAGCTTTCCATTGATATTAGGTATCTCCCGAACGATTTTAAGTCAACGGCTTTGTATACACTGTGTCTTAAAATTGATCTCGAATACTTCAACTGTCATACATTTTAAAGCATGTATGATGTTTTCAAGAATTTTATAATTGTGGTTGGAAGGGATTCGGACGATGTCAAAGAAGCGACTTAATTTTGAATAATAAATTACGAAGAAATACCTAACACATTAATGTTCCGTCTAACTGACCACCTACTGAAATATTCCAGAACTATACATACATACATACCGTCACGCCTCTTTCCCACAGGGGTAGGCAGAGACTACTTTGTTCCCCTTGCTACGATCCTGACATACTTCTTTCGCTTCATCCACATTCATCAATCTCTTCATACATGCTCATCGGTTTCGGGTACTCCTGACCTGACCTTTTTCCAAAACGTCTCCTATTTGGTCTCGGAACGTCCGTCTAGGCCTTCCCCTCCCAACGTAACCTGTGTATGTATGTTAGTCTACTTTCATCCATCCGCTCTACGTGACCAAACCAACTAAGCATACTTTTTTCTATCCTGGTCACTATATCGTCATTCACACCAGCACGTTCCCTTATCACACTATTCCTTATTCTATCTTTCAGTGATACTAACTTTCAGAACTATACTAATGAGAAAAAATAACAGGTCGCTTTTCGTAAAAAATATTTTTGCTCGTCAGTGTATTTATATAAATACCTAAGTACCTATCTATTTATTTATGTGCCTTAATGATGGGGTGGATGATCTAAGTCCAAATTTTTACTTTGAAGTTTTAAATACCTTCAGTAATTCAATGTTATTTAAGGTAGGTACCGAACATTACTTTTTTTAAACTTTAACAAAAGAGGTGCCCCCATGAAGAGTTAAGTACATCAAGATAGTACTCCTTCAGATATTTTTAACGGTAAATGAAAACATAAAAGTTTGAATATTTCAAATGCCCTCTGTAAACAATCCAGCTGTTATTAAATTATTCATCCATGTTGAAATGCCTAAACAAATAGAAATGTTATATCTAACTTACCTGAATAAACATCAACATTGAGGGTGCCATTTTTTTTCGACTTAAGCTCAAACGCATATCCGGGAATGAGATTAAATTTCAACGAGC
This sequence comes from Pandemis corylana, assembly GCA_949127965.1. Lineage (NCBI taxonomy): Eukaryota > Metazoa > Arthropoda > Insecta > Lepidoptera > Tortricidae > Pandemis > Pandemis corylana. The sequence continues at coordinate 5,547,283 of OX421858.1, read as the reverse complement.
GATATTGTAAAAGTTTTTCTGCTCCAAAGCAAAGTTGAGAGTAAATTTGTTCACTGGAACTGTTGCTATACTTCTTCCATGGAAATCGTTCAATATCTTCAGTTAGATTGAAGCGGGTTTCTTGTTGTTTAGGGAGGATATCTGCGGCGTTGGTGGCGCGCCAGGCGCTTAGTGCTTGTAGGCATTTCGTAGGACCGAGGGTTTGACTGCATGTCACTAGGTTTTCAACCGGAGTGCCTTCGATGTGCAGTGCAGCGAGCAGAGACTGCGGTAAATAATCGAGCGGAGCCGCGCTGAGTGCGTAAGCGCAACATGGCCACACGGCGAGTGTGAGAATGGCAACGAAAGCGCGCATCGCTGTAGACTGAGCGGCAAGATAAGTCGGTCGCCCGCACTACTCGCACCACTTGGAAGGGACGATTTAGCGGCCACTGCCATTCTGAAACGAGACAACGAATTGGTAGAGTTACGAATTATGAAGTTACCTCTTATTTCGCACCCCTAATACTAAAAATTGGTTGTGTATCTTTCTATAAGATTACATCCTTTTTGGAGTCATTGAAATAAGTTTAAGTCCGACACATATTTTTACTTTCTTTCATCAATCAATTTGTAATTTAATTTAGTAAGTCACATCCTAAATAGTTTGCATAGCAGGAAGTGGCCTGTATTGCCAAAAGCGAGCACACGCATTAGCATACGGTGGTCACGGACGAGGTGTCGCGCCGCGCTGGTGCGCCCGCGCCGATCGGATTTCTCTACAACCGGTACGTGCTGCGACTTTGGAATCCTCACGTCTAATTGCCTAAGTAAAGAAATTTAATCAATTCAACGTTTTTCCGGTGTTCAGAGAACCGTGAATACGAACATTTAAGTAAGCTGAAGAATGGCTTTCGATCTGTGAATTATAAAAATAAAAAAAACATTACGAGTAAATAACTAGATAGGTACTCAATTTTAGCTGCCGTCGTTTGGAAGTTACGCCTACATATTTCGGCGATTAATTAGCGCACAAAATTAATGCTAACAAAAGGGCTTACGTACACCTACACGTGAAAGGTTGACGATCTCGCCGAAAAATATTGGAAATTTGAACGAATTACGTGTCCAATTAAATCCCAATGCAACTGAAGAATAAAGTATGAAACCATTAAAACGACGTTACCTATCGAAGTCTGTATATTTAATGCAGTATTTTGGTATGTAAGAAAGACCTAAGGATATTGGAACACTGGACACCGTACAAACCCTCTCGAACATGTATGTTCGTGTATTCCACTACGGTATGTCGCCCTTTTGTTTTCCTCTCACAATACCTAACTCATGAACAGCGATATTGTAGGTGTATAGATACGGCAGAACTTCTGAACTTCCTTAAAAGTGTTGATATCTCCAATTTATACGTAACTCTATTTTGAAACATAAAATATCTATTGTATGTTTGTAAATTTGGTGAACTGTAACTTAATTGGGTTGTGATTGGGAGCTGGTGCATTTGGTGTAAGCTTACAAGTGTAAGTTGGTATATATCTAGTAGATACATTGTTTATCAAAGTTAAACGTATAATTTTATTTTTCAAACTTTTATCAAAGTTCCGGCTTAATTGTACGCCCATTAAACACGGCCGTACCTTAATTGCTTTCTGGAGTAGTCAGAGTTGTGAAAATTTCGATTATTCTCATTTTCCTAGACACAAATTTAAGCGTAACTTAGTTAAAAGTTAGACGCCAAGAAGAAGCGAATCGTGCAAGGTCCTTCCGGATCGCTGCCGCCGTCTTACTCGCTAATCCTGCCGTTAAGCAGCAGTGATGGCACTGCTGTGTTCTGGCGTGGAGAGTAAGATAGCCGGTGAAATTACTGGTACATGTGGTATCCACGCACGGCTATCGCATGGCTCTTGCTTTAGGAAACAAAATATATATATATATATATATATGTTTTAAGTTTTTTTTATGATTTTTCTTTCCTTTTAATTTGAGCTTTGCATGTGTTTGTTGTGAATAAAGTTTGTATGTAATATCTATCTATTGTATCCTAGCTCTTTAGGCTGGCAACCATTTGCAATCCTCTAGTGTTGCGTGGTGGTCCTCACTAACGATTAGGTCTGCTCGTTTGCCTTCCTTGTGGTATAAAATAAAGAAGCACCGAGCAAGTAATCTGCTTAATTAGCGTAAATTGTGCGAGTAATTTTGTAGGAAAACGCCACGCTACTCGTATTTGCAAGATAGTAAACAAGATTGTTGCCAAGAAGTACCTACGCGTTACATACACAATTAACGTAAGCAGGTTACCGTGGACAGATACAGATAGCGTAAACAGATCTATATGGGGAGTGCGAATGGTTGCGTTGGGAGGGGAAGGCCTAGACGGACGTTCCGAGACCAAATAGGAGACGTTATGGAAAAAGGTTAGGTCAGGAGTACCCGAAACCGACGAGCATGTATGAAGAGATTGATAAATGTGGATGAAGCGAAAGAAGTACGTCAGGATAGTATCTTATCTTATCTTAGTCTAGGGGTCCCTACGGATACACTTCCACCCATTCGTGGATCTTTTGTGTAATTACCCCTCCTTCGCACTATTCCATCGCTTTTATCACCTCATTCAATTGGGTGATTGGGCGTAATGGTAGTGCCATGTCAGGATAGTAGCAAGTGGAACAATGTAGTTTCCCTGTGGGAAAGAGGCGTGACGGTATGTATATGTATGTATGTAAATTACCGTAATATTATTATGGAGATTAAAGCAAATGGGGAAATATTCTGTTGTCAGTTATATTATTAAGCCTAATACGAGAGCGGGAGAGTGTAAACGCAATATTCTTTACCTGGTGAGTGGTGACCGAAAAAAAAAGAAATAATGCAACCAAAGTATTTATTATTTTTTAGCATTTTTGGAAAATCGAATTCAAACACTTAATGTTCACTGTAGATATACCAGCTGCTGTTTTTCCCGCACAGTTGGAAAAAGCTTATCGAATGGGCGAAAATCTTAGGAATCATGTTATAGGAGATGCGGCTAGCAACCCATCAATATATTGATTCCCCTTTCCACTTATTACGCCCACAATCATGCTAAACGTGGCCTTTATGTATTTATTACCTAAGGCACTATCTACCCCGTAAGACGTAATAAAGACGTGATTTTTTGTATGTATGTATGAAAGTAAATAAGGGGAGGCCTTTGTTTCACAGTGAACGTCATTCTGCCGATGAAGTAAATATTATTCTTTAATCGCAGTACTTTCAAAAGCCCTAGTCATGTCCTGTTCTTAGTCGAGTGTAATCGGGTAAAGACAAAACTCCTCTTGGTATATAAATAGAATATTATTATAACTTGAGCGAGTGTTATGTTACCTTCTACATAAGTGTGGCTTCATAATTATAGCACGACCACGTTAGTTTGTAACATTTAAGCTACCGCTGCCATCTTTAATATTGAAGCAATAAATCGTGATTTTTCGTCAACAGTATATATATTATACACTTACTCATATACATGAGAATGGAAATGCATTACCGATTAAGATACCGAGTATCGAATTAAAAAAGTACATAGTGCTTAATTTTTCTACAGTCTATCCTTTTCCTCGCGTATGTTGTTAACAATTTTGACCTATTGAATCATTTTTTTTTGACGTAAATGTAAAATGGAGGTATATAAGGTTTGTAAAAAAAATATTTTTAGTTTTTTTATTCGTTGTAATTAAACAGTTATAGTAAAATTTGGCATACACGAACTTTATGACCTGGATTTACGTATAGGATATAGCAGGTGCCATTCACGATGACACCCACCGTGATGCTTATCACTTGGTAATTAAAGGTTAATTTTAAAAAATCTACGCGTCTTTGGGGATGGCACTATCTAGGTGTATACATTTCTACGTGATCGGGATTTATTCTTTAACGCTAATACTAGGACCATAAAATAACTTAAAAGAATCGTGATGAACATTTTGGTAAAACCCATTAAGTAAATAAATAAAAGTCGCATAGGATTTTCGTAAAAAAAACCGTAATTTCGAGCACAAAGATGCAGAAGCTTAATACTTACAACATCAAGACCACGATGTGTAGGTAATTTAGAAGATTTAAATTATTCCCACGGAATTTTCGTAACAAGTCCCGGGATGTTGATCCCAAAGTAGATATGCAGAACCTTAAAATTTGCTTATAGCATGAAGACCACGATGTGCAATTTAGAAGATTCATTTTTGAATTTAAATCGTAAAGTATGTAGAAACATGAATTCTTCTTATCGGTCACGACGTGTAATTTATAAAATGAAATGATTTTTTCCCAAAGGTTTTTTTAAATAGAAATCCCGGAACTTCAATCATTAAGTATGTAAAACCATGAAATATTCAAAATATGAAGACCACAATATGTAATTTAGAAAAATATTTTTTTACCACGGGATTTTCGAAAGAAATCCCGGAATTTTGACCGTAAAGGATAGAACCATGAAGTTCGCTTTCATGTAGACCACGATGAGTAAATTATAAATTCCTATCAACTTTTTTATCCACTTTTTTTTATCAACTTATTTATTTTAGTAAAAAAATCCCTGAATATGCATTAATTAAAGCCACGATGAGTATTTACCAAGAGATTTGGTAAGTGATGACCTCCATGGACACCCGCGACTCCGAAAGATTGCAAATAAATTTCAGATATTTTCAACCGTCTACCCAGTAGGTTCCTACCTACTGTCGTGAAATTTCCTTAACATTGTGACGTCACAGCCATGGCGACCAATTGAAGCCCGTTCCCAGTCAATTGATATCTAATATTTCAAATTTTATCAAATCCTAATAAACATTATAAAAAAAATATGTTATTGTCTACTATAATTTTCATAAAGTTATAAAATACATTATGTTTGTGTTTTGCTTTATTCAAATACTCAATTTGCCTCACTTTCCGAAAATGTATAATATAAATGTGAAAATATTTTTCCTTCTCGAATTGACGAATGTTTATTTCCAGAGTCCCTCGCGAGTCCATCACAGATCATGCGTAAAATACAAGTTAATCCAAATGGGCTAAAAAAGCGGTCAAGCTCATTAAATATGTAAATAGTGGCAACGATAATGACACTAGATATCTATTACCTACCCGTGTTTCTCACTTTCAATTGCACCGATAAGGATCAGAATTCGTACTCCATGTCCATGGGGAGTAAGGAGTCCGTTAATGATTCAACATTAGTCGTTCAGGGTCTGTGTATTGGGGCCAGAACGGCAGTCACGCACGTTGTCCTGAACTTTCTTTCGCCATCGTGACTTTGGTCTCGCCGGCTATTGTGTTCGCAGGACACTTATATCCTGGCTGCCTGGCAAATTAACGATCAGTCATACTTTAGCGATCGACAAGTGATCGTCTCATCGATCGGTTGATTAGAGTGAAAAAGTGGTGTGGCCAAAATGTGTAACAAATTCACCGTCCTGTCCCTAGCTTACGTAGTTGTATTCGTAGCAGTAGTGCAATGTGAAGAAGACTCTTCGGGTTTCAATAAAATGTTAAACAATGGTAACGATGTACATTTTTGACAAACTGTGTGACTTAAAATATTGCAAATTGCTAAGAAGTAATTCGTCGATACATTAAAATCTAGATTTTTATATAGCAGGTATTATAATAGCGCATTATTTAATTAAGCAGATTAATTGACAAAAGCAAAGACGTTAAGTTAAAATGTTAATGAATGCGCGATCGAGGAAAAAGTATAATTAAGTAACATTTTATTTTAATGCACAGCGTGAAGCAGAACTTGTAACTGCTTTTAAGACTTATTAGAATGGAAGCCATTTTTAGATAGACCAGGTACGAACTTACTTAAGTAAAATGTTTATGTGAAAAATATGTAATAATAATAATAATTTTGTTAAGGTTTAATAACCAACAAGGGTCAAAATGGCAATAAACATAACCGAATGATCGCTTCTTTATCCGTCTGAGCGTGCGTGTGTCAGTTTATCACTAGGTAGGTAATATTCTCAGGAACCGGTAAAGGTGTAGAGTTAAAATTAACATCAAATGCTTGCGGCTGTAGCTTCTTGGAGCCGTATTAAAATGTTTTTGGAATTATACGAGTACTTCTATACATAAAACCATGAGTAGGTATTATAATCCATTCCCGTTGATATGGAATTATGAAATTTGGCGAAAAGTAAAACAAGCAAAGGCAAACATTCAAAAGAAACTGGCTTTAATTTTTAATGAAAACAACATTTAAAATTTACATTATCTTCTGCCAAGCACATACAAGAATAATACCATAGTTTACTTAGTGGTATTTCAATGAAAAATAAAACTTGCTCAGCACATATATCCGTCACCCCGTGCCGAGTTGAGTCGAATCGCGTCGCCGCGATACAATTGAGACGATTAATGTTAATACGTTTACATTTGCTAAATAAACCTCACAACATGAGGTAAGTACAAACCGAACATAATTTTAGAAAATTAGTAGGTAGATCGGTAAGTGTTGGCTCACAATAATATGTTCTCATGGAGTCCGCTCAGGTAATGTTTCTAAGACTACTATTAGCCGGGAAATGGCGGGTTCCCATACTTTTACTACAACTGTTCTGCATGTGAACGTTTATTTCTTGCTTGATTTTACATTGTACTTATAACAAAAATGAAAGAGCTTCAATATGTTTGGGTATACACCCTTGTATAAAAACAATGTATTAAATGTCACCACCTTTTCACAGCAAAATAATTATATACTATTGATACTTATTTCTTAATAACTTTGGGTTTTGTAAATCGACTCATCAAGGACTTAGTTTGGGGAAAATTCCTTGTAGGTAGATAGATATTTTAGGACAGTTCTGTACTGATCTTATGACACCCAGTATGTGTATTACATTAGTCATAGCTACGCAATTAGAAGACAGTACTCTATAGAGTAGTGTCTTCTACCATACCATGTAAATGAACTCGAAAGATGTCGAACGAAACTGCCACACTGCAAATGTTGTGTTAAAGGAGCAGGTGACATAGTAAAGATTTTAAAACCCTGATATATTTCACTTCCAGGTTTGACTGAAGGTCGCACATTTGGTCACAATGCACTTAAGCGGCTATCATTTATTTTCCTGCCGGTAATGTTCACGCTGGGTGTCATCTCCACACTTCTCATGGCACTCGCTGTCATTTCTGTCAAGAACCTCGCGATCGGAGTCTTGCTGCTCATCGTGTCAGTTAGTCAGGTAAGTACCTACCTAAATTACACTCCATAATTTATAATCATCATGGGTTGGAAAAACTTCCTTGACGTCACCGGTGAGTGCATAAAGACGAGAATTCAGCACCTATTTATAGATTGACACAGTTTGTTCACAGTCTATGGGTGTCATTCAAAACAAACAAGGTTATGTTTTTAAAATAACGCACGTTTCTCTGACTTTCAAATTTTATCATACAAAAATAATGTTCTGCCTATTCTACTATGAGGTTCTGGCAATTCGAGTAGTTTTTTTTTTAGAATACCTTCCCCGGCAGATTTGATTCTTTTTCGTTTCTAGATCATCAAGGGTTGATAAATCTCTCAGTTGAGTAGCCGGGACATTCCTTTCTATAAATTAAAATTTTACATTTAGAGATATTCACTGATGAGAGTCCATAGAATATACCTAGACAGGTACTGAAATGTAAAATTCTAAAGGGGCTTAGTCAGCACTCCTTCCTATGAAGTTTACCTGTAACACAGAGAAGGAAATTTTACGCCACTGCCTGTTTGAGATAAACACGTAAATAAATTCCTTCTAATTTTACGAGAACTTTGGGACCATGGCGTGAGATAAAAATTTAGTCATAATTTGTGCACAAAGTAGTTAGGTTAGGTTGGTAGTTGAGTTGGAAGGATACTTCACATCTCACGCCCAATATTATTCATTTTTGCAGGCGGTATCCCGTTTGTTCCTGGCAACGGCACCATCGTCGCTGGTGCATCTGCATCCGCGTGCTGAGCTACTTCCAGCGCCGGTTGCCGCACCCTGGCCCGCCCCTGGTCCCCTTCTCTCCCCTTGGGCTAGGTCCGACAGCGAAGCCACTATATCTGAATAATAAATGTACCTCCTAAGATCATATTCTTTCAACATTCTTGAGCTCTATATATACCGTACATTTACGGTAGCTCTAGGAAATTCAACATTTGTAGAAAGGTTCGCTGTCGAAGGATACGGCGGCGTGGAGAAGATTACCTTTTTTGCGCTTCTTGAATAACTCTGGTGACACATTTTAAGTTGCGGAGGCAAAGCACATAAACTCAATGAATCAAGTCGTAGTTTTATATTAATGTCTAAATTGACGGGCCAATCGATTCGATACGGTATTTTTATTAATACTTAAGTAATTAAGTAGCTCTACGTCTACGGCTTTGCCCTCTTGTACAATTTCTTGGTTCTTAAAATTTCCTACCACGCAAACTTTGTCTAAAAAGATTTTTTTTAATTTGTTATGAAACGGATTAGCCATTTATAAACAAAAATAAAAATATCAGGTCCGAAATATTAATGAAATTTTATTATTTGCTTTATAGGGAACCAAGTAGAGTCAACAATGATTTTGATCGAAACGCTTTGTTTAGAATAAATTTACCGTAAATCGATTTCTACTTTAGAGAACCGTTTCCGTCGGTCAATGATTGTTTACGACGACTGAAATTATAGGTTTAGAAAACGAACAATGCTCGCATAAAGTAGTTTTTATTGTTACCAACTTTATTATTTTGTATATTTACAAAATGAGAATGTTTGCGGTGTAGACGATGCTTATAAGACGAACTCGAACAGTATTTTAACCGCACTATGTTAATGTTACATTTCTCCATAATTACTTTAATAATAATAGTAATTATTCTAACCTAAAAAAATCTTTGATAAGTATTCATTTTTAACCACTACCTCAAAGGCTCAAGAGCCTGAAGCAATTATGCATTTATTAGAAATATTATTTAACTTATTTGATTGACTTATTGCTAATCAACGTTTACAGCATTGAATGAGCTTCGTCTGTCTCTCACAAACAATATTTTGCGACAGATAGATGACGAGAAAATGCAATAACTCTGTACTGTAATAAAATAATTAACATAATTTGAATTTGTTTAATTTCACACATGTCCTTATTCATAATAATGTAAAGTACACAATCGTTTATATCCATACGGTTCTGCCAAAGGTCGCTGCTTGGCATCTTTAAAATAGTAGGTACTAATCTAATGAAATTGAAATCGTCCAATATTTCATCTTACATTTTTAAACGACTTCCAAAAAAGGAAGCGGTTCTCAATTCGGTTGTATTTTTTATCCGAGGGCACGGTAGGGCCCCCGCCAAGTCGAGCGCGAAGCAAACATAAATATTTTTGTTACGTTAGAACTCCGTCATTTTTTGTAGACCGATTTGGAGAATTATTTTTTGTTGGCTAGAGAAAACCTACTTTCAGTTTGATCCCATTAACACCAAATCAGGATCTGATGACGAGATCTTGGAGAAACTGAAGGAACTCTTCAGGTATTATAGGCATAGCGATAGCAATTTAAATATATTTTTATGTAGCTTGTGCATTTGCCTTCGGAAAGCACTATTTGGTGAAATGAAACTGATAATGAACACCACAGATGGTACAATAAACCAGGTTCATTTTCCATCGTCAATCGGTAGCGGTTCTGGCGACAGATTGGTGCAATGGTGTCATGGAGCACCTGGTTTTGTACCCTTGTTTAATACCCTTCAACGGCCAAGTCACACAACATTATCTATAATAATAAAGAAGAAATCGCAGTAAGCAACCTTAGACTTGGAACGACTTTGTCTAGATTTCATTACTTTTTAGAGATAAACAAGCAGCTCCATCGAGAGTTGGCTAGTTTTTTACAGAATGTTTTTGGTGGGATTTCACTTCTTTTTGTAGAAACGTGGGCATATTGATTTATTTTATTAGATTTTATTATTTGACACCTTTTTTTTCTTTTGAGGTGTATTTTTTTTCAAGCATCAAATGAAGCGGACCACCAAGTTGAATATTTTTTGTAAAGACGGTATTATGTCGATCTCTAGTAGTTTGGTTGGGCTCTTGTGTTTTCTAATCAGGGTCACCAGGTACTCCAGATCTTCGATAATCCTAGTTTTTATATTTTTCCCTTTATGTGGCCATTAAACCCTAACTCTGTACCAAATTTCAGCTCTCTGAGTTTATGGGAAGTACTAGTTCTATTTTGATGATTATGATTGAGTGAGTGAGTGAGTGTCATAAATGCGAAACTTTGCTTTCGCTTAACTTTGGAACTAAATGACCTACAGACTTGAAATTTTGGATTTTAAGTATGTGATTATAACTTACTGGATGACGAAAATTTCTGCGTTCTGGTCTTATCCAGAGGTTCTCAAATAGGGGCCTGACAATGCGGCGAAATGGTTCCAGTAAAGGATGGTACGGCACTGCCGTGCCCCCAGATGTCTAAAAGTATTATTAAACTACATTTAGAGCAAGCTGAGCCAGAAATTTTAAGTAGCAAGTGATAACACAAAATATTCGTTCTATCTCTTCTTCCCCTGGAATCCCTCCTCACCCCGTTTTACGGTACCTATCTACAAAGTGTATTGTTTTGAATTAACTAATGTCCTTGCATCGAGAAAATTAATATTTATATTTAGTAAAATGTGATGAGATCTTCAAACCGAATAGAAATAGGAACCCCGCTTTCAACTTTACGGTGGAGTGTAGACATTTTTATAGTAGTGGGACCGCGAACCCGCAGCGGGCATTAGGCATTATAAATCAGTTGGATAAATAACAAAAACGATTTACTACGAAGCGTGAAAAAACAATTTTAGACAAAAAAAAAATAGAACTGCCTTCAAATGTAGCCTCTTTCCGGCTATAGATTTCGTAATAAATTTGAAATCAACTAATACTGCAGAAATTTAAAATCAAAATATCTTTCGGTGAGTGCCACCTACTTATTTAAATGTGTGAAGTCGGTGCCTTAGCTCAATTAATACCAAACCCAATAGGTATAGGTACTATTTAGACAGATAGACCAGGACGACTTCTGCCACGCATTTCACTGATGTTATTGGGTGCGTGGGTGGTGGCGCGGGTAAAGGCACCGAATTCGAACAGATATCCCAAGTAACAATCCAAAACCGGGCTAAATCTAATATGTCTTAAAAATATCTAAAGTTGGTTTTCACTAAGACATCTTACATTTAAGTCTGTATTCATTAAATCTTGTTAGTATTTAATTCAAAATTTACTTTAAATAAGACGACGTAAGATTATTTTCTCTTCATCAAAACCAATCAGATTTAAAACTGTCTTAAATATGTCTAATCAAAAACCAACTTAAGGATAGTTATTCTTATCTCATATTTATCGAAGATTAACTTAAGACTAACTTGAATTTAGTTGAATTATCCAAGACGAACTTAATGCAATGTTGAATAAATAGGGCTCAAAGTTTTCTTTGAATAAATCTTGTTAGTATTTAATTTGAAATTGACTTTAAATAAGACGACTTAAGATTATTTTCTCTTCATCAAAACCAATCCGATTTAATACAAACTTAAATATGTCTAGTCAAAAACCAACTTAAGGATAGTTATTCTTATCTCATATTTATCGAAGATTAACTTAAGATTAACTTGAATTTAGTTGAATTAACCAAGACGAACTTAATGCAATGTTGAATAAAACGGGCTCAAAGTTTTCTTTGAATAAATCTTGTTAGTATGTAATTCGAAATTGACTTTAAATAAGACGACTTAAGATTATTTTCTCTTCATCAAAACCAATCCGATTTAATACAGACTTAAATATGTCTAGTCAAAAACCAACTTGAGGATAGTTATCCTTATCTCACATTTGTCGAAGATTAACTTGAATTAACCAAGACGAACTTAATGCAATGTTGAATAAATAGGGCTCAAAGTTTTCTTTGAATAAATCTTGTTAGTATTTAATTCGAAATTGACTATAAATAAGACGACTTAAGATTATTTTCTCTTCATCAAAACCAATCCGATTTAATACAGTCTTGAATATGTCTAGTCAAAAACCAACTTTAGGATAGTTATCCTTATCTCACATTTGTCGAAGATTAACTTAAGATTAACTTGAATTTGGTTGAATTAACCAAGACAAACTTAATGCAATGTTGAATAAAAAGGGCTCAAAGGAACTAGTTAAGTATTAACAGTATTAACTTATTCTTAACTTTGTCTTACTAAGTCAACATTGTCCTAAGTTTGATTTGTTTTATTGTAACTTGAATTAGCGCCATATTAAATTGCATGTGAAAACTAAATATTCGTAAACAGATTTGAAATCATTATTTTTTCTGCTTAGGTCAGCGTAATTTATTCTTTAAAATGATTTAAAATTAACAAATATTCGTATGGCTCGGGAAATTATCTCTTTTTAATAGAAAATGTGCAAAAAGTGACGTGCATGTATGGCGATGTGAATATAATTCGTAATTTTTCATGTCATTTCTATGTTATTATTAAAGCCCGTCTATTTCATAGTTAGATCCATAAATTTTACTCGATGAACGAATCTGCGTTGAAATTTCGGCGGTATTATTTCTACAAGTAATGTGACATCCATTCCTCGTAATTCGTAACAAATAAATGAGCTACGCCATTTTATGACAGTTACAGGTTTGTTAATATTATTTCGCCATTATTTTTCTGTTTAATAACTACGTTGAGTACGTGAATACTAAAATCTGTTTTTTTTTGTCTAGAAAAATTCCTATCTTTCTTATTGTAAAATTCTTAACTTGGTATTCTAGTCATCTTGTACACCAAAACCTTTGCCTTAAGTAAATCTATAGGATGTCTTGAAGATAATGTTATGGCCTTTCATAATAACTTGTCTTAAATAGGGTTTAAGTGTAAATTTAAAGAAGTATTGAAGTCGACCTTAACTTACACTGAAAACTTGTGCCCACTTTTACTAAACTCTGTCCACTAGCTTTCCATTAGATATCTTTAAGAAAAAAATTTACTTAGCCAAGACAATAGCGAAAAAACGCTGTTTGACTCCAAGATATCTATGATTCAAAATTTAGAGAAGCCATTGCTACTTGGGATAGTAATTAAGTAGCGCTCACCGAAAGATATTTTGATTTGAAGTTTCTGCAGTAGCGTAATTAACACAATTTATTACGAAATGTATGGGCGGAAATAGGCTGCATTTGAAGGGGGTTCTATTTATTAATCTAATATTTTTATCAAAATATTTTTTTAAGAGTATTAAAAACATCCTTACACTTGCATTGCAATCAAATGGGTTCGTAGACTGGTACCTACAATCAGACTGAGTCAGAAAGTGATTAAAAGCATCGATGCACGATCAGTTTGTATATCCTCACGTGGCACAGTGTAATAATAACTTTCACGGGCAGAATGCCGCATGTGCGTGTTTTTTTATTGCTATAGACGTATCTAAAGAACGACTCGGCGCTTTCTTGTTTTTTATACGGGTATTTTATGTATTAGCCATCGTACAGCAATGCAAATGCTTTGGAGATTTACAGAAAACATTACCGTAATGCTATTATGATGGTAATAAAATAATGATACAGGAGTAGCGAATAAAGTATACGAATGACATTTCGTTGAATCCCATGCGGTTTTCAACTTTAACAACATTTTGAATAAGGTTCTCATATATAAAACAATATAATCTGACAACTGGATTGTATACACAGCTTTAATAATATGTTATCAAAGTTGAAAATCTGATAGAATTCAGCAAAATGTCATGGGAAATCTTTGTTCACTACACCTGTACTTGATTTAATTTTAACTGTAGGGCCGCTGGATGTGGAGTTCAAAAAAGTTAAACTTAGGTTAAGGATGACATTTCCATACGTTTTGACGTTTTCATAATTCAGAGTTAGTCAAATCAAATATCAGTACCTGGATGACCGGTAATTTTTTTTGGTGCGTTTTCTAAAAATGAAACTAAGCTAGATCGATTTATCGATTTATAAATAAATAAATAATAATCGCTCCCGAAACCCCTCTATACCAAATTTCATGAAAATCGTTGGAGCCGTTTCCGAGATTCAGATTACATATATACAAGAATTGTTCGTTTACAGGTATTAGATAGATTATATCATCGTATTTCCTTAGTAAATTATTATTCGTTGTAGGTATTACTGTTAGGCTAGGTATTATTATAGGTCTACGGACTGGTTGGTTCGTGTTTGTGCTGAAGTTTTATAAATCGAACACCCGTTCGATTTTATTCGGGTTTTATTTTAGAACTTGAGGGCAAACGAGAGATCTGCTTGAACCAGGAACTAAACCCTTTCCCTGGTATATTGTAACGTTTTATTTTATCAAAGTTGAATAAACTAAGTACCTATTAACCTAATACAATTGCATTTCTATTTAAAGTATTTAGGCATTAAACAACTAAAGTTTGTTTAGGACGCATCGTGATCCGTATTTAATACACAATCCGATTTAGGTAGTGCTCTAAGAGCTGCTCCACAGTATCTACTAACAACGTAAATCACATGCAAAACTCAATCAACTAAAATAAAAGCACTTCTAATCCACTTGCATTTCCACAGTGTGATCATATAAAAGTACAATCTTCATCCAATAAAAGGTCAACAACTGGCAAATTCATAATTATAATATATATAGCTGAATACCCACTGACTGACTGACTGACTGACTGACTGACTGACTGACTCACCCCAGAGTTGTTTGGAGGAACCGGTAAGAGGTGGGGTTCGACTCTATACATTGTCGTTTCAAAAATGCTTGCCCGACCACCAGAAAAATACGAAATCGACCTGAACGTGGAAATTGACTTAACACATGGGGCGGTTCTCCGCAACGGCTCGACCTATCGAGTTTGCCCGGAACTAAAGTCGCTCAGAACAGCCAGCCAATGGGTGAGCCGGTCAAAGTTTTTTCAAAATGGCGAAAACAAGATGGCCGCCATACAAAATTGAAACTCGAATATCTCAGAGGCCAGTCGCGATAGATGGGTGGTGCTCGACCAAATGTCATTCAGAACTGAGGGGGAAATCTGACTATGCAATTTTTTTTCCAAGATGGCGGATTCAAAATGGCGGCCAAATTTTTTTTTTCTCCTATCAGACTGAAATTTTGCATCCGGGGCTCTTTGAGGCCACAGATTAAAATGGCATACTTTATTTTTCGGTTCCGCCATTTTCCAAGATGGCCGCCATACAAAGTAATTTCTGTATATTTGACCTGTTGTTTTGAGGAACCCATCAGAGGTAGGGTTTGGTTCTATACACTTTCGTTTCAAAAATTATATGATAAGTACGAAAAAAATGAAAAATTGACCTGAATGTGGAAACTGACTTGACACATGGGGCAGCTCTCCGCGACGGCTCGACCTATCAAGTTTGCCCGAAACAAAAGTCGCTCAGAACAGCCAGCCAATGGGTGACCTGGTAATTTTTTGTCAAAATGGCGAAAACAAGATGGCCGCCATACAAAATTGAAACGCAAATATCTCAGAGGCCGATCGCAATAGGTGGAAGGTGCTCGACCAAATGTCGTTCAAGATGAGAGGAGTAATCTAATGAACCTATTTTTTTTCCAAGATGGCGGATTCAAAATGGCGGCCAATTTTTTTTTTACTCCGATCCGATTGAAATTTTGCATCCGGGGTTCTTCAAGGCCACATGTTCAAATGGCATACTTAATTTTTCGATTTCGCCATTTTCCAAGATGGCCGCCATACAAAGTAATGTCAGACTCACAGACTCACTTGTGTTTTATAGCAGCTTTTAGAAATAGGGTTCGACTTTATACACCATAGCGTAAGAAATTTTGTCACAAGTACAAAAAAAATGCAAAGCCAACCTTAACGTGGAAACTGACCTGACACATGGGCCAGTTCTCCGCAACGACTTGCCCTATCGAGTTTCCCCGGAACTAAAGTCGCTCAGAACAGCCAGCCTATGGGTGAACCGGTTTTTTTTTTTCAAAATTGCGAAAACAAAATGGCCGCCATACAAAATTGAAACGCGAATATCTCAGTGGCCAGTCGAGATAGATGGGTTGTACTCGACCAAGTGTCGTTCTAGGTGGGAGGAGTAATCTAATGAACCTAATTTTTTCCAAGGTGGTGAATTCAAAATGGCGGCCAAAAATTAAAGTAAAAAAGGATATAAATATATGAAAAAAAATAGGGCGGTAGGTTACTCTCCGCGGGCCCCGCGGGGTCCGCGGCCCACACGCGAAGTACTTTTTCCATAGTGGTGGTTTCAAAACGGCGGCCAAAGAATATAGTAGAAAAAGTTGGAAAAATTTGAAAAAAAAAACAGGCTGACAGGGCATCCTCCGCGGGTCCCGTGGGGTCCGCGGCCCCATACGAAATGCTTTTCCCAAGATGGCGGCCAAAGAATAAAGTGAAAAAGGTTAGAAATATTTGAAAAAAAGCAGGATGGTAGGGTACCCTCCGCGGGTCCCGTGGGGCCCGCGGCTACCATGTGAGATGCTGTTCCCAAGATAACGGCCGAAGAAAAAATTAAAAAAAAGGTGACAAAAATATGAAAAAAATACAGGCTGGTAGGTTACCCTCCGCGGTCCCCGCGGGGGCCGCGGTCCTCACGCGAAATACTCCAAGGTGATGGTTTCAAAATGACGGCCAAAGAATGTAGTAATATTTGAAAATAACACAGGCTGGCAGGGTACCCTCCGCGGGTCCCGTGGGGCCCGCGGCCCCCATGCGAAAAAAATAGGATGGTAGGCTACCCTTCGCGGCCCCCGCGCGAAATACTTTTTCCAAGATGGCGGATACAAAACGGCGGCCAAAGATTAAAAAAAAATTATAAATATTTGAAAAAAAACAGGGTTGCAGGGAACCCTCCGCGGGTCCCGTGGGGCCCGCGGCCTCACCGCGAAATACTTTTTCCAAGATGGCGGATACAAAATGGCGGCCAAAGATTGTAGTAAAAAATGTTAGAAATATTTGAAAAAAAAACAGGGCGGTAAGGGTCACTGTTTTCAAGGTGGCGGTTTCAAAAAGGCGGCCAAAGTAAATAGTAAAAAAAAAAAGGTTAGGATTATTAAAACAAAACAGGGTGACACGGGACCTCCGCGGGGCCCTTGGGGCCCGCGGCCCCCACGCAAAATACTAGTTATAATATATATAGCTGAATACCCACTCACTCACTCACTGACTGACATGCTGTTTTGAAGAACCCGTAAGAGGTAAGGCTCGACTCTATACACCATCGTATCAGAAATGACTCCACGACCACCAGAAAAATACGAAATCGACCTGAACGTGGAAATTGACTTGACACATGGGGCGGTTCTCCGCAACGGCTCGACCTATCGAGTTTGCCCGGAACTAAAGTCGCTCAGAACAGCCGGCCAATGGGTGAGCCGGTCCAAGATTTTTCAAAATGGCGAAAACAAGATGGCCGCCATAGAAAATTGAAACGCGAATATCTCAGAGGCCAGTTGAGATAGGTGGGTGGTGCTCGACCAAATGTCATTCAGAGTTGAGGGGGAAATCTGACTAAGCAATTTTTTTTCCAAGATGGCGGATTCAAAATGGCGTCCAAATTTTTTTTTACTCCGATCCGGTTGAAATTTTGCATCCGGGGCTCTTCGAGGCCACAGATTCTAATGGCATACTTTATTTTTCGGTTCCGCCATTTTCCAAGATGGCCGCCATACAAAGTAATTTCTGTATCTTTGACCTGTTGTTTTGAAGAGCCCATAAGAGGTGGGGTTCAATTCTACACACCGTCGCTTTAGAAATTTCATGTTAGGTACCAAAAAATGAAAAATTGACCTGAATGAGGAAACTGACCTGACACATGGGCCAGCTCTCCGCAACGACTTGCCCTATCGAGTTTGCCCGGAACAAAAGTCACTCAGAACAGCCAGCCAATAGGTGAACCAGTATTTTTTTTTCAAAATTGCAAAAACAAAATGGCCGCCATACAAAATTGAAACGCAAATATCTCAGAGGCCAGTCGCAACAGGTGGCTGGTGCTCAAACAAATATCGTTCAAAGTGAGCGGAGTAATTTAATGAACCTAATTTTTTTTCCAAAATGGCGGATTCAAAATGGCGGCCAAAGTTTCTTTTACTCCGATCCGATTGAAATTTTGCATCCGGGGCTCTTCGAGACCACAAATTCAAACGCCATACTTAATTTTTCGATTCCGCCATTTTCAAAGATGGCCGCCATACAAAGTAATGTCAGACTCATGGGCTCACTTGTGTTGTAAAGCAGCTTTTACAAATAGGGTTCGACTTTATGTACCATCGCATAAGAAATTTTATCACAAGAACAAAAAAAATGCAAAACTGTCCTGAACGTAGAAACTGACCTGACACATGGGCCAGTTCTCCGCAACGACTTGCCCCATCGAGTTTGCCCGGAACTAAAGTCGCTCAGAACAGCCAGCCTATAGGTGAACCGGTATTTTTTTTGCAAAATTGCGAAAACAAGATGGCCGCCATACCAAATTGAAATATACTACAAATATTTGAAAGAAAAACAGGGTGGCAGGGTGACTCCGCGGGTCCCGCGGGGCCCGCGGCCCCCACGCGAATCGCTTTTCCTAAGATGGCGGATTCGAAATTGCGGCCAAAGAATATAGTAGAAAAAGCTGGAAAAATTTGAAAAAAAAGCAGGCTGGCAGGGTACTCTCCGCGGGTCCCGTGGGGCCCGCGGCCTCCATGCGAAATGCTGTTCCCAAGATGGCGACCAAAGAATATATTAAAAAAGGTTACAAATATTTGAAAGAAAAACAGGGTGGCAGGGTGACTCCGCGGGTCCCGTGGGGCCCGCGGCCCACACGCGAAGTACTTTTTCCAAGGTGGCGGTTTCAAAACGGCGACCAAAGAATATAGTAGAAAAAGCTGGAAAAATTTGAAAAAAAAAGCAGGCTGGCAGGGTACCCTCCGTGGGTCCCGTGGGGCCCGCGGCCTCCATGCGAAATGCTGTTCCCAAAATGGCGGCCAAAGAATATACTAAAAAAGGTTACAAATATTTGAAAGAAAAACAGGGTGGTAGGGTGACTCCGCGGGTCCCGCGGGGCCCGCGGCCCCCACGCGAAACGCTTTTCCCAAGATGGCGGATTCGAAATCGCGGCCAAAGAATATAGTAGAAAAAGCTGGAAAAATTTGAAAAAAAAGCAGGCTGGCAGGGTACCCTCCGCGGGTCCCGTGGGGCCCGCGGCCCCCACGCGAAACGCTTTTCCCAAGATGGCGGATTCGAAATTGCGGCCAAAGAATAAAGTAAAAAAAGGTCAGAAATATTTGAAAAAAAAAACAGGGTGGCAGGGTGACTCCGCGGTTCCCGCGGGGCCCGCGGCCCCCACGCGAAACGCTTTTCACAAGATGGCGGATTCGGAATTGCGGCCAAAGAATAAAATAAAAAAAGGTCAGAAATATTTGAAAAATAACAGGGTGGCAGGGTGACTCCGCGGGTCCCGCGGGGCCCGCGGCCCCCACGCGAAACGCTTTTCCCGAGATGGCGGATTCGAAATTGCGGCCAAAGAATAAAGTAAAAAAAGGTCAGAAATATTTGATAAATAACAGGGTGGCAGGGTGACTCCGCGGGTCCCGCGGGGCCCGCGGCCCCCACGCGAAACGCTTTTCACAAGATGGCGGATTCGAAATTGCGGCCTAAGAATAAAATAAAAAAGGTTAGGATTATTAAAACAAAACAGGGTGGCACGGGACCCTCCGCGGGCCCCTTGGGGCCCGCGGCCCCCACGCAAAATACTAGTTATTTTTATAATATATATAGCTGAATACCCACTCACTGACTCACTGACTCACCCCAGAGTTGTTTGGAAGAACCTGCAAGAGGTACGGCTCAACTCTATACATTGTCGTATCAAAAATGCTTGCCCGACCACCAGAAAAATACGAAATTGACCTGAACGTGGAAATTGACTTGACACATGGGGCGGTTCTCCGCAACGGCTCAACCTATCGAGTTTGCCCGGAACTAAAGTCGCTCAGAACAGCTAGCCAATGGGTGAGCCGGTCAAAGTTTTTTCAAAATGGCGAAAACAAGATGGCCGCCATACAAAATTGAAACGCGAATATCTCAGAAGCCAGTTGAGATAGACGGGTGGTGCTCGACCAAATGTCATTCAGAGTTGAGGGGGAAATCCGACTAAGCAATTTTTTTTCCAAGATGGCGGATTCAAAATGGCGGCCAAATTTTTTTTTTATCCGATCCCATTGAAATTTTGCATCCGGGGTTCTTCAAGGCCACAGATTCTAATGGCATACTTTATTTTTCGATTCCGCCATTTTCCAAGATGGCCGCCATACAAAGTAATTTCTGTATCTTTGACCTGTTGTTTTGAAGAGCCCATAATAGGTGGGATTTAAATCTACACACCATTGCTTCAGAAATGTTATAATCAGTTACACAAAAATGAAAAATTGACCTGAAGGTGGAAACTGACTTGACACATGGGGCAGCTCTCCGCGACGGCTCGACCTATCAAGTTTGCCCGGAACAAAAGTTGCTCAGAACTGCCAGCCAATGGGTGAACCGGTAATTTTTTTTCAAAATTGCGAAAACAAGATGGCCGCCATACAAAATTGAAACGCGAATATCTCAGAGGCCAGTCGAGATGGGTGGGTGGTGCTCGACCAAATGTCATTCAGAGTTGAGGGGGAAATCCGACTAAGCAATTTTTTTTCCAAGATGGCGGATTCAAAATGGCGGCCAAATTTTTTTTGACTCCGATCCGATTGAAATTTTGCATCCGGGGCTCTTCGGGGCCACAAATTCAAACGCCATATTTAATTTTTCGATTCCACCATTTTCCAAGATGGCCGCCATACGAAGTAATGTCAGACTCATAGACACACTTGTGTTGTATAGCAGTTTTTAGAAATAGGGTTCGACTGTATATACGATTGCATAAGAAATTTTATCACAAGTACAAGAAAAATACAAAACTGTCCTGAATGTGGAAACTGACCTGACACATGGGCCAGTTCTCCGCAACGACTTGCCCTATCGAGTTTCCCCGGAACTAAAGTCGCTCAGAACAGCCAGCCTATGGGTGAACCGGATTTTTTTTTTTTAAATTGCGAAAACAAAATGGCCGCCATACAAAATTGAAACGCGAATATCTCAGTGGCCAGTCGAGATAGATGGGTTGTACTCGACCAAGTGTCGTTCTAGGTGGGAGGAGTAATCTAATAAACCTAATTTTTTCCAGGGTGGTGGATTCAAAATGGCGGCCAAAAATTAAAGTAAAAAAGGATATAAATATATGAAAAAAAATAGGGCGGTAGGTTACTCTCCACGGGCCCCGCGGGGTCCGCGGCCCACACGCGAAGTACTTTTTCCATAGTGGTGGTTTCAAAACGGCGGCCAAAGAATATAGTAGAAAAAGTTGGAAAAATTTGAAAAAAAAACAGGCTGGCAGGGCATCCTCCGCGGGTCCCGTGGGGCCCGCGGCCCCATACGAAATGCTTTTCCCAAGATGGCGGCCAAAGAATAAAGTGAAAAAGGTTAGAAATATTTGAAAAAAAGCAGGATGGTAGGGTACCCTCCGCGGGTCCCGTGGGGCCCGCGGCTACCATGTGAGATGCTGTTCCCAAGATAACGGCCGAAGAATAAAGTAAAAAAAAGGTGACAAATATATGAAAAAAATACAGGCTGGTAGGTTACCCTCCGCGGTCCCCGCGGGGGCCGCGGCCCTCACGCGAAATACTCCAAGGTGATGGTTTCAAAATGACGGCCAAAGAATGTAGTAATATTTGAAAATAACATAGGCTGGCAGGGTACCCTCCGCGGGTCCCGTGGGGCCCGCGGCCCCCATGCGAAAAAAATAGGATGGTAGGCTACCCTTCGCGGCCCCCGCGCGAAATACTTTTTCCAAGATGGCGGATACAAAACGGCGGCCAAAGATTAAAAAAAAAAATTATAAATATTTGAAAAAAAACAGGGTTGCAGGGAACCCTCCGCGGGTCCCGTGGGGCCCGCGGCCTCACCGCGAAATACTTTTTCCAAGATGGCGGATACAAAATGGCGGCCAAAGATTGTAGTAAAAAATGTTAGAAATATTTGAAAAAAAAACAGGGCGGTAAGGGTCACTGTTTTCAAGGTGGCGGTTTCAAAAAGGCGGCCAAAGTATATAGTAAAATAAAAAAAAGTTAGGATTATTAAAACAAAACAGGGTGGCACGGGACCTCCGCGGGGCCCTTGGGGCCCGCGGCCCCCACGCGAAATACTAGTTATTATAATATATATAGCTGAATACCCACTGACTCACTGACTCACTGACATGCTGTTTTGAAGAACCCATAAGAGGTGTGGCTAAACTCTATACACCATCGCATCAGAAATGCCCCCACGACCACCAGAAAAATACGAAATCGACCTGAACGTGGAAACTGACTTGACACATGGGGCGGTTCTCCGCAACGGCTCGACCTATCGAGTTTGCCCGAAACTAAAAATGCTCAGAACAGCCAGCCAATGGGTGAGCCGGTCAAAATTTTTTCAAAATGGCGAAAACAAGATGGCCGCCATACAAAATTGAAACGCGAATATCTCAGAGGCCAGTCGAGATAGGTGAGTGGTGCTCGACCAAATGTCATTCAGAGTTGAGGGGGAAATCTGACTAAGTAATTTTTTTTCCAAGATGGCGGATTCAAAATGGCGTCCAAATTTTTTTTTACTCCGATCCGGTTGAAATTTTGCATCCGGGGCTGTTCGAGGCCACAGATTCTAACTGCATACTTTATTTTTCGATTCCGCCATTTTCCAAGATGGCCGCCATACAAAGTAATTTCTGTATCTTTGACCTGTTGTTTTGAAGAGCCCATAAGAGGTGGGGTTCGATTCTATACACCGTCGCTTTAGAAATTTTATGCTTAGTACCAAAAAATGAAAAATTGACCTGAATGTGGAAACTGACCTGACACATGGGCCAGCTCTCCGCAACGACTTGCCCTATCGAGTTTGCCCGGAACAAAAGTCACTCAGAACAGCCAGCCAATAGGTGAACCAGTGTTTTTTTTTCAAAATTGCAAAAACAAGATGGCCGCCATACAAAATTGAAACGCGAATATCTCAGAGGCCAGTCGCAATAGGTGGATAGTGCTCGATCAAATGTTGTTCAAAGTGGGCGGAGTAATTCAATGAACTAATTTTTTTTCCAAAATGGCGGATTCAAAATGGCGGCCAATTTTTTTTTTGGGTCCGTTCTGAGTAAAATTTTGCACCCGAGCCTCTTAAGGGCCACAAATTCTGACGCTAGAATTTATTTTTCGATTTCGCCATTTTCCAAGATGGCCGCCATACAAAGTAATGTCAGACTCATAGACTCACTTGTATTGTATAGCAGCTTTTAGAAATAGGGTTCGACTTTATACACCATCGCATAAGAAATTTTATCACAAGTACAAAAAAAATGCAAAACTGACCTTAACGTGGAAACTTACTTGACACATGGGCCAGCTCTCCGCAACGACTTGCTCTATCGAGTTTGCCCGGAACTAAAGTCGCTCAGAACAGCCAGCCTATGGGTCAACCGGTATTTATTTTTCAAAATTGCTTAAACAAAATGGCCGCCATACAAAATTGAAACGCGAATATCTCAGTGGCCAGTCGAGATAGATGGGTTGTACTCGACCAAGTGTCGTTCTAGGTGGAAGAAGTAATCTAATGAACCTAATTTTTTGCCAAGGTGGCGGTTTCAAAACGGCGGCCAAAGAATATAGTAGAAAAGGCAGGAAAATTTTGAAAAAAAAAACAGGCTGGCAGAGTATCCTCCGCGGGTCCCGTGGGGCCCGCGGCCCCATGCAAAATGCTTTTCCCAAGATGGCGGCCAAAGAATAAAGTAAAAATAGGTTAGAAATTTTTGATAAAGAAACAGGACGGCAGGGTACCCTCCGCGGGTCCCGTGGGGCCCGCGGCCCCCATGCGAAATGCTTTTCCCAAGATGGCGGCCAAAGAATAAAGTAAAAATGGTTAGATATATTTGAAAAATTAGGGCGGTAGGTTATCCTCCGCGGGCCCCGCGGGGTCCGCGGCCCCCACGCGAAGTACTTTTTCCAAGGTGGCGGTTTCAAAACGGCGGCCAAAGAATATAGTAAAAACGGCAAGAAATATTTGAAAAAGAAAAACAAGCTGGCAGGTTACCCTCCGCGGGTCCCGTGGGGCCCGCGGCCTCCATGCGAAAAAATGTTCCCAAGATGGAGGCCAAAGAATAAAGTAAAAAGACGGTTAGCTATATTTGAAAAAAAAAAACAGGATGGTAGGGTACCCTCCGCGGGTCCCGTGGGGCCCGCGGCCCCCATGCGAAATGCTTTTCCAACGATGGCGGCCAAAGAATAAAGTAAAATAGGCGAGAAATATTTGAAAAAAAAAAACAGGGCGGTGTAGTACGAATCACTTTTCGAAGGTGCCGGTTTCAAAAAGGCGGCCAAAGTATATAGTAAAAAAAAAAAGGTTAGGATTATTAAAACAAAACAGGGTGGCACGGGACCTCCGCGGGGCCCTTGGGGCCCGCGGCCCCCACGCGAAATACTAGTTATAATATATATAGCTGAATACCCACTCACTGACTGACTCACTGACTGACATGCTGTTTTGAAGAACCCTTAAGAGGTATGGCTCTACTCTATACATAGACGTATCAGAAATGCCCCCACGACCACCAGAAAAATACGAAATCGACCTGAACGTGGAAATTGACTTGACACATGGGGCGGTTCTCCGCAACGGCTCGACCTGTCGAGTTTGCCCGGAACCAAAGTCGCTAAGAACAGCCGGCCAATGGGTGAGCCGGTCCAAGATTTTTCAAAATGGCGAAAACAAGATGGCCGCCATACAAAATTGAAACGCGAATATCTCAGAGGCCAATCGCAATATGTAGGTGGTGCTCGACCAAATGTCATTCAGAGTTGAGGGGGAAATCCGACTAAGCAATTTTTTTTCCAAGATGGCGGATTCAAAATGGCGGCCAAATTTTTTTTTTCTCCTATCAGACTGAAATTTTGCATCCGGGGCTCTTTGAGGCCACAGATTGTGACGGCATACTTTATTTTTCGGTTCCGCCATTTTCCAAGATGGCCGCCATACAAAGTAATTTCTGTATATTTGACCTGTTGTTTTGAGGAACCCATCAGAGGTAGGGTTTGGTTCTATACACTTTCGCTTCAAAAATTATATGATAAGTACGAAAAAAATGAAAAATTGACCTGAATGTGGAAACTGACTTGACACATGGGCCAGCTCTCCGCGACGGCTCGACCTATCAAGTTTGCCCGGAACAAAAGTCGCTCAGAACAGCCAGCCAATGGGTGACCTTGTAATTTTTTTTCAAAATGGCGAAAACAAGATGGCCGCCATACAAAATTGAAACGCAAATATCTCAGAGGCCGATCGCAATAGGTGGGAGGTGCTCTGCCAAATGTCGTTCAAGATGAGAGGAGTAATCTAATGAACCTATTTTTTTTCCAAGATGGCGGATTCAAAATGGCGGCCAATTTTTTTTTTACTCCCATCCGATTGAAATTTTGCATCCGGGGTTCTTCAAGGCCACATATTCAAATGGCATACTTAATTTTTCGATTTCGCCATTTTCCAAGATGGCCGCCATACAAAGTAATGTCAGACTCACAGACTCACTTGTGTTTTATAGCAGCTTTTAGAAATAGGGTTCGACTTTATACACCATAGCGTAAGAAATTTTGTCACAAGTACAAAAAAAATGCAAAGCCAACCTTAACGTGGAAACTGACCTGACACATGGGCCAGTTCTCCGCAACGACTTGCCCTATCGAGTTTCCCCGGAACTAAAGTCGCTCAGAACAGCCAGCCTATGGGTGAACCGGTATTTTTTTTCAAAATTGCGAAAACAAAATGGCCGCCATACAAAATTGAAACGCGAATATCTCAGTGGCCAGTCGAGATAGATGGGTTGTACTCGACCAAGTGTCGTTCTAGGTGGGAGGAGTAATCTAATGAACCTAATTTTTTCCAAGGTGGTGGATTCAAAATGGCGGCCAAAAATTAAAGTAAAAAAGGATATAAATATATGAAAAAAAATAGGGCGGTAGGTTACTCTCCGCGGGCCCCGCGGGGTCCGCGGCCCACACGCGAAGTACTTTTTCCATAGTGGTGGTTTCAAAACGGCGGCCAAAGATATAGAATATAGTAGAAAAAGTTGGAAAAATTTGAAAAAAAAACAGGCTGGCAGGGCATCCTCCGCGGGTCCCGTGGGGCCCGCGGCCCCATACGAAATGCTTTTCCCAAGATGGCGGCCAAAGAATAAAGTGAAAAAGGTTAGATATTTGAAAAAAAGCAGGATGGTAGGGTACCCTCCGCGGGTCCCGTGGGGCCCGCGGCTACCATGTGAGATGCTGTTCCCAAGATAACGGCCGAAGAATAAAGTAAAAAAAAGGTGACAAATATATGAAAAAAATACAGGCTGGTAGGTTACCCTCCGCGGTCCCCGCGGGGGCCGCGGCCCTCACGCGAAATACTCCAAGGTGATGGTTTCAAAATGACGGCCAAAGAATGTAGTAATATTTGAAAATAACACAGGCTGGCAGGGTACCCTCCGCGGGTCCCGTGGGGCCCGCGGCCCCCATGCGAAAAAAATAGGATGGTAGGCTACCCTTCGCGGCCCCCGCGCGAAATACTTTTTCCAAGATGGCGGATACAAAACGGCGGCCAAAGATTAAAAAAAAATTATAAATATTTGAAAAAAAACAGGGTTGCAGGGAACCCTCCGCGGGTCCCGTGGGGCCCGCGGGAACCGCGAAATACTTTTTCCAAGATGGCGGATACAAAATGGCAGCCAAAGATTGTAGTAAAAAATGTTAGAAATATTTGAAAAAAAAACAGGGCGGTAAGGGTCACTGTTTTCAAGGTGGCGGTTTCAAAAAGGCGGCCAAAGTATATAGTAAAAAAAAAAAAGGTTAGGATAATTAAAACAAAACAGGGTGGCACGGGACCTCCGCGGGGCCCTTGGGGCCCGCGGCCCCCACGCGAAATACTAGTTATAATATATATAGCTGAATACCCACTCACTGACTGACTCACTCACTCACTGACATGCTGTTTTGAAGAACCCACAAGAGGTAGGGCTCGACTCGGTACACCATCGCATCAGAAATGCCGCCGTGACCACCAGAAAAATACGAAATCGACCTGAACCTGGAAATTGACTTGACACATGGGGCGGTTCCCCGCAACGGCTGGACCTGTCGAGTTTGCCCGGAACTAAAGTCGCTCAGAACAGCCGGCCAATGGGTGAGCCGGTCCAAGTTTTTTCAAAATGGCGAAAACAAGATGGCCGCCATACAAAATTTAAACGCGAATATCTCAGAGGCCAGTCGAGATAGGTGGGTGGTGCTCGACCAAATGTCATTCAGAGTTGAGGGGGAAATCTGACTAAGCAATTTTTTTTCCAAGATGGCGGATTCAAAATGGCGGCCAAATTTTTTTTTAATCCGATCCGATTGAAATTTTGCATCCGGGCCTCTTCAAGGCCACAGATTAAAATGGCATACTTTATTTTTCGATTCCGCCATTTTCCAAGATGGCCGCCATACAAAGTAATTTCTGTACATTTGACCTGTTGTTTTGAGGAACCCATCAGAGGTGGGGTTCGATTCTATACACCGTCGCTTTAGAAATTTCATGTTAAGTACCAAAAAATGAAAAATTGACCTGAATGTGGAA
The DNA here is from genome assembly GCA_949127965.1 of Pandemis corylana. Classification (NCBI taxonomy): domain Eukaryota; kingdom Metazoa; phylum Arthropoda; class Insecta; order Lepidoptera; family Tortricidae; genus Pandemis; species Pandemis corylana. Next base: position 5,519,553 of record OX421858.1, on the reverse strand, counting down.
ACTGACCTGACACATGGGCCAGCTCTCCGCAACGACTTGCCCTATCGAGTTTGCCCGGAACAAAAGTCACTCAAAACAGCCAGCCAATAGGTAAATCAGTATTTTTTTTTCAAAATTGCAAAAACAAAATGGCCGCCATACAAAATTGAAACGCAAATATCTCAGAGGCCAGTCGCAACAGGTGGGTGGTGCTCAAACAAATATCGTTCAAAGTGAGCGGAGTAATTTAATGAACCTAATGTTTTTTCCAAAATGGCGGATTCAAAATGGCGGCCAAAGTTTCTTTTACTCCGATCCGATTGAAATTTTGCATCCGGGGCTCTTCGAGACCACAAATTCAAACGCCATACTTAATTTTTCGATTCCGCCATTTTCAAAGATGGCCGCCATACAAAGTAATGTCAGACTCATGGGCTCACTTGTGTTGTAAAGCAGCTTTTAGGAATAGGGTTCGACTTTATGTACCATCGCATAAGAAATTTTATCACAAGAACAAAAAAAATGCAAAACTGTCCTGAACGTAGAAACTGACCTGACACATGGGCCAGTTCTCTGCAACGACTTGCCCTATCGAGTTTGCCCGGAACTAAAGTCGCTCAGAACAGCCAGCCTATAGGTGAACCGGTAATTTTTTTGCAAAATTGCGAAAACAAGATGGCCGCCATACCAAATTGAAATATACTACAAATATTTGAAAGAAAAACAGGGTGGCAGGGTGACTCCGCGGGTCCCGCGGGGCCCGCGGCCCCCACGCGAATCGCTTTTCCTAATATGGCGGATTCGAAATTGCGGCCAAAGAATAAAGTAAAAAAAGGTCAAAAATATTTGAAAAAAAAAGCAGGCTGGCAGGGTGACTCCGCGGGTCCCGCGGGGCCCGCGGCCCCCACGCGAAACGCTTTTCCCGAGATGGCGGATTAGAAATTGCGGCCAAAGAATATACTAAAAAAGTTTACAAATATTTGAAAGAAAAACAGGGTGGTAGGGTGACTCCGCGGGTCCCGCGGGGCCCGCGGCCCCCACGCGAAACGCTTTTCCCAAGATGGCGGATTCGAAATTGCGGCCAAAGAATATGGTAGAAAAAGCTGGAAAAATTTGAAAAAAAAGCAGGCTGGCAGGGTACCCTCCGCGGGTCCCGTGGGGCCCGCGGCCCCCACGCGAATCGCTTTTCCTAAGATGGCGGATTCGAAATTGCGGACAAAGAACAAAGTAAAAAAAGGTCAGAAATATTTGAAAAAAAAAACAGGGTGGCAGGGTGACTCCGCGGTTCCCGCGGGGCCCGCGGCCCCCACGTGAAACGCTTTTCACAAGATGGCGGATTCGGAATTGCGACCAAACAATAAAGTAAAAAAAGGTCAGAAATATTTGAAAAATAACAGGGTGGCAGGGTGACTCCGCGGGTCCCGCGGGGCCCGCGGCCCCCACGCGAAACGCTTTTCCCGAGATGGCGGATTCGAAATTGCGGCCAAAGAATAAAGTAAAAAAGGTCAGAAATATTTGATAAATAACAGGGTGGCAGGGTGACTCCGCGGGTCCCGTGGGGCCCGCGGCCCCTACGCGAAACGCTTTTCACAAGATGGCGGATTCGAAATTGCGGCCTAAGAATAAAATAAAAAAGGTTAGGATTATTAAAACAAAACAGGGTGGCACGGGACCCTCCGCGGGCCCCTTGGGGCCCGCGGCCCCCACGCGAAATACTAGTTATTATAATATATATAGCTGAATACCCACTCACTGACTGACTGACTGACTGACTCACCCCAGAGTTGTTTGGAAGAACCCGTAATAGGTGAGGTTAGACTCTATACATCGTTGTATCAGAAATGCTTGCCCGACCATCAGAAAAATACGAAATCGACCTGAACGTGGAAATTGACTTGACACATGGAGTGGTTCTCCGCAACGGCTCGACCTATCGAGTTTGCCCGAAACTAAAGTCGCTCAGAACAGCCGGCCAATGGGTGAACCGGTTCAAGATTTTTCAAAATGGCGAAAACAAGATGGCCGCCATACAAAATTGAAACGCGAATATCTCAGAGGCCAGTCGAGATAGATGGGTGGTGCTCGACCAAATATCATTCAGAGTTGAAGGGGAAATCTGACTAAGCAATTTTTTTTCCAAGATGGCGGATTCAAAATGGCGGCCAAATTTTTTTTTGCTCCGATCCGATTGAAATTTTGCATCCGGGGCTCTTCTAGGCCACAGATTCCAACCGCATACTTTATTTTTCGATTCCGCCATTTTCCAAGATGGCCGCCATACAAAGTAATTTCTGTATCTTTGACCTGTTGTTTTGAAGAGCCCATAAGAGGTGGGGTTCGATTCTATACACCGTCGCTTTAGAAATTTCATGTTTAGTACCAAAAAATGAAAAATTGACCTGAATGTGGAAACTGACCTGACACATGGGCCAGCTCTCCGCAACGACTTGCCCTATCGAGTTTGCCCGGAACAAAAGTCACTCAGAACAGCCAGTCAATAGGTGAACCAGTATTTTTTTTTCAAAATTGCAAAAACAAAATGGCCGCCATACAAAATTGAAACGCAAATATCTCAGAGGCCAGTCGCAACAGGTGGGTGGTGCTCAAACAAATATCGTTCAAAGTGAGCGGAGTAATTTAATGAACCTAATTTTTTTTCCAAAATGGCGGATTCAAAATGGCGGCCAAAGTGTCTTTTACTCCGATCCGATTGAAATTTTGCATCCGGGGCTCTTCGAGACCACAAATTAAAACGCCATACTTAATTTTTCGATTCCGCCATTTTCAAAGATGGCCGCCATACAAAGTAATGTCAGACTCATGGGCTCACTTGTGTTGTAAAGCAGCTTTTAGGAATAGGGTTCGACTTTATACACCATCGCATAAGAAATTTTATCACAAGAACAAAAAAAACGCAATACTGTCCTGAACGTAGAAACTGACCTGACACATGGGCCAGTTCTCCGCAACGACTTGCCCCATCGAGTTTGCCCGGAACTAAAGTCGCTCAGAACAGCCAGCCTATGGGTGAACCGGTAATTTTTTTGCAAAATTGCGAAAACAAGATGGCCGCCATACCAAATTGAAATATACTAAAAAAGGTTACAAATATTTGAAAGAAAAACAGGGTGGCAGGGTGACTCCGCGGGTCCCGTGGGGCCCGCGGCCTCCACGCGAAATGCTGTTCCCAAGATGGCTGCCAAAGAATATACTAAAAAAGGTTACAAATATTTGAAAGAAAAACAGGGTGGCAGGGTGACTCCGCGGGTCCCGTGGGGCCCGCGGCCCACACGCGAAGTACTTTTTCCAAGGTGGCGGTTTCAAAACGGCGGCCAAAGAATATAGTAGAAAAAGCTGGAAAATTTTGAAAAAAAGCAGGCTGGCAGGGTACCCTCCGCGGGTCCCGTGGGGCCCGCGGCCTCCATGCGAAATGCTTTTCCCAAGATGGCGGCCAAAGAATAAAGTAAAAAAGGTTAGAAATATTTGAAAAAAACAGGATGGCAGGGTACCTTCCGCGGGTCCCGAGAGGGGCCCGCGGCCCCCATGCGAAATGCTTTTCAAAAGATGGCGGCCAAAGAATAAAGTAAAATAAGTGAGAAATATTTGAAAAAAAAACAGGGCGGTATAGTACGAATCACTTTTCGAAGGTGCCGGTTTCAAAAAGGCGGCCAAAGTATATAGAAAAAAAATAGGTTAGGATTATTAATACAAAACAGGGTGGCACGGGACCTCCGCGGGGCCCTTGGGGCCCGCGGCCCCCACGCAAATACTAGTTATAATATATATAGCTGAATACCCACTCACTGACTCACTCACTGACTGACTCACCCCAGAGTTGTTTGGAAGAACCGGTAATAGGTGAGGTTAGACTCTATACATCGTTGTATCAGAAATGCTTGCCAGACCACCAGAAAAATACGAAATCGACCTGAACGTGGAAATTGACTTGACACATGGGGCGGTTCTCCGCAACGGCTCGACCTATCGAGTTTGCCCGGAACTAAAGTGGCTCAGAACAGCCAGCCAATGGGTGAGCCGGTCAAAGTTTTTTCAAAATGGCGAAAACAAGATGGCCGCCATACAAAATTGAAACGCGAATATCTCAGAGGCCAGTCGCGATAGATGGGTGGTGCTCGACCAAATGTCATTCAGAACTGTGGGGGAAATCTGACTATGCAATTTTTTTTCCAAGATGGCGGATTCAAAATGGCGGCCAAATTTTTTTTTTCTCCTATCAGACTGAAATTTTGCATCCGGGGCTCTTTGAGGCCACAGATTAAAATGGCATACTTTATTTTTCGGTTCCGCCATTTTCCAAGATGGCCGCCATACAAAGTAATTTCTGTATATTTGACCTGTTGTTTTGAGGAACCCATCAGAGGTAGGGTTTAGTTCTATACACTTTCGTTTCAAAAATTATATGATAAGTACGAAAAAAATGAAAAATTGACCTGAATGTGGAAACTGACTTGACACATGGGGCAGCTCTCCGCGACGGCTCGACCTATCAAGTTTGCCCGGAACAAAAGTCGCTCAGAACAGCCAGCCAATGGGTGACCTGGTAATTTTTTTTCAAAATGGCGAAAACAAGATGGCCGCCATACAAAACTGAAACGCAAATATCTCAGAGGCCGATCGCAATAGGTGGAAGGTGCTCGACCAAATGTCGTTCAAGATGAGAGGAGTAATCTAATGAACCTATTTTTTTTCCAAGATGGCGGATTCAAAATGGCGGCCAATTTTTTTTTTACTCCGATCCGATTGAAATTTTGCGTCCGGGGTTCTTCAAGGCCACATGTTCAAATGGCATACTTAATTTTTCGATTTCGCCATTTTCCAAGATGGCCGCCATACAAAGTAATGTCAGACTCACAGACTCACTTGTGTTTTATAGCAGCTTTTAGAAATAGGGTTCGACTTTATACACCATAGCGTAAGAAATTTTGTCACAAGTACAAAAAAAATGCAAAGCCAACCTTAACGTGGAAACTGACCTGACACATGGGCCAGTTCTCCGCAAGGACTTGCCCTATCGAGTTTCCCCGGAACTAAAGTCGCTCAGAACAGCCAGCCTATGGGTGAACCGGTATTTTTTTTTTCAAAATTGCGAAAACAAAATGGCCGCCATACAAAATTGAAACGCGAATATCTCAGTGGCCAGTCGAGATAGATGGGTTGTACTCGACCAAGTGTCGTTCTAGGTGGGAGGAGTAATCTAATGGATCTAATTTTTTCCAAGGTGGTGAATTCAAAATGGCGGCCAAAAATTAAAGTAAAAAAGGATATAAATATATGAAAAAAAATAGGGCGGTAGGTTACTCTCCGCGGGCCCCGCGGGGTCCGCGGCCCACACGCGAAGTACTTTTTCCATAGTGGTGGTTTCAAAACGGCGGCCAAAGAATATAGTAGAAAAAGTTGGAAAAATTTGAAAAAAAAACAGGCTGACAGGGCATCCTCCGCGGGTCCCGTGGGGCCCGCGGCCCCATACGAAATGCTTTTCCCAAGATGGCGGCCAAAGAATAAAGTGAAAAAGGTTAGAAATATTTGAAAAAAAGCAGGATGGTAGGGTACCCTCCGCGGGTCCCGTGGGGCCCGCGGCTACCATGTGAGATGCTGTTCCCAAGATAACGGCCGAAGAATAAATTTAAAAAAAGGTGACAAATATATGAAAAAAATACAGGCTGGTAGGTTACCCTCCGCGGTCCCCGCGGGGGCCGCGGTCCTCACGCGAAATACTCCAAGGTGATGGTTTCAAAATGACGGCCAAAGAATGTAGTAATATTTGAAAATAACACAGGCTGGCAGGGTACCCTCCGCGGGTCCCGTGGGGCCGAAAAAAATAGGATGGTAGGCTACCCTTCGCGGCCCCCGCGCGAAATACTTTTTCCAAGATGGCGGATACAAAACGGCGGCCAAAGATTAAAAAAAAATTATAAATATTTGAAAAAAAACAGGGTTGCAGGTAACCCTCCGCGGGTCCCGTGGGGCCCGCGGCCTCACCGCGAAATACTTTTTCCAAGATGGCGGATACAAAATGGCGGCCAAAGATTGTAGTAAAAAATGTTAGAAATATTTGAAAAAAAAACAGGGCGGTAAGGGTCACTGTTTTCAAGGTGGCGGTTTCAAAAAGGCGGCCAAAGTAAATAGTAAAAAAAAAAGGTTAGGATTATTAAAACAAAACAGGGTGGCACGGGACCTCCGCGGGGCCCTTGGGGCCCGCGGCCCCCACGCGAAATACTAGTTATAATATATATAGCTGAATACCCACTGACTGACTGACTGACTGACTGACTGACTGACTGACTCACCCCAGAGTTGTTTGGAAGAACCCATAAGAGTTGAGGTTAGACTCTATACATCGTCGTATCAGAAATGCCCCCACGACCACCAGAAAAATACGAAATCGACCTGAACGTGGAAATTGACTTGACACATGGGGCGGTTCTCCGCAACGGCTCGACCTATCGAGTTTGCCCGGAACTAAAGTCGCTCAGAACAGTCAGCCAATGGGTGAGCCGGTCAAAGTTTTTTCAAAATGGCGAAAACAAGATGGCCGCCATACAAAATTGAAACGCGAATATCTCAGAGGCCAGTCGAGATAGGTGGGTGGTGCTCGACCAAATGTCATTCAGAGTTTAAGGGGAAATCTGACTAAGTAATTTTTTTTCCAAGATGGCGGATTCAAAATGGCGTCCAAATTTTTTTTTACTCCGATCCGGTTGAAATTTTGCATCCGGGGCTCTTTGAGGCCACAGATTCTAATGGCATACTTTATTTTTCGATTCCGCCATTTTCCAAGATGGCCGCCATACAATGTAATTTCTGGATATTTGACCTGTTGTTTTGAAGAGCCCATAAGAGATGGGGTTCGATTCTATACACCATCGCTTTAGAAATTTTATGATAAGTACCAAAAAAATGAAAAATCGACCTGAACGTGGAAACTGACTTGACACATGGGGCAGCTCTCCGCGATGAATTGCCCTATCGAGTTTGCCCGGAACAAAAGTCGCTCAGAACAGCCAGCCAATGGGCGAACCGGTAATTTTTTTTCAAAATTGCAAAAACAAGATGGCCGCCATACAAAATTGAAACGCAAATATCTCAGAGGCCAGTCGCAACAGGTGGGTGGTGCTCAAACAAATATCGTTCAAAGTGAGCGGAGTAATTTAATGAACCTATTTTTTTTTCCAAGATGGCGGATTCAAAATGGCGGCCAAAGTTTCTTTTACTCCGATCCGATTGAAATTTTGCATCCGGGGCTCTTCGAGACCACAAATTCAAACGGCATACTTAATTTTTCGATTCCGCCATTTTCCAAGATGGCCGCCATACAAAGTAATGTCAGACTCATAGACTCACCTGTGTTCTATAGCAGCTTTTAGGAATAGGGTTCGACTTTATACACCATCGCATAAGAAATTTTATCACAAGTACAAGAAAAATACAAAACTGTCCTGAATGTGGAAACTGACCTGACACATGGGCCAGTTCTCCGCAACGACTTGCCCTATCGAGTTTCCCCGGAACTAAAGTCGCTCAGAACAGCCAGCCTATGGGTGAACCGGATTTTTTTTTTTTAAATTGCGAAAACAAAATGGCCGCCATACAAAATTGAAACGCGAATATCTCAGTGGCCAGTCGAGATAGATGGGTTGTACTCGACCAAGTGTCGTTCTAGGTGGGAGGAGTAATCTAATGAACCTAATTTTTTCCAGGGTGGTGGATTCAAAATGGCGGCCAAAAATTAAAGTAAAAAAGGATATAAATATATGAAAAAAAATAGGGCGGTAGGTTACTCTCCGCGGGCCCCGTGGGGTCCGCGGCCCACACGCGAAGTACTTTTTCCATAGTGGTGGTTTCAAAACGGCGGCCAAAGAATATAGTAGAAAAAGTTGGAAAAATTTGAAAAAAAAACAGGCTGGCAGGGCATCCTCCGCGGGTCCCGTGGGGCCCGCGGCCCCATATGAAATGCTTTTCCCAAGATAGCGGCCAAAGAATAAAGTGAAAAAGGTTAGAAATATTTGAAAAAAAGCAGGATGGTAGGGTACCCTCCGCGGGTCCCGTGGGGCCCGCGGCTACCATGTGAGATGCTGTTCCCAAGATAACGGCCGAAGAATAAAGTAAAAAAAAGGTGACAAATATATGAAAAAAATACAGGCTGGTAGGTTACCCTCCGCGGTCCCCGCGGGGGCCGCGGCCCTCACGCGAAATACTCCAAGGTGATGGTTTCAAAATGACGGCCAAAGAATGTAGTAATATTTGAAAATAACATAGGCTGGCAGGGTACCCTCCGCGGGTCCCGTGGGGCCCGCGGCCCCCATGCGAAAAAAATAGGATGGTAGGCTACCCTTCGCGGCCCCCGCGCGAAATACTTTTTCCCAGATGGCGGATACAAAACGGCGGCCAAAGATTAAAAAAAAAAAATTATAAATATTTGAAAAAAAACAGGGTTGCAGGGAACCCTCCGCGGGTCCCGTGGGGCCCGCGGCCTCACCGCGAAATACTTTTTCCAAGATGGCGGATACAAAATGGCGGCCAAAGATTGTAGTAAAAAATGTTAGAAATAATTGAAAAAAAAACAGGGCGGTAAGGGTCACTGTTTTCAAGGTGGCGGTTTCAAAAAGGCGGCCAAAGTATATAGTAAAAAAAAAAAAAGTTAGGATTATTAAAACAAAACAGGGTGGCACGGGACCTCCGCGGGGCCCTTGGGGCCCGCGGCCCCCACGCGAAATACTAGTTATAATATATATAGCTGAATACCCACTCACTCACTGACTCACTCACCCCAGAGTTGTTTGGAGGAACCGGTAAGAGGTGGGGTTCGACTCTATACATTGTCGTATCAAAAATGCTTGCCCGACCACCAGAAAAATACGAAATCGACCTGAACGTGGAAATTGACTTGACACATGGGGCGGTTCTCCGCGACGGCTCGACCTGTCGAGTTTGCCCGAAACTAAAGTCGCTCAGAACAGCCGGCCAATGGGTGAGCCGGTCAAAGTTTTTTCAAAATGGCGAAAACAAGATGGCCGCCATACAAAATTGAAACGCGAATATCTCAGAGGCCAGTCGAGATAGACGGGTGGTGCTCGACCAAATGTCATTCAGAGTTGAGGGGGAAATCCGAATAAGCAATTTTTTTTCCAAGATGGCGGATTCAAAATGGCGGCTAAATTTTTTTTTTATCCGATCCGATTGAAATTTTGCATCCGGGGCTCTTTGAGGCCACAGATTCTAATGGCATACTTTATTTTTCGATTCTGCCATTTTCCAAGATGGCCGCCATACAAAGTAATTTCTGTATCTTTGACCTGTTGTTTTGAAGTGCCCATATTAGGTGGGATTTAAATCTACACACCATTGCTTCAGAAATTTTATAATTAGTTACACAAAAATGAAAAATTGACCTGAACGTGGAAACTGACTTGACTTATGGGGCAGCTCTCCGCGACGGCTCGACCTATCAAGTTTGCCCTGAACAAAAGTCGCTCAGAACAGCCAGCCAATGGGTGAACCGGTATTTTTTTTTCAAAATGGCGAAAACAAGATGGCCGCCATACAAAATTGAAACGCGAATATCTCAGAGGCCAGTCGCAACAGGTGGGTGGTGCTCAAACAAATATCGTTCAAAGTGAGCGGAGTAACTTAATGAACTAATTTTTTTTTCCAAAATGGCGGATTCAAAATGGCGGCCAAAGTTTCTTTTACTCCAATCCGATTGAAATTTTGCATCCGGGGCTCTTCGAGACCACAAATTCAAACGCCATACTTAATTTTTCGATTCCGCCATTTTCAAAGATGGCCGACATACAAAGTAATGTCAGACTCATAGACTTACTTGTGTTGTATAGCAGCTTTTAGGAGTAGGGTTCGATTTTATACACCATCGCATAAGAAATTTTATCACAAGTACAAAAAAAATGCAACACTGTCCTGAACGTGAAAACTGACCTGACACATGAGCCAGTTCTCCGCAACGACTTGCCCGATCGAGTTTGCCCGGAACTAAAGTCGCTCAGAACAGCCAGCCTATGGGTGAACCGGTATTTTTTTTTACAAAATTGCGAAAACAAAATGGCTGCCATACAAAATTGAAACGCGAATATCTTAGTGGCCAGTTGAGATGTGGCTGTCGTTCTAGGTGGGAGAAGTAATCTAAAAAAACTTTCTTTTTCCGAGGTGGTGGATTCAAAATGGCGGCCAAAGATTAAAGTAAAAAAGGTTAGAAATATATGAAAAAAAATAGGGCGGTACGTTATCCTCCGCGGGCCCCGCGGGGTCCGCGGCCCCCACAGGAAGTACTTTTTCCAAGATGGCGACCAAAAAACATGGTAAAAAAAAGTTATAAATATATGAGAAAAAATAGGGCGATAGGTTATCCTCCGCGGGTCCCGTGGGGCCCGCGGCCCTCATGCGAAATACTCTTTCCAAGGTGGCGGTTTTAAATTGGCGGTCAAAGAATATTTTTTTGTTAGAAATATTTGAAAGAAAGACATGGTGGTAGAGTAAACTCCGCGGGCCCCGCGGGGTCCGCGGCCCCCACGCGAAACGCTTTTCCCAAGATGGCGGATTCGAAATTGCGGCCAAAAAATAAAGTAAAAAAAGGTCAGAAATATTTGAAAAAAAAAACAGGGTGGCAGGGTGACTCCGCGGGTCCCGCGGGGCCCGCGGCCCCCACGCGAGACGCTTATCCCAAGATGGCGGATACGAAATTGCGGCCAAAGATTATAGTAAAAAATGTTAGAAATATTTGAAAAAAAACAGGGCGGTAAGGGTAATCACTGTTTTCAAGGTAGCGGTTTCAAAAAGGCGGCCAAAGTATATAGTAAAAAAAAGGTTAGGATTATTAAAACAAAACAGGGTGGCACGGGACCTCCGCGGGGCCCTTGGGGCCCGCGGCCCCCACGCGAAATACTAGTTATAATATATATAGCTGAATACCCACTCACTCACTGACTCACTCACCCCAGAGTTGTTTGGAGGAACCGGTAAGAGGTGGGGTTCGACTCTATACATTGTCGTATCAAAAATGCTTGCCCGACCACCAGAAAAATACGAAATCGACCTGAACGTGGAAATTGACTTGACACATGGGGCGGTTCTCCGCGACGGCTCGACCTGTCGAGTTTGCCCGAAACTAAAGTCGCTCAGAACAGCCGGCCAATGGGTGAGCCGGTCAAAGTTTTTTCAAAATGGCGAAAACAAGATGGCCGCCATACAAAATTGAAACGCGAATATCTCAGAGGCCAGTCGAGATAGACGGGTGGTGCTCGACCAAATGTCATTCAGAGTTGAGGGGGAAATCCGAATAAGCAATTTTTTTTCCAAGATGGCGGATTCAAAATGGCGGCTAAATTTTTTTTTTATCCGATCCGATTGAAATTTTGCATCCGGGGCTCTTTGAGGCCACAGATTCTAATGGCATACTTTATTTTTCGATTCTGCCATTTTCCAAGATGGCCGCCATACAAAGTAATTTCTGTATCTTTGACCTGTTGTTTTGAAGTGCCCATATTAGGTGGGATTTAAATCTACACACCATTGCTTCAGAAATTTTATAATTAGTTACACAAAAATGAAAAATTGACCTGAACGTGGAAACTGACTTGACTTATGGGGCAGCTCTCCGCGACGGCTCGACCTATCAAGTTTGCCCTGAACAAAAGTCGCTCAGAACAGCCAGCCAATGGGTGAACCGGTATTTTTTTTTCAAAATGGCGAAAACAAGATGGCCGCCATACAAAATTGAAACGCGAATATCTCAGAGGCCAGTCGCAACAGGTGGGTGGTGCTCAAACAAATATCGTTCAAAGTGAGCGGAGTAACTTAATGAACTAATTTTTTTTTCCAAAATGGCGGATTCAAAATGGCGGCCAAAGTTTCTTTTACTCCAATCCGATTGAAATTTTGCATCCGGGGCTCTTCGAGACCACAAATTCAAACGCCATACTTAATTTTTCGATTCCGCCATTTTCAAAGATGGCCGACATACAAAGTAATGTCAGACTCATAGACTTACTTGTGTTGTATAGCAGCTTTTAGGAGTAGGGTTCGATTTTATACACCATCGCATAAGAAATTTTATCACAAGTACAAAAAAAATGCAACACTGTCCTGAACGTGAAAACTGACCTGACACATGAGCCAGTTCTCCGCAACGACTTGCCCGATCGAGTTTGCCCGGAACTAAAGTCGCTCAGAACAGCCAGCCTATGGGTGAACCGGTATTTTTTTTTACAAAATTGCGAAAACAAAATGGCTGCCATACAAAATTGAAACGCGAATATCTTAGTGGCCAGTTGAGATGTGGCTGTCGTTCTAGGTGGGAGAAGTAATCTAAAAAAACTTTCTTTTTCCGAGGTGGTGGATTCAAAATGGCGGCCAAAGATTAAAGTAAAAAAGGTTAGAAATATATGAAAAAAAATAGGGCGGTACGTTATCCTCCGCGGGCCCCGCGGGGTCCGCGGCCCCCACAGGAAGTACTTTTTCCAAGATGGCGACCAAAAAACATGGTAAAAAAAAGTTATAAATATATGAGAAAAAATAGGGCGATAGGTTATCCTCCGCGGGTCCCGTGGGGCCCGCGGCCCTCATGCGAAATACTCTTTCCAAGGTGGCGGTTTTAAATTGGCGGTCAAAGAATATTTTTTTGTTAGAAATATTTGAAAGAAAGACATGGTGGTAGAGTAAACTCCGCGGGCCCCGCGGGGTCCGCGGCCCCCACGCGAAACGCTTTTCCCAAGATGGCGGATTCGAAATTGCGGCCAAAAAATAAAGTAAAAAAAGGTCAGAAATATTTGAAAAAAAAAACAGGGTGGCAGGGTGACTCCGCGGGTCCCGCGGGGCCCGCGGCCCCCACGCGAGACGCTTATCCCAAGATGGCGGATACGAAATTGCGGCCAAAGATTATAGTAAAAAATGTTAGAAATATTTGAAAAAAAACAGGGCGGTAAGGGTAATCACTGTTTTCAAGGTAGCGGTTTCAAAAAGGCGGCCAAAGTATATAGTAAAAAAAAGGTTAGGATTATTAAAACAAAACAGGGTGGCACGGGACCTCCGCGGGGCCCTTGGGGCCCGCGGCCCCCACGCGAAATACTAGTTATAATATATATAGCTGAATACCCACTCACTGACTCACTCACCCCAGAGTTGTTTGGAGGAACCGGTAAGAGGTGGGGTTCGACTCTATACATTGTCGTATCAAAAATGCTTGCCCGACCACCAGAAAAATACGAAATCGACCTGAACGTGGAAATTGACTTGACACATGGGGCGGTTCTCCGCGACGGCTCGACCTGTCGAGTTTGCCCGAAACTAAAGTCGCTCAGAACAGCCGGCCAATGGGTGAGCCGGTCAAAGTTTTTTCAAAATGGCGAAAACAAGATGGCCGCCATACAAAATTGAAATGCGAATATCTCAGAGGCCAGTCGAGATAGGTGGGTGGTGCTCGACCAAATGTCATTCAGAGTTGAGGGGGAAATCTGACTAAGTAATTTTTTTTCCAAGATGGCGGATTCAAAATGGCGGCCAAATTTTTTTTTGATCCGATCAGATTGAAATTTTGCATCCGGGGCTCTTCGGGGCCACAGATTCTAATGACATACTTTATTTTTCGATTCCGCCATTTTCCAAGATGGCCGCCATACAATGTAATTTCTGGATATTTGACCTGTTGTTTTGAAGAGCCCATAAGAGATGGGGTTCGATTCTATTCACCGTCGCTTTAAAAATTTCATGCTAAGTACCAAAAAATTACAAATTGACTTGAATGTGGAAACTGACCTGACACATGGGCCAGCTCTCCAAAATGACTTGCCCTATCGAGTTTGCCCGGAACAAAAGTCACTCAGAACAGCCAGCCAACAGGACAACCAGTATTTTTTTTTCAAAATTGCAAAAACAAAATGGCCGCCATACAAAATTGAAACGCAAATATCTCAGAGGCCAGTCGCAACAGGTGGGTGGTGCTCAAACAAATATCGTTCAGAGTGAGCGGAGTAATTAAATGATCTTAATTTTTTTTCCAAAATGGCGGATTCAAAATGGCGGCCAAAGTTTCTTTTACTCCGATCCGATTGAAATTTTGCATCCGGGGCTGTTTGAGGCCACATATTCAAACGGCATAATTAATTTTTCGATTCCGCCATTTTCCAAGATGGCCGCCATACAATGTAATGTCAGACTAACAGACTCACTTGTGTTTTATAGCAGCTATTAGCGATAGGGTTCGACTCTGTACACCATCGCATCAGGAATCATAACGTTAGTACCAAAAAAATTAAAAACTGACCTGAACGTCGAAACTGATTCGGCACATGGGCCAGCTCTCCGCAACGACTTGTCCTATCGAGTTTGCCCGGAACTAAAGTCGCTCAGAACAGCCAGCCAATGGGTGAACCGGTATTTTTTTTCCAAAATCGTGAAAACAAGATGGCCGCCATACAAAATTGAAACGAGATGGTGGATACAAAATGACGGCCAAATATTATTGTCAAAAATGAAAGAAATATTTGAAAAAAAACACAGGGTGGAACGGTACCCTCCGCGGGTCCCGTGGGGCCCGCGGCCTCCATGCGAAATGCTTTTCCTACGATAACGGCCGAAGAATAAAGTAAAAAAAAGGCTAGAAATATTTGAAGAAACAATAGGCTGGCAGGGTACCCTCCGCGGGTCCCGTGGGGCCCGCGGCTACCATGTGAGATGCTGTTCCCAAGATAACGGCCGAAGAATAAAGTAAAAAAAAATACAGGCTGGTAGGTTACCCTCCGCGGTCCCCGCGGGGGCCGCGGCCCTCACGCGAAATACTCCAAGGTGGTGGTTTCAAAATGACGGCCAAAGAATGTAGTAATATTTGAAAATAACACAGGCTGGCAGGGTACCCTCCGCGGGTCCCGTGGGGCCCGCGGCCCCCATGCGAAAAAAATAGGATGGTAGGCTACCCTTCGCGGCCCCCGCGCGAAATACTTTTTCCAAGATGGCGGATACAAAACGGCGGCCAAAGATTAAAAAAAAAATTTATAAATATTTGAAAAAAAAAACAGGGTTGCAGGGAACCCTCCGCGGGTCCCGTGGGGCCCGCGGCCCCCATGCGAAATTCTTTTCCCAAGATGGCGGCCAAAGAATAAAGTAAAAAAGGTTAGAAATATTTGAAAAAAACAGGATGGCAGGGTACCTTCCGCGGGTCCCGTGGGGCCCGCGGCCCCCATGCGAAATGCTTTTCCAAAGATGGCGGCCAAAGAATAAAGTAAAATAGGTGAGAAATATTTGAAAAAAAAAACAGGGCGGTATAGTACGAATCACTTTTCGAAGGTGCCGGTTTCAAAAAGGCGGCCAAAGTATATAGAAAAAAAAGGTTAGGATTATTAATACAAAACAGGGTGGCACGGGACCTCCGCGGGGCCCTTGGGGCCCGCGGCCCCCACGCAAATACTAGTTATAATATATATAGCTGAATACCCACTCACTGACTGACTGACTGACTGACTCACCCCAGAGTTGTTTGGAGGAACCTGTAAGAGTTGAGGTTAGACTCTATACATCGTTGTATCAGAAATGCTTGCCCGACTACCAGAAAAATACGAAATCGACCTGAACGTGGAAATTGACTTGACACATGGGGCGGTTCTCCGCAACGGCTCGACCTATCGAGTTTGCCCGGAACTAAAGTCGCTCAGAACAGCCGGCCAATGGGTGAGCCGGTCCAAGATTTTTCAAAATGGCGAAAACAAGATGGCCGCCATACAAAATTGAAACGCGAATATCTCAGAGGCCAGTCGCGATAGATGGGTGGTGCTCGACCAAATGTCATTCAGAGTTGAGGGGGAAAACTGACTAAGCAATTTTTTTTCCAAGATGGCGGATTCAAAATGGCGGCCAAATTTTTGTTTGCTCCGATCCGATTGAAATTTTGCATCCGGGGCTCTTCTAGGCCACAGATTCCAACCGCATACTTTATTTTTCGATTCCGCCATTTTCCAAGATGGCCGCCATACAAAGTAATTTCTGTATCTTTGACCTGTTGTTTTGAGGAGCCCATAAGAGGTGGGGTTCGACTCAATACACTTTTGCATAAAAAATTATATTAAAAATACAAGTAAAAGCAAAGTTGACCTGAATGTGGAAACTGACCTGACACATGGGCCAGCTCTTCGCAACGACTTGCCGTATCGAGTTTGCCCGGAACAAAAGTCACTCAGAACAGCCAGCCAATAGGTGAACCAGTATTTTTTTTTCAAAATTGCAAAAACAAAATGGCCGCCATACAAAATTGAAACGCAAATATCTCAGAGGCCAGTCGCAACAGGTGGGTGGTGCTCAAACAAATATCGTTCAAAGTGAGCGGAGTAATTTACTGAACCTAATTTTTTTTCCAAAATGGCGGATTCAAAATGGCGGCCAAAGTTTCTTTTACTCCGATCCGATTGAAATTTTGCATCCGGGGCTCTTCAAGATCACAAATTCAAACGCCATACTTAATTTTTCGATTCCGCCATTTTCAAAGATGGCCGCCATACAAAGTAATGTCAGACTCATGGGCTCACTTCTGTTGTAAAGCAGCTTTTAGGAATAGGGTTCGACTTTATACACCATCGCATAAGAAATTTTATCACAAGAACAAAAAAAATGCAAAACTGTCCTGAACGTAGAAACTGACCTGACACATGGGCCAGTTCTCCGCAACGACTTGCCCCATCGAGTTTGCCCGGAACTAAAGTCGCTCAGAACAGCCAGCCTATGGGTGAACCGGTAATTTTTTTGCAAAATTGCGAAAACAAGATGGCCGCCATACCAAATTGAAATATACTAAAAAAGGTTACAAATATTTGAAAGAAAAACAGGGTGGCAGGGTGACTCCGCGGGTCCCGCGGGGCCCGCGGCCCCCACGCGAAGTACTTTTTCCAAGGTGGCGGTTTCAAAACGGCGGCCAAAGAATATAGTAGAAAAAGCTGGAAAAAATTTGAAAAAAAAAGCAGGCTGGCAGGGTACCCTCCGCGGGTCCCGTGGGGCCCGCGGTCCCCACGCGAAATGCTTTTCCCAAGATGGCGGATTCGAAATTGCGGCCAAAGAATAAAGTAAAAAAAGGTCAGAAATATTTGAAAAAAAAACAGGGTGGCAAGGTGACTCCGCGGGTCCCGCGGGGCCCGCGGCCCCCACGCGAAACGTTTTTCACAAGATGGCGGATTCGGAATTGCGGCCAAAGAATAAAGTAAAAAAAGGTCAGAAATATTTGAAAAATAACAGGGTGGCAGGGTGACTCCGCGGGTCCCGCGGGGCCCGCGGCCCCCACGCGAAACGCTTTTCCCAAGATGGCGGATTCGAAATTGCGGCCAAAGAATATAGTAGAAAAAGCTGGAAAAATTTTGAAAAAAAAAGCAGGCTGGCAGGGTGACTCCGCGGGTCCCGCGGGGCCCGCGGCCCCCACGCGAAACGCTTTTCACAAGATGGCGGATTCGGAATTGCGGCCAAAGAATAAAGTAAAAAAAGGTCAGAAATATTTGAAAAATAACAGGGTGGCAGGGTGACTCCGCGGGTCCCGCGGGGCCCGCGGCCCCCACGCGAAACGCTTTTCACAAGATGGCGGATTCGGAATTGCGGCCAAAGAATAAAGTAAAAAAAGGTCAGAAATATTTGAAAAAAAAAACAGGGTGGCAGGGTGACTCCGCGGGTCCCGCGGGGCCCGCGGCCCCCACGCGAAACGCTTTTCACAAGATGGCGGATTCGGAATTGCGGCCAAAGAATAAAGTAAAAAAAGGTCAGAAATATTTGAAAAATAACAGGGTGGCAGGGTGACTCCGCGGGTCCCGCGGGGCCCGCGGCCCCCACGCGAAACGCTTTTCTCAAGATGGCGGATTCGAAATAGCAGCCTAAGAATAAAATAAAAAAGGTTAGGATTATTAAAACAAAACAGGGTGGCACGGGACCCTCCGCGGGCCCCTTGGGGCCCGCGGCCCCCACGCGAAATACTAGTTATAATATATATAGCTGAACACCCACTGACTCACTCACTCACTCACTCACTGACATGCTGTTTTGAAGAACCCGTAAGAGGTGTGGCTAAACTCTATACACCATCGCATCAGAAATGCCCCCACGACCACCAGAAAAATACGAAATCGACCTGAACGTGGAAATTGACTTGACACATGGGGCGGTTCTCCACAACGGCTCGACCTGTCGAGTTTGCCCGGAACTAAAGTCGCTCAGAACAGCCGGCCAATGGGTGAGCCGGTTCAAGATTTTTCAAAATGGCGAAAACAAGATGGCCGCCATACAAAATTGAAACGCGAATATCTCAGAGGCCAGTCGAGATAGACGGGTGGTGCTCGACCAAATGTCATTCAAAGTTGAGAAGGAAATCCGACTAAGCAATTTTTTTTCCAAGATGGCGGATTCAAAATGGCGGCCAAATTTTTTTTTTATCCGATCCGATTGAAAATTTGCATCCGGGGATCTTTGGGGCCACAGATTCAAATGGCATACTTTATTTTTCGGTTCCGCCATTTTCCAAGATGGCCGCCATACAAAGTAATTTCTGTATCTTTGATCTGTTGTTTTGAGGAACCCATTAGAGGTGGGGTTCGGCTCTATACACTATCGCTTTGTAAATTTTATGATAAGTACCTAAAAAATGAAAAATCGACCTGAACGTGGAAACTGACCTGACACATTGGCCAGTTCTCCGCAACGACTTGCCCTATCGAGTTTGCCCGAAACAAAAGTCGCTCAGAACAGCCAGCCAATAGGTGAACCGGTAATTTTTTTTCAAAATTGCGAAAACAAAATGGCCGCCATACAAAATTGAAACGCAAATATCTCAGAGGCCAGTCGCAACAGGTGGGTGGTGCTCAAACAAATATCGTTCAAAGTGAGCAAAGTAATTTAATGAACCTAATTTTTTTTCCAAAATGGCGGATTCAAAATGGCGGCCAAAGTTTCTTTTACTCCGATCCGATTGAAATTTTGCATCCGGGGCTCTTCGAGACCACAAATTCAAACGCCATACTTAATTTTTCGATTCCGCCATTTTCAAAGATGGCCGCCATACAAAGTAATGTCAGACTCATAGATTCACTTGTGTTGTATAGCAGGTTTTAGGAATAGGGTACGATTTTATACACCATCGCATTAAAAATTTTATCTCAAGTACAAAAAAAATGCAAAACCGTCCTGAACGTGGAAACTGACCTGACACATGGGCCAGTTCTCCAGAACGACTTGCCCTTTCGAGTTTGCCCGGAACTAAAGTCGCTCAGAACAGCCAGCCTGTGAGTGAACCGGTATTTTTTTTTCAAAATTGCGAAAACAAGATGGCCGCCATACAAAATGGAAACGCGAATATCTCAGTGGCCAGTCGAGATAGATGGGTTGTACTCGACCAAGTGTCGTTTTAGGTGGAAGGAGTAATCTAATGAACCTAAGTTTTTTCCAAGGTGGTGGATTCAAAATGGCGGCCAATAAGTAAAGTAAAAAAGGTTGGTAATATATGAAAAAAATGGGGCGGTAGGTTATCCTCCGCGGGCCCCGCGGGATCCGCGGCCCCCACGCGAAGTACTTTTTCCAAGGTGGTGGTTTCAAAATGGCGGCCAAAGAATATAGTAAAAAAGGCTAAAAAGATTTGAAAAAAAAACAGGCTCGCAGGGTAACCTCCGCGGGTCCCGTGGGGCCCGCGGCCCCCATGCGAAATGCTGCTCGCAAGATGGCGGCCAAAGAATATACTAAAAAAGGTTACAGATATTTGAAAGAAAAACAGGGTGGCAGGGTGACTCCGCGGGTCCCGCGGGGCCCGCGGCCCCCACGCGAAACGCTTTTCCCAAGATGGCGGATTCGAAATTGCGGCCAAAAAATATAATAGAAAAAGCTGGAAAAATTTGAAAAAAAAGCAGGCTGGCAGGGTACCCTCCGCGCGTCCCGTGGGGCCCGCGGCCCCCACGCGAAACGCTTTTCCCAAGATGGCGGATTCGAAATTGCGGCCAAAGAATAAAGTAAAAAAGGTCAGAAATATTTGAAAAAAAAAAACAGGGTGGCAGGGTGACTCCGCGGGTCCCGCGGGGCCCGCGGCCCCAACGCGAAACGCTTTTCACAAGATGGCGGATTCGGAATTGCGGCCAAAGAATAAAGTAAAAAAAGGTCAGAAATATTTAAAAAATAACAGGGTGGCAGGGTGACTCCGCGGGTCCCGCGGGGCCCGCGGCCCCCACGCGAAACGCTTTTCACAAGAGTGCGGATTCGGAATTGCGGCCAAAGAATAAAGTAAAAAAAGGTCAGAAATTTTTAAAAAATAACAGGGTGGCAGGGTGACTCCGCGGGTCCCGCGGGGCCCGCGGCCCCCACGCGAAACGCTTTTCCCGAGATGGCGGATTCGAAATTGCGGCCAAAGAATAAAGTAAAAAAAGGTCAGCAATATTTGATAAATAACAGGGTGGCAGGGTGATTCCGCGGGTCCCGCGGGGCCCGCGGCCCCCACGCGAAACGCTTTTCACAAGATGGCGGATTCGAAATTGCGGCCAAAGAATAAAGTAAAAAAAGGTCAGAAATATTTGAAAGAAAAACAGGGTGGCAGGGTGACTCCGCGGGTCCCGCGGGGCCCGCGGCCCCCACGCGAAACGCTTTTCCCAAGATGGCGGATTCGAAATTGCGGCCAAAGAATAAAGTAAAAAAAGGTCAAAAATATTTGAAAAAAAAAACAGGGTGGCAGGGTGACTCCGCGGGTCCCGCGGGGCCCGCGGCCCCAACGCGAAACGCTTTTCCCGAGATGGCAGATTCGAAATTGCGGCCAAAGAATAAAGTAAAAAAAGGTCAGAAATATTTGATAAATAACAGGGTGGCAGGGTGACTCCGCGGGGCCCGCGGCCCCCACGCGAAACGCTTTTCCCGAGATGGCGGATTCGAAATTGCGGCCAAAGAATAAAGTAAAAAAAGGTTAGGATTATTAAAACGAAACAGGGTGGCACGGGACCCTCCGCGGGCCCCTCGGGGCCCGCGGCCCCCACGCGAAATACTAGTTATTTTATAATATATATAGCTGAATACCCACTCACTGACTGACTCACTGACATGTTGTTTTGAAGAACCCATAAGAGGTGAAGTTAGACTCTATACATTGTCCTATCAAAAATGACCCCACGACCACCAGAAAAATACGAAATCGACCTGAACGTGGAAACTGACCCGACACATGGGGCAGCTCTCCGCGACGGCTCGACCTGTCGAGTTTGCCCGGAACTAAAGTCGCTCAGAACAGCCGGCCAATGGGTGAGCCGGTCCAAGATTTTTCAAAATGGCGAAAACAAGATGGCCGCCATACAAAATTGAAACGCGAATATCTCAGAGGCCAGTCGAGATAGATGGGTGGTGCTCGACCAAATGTCATTCAGAGTTGAAGGGGAAATCCGACTAAGCAATTTTTTTTCCAAGATGGCGGATTCAAAATGGCGGCCAAATTTTTTTTTGATCCGATCAGATTGAAATTTTGCATCCGGGGCTCTGCGGGGCCACAGATTTTAATGGCATACTTTATTTTTCGATTCCGCCATTTTCCAAGATGGCCGCCATACAAAGTAATTTCTGTATCTTTGACCTGTTCTTTTAGAGCAGTCTTTAGAGTTAGGGTTTTACTTTATACACTATCGCATCAAAAATTTTATCAAAAGTACCTGAGAAATAAAAAATTGACCTGAATGTGGAAACTGACCTGACACATGGGCCAGCTCTCCGCAACGACTTGCCCTATCGAGTTTGCCCGGAACAAAAGTCACTCAGAATAGCCAGACAATAGGTGAACCAGTATTTTTTTTTCAAAATTGCAAAAACAAAATGGCCGCCATACAAAATTGAAACGCAAATATCTCAGAGGCCAGTCGCAACAGGTGGGTGGAGCTCAAACAAATATCGTTCAAAGTGAGCGGAGTAATTTAATGAACCTAATTTTTTTTCCAAAATGGCGGATTCAAAATGGCGGCCAAAGTTTCTTTTACTCCGATCCGATTGAAATTTTGCATCCGGGGCTCTTCGAGACCACAAATTCAAACGCCATACTTAATTTTTCGATTCCGCCATTTTCAAAGATGGCCGCCATACAAAGTAATGTCAGACTCATGGGCTCACTTGTGTTGTAAAGCAGCTTTTAGGAATAGGGTTCGACTTTATGCACCATCGCATAAGAAATTTTATCACAAGAACAAAAAAAATGCAAAACTGTCCTGAACGTAGAAACTGACCTGACACATGGGCCAGTTCTCCGCAACGACTTGCCCCATCGAGTTTGCCCGGAACTAAAGTTGCTCAGAACAGCCAGCTTATGGGTGAACCGGTAATTTTTTTGCAAAATTGCGAAAACAAGATGGCCGCCATACTAAATTGAAACGCGAATATCTCAGTGGAAAGTCGAGATAGATGGGTAGTACTCGACTAAATGTCGTTCTAGGTGGGAGGAGTAATCTAATGAACCTAATTTTTTCCAAGGTGGTGGATTCAAAATGGCGGCCAAAGATTAAAGTAAAAAAGGTTTAGAAATATATGAAAAAAAATAGGGTGGTAGGTTATCCTCCGCGGGCCCCGCGGGGTCCGCGGCACCCACGCGAAGTACTTTTTCCAAGGTGGCGATTTCAAAACGGCGGCCAAAGAATATAGTAATAAAGGCTAGAAATATTTGAAAAAGAAAAACAGGCTAGCAGGGTACCCTCCGCGGGTCCCGTGGGGCCCGCGGCCTCCATGCGAAATGCTGTTTCAAAGATGGCGGATTCGGAATTGCGGCCAAAGAAGAAAGTAAAAAAAGGTCAGAAATATTTGAAAGAAAAACAGGGTGGCAGGGTGACTCCGCGGGTCCCTCGGGGCCCACGGCCCCCACGCGAAACGCTTTTCCCAAGATGGCGGATTCGGAATTGCGGCCAAAGAATAAAGTAAAAAAAGGTCAGAAATATTTGAAAAATAACAGGGTGCCAGGGTGACTCCGCGGGTCCCGCGGGGCCCGTGGCCCCCACGCGAAACGCTTTTCCCAAGATGGCGGATTCGGAATTGCGGCCAAAGAATAAAGTAAAAAAAAGACAGAAATATTTGAAAGAAAAACAAAGTGGCAGGGTGACTCCGCGGGTCCCGCGGGGCCCGCGGCCCCCACGCGAAACGCTTTTCCCAAGATGGCGGATTCGGAATTGCGGCCAAAGATTAAAGTAAAAAAAGGTCAGAAAAATTTGAAAAATAACGGGGTGGCAGGGTGACTCCGCGGGTCCCGCGGGGCCCGCGGCTCCCACGCGAAACGCTTTTCCCAAGATGGCGGATTCGAAATTGCGGCCAAAGAATAAAGTAAAAAAAGGTCAGAAATATTTGAAAAAAAAACAGGGTGGCAGGGTGACTCCGCGGGTCCCGCGGGGCCCGCGGCCCCCACGCGAAACGCTTTTCCCAAGATGGCGGATTCGAAATTGCGGCCAAAGAATAAAGTAAAAAAAGGTCAGAAATATTTGAAAAAAAAACAGGGTGGCAGGGTGACTCCGCGGGTCCCGCGGGGCCCGCGGCCCCCACGCGAAACGCTTTTCCCAAGATGGCGGATTCGGAATTGCGGCCAAAGAATAAAGTAAAAAAAGGTCAGAAAAATTTGAAAAATAACAGGGTGGCAGAGTGACTCCGCGGGTCCCGCGGGGCCCGCGGCCCCCACGCGAAACGCTTTTCCCGAGATGGCGGATTCGAAATTGCGACCAAAGAGTAAAGTAAAAAAGGTCGAAATATTTGAAAAATAACAGGGTGGCAGGGTGACTCCGCGGGTCCCGCGGGGCCCGCGGCCCCCACGCGAAACGCTTTTCCCGAGATGGCGGATTCGAAATTGCGGCCAAAGAATAAAGTAAAAAAAGGTCAGAAATATTTGAAAAAAAAAACAGGGTGGCAGGGTGACTCCGCGGGTCCCGCGGGGCCCGCGGCCCCCACGCGAAACGCTTTTCCCGAGATGGCGGATTCAAAATTGCGGCCAAAGAATAAAGTAAAAAAAGGTTAGGATTATTAAAACAAAACAGGGTGGCACGGGACCTCCGCGGGGCCCTTGGGGCCCGCGGCCCCCACGCGAAATACTAGTTATAATATATATAGCTGAATACCCACTCACTCACTCACTGACTGACATGCTGTTTTGAAGAACCCGTAAGAGGTAAGGCTCGACTCTATACATCGTCGTATCAGAAATGCCCCCACGACCACCAGAAAAATACGAAACCGACCTGAACGTGGAAATTGACTTGACACATGGGGCGGTTCTCCGCAACGGCTCAACCTATCGAGTTTGTCCGGAACTAAAGTCGCTCAGAACAGCCGGCCAATGGGTGAGCCGGTCCAAGATTTTTCAAAATGGCGAAAACAAGATGGCCGCCATACAAAATTGAAACGCGAATATCTCAGAGGCCAGTCGAGATAGGTGAGTGGTGCTCGACCAAATGTCATTCAGAGTTGAGGGGGAAATCTGACTATGCAATTTTTTTTCCAAGATGGCGGATTCAAAATGGCGGCCAAATTTTTTTTTGCTCCGATCCAATTGAAATTTTGCATCCGGGGCTCTTCTAGGCCACAGATTCCAACCGCATACTTTATTTTTCGATTCCGCCATTTTCCAAGATGGCCGCCATACAAAGTAATTTCTGTATCTTTGACCTGTTGTTTTGAAGAGCCCATAAGAGGTGGGGTTCAATTGTATACACCGTCGCTTTAGAAATTTCATGCTTAATACCAAAAAATGAAAAATTGACCTGAATGTGGAAACTGACCTGACACATGGGCCAGCTCTCCGCAACGACTTGCCCTATCGAGTTTGCCCGGAACAAAAGTCACTCAGAACAGCCAGCCAATAGGTGAACCAGTATTTTTTTTTCAAAATTGCAAAAACAAAATGGCCGCCATACAAAATTGAAACGCAAATATCTCAGAGGCCAGTCGCAACAGGTGGGTGGTGCTCAAACAAATATCGTTCAAAGTGAGCGGAGTAATTTAATGAACCTAATTTTTTATCCAAAATGGCGGATTCAAAATGGCGGCCAAAGTTTCTTTTACTCCGATCCGATTGAAATTTTGCATCCGGGGCTCTTCGAGACCACAAATTCAAACGCCATACTTAATTTTTCGATTCCGCCATTTTCAAAGATGGCCGCCATACAAAGTAATGTCAGACTCATGGGCTCACTTCTGTTGTAAAGCAGGTTTTAGGAATAGGGTTCGACTTTATACACCATCGCATAAGAAATTATATCACAAAAACAAAAAAATGCAAAACCGACCTTAACGTGGAAACTGACTTGACACATGGGCCAGCTCTCCGCAACGACTTGCTCTATCGAGTTTGCCCGGAACTAAAGTCGCTCAGAACAGCCAGCCTATGGGTGAACCGGTAAAAAAAAATTCAAAATTGCGAAAACAAGATGGCCGCCATACAAAATTGAAACGCGAACATCTCAGTGGCCAGTCGAGATAGATGGGTTGTGCTCGACCAAGTGTCGTTCTAGGTGGGAGGAGTAATCTACTGAACCTAATTTTTTCCAAGATGGTGGATTCAAAATGGCGGCCAAAGTATGTAGTAAAAAAGTATAGAAATATTTGAAAAAAAACAGGCTGGTAGGGGGACCCGCGCGCGGCCTCCACGCGTAATGCTTTTCCCAAGATGGCTGCCAAAGAATAAAGTAAAAAAAGGTTATAAATATTTGGAAAAAACAGGATGGTAGGGTACCCTCCGCGGGTCCCGTGGGGCCCGCGGCCCCCATGCGAAATGCTTTTCCAAAGATGGCGGCCAAAGAATAAAGTAAAAAAGATTAGAAATATTTGAAAAAAAAACAGGCTGGTAGGGTAACCTCCGCGGGTCCCGCGGGGCCCGCGGCCTCCACGCGAAATGCTTTTCCCAAGATGGCGGCTAAAGAATAAAGTAAAAAAGATAAGAAATTTTTGAAAACTACAGGATGGTAGGGTACCCTCCGCGGGTCCCGTGGGGCCCGCGGCCCGCATGCGGAATGCTTTTCCAAAGATGGCGGCCAAAGAATAAAGTAAAAAAAGGTCAGAAATATTTGAAAAAAAAAACCGGGTGGCAGGGTGACTCCGCGGGTCCCGCGGGGCCCGCGGCCCCCACGCGAAACGCTTTTCCCAAGATGGCGGATTCGGAATTGCGGCCAAAGAATAAAGTAAAAAAAGGTCAGAAATATTTGAAAAATAACAGGGTGGCAGGGTGACTCCGCGGGTCCCGCGGGGCCCGCGGCCCCCACGCGAAAAGCTTTTCCCGAGATGGCGGATTCGAAATTGCGGCCAAAGAATAATGTAAAAAAGGTCAGAAATATTTGAAAAAAAAACAGGGTGGCAGGGTGACTCCGCGGGTCCCGCGGGGCCCGCGGCCCCCACGCAAAACGCTTTTCACAAGATGGCGGATTCGAAATTGCGGCCTAAGAATAAAATAAAAAAGGTTAGGATTATTAAAACAAAACAGGGTGGCACGGGACCCTCCGCGGGCCCCCTGGGGCCCGCGGCCCCCACGCGAAATACTAGTTATTATAATATATATAGCTGAATACCCACTCACTCACTGACTCACTGACTCATTGACATGCTGTTTTGAAGAACCCACAAGAGGTGTGGTTAGACTCTATACGCCATCGCATCAGAAATGCCTCCGTGACCACCAGAAAAATACGAAATTGACCTGAACGTGGAAATTGACCCGACACATGGGGCAGTTCTCCGCGACGGCTCGACATATCGGGTTTGCCCGGAACTAAAGTCGCTCAGAACAGCCGGCCAATGGGTGAGCCGGTCCAAGATTTTTCAAAATGGCGAAAACAAGATGGCCGCCATACAAAATTGAAACGCGAATATCTCAGAGGCCAGTCGCGATAGATGGGTGGTGCTCGACCAAATGTCATTCAGAGTTGAGGGGGAAATCTGACTATGCAATTTTTTTTCCAAGATGGCGGATTCAAAATGGCAGCCAAATTTTTTTTTGCTCCGATCCGATTGAAATTTTGCATTCGGGGCTCTTCGAGGCCACAGATTCAGACGGCATACTTTATTTTTCGATTCCGCCATTTTCCAAGATGGCCGCCATACAAAGTAATTTCTGTATCTTTGACCTGTTGTTTTGAAGAGCCCATCAGAGATAGGGTTTGATTCTATACACATTCGCTTCAGAAATTATATAATAAGTACGAAAAAAATGAAAAATTGACCTGAACATGGAAACTGACCTGACACATGGGCCAGCTCTCCGCAACGACTTGCCCTATCGAGTTTGCCCGGAACAAAAGTCACTCAGAACAGCCAGCCAATAGGTGAACCAGTATTTTTTTTTCAAAATTGCAAAAACAAAATGGCCGCCATACAAAATTGAAACGCAAATATCTCAGAGGCCAGTCGCAACAGGTGGGTGGTGCTCACACAAATATCGTTCAAAGTGAGCGGAGTAATTTAATGAACCTAATTTTTTTCCAAAATGGCGGATTCAAAATGGCGGCCAAAGTTTCTTTTACTCCGATCCGATTGAAATTTTGCATCCGGGGCTCTTCGAGACCACAAATTCAAACGCCATACTTAATTTTTCGATTTCGCCATTTTCCAAGATGGCCGCCATACAAAGTAATGTCAGACTCACAGACTCACTTGTGTTGTATAGCAGCTTTTAGAAATAGGGTTCGACTTTATACACCATAGCATAAGAAATTTTGTCACAAGTACAAAAAAAATGCAAAGCCAACCTTAACGTGGAAACTGACCTGACACATGGGCCAGTTCTCCGCAACGACTTGCCCTATCGAGCTTGCCTGGAACTAAAGTCGCTCAGAACAGCCAGCCTATGGGTGAACTGGTATTTTTTTTTCAAAATTGCGAAAACAAAATGGCCGCCATACAAAATTGAAACGCGAATATCTCAGTAGCCAGTTGAGATGTGGTTGTCGTTCTAGCTAGGTGGAAGGAGTAATCTAATGAACCTTATTTTATTCAAAGGTGGTGGATTCAAAATGGCGGCCAAAGATTAAAGTAAAAAAAGGTTAGAAATATATGAAAAAAAATAGGGCGGTAGGTTATCCTCCGCGGGCCCCGCGGGGTCCGCGGCCCCTACAGGAAGTACTTTTTCCAAGGTGGCGGCCAAAGAACATAGTAAAAAAAAAGTTATAAATATATGAGAAAAAATAGGGCGATAGGTTATCCTCCGCGGGTCCCGTGGGGCCCGCGGCCCCCATGCGAAATACTCTTTCCAAAGATGGCGGCCAAAGAATAAAGTAAGAAAGATTAGAAATATTTGAAAAAAAAACAGGATGGTAGGGTACCCTCCGCGGGTCCCGTGGGGCCCGCGGCCACCATGCGAAATGCTTTTCCAAAGATGGCGGCCAAAGAATAAAGTAAAAGAGATTAGAAATATTTGAAAAAAACAGGATGGTAGAGTACCCTCCGCGGGTCCCGTGGGGCCCGCGGCCCCCATGCGAAATGCTTTTCCAAAGATGGCGGCCAAAGAATAAAGTAAGAAAGATTAGAAATATTTGAAAAAAAAACAGGCTGGTAGGGTACCCTCCGCGGGTCCCGTGGGGCCCGCGGCCCCCATGCGAAAGGCTTTTCCAAAGATGGCAGCCAAAGAATAAAGTAAGAAAGGTTGGAAATATTTGAAAAAAAAAACAGGCTGGTAGGGTACCCTCCGCGGGTCCCGTGGGGCCCGCGGCCCCCATGCGAAAGGCTTTTCCAAAGATGGCAGCCAATGAATAAAGTAAGAAAGGTTGGAAATATTTGAAAAAAAAACAGGGCGGTAGGGTACGAATCACTTTTTCCAACGTGGCGGTTTCAAAATGGCGGCCAAAGAATATAGTAAAAAAACGGTTAGAATTATTTCAACAAAACAGGGTGGCAGGGAACCTCCGCGGGGCCCTTGGGGCCCGCGGCCCCCACGCGAAATACTAGTTATTTTATAATATATATAGCTGAATACCCACTCACTCACTCACTGACTGACATGCTGTTTTGAAGAACCCGTAAGAGGTAAGGCTCGACTCTATACACCATCGTATCAGAAATGACTCCACGACCACCAGAAAAATACGAAATCGACCTGAACGTGGAAATTGACTTGACACATGGGGCGGTTCTCCGCAACGGCTCGACCTATCGAGTTTGCCCGGAACTAAAGTCGCTCAGAACAGCCGGCCAATGGGTGAGCCGGTCCAAGATTTTTCAAAATGGCGAAAACAAGATGGCCGCCATAGAAAATTGAAACGCGAATATCTCAGAGGCCAGTTGAGATAGGTGGGTGGTGCTCGACCAAATGTCATTCAGAGTTGAGGGGGAAATCTGACTAAGCAATTTTTTTTCCAAGATGGCGGATTCAAAATGGCGTCCAAATTTTTTTTTACTCCGATCCGGTTGAAATTTTGCATCCGGGGCTCTTCGAGGCCACAGATTCTAATGGCATACTTTATTTTTCGGTTCCGCCATTTTCCAAGATGGCCGCCATACAAAGTAATTTCTGTATCTTTGACCTGTTGTTTTGAAGAGCCCATAAGAGGTGGGGTTCAATTCTACACACCGTCGCTTTAGAAATTTCATGTTAGGTACCAAAAAATGAAAAATTGACCTGAATGAGGAAACTGACCTGACACATGGGCCAGCTCTCCGCAACGACTTGCCCTATCGAGTTTGCCCGGAACAAAAGTCACTCAGAACAGCCAGCCAATAGGTGAACCAGTATTTTTTTTTCAAAATTGCAAAAACAAAATGGCCGCCATACAAAATTGAAACGCAAATATCTCAGAGGCCAGTCGCAACAGGTGGCTGGTGCTCAAACAAATATCGTTCAAAGTGAGCGGAGTAATTTAATGAACCTAATTTTTTTTCCAAAATGGCGGATTCAAAATGGCGGCCAAAGTTTCTTTTACTCCGATCCGATTGAAATTTTGCATCCGGGGCTCTTCGAGACCACAAATTCAAACGCCATACTTAATTTTTCGATTCCGCCATTTTCAAAGATGGCCGCCATACAAAGTAATGTCAGACTCATGGGCTCACTTGTGTTGTAAAGCAGCTTTTACAAATAGGGTTCGACTTTATGTACCATCGCATAAGAAATTTTATCACAAGAACAAAAAAAATGCAAAACTGTCCTGAACGTAGAAACTGACCTGACACATGGGCCAGTTCTCCGCAACGACTTGCCCCATCGAGTTTGCCCGGAACTAAAGTCGCTCAGAACAGCCAGCCTATAGGTGAACCGGTATTTTTTTTGCAAAATTGCGAAAACAAGATGGCCGCCATACCAAATTGAAATATACTACAAATATTTGAAAGAAAAACAGGGTGGCAGGGTGACTCCGCGGGTCCCGCGGGGCCCGCGGCCCCCACGCGAATCGCTTTTCCTAAGATGGCGGATTCGAAATTGCGGCCAAAGAATATAGTAGAAAAAGCTGGAAAAATTTGAAAAAAAAGCAGGCTGGCAGGGTACTCTCCGCGGGTCCCGTGGGGCCCGCGGCCTCCATGCGAAATGCTGTTCCCAAGATGGCGACCAAAGAATATATTAAAAAAGGTTACAAATATTTGAAAGAAAAACAGGGTGGCAGGGTGACTCCGCGGGTCCCGTGGGGCCCGCGGCCCACACGCGAAGTACTTTTTCCAAGGTGGCGGTTTCAAAACGGCGACCAAAGAATATAGTAGAAAAAGCTGGAAAAATTTGAAAAAAAAAAGCAGGCTGGCAGGGTACCCTCCGTGGGTCCCGTGGGGCCCGCGGCCTCCATGCGAAATGCTGTTCCCAAAATGGCGGCCAAAGAATATACTAAAAAAGGTTACAAATATTTGAAAGAAAAACAGGGTGGTAGGGTGACTCCGCGGGTCCCGCGGGGCCCGCGGCCCCCACGCGAAACGCTTTTCCCAAGATGGCGGATTCGAAATCGCGGCCAAAGAATATAGTAGAAAAAGCTGGAAAAATTTGAAAAAAAAGCAGGCTGGCAGGGTACCCTCCGCGGGTCCCGTGGGGCCCGCGGCCCCCACGCGAAACGCTTTTCCCAAGATGGCGGATTCGAAATTGCGGCCAAAGAATAAAGTAAAAAAAGGTCAGAAATATTTGAAAAAAAAAACAGGGTGGCAGGGTGACTCCGCGGTTCCCGCGGGGCCCGCGGCCCCCACGCGAAACGCTTTTCACAAGATGGCGGATTCGGAATTGCGGCCAAAGAATAAAATAAAAAAAGGTCAGAAATATTTGAAAAATAACAGGGTGGCAGGGTGACTCCGCGGGTCCCGCGGGGCCCGCGGCCCCCACGCGAAACGCTTTTCCCGAGATGGCGGATTCGAAATTGCGGCCAAAGAATAAAGTAAAAAAAGGTCAGAAATATTTGATAAATAACAGGGTGGCAGGGTGACTCCGCGGGTCCCGCGGGGCCCGCGGCCCCCACGCGAAACGCTTTTCACAAGATGGCGGATTCGAAATTGCGGCCTAAGAATAAAATAAAAAAGGTTAGGATTATTAAAACAAAACAGGGTGGCACGGGACCCTCCGCGGGCCCCTTGGGGCCCGCGGCCCCCACGCAAAATACTAGTTATAATATATATAGCTGAATACCCACTGACTGACTCACTGACATGCTGTTTTGAAGAACCCACAAGAGGTGTGATTAGACTCTATACACCATCGTATCAGAAATGCTTCCACGACCACCAGAAAAATACGAAATCGACCTGATCGTGGAAACTGACTTGACACATGGGGCGGTTCTCCGCGACGGCTCGACCTATCGAGTTTGCCCGGAACTAAAGTCGCTCAGAACAGCCAGCCAATGGGTGAGCCGGTCAAAGTTTTTTCAAAATGGCGAAAACAAGATGGCCGCCATACAAAATTGAAACGCGAATATCTCAGAGACCAGTCGCGATAGATGGGTGGTGCTCGACCAAATGTCATTCAAAGTTGAGGGGGAAATCTGACTATGCAATTTTTTTTCCAAGATGGCGGATTCAAAATGGCGGCCAAATTTTTTTTTGCTCCGATCCGATTGAAATTTTGCATCCGGGGCTCTTTGATGCCACAGATTCAAATGGCATACTTTATTTTTCGGTTCCGCCATTTTCCAAGATGGCCGCCATACAAAGTAATTTCTGTATCTTTGACCTGTTGTTTTGAAGAGCCCATAAGAGGTGGGGTTCGATTCTCTACACCGTCGCTTTAGAAATTTCATCCTAAATACCAA
This sequence comes from Pandemis corylana, assembly GCA_949127965.1. Taxonomy (NCBI): domain Eukaryota; kingdom Metazoa; phylum Arthropoda; class Insecta; order Lepidoptera; family Tortricidae; genus Pandemis; species Pandemis corylana. Next base: position 5,487,412 of record OX421858.1, on the reverse strand, counting down.
AAAATGAAAAATTGACCTGAATGTGGAAACTGACCTGACACATGGGCCAGCTCTCCGCAACGACTTGCCCTATCGAGTTTGCTCGAAACAAAAGTCGCTCAGAACAGCCAGCCAATAGGTGAACCGGTAATTTTTTTTCAAAATTGCAAAAACAAAATGGCCGCCATACAAAATTGAAACGCAAATATCTCAGAGGCCAGTCGCAACAGGTGGGTGGTGCTCAAACAAATATCGTTCAAAATGAGCGGAGTAATTTAATGAACCTATTTTTTTTCCAAAATGGCGGATTCAAAATGGCGGCCAAAGTTTCTTTTACTCCGATCCGATTGAAATTTTGCATCCGGGGCTCTTCGAGACCACAAATTCAAACGCCATACTTAATTTTTCGATTCCGCCATTTTCAAAGATGGCCGCCATACAAAGTAATGTCAGACTCATGGGCTCACTTGTGTTGTAAAGCAGCTTTTAGGAATAGGGTTCGACTTTATGCACCATCGCATAAGAAATTTTATCACAAGAACAAAAAAAATGCAAAACTGTCCTGAACGTAGAAACTAACCTGACACATGGGCCAGTTCTCCGCAACGACTTGCCCCATCGAGTTTGCCCGGAACTAAAGTCGCTCAGAACAGCCAGCCTATGGGTGAACCGGTAATTTTTTTGCAAAATTGCGAAAACAAGATGGCCGCCATACCAAATTGAAACGCGAATATCTCAGAGGCCAGTCGAGATGGATGGGTTGTGCTCGACTAAGTGACATACAGGGTGGTAGGTTACCTTCCGCGGTCCCCGCGGGGGCCGCGGCCCCCACGCGAAATACTTTTTCCAAGACGGTGGTTTCAAAATGAAGGCCAAAGAATGTAGTAAAAAACGTTAGAAATATTTGAAAAAAATACAGGGTGGTAGGTTACCCTCCGCGGTCCCCGCGGGGGCCGCGGCCCCCAGGCGAAATACTTTTTCCAAGATGGTGGTTTCAAAATGAAGGCCAAAGAATGTAGTAAAAAGCGTTAGAAATATTTGAAAAAAAATACAGGGTGGTAGGTTACCCTCCGCGGTCTCCGCGGGGGCCGCGGCCCCCACGCGAAATACTTTTTCCAAGGTAGTGGTTTCAAAATGATGGCCAAAGAATGTAGTAATATTTGAAAATACAACAGGCTGGCAGGGTACCCTCCGCGGGTCCCGTGGGGCCCGCGGCCCCCATACGAAGTACTTTTTCCAAGGTAGTGGTTTCAAAATGACGGCTATAGAATGTAGTAATATTTGAAAAACAACAGGATGGCAGGGTACCCTTCGCGGCCTCCACGCGAAATACTTTTTTCAAGATGGCGGATACAAAATGGCGGCCAAATATGATAGTAAAAAATGTAAGAAATATTTGAGAAAAAAACTGGGTGGCAGGGTATCCTCCGCGGCCCCCACGCAGAATACTTTATCCATGGTGCCGGTTTCAAAAAGGCGGCCAAACTATATAGTAAAAAAAAAGGTTAGGATTATTAAAACAAAACAGGGTGGCAGGGACCTCCGCGGGGCCCTTGGGGCCCGCGGCCCCCACGCGAAATACTAGTCTATACATATAAAATTCAAAGTCCTGACTGACTGACTGACTGACTGACTGACTGACTTAACTATATATCAACGCACAGCCCAAACCACTGGACTTAGAGACTTGAAATTTTGCACATAGATACCTTATACAATGTAGGCATCCACTAAGGAAGGATTTTTGGAAATTCCCACGGGATAAGGAAAAAACGGGAATTATATATTCGACTCCGAGTGACGCTATTTCAGTAACTATAATAACTAGACTCTTCAAATTTGATACAAAAGTAGGTGATTACAAAACGAAGAAACTAATTTCAGCATATTTGGAAATTCCCACGGGATAAGGAAAAAAACGGGATTTATATATTCAGTTAAACGAAATCCTATCTATATATATATAATTCAAAGGTGACTGACTGACTGACTGACATAGTGATCTATCAACGCACAGCCCAAACCACTGGACGGATCGGGCTGAAATTTGGCATGCAGGTAGATCTTATGACGTAGGCATCCGCTAAGAAAGGATTTTTGGAAATTCCCACGGGATAAGGAAAAAACGGGAATTATATATTCGATTCCGAGTGACGCTATCTCAGTAACTATAAAAAGTAGACTCTTCAAATTTGATACAAAAGTAGGTGATTACAAAACTAAGAAACTTATTTCAGGATTTTTGGAAATTCCCACGGGATAAGGAAAAAAACAGGATTTATATATTCAGTTTAACGAAATCCTATGAACTATAATTACTAGACTCTTAAAATTTGGCATAGAAGTAGGTGATTATAATAGTAAAATAATGTTTTAATGCTTTTTGGAAATTCCCACGGGATAAAAACGGGATTTATGTATTCAGTTCTACGGGATCGATTTTTCGTTTTACTGGTCGTATAAAATTGAAATTTGGCCTTCAATTTCCCTTGGGGAGTGTAGGGGAGCGCTACGAAAGGATTTCCCGAAATTCCTACGGGAACGGGAAAACCGGGACTTTTCGTTTTCTGGTTGCAGATAGCTGAAATTCGGCATGTATGTTGCTTCGGGAGTGTAGAGGAGCATTAAGAGAGTACCTACTTTCCAAAATTCCCATGGGAACGGGAAAAAAACAGGATTTTACGTTTTACTGGTCGTAGAAAGCTGAAATTTGGCAAGTGGGTTCCTTGGGGAGTGTAGGGGAGCATTATTAGATAATTTCCCAAAATTCTTCTTCTTCGTTCCCGTAAGAATTTCGGGAAATGCTTTATTTGGCGAAATTCTTACGGAAACGGGAAAAACGAAAAGCGGGGGAAAGTTGAAATTTGTCATGTAGGTTTATTCGGGAGTGTAGGGGAACACTAAGAAAGTATTTTCCGAAACGCCCACAGGGACGGGAAAAAACCGGATTTTACGTTTCCAGACGAAACAGCGAAAGAAAGAGACTTAACATTTATAACGTGTGTTTCTTTAAAGGCTTTAAGTGTACTCCGAAAAAACTCCCCAAAATTTCCACGGGAACGGGAAAAAACTTATTTTTTCATTTTACAACTTAGCGCGTACGAAGTCGCGGGCAAAAGCTATTTAGGATGTATTTTAGGACAGCCCTATAGGTTAGGTTAGGTTTGTTTTATAAAAATCCTGCAATATTTACAGTTTCAGAAAAATTAAGGCAGCGGGGCAATGCGGGGGCTGGCTTGCATGCTTGCTTGAGTCCTTGCTTTGCATGCTTGCTTGCATGGGTGCTTACTTGCATACATGCTTGCTTGCACGCTTGCTTGCATGCTTGCTTGCATGGGTGCTTACTTGCATGCATGCTTGCTTGCACACTTGCTTGCATGCTTACTTGCTTGCATGCTTGCTTGCACACTTGCTTGCATGCTTGCTTGCCTGCTTGCATGCCTGCTTGCATGCATGCTTGCATGCTTGCTTGCATGGGTGCTTACTTGCATGCATGCTTGCTTGCCTGCTTGCATGCCTGCTTGCATGGCTGCTTGCATACTTAAATGCTTGCATGCCTGTTTGCATGCCTGCTTGCATGCCTGCTTGCATACTTACATGCTTGAAGGCTTGCATGCCTGCTTGCATACTTACATGCATGCTTGAAAGCTTGCAGGTTTGGTTGCTCGCTTGCTTAATTGCTAGCTTCTTTGAAATGCTCATGGTTCACGCGTGCGAAGCCGCGGGCAAAAGCTAGTTATATATTATTATATCAAATATTGGCCGTACCTACGCTTGTTTGCCACCGACGTGGCTTAAATCGTCCAAAGACTTTCGCAACAATGAAACATAAACACGAGTTACTTAGATATATCCAAATTACAGTTCATTTATGAATTAAATTAACACGTATTAAACAAACTCAAACCGTTTGGTTGCAAAGTTTTTATGGCAATACGGCAAAAGTTTAATGGGACATAGAAAATGGTTATGACTTCAAAATCGTCACTATGATAATTATAAACGCTCGCTCCCTAACTTCCACTTTTCAATATTGAGGGACAAACGAGAGACCCGACAAGTTTTAATCGCCTGGGTGGTGATTGGTCAAACGAAATTGCGATAAATCATATAATTCAAGAGCATTATGCGTGAATAGTTATACCTATTGCGACTGCTGGCCACTCGCCCCATCCTTAATCACATACTTGAGCATTCCATTCATAGCCCAATTTCACTTTTTCCGAGGTTCATATCTTTTCTTACTAAAGATTTTCACTGACGATTTTCTATATTCTTATTGGAACAATATACAAGACTCGTTACTACGACCGTGTACTTATCTGTACCAGAAATATACTGTCTATAGATAATTTAATTTAATTTTAATAACTGAACAAAACATTTGGTGTTGACGAGAAACACACGGCATTAATGAAAAAACAATTTACTGGGCTATATGTATATTGTTTTGATTTTTTTTAGGTAGGCAGACATTTAGCTAGGCATTTTGCGGAGTGTGTAGTCTATACAAACATTATAACGCTATGGGAAATTAAATTGATAGGTAAATAGTTAGTGACTCAGTAACAAACAACCCTTTAATATCTGCTTAGCTGTAAACTTTGTAAAGTCTAAAATTCTTTTAGGTTAGGTAAAAAGTTAACATGTTAACAAAAATTAACAAAGGATTGTCAAATGAAATGGTTGTCAAACGATACATTTGTCAAAATTTCGTCGGTCAAATGTTAGTGAACTAGTGGTACATCACGGGCGCATTTATAAAGCGGCGACGACATCGTCACCGCTGATGCCGCTTGGATTTTTACACAAGTTGTCTCCTCGTGGCCCGTCTTGAAAAGGACAGCGGCCGACCTTCCCGGGGATTTACGCCTCCAATAAGCTTTCACGTATTTTAATCATTAGGTGTATACGTTGAAGCGGAACTCTTAATACACTGATAAGCAAAAATAACGAGTCACTTCCCATACAAAGTTACATGAAAAGTGACCCGTTATTTTTGCTCGTCAGCATAGACCTTTCACCGGCCACATTGACGCTTGTCCACATTTTTTGTTTCATCATTAAAATTTAGGTAGTAAATAACAAAAGTATTACCATATCAAGATCTTTTTCTTGGAATAATTATGAGATAAACTTTATTAGGTATTTACTTATTAAAAATGCCGACAACTAAACTGAAATATGTTTCTTTAATCCTATAAGTAATTAGTTACCATTTAACACACCAACCTACTTACAAGCTCGGTGGAATACATACATACATACTTAAATTTCGTCTTTATCGCTTACGGGGTACATATCCCAGAGTAAAAAGACCCAAAGGCCACGCTAAGCGTGATTGTGGGCGTAAGGCCCAGATACTAATAATTATAATAATGAAGCAAGCAATAAAAGCATAATAAGTTTTAATTAATTAAATTATATTAAGGTAGTGTAGAAACCTGATGTGTATACAAAAACAACCCGGCAAAGCGAAAGACCCGCAGAGCTCTGTCGTATCCTTCCGTACACCGCGAGTTGAAACGAGCCCAACAAACAGGAAAGGCAACTGAAGATAGCTCATCCTGGTGAGTCAAAATCGGTGAACGAATATAACAATGAGAAAAGCCCGATAGGAAAATAATATAAACTAGCTTCTGCCCCAGACTTCGTCCACGTAGAATTAGCAATTGACATGTTTATCGCTATCCCACGGGAACTATGCAATTTTCCGGGATATAAAGTAGCCTATAACCTGGCTGGTGATTTTCTCAACAGGTAAGTAAAATTTGCATCTAAATCTGTTCAGCCGTTTTCACATGATGCGCTCGCACATATATACAGACAAACAGCTAAACAGACAAAAATATATAAACTGTTGGAACGTATTCTGTTATCGTTTCTAAGTATCTCCAGCCAATTTTTTTAAATATATATATTTTGGTTTGTTGGCTGATCGTAAGAAGTCTTTCTCGTATTATACTGTGTGAATGAGTCGTTGCTCCCGCGGATTTGTTTTTATTTTTTGTGACCCTTAACGTCTCATCTATAACGATTTAAAGTCGATTTAAGTATGATCATTCTCACATTGCTTTTAATACACGTAATAAAGTTAAATTTATTTTCCTTTCGTATGTAATACTGAGACAGCCAAGCAGGTGAAATCCGGGCGAGATGAATTGAGGCCGATGGACTTAATAAAAAGCGTATTCGCCATTTCTAACAGGTTTCGTGCAGGTTCAGGGCACCCTTTGAGACCCCTGTATACAAGAACAAGGCAAGCGATACCGGTAATCCTCAGGATTGAGAAAGTTGGTCCGATGCTTAAGACCTTTAAGTAGTTGATCTGTAAAAGCTGTGAGGATTTGATCCTCAATATTTCCGTATACATAACATACGGTTATTATTAATAATAAATATTTGATTTACCAATGTAGGATATGGTTACCATTACCTACTACGCTACCTATGGTCAAATACACTACGTACATATATATACTAAAATACTTACCGCCAATATTAAGAATTATAACAAGGCTTGAGTATTCTAGATTATTCTCACAAAGAGAAAGTAAGCGATTAAAAATGAATTAATTTGATCTTGCGTAATATTCCAAACTCTCCATGATACACGCATAGATCGATCCATTTGTTACGATATAGTTATATAACAGTGACGTCATATTAATTTCTAAAATGCGTGTTTAAACTTGGACCAAAATTTTCATACGGGGCCGATTCGGCACACTGTTAATCCAGTTCTGCTGCTGGCGATAAGGGGGGAGCCTTCTCGCTTGTGCACAGCCAAAGTGACCGGCAGAATGGGCGCACAGCGCACGTTTCTTTGCCTCGTGTTGTTTTTACTCACGGCGTGGACCCACGCTGGCTCATCAAAATATATCTCTTACAAAAGTGGCGAAAAAAAAGTAGAACTTTTCGATGGAGTCACCATGCATGTGCCGATTGCCGACAGCTCGAACGAGACCGAAAATAAGTTGATCTCCTTTGAAATCGATACAACAAAAAGGACTGACGAAGGTGCGTAAAAATTAAATTGTTTATCTCAGAATAAATGCATTTAAACAAAAGAAGCTTCGTATCGTCTAGTACAAATGATGTAATTAAACTCTACATATAAATAGACTAGTCATCTTAATAAATTTAATGTTGAATATTCTATCTATTACGTTTGCGTAGTTCTCAAAGTTCGACGAGTTGAGTTTGATGAGGCTTGCAAATAGTTTTGATTTCTCAACTTAATCCTCTGAGTTTTGTTTAAAGTTTCCAGTATGAAATTAAATCAATGCATACAGGTTTAAGTAGGTACAGAAAATGTTGACAAAAAAAATGATGAACCTACATTTTGTAACATAACGTAGCCGGAAGTATACAATATATGTGAAAAACTTAAGTAAATGACCTGTTGTAAAAAGCCGTGGTAGCCTAGTGGTTTGACCTGTGGCCTCTCAAGCAGAGCGTCGTGGGTTCAAATCCCGGGCGCGCACCTCTGAGTTTTTCGGAATTTATGTGCGAAAATTACATTTGAAATTTGCCATGAGCTTTTCGGTGAAGGAAAACATCCTGAGGAAACCTTGCTCACATCTGCGAAGAAATTCAATGGTGTGTGTTAAGTTCCCAACCCGCACTGGGCGCGCGTGGGAACTATAGCCCAAACCCTCCACTACACGGAGGAGGCCTATGCCATGAGGCACGCCGAATTACGCGACAATTTAATAATAAAACAACAACAACAACAAAAAATGAAATTGTAGCGAATTCGGAATAAAAAGGCTATATTATTATTATGATATAGTCGTGTACAGAAGTGATATATGGGGCTTAAGTCATTTTTCTAATTTGGAACGTCAATTTACCTATTCGCACACATTACTCAAACGTACAACAGGTAATTTTCTTAAGTTTTTCACCCATACAGTTTACAGTGTTTTAGTAATAGATTTCTATAATTTTTTGTACCTTACTGTAGTTAGCCTAATCCTGAAATTATATTAAAGGCTCTCCCTTCCACCACTCGTCCCTGTTGAGTGCATCGATTGGTAGCCTTGATTGATATTGAATCATACAATCACACTTAACGAAATCAGGCATTTAATAATTTTATTGAGGTTGTTCTGAATACAGTACCTACTGGTACCAGTATCTACTTGGGTATACAACGTTATCCTACATAGCTGAAAATAAGCATTTGCCAGTTAAGTAATTAAGATGTGTGTGGTCTCACAATATTTTTTTGTTCTTAGTTTTCAGTTTACTCTGCTCTCAAAATATAGGTACAAAGTTTAGGCCTGTAGGTCTTGCCACCCTAGGCTCTGTCTACCCCGTAAGGGATACAGACGTGATATGTGTGTGTGTGTGTGTGTGTGTGTGTGTAAGTTTCCAGAATTTTGTTTACCTTTAAATTAAATTATTCTACAAAGTTGTCTGCCTATTAAATACTTGCCTATTAAACATTTCGCTCTCTTTATTTCTTTTTATTGCAGGTAAATATTGATCAAAACAAACAAAAACCTAACGTTTGGGGCATTGCAAATCCAAATATTTGATTTCAAATAGGTATTTTTAAAGCGTATAATAATAGTAATAATCTTAAAGGTATTAAACTGTCTTTTGCTGACCCTACATTTTATCGAATGTAGTACTTTCATTGCCATCCTTCCTACATACTCGTATACCAAATTTTAAATCAATCTCAAAATTTAATTTAAATTTGACAAAATTGGCCTAACCAAATATTATTATACTTAGGCAGGTAGGTAGGTAACATTGCAATGAACAAGTTTTTTGTCATTAATATGGACCCGCAAAGTAATGCCTGATTCAATGAATTACATACATTGCAAGCTAAACATGATAACCTTGTAAAATAGTGTAACGTGTCCAATTGACAACATGGCAACTGATTTAAACTGTTGATGATGTTACAAAGACCGATCGGCGCCGGTTAGTTTATATCAAGGGATCCAAAAATATCTATGGTTCGCGCATCTGCGTGTTGTTGAAAGTATGTAGTAGGTATTAAAGACAACACAATTATGTTGAATTTGCTCCTTTAAAAACAAACCACGATTTTGGCCATGTGAAAGTAGAGAAATTTCCGAACGTGTGAGCACGTAGGCACAAACAATCAGAGCAGCGAGGCACTGCTTCTGTCGCCACGCCAGCCGATAAGCATGATGAACACTCATTAAATCGACCGACCATCTAGAGCGAGGAAAGTGAATGCAACATGCCAACCATTCCTTAATTATCGCGATAATATGCAATTTAAACCACTTTTTTATTTTACTGTGCAATAAAACGCACATTAACGCTAACGTGAACGCTTACGGAAAAGTGAAAAAAATGTGTGTTTTAAAAAATTTAAAAATTTCGGCATCACTTTGTAGGCAATTAGTTAGTTCCAATGCATAAAATAATCGACTGAGACAGAGTCGCAGCTGTTGGTTAACTTTTCCGCGTTCGAGGAGTAAGAAGATGATTTGTTTCAATTACACGGCTTTGTTGTGAAACAGGCACTTATAATGAGTAAAAATCGGATGAAGGAGGAACTAAATATTTCCACATAAAATTGTTGCCATATAAATAATTTAATTAAAAAATGTACTAATTTCGTAGAAAGGGGCACTTTCATTAAATTTGAATTTTCTACTGTTACAAGTGGGAGTCTTGTACGAAGTACAATATACGGAGCTTGTTATTTTTGAACAACTTGCAAATCATTGTTCATTTTTATTCTAAATACGTAACTGGCGCTCCCTGGAAGTCTTTGAAGCTCAAACGTAGGTAAGCCGCAATCGTTAAATTTGGTAAACAAGATAATGAGGTCATTGGAATATAGGGAAAGGTTAAAGGGCATGCTTTGTCGTTACATAATTTACTACGTGGACACCCTACATCCCCCACCCACTCCATGTTTGCGCCAGGTTTAAAAAACGAAATAGAAGTCTGATTAGTCTAGATAGTCTGATGATTGATGTGAAGTTCTGATTTATTTATAAAATATCTTACACAATATTACAGTGTAACACTAAAGCACTGAGTAAGAAAAACATTAAAAAAAATAAACCGGTATAGAAAATAAAAAACACGTAAAAATTAACATTTAAATACATGACGATACATGTACGTCCATTGCCTCACAGAAACGCAGAACGCTGATGTTTTTGCGATCAAAAATGAACATTATTATTGCTTTCATAATTTTTATGACTCTTTTTGTAGTATATTGTACGATTCCAGCGTGTTTTCCGGGATGTCTCACAAATGACATCCGCCATCATCTGCTTTCATACACAACACTACCCATTACGATGAGTAAAATTGTAACAAAACAACAAGAAAGCTTCACGGCCGCGTGGGAATGTTTTCTATTCGCCTCAAAAATAAAAACATTGTGTTAACAATACACAAAATGTGTATGACGTCGCCAGCTTGTTTCGATGTTTTTGTCCACTGTTACGAAAAACACGCGATGGAGACTTAGTGGTGTAGCCTAACATGTCCATTTGTTTTTTGCAGGTCGCGGTAAACAAAAGAAGTTAATGGAGCGCATCTTGCCAATGTTCATAATGCCCTTCCTGATCCAGTCGACAATCGTCCCGATGTTCCTGAGCATGCTCAAATTCATGTTGTTCAAGTCAATGATGGTCGGCAAATTAGCGCTGTCCTTAATTCTGTTCAATGCGTTTAGAAATCATAATACGTTTAAGGGTAGGGATCGGCAAGTCGCGGATGTTCACTACGGCTACCATGGCAACATGGAGGAGTACGGCGCTTACGTTAATTAACGGAATGCCAAAGCAATAACTCTGTTATTACGCCCGACCCTCAAGCATACTTCTTATAAATAGCTTCGGAGCCCTTTTGCCGTGCTATGACAAAACACTATCTCGAGTTACAGTGTTTAGTGGTCTACATTAACAGTCGACTCATTTTATATTGAAAACCACCATAGCAACTTGGACTGTAACTACGAAAGCTTACTTAATTGTTATGAATAAACACTGCAACTCTAATAGATAGGTACACTGTAATACCAAACCCAACTCGCAGCACAAGCAAACTTACAGTATTTTGTCGTAATTATGTAACACGAAACGTAAAGCGATTGCGATGATTCAAACAAGTGTTTAAAAAACACTTACAGTCTGCAGAGGATTAAGAATTTAGGTAGTTTAAGGGTCCTTGCAAGTTTGTATGAAAGTCCTTGCTTTTTTGTACCTACTTGAGACATGGAAACTTGGAATACAATACATGATTTTTAATTTGTCCAGATTTCATTGAAATCGAAATAGCCACGGTTTTAGGAATATTTTATTGAATCAGGCGTTACTTTGCGGTGGTCCATTTCAACGAACAAAAAATTTACCTTGCTACTCTGCTACTCACGTGCATAAAAACATATATATTTCACACAGGCTTGGTTATCTTGCACGTGAGTAGCAAGCGTTTTTGTTCGTTGACGGTTTTAGGACCAAATTACTAAAAAAAACAGTTTATGGGTGAGGACCAAAAAGTTATACGATACATATACAGTGTTTTGTCATTAGCTCGGCAGTCTTGTCAAAATTATTTAATTGCTTATATACGGATCTTCAACCCAAATTAGGTATATACTTACCTAAGGATTTCAAGTACTATTTATACTGTTTTATGCTCAAATTTTATATATCTATTAAAAACGGGATAGGTACTAAACAAACATTTTCATACGGATATTAAGCCGTTAGAGAAATTTTGTAAGGGGTTGTAGATAAACGAAATGGTTAGATCGTAAATTGGCAAAGATTTAATTTAACTATGTATTGTGTTCCATTTTCATAGTCATGGCGAGCGGAATTTGATGTTTATACTATTGTTTACGATTTAGGTCAAAATTTTAATAAGTACATACTAGTTTAACGACGTAGATAAGATAAAGCTGTTGCAATCGTTAACGAGTATCTATTATTGTATTCTGAATAAGACTGTTACAAGCTCAAACTTAGCCCACTTTAAAAGTCTAATGCATTTCTTATGAAATAAGTATCTAGTTAAGACATACACACGCCTACATATAAGAAATATAACTACTAAGATTTTACGACATGTAGTACCCACATAACATCTTAGAGAAAATGTGACATTTGACTGTATTAAAATACATACTTTAATATAAGTAAAGCATAAACCTTGCTGCTTAATTGCGGTGACCTGATGCATCATTCTTACAATTATAATATTTGTCGTACATTGTTATGTAAAGGAGCTATAAGTGAGAAGCTTTAAAAATCTATGTCACTAATTATGTTTTAAGTATCTACTCTATAATATATTTAACTAACTGTTTAACTTCACAGAGCACTTTTGTTAAGTATTTTACATAAAGAGAATATGGACGGTTAACTTTATGCTGTACAAGTATTGCGATTTAATCCCTCAAAGTCAGCAACAGTATTTGTTAACAATTATGCACATTGTCACGTCGTAATTAATGTTTACAAATGGATAGTTAAAAGTAGCTACAACTGTACTTAGGTTCTTTTACAAGGCAATGTGCGGCTCTTATGATCGTATAATTTTAAATTGCTTGGTATATCGCGACACGACTTTCTAATAAGAACTGTCTACTGATGATAGTGATAGTAATTTTAACTACTTCTTAATTTATTCGGGAACTTGTGAGGTTCAGAGGCAAAATATTCTTAACATTCTTAAGTTGAAATTTATTTTTTTAATTTTTTCCTCTGGCCTGCAGAACTAAGCAAGGTCAAAGCCAAAAGTTTCCACTTTCTTCTTGTTGACCAAGGCCACGAAAGTTTTTAGTCTTTTTGTACGCTCATTGTAAAATCTGTAACAAAAAACGGAAGCAGTCGTGACGGCGGCATACTTTGTGTTTTTTCAAAATGGTCGTGGATTTCGATCATTGCGATTTGCTCTACTTGTCGTAGATATAATAAAGCTTTGTTGCAATTTTTGTACTTAGGTACGTAATTTATTTATGTGCGTGTTTGTTTGGAAATCAGTAATGGGTCCAAGCCTACCTACAACCAGGCTCAATAGTTTCACCTAGTTAATTAAACTTATGTATTACTTACTAAGTAATTACTCGTATTAAAGACTTAGACAACATTTGAAAATATGGATCAGTTCACGGAGAACTCTCGCATAGGCATGCTTAAAGATTTTTTTTTTTACGGTAAATCATATTTTGATGTATTTCTAGGCAGTTTAGCCATTGGTCAAGAGGTAACGCTATACATTAAGTTTGAATTGTCTCTCTATTTTCCTATAAAACAAATTTTATCGAAATCGTTAGTCGTTTGTGAGATCTCAAAACATACAGGCAACATATTTTTAATTTATATGACGTGTACATAAAATATTGTTCGTTTAATAGTATAGCAGCCTTAGATAATACCTAGATATTGAAAAAACTGGGCGGTGGCTGCGACTCATTATCATAAGGGAAAGTCCATTCTTCAATGTGACCACATGAAAAATTCACGATAGTCATTTTGCTATTAAAAAAAGCATTGTAAATAACTAGAATAAGTTTAATTTATTGCTATTTATTGAATCAATTCGTCAAGACAATAAAGGCGTGAGACACAAATTGCGCATTGGGTTTCAATTTACACTGTCTTAGACTAATATAATACATATGTATACCTATTCAAAAAATCCTGCTAAGTGCGAATCGGACTTGCGTACCTACTGGAGGTTCCGTGCAACTTTAAAAGCCAGGAAAATTTAAATTAATTATTCATAGCATTCAATCAGATGCAAAGCAATTTCTGCCAGACATTTTCATTTACTTAGGTTTTGAGGCCTTACCTACTTCTTGGAAAATATCTAATTTAATGTCAAAGTGAAGCACAACCTTTTGATGGCCACATGAAAAAAAAAACCTTAAAAAATTACTTTTAATCGAGTACGTATTATATTGCATAAAATTAAAATATATACGTTTACAATGTATAGGTACGTTAAAAATATATAATATTAATTGACATAAGTTTCAAACACACAAAGTTATAATATATAATGGTCAAAATACATATATAACTGTGCTATTGCATAACGGTTCCTAGTCATATTAGACAAATACATATTTTTATCTTCCATGCTGCTGGTCTGGGAGCAAATAAAGAATATAGAATGTACCAGTTGCTTCTCTACCAGCGCAGATAGTAAAAGCCCATCGAGGGAATGGGCGAAAATAATAGGAATCATGTTTTAGGCGATGAGGCTAGCAACCCATCACTATTTTGATTCCATTTTCCACTTATACGCCCACAATCTTGCTAAATGTGGCCTGTAGGTACCTGTTACCTAAGGCTCTGTCTACCCGGTAAAGGATAAATAATGTATACGTTCAAAATATATAAAATCATAAAATATAATGTATTAAAATATATTCATAATATTAATTGACAAAAAGTTAAAAGAAATAACAATCAAAATGTATAAAGTACGTTTTACATAATGATCGAAATACATATAATTAAAATACATAATTTCACAATGTATACCTTTAAAAAAATACAATCATAAGGGGTAGGTACATATTTAAATACATAAATTTTGAAATGCATAATGGGTTAATACACATAATGGTTCAAAATATATGTATAAACGTATAGCATGTTAATTTTATGCAATATGATACGTGTACCCCTTTTAATCGCATGAACTTAGAAATTTCTCTATTTTACGTTTGCAAGTAACCATAACCTTAAATAAGTGAGTACACCACACGTTTTTGTGAAATTGACAGACAGACACAGAGACAGAAACCCTAAAATGCGACAAAAAAGGTGAATGTTGTCCGTTAAAGGAAAATTAACCTCAAAATAGCCGTGAGCGAATAATAATAATATGTAGATTGATAATTGCTACAGTTAGGTAACATTTTTTGCCCTTTGATGTACACACAGCAAAGTTTTGCCGAGTGTACCTATCTGCCCACCTAAGATAATAAAATAATCAAAGTTAGACGAGGCTATAAAATCACTTAAGAACTTATACCTTTAAAAGTCGCAACAAAACTCTTGAAACAACTGGTGTCCCACCGAACTTTCGTTTTCGGTTTCGACGAGTCACGGCGTTAAATTGGAATAAGTATCGGTTTAGTTTCAGCTCCGGCAGAAATATTTCTGAAACTTTCGGCAGCAAATGGACATTTTATCTAATATTCAGTTCTTAGACCACTAACACGTAATTACAACAGAAATTGAACGAAAGTAAAAAAAATATTATAGGTACAGTCAAGGGCATAAATATGTGTGTATAATTGGTGTAATTTGTCCCAAGATATTTATTTATTTATTTATTTATTTATATATATATATATATATATAAATATATATATGTACGTTACCAAGACGTCAAACACATGTATACACCTTTATGCCATAAACAATAAGGCCGGTGACACATATTTGATATGATGGCTGTATCGATGTTTATGCCCTCGGCTGTACCTACTCGAAATAAGTTTCGGTTTCGGCTGAAACAGAAACCGAAATTCAGTTTCGGTTTCGATTAAAGACCCTTTTGAATTATGGTTTACGTAAGTACATATACATACATACATAAATCACGTCTTTCTCCCTAAGTAATTACATTATAAATACGGATATTATTGTACATTGTAAAATATGCGACGTAAACAATTATGAAGCATGTAAATTTTGCTATTTTGATGAATTCCACGGTACCACTTGACTACAATCGTCAACTAGCTGTTGTCTGCGTCTTCATCAGCGATAAATTCGTTTATCTCTCAGGTCCCTACTGCAATTTCCTAGAATAAAAAGTAACCTATTTTATTCCTCAACTAGCTTCTGCCCGCGACTTCATCCGCGTGGAATTAGATTTAAGAACTAATGCTGATAGTTTATTATTACGTTAGTACCGAAGTTACCGTCCGTGGTTTTTATAAAGTTTCACGTTTTTCCTTGGCCAGGAAGCGAGATTTTCTGTCCGCGAAGCGGGCGTAATATCCCAATTACGGCCAAGGGTGACGTAAAGTTACTTTCGCAAGTACGGAGTCTAAGTTTTCTCCTTTCTTCGTTTTTAAAACTATCATATTTTACGTATTTTACCTTCGATTTCTTTTCCGAACAAAGTTCATCATTAATATCGGGAATCATAAATTCAATATTCTGGACAATTATAAATACTCGATTTTACACAAATTATAAAGCTTTACGCGAAACAACGAAACGTAATAGTGAAAATTGATTATTTGACTTGCCGCCTTTTTTTACTAATGTCATTGAAACATGGTGTATTTTTCTAACCAGAACACCTAAAGCTATTGCAGACACAGATTAAAGCGTTGTAAAGAGTATTTTTTATTTATTTGGAGTTTAAAGTCTTAAATGCCACTCATTTCATGAATATTAGTGTGTTTACTGGTTTTTATTTTTATTTTATCTGTATGGAATGAGCCGCCATTTTTATTTCTTCGCGCATTGCGGGCATTAAGTTTTGTTCGCCCAGGTACGGTACGGACAAAGGCAATTTTTAATAATAAAACTTACTTACTGGGTAAAATTAGTCACGAATCGAAATACTTTTTTTTTAATAACAATGATACGTGGTAGCTAGTGAAGTTATTTAACTTACTTTTGTTTTTTTTTCATGTGAAAATATTTTATCATAATTTTTAGTAAGGTTTTGTTTACCCTTTGTTGCTAATTATTTTATTCACAAACTAACATTTGCGTTATAATTAAACAATTAACGTTACTTTGTTCATAAAAGTGAATAATACGTTGAAATTAAACTTTCAAGTACCTTTCGTTTTTAACCTGAAATAGTTTCGATATTCGCAAAACTAATTAATTGTTTTCAAACGTAAACGAAATGCTGGTGCCAAAATGTCTATAGCATGACACGTGCTTACCAGATGCACATAGTTTAGAATATGGACCTCAATCCGGTGCTATAAGAGTTAATTTAAAAGCAAGTTGAAACATTCATTGTGAGCGACAATAATTGCACTACACACTCGATTTAGGTAAGCATGACCTTTTGACGATTGACTTAATCAAAACATTGCCGTTTGGGAAAATAAACACGGCTACCAAGAAATTAATCGAATAAATAACACCAATGACCCCTAAAATTCATATATTCAAACCTCTCTAACAATAGGTATACCTACCAACAACTTGATTGCGAAAATGGTCCAAGCGGAATATTCATAGTCTAACTTCGAGCGCGTTGGCATTGGCATCTCATTGCGATATATACTGACTGGACTCTAATTTTCCTTACAATCACGTAACATTATTGCATAGTGGTTGCATAAAATCTGCCAGAAAGTACGAACACCTGACTGCCAGCAGTCGCGCCCGACTATGCGGGTATTAGACTTCTGCGACTCGGCGTTCCTTATCGAACGTTTTTGGTTCTAAGTAAGTACCTACGTACGTATTCATGGAGAGAATCAATGTGATAAAAATCCGTATAATCTTTGCTATATCTCAGTCCAACATATGATTCTTGACTGTGCGCGCGCTAAGCATGTTTGTTGTGAAAACAATTGAAAGTGTTATTGCAGAAACGTGACAGCAGTGCAAAAGAGGTAACCGCAAAGGTTGGTTTAATTTTGTTATTGCTTAATTTTCACTATAATTAGTTTAAGTTGGTTGACAACTGCGAGGTACCCATGGCTGGCCACAATATTTTATGGCTTGTGCCTAGCAGAGCGACCTGTGTTAGAAATTATGATAATGATTATGTATGATGGCTAGTTAATAAAAAAAGAAACATTTATTTTTTAACAACAACAATATGTAGGTATAGTCTATTTTCTAAAAATAGCCTGAGATATATCTAAGGATTGTGTAATGTAATGCGTTAACGTTGGGCACAAGTTTATAAACAGAAATATGAATTTTATCCAGATTGAGTAGGTACCTAGCAAATAAATTTACGGAATCTTATGTGGGAACATACATAAATACATACATAAATCACGTCTTTATCCCTTACGGGGTAAACAGAGTTTAAAGTAACAAGACTTAAAGGCCACGTTTGGCATGATTATGAGCGTATTAGGAAAGGGGAATCAAAACACACATTAGGGTGCTGGCTATGTTGCACTACGTTCTAAATATTTGATTTAAATTGTGTCTGTATCTGTTTTTTTCCCCAATAAAGAAAATAAAATAAAATAAAATAAAACACTGATAGGTTGCTAGCTACATCGCCAGTGGCGTAACAATAGGGTGGCAGGGCTAGCAAAATGCCAGGGGCCCCCGACCCAAGAGGGCCCCGGCCCAAGAGGCCGCGAGCTCAAAAATATTTAAATAAACCGAGTACAACGTGACGATTTTTAGTGATAGGGCCCCATCAAAAAAATTTGCCACGGGCCCCAGATGGTATAGTTACGCCACTGTACATCGCCTATAACGTGATTCCTAAAATTTTCGCACATTCCCTCGATGGGTTTTTCCATCTACGCGGAAAAGGAAGCAACTGGTACATCCCATGTTTTTTCTTTGCTCCTAGACCAGCATGGAAATTGGTGGGAACAACTTTGAACTACTCTGATATTTTATAAAGAATTTTCTATGTTTTTTGCGGTTTTTACTTTTGTATTATGTAGGTACATAGTAAAGTTCTGTAAAATATTTTCTGAATCAGACACCTAGGTATCGAATTTTTGTATTGGCACAACAATAAGAATAAAAACGAAAACAAAAACACGCGAAAACAATAAATAGAAACAATTGCCTCATTTCAATACTAAATTACCGGAAAATTTTAGTTGAACGGTCAAGCCTGAATGTTTTCAACTGATTATTAGATGCACTTTTTTGTGTTTTTGGAACAAGACTTAATATTAAGTTTTAAAATATACGAGGGCTGTTCAATAATTTATGAGAATGACAAGGATATTTTCATTTTATTTTTCGAAATCATCTTTTAGGAGTATTCACTTACTTCTTATATCTTTTTTCTAAATATAAAATTCGTAGTCTATTAAAATCTTTTTCTTGATCCCATAAAAACCGCGTACTGCAGCGATCACGGCATCGTCATCTTCAAATTTCTGCTCTCTGAGATGCTCTTTTAATCGTGGAAATAGAATGAAATGTCTAGAAGCGAGGTCTAATGAACACAAAGTGTGTTCTATCAATTCAAAGCCAAGACCTTTGATTTTAGCCATCGCCACACTTGACAGAAATTTTAAGATGATGACGCCTTGATGGTGCAGTACGGGTTTGTAAGTAGGTAAAGAAGTTTTTTTTTTAACAACGAATTAATTATTCAGAAAAAAGATATAGTAAGTGACTCCAAAGATGACTTTTCGAAAAAAAATTATAGTGAAAATTCATATATCTGCATCCTTGCCATTATCCATATTGCCAGATCCTTACTATTCTATTTCTATCCCTGGGTACTTCGTCGATTGTTGTTAGGTAAGTACATCATGTATGGCTGGTCCGATACCTACTTATACCTCCCGAACTAAAAACGACTGTTTGAAACTCTTTAATAACTGAACCTAAAAATCATAGCTAACAACTTTACTTCCAGATGATTTCACCTATTTGTCACTGGTCCGACTATTATAAAATAGTAAAAATCCTTATTGTACTTGGATGTTTAGCCTTTATAGAAGTACACGGGAATATGCCGAAACAAGTTTTTGAGGTAAGTTCCTATATTTATAATTTATGGAGCTCCTAGTGTACCTACCTAGTTAAAACTTGGAATTTCTTGTTAGCATAGAGATGAATGTGGAGGTATATACCTACCAGCTATCTACTTTCCTGAAAGCTTAATATTTAGAACACGGCTATCAGCAGTCTGTAATGTATGTACCTATAATCCACTAATAACCTGCGTACTGTATTCTGTTGATGAAAGGGAATTCATTGGTGAGCTTAACTTAACAAAAGCGTAATTATCCCAGCCAGTCGTACCTATATCGTAAAATTAACTACTAGTAAATGTTTTATGTATTAAAATAAATATAGGTATCGTGAACTAGTCACAAATAGGTACTAGCTACTAAGTTACGGTACTTGGATGAGAAAATTCACAATTAATAACATCAGACTACATTAACATAAAATATCGTATTATGCGAACGTTCTCTCCATCATGATAGGACAGAATAATTAACAAGTTTATAAATAGTAAGTACGACAAAAGATAAGTGCCAACGTATACCTTGTTGTTTCTTACCTTTTTGTTTCTGTCATTTTTATTGTACTAATTTGTAATCCTATTAATATTATAAATGTGAAAGTTTGTGAGTTTGGATGTTTGTTACTCTTTCACGCCAGAACGGCTTGACAGATCTGGATGAAATTTGGAACATAGCTAGATTATAGTCTGGAATAACACATAGCTACTTTTTATCCCGTAAAATTGCGTAATTCCTGCGGGATGGCGATAAACAAATTCTATGCAGACGAAGTTGCGGGCAACAGCTAGTGTTCAATAATGCATCTTTATATTGTATGGTATTGTACCTACCAATTCACATAATACTGATTACTTATTAATATAAGGTAGGTATTTAGTCTTCATATTATAGTGTACTAGAACTAGAGCTTAGTTGACTCAAGTGTCTTGTTATCGAAGACACCTGACACCGTCCCGCGAACTGCTAGCGAACAGGCTAAAGTTATGATTGCCTCCCAAGTGCAGCGATCAGTAAACTTCACGGATATGGTTCTACGTAAAAGTACGTCACTGGTATCGTGGTCACGAGAAGACGATGTGACAAATGAGTCTCCCCCAAAGACTAATTAATTCCCTTGCAAAATTTCGGGATTTGTAAAATTATCAAAAGCAAAGTTAAGCGGCCAATATAGAAAATAGTCCAAGGCCAACTTCTACAAGTCGAGTGCCTACCTAACCTACACGTGACTATGACTACTTTATTAAACCGAACAATTTGATTTTCTAGTTAGGTAGGCAAGTTATGGTGGTATGTTGTAAGCATGTAACACTTTCAGTAAAAGATCTTACTCATATTTCTTTCAGAATGTCAACTACAGATTACCTAGGCACGTAGTACCAACTAATTATAAATTGCAGTTGTGGCCAAATGTCACAAATAAAACCTTCCATGGCACCGTTGAGATTCGCCTTGACGTCTTAGAATCAGCTCGCAACGTGACTTTACACATTAATAAACTTGCAATACATGCAATCAGCTTGCAGGACTGTGTTTCAAGGAAAATAACGGTCACATCGGAAATTTTTACTGACAAGAGAGAACTTTTAATTGTTAAGACACACAATGAAATTCCTAGTGGACTTTACTCTTTGAAATTAGACTTCTCGGGATCGCTTGATGGAATAGTCGGGCTTTATGCAAGCTCCTTAAAAAACGGAAGGTAAGTTTATCACCAATTATTCTGGACCGGTACAACTTAGGGATCTTCAAAAAACGAGCCTATTCTTTTCTTAAAGGGCCGTCAACACACTCAACTCCTTTTGTTATAAATTATGACTGTCTATGAGCGGCGGTGCTTTCCATCAATTGACCCGCACGCTCGTTTGTCTGTCAATTAGGTAACTAGTTATGTATAAGAAAAATCGACAATTATTTAACATTTTTATTCAATAAAAGTAGGCATACAATAATGGAACAAATCATAAAGAAAACCTAAAGAACAATAAGTACTTAAGTACTTTCCTATGTAAGTAATGAATAAACTGGGTCACCTAAATGAGTCATTTATAATTCGAGGCGTGAAGTGTTGAATTTTCTTCAGTGTTTTATTTAGTTAGTAGTTCATCCCAAAATTTGCGTCAGGGATTGCAGCGAAGCAAAAGTTGCGTCAACATTTTTAAGAGAGATTATTTACCGGCCTTTTTCAACAAAAACCTGTTCGAGGCTTTTAAATAAATGCTTTGAAGTTGGTAAAGCATTTGTGTATTATTTTATTAAAAAATACAACCCCCTACTGTCAGTGTCAATTCATATTATACAATGACAGTTGACACTGACAGTCGAGGTCAAAAACTTAAATGTCACTGTTATTATAATTAAACCAAAACTCAGTGTTTGTTTTCTCAAAATTCTCAGTAACAAGTAATAAAAATTATTTCTATAGTCTTCTGCCTAGTCAAGTACTGTTTAATAATGGGTCCGCCTTTAAACGTGACGCTTTTTGAAAGGCTATCGTCGTTAGTTCGCCCGGTGAACTACAAACTAATATTACGACCGAATTTAGACACTGGTGTTTTCTCCGGGAACGTTAAGATAAATATTGTATTAAAGCAAGAAAAAAACTTCGTCAATCTACACTCGAAACTTTTAGACATAAGTAAAGTACAGGTATTTAGAGGTGATAGAGAGATACCGGTGTACAAGTACATGGAAGTTAAGCAACTTGAGCAAATTCTGATCGAATTCAATGAACCTCTGAGCCCTGGTAGTTATCAAATTGATATAGATTTTAGTGGGAATTTAAAGAAGAAAATAGTTGGCTTATATTCATCAAACTTGAAGAACAATAAGTATGTATCACACAGTATTATTATAACTTGTCAGATGCAAATAAGATCAATAGATACAATATGATTCCTTAAAAATAATGAAATATTCTTATCTTTTATTCCAGAACAATGGTCGCCAGTAAATTCCAACCAACATATGCTCGGCAAGCATTCCCGTGTTTTGATGAACCGGATTTTAAGGCAACATATGATATAACTCTTGTCAAACCACAGAACTATGTGGCACTTTCCAACATGAATGTAAGATTATTATCAGGTTGAAATCTGTTAGTATAGCTTTATTTATTCAGCTCTTGCTATTATAAAGAATACAGTGTCAGTAATATATGAAAAACATTTTTGACTTTTTTCATTTCATTCGGTGAAGGAAAAAATTGTGAGGAAACTGGCACACATCTGTGAAGCTATTCAATGGTGTATGTGAAGCTCCCAATCCGCACTGGGCCCGCGTGGGAACTATAGCCCAAGCCCTCTCATTGTGAGAGGAGGCCTGTGCCCAGCAGTGGGACGTATATAAGCTGGAGATGATGATTTCATGTTTATAGTGTTATTGTGTTAATGTCTGTTTATTGTCACCCTTTAAAAACTATAAATTACTAATCAACCAATTTTATTTTGTACTGGGGCCATCCACGCCTGCGTCATAGCCTGCTCAAATACATTGTAAAGCATAGTCTGTTAACAAAATTGCCATATCTATGATCAATAATACAAACAACTACAAATACGAATGTTTGTGCCCAAGTCATGGATGTTGTATGTATTTAAGTATGTATTTATCTACATTATATAAGTATGTTTATCTGTTGCCTGGTACCCATAGTACAAGCTTTGCTTAGTTTGGGGCTGGGTCAATTGGTGTAATTTGTCCAAAGATATTTATTTTATTTATAACTGGATTGCAGACTAAGACCTCCATACAAATTTAAAGTTTTACAACATGCAAACTGGTAAATAGTATCACCACCCACAAAGGCTTGCAACACCAGAGGATGGGAGATGTGTTGCCAGCTTGAATGCTAAGATAGAATACCTCGTATGCCAGTAATTTCATTGACTATCTTACTCTCTTTGAAAGGAGAAGAAAATGGGTGATGCAGTATATTTTTGTGTTTTCCAGGAAATATCCAAAACTCTGGACAATGAGACGGCAACCGAAGCAGTTACATTCGCAACAAGTGTGCCAATGTCTACTTATTTAGCCTGTTTCGTGATATGCGATTTTGATTTCAAAGAAACTGAAATAAACGCCAATGGCATAGGAAACAACTTTAAACTGAGGTCATTTGCCCAGAAAGATGAAACTCACAAAATTGATTTTGCACAAGACATTGGCAAAAGAGCCACTGAATTTTATATAAGCTATTATGAAGTGCCATTTCCTCTTCCAAAACTGGGTAAGTTTAGTAAATTTATTGATAATAATTATTTTTTGTATTGAATCTATACTAATATTATAAAGAGGAAAAATTTGATTGTTTGTTTGTCTGTTTGTTTGCATTGAATAGGCTCTAAAACTACTGGACCGATTTTAAAAATTCTTTTGCCGTTAGAAAGCTACATTATCACTGAGTGACAGGCTACTTTTTACCGCGGGAAAATACCTATTCCTACGGGAAAATTAATTTATCGCGGGCGAAGCTGCGGACGGAAGGCTAGTATCTAATAAAATAGTTGGAACATTCTCCATCAGATGTATTGAATGTGTTGAAGCCTTATCAGTAAGTTGGCCTCTCCTTTAAATCTCAAGTCTACATACACAGATAAAATTGTCTTATTTATACCTATTACTTTGTGTAATGTAGTATAGAACAAAATAATTATGAATAAGTATACCTAATATTTATTTAGAAGTGTTTGAAGAGTTATAGCATACATAACACATGGAGAAATATCAGCTGATGCCACATTTTATTAGTTTGCTTAAATTGTACATAACTACCGTCCATGTGGACTAAAATGATGATTATTTATGTACTAATAAAAACAAATTTTGCACATGAGTTAAAAAAATCAAACATTGTTTTAAAAAATACATTTTTTTTAGATATGATAGCAATCCCGGATTATGTGTCTGGAGCAACTGAACATTGGGGCCTGATCACATACAGAGAAACCTCTTTTCTGGTTGATGAGGCCACTGCGTCTGCTCAAAACAAGATCAGTGTTGCTAACACAATTGCACATGAGCTGGCTCACATGTGGTTTGGAAATTTAGGTATGTACTTTGTACTTTAATTATTTCACACAATATGTACACTTGAGTTAAATCATTCAATACAATAGACAATAACTAAGAGTGCTTCAGCTGCGTGATCGATTGCTTTGCTAGT
The DNA here is from genome assembly GCA_949127965.1 of Pandemis corylana. Taxonomy (NCBI): domain Eukaryota; kingdom Metazoa; phylum Arthropoda; class Insecta; order Lepidoptera; family Tortricidae; genus Pandemis; species Pandemis corylana. The sequence continues at coordinate 5,462,612 of OX421858.1, read as the reverse complement.
AGTAGGTATAAAGTATATAGTTTTTATGATGACTGGCTGGATGTTATCTTAGCTGTTAGTGACCCTGACTATGAAGCTAGAGGATCCTGTTGTGATTCCTGATGTGAATGAACAGTTTTTACGGCGTTTCTTTTGGAGACAGAGAGAGTACCCATATTGGGTTTATTCAAAGTTGTTGCACATTGTCCTTCTGTTGTAGTAATAATCGTGGGAGGTTATTTATGTTTGATCCAAGTGGTTGAAATGCTCGAATATTCACCCTATCATGGATACTGTGTATTTAAGTAGGTACTAGGTATGGTATTTATCTAAGTATATTATATACCTAAACGTTAACATGTAATAGCCTATTACCGACATATATCTCAGTCTGGGACTAGATGAATTGGTGTAAATTGTTCCATTATGTTTATTATTTATTTATTATTCTAGTAACAATGAAATGGTGGGATGAAGTTTGGCTGAATGAAGGTTTTGCTTCATACATGCAAGTAAAGTCTCTAAATGCCATTGAACCATCTTGGACTATGGTAAGTTTAAATATTTGAAAAAATAAACCAGATTTGTATAAGGATTTTATGTAATTTTTGCACTTTCAACATGAAACTACCGTGAGACTTAATCATTATTACACATAAACGGATAACTCACGTATAAAAACTGGCAACAGCTGCCACGCGCGCTGCTGCGCGCAGTGTTCGTGTCGCTGCCGCCGGGGCGAGCGCTCTTGGAAAAAGGACTACGAAATAGTCCGAAACATGTCGAGCATCACTCGACTTTTTATACGTGAGTTATCCGTTTATTTGTATTAATAATTTTTGCACATTTATTACGTAAACTAACACCCTTGGCTACGGTTTTTTGACGTTAACTTTGTATAGGATAGGTACGTAGATAGCAAGCGAGTCGCTATAGCATCCCAAATGGTTAGAGCCCTTACTCACTAAGAGTGTTGTCTAATAATTATTTTCACTATTTTAGCTAGATCAGTTTCTGGTGAAAACACTACATTCGGTTCTGTTGACGGATGCAAAACTATCCAGCCACCCCATCGTGCAAACTGTCAACACACCTGACCAAATCACAGCGATATTTGACGTTATTTCATACAATAAGGTAAACATAATCACAGATGCAGAATTCGTTGAGCTAATGAAGACTTGTAAATTACCATATTACTGTTACAGGGTGCTTCAATATTGAGAATGTTGGAAGGTTTCACTGGCGAGGAGAATTTCAGAAAAGGAGTTTCAGATTACTTGAAAAAACATAAGTTTGGTAACACCATTACACAGGACCTGCTCGCCTCTCTGGAGCCGCATTTTAAAGTGGAAAATCCACAGTTGAATCTTACGTAAGTATAGTATAGCATAAATGTGTATATCTTTTTATTATGATCATTATTATAAAACAATGTCGCTCCACATCGTATGTTAATACGTACACATAGATATTTTAAACTATGCAACGTATTTCAATGCGGTTTTTATCAGTGGATAGAATGATGCGAGAGAAAAGTTTATATGTCAAGGTCAATGACCTGTGCGAAGCCAGGACGGGTAAGTAGTTTGTTTAAAAAGGATTGAAAATGTTGTGTTTTTACAGATACATTATGGATACATGGACGAAGCAGATGGGATATCCTCTACTGACTGTGACAAAGGAAGGGAGCACATATAAAATTACGCAGGCGCGGTTTCTCTTGGACCCAAACGCTGTTTCAGCTAAAGACTCCGATTACGAGTAAAATAATAATTTCACTAGCGAGATAATGTTCTTATTCGTTTAAAATTAAACCACTGCATGATAGAACTGAACAGACTTCCGTAGTAGGTACTTAGTAATGTTTAGGATTCAGATCTGAATACAAATTTACTGTTTATTCTTCTAGCTATCGCTGGTTCGTGCCTATCACGTACAAAACAAGCAAAGGCGTAAATGAAAAGATCATTTGGTTTGATGATAAAGTAGATAGTGGTAAGTAAATGGTTAATTTTAAATCGTCATGATTATTAATGGGAACTAAAAATATGATTTTCGAATCGGTAGACAAATTGAGCAAGACCCCAGTAGCCGCACTGCGGACTACTTTAAGGAAATAGTCTCAGTTATTCACTTGGCGGACTACAAAAGGGTATCAGTAGTTCACATTTTTATATTTGACACAACTTTGTTAAATTAAGTATTAAGAAGGAACAGGGGCTTATTTACAAAGTTAAGTACAATTAACCAGAGAACGCAGTTTTTATGCAACGTCCTTGGGATAGAACATCATATTTTATTGACTTTTCCAGCTATGATTTAATTAGACAAAATTATAATTTGGTCGGTCAAATTATATTACATTAGGACAACAGCAAATTCGACCACTCGATATAAACCACTCGCCATATCTAATTGGAAGTCTGATACAATGTCTCAATAGAATCTGATAAATGTAACCCCCAAGCAAGACGAAGTAATAATATAAAAACAAACTTTTTATTACAGTAACAATATCAGAAGAAGGCGTCAGATGGCTCAAGATAAATAACAATCAAGTTGGTTATTACCGTGTGAACTATCCGCAGGCAATGTGGGAGAGCTTAATTGAACAGCTGAAGTCAAAATCGGATCAGGTATTCAATTCAATTTTTGGACCACCTGCTGCGACCCTAGCGCCATCTAGTCATACGCTCTAGTATCTAGCTTGCCCCAGCGACCTCACAATGATTTATTTATTTATTTTATTTATTTTAGTCCGTAAAAAATTACAGCATTACAGTCGAAACCAATGCGCTATAAAATTAAAAAAATAAATGTTATTTGGTGTTATTTTTGTTATGATCTATGGCTTCCAAATATCTTTTTTCGGAATTTAGGCCATTTCTCTATTGTGATCTCTCACGTCGCACCTAATGATGGCCTCATCGAGGATCAATAATTCCGCCTCCATCGAGATGGCATGAGACACTGCCAGTCGACTTTTTGCCGACGGTAAATTTGTCTGTCTCCAGTAGAATACACAAACAATCTAAGACATCATTACAGCTGACAATATCGGACCGGGCTCACTTGCTGAACGACGTGTTCGCGCTCGCAGAGGCGGGCGTGGCGCCGTACGAGCTGGCGCTCAACCTCACCACGTACCTGGCGGTCGAAGAGCACTACGTGCCGTGGACCACCGCCGCCTCCATACTCAACGGGCTTTCCGATAGGCTGTCCGACTCAACAAATGAAAAGATGCAAGTAAGTCGGCACTCTAGAAAAAAATCCAACGACTACTGTTGTTTTTTTTAAACTCTGAATTAGCTCTTTTCTAGAAATGCGTGACGACATGCTACAAAACAGCAATGACTAAATGGGCATGATTTCTACTTTAATAGACTTTGTGTAAAATGAATGTTTTGATTATGTTTTAGAAATACATCCAGCGTCTCGTGTCAAGTATTTATGCAAAGCAAGACTGGGAGATGACCAATTTGGGTGTGATTGACCGGTAAACCGCTTTAATTTGGCCACATCTCTTTAATACGCTAGTTGCATTATCATATACCTACCTACGTTTAAAAAGTTCCTCAGCAAACCTATACCTATACTACCTAAACCTACCTATACCTTGTACGATAGAGATGCATTAAGAAGAGATTTCCCGAAGTTCCCGCGACAGCAAACTAGTTTATACATTTTTCACCAACGCAAGCGAAGTTTCTTTTTATGGTGAGGTCGCTTTAAGCTAGGTATTCGTACGTTAAAATAATTATACGACGATAGGTAGGCCTAGTGGTTAGTGACCTTAACTACGAAGCTAAAGGTCCCGGGTTCTAATTCTAATCCCGGTATACACTTGCATGATAAATATTAATATTTTTACCTCAGTCATGGATTTTATTTATATTTAAGTACCTATGTATTTAACTATAAAAGTATCTATGATCCGTTGTCTAATGCCAATAGTACAAGCTTTGCTTACTTTGGGACTAGGTCAAGTCTAAACTGTCCCATGATATATATATTTTTAAATAAATACAAACTAACACCTTCGCGTGTTACAGTCTTCTTCGCGCAAGGATTCTATCGCTAGGAACCCGTGCGGGGCTACCAGCAGCGGAAGAAAGAGTCCGTAGCATTTTTATGGGATGGCTTAACAGCCACGGCACTGGCCAGGTCAAACCTGTCGACACGGATCTACGAGATATAGTCTATTTCTACGGTAAGTTTAAAATATACGCTCGCTTACGATTGTCTATTACATTGGAATAGGAACTGACATTACGGCACCGTCGGCCAAATAAATAGTCTATCACTTTTCTTCCAACTTCCTATCAAATGAAAATGTCGATAAACTCGAACTTTCCAGTTGACAGCCACGTCTTATCGACATTATATCTTTTTTTATTTTTATTTTTATTTCTATCTATCTATCTATGCATCTAATCTGTCTATCTATCTCATCTAATATCTTTAAACGAGCAATTTTTGTATATTTTAAATCTATGTTGTAGTAACTTAGGTTGTTGCCCGCGACTCCCTCCGCGTAGAATTCGTTTATCGGTATACCGGGGGAACTGAAACTCTAACAAATTCCAACTAGAACGGTTCCGCGGTTTAAGCGTGAAATGGTAACAGAAACATTTTCGCATTCATAATATTAGCACGGATAGGTGATTCTGCACGGACGGAGTCGCGAGCAACAGCTAGTATATTACGTGTTTTTTTGCTTTTCTAATTTTTGTACAACGTATTCGCCAGGTATGAAATACGCGACGCAGTCAGAGTGGGATAAACTGTGGCAGATATACAAGAACGAAGGCGATGTGCAAGAGCAAGCGAAACTAAGGAACGCCCTGGCGGCACCGCGAAACACGGAAATACTCCGAAAGTAAGGATAAATAAAAAAAATCGTTTTTAGTAGGTATAATACAAGCTTTTTTACTGTATTTATTTACATTGCCATCCACATGTAGGTACCTATGCCAAATTTCAAGTCAATCGAACCAACCGCTCAAGAGTTCCCTCTTACGGAGACTGTCCTGGCTGTACCACCATCTCACTACTAAGACCATTCCACTAACAGTCTATATAGAGCTTCGAGCAGCCTAGTCAATATGGAGCCCCGGCGTAGATTAATTGTCTATAATAAACGCAAATGCCCATATTTATTATATATACAGGGTGTTAGGTCTAATTTATTTATTTTTATTTATTTATTTATTTATTTTCGGAGATCAAACAGCTATACATTACAGAGTGAGTGAGTTATAGTAGTAACATTAAAGCCAATTATAGGCTCTCACAACTAGAGTGACTAGAGTCTCACAAAAATGAGTGGATAATCCTTGAACTGTCGATAGAGGGCAGTTAGGACGTTATAATAAAGCTATAATAGGTTTAGTAAAAGTTGCACGGTTTCCGAGATATTCGGACTTTTAGGTTTTTTTCGAAATTGAACACCCTTGTTCAATGTTTTGATCATGGCACCATTTTAAGCTAACTTTTTCAATTTTTTATTTTTGCTCAATATTCTTGAGCACTTGTGTTTTCGATTATAAGATTATTTAAAAAAAATCGCAAACTTAATTTTTGCTTTTTCAATCGTACCTACGTTGATCGAATTTTCAGCTCTCATGATGAAAAAAAATACACTACCGCCTAGTTGTCAATAAGCTTAAAAACATGCCGATTTATTGACTTATTTATTAATAATTTATTAATTTATTATTATTTATTAATTTATTATTTATTTATTAATTTATTATTTATTTATTATTTATTTATTTATTTAAAAATAGTAATTACCTTTTGAATTTAAATTCAAAATCCCAAAATAATAATAAAAAACGCTCACTTACATTTTTCCCGATTTACTTTTTGTATCACGCACGAGCGTAGAATTCAAAACTTTTTGTTGAAAAAATAACATTACTGGCCGCTTATTTAAATGCAAATCGCATTTAAATCATTCTAAATTTAAAAAAACACGCTGACTGCCTTTTGATATTTTTTTCGACTTCGATTTTGAATTTCGCTATTATTGCATAATGAATGGTGAAATTGTGCCTTGGCACTCACCTGACTCACCATAAATGTAACTTTTAATTTTTTTATTATTTTTGCTCAATATTCTTGAGTACTTGTGTTTTCAGATAGGCATTACCATTTTTGTGAAACTACATTGGATTATTTAAAAAAAAATCGCAAACGTAATTTTTGCTTTTTCAATCGTACATTGATCGAATTTTCAGCTCTCATGATGAAAAAAAATACACTACCGTCCAGTTGCCAATAAGCAATAATGCATTTGGGCATATTCTATCGGTGTGTATTATGTTCGAAGCAGTATTAAACTAAAAAAACTTCAACACAACAATCTAAACGCACAATTCACATCGCAGGCGGATTGTAGTGAGCCGCCGTATTACACTTCGGCTAACCATTTTGAATGGTAGGGCCGTTTTGCAATGCGGCGGTTCAACGATTAGCCAAAAAGGCATTCTTCAATAAGGCGACCTACGTTTAGCCGCATCGTACTACTATCACCAAACAAGAAATAAAGATGGATTTTTTAGTGGATAGATTAGGTTAAGTTAGAATTGCGTCAGGGCCGAAGGCCTGAACTGAGCGGAAATAGGAGCGAAGCGAAGCAATACGACCAAAACGGCTAGGCATTTTGTAATATGATTACCTACATACACCTGCGACATATACATGAAGGTTTTCCAATGGTGTAAAATCACTTTCAGATACTTGAGCCTCGCGTGGGATGAGAACAACATTCGTAGCCAGGACTATTTGACAGTGTTAGCGGCGATAAGTAACAACCCGTCGGGCTCGGCTCTCGTGTGGGACCACCTGCGCGCGAGCTGGCCTCAACTGGTCGGCCGATTCACCCTCAACAGCCGGATTCTGGGGGCAACTGTGCAGACCATCACCGGCATGTTTGACACCGAAGAAAGGCTCAAAGAGGTAAGTTTAGGGTTGTCATTTCATTCATACTTATTATTTTGTGTTTGATAAAAACCTTGGACAAGGTCCGTCGGGATCGCCTACCGCTATCTCACTTCTAACTTACCGCCAAGCAGCAGTGATTGGAGAGTAAGACAGCCGGTGGAATTAATGGTAATTAAGGTACTTATTCCATCCTAGTTGTCTAGGCTGGCAACGCATCTGCAATCCCCTAGTTTTGCGGGTGTCCGTCCATGGGTGGTGATGTTCGCTTACCATCAGGTTACAGTACCTTTTCGCTGTCATTGACTTGATATATGAAGTCAGTACACGTAGTATAAAATGCACCTTCGTTTGACAATATAAAGTTGACAATTGCAAGTGACACTATAGCTGTTTGGCGGTAAACAAGTTAAAAAAATGAAAAAAATTAGCGAAACTGTCGGGTTAAAAGACTATACGAGTAGACAGGAGTATTTTCAGCTACATCTACAAGTACTAGTTTTCCTTTTTAAATAGTGCTTATGAATTTATTTACACTAAGCGTCTTTTTAGCCGTGATAAAGTTAACTATTTTTTTTTTAATTTTCAAAGGATTCTAGAGCTTTAGAAAACAACTTAGTTATTTCTCCCTCTTATATGTTAACTCTTTTTTGTCATGGTAGACAGGTAAATGCTTAATAACACAATACGCGCATTCTCAATGTAATTCAGATTATAATTGATGTTGTTTGTTATGCAGATGGAGTCGTTCTTCCAGCAGCACGCGGAGGCGGGCGCGGGCGCGGGGGCGCGCGCGCGTGCGCTGGAGACCGTGCGCAACAACATCGCGTGGACCGCGACGCGCGCGCCGCAGCTCGCCGCCTGGCTCAACGCCTCGCATCTGCTCGTCTAGCAATCAATCAGACGCCATTCTCGCTCAGTGTGTACGCTTGTCTTGTGACCGTGTTGTCTGAGATCCTGGCACTCTAGCGTGTATCGCGGAAATAATGCGTCCGTCCCTTACGCACACACTTACTGGTTAGAAGGGGATAGAGGCTTTATGTTCGCGGTCAAACGTAGCGTGCTAGGGCTCTTGCGCATATTGGGGTGTTGATGGTTTGTTTAATTATGTTCTTTTGGAAAAAAATAAATACTTGAATGAAATCTTGACTTTGACTTGAGCGTTATAATTAGATACTTTATTTTTTCAGTTGAGATCGGTACGAAATCTGGTGTGAAATGCTGGTCCTGGAAATAAAAAGTTAACACTGTACTAAACTTGTCTAGTTAACCCCGTTTGTCACTTTTCTGCAGCGAATTCGTTTGACGTGACCCTGCGGGACCCATGCTTTGCTTCTATGAGCGTTACCTGTTGCTATCCTGTGTGAACTGCCAGTTTTCCAAGTGGAAAGTAGCCTATTTGTGTCCTCTATGTTCAATCTATAACTTTACCAAATTTCATCAAGATTGGTGCAATAGTTTTGCTGTGATGAGGTAACAAGCAAAAAGACAGAGCCAGAGTTAATTGAATTTTATTAGTATGTTTTAACGTCGGCCGTCGGTCAGCCCAACCCGAGGTTGACGACGAGTAAGTTCGTAACTTAACTTGAGTTACAACGGTTATTTATTTACGTGCAGTATTTCAGACAAGTACAAAATGTAAATTGTAACTTTTACCTTCGCGGAAATTACTATTGGCAGCGCCTTGAAGTGTTTACCTGAGGCTCGGTGCCTTCAAACCAACTCTCCTGGCCATAGGTCATTGTTTTTTTCTGATCTCTGCAAGAACGGATACTTTACGAACTTTGTTAAAAAAATATTTTTTCCATTTCTTTGTACTGGTCTACCGGTGTCGAACACAGTCCCTTGTAAAGTACGAGTAGAACTTGACTTAGATTATTAGACTAATTTAAATGAAATACTTAGAGATGTACATTGTACCAATCTCTATCTCTAGGTAAAAACAATAATTATAAGGTTAAGAAAATTATTTACATTTACACATAGGCACCTACCTAGTTATAGTGTAACTTGGTAATTGATAATCGAGATAAGTACTTATACAAAAGCATTGTTATGTCTTATTTTGAAGAATACATAATATTGTTCACCGATTACGGCTTGCACGAAATTATTTTTACATAGGTAACCGTTACAATAACCAATTATACATAAAATCACACCACAAAACATAAAATTTCAATACGATATCGTAATAAATAGCCGCTGCAGTAATAAAAGTGCGTAAGCAATTTCATAGTTGCGATACCCATCGGGTGTCCACATTCGCAGTCTGACTTTAAAGGCGCTTTAAATTTAAATTACGTTGCCCAGGGGGAACCAGAAGGCAGTAAACCTGACCTGAAGCAGTCTTACTCAACTACGCTTGCTAATAGTAGGTACCTAATATTTTTTCTTCTTTATTACTGAAATCGCGCTAAGTCATAAAAGTAAGTAGAAGTTTCGCAAAAAAAAATTGAATTTCAAAAGTTTTTTTTATATTATAAACCAACGAATCAATATTCTATTAAATCTTGTTATCTATTTTTCGATAAAAGCATTTAAACATAGGTATATAAACCAAGAAAATCATCCAAAATTTCAGGGCTTTTCTATTATTTCTTCATAGAGTGAAGTTTAATGCATCGTGTTTTGAACCAATGAGTAGGTATGTGATCAAATACTTTTGTTACTTTAAACTAACATATTTTTACCCTATCGAACAGAAGAAAATTTGAATGTAACTATGTATACAGTTGAACTAAAATATTGTTGATTTCAGATAAATTCTTGTTTTGATAGTAATTCTAAACATTTATTTTCAGATGAACATACCGCTTTTTCATTTGAACAGGAGTCACAAATTGTTAAATTTACTACTAACATTAGGATTGTTTAGTTTCCATCAAGCGCATAAAATTATATTACGGCAGCAAGAAGAGGTAAGTTTTGTTCGTATGATACTTACAGACAGACAACGAGGTAGGTACATATCGAATTTATTAAACCTTTTCCTATCAAATATTATTTAATATATTCCCTTAGTTCTGCAGAATCTACAAATCGACACCTCCTAAGTATACTGAGGCAACTGCAAAATCTTGATTTTACAGGAGAGCCGTGCAAAGGTAAAATCATTTGTAACTTTTTTATCTGTAAAGTAAATTCCATAAAACTTTGGATTCGCTGGAACAAAAGTATCTCTTTTTAGACTACATATATGGAATTCTGAAATTAATGTTAGTTTTTGAGAAAATGGTAGATACACTAGTGTACGCGTATTTTACGTGTTCTGACTTGTGGTATACTGAGGCAACTACCCCTTGATCCAGTATACACCGTACTAAGTTAATTGTTATTTTTTTCTATTTTTCATTTAATAATTAGATAAATATGTTACATAAATCCATACTGTTTAAAAATAAATACTTAGCTCATGCTCAAATGCCCTTTATCATTATTTGGTCGACATATTAGTCACTTGCACCAGTATACGCTTAAATTAAGGTCGCTTACACCTGTATACTGTTAAACATATTTAATGTTTTGCTGTTTAAAACAAGAAATTATATATATTTTTTTATTAATGATAATAGAAAAAAGTTTTTTTTTTAATGAACAAACGTAAATTTCAAATAAAATCTGTTTCTATTATGTTCGTAAATCTTTTAATCATAGTTCCATCATTCCTAAAAGTAACTTATTCAACAACCACAGTTTGAGCAATATTCGTTTTAGTTTAAAAATCAACATTAATCTATCCAAAATACTCCTCTTTTCTTAATTATTGAGACTGTACTATTAAGTACTTATAAAAAATATAAAAACTTAAGTCGCTTCTTCTAAAGGTTCGATTTATCATTAGCAAGGATTCATTCCTTATTTTTAACGCCTTAGTAGGATTTATCATTGCACCTTTATTCATAACTTCTAAAATTAAAAAATATTTATTTAAAAATTACAATATGAGGGATTACTAATGTTTGGCAAAGAATGTTCCCTAAAGCATCACATCGCAAATTTTGTTTCCCACATTTTTATTTGGCAAAAATTCAATTGTCAAAACTACTTATCGCAATATTACAGTTATTATCGCAGAATATTTATCATTTAATATCAAAATCACAATTACGAGTAAGTGCCTTTATTCCGAATTGACAAGGTACTATTTCCTTTAGTCATCGTTTTTTGTGATCAATCTGTTGTAAAATTCAGTGTGTTGCGATGGTATTATATTATACCACAATTGTGGAGGGCAAAACCGTAACCGGATTGTATTTCTCATGTACATGTATGTACGCTTGTTGGAAGTACATAACAATGACCTCATAATTGGCTTAAGAAACATTAAAGTAGCGTACCACGAACGTTTGCCAATTGACAAACAAAAATTTAAAGATCTTAAGATCATTAATGATAACTATAATAGATAACTAGAATAGAATAACATTAATGAATTTGATAATATCAATGTATAGCTTTAATGTACTTAATTAATTTGAAGGCATGTTTTGACGTTATATTACAATCCTAAGATTTAGATATTAACTACTATTGTGTGCCCTTGCAGGGCGTCATGGACTGACTTAGAACGTTACCATCTTCATATGTATGTACATGACTTGACAATGAATAAATAAATAAATCTTTGTCGAAGTGGTATCTCAACACACTGAATTTTACAACAGGTTGGTCACAAAAAACGATGACTAAAGAAAAATGATAGTACCTACCTTGTCAATTTGGAATAAAAGCTTTTACTCATAATTGTGATTTTGATATAAAATGATAAATATTCTAGTGCCATTATAATTAAGAGAGAAACGATTAAGACAGTTTTTTTTAATTTGTATCAATTTGTTAAGGTCAGTTGAATAACTTGTCAGGAAAAGCTTCATTTTGCAAGGTTACAAGTATAATAATCATTAATTTTACGGAAATAACATTGCATTAGAAAATAAGTGGTTGTATCTTAGACAAAATAATTTAATTTCTATCGTAAAAGGTATATTTGACGTACGCCGCGTCGTTGGTCTCTCGCGTATACTGAGGCAACGTCAGGTTACACCACGCTTGTGCCGCCCCTCCACAATATCTGTACCGCGTACAATGGTGCAAGCGACTTGCCTCAGTATACAACGTACTGATTTACAAAATTGTGTTGTATACATTTATATACGTCACTTTATTTTCGAAACAAACAGGAATTTTACCATGAAATTTTTGTGGCAAGTAGATATTAGTATTTTAGTCAAAATTATGTAAAAAACCGAAAATGTCAAAATGGTCACTTGCCTCAGTATACTTAGGAGGTGTCGAAATGTTTCGCTTCTGTCCATAATAAAGCAAAGGTCGGCTGTTCGAATAAAGTACCTACTAGGTATACTTAACATCACACTTGCACACTCGCAGAGTAGTGGTTTTTGCTTTTAATATACATACATACATACATAAATCACGGCTTTATCTCTTACGGGGTAGACAGAGCCCAAGGTAACAATGCCTAAAAGCCACGTTTAGCATGATTGTGGTCGAATATGTGGAAAGGGGAATCCAAATAGTGATTGGTTGCTAGCCACATCGTCCATAACATAATTCCTAAGATTTTCGCCCATTCCCTTGATGCTTTCTTTGGGCCCTAAATAAAAAGTCACGACGGAGTTCAGCAAACGGCAATCTGAGGCTGGTTTAGACTATGCCTTGCTGCGTAAGTACGCGTGTGCGTGTCTCAAACAGTCTGCTTGCAAAGTTAAGTTACAAATGTTGTGATAAATCCTTTCCCACCATAATTATCTCGGAACTGTTCCTATTTGTATAAGTGTTCTCATAGTATTTGACATTTTAACGCAAACGCGTTCGAGGCGTCTTTCGCGTGTGACCGAAAATCTACGCTAAGCATACTGTATGTCAAATACTATGAGAACAGTTTGTTGCCGTTGCGATCCGCAAGTGGCACTGTAATGTAATAGTAACTGAGACATTATAATATTATAATATTATTTTATTAGATTATTGTATTATTATTATTATTATATTTGTACAATAAAGCATTTACTTACTTACTTACTTACTTACATTTACGTGGATGCGTTCGAGACGTTTTTATATGCGAAAACTTACACTGGAGACTCAGTACGCTTGTTTTGCGTGCAACTGTCCGCACACTTCACCGTTCGTAGGACTCCGTCTTGACTTCTGCTCAGACTCCGTTAGGTAATGTTATTTAGTAGGTTACAATGCATTTATTACTTCTGTTCAAAATCGTGCTTCATTGCAGAAAAGACCCGTGATTGGCTTCAGATTACCGAAGCATGTAGCACCTGTAAATTATAAATTGCGACTGTGGCCGAATGCAACCAGCATGACCTTCCGAGGCGCGGTCGAAATAGAGCTCAGCGTCTACAACCCAACGAATAATGTGACGTTACATAGTAACAAACTTACAATACAGTCCGTTAGTATGGAGAACTTCTTTCTGGAGAAAATATCGGTCAGTGTGGAAACTATTACTGACGAGAGACAACTCTTGATTGTCAGATCACAGGAAATAATTCCTGATGGACGCTACGTTCTGAAAATACACTTCAGCGGAACGCTTGATGGCTTATTTGGGTTGTTTGCGGGCACACTTAAATATGGCGGGTAAGATGTACTTTTTTTTATCGGAGTGGAATATCTGGCGTTGCCCTCTTGTGGGTGCGATTACTCGGGCCGGTATGCTGGGCCGTGTCGTTCGCATCGCCGCACTGGTGGGACCGCGTACACGTCCCTCTTCCGATACGGTGCAGATAATGACCGAAGCACCCGTGCACCGTGTGTCCTCTCCGACCACTGCTCTAAAGACGGGAGGAGCGCCTCTATGGTCCACACTCCATAGTGGCAGTCCCCCAGGTCTTCTTTCCAGCGATGCCTCATTCGCTGCTCAGCCATTCGGCGAGCCTGCGCTACCTCCTGGGGCCGGGTCCTGGTCCCTCGCTCGGGCATCCTCCCGCATCTGATGCGCCTCCGCCAGTACCGGTTAGTGCAGCTCCTAGGGCGGTGTGTTGGCGAGGACACTTGTCGCCGTATGCGCCACCGTTACAAAGGCCCGTCCAGGTGGGTCCAGCAGCCGGCTAGAGTGTATCTGGTCATTGACAATTCGAGCGGCTCTTCGTTGAATGCGGTCAAATGGAAGGAGTTTATATTTGAAAAGAAATCTGACCTACTTCAAAGGGGCACATTTGTGAAAATGACAATCGGAAGTGGCCAAAAATTCTGTGGACTGCTTCAAAATTACCGCTCGAAAAAAAATTTTGACTACTTATTTCACAAAATGCTTTAGATTTAGGTAGATACCTTTAATTTTCTACTTGTTTCTACAATTAATTTAGCTGAGGTCAAGGCCATCCTATGCCAGCGATGTTTATTTACCTATCACTGGGTGACCCACTCGCTCGCTTGCCTTCGTCATAGCGTAAATAATGAACATACACAAAAAAAACACATGCAGCCGAACATAGAACCTCTCCCTTTTTTGAAGTCGGTTAAAATAGTGGCAACTAATTCATTAAACTTCTGTTATTATTATTTTCAGAACAATGGTCGCCAGTAAGTTCGAATCAACATATGCACGTGAAGCATTTCCATGCTTTGATGAACCAGCTTTTAAGGCGACATTTGACGTAACTCTTATCAAACCGCAGAACTACGTGGCTCTCTCCAATATGAATGTAAGATTAGTTACTTCTCATTTTAGGTATTGTGGTCATGAAAAAGCAGATTTAAGTACTCAAAATTTACTGTCATGTCTATCATTGAACCTAACAGTAACGTCTTGAAACATAACTAGCTACTAGGTAGGTAACTACAAAATATTAATAACGATGCAATACCCACAAAATAATCTATCTAAAAAATAGTACATTTCGATGCTAGTGCGGAAAGTATGTCATTACTTCACGAGTCCCGAGATATCTTGCCACGAGCCGAAGGCGAGTGGCAAGACTTTGGGACGAGTGAAGAATGACATTTCCGCGCGTGTATCGAACGACGTTTTTTAATACAGTTGCGAAAAAGAATACAACACAGAGTAAACTCATCTTACCTTTATTTTAACTTTACTGAAGCTCTTAATAGTCTCGTAAAGTAAGCTCAAACTTTTTTTTTTTTCTGGCTCGCGCGGTTTGCGTATTTGCCACAGACGCGTAAAGTTAGGGAAACGTGAAAAAGTACGGAATTTGGAATAAAATGTCAGGAAAGGATTATTATGGGATTGCGTAGGAACATAATAGATTTAGGTAATAGGTCGATAGGAACATTATACAGGTGAAGTTATAATGAATTATAATATACATGAATATATAATATGAAAAAGGAAAACAGTAGACTAAATTTTAAAACATATTAAGTAAATTATATATATTTACATCATTGGATGCTAACAAGACAGAGATGGATGTAGGCAGTGGAACTTTGTAGGAAATGAGGTGATCATAAAGAAAAGTGTTGTCGTGGAGAGGACAGGATAGGAATATATGATTGGTATCTGCAGTGCCCAAGCCACACTCACAAGCATCAGAGTCCAGCAAATTAAATTTAGCTAGATTGGCGGGAGTGCTTATATGGCCCAACTTCATTCGAATAAGGCAGCTGGTGGCTCTTTTGCCAAATTTCATTCTGGAAAACCAAGGTTTACAAGGAATATTGAATTGAATGGAATAATAATGTTTACCCTTGATCTGACAACTCTCGATCCAGACTGAGGACTTTGTTCTCAACCGTGAGTCTAGACTTTCTTCTTAGGAGCCATTGAAGGGATCTGTATCTGTAGTTAAGCTCATTTCGTTTCTGCTGGATATGTGCTTTCCACGTTTGTTTTCGGTCTAGATGGAAGCCAAGGTAAGTACCATGTGAAGTCACAACTCATTTGTGAGGGTAGGACGTCATCATTCAATCTCACAGGTGGGCAGTCTTCCTTTCTCAGAGTAAATGTTATATGCTTTGACTTTGGTGCACTTGCTTTGATTCTTCAATTATTCATCCAGGTATACAATTTATACACACTTTTTTTGCACTTGTAGAGTGCTAGACGCAGTAGTTGGATTGGTGTCGGATGTTAGCACTGCTGTATAGTCTGCAAATGTTGCTGTCATAACGTTCTCCGACTCGGGTACATCTGCTGTATAGATTAAATAAAGTGATGGACCCAGTACAGAACCCTGTGGGACCCCAGCTTTTATGTCGTAGAAGTCAGACAAAGCCTCGTTAATTTTGACGTAAAAAATCCGATCTTCTAAGTATGCCTTTAGCAGAAGGTATAGGTTATGTGGTAGTGTTTTTTTAATTTTGTATAGGAGCCCTTCATGCTAAACTTTGTCAAAGGCTTGTTTTACGTCTAAAACCACCCTTGAGCAGTATTCTTTATTTTCCAGGGCATTCCTTATGTGTTCGCACACTCTGTGAACCTGTTCTATAGTATGTATGTATGTATGTATGTAAACTCTTTATTGCACATAAAATTTTTAAAAAATACAGAAATTCAGACAAAAAAGTACAAAGGCGAACTTATCCCTAAGAAGGGATCTCTTCCAGCTAACCTACAGAAAGGAATAGTTGACAACAAAAAGGCAAGCAGTCATTATGCGCAAATAAGTAGTATTAATACTTAATAAATTAACAACTAAAGTACAATACATTATAAAACCAATACAATATAATAAAATAATATATAAATAACGGAATAAAATTTAACCAATAAACTTACATAAACACTATCAAATAGCAAATAACATAAATAAATACTCTAACTAAAATACAATATGAAAGCAGCTCAGGTGCCAGTGCTCAGCCACAACTTCCTCAGCCCACCCCTGAACACCGCCACAGACTGAGATTCCCTCAACGTCAGGGGCAACTCGATCCACAGCTTGACGGAGCGGATCGTGAAAGATTTGGCATATGATCGTGCCTTGTTAGGCGGAAAGGCAAGTGTGAGGTTGGAGCTCGACCGCAAACGGTCCCCGCTTCCAGTGGCCAAGTAGTCAAATCTTTCACACAAGTAAGAAGGAGAAGTAGGATCAAAAAGAACATTGAAAAGGAGGCACAGGGTATGCATGTCTCTGCGACGTCGAATAGGCAGCCAGTTAAGCTGCTCGCGAAAGTGGGAGACACGATCATACTTGCGCAGACCATAAATGTACCTAATGCAGACATTTTGAAGGCGTTCAAGTTTGTCAAGCAGTTCCTCCGTCAAGTCAAGAAAAGCAATATCACCATAATCAAGTAGGGGTAAGAGAAGAGAACGAGCAAGAGTAAGTTTTGTTTGAAAAGGAAAAAAGTTCTGCATAAAGTATAGTGGCGTGGCTTTGCCGAAAGCCAAATTGGTGTTCAGGAATGATACTGTTTTCGTTGATACATTTGTCAAGGCGTTTCTTTATAATATTTTCCAACACCTTAGACAGCAGCGGCAGTAGGCTTATGGGTCTGTATGATGAAGTCAGGTGTGGTGGTTTTCCAGGTTTCGGGACCATAGTAATTTGAGAGACCTTCCAGGTTTTAGGGTAGTACTGGGTTCTCAGGATAGCATTATACACCATGGTCAAGAATGTAACTGCTTTTTTAGGTAAGTTTCTCAGAACTTCTGCTGTTATTAGGTCAAAACCCGGAGCTTTTTTTAGGTCCAATCTAAATATAATTTGGCGAACCTCTAAAGGCGTACAACATTGAAGAGGTGGACTAAGTTGTAGGTCACTGTCGAGAAAGGAGTTGACTTCTTCATCTATATTTTTTGTCCCAAGGTCGTTTACCATACGCTTCTGCTTTTTCGTCATCAGATTTAGCCCATGAACCATTCTCTGTTTTTAGTGGGTGTTGTGCTAGTGTTGTGGTTTATCACGAGATTTGGCTATTTTTCAGAGTGAGTGCTCATTCTTTGTTGAAGTTGTTGGTGTGCACTAACTTAAGTTCGAAGAAAGTTACAGTCGAAAATGTGGGTTTTCTTTACGGGCACTGTCTTGTAGTTTGCGAGTTCAGTGTGAAGCGTGACAAACATAAACCCTACACCATAACTTACAGGCCAATGAATGATATTTGTTTGGAAGAATTTAATAGATACTCACTTGCGATCCGTGGGATGGGATTTGTTAGCTAATCTAGGTAATGTTAATGACATGGTCAATGCGCTGAGCCAGCATATTGTTGAACTGTTTGACCTGCAGGCCCCTTCAAGGTCGTCCATCGTCAAGGTTCGCCCTCACCCCTGGATCACGGACACAGTTAAGTTCATGATGCGGCTGCGTGACAGGGCCGCAGCTGACTTTCATAGAACTCAGACTGATAGCAAAAAAAAAATTATAAGGACTTAAAATCAATTGTCAACAAAGCATTATTTTATGAGAAAGCCGCCTATTTTAATGAAAATATAAACAATAATATAAACAGACCGAAATTGTTATGGAAAAATCTTAAATCTACACTATTACCTAAAAATGATACAGAATTGCCCTCTACTTTTAATAATCCTAATGCTATAAACAATAATTTTGTTAGTTTACCAGGCACGTCAAACATTACTATTTCACAATTATCGTACTTTGAGTTCCATAGCTTTAGTGACTCAACCTTTTCTTTGAAACCTGTCAGTACAGATAAAATTATTAAAATTATTGGTAGTCTAACGCTGAAGGCTGTGATGGCATTAACTTAAATATGTTAAAATTAACATTTCCTTACGCTACAGAAATAATCAAAGATGTGATTAACGCTTCTATTTTAACTTCTACCTTCCCAGACATCTGGAAACTAGCAATTGTGCGCCCCCAGCCTAAAATCTCAAATCCAGTTGAGCTAAAAGATCTAAGACCGATTAGCATATTACCATGTTTGTCAAAGATAATGGAAAAGACAGTGAGCCTGCAATTAACTGATTATCTTGAAAATAACAATGTTTTCCCAGATGTACAGTCGGGTTTTAGGAGGGGACGAAGCACTGTGACGGCTCTGCTTGACGTTACTGACAACATTCTATACTCACAGGATAAAGGATTGTGTACCTACTTTGTTGGTGCTACTCGACTTTTCGAGGGCGTTTGACTACCTGAATATAGATTTGTTGCTGTCAAAGTTAAGCTACTACGGTTTTCATTACAGTGCGCTGGGATGGTTTGACAGTTACCTGGAGAATCGCCATCAGTATGTGAGGTTGTGTCTTAGTGACGGTTCTTCTCAGAGCTCAGACAGGGCGAACCTTGCTAGAGGAGTGCCGCAGGGTTCTATCCTCGGACCAATTCTTTTTATTCTGTATTCTGCTGACATACAAACTCACATTCAACACTGCAAGTTTCACATTTATGCGGATGATATACAGGTTTACATCTCTTGCAAGCCATCAGAGGTCAACATTGCAATTAAAAAACTTAATTCAGATCTCTGTAGTATAGCTTCTTGGGCCACAAGTAATTGTTTAATACTTAATCCAAGCAAGACCAAGTATCTAATTTTTGGCAGTAGGCAGCAGTTAGCCAACTTAAATCACACAAACCTCAAACAAGTTATGGTAATGGATGAAACCATTGAGCGTGTGTATGAAGCTCGTAATTTGGGTCTTCTTATGGATTGTGGATTGCGTTACGAAAAGCATATTGCGAAGTCGGTCGGGAATTGCTTCTACAAGCTTAAAGTACTGTATAGAATTAGGCCATTTTTTAACGAAAAATTGCGGATTCAGCTGGTAGAAACACTAATTTTATCCAAATTAAACTATATGGACTCGGTGTTTGGACCAAGACTTCTAGCTAAAACTAAAAGACTTTTTCAGCGTGTACAGAATACCTGTGCTCGCTTCTGTTTCAGTGTTCCGTTAAGGGCCCATGTCACTCCGTTTTTAAATCAGCACAAAATCATAAAAATGCAGCACCTGCGCAAGCTCCACCTCGCTTGCCTCCTCTTTGGAGTATTAAAGCATAATCTCCACCATATATGTATGAGAAGTTGTCCTGGTCAGACGGGCACAGGGCACTTAGAGCTCGGCAGTGTAGTGTGCAGTTGTTAACACCTCGCCACGCCTCAGCTGCCTTCCGAGGCAGTTTTCGATACATGGCAACGAAATGTTGGAACAACATCCCACCGCCAATTAGGAACCTGCAAACTCAAAGCACATATGTTTGAGCATCAGCGAGGGCAGGAAGCTTTGTCTCTCGACACTAGCTGCATTTAAAATCACTATTTAGTTTAGTTTTTGATTCATATATAGGTATAATATAAAAACACACCTGAGTTTGCGTCCCATTTTCTTAGCGATGAATCGATGAGTGTATTTTTCTTGACTGTTTTCTGTTTTCATTTAGTATAATTATGATTGTCCATCATTTATGTTGTCAGTATGTTTAATAATCCTTGCGCTAAAAAGCAACGCTGCGCATTGACATTTGTTGCCGTCACAATGTGCTATGGCGGTTCGCGGTTCATTTACCATAATTATTACAGTCACACAAAGTTTGTTTGGATTATTAGATTTACCTTCTAGAGTAATGTGAAAGATGTTTATTTGTTAATATTGCCATTTTTCTTCTTTCTACTGTCAGGTCAGGCCAACCAAAGCCGGGGTGCTATGTCGGAAACCTCCTCGAGAGCTCTAGCGTTACAGTTCCCTTCAAACAGAGGCTCTTGGCCTCACGGGGGGGGGGGAAGGGTAACGCTTAGGCCGGTGCACCCTGGGCAACAACGGTTAATTAATTTATTTTGTAAGTTAGTTAACTGTTGGCTATTTATCCGACTGGAGGGGAGGGGTGGTAAGGTGAACCCGCAATTCGTTGCGGGGGATCTGAGCCAGCGGGTCCAGAAATGGACCTGCAGCGAGGGCGGTGCCTCTGGGCGCCGCCTTTTTGATGGAGGCGAACCTGAGCCCAGTACCTGCAGGGAAAGGTGAGGGCAAGCCTTATGGACGGGGGCGAAAGTTCACCGCCGGAGCGGTGCAACCTACGGGTTGCGATCGCGGAGCGGAGTGACTTCGGTCACTGCCGGTCAACACGTAACCCGGCCCGTGGGGTCGGAACGTGGGCCGCTTGTCTTTTTCAAGACAGGGGGCCGCGAGGAGTAAACCTCTATAAAAAAATCCAGAGGGTCGCACCCTCGGGTGCTTTTGAGGACGGACGCGATCACGCCTTTGGTACCGCTCTGCTTTCAGAGTAGTACATGAGGGTGTGAGAGCTGACGTGAGGGTCGGCGGACATAAGCCTGCCGTCGGAGCGGGGCGCCCCGTAAGGGACGGGATCGCGGAGCGGCGTGGCTGCGGCCACTGTCGGTTGACACGTAACCCCGGCCCGTAGGCGCCGATAACGTGGGCCGCTGTCTTTTTCAAGACGGGGGCCACGAGGAGACAACCTCTATAAAAATCCAAGCGGCACCAGCGGGGGAGGGCGGGTCTTCCCAAACCTGCATTGCACAGGTGCCGCAAAGAGGGAACCCCATCCCGGGGTGGTCGTGGGGCGTCGCGGTGACACCAAGTGCTCCCGTAACGCCTCACATACGACTGAATAGGGAA
Organism: Pandemis corylana; assembly: GCA_949127965.1. NCBI lineage: Eukaryota > Metazoa > Arthropoda > Insecta > Lepidoptera > Tortricidae > Pandemis > Pandemis corylana. The sequence goes on along the minus strand of OX421858.1, from coordinate 5,441,188 downwards.
TCCGTGTGGTTTTTAGTGGGTATGCCTGCCACCGCGGGAGAGCCCCACATACCCCCGGTAAACCCGTACCGGGCGGATGCATAAGGCGCATTTTCCACACCATAAAAAAAAAAAAAAAAAGGCCAACCAAAGCCAAGGATTTTTTATTTTTTATTTTTATAAAATTCATCCATTGTAACTAAAGGAATTATTGTCCATACAGCCATGGTAATGGTTGTAATGCCGGTTCACTATTACACTGTTTGAATTTATATAGTTTTTAATATGTGCTTAAGTAGCACTTGATGGTCCCATCGGAAGACCAGCGCTGGCTGCAAGGCCAGCATTATGCTGAGATGGGACCATTTCGTGATATATGTCCTTATGTTTTTTACCTCTTTTTCTTGTCTTTGTAACTATTACCTATGTGACGAATAAATGTTTTATTTCTTTCTTTCTTTCTTTCTTTCTTTCGAATGGGCTATTTAAACCAGTAAAGTCTAGTAGTAGAGGTACAGGAATCAGCTCAGGAGCAAAGGGAGGAGCAAGTTTATCTAAAAATCCATCTGCTAAAGAAGAAGGAAGTTCAGAGGAAGAATCGCCTTTAAAGGCAGATCTGAATCTTTTGATATTATTCCAAACTACAGGAGGCCTTGTATTAGGTGAAATAGATAAGCAGAAGTTTCTCCAACCCTCAAACTTCTTTTTAAAAAGCTTCTTTGCCTGGTCTATTGTTTCTAAGACTGAATTGAAATTTTCATCAGTACTGGATTCTCGATAAGCAAGTTCAGCTTCCTTTCGCCTTTTGGCCGCAGCGGAGCACTCCGCGTCCCACCACGGCGGGGAGGGAATGATTTTCCCTGTTGGTTTCTTAACTGGAAAAACACTGTCGGCAATCTCCACCATAGCTTTCGCCAGAGCTGCTGCACATGTTTCTTCATCAGTCTGTTCAATGGAAGGAAGAGAAGAGATTTTTCGACCGAGTTCTTTTCTGAACGCATTCCAATTAGCATTAGCTAATCTGTATTTTAGACGAGGTGAACGCTTTTGACAGGAGTAACTATTAAAGGGAAAAGATAGAAGAAGAACAAAATGATCACTCCCAAAAGTTAAACTTTCCAGGATATGGAAGAAGATAAATTTGGGCAACAAATAGAAATATCCGGACAACTTTTCCCCTCTCCAGGAGCAGTTCATCGGGTGGGAGAGCCGTCATTCAGAATGCACAGATTATGGGAATCCATCATTTCAATGATTAGATTACCATATGAATTAGTGGTAGAGCTGCCCCAAGATTGATGCTGAGCGTTAAAATCTCCTAAAATAACAAAGGGCTTAGGAAGTAAAATAATTAAGTCACTTATTTCGTTATAAATAAGCGAAGACGGATGAGGAATGTACAATGAGACGAAACAGATGTTATTAACAGAAACTGCAATAATAGACAAATCATTACTATGGGAAGGAAGAAGAAAATGAAAATAAGGAAGACCATGCTTGATGAGTAAAGCAACCCCGGCATATCCGTCAGGGCGGTCTTCTCTAATACAAGAAAATCCTGGGATCCTAAAATTGGTTGAAGGTTTCAACCAGGTTTCTTGTAAAGCGATAAGCTTTGGACAATATTTATTGATCAGATTAAAAAAGTCAGCTTTTTTTTGGAATGATGCTTCTACAATTCCGCTGTAAAATTTGGATTTGGTTGTTCATTTTGAGATAGGAGTTGAGTAATGAAATTCATAATAGGGGCAGCGTAGGACGGTGAAATGTTACTACCCAAACTGGATTGGGATAGTAATTTAATAAGTAATAATATTATTTCTTTTTCAACACAGTTGCTCGTAAATTGAGTCTTATTGCACCGCATTTAAACTCATAATACAGCTTATTACGCACAAGTGCTGTAATAATATTACCCCATAATCCTTTGTTAAGGAGTTATGAGCCGCCACATCATAACCCTTGGACAATTTAGGGGGTGAGCGTGGTTTCAAATTTATAGTTTTTTTATAAGATTTTGTTGGGCTGAGGCTAGGAGGAGAAGGATCCTTATCAGTCTTATAAGAGGAAGTAGAGGAACTAAGTAAAGCATCGGCATAAGATATTTTTGATATTGGTGGGTGCTGCTTATTAGCCTCAAAATAAGACATGCAGCTTTTAACCATTGTTTCTTTGATATTTTTTTGTCTTTCAAACTCCAAGCATTTCTTATCAGTAGCTACATGAGAACCCTTGCATAGGCAACATCGTATACACTCATCATCTACTTCACATTTCTCTCCGGAATGTCCGTGACCACATCTGTAGCATCTGGGAGTTGATCGGCACTGACCTTTGACATGAGCAAATCGGCAGCAGTTAAAACCCTGGATTGTTGGGAATATGTAAAGATCTACAGTCAACGAAGTGTAGCACATGAATACACGTTTAGGCAGGACTTGGCCGTCAAAGGTCAGTACCACTGACTCGGTATCTTTAAGCAAAGTGTTACCATTTTCTGTAATTTTTCTCCGTAGTCTTCGCATTTTTAATATGGGTCCACAACCAATTGGAACAGATATATTTTCCAGCACCTCTTCATCTGACCATTTCTCTGGAACTCCTCGAACTAATCCCATTCGAGTAACAGAGAAAGAGGGTATAAACGCTTTGTAATTTCAATTGGATAAAGCAGCATTCACTAAAAAGTCATTGGCAGCACGAAAGTCAGTGAAAGAAACAGTAACCCTATTTCTTCCAATGCGTTTCAGGCTCCCATTAACCACCTGAGTAATATTGTTCGATCTTAAAAATTTTCCAAACACAACAGGGTGGAGAGAGACATTATCATTGTCTGAGGTTTGTATGCGCTGAACATGACTATTGTAAGGTGCCACATCAGACTGTTGGTACATCAATCTGCCTACGGGTTGGTAAGCAGCGGGTACTGAATTGTTTGTTGTTTTATTTTCCAATGATACTGTTGGTGTAGCATTGGCTGGAGTGTCTTGCAACTGTGGTTTGGGGGCTGGCTTTTTAAAAATATTAGGGACATTTTCCATTTTAGATTCATCCAGAGAGCAATTGCAATCATTCTCTCTTATCGCTTTACTTTCTCCACGACGCTTCGTTCTTTTTTTATTACAATGACGACAGGTTTTTTTTCTTTTTTTTTTTTTTTTATATGAATAGGAAGGCAAACGAGCAAGTGGGTCACCTGATGACAAGCGAACCCCACAGCCCATAGACACCCGCAACCCCGGAGGGATTGCAGATGCGTTGCCAACCTAGAGGACTAAGATGCAATGCCTGTTGTGCCCGTAATTTCCCCGGCTGTCTTACTCTCCACACCGGAACACAGGTCTTAATAGAATGACGTTTACGTTTGTTAATATTCACTTCCTGATTAATAGATCCATCTGTATCAAGGCTAGAACCATCTTGTATCGTTACAACATGCTCTACATCAGGGGCGGTCCCCCCAGGATCTACAGGAAGATCCATAGGGGATACATAAAACTTAAAAGACTTACCAATATAAATCCAGCATTTACACTATAACTACAACAATATACAAATTTACGTATAATAACTATAAATAAACTATTTACACCTCCCAAATAATCGAATCTAGTGAAAAAACAATGGTTTCACAATTATTTAGGAAAAATAAAAAAAAACAACTGCTCAACCGAACGTTTCCCGCGCTTTTTTTCAAAAAGCTCAAACTTTACCGGTGAACATTTTTGACAAGCTAAAGGCGTTTTTATTAGGTTAGCAATGGCTTTTGCTATTCAGCCAACTCAATTATATATATTTTTTAAATAAATTTTTTTATACATTTGAAAGCAATGTTATAATATAAAATACTACTATTATTACCTCAGTATCATTATTTTCAATTATTTGTGTATAGAAATATTTAAATTGTATAAGTAAACACAAAAACTACTGTTGCCTTTAGAACCTTAAAAATGCCATGCTTACAGTTGGAAAAACGCCTCCACTTTGGCAGGCGTTTCGGCAGCTATTCCAACGCTATTCCGTTTCATTCAGACATCTTAGTAAGAACTGTTTTTAGGAATTCAATATTTAAAAAGTAATGATTAAGAGGCTAGCCTCAATGTAAATATATCAAAATATATCAATATATCAATATTTTGATATTTTTACATTAATAATAGGTTTTTAGTTTTATTACAAAATAGGTTTTGGTACAAACTAACATTATAATAACTCTTCGGTAAGTAGTCGTGAATTGGAACAAGTACAAATTAAAAAAAAATAGAAAAGTAAATCGCACTAGTGCGCAAAAACGAACTTTTCGCACGCAAAACTACCAAAAAAGGGCACTTTTTGAGCAACTGTATTAAAAAATAGTTTTCAGAATAATTATACTTGTCATAATAATTTTATTACCTCTGTCTGACCATAAAAACTTACCTGTCTAAGGTAATTTTTATTTTCAGGAAATTGCAAAATATGTTGACAATGATACAGCATTCGAAGCAGTTCAATTTGCAACAACCGTCCCAATGTCAACTTATTTGGTCTGTTTTGTGATTGGCGACTTCGATTTCAAGGAAACAGAAATTGATGCTAACGGCATAGGAGGCAACTTTAAACTGAGAGCTTTCGCCTTAAAAGATAAAATTGACCAAGTTGACTTTGTGCTACGCATTGGCAAAAAATGCGCAGAATTTTTCATAAACTACTTTCAAGTGCCATTTCCCCTACCAAAGCAGGGTTTGTACAGACTCAGTACCTGGATACTGGTCTCATTGTTTCCTTCAGTTAAATAAAAAGATCAACAAATATATTAAGTATCAGCCAGCTATTCCTGGTCACTCCTGTTGGACTCCTGGGTTAAGGAAATACCTACATATAATGCTTAATTTAAAACGTCAATTAAACAATTTATTTCACTTTCATTAATTTTGTTAATGAACATTTTATATTTAAATAGGTCAATCCTTGATTGTGCGAAGAGCGAACCGTCTCCATTTCAGCAGCCTAGCTTGTAGGTACAAAAATGCTTTTTTATGCCCGGCTGTCAAATTTGTTAACCGATTCTTGTGAAATTTTGTTAGCACGGAGGTTACCATGACGCTTTGATGCTATTCAATTCTGATTCAGTTTGGGTTGGCTCGCTGTCAGATCTATACTAAAAATGCCAGCTAAAACCTGAACTGAGTCGGAATTGAACAGCATTAAGACGTAATCGTAAGGCCCCGGTTCTGTAATTATACGGTTTGCCGATTCAGTTTTTAATTGAGAATTGTTCAAAATGGCGAAACTAAGGGTGTGGAAGAGGTGAAAAATACCATAGGTATTTCAGCGATTTCAAAACATTATCAAAAATTACTCAAAACGACCTTTGTTCAAACGCATGTTCTTCGCGCAACAAGTATTTCGTCCGATAAAGTTCGCGAGATCTACAGATTACCTACAGAGCCTAGTATAAGCAATTGACATAACTAGCTGCTACATTAAGGTAATAATCTTCTTCTTCTTCTTTAGCCGTTCTCAACCTCTAAGGTGTAGGCCTCCTTCAGCTTATGCCATCCCTCTCGGTCTTGAGCAGTCTCCAACCACTTTGTTCCCGCCAGTCTTTTGATGTCGTCGTACCAACGCATCTGCGGTCTTCCTCTCGGGCGTTTCTCGCCCCACGGTCTCCATTCAACCACTGCCTTGCACCACGAGCCATGCTTGCGGGCGACATGGCCAGCCCACTCCCACTTCAATTTGGCAACCCGTTTAGTCACATCGCTCACTTTACTATGCTCTCTGACCCATTCGTTTCTTTTACGGTCTCTCAGCGTAACTCCCACCAGTTTTCTCTCTATTGCCCTTTGAGCCACCTGAAGTTTGTGGAGGATCTCCTTAGTAAAAACCCAGGTCTCAGCCCCATACGTAAGCACTGGCAAGATGCACTGGTCGTGAATACGGGCTTTTTGTTCAGCACTGATCTTCATGTTGAATGCGAACCTGAGTTTGGAGTAAGCTGCCCACGCCAGTCTTATGCGTCTGTCAATTTCGTTAGCCTGATTGTCTTTTCCCATTACCACCTCTTGACCAAGATACACGTACTTATCTACTCTTTCGATGAGAGTGCCATTTACGCTGATGTTTGCGATACTATTTTCGATGTTGGTCATTATCTTGGTTTTGTCGAGGTTCATTTCTAAACCACACTGCTCAGATGCTTGGTTGAGTTCCTGTATCATAGCTTGAAGGTCGCTAGGGTTGTCTGAGAACAATACTATGTCATCCGCAAATCGTAGGTTACTCAGTCTCTTGCCCTCTATATTAATGCCACGCTCTTCCCAATCCAACTTCTTGAAAATGTCCTCCAGTATGAGGGTGAACAGTTTTGGGGAAAGTGTATCTCCCTGTCTAACTCCTCTCCGAATCTGGACAGGTTGAGTTTCTGGTGGTAAGTTAACCTTTAAAGTTGCATTGTTGTAGATATTTTTAATGAGATTAGTGTAGCGATGATCAATACGGGCATTCTGAAGGGACTGAACTACTGCCCAGGTTTCGATGCTATCAAAGGCCTTCTTGTAGTCTATAAATGCGATCCACAGTGGTAATTGATATTCGGTGGTTCTCTCAATAATGATTCGCATAGTTAATATATGATCCATAGTGCTAAAACCACTTCTGAAACCGGCTTGCTCGATTGGTTGATAGTAGTCAAGTTTTTTAGTCAAACGAATGGTGATAACTTTCGTAAACAATTTATACAGCTGTGATAATAGACTGATGGGACGGTAGTTGTTAAGGTCTAATTTGTTCCCCTTTTTGAGTAGTAGAATGATTATAGCGCTTTCCCATTTTTCCGGTATTCGGCATTCTTCTAGGCACTTATTAAAGAGTTTAAGGAGGAACTGTAAGACCACTTCTCCACCTTCTTTGACCATTTCTACGATGATATCATCTTCGCCAGGGGCCTTGTCGTTTGACATCTTGGATAGGGCGGCCCGTATTTCAGCTATTGTTATCTCTGGTACACCCTCAGATCCAACATTTGTTACTTTTCGCGTCGCGATATTTACTGGTTTAGGATTCCTAGAACTATAGAGTAGCTGGTAGTATTCCTCTATAACTTTCAGTATTTTATTCTGCTCAGTAACCAAGTTTCCATCTTTGTCGCATAGCTTTGTTATTTGTTGAGTACCAGGTTTCAGAGCCTTCGTGAACACTTTTGGACCTCTATGTTTCTTAGTGATGTTTTGCACGGTTTTTTCACGATATGCATCAATATCCCTCTCAAGATGCCGGCGTGCTTCCTTACAAACTAGTTTAAACTCAGCTGTGTGGCTTTTCCCTTGGTTGAGTAAACCCTGAGTGCTTAACGATCAACAGAGATATATATCAGGACAAAGTAAAGGATCAGTTGAATTCCATCGACGCTGATACATCTGATGTAAATGAACTCCTCGACCATCTAAGCAGTTCGCTCTGTAAGGCGGCTTAAAGTGTTGCATTAAAAAATACGACCGGTCCAACACGCAAGCTACAGGGTGAAACAAAGGCATTACTGGAAGAAAGGAGGTAATAATAATGCTCATGAATTGATATTGAAGTTTCTTTAACATTGCAGATATGATAGGTCTCCCATTATACCCGATGTTAGCTTCCGAACATTGGGGTTTGATCACCGCCAACGAAGTTCACTTCCTGATAGATGATGAGGCCACTGCACATGCTGAACTGAAGTACGGTATAGCTGAAATGGTTACGCACGAGACTGTTCATGCGTGGTTTGGAAATTTAGGTAGGTACAGGTGTTTGTTAAAAGTTTCATGGGTTCAGGTACGTTTATTTGACATCTAAAAATAGATCTAGATGATCATTAATCATTAGTTAGAGCGCATTGAAAAATATCCGTGCTTTAGTTTAACCCTTAATTCGACAATGTGCACTACAGTGAAAATGGTCTATGAATATATTTTTGTATTTTTACTTAACATAATTATGAAAATGAAAAATGAAAATTTATTTTTGCAAATTGGCCGCCAATGGCTTTTTTACATGTCTTTTTGAAACTACCAGCGCATTCGGAAAGACCATCATTGCCAAGAAGAATGCGCGGCAAGAAACTTGACAGAAAGTCATTTTTTCAAAATAAAATACAGTAAGAATACTTAAATTCTACTTAAATTAAATACATTTATAAAAGGGATGTATAAGGTCCCCGAGCCTTAAATTATAATTAATCTATAGTAGAGATGTATAGTCTCTACTAGTCAAAGCAACAAAATAAAAAAAAATAAGTTCAGTGGAGGTGTACAACGCCTCCACCGTCAAACAAATTAATTGGAGATGTCTCCAAAGTCGAAGAGAAAAGAAATAAATAATAAAATAAAAAATTATGAATAAATATACATTTCATGTCAATATATAAACAATTTCAAAGCTAATTAAAATAGGTACCATATTTATATTGATAATACCTATCTTGATATTCATAATTGACAATATACAATTTTTAATCTTAATAAAAATCTTAATTAATCAACATCAGCTAACCTAAACAGCAGACGATAGCAACAGGGCCAGAGACCGTATCTAGACTACACGCATACACAAACACACACACACACACACACACACACACACACACACGCACGCACGCACGCACGCACGCACGCACGCACGCACGCACGCACGCACGCACGCACGCACGCACGCACGCACGCACGCACGCACGCACGCACGCACGCACGCACGCACGCACGCACGCACGCACGCACGCACGCACGCACGCACGCACGCACGCACGCACGCACGCACGCACGCACGCACGCACGCACGCACGCACGCACGCACGCACGCACGCACGCACGCACGCACGCACGCACGCACGCACGCACGCACGCACGCACGCACGCACGCACGCACGCACGCACGCACGCACGCACGCACGCACGCACGCACGCACGCACGCACGCACGCACGCACGCACGCACGCACGCACGCACGCACACACACACACACACACACACACACACACACACACACACACACACACACACACACACACACACACTACAGGATTACTCACAAAAATACTGGGTTCTTACGGTACTTTTGCCAAAGACGGCCATGTAATGTTTTCATCACACATGTACTCGTCGACTGTGTAATATGCTTTCTTTAAGAGCGTGTTCTTTATGTATATCTTGAATAATACATATGACAATTTCCACGCATCTACAGGCACTTTGTTGTAGAACCTGACACAGTTTCCCAGGAAAGATTTACTTACTTTCCGTAGACGAAATTTAGCAATGAAAAGCTTGTGTTTATTACGAGTGTTGATATCATGGATGTCTGACACTTTCTTAAAGGAATTGAAATTCTTGTGTGTGTACATAATCACATCGTGTATGTACTGCGAAGCTACTGTGAGAATTTCTATCTCTTTAAAGCGCTCTCTTAATGACTCTTGGGAGTTCAGATTGTAGATGGACCGAACTGCCCTCTTCTGTAAAATGAAGATACTCTGAATGTCAGCTGCTCTTCCCCAAATCAGAATGCCGTAAGACAAAATACTATGAAAGTAACTGAAATAAACCAGTCGAGCAGTTTCCACGTTGGTGAATTGTCTAATTCTTCGTACAGCATAGGCGGCAGAACTCAATCTACCAGCAAGAGCAGAAATATGTGGGCTCCACTGTAAGTTTCGATCCAGGGTGAGACCAAGAAAAACAGTGTCATCAACCAAGTTCAGCTTCTCTCCGTTTATGGAAATGGCTTTCAACCTGGCGTAAGTACATAGAATTTGTAACTCTAAAATGACGATGAGGCTTGAACCATGTTTTTTTATTATGTCAAATTAAGGGCGGGCCTGACTCTCGGCTTATGATTCGACTATCCTGGCTTAACTATGTCTTGTCTATGATAAAAGTTTGGTTAGAGTGTACCTGTGGCGTTGGCGTAGCATCTGCAAGAAAAGATAATACGTATTAAAGCAAACAAACAATGCAACCGAAACCGGCTTCACGGTACTGCAAAAAAGGGATATTTGTTTTCAAACAGCTGCTTACCACCACTCATGTTTACCTCAGAGAAGACTCCGTCAAAGGAGCCCTGCAACCAGCTTACAAAGGCCCATGGATGAAGTGCTGGAAAGAAACGAAAAAGTCTACAGGTACCTACGCTACTAATAAAGGGTAAACCAACAACTGTCACGATCGATAGACTCAAACCAGCATTCATACCTACTTACCGACGAGAACAGCCCGATGACCGAAGAAAGTGTCGTGAAAGCAACACGATCCGGAAGAGAAGAACACCTTCCAAAACACTATCGCCCTTGATGGTCTCTGGAGGGGGCTGGTGTCGCGTTGGCGTAGCACCTGCAGGAAAAGATAATACGTATTAAAGCAAACAAATAATACAAACTAACATCAAATAGCACCAGAGTTGCCACCCGTCCCGATTTCGAAGACATTGTCCCGCGTCCCGGCTACCTATCGATTTTGTCCCGATTTTTGACAATATGCGATAGGCTCAATCAATTCATTCACTTTTGTATTAGTTATGCAATAAAAAATAATAAAAAAGTAATAAAAACACAAAATAAAGTTTCATTTTGCTTAGACTCCGAACGTCTCTGGTGGATGCTCGATTTGTCCCGATTTTTTTCCCCTAAAGGTGGTGTAAGATAAATATTCTATTCTATTCTCCCTTAGTGGCGGCCGTAAGGCTTGGGCCAATGTCAGTTTAATGACAGGTGTGCGGTTGATTCTGTCCACGTCAACGAGTAGGCAGCAGCAAGGAAATAATTTTGCAACTAAACCCCTTTTCGGCTGAGTGCTGATGTGGAGTCACCCTAGGACAAACACAAAATTGATAAGAATACACAAATGGAGGATACAGGTTGAATTCAAAACCTTAAATTATTAGAACTGATGAAATCACACAATATGGTAATGAAAGGAGAAAAGACATAGCGAAGAAGAGATTTAAAGTTAATGGGACGGGGAATGAAGGGAGGGAGAAGATCATACAAGGAGGAAGACAATTTAGGACATTCGAAGAATATGTGATCGGGGAAACCCTCATCCAAGCCACATTCACACAAAGAATTGTCTCTGACGCGAATTTTACTGAGGAAGACAGGAGTACTACAGTGACCTATTCTAAGTCTGCAGATCGTAGACGTAGTTATCTTGCTCGCCTCGCGAAATTTAAAAAACCAAGGTTTTACCGGAACCCTATCCTGTATGTCAGCGTAATGCAGGCCCTTCACTTGACTCGTTCTAACCCAATGAACCAGCCAGTCAGAGTCTAAGCGGACCTTAGCCAGGGCAATCAGGTCGTGCGTATAGCATCTGTAGTGAGAGTCGCAGCCAGAATGGGTCGCCTCCTTAGCAAGCTGATCCGCCATCTCGTTACCCTGGATGCCAACATGAGCCGGTATCCAGGCCAACGAGACCCTAGCATTTTTCGCAAAGAGGCGATGAAGGACTTGCTTTATATTAAGGATCACCGGGAATTTGGTTTTGGCGAGATATATATATACTAGAGATTAAAAGAATCCATTCATAGTAAAATATAATTCTTTACTGACATATATCAAATACAAGGTTTTAAATTCATGCGCCAAAAACAGAGGCCGTGGCTTCTAGCTAATCTGCCACCTACATCAGCCCCCCTCGGAGACCGACACTCCAGAGAGGAACCGCGACGGGCGACGAATACAACGCCCAGTGCGCGTAGTCGGTTCTGGAGCTGGAGGCAGAGGTATTCTTAGCACTGGCGCAGGCAGGCAGACAGGATTGGGAAGGATTGATGGAGAATCAGCTTGTACTGGTGTTTCATCTTCTATGAAATGGGCCGGCTTAACCCTATCAATAGAAACAGTCACTGCCTTGCCGCCAATATCAAGCTTGAATGTTTTCGTTCCTCGTTCTAAGACCTTGTACGGGCCAACATAAGGAGGCTGTAATGACCTACGAGACATTCCTTCTCGCAAAAATACATGCGTGGCGGTCTCGAGCCCTTTAGGAACGTAAAACGCCCTGTTTCCAGAGTTCCACGTAGCAGGCTGCGGTAGCAATCTAGCCATATGATTACGCAGACGGGAAGTAAAATCAGTAATATCCAGTAAACAATCGTTACTCGGCATGAAAAACTCTCCAGGCAGACGCAACGGCTCGCCATAAACCAGCTCTGCCACAGACGACTGAAGATTTTCTTTCCATGCAGAGCGAATTCCGAGCAAAACTAGGGGAAGTACCTCTGACCAATTTGAATTTTGGTGGCACATAATCGCGGATTTCAACTGGCGATGCAGACGCTCCACAATGCCATTCGCTTCTGGATAAGCAGTAGTTGGAGAATGTCTGGCGCCAAGAATATTTGCCAAAGACTTAAACAAAAGACTTTCAAACTGCCGTCCTCGGTCTGTTGAAATTTGAACTGGGCAACCAAAACGAGATACCCACTCGGCAACAAATGTTTTGGCAACCGTTTCAGCAGTTATATCCTTTAAAGGACAAACCTCGGGCCATCTAGTAAACCGATTTATTACCGTGAGCCAATATTGATAGCCGTCCGACATCGGAAGAGGCCCAACCAAATCCATATGCACGTGTGCAAAGCGCTGAGTCGGAGAAGCAAAAGCTGACAAGGGTGCCTTAACATGTCTAGTTATTTTACTGCGCTGGCAACGAAGACACTGTCTCGCCCACTCTCTGCAGTCCCGACGCACGCCCGGCCAAACAAAACGCTTTGCTACTAGCAGCGCCGATGTTGAAACGCCGGGGTGACTAAGGTTATGCAAGGTGTTAAATACCATTTGTCGAAAACAGAGGCCGTGGCTTCTAGCTAATCTGCCACCTACAGTGGCAACCCTGAATAGCACTCACCTCGTATGTAGCCGATCGTCATGTCGGAAGGCGGTCGTCGTGGAAATCGTACCGTAGAAATATCCCACCCCGCGCAGACGCCGGTCGCCTGTCTCTGTCTCAATCGCCCGCTAACCCGTGCACAGGACGCATGCCGCTCTCTCGCCTCCGCCTCCTTTTGCGTTTACGATACACAAGTCATTTCTTTCCTTCTCTTGTTGTATCTCTATACCGTGCTTTTACTCCTTCCGCAATAAAACATAGTGTACCTACGTGTAGTGATTATATTTATCATTGATACCCTCAAGAAACGGACTCCACCTAGAACTGTGGTACTTAGGTACCTATATACCTATCTACCAACGGGGAGTCTGATCCTGTCTAGACTATCTTAGCATATTTGCCGTGAGGTTTGATACTGCGCTTAAGGTTCGAATGCCCTGCGAGTCTATAGTGGATACTCTAGGTCGGTTCGGCATCCACGGACCTGCTTAGGTGTCCAAGTGGGTGGAGAGGTGTACTCCAACGTGGCGCGTCCCTAGGTGGTGGATGAGGGAACGTATATGTATATATCTTTTTGGTGAGGGAAGGCGAAGAAAGCCCTTTTATATTAGGGGAGGGATAACGTTTAGGTGGGGAAAGGCGGGCGGTAGCTGACGGGAAGCCGTTCTGCATCTGTGGCCGAGTAGCCACTGGTGCGGGTCGGTGCCAGATAGCAGGTAGCCCCTTTCGCCGAGCTGCTCACTCGGCCTGGAGCTGGCGAAAGGTAGGTATCGCTTTGCGGTTACCGGCAGGCCCTGCGTTCTCTGAGGAGGGGGAGCCTAGGGAGGGACGGGGTGTGCGGTAGCTGCCGGGGAGCTGCTTTGCATCTGCGGCTGAATAGCCACTGGTGCCGTGCGGCGCTGCCAGGAGGTGAAAAGATCGCAGCTCTGCGACAAACCTGGAGGCGCCAGACGCCTCGTACGGGGAGGGACGGGGGTGAGCCCAACCTTGTACCTGCTGTTCGCCCCGGGCAAGGAACGGCAAGGGCGAGCCTCATGCTGGCGGCAGGCGAAAGCTTGTCGTCGAAGCGGTGCGTCCCGCAAGGGATGCGATCGCGGAGCGGAATGACCTCGGTCGTTTCCGGTCGGCACGTAACCTGGTCCGTAGGGCCGGGACCGTGGGCCGCCTCGTCTTTTCCAATATAGGGGAGCCGCGAGGAGTAAACCTCTATAAAAACAACGGAGCGGTGTGACTTCAGTCATGTCGGTCGTCACGTAACCCCGGCCCGTAGGTGCTGGGAACGTGGGCCGCTGCGGGGGCTGCGAGGAGTCAACCTCTATAAAAAATCACACGGTCACCGGCGGGGGAGGGCGGGGAATCCGGAACCCGCACTCAACGGTGCCGTTGCCATCTGCCCCATCCCGGGGCGGCCAGTGGGCGTCGCGGTGACACCATAGTGCTCCCGTAACGCCCACAGTCCATGGCCAGGAGGGAACGTGTGTGTTTTTAGACGGTAGGCCTCTCCCCTCCTTCCATAGGGAACGCAGCGGCGAGCTGGAGAGCCCGTCATACCCCCGTTGCTGTCCCGAGCGCGGGAATGCATAAGGCGCATTCTCCACACGTTAAAAAAAAAAGGTCGGTTCGGCGTGAACTGCCAAGTAATAATTATTTTCTCCCATAACTTTTGGTAATTATTTACATACCTACTTACATTTGATTTTATTCCAGTTACAATGGAATGGTGGAACGATGTTTGGCTGAAAGAAGGATTTGCTTTTTACATGATGCAAAAATGTATTTATGCCATCGAACCGTCTATGATTGCGGTGAGTTCAAACATGGAAAACTCGGTAACAGAGTTAAATGTCAAGTAATTGTACACATTATGTGATACATATTTAAATATACCTTACCTACTTGTATTTCATTGATTTAGTTAGAAAATTTCTTGCTCCGCACACTCCACCCTTCTCTGGAAAGTGATACACAACTGTCGAGCCATCCCATTGTGCAAACTGTGGACTCACCGGGCCAAATAGAAGAAGCATATGACTTCATTTCTTACAGAAAGGTAAACATTATTAAGAAATATCCTACATAATTACACATAAACGGATAACTCACGTAACATAAAAAGTCGAGTGATGCTCGACATGTTTCAGACTGGCGCGCAGTGTTCGTGTCGCTGCCGCCGGGGCGAGCGCTCTTGGAAAAAGGACTTCGAAATAGTCCGAAACATGTCGAGCATCACTCGACTTTTTATACGTGAGTTATCCGTTTATGTGTAATTATGATTGAGTCTCACGGTAGTTTCATGTTGAAAATATCTTACTTACTTCCTACTAATATTATCCTACTAATATTATAAATGTGAAAGTTTGTGAGTTTGGATGTTTGTTACTCTTTCACGCCAGAACGGGTGGACAGATCTGGATGAAATTTGGAACATAGATAGATTATAGGCTGGAATAACACATAGGCTACTTTTTATCCCGGAAAATTGCGTAATTCCTGCGGGATAGCGATAAACGAATTCTATGCAGACGAAGTTGCGGGCAACAGCTAGTATATTATAAACGCGAAAGTTTGTAAGTATGGATGGATGGATGTTTGTTACTCTTTCACGCCAAAACGGCTAGACAGATCTGGATGAAATTAGGAACATAGATAGATTATAGTCTGGAATAACACATAGGCTATTTTATATCCCGGAAAATTGCGTAGTTCCGGCGGGATAGCGATAAACGAATTCTATGCAGACAAAGTTGCGGGCAACAGCTAGTTTATAATATTTGAATCATTTTAATAAGTCATTTTCTGGCAAACACGGTAAATCGAGGTTGTTGGACTAGCGAGAGTTGGACTACAATTAACAATTTATAGCTATTGAGAAAAATTAAGTTAAAACTAGACACAAAAATCAAAAATCTACCGGCGCAGGTAGATTTACAAAAAGTATGAGTTTCCTACGGGAGTAACCAGCATGCCAGCCAACACACTGTGCTGTAATAACTGGAGCCCAACGAACACGATTGAAATTTTCATTTTTCATTCAGTAAATGCTTAAAATAGATTGAAATCCCTGTTTACTTAAAATAAAATCCGCCAAACCATTGCTGCGATGACTGCACTCTGATTGGCGAGCCAGATTGTTTACAAGCTTGATGCATAAACTTAAAACTAAAACCATTACAATTTTACAAAATTTACAGTATGGAGTAGACTGCTCATATTTACTTTTGCAGGGTGCATCAATATTAAGAATGTTGGAAGGTTTCATAGGCGAAGAGAATTTCAGAAGAGGAGTGTCAGACTATCTCAAGAAGCACAAGTTTGGTACCACTATCACGCAGGACTTGCTTGACTCTTTAGAGCCCTATTTTAAAATAGATAACCCTGAACAGAATCTTACGTAAGAATTCATTTTATTAAGAACTATGAGAAGATCTTTATAGTCCTTCTTACATTTTTTTTTTTGCATATTTAACAACGCCACAACTTTTTGCAGATATATAATGGTTACGTGGACACACCAGATGGGGTATCCCTTGGTCACTGTCTTGAAAGAAGCGAATACTTATCTCCTTACGCAGTCGCGTTTCGTCTTGAACCCTCGAGCTGTTTCACATGTAAACTCCGAATTCGGGTAATGTTTAGCTTAAGAACCAACAAACGGATTAAATGCCGCAGAAAATTAATGATCTTTCCGATTCGTAGCCGGGTTGACGCTCGTGCGTCCGAAGATGGCTTATGTAGCCGATCTTCGAGGTGAAACCTCGCGCAATGAAGGCACGTGAGCACATCGTTGACAAAATGTTAGCGCAAGCAACAGGCTGGCGAAAGTTTAATTCGTCGCGTTTAGCATCGCGAACTTTGTCCTGTCGTACCTAGTAGGAAATTAAAGAATATTTTCTTGTATTCATGTTTAGACCAAGTGCTTTCAAAAATAATTTGTGATGTGTCACTACACTAACACTACTAGCACTAGTATCCCTTAGAGATCCCTTATAGGGATAAGTTCGCCTTTGTGCATATATTTAAGTTCTTTTTTTGTGATTTGTCTCTGCTTCTTTATATTTGGACAATAAAGCATTTAGGTACTTACTTACTTACTTACTTACTTACTCACTAGTAGTGCTTAATAGTAATAATAGTAGTGTGCATGTATCTCAGTGTTCGTCAATTGTATTTGTCTTACGTTTATTTTGCACAATAAAGAGTTTATTATATACATACATACTAGTTTCTCGTGATAAATTTTCCTTTATTCCTACCTCCATGGGACAAAATCATTTAGTAACTTAGGTATTAGAATTATGATTAAGTTTCCGACAAATTAAGCTTATTAAATTCTCATATTAATTATGCTGGATTTCTCCGAATTTTTATGGATATTTATCTTTTTAGATATCGCTGGGTCGTACCTATCACGTACAAAACAAATAAAGGCGTAAATAGAAAGGTAGTGTGGTTCGACGACACAACCGAAAGTAGTAAGTAGATTATTAACCGTAGGGGTAAGTAGGTACAGTCAAGGAAACTGAATCTCCTACCATTTTGGAACCATTTCACTGCAAATATCATTGCTTACCAATACACCTGCCAAATAAACGATTGTGAAATCATACGAGAAAAGGTTCCACAGAGGTACGTGATTCAGTTTCTTCGACCGTACCATGACCATGCCATGAAATAATTAGGTTAGGCACTTCGCAATATCAATACCAATATCGAGAAACAATGTCTAAATTGTTTTATCATGTTCTAATATTTCGTTGAATCTAACTTTAGAACACATTATTTAGTTCAATCGAAGTTTAGACTATATTTCGACACCTCCTATGCATAATGTACATACACATACATACATAATATCACGTCTACATCCCTTACGGGGTAGACAGAGCTTAGGCTCTAAGGTAACAAAACCTTAAGGCCACGCTTTGCATGATTAAGGGCGTATAGCTGGAAAGGGAATTCATAATAGTGATGGGTTGCTAGCCGCATCGCCTATATCATGATTCCTAAGACTTTCGCTCATTCCCTCGATCTATGGTTTTTCTTTACTCCAAGACCAGCATGGAAGAATAATGTCTTATATCTAAATCTACGATTTATGAAGAGAGCGATTATAACAATTTTTCGTGTATTTTTCAAGCTGGAATATGATTACTGCTTTAAACTTTGCTTTATATACCTGTCCGCAGTGGGTTAATTAACATGAAACAAATATTTATAACTCAAATAATTTGAAAATTAGGTATGGCCGAAAAACCTAGTTACGACTTTATGCTCGTTTTCAAAAGGTCGTACCTATAAGAAAGTTACGACCTTTTGCGTTTGATCAAGTCCATTACATAAAGTCGTATGTCGTAAATACTAGGTAGGTACTATATGAACGGATATACTTTCTCATTAAAACAACGCATAAAGTCGTAACAAGTACGAGTTATGACCCCTAATTGTAAAAAAAAATGCAGCAAAAAGACGTAACTGGGTGAAGACCAAATAGTTACACACTTTTAAAGTTGCGTTAGTAGGTAGTTAAAATTACCACTAACTCCTTCCATTGTGACACGAAAATTAGTCATACATTTGTATGGATAACTTTCGTGTCACAATGGAAAAAATGGTCGCAACTTTAACTACCTACTAACACAACTTTAACGGTGTGTAATTTTTTGGTCTTCACCCAACTGCGACTATTGTTTACGCATAAAGTACCTACCTAGTAAATAACTTAGAAGTTAAGACAATTTTTGCGTGGGATGTGATGAAGACCAATAGAGTGGCGCAAATCATCGAATGTTGTGATGCGACTATTTGCGTGGGGAAGTTGCAATGATACGACTATTAGCAATTACAAAACTCCTTAATTATAAGGAAGTTATAGCTTGGATTAATGTCTTTATAACGACTGAAAAATCTCATTTTGCATAAAAAACGTGTTAACTACGACCTTTTGCGTCGGAGGTAGGTATCGTTTTATTACTTACCTACTTGAATTTCATTGCAGTTACTATAACAGAAAAAGACATAAAATGGCTCAAGATAAACAACGACCAAGTAGGTTTTTATCGAGTCAACTACCCGCTGGAAATGTGGCAGAGCTTGATAGAGCAGCTGAAGCTGAAGTCAAAACAAGTATGGATCCACAGAGCAAAGCGGGTCACTTCCCAAAGAAAGTTGTTTGAAAAGTGACACGTTATTTTTGCTCACAGGCTAACATTTATATTATTATTATTACATTCAGTACATAAATATTATCTAGTTAAAGTTTTTCTTGCTGAGGTAGAAACAGTTTTGTTTAGTTGTTGTTCATGCTACTCATTACAGCTGACCATATCGGACCGGGCTCACTTGCTGAACGACGTGTTCGCGCTCGCGGAGGCGGGCGTGGCGCCGTACGAGCTGGCGTTGAACCTCACCACGTACCTGGTGGTCGAGGACCACTACGTGCCGTGGACCACCGCGGCCGGCATACTCAACAATCTGTCCGATAGGCTGTCCGACTCAACAAAAGAGAAGCTGCAAGTAAGCTACAATTGCTATTATTAGGTATGCATCCGCGGCGGTAAGACACTGTAAAAACTTTATCGTACGCGATCGGAATGTGAAAACACATCGTTCGTTATTATTCTACGGGGTTGTAGCCGTGTAGATAATTTTACTGCATTTTATGAGTATGACAGACATGAGATAGTTTCTTCTCAGCAAAATGATTATACGTTGCAAGCAGATTACCCAAAACTTTTCCATAATTAATTTAGTAGGTAAAACTAAATTTCAATTTAATGAAAAAAAATGTAAATTTTATTTTTTCACGTAATTTGCAATAATTTTCAATGACATTCTTTTAGAACGTATTTATTTTGTAATATTTTATAATAATATGTATTTTTTAGAAATCACGATAACTCGTTGAGTTTTTGCCTTTTTTCAGATTTACGTACAGAGTCTTGTGTCCAATATTTATGCAAAGCAAAACTGGGAGAAAAGCAGCCTGACTGCTATTGATGGGTAAACCAATTTAGCCTTTCTTTAATGCTGATAACATTAGCACCCCACAGTTAAAACTTTATTTATTTCTCACAGAATGTTGCGCAAAACGATAATAGAGCTAGCATGCCGCGCGGAACTGCCAGCAGCTGAAGAAAAAGTCCGTAGCAAATTCCGAAGCTGGCTCAACAGTCACGGCACTACACAGGTCCAGACGATCGAAAGAGATCTTCGCAATACGGTCTATTTTTATGGTAAGATTTATAACTTTACACGTGGGATTGGGCGTCTCTCCTTTTGAGAATCAGAATCAGAAATGTTTATTTGCTAGAATGCTTCAGTCTTTTTGCCTACTGTTAGCCTGCGTGCAGGCATCCTTCGTAATGAATAATTCATAGAGTAGTCTGGTTTCATAATTTAATTTGATCCACTACCACAAGTTTACATTCCACTGCAAAAAATTTAATGAAAATTTAAAAATCATAGGAAATTGCAGAAAAACTAAAAAATAGTTTTCTCACAAAGGATTCCCTATTACCATCATAAAATATTTAGTCTACGTTTTTTGGTGTTTTATTTGGAGTTTGTACCTATTATGTATAATGTATGGTTACCTACCTATAGGTAAGTACTACTTAGTACAGTACCTATTCATTTAGCTTTTTTCGAAGAAGTCGTGTAATTTTTCAGGCATGAAATACGCGACTCAGTCGCAGTGGTATGAGTTGTGGCATATATACAAGAACGAAGACGATGTACAAGAACAAGCGAATCTCTTGAGAGCATTAACGGCACCGCAGAACACAGAAATACTCAAAAAGTAAATATTATAATATGCAACCTAAAAAAATAGTTCCTTATAGTCTCTATTGGGACCGAGCGCGACGACAGCGCCACGTGACAGGCGGCCATTATGGACAATATTGTCACCGCTGTCAAACAAGAAGTAAGTAAATATTGTGAAAAATATTAATGAAATCTTGTGTTATTTTACTCGGGACTGTAACATAGTAATTCACCGTAACTTTTCAATTTAATACTTGTATCAAATGATAACGTACTTTAAGTAAAATTTTAGAGGTTAGGTAACTTACTTTTTTTTTCTTACGGCAAATATCCACTTATTTCTTTGGTCTCGTTTCCACCATGGTCTTGGAAATTGGTAAAATTTACAGTCGCTATTCTTCTTGGTGTTATTACAATTCACAACAACACATCTTACCAGGCCCATATTTTTATCTCAAAAACGATTAGAAAATGTTTACTGCAATATGGATTTGACAGCTCAAGTCAGCGACAAAAATGACAATTTTAGCCGTAGCGAGCGCTGTGATCGTTTAGGCTACCCCCTCCACCCGCTTTGCACTCTGCCAATTGAGCTTGACGTTGCAGTTAGCATAAAAATATGGATTCGCATAAAATTGCAAAAAATATCCCTACATCTAACCTTAAACTACAATACAAAAAACATATTACTACACTTGCTTGAAAAGGCTGTCTTTCTCCTTCAAAATCTGCGTGGAAAAGTGCTTTTTCTTCCCTTGGGTGGACATTCGAACGTGACCACCTTGACCACCTACACATATACTTAGAAATTAGAAATTAGAACTTCGTATGTTGCCGCCCCGCTTACACGAATAGTACTTAATCAGGTGAGTGAGAGGGACGGAATAATACGTACTTCAAATGTAGTATGATATGATATGAAATTCTAATCAGACCCCCTAACTTTTTCATTCGATTAACAAAAACATAATGTCAAGTTCAGAAACGCGATCCGTTATCGTTTATCTGGGGGCACGGCAGTGCCCCCGCCAAGTTGAGCGCGAAGTAAACACTGCCGTACCATCCTTTACTGGAACCATTTCGCCGCATTTTCAGGCCCCTATTTGAGAACCTCTGGATAAGACCAGAACGCAGAAATTTTCACAGACGCAGACATTTTCAACGCAGAAGCTATAATCACATACTTAAAATCCAAAATTTCAAGTCTGTAGGTCATTTAGTTCCAAAGTTTAGCGAAAGCAAAGTTTCGCATTTATGACACTCACTCACTCAGTACTTCCCATAAACTCAGAGAGCTGAAATTTGGTACAGAGTTAGGGTTTAATGGCCACATAAAGGGCAAACTATAAAAACTAGGATAATCGAAGAAAAAAAAAGGTGTCAAATAAGAAAATCTAATAAAATAAATCAATATGCCCACGTTTCTACAAAAAGAAGTGAAATCCCACCAAAAATATTCTGTAAAAAACTAGCCAAGTCTCGATGGAGCTGCTTGTTTATCTGTAAAAAGTAATGAAATCTAGACAAAGTCGTTCCAACTCTATGGTTGCTTACTGCGATTTCTTTATTATTATAGTTAATGTTGTGTTGACTTGGCCGTTGAAGGGTAAACAAGGGTACAAAACCAGGTGCTCCATTACACCATTGCACCAATCTGTCGCCAGAACCGCTACCCATTGACGATGGAAAATGAACCTGGTTTTGTACACTTGTGTACCCTTCAACGTCCAGGTCAACACAACATTAACTATAATAATAAAGAAATCGCAGTAAGCAACCTTAGACTTGGAACGACTTTGTCTAGATTTCATTACTTTTTAGAGATAAACAAGCAGCTCGGTCCATCGAGACTTGGCTAGTTTTTTACAGAATGTTTTTGGTGGGATTAATTTATTTTAAAATCTGTTAATTCCTAATAGGCCAGGGTTGATACCTTTAAAAATGATAAAAAGTAAAAAAATATATAGTAGGATGAAACCCATTAGAAATTAGGTAGAGAATATTACAAAAATGAAAGGAAAAATAAATTACGGGCGATCTGAGGTCGGGAAGGGGAAGGGGGTGAATTTTTAAGGGTGAAAAACGGTTTATCTCGATTTCCGCCAAAACTACAAGTCTTATGAAAAAAAGTTAAATGGCAAAGTTGTAGGTCTACAACTTTTACAACTTTTTTACTGTATGTTCGGGACATAAAAAGGTAAGTTTTCACCAAATTTCGTGATAAAATATTTTTTTTGCGAAAGATAAAAATAAAAAACCAAAAGCTTGGTTATTTGAATTTTTCACACAAATTTTGAGGTTATGTGAAAAAAGTGTAAGAATAAAAGTTGTAGATCTTTTTATTAACTACAACTTTGCCATTAAACTTTTTTTCATAAGACTTATAGTTTTGCCGGAAATCGAGATAAACCGTTTTTCACCCTTAAAAACTCACCCCCTTCCCCTTCCCCTTCCCGACCTCCGATCACCCGTAATTTATTTTTCTTTCATTTTTGTAATATTCTCTGCCTTTTCTAATTGGTTTCATCCTACTATAATTTTGTTTGGTCTCAAAAATTATCGACCCTGGTCTATAAGTTATTCTCAAGATTTGCTAACGTTCGTTGCTAAATAAGAAACTAATTTACTGTTAGTTCAACTGTATTTCGTCCATCCACCATTTTTCTCGCTGTAGTGAGGTGAAAATTTGTGTATTTCGCGCGGCAGCAAAGTTGTCCAGCGTATCGTGCCTAAAACCCTCGCGACGCTCACGATTATTATTTTGTACCACTCGCTTCGCTTGTGGTTCAATCATACCATCCTTCGCATGCTCTGGTTTCAATACAGACTGGCGCTAAACAAAAACTTTGCAGCCTTGCGTAACAAATAAGTTTCTTTTAAATTAAATTTTCTTTGGTTATAAATATTCGGCATTTTGGATGGTGCCGGTAAAATAATAACATATATTATTATATTGTTCTCTCCACTTCGAGACTATAATTTTTAGTAACCAATATTTAATTTTTATCATCCCTTTTAGATTCTTAACACTCGCGTGGGACGAGCGTAACATTCGTAGACAGGATTTCCTGGGATTGTTACAAAGCATTAGCGAAAACCCATGGGGCTCGGCGATCGCCTGGGATTATCTGCGCGAACACTGGACACAGATCGTCGCACAATGTACTTTCCACGATTTCTTACTGTGGTTTGCTGTCGGGACGATTACTAGCCATTTTCACACCGAAGACAGGCTAAAGGAGGTAAAGTTACTTCAGCTTGTTCGGGTCTATTGCTCTGATATTTATGATAAAAATACGAAAATAGTTCTATATTTTTTGTTTGTTGTGCAGATGGAGTCATTCTTCCAGCAGCACGCGGAGGCGGGCGCGGTCGTGGGGGCACGCGCGCGTGTGCTGGAGACCGTGCGCAACAACATCGCGTGGACCGCGACGCGCGCGCCGCAGCTCGCCGCCTGGCTCAACGCCGCGCATCTGCTCGTCTAGCATTCAATCAGACGCCATTCTCGCTCAGTGTGTACGCTTGTCTTGTGACCGTGTTGTCTGAGATCCTGGCACTCTAGCGTGCATCGCGGAAATAATGCGTCCGTCCCTTACGCACACACTGGTTAGAAGGGGATAGAGGCTTTATGTTCGCGGTCAAACCTAGCGTGCTAGGCCCTTTGCGCATATTGGGGTGTTGATGGTTTGTTTAATTATGTTCTTTTGGAAAAAAATAATATTTGAATGAAATCTTGACTTTGACTTGAGCATTATAATTAGATACTTCTTTATTTTTTCAGTTGAGATCGGTACGAAATCTGGTGTGAAATGCTGGTCCTGAAAATAAAAAGTTAACATTGAACTAAACTTGTCTAGTTAACCCCGTTTGTCACTTTTCTGCAGTGAATTCATTTGTCGTGACCCTGCGGGACCCATGCTTTGTTTCTATGAGCGTTACCTGTTGCTATCCTGTGTGAACTGCCAGTTTTCCAAGAGGAAAGTAGCCTATTTGTGTCCTTTATGATCAACTAGCGACCCACCCAGGCTTCGCACGGTATATTATGCATATATTATACACATAAACCTTCCTCTTGAATCACTCTATCTATTAAAAAAAACCGCATCCAAATCCGTTGTGTGGTTTTCAAGATATAAGCATACATAGGGACACGGGGACAGAAAAAGCGACTTTATTTTATACTGTGTATTGATATTGATTGATCTATAATTTTGCCAAATTTCATCAAGACGGGTGCAATAGTTTTGCTGTGACGAGGTAACAAGCAGAAAGACAGAGCCGGAGTTAGTTGTTTTTTTTGTTTGGGCAACAAACAGTCACATAGTTGAACATAGTATTGATACATAATAAGGTGTCGACCTGGAGTGCCATAACAATAATAACGTGAACATCGGTATACTGGAACGGTAGATGCAGTAGATGGCATTGCACTTCAGAATCAGAAACAGATACAATACCCAATTAATAATTATACTTAAACATGGTTATACTAAAAAATGGCTGAAATAAGAGTTAGCATAGTACTTAGTGCGAGAGAAAGGAACTGAAAACAATTTTTCATGTCGTGCATTGCGTCGAGGAACTTTGAATGAAATATTACCAAGCAGTGAGGGGGAGTCAACATGACAATGAATTATTAAATTTTAAAGAGGAACATATAATATCAAATTGAGTGCGTCGCTTTTCTAAAGACAAGAAATTATGGCGATTTAAAGCTTTGAGGTATGAATTGTAATTCTGTAGTCCAGTGCATTTAGGAACTTCCTAAAATTTTATTAGTATGTTTTAACGTCGGCCGTCGGTCAGCCCAACCCGAGGTTGACGACGAGTAAGTTCGTAACTTAACTTGAGTAACAACGGTTATTTACGTGCAGTATTTCAGACAGGTACAAAATGTAAACTATTGGCATTGGCAGCGCCTTGAAGTGTTTACCTGAGGCTCGGTGCCTTCAAACCAACTCTCCTGGCCATAGGTCATTGTTTTTTTCTGATCTCTGCAAGAACGGATACTTTACGGACTTTGTAAAAAAAATATTTTTTCCATTTCTTTATACTGGTCTACCGGTGTCGGAACACAGTCCCTTGTATAAAGTAGAACTTGACTTAGATTATTAGACTAATTTAAATGAAATACTTAGAGATGTACACTGTACCAATCTCTATCTCTAGGTAAAAACAATAATAAAATTATAAGGTTAAGAAAATTATTTATATTTACACATAGGCACCTACCTAGTTGTAGTGTTACTTGATTGGCAATTGATAATCGAGATAAGTACTTACACAAAAGCATTGTTATGTCTTATTTTGAAAAATACATAATATTGTTCACCGATTACGGCTAGCACGAAATTATTTTTTCAACACACTTGCTCGTAAATTGAGTCTTATTGCACTGCATTTAAGCTCATAATTGAGCTTATTACGCACAAGTGCTGTAATATATTACCGCACGAGTGCGGTAATATATAATATTTTTTAATCTCAGCAAAAAGTTCAGTTATCTATAGGAACAAGGAATATTTTCGTGAATATTAAGCTATTTTAGGGAAAACATGATAAATAAACATTTAATTTCGACAAATTATTTATTTTTATCTAAAACTGAACATAATTTGCAATCTCAGGCATTGATTAATTATTTTTTATTGTAATTTTAATATTAGGCTGTTTAGCAGTCTGTGTCAGTGTCTTCGTCACGCGCGTGCTAAGTGCACAGCGCGCATGCGCGAGTGCTGCGCGCGGATTGGCGCGGAGAAATAATATCTGCCGCCATTTTTCACTGATAATTGTTGATTCAGACTTTGTTATTTTATTACTTTAAAAATTACGAGTTCAAGTAATAAAGAAATGTAGTGTCCGTCGCTGGAAATACTAAAATAATGTTCGGACAATGTTCGGACAGTTATATCAGTAAGAAATCCAAGGTGTTAATTACCAAATGATAAAGTAAAGTTCTAAAGCAGCTCCAGGTAAGCAATGTCTGGTAACAAAGGTAAACTAAAGTTCTTAAAGTCCTTTTATTAACTAAATTTTATTTATTTTTCCTCACAAATGTGTTGAAAAACGTCGTATGCGACGCGTGTGCTTTGGTAATTACACATCTCGGCTCTCTTACCCGCGCTCGCTATCGCTCGCGCGTACAATACGCCTCATGTGTAATTACCAACATAGCACACTTGTATCATAATGTACTATTACATAACCGTTACAATAACCAATTATACATAAAATCACACCACAAAACATAAAATTTCAATACGATATCGTAATAAATAGCCGCTGCAGTAATAAAAGTGTGTAAGCAATTTCATAGTTGCGATACCCATCGGGTGTCCACATTCGCAGTCTGACTTTAAACGCGCTTTAAATTTAAATTACGTTGCCCAGGGGGGAACCGAAGGCAGTAAACCTGACCTGACAAGCACTCTTACTCAACTACGCTTTCTAATAGTACCTAATCTTTTTTCTTCTTTATTACTGAATCGCGCTAAATCATGAAAGTAATTGATTGAAGTTTCGCACAAAAATTGATTTCAAAAGTTTCTTTTATATATTATAAACCAACGAATCAATATTCTATTAAACGTTGTTATCTATTTTTCGATATAAGCATTTAAATATAGGTATATAAACCAAGAAAATCATCCAAAATTTCAGTGCTTTTCTATAAGTATTTTATTCTAGTGAAGTTTAATGCATCGTGTTTTGAACCAATAAGTACCTATATGATCAAAGACTTTTGTTATTTTAAACTACCTTTTTTTTACCCTATCGAAAAGAAGAAAATTTGAATGTATGTATACTGTTGAACTAAAATATTGTTGATTTCAGATAAATTCTTGTTTTGATAGTAATTCTAAACATTTATTTTCAGATGAACATACCGCTTTTTCATTTGAACAGGAGTCACAAATTGTTAAATTTACTACTAACATTAGGATTGTTTAGTTTCCATCAAGCGCATAAAATTATATTACGGCAACAAGAAGAGGTAAGTTTTGTTCGTATGATACTTACAGACAGACAACGAAAAGTAACTCTCGTCGCTAGTAGGTACATATCGAATTTATTAAACCTTTTCCTATCAAATATTATTTAATATATTCCCTTAGTTCTGCAGAATCTACAAATGTTTCGCTTCTGTCCATAATAAAGCAAAGGTCGGCTGTTCGAATAAAGTACCTACCTACTAGGTATACTTAACATCACACTTGCACACTCGCAGAGTAGTGGTTTTTGCTTTTAATATACATACATACATACATAAATCACGGCTTTATCTCTTACGGGGTAGACAGAGCCCAAGGTAACAATACCTAAAAGCCACGTTTAGCATGATTGTGGTCGAATAGGTGGAAAGGGGAATCCAAATAGTGATTGGTTGCTAGCCGCATCGTCTATAACATAATTCCTAAGATTTTCGCCCATTCCCTTGATTGCTTTCTTTGGGCCCTAAATAAAAAGTCACGACGGAGTTCAGCAAACGGCAATCTGAGGCTGGTTTAGACTATGCCTTGCTGCGAAAGTACGCGTATCTCAAACAGTATGCTTGCAAAGTTTAGCTACAAATGTTGTGATAAATCCTTTCCCACCATAATTATCTCGGAACTGTTCCTATTTGTATAAGTGTTCTCATAGTATTTGACATTTTAACGCAAGGCGTATTTTGTGTGTGACCGAAAACCGTATGTATGTCAAATACTATGAGAACAGTTTGTTGCCGTTGCGATCCGCAAGTGGCACTGTAATGTAATAGTAATTGAGACATTTACGTGGATGCGTTCGAGACGTTTTTATATGCGAAAACTTACACTGGAGACTCAGTACGCTTGTTTTGAGTGCAACTGTCCGCACACTTCACCGTTCGTAGGACTCCGTCTTGACTTCAGCTCAGACTCTCCAGGTAATGTTATTTAGTAGGTTACAATGTATTTATTACTTCTGTTCAAAAATCGTGCTTCATTGCAGAAAAGATCCGTGATTGGCTTCAGATTACCTAAGCATGTAGCACCTGTAAATTATAAATTGCGACTGTGGCCGAATGCAACCAGCATGACCTTCCGAGGCGCGGTCGAAATAGAGCTCAGCGTCTACAACCCAACGAACAATGTGACGTTACATAGTAACAAACTTACAATACAGTCCGTTAGTATGGAGAACTTCTTTCTGGAGAAAATTTCGGTCAGTGTGGAAACTATTACTGACGAGAGACAACTCTTGATTGTCAGATCACAGGAAATAATTCCTGATGGACGCTACGTTCTGAAAATACACTTCAGCGGAACGCTTGATGGCTTAGAAGGGTTGTATGCGGGCACACTTAAATATGGCGGGTAAGATGTACTTTTTTATCGGAGTGGAATATTTGCCCTCTTGTCGGTGCGATTCCGGTATGCCGTGTCGTTCGCATCGCCGCACTGGTGGGACCGCGTAGGTACACGCCCCTCTTCCGATACGATGCAGATAATGACCGAAGCACCCGTGCACCATGTGTCCTCTCCAACCACAGCTCTAAAGACGGGAGGAGCGCCCCTATGGTCCGCACTCCATAGTGGCAATCCCCAGGTCTTCTTTCCAGCGATGCCTCATTCGCTGCTCAGCCATTCGGCGATGCTTCAAAATTACCGCTCGAGTAAAATTTTTGACTACTTATTTGATAAAATGCTTTTGGTAACAAAAAGATTTAGGTAGATACCTATAATTTTCTACACTTGTTTCTACAATTTTTTACCGGTTTTGAGCGGTTATTTACGGATGTGGTTTCAAAAATCGGTCCCTAGGTCTGTACCAAGCTACTGATGCTTAGGGCTACTACATAGGAAAACAGTCATTTTCGTATTTACGGGTCAGTAAAAAAAAAATGAAACACTATGTTGACAAGGTAGAATTTTTATTTGTGAGACAATTCGTCACCGATGAGGTCAAGGCCAGCCTATGCCAGCAATGTTTATTTATCTACCACCAGGTAACCCACTCACTCGCTTGCCTTCGTCATAGCGTAAATAATGAACATACACAAAAAAATACATGCAGTCGAACATAGAACCTCCTCCTTTTTTGAAGTCGGTTAAAATAGTGACAACTAATTCATTCAACTTCTGTTATTATTATTTTCAGGACAATGGTCGCCAGTTTGTTCGAACCAACACATGCACGTGAAGCATTTCCATGCTTTGATGAACCAGCTTTTAAGGCGACATTTGACGTAACTCTTATCAAACCGCAGAACTACGTGGCTCTCTCCAATATGAATGTAAGATTAGTAACTTAGTCACTTTAGCTATTGTGGTCATGAAAAAGCAGATTTAAGTACTCAACATTGACTGTCATGTCTATCATTGAACCTAAGAGTAACGTTGCTAAACATAATAGCCACTGTTAGGTGCTTGTACGTTGTTGGCATGGAGCTCGTACCTACTACTTAATTATATCACACGTTCTCACGCGTTGTATCAAATGCTCGTCTTCTCTTGAAACATAACTAGCTACCTACTAGGTAACCACAAATAGTATTTTATACAATCGTTGTATAATGAAGGCTCTTAAAGTCGAGTACCGTGTTGCCGAGTGGCCTAAGTAAGGTACGAGATTTTAAAAGCTAATTATGTAACTATTGTATACAATACTTTTTCTACGAGTCATCATCATCCTCGTCTATCGAGGTACATACATAACCTTTTGTAAAGTACATTGGGTTAAGTTTGAAAATTGTACCTTCCACTTATGAATTAATAGTAGGTAGTTATCTCCTCTGGAGTAGCGGCGAAACTAATCTCGTCACTGTCACTCATGTTTAATTTGAATTAGGGATTATTTATTTAACACCATCGAGTTCGCGTCAAATAACAAACAAAACTTTTAAATTTTCGTAGCACAAAAAAAAACTAATGAGACGTCGTTATAAGACTGTTTCTGATTGGCCAATTACTTCAATTACTAACCAATCACGTAACAGAAGAAAAAAGTTAGTGTGTTCAAATGGAAGCAAATTTGCCAGATATTTCCAACTTTACATTGGGTGCGTTCCACTAAGCGCTCACGACGCTCGATCGAAGTAACTAAGTTCTAATTTTGAAATTATTATAGTCGTCTGGAGCGTTGTATAATAATCATTATAGTTGAGTCCGAAGTGACATAGACTATCCAAGATTAAAAAGTATGTGGTTGCAATTTTGTCTATAAACACATAATTGACAAATTAAAATCAACGAGTAGAAAAATATTAATAACGATGCAATACCCACAAATATCTATCTAAAAAAATTGTTTTCAGAATAATTACACTTGTCATAAAAAATTATTACCTCAGTCTGACTATAAAAACTTACCTAAGGTAATTTTTATTTTCAGGAAATTGCAAAATATGTTGACAATGATACAGCATTCGAAGCAGTTCAATTTGCAACAAGCGTCCCAATGTCAACTTATTTGGTCTGTTTTGTGATTGGCGACTTCGATTTCAAGGAAACAGAAATTAATGCTAACGGCATAGGAGGCAACTTTAAACTGAGAGCTTTCGCCTCAAAAGATAAAATTGACCAAGTTGACTTTGTTCTACGCATTGGCAAAAAAAGCGCAGAATTTTTCATAAACTACTTTCAAGTGCCATTTCCCCTACCAAAGCTGGGTTTGTACAGACTTGTTTAGTACCTGGATACTGGTCTCATTGTTTCCTGCAGTTAATTAAAAACACCAACAAATATATTAAGTATCTGTGGCCAACTTCACATGACCACATAACGTAATTTATTCTTATCGGCTAATGCAATGTTTCTATGAGGAACAATCAATTATTATAACAAGTCTCCTGATTTGTCTCCTGGCGTCACTATCGGGAGCTAACACCCAGAGATACGTTACTGAGCAGCTCTCAGTGATGTTGACACATGGGAAGGGATTTACCTGGAATTCCAGAGCAGATTCCTGACCCCTCGGTCAGGAGGAACGCTTTAGGGTTCTTCTTGGACGTGCTTGGCTTACGTAAGCTGAACGTACAAAATTTGATTGCGAAATTTACTTAACATTTATACCGCTATCGATGAGGATAGATAAGAACGAATTTCAAGACACAAGATACTTTAGTTAACGCATGATACTTAGCTCTCGAGAGATTGCGCCTGTGAATTATAGTAGATTGTACACCGAGGGGATAAAACACTGTATTATGTCACGGGCGCGATATTGAATCCTGAGCGCAGCAAAGGACTCTAGATTTAACTCCCGAGCGTAGCGAGGGTGTTATGAGTTAATTCCAGAGCGTAGCGAGGGAATTAAGATTGAGTCCTGAGTGGAGCAAAGCATTTAAGCGCGCCCAAGACATATAGATACAGTTTTATCTCCGAGGAGTATACTCTACTTTTCTCACCTTTTGCGAGACAATAAAAACCAAGGTGACTAGAAAAATACATACATACACATACACAAATCACGTCTTTATCCCTTACGGGGTAAACAGAGCCTAAGGTAACAGGTACCTACAGGCCACATTTAGCAAGATTGTGGGCGTATAGGTGGAAAATGGAATCAAAAAACTAGAAAAATAATTTAATTAAAACAACAGTAAAACAAAATTAAAAGTAAAAATTTAAGTTTGAGAAATTTGTCCAGTTCTTTGTGTACTTAATGATATACAGCAATATTTTTATTTGGAATCTTAGCAGTTCTATGCGTGTAATATTACAGCGTCGGCAAACACTGGCAGCTTTTGTTGTATTTGAAATTTGTTTCATTCGTTCGAAATTCGAACGCCGCTTGCCATGGCGTGGCCGTCTCGATTTTCGGAGCTGTACGATTTTTACGAAATTGGACTTTAAGAGTATATAAATAAAAACTATGAAATTGAGAATCATATTACTAACCTACGGGTTATAATGAATTTCAGTACAATATTACTACCCGGCGAAAGCCAAGGGCTATAATGAATGACTTACTTTGAGTAAGGTTTACATGATATGTAATTAGCCATTGTCGAGCAGGTGGTGTGAAAAAAACATTAATTAATGAATTAATAATAATTCTCATAAATTGATATTGAAGTTTCTTTAACATTCCAGATATGATAGGTCTCCCATTCCACCAGTTAAACGCTATCGAACATTGGGGTTTGATCACCACCAACGAACTTTCATTTCTGATAGATGATGAGGCCACTGCGGCTGCTGATGTCAAGTACAGTATAGCTGAAGTGGTTGCGCACGAGATTCTTCATATGTGGTTTGGAAATTTAGGTAGGTACAGGTGTTTGTTAGAAGTTTCATGAGTTAACGTACTTTTATTTGACATCTAAAAATAGATCTAGATGATCATTAATCTTTAGTTAGAGCGCACTGAAAAACATCCGTGCTTTAGTTTAACCCTTAATTCGACAATGTGCACTACAGTGAAAATGGTCTATGAATATTTTTTTTGTATTTTTACTGAACATGGAATTTGTAAGACTCTAAAATGACGATGAGGCTTGAACCATGTTTTTTTTATTAAGTATGTCAAATTAAGGGCGGGCCTGACTCTCGGCTTATGATTCGACTATCCTGGCTTAACTATGTCTTGTCTATGATAAAAGTTTGGTTAGAGTGTACCTGTGGCGTTGGCGTAGCACCTGCAAGAAAAGATAATACGTATTAAAGCAAACAAACAATGCAACCGAAACCGGCTTCACGGTACTGCAAAAAAGGGATATTTGTTTTCAAACAGCTGCTTACCACCACTCATGTTTACCTCAGAGAAGATTCCGTCAAAGGAGCCTTGCAACCAGCTTACAAAGGCCCATATGAAGTGCTGGAAAGAAACGAAAAAGTCTACAGGTACCTACGCTACTAATAAAGGGTAAACCAACAACTGTAACGATCGATAGACTCAAACCAGCATTCATACCTACTTACCGACGAGAACAGCCCGATGACCGAAGAAAGTGTCGTGAAAGCAACACGATCCGGAAGAGAAGAACACCTTCCAAAACACTATCGCCCTTGATGGTCTCTGGAGGGGGCTGGTGTCGCGTTGGCGTAGCACCTGCAGGAAAAGATAATACGTATTAAAGAACAAATAATGCAAACTAACATCAAATAGCACCAGAGTTGCCACCCGTCCCGATTTCGAAGACATTGTCCCGCGTCCCGGCTACCTATCGATTTTGTCCCGATTTTTGACAATATGCGATAGGCTCAATCAATTCATTCACTTTTGTATTAGTTATGATATAAAAAATAATAAAAAAGTAATAAAAACACAAAATAAAGTTTCATTTTGCTTAGACTCCGAACGTCACTGGTGGATGCTCGATTTGTCCCGATTTTTTTTCCCCTAAAGGTGGCAACCCTGAATAGCACTTACCTCGTATATAGCCGATCGTCATGTCGGAACAATATACAAATGTATGTTATACTCTGTGTGTCGGAAGGCGGTCGTCGCGGAAATCGTATCGTAGAAATATCCCACTCCGCCGCTCGGCCGCGGCCCCTGCGCACCCCGCGCAGACGCCGGTCGCCAGTCTCAGTCTCTCTCTGTCTCAGTCGCCCGCTAACCCGTGCACAGGACGCACGCCGCTATCTCGCCTCCGCCTCCTTTCGCTCTTACGATACACAAGTAATTTCTTTCCTTTCTTTCCTTCTCTTGTTGTATCTCTCTATACTGTGCTTTTGCTCCTTCCGCAATAAAACATAGTGTACCTACTTGTAGTGATTATATTTATCATTGATACCCTCAAGAAACGGACTCTCCACCTACCACTGTGGTACCTACTTAGGTACCTATCTACCAACGGGGAGTCTGATCCTGTCTAGACTATCTTAGCGTATTTGCCGTCAGGTTTGATACTGCGCTTAAGGTTCGAATGCCCTGCGAGTCTATAGTGGATACTCAAGGTCGGTTCGGCATGAACTGCCAAGTAATAATTATTTTCTCCCATAACTCTTTGGTAATTATTTACATACCTTCTTACATTTGATTTTATTCCAGTTACAATGAAATGGTGGAACGATATTTGGCTGAAAGAAGGATTTGCTTCTTACATGAGTCAAAAATGTATTCATGCTATCGAACCGTCTATGATTGCGGTGAGTTCAGTTCAATTCAAACATAGAAAACTCGGTAATAGAGTTAAATGTCAAGTAATTGTACACATTATGTGATACATTTTTAAATATACATAACTACCTACTTGTATTTCATTGATTTAGTTAGAAAATGTCTTGGTCCGCACACTCCACCCTTCTCTGGAAAGTGATACACGACTGTCGAGCCATCCCATCGTGAAAACTGTGGATTCACCGGGCCAAATAGAAGAAGCATATGACACAATTTCTTACAAAAAGGTAAACATTATTAAGAAACATCCTACTTATTTATATTATAAACGCAAAAGTTTGTAAGTATGGATGGATGGATGTTTGCTACTCTTTCACGCCAGAACGGCTGGACAGATTTGGATGAAATTTGGAAGATAGATAGATTATAGTCTGGAATAACACATAGGCTACTTTTTATCCCGGAAAATTGCGTGATTCCGGCGGGATAGCCATAAACGAATTCTATGCAGACAAAGTTGGGGGCAACAGTTAGTTTATAATATTTGAATCATTTTAATAAATCTTCCACGCTGGTCTGGGAGTAACGAAAAAACATAGAATGTACCAGTTGCTTCCCTTCCCGCGCTGATGGTAAAAGCCCATCGAGGGAATGGGCGAAAGTCTTAGGAAACATGTTATAGGCGATGCGACTAGCAACCCATTACTATTTTGATTTCCCTTTCCACTTATATGCCCTTAATCATGCTAAACGTGGCCTTAAGGTTTTGATACTTTAGTCTCTGGCTACCCCGTAAGGGATAGAGACGTGATATATGTATGTATGTATTTAATAAGTAATTTTCTGGCAAACACGGTAAAACGAGGTTGTTGGACTAGCGAGAGTTGGACTACAATTAACAATTTATAGCTATTGAGAAAAATTAAGTTAAAACTAGACCAAAAATCAAAAATCTACCGGCGGAGGTAGATTTACAAAAAGTATGAGTTTCCTACGGGAGTAACCAGCATGCCAGCCAACACACTGTGCTGTAATAACTGGAGCCCAACGAACACGATTGAAATTTTCATTTTTCATTCAG
The DNA here is from genome assembly GCA_949127965.1 of Pandemis corylana. NCBI lineage: Eukaryota > Metazoa > Arthropoda > Insecta > Lepidoptera > Tortricidae > Pandemis > Pandemis corylana. The sequence continues at coordinate 5,405,491 of OX421858.1, read as the reverse complement.
TAAATGCTTAAATTTTTTTGAAATCCCTGTTTACTTAAAATAAAATCCGCCAAACCACTGCTGCGATGACTGCACTCTGATTGGCGAGCCAGATTGTTTACAAGCTTGATGCATAAACCTAAAACTAAAACCATTACAATTTTACAAAATTTACAGTATGGAGTAGACTGCTCATATTTACTTTTGCAGGGTGCATCAATATTAAGAATGTTGGAAGGTTTCATAGGCGAAGAGAATTTCAGAAGAGGAGTGTCAGACTATCTCAAGAAGCACAAGTTTGGTACCACTATCACGCAGGACTTGCTTGACTCTTTAGAGCCCTATTTTAAAATAGATAACCCTGAACAGAATCTTACGTAAGAATTCATTTTATTAAGAACTATGAGAAAATCTTTATAGTCCTTTTTACACATTTTTTTTTGCACATTTAACAACGCCACAACTTTTTGCAGATATATAATGGTTACGTGGACACACCAGATGGGGTATCCCTTGGTCACTGTCTTGAAAGAAGCGAATACTTATCTCCTTACGCAGTCGCGTTTCGTCTTGGACCCTCGAGCTGTTTCACATGTAAACTCCGAATTCGGGTAATGTTTAGCTTAAGAACCAACAAACGGATTAAATGCCGCAGAAAATTAATGATCTTTCCAACTCGTAGCCGGGTTGACGCTCGTGCGCCCGAAGATGGCTTATGTAGCTGATCTTCGAGGTGAAACCTCGCGCAATGAAGGCACCTGAGCACATCGTTGACAAAATGTTAGCGCAAGCAACAGGCTGGCGAGAGTTTAATTCATCGCGTTTAGCATCGCGAACTTTGTCCTGTCGTACCTAGTAGGAAATTAAAGAATATTTTCATGTATTCATGTTTAAACGAATAGTGCTTCCGAAAATAATTTGTGATGTGTCACTGCCTACACTAACACTACTAGCACTAGTAGTGCTTAATGGTAATAATAGTAGTGTGCATGGATCTCAGTGTTTGTCAATTGTATTTATCTTATGTTTATTTTGCACAATAAAGAGTTTACATACATACATACTAGTTTCTCGTGATAATTCTGCTGGATTTCTCCGAATTTTTATGGATATTTATCTTTTTAGATATCGCTGGGTCGTACCTATCACGTACAAAACAAATAAAGGCGTAAATAGAAAAGTCGTGTGGTTCGACGACACAACCGAAAGTAGTAAGTAAATTATTAACCGTAGGGGTAAGTAGGTACAGTCAAGGAAACTGAATCTCCTACCATTTTGGAACCATTTCACTGCAAATATCATTGCTTACCAATACACCTGCCAAATAAATGATTGTGAAATCATACGAGAAAAGGTTCCACAGAGGTACGTGATTCAGTTTCTTCGACCGTACCATGACCATGCCATGAAATAATTAGGTTAGGCACTTCGCAATATCAATACCAATATCGAGAAACAATGTCTAAATTGTTTTATCATGTTCTAATATTTCGTTGAATCTAACTTTAGAACATTATTAGTTCAATCGAAGTTTAGACTACCTATATTTCGATACCTCCTATGCATAATGTACATACACATACATACACATATCACGTCTATATCCCTTACGGGGTAGACAGAGCTTAGGCTCTAAGGTAACAAAACCTTAAGGCCACGTTTAGCATGATTAAGGGCGTATAGCTGGAAAGGGAATTCATAATAATTTATAATTTGCGGGTGTCTATGGACAGTGGTGATCATTTACCATCAGGTGACCCACTAGTTCGTTTGGCTGGCCTATCTAACATAAAAAAAAAACAATAATAGTGATGGGTTGCTAGCCGCATCGCCTATATCATAATTTCTAAGACTCGCCCATTTCCTCGATGGGCTTTTACCATCTGCGCGGGAAGAAAAGCAATCGGTAAATTCTATGGGTTTTCTTTACTCCCAGACCAGCATGGAAGAATAATGTCTTATATTAGCAGGAGATCTAAGGTCCCGTTTTCTAAGGGGACCTTGCATTTTGGAGACAAAGCAAACCGCTTGGAACGGGTGTTCCTGGGGGTGATCTGAGCCGATTAAGCCCGGTTGCCAAGAGGTTCCCCCCAGCAGGTGGGCAGGGGAGGGGGGGGAAAAGTGCCTCCGGCGCGCCTCACTCTAAGCTTTATATCTGCATACATATAGCAACTATATCAAGTTTGGTGTCTTTTTCGTGTAATTCGAGGATGAAGAATTCATTTCTGTGACTAAACTTTCACTCACCCATACAAAAAATTCGAGAAATTCAAAATTCAAAAAATTTCTTTTCAATTTTTTTTTCGAAAATCCTCTACAAAATTGAAACTATGAGGATTTGCTCTAGAAAAAAAATACCTGTGAATAGCCCAGTTATCATACTATATAGAATAGTAAACTTGTTAAACATTTTTTTTTTATAAATCTGTTAAAAAAAATGTTTTGTGTCGCGCGGCATACCTGCATTGTAAGAGCTGTATGCAGCTTTTAGGATTTTTAAGTATGTTTAGATGATTTCTGATAAGTTCTTAATCTGCTGGTTGTAGATTACATTATTAATTACTTCTGGACGTGATATATGTACAAATATAAATTAAATATATAAATAAAGACGTTGGGGAAACTTTTGCCAGTGGAGTTATTATAAATGTGATAAAATTAACATAGGAGATGTTTGACAAAGATGCGGATTAAAATAAATATTATTTATTGTTCGCAAATGCCACTACATGCACATAGGTCTGTGCATTTTAATTTTTTTTAACGCAGTTGCACCTCCCTGCGCATTTTGTTTTGCAGCGGCAACGAATAAGCTCTAGACAAGCAGCAGCCGCCGCAGGTAGGCTTGTCCATATGGGCTCCCAATATCCATTTTGGTTGGACCAGCCCCAGTCAGCAGGGCATGGTAGCTGTTGCATAGGGGCTATAATCTGTCCCCAAACATAGCCTCCTTGATAAACTGCACGGAGAATATGTTTATGTAGCGCATCTTCCGTTGGAGGCAGATTCTCTAACTGGAGACTTCTTTTTGTAAACACTACTTTTCGGCACTCATTTACACTCGTACTTGTCCCTGATCTAAAATCAGTAACAAAATACATAGTGTTAAAATAATGTCTAGGTATTAATTCACACCTCGTAAATCAAATCTGTTCAGACTTCATATTGTAAGACTTACTTGTCATACAAGACCATAACAAATTTTTCCAATATTGGCAACGCCTGCTCAATATTGCCTTGTTTGCCGTATTTAAATCCCTCCGTTACAGCAGGATATGCGCTCCAAGCCTGAAATACGCTTTTTTTTTCCCTTTCCACACAAAAATGAAACAGTGTCGCAACCTGAAAAGGCGTGGAAGAATGGCAAAACTTCTGCCCTTTCTGGTCCTGTCAAATAAATTATATATCTATGCGTTACAAATAATATCATAATATTTAAAGAACGTTTGCAGCACGTGACCAATTGCCCAGATGACCTGTCTCGTACTGCGGTGATATATTGATTTTATTTACAATTAATGGAGGAACTACAAAAGCTACCTAAAGAAGCTGCAATAGCATGGCACGAGAGGAACTGGTGATTCTTTCCTGTGCCAATATGTACCCATAACTCCTGGAGCTCCGGCCCTGGACACAACAAAATATTTCATGAGTATGCTGACACAGTATTTATACCTTTTTTGCATAGAGAATTTGCCACTGTATCACGTATAGATTTAGTATGGGATAGGTATGACACTGAAAGTCTCAAAAATACAACAAGAGAGAAACGTGGCACTGGACAAAGAACACGAGTTACCCTAAACACTAAGATTCCCAAGGGTTGGGCAAATTTTCTTTGGGATAGTACAAATAAAGAGGAATTATTCCATCTTCTGACGTTCCAGTGTCATACCGCAAAATATGTAAGCAACAAAGAATTGTACGTGACGAATGGAGAGGGAGTTCTCAGCAACAGTAGCAGAGACAAACAAAAACTAGAACCATGCAACCACGAGGAAGCAGACACGCGCATGATTGTCCATGTGGCTGATGCTGTAGCCCAAGGTCACACGAAAATAATGTTACGCACAGTGGATACTGATGTTGTTGTTCTCGCAGTTGCATGTATGACTCAATTGCCGGAGCTCCAGGAGTTATGGGTACATATTGGCACAGGAAAGAATCACCAGTTCCTCTCGTGCCATGCTATTGCAGCTTCTTTAGGTAGCTTTTGTAGTTCCTCCATTAATTGTAAATAAAATCAATATATCACCGCAGTACGAGACAGGTCATCTGGGCAATTGGTCACGTGCTGCAAACGTTCTTTAAATATTATGATATTATTTGTAACGCATAGATATATAATTTATTTGACAGGACCAGAAAGGGCAGAAGTTTTGCCATTCTTCCACGCCTTTTCAGGTTGCGACACTGTTTCATTTTTGTGTGGAAAGGGAAAAAAAAGCGTATTTCAGGCTTGGAGCGCATATCCTGCTGTAACGGAGGGATTTAAATACGGCAAACAAGGCAATATTGAGCAGGCGTTGCCAATATTGGAAAAATTTGTTATGGTCTTGTATGACAAGTAAGTCTTACAATATGAAGTCTGAACAGATTTGATTTACGAGGTGTGAATTAATACCTAGACATTATTTTAACACTATGTATTTTGTTACTGATTTTAGATCAGGGACAAGTACGAGTGTAAATGAGTGCCGAAAAGTAGTGTTTACAAAAAGAAGTCTCCAGTTAGAGAATCTGCCTCCAACGGAAGATGCGCTACATAAACATATTCTCCGTGCAGTTTATCAAGGAGGCTATGTTTGGGGACAGATTATAGCCCCTATGCAACAGCTACCATGCCCTGCTGACTGGGGCTGGTCCAACCAAAATGGATATTGGGAGCCCATATGGACAAGCCTACCTGCGGCGGCTGCTGCTTGTCTAGAGCTTATTCGTTGCCGCTGCAAAACAAAATGCGCAGGGAGGTGCAACTGCGTTAAAAAAAAATTAAAATGCACAGACCTATGTGCATGTAGTGGCATTTGCGAACAATAAATAATATTTATTTTAATCCGCATCTTTGTCAAACATCTCCTATGTTAATTTTATCACATTTATAATAACTCCACTGGCAAAAGTTTCCCCAACGTCTTTATTTATATATTTAATTTATATTTGTACATATATCACGTCCAGAAGTAATTAATAATGTAATCTACAACCAGCAGATTAACAACTTATCAGAAATCATCTAAACATACTTAAAAATCCTAAAAGCTGCATACCGCTCTTACAATGCAGGTATGCCGCGCGACACAAAACATTTTTTTTAACAGATTTATAAAAAAAAAAATGTTTAACAAGTTTACTATTCTATATAGTATGATAACTGGGCTATTCACAGGTATTTTTTTTCTAGAGCAAATCCTCATAGTTTCAATTTTGTAGAGGATTTTCGAAAAAAAAATTGAAAAGAAATTTTTTGAATTTTGAATTTCTCGAATTTTTTGTATGGGTGAGTGAAAGTTTAGTCACAGAAATGAATTCTTCATCCTCGAATTACACGAAAAAGACACCAAACTTGATATAGTTGCTATATGTATGCAGATATAAAGCTTAGAGTGAGGCGCGCCGGAGGCACTTTTCCCCCCCCTCCCCTGCCCACCTGCTGGGGGGAACCTCTTGGCAACCGGGCTTAATCGGCTCAGATCACCCCCAGGAACACCCGTTCCAAGCGGTTTGCTTTGTCTCAAAAATGCAAGGTGGTGGACCTTAGATCTCCTGCTATATATAAATCTACGATTTATGAAGAGAGCGATTATAACAATTTTTCGTGTATTTTTTCAAGCAGGAATATGATTACTGCTTTAAACTTTGGATATACCTGTCCGCAGCGGGTTAATTAACATGAAACAAATATGTTTTCAACACACTTGCTCGTAAATTGAGTCTTATTGCACCGCATTTAAGCTCATAATCCAGCTTATTACGCACAAGTGCTGTAATACATTATCGCACGAGTGCGGTAATATAAACTTTTTTTTAATCTCAGTAAACAGTTCAGTATTTATAGGAACAAGGAATATTTTCGTGAATATTAAACTATTTTAGGTAAAAGATGATAAATAAACATTTAATTTCGACAAATTATTCATTTTTATTTAAAAGTGACCATAATTTGCATATTTCAGGCATTAATTAATTATTTTTATTATAATTTTAATAATAGGCTGTTTAGCAGTCGATGTCAGTGTCTTCGTCACGCCCGTGCTAAGTGCACAGCGCGCATGCGCGAGTGCTGCGCGCGGATTGGCGCGGAGAAATAATATCTGCCGCCATTTTTCACTGATATTGTTGATTCACTTTGTTATTTTATTACTTTAAAAATTACGAGTTCAAGTAATAAAGAAATGTAGTGTCCATCGCTGGAAATACTAAAATATGTTCGGACAATGTTCGGACAGTTATATCAGTAAGAAATCCAAGGTGTTAATTACCAAATGATAAAGTAAAGTTCTAAAGCAGCTCCAGGTAAGCAATGTCTGGTAACAAAGGTAAACTAAAGTTCTTAAAGTCCTTTTATTAACTAAATTTTATTTATTTTTCGTCGCAAATGTGTTGAAAAACGTCGTATGCGACGCGTGTGTTTTGGTAATTACACATCTCGGCTCTCTTACCCGCGCTCGCTAGCGCTCGCGCGTACAATACGCCTCATGTGTAATTACCAACATAGCACACTTGTATCATAATGTACTATTATAACTCAAATAATTTGAAAATTAGGTATGGCCGAAAAACCTAGTTACGACTTTGTTCTCGTTTTCAAAAGGTCGTACCTATAAGAAAGTTACGACCTTTTGCGATTGATCAAGTCCATTACATAAAGTCGTATGTCGTAAATACTAGGTAGGTACTATATGAACGGATATACTTTCTCATTAAAGCAACGCATGAAGTCGTAAGTACGAGTTATGACCCCTAATTGCAAAAAAATGCAGCAAAACGACGTAACTGGGTGAAATCCAAATAGTTAGATACACACCTTTAAAGTTGCATTAGGATTAGTAGGTAGTTAAAATTACAACTAACTCCTTCCATTGTGACACGAAAATTAGTCATACATTAGTAGATTTCGTGTCACAATGGAAAAATTGAGTGGTAACTTTAACTACCTACTAACACAACGTTAACGGTGTGTAACTTTTTGGTCTTCACCCAACTACAACTATTGTTTACGCATAAAGTACCTAATAAATAACTTAGAAGTTAAGACAATTGTTGCGTGGGATGTGATGAAGACCAATAGAGTGGCGCAAATCATCGAATGTTGTGATGCGACTATTTGCGTGGGGAAGTTGCAATGATACGACTATTAGCAATTACAAAACTCTTTTATTATAATGAAGTTATAGCTTGGATTAATGTCTTTATAACGACTGAAAAATCTCATTTTGCATAAAAAACGTGTTACGACGTTTTGCGTCGGAGGTAGGTATCGTTTTATTACTTACCTGCTTGAATTTCATTGCAGTTACTATAACAGAAAAAGACATAAAATGGCTCAAGATAAACAACGACCAAGAAGGTTTTTATCGAGTCAACTACCCGCTGGAAATGTGGCAGAGCTTGATAGAGCAGCTGAAGCTGAAGTCAAAACAAGTATGGATCCACAGAGCAAAGCGGGTCACTTCCCAAAGAAAGTTGTTTGAAAAGTGACACGTTATTTTTGCTCACAGGCTAACATTTATATTATTATTATTACATTCAGTACATAAATATTATCTAGTTAAAGTTTTTCTTGCTGAGGTAGAAACAGTTTTGTTTAGTTGTTGTTTATGCTACTCATTACAGCTCACGATATCGGACCGGGCTCACTTGCTGAACGACGTGTTCGCGCTCGCGGAGGCGGGCGTGGCGCCGTACGAGCTGGCGTTGAACCTCACCACGTACCTGGTGGTCGAGGACCACTACGTGCCGTGGACCACCGCGGACGGCATACTCAACAATCTGTCCGATAGGCTGTCCGACTCAACAAAGGAGAAGCTGCAAGTAAGCTACAATTGTTATTATTAGGTACAGTCAAGTGTAATAATATGTATCTAGACAAAGTTTCAAAAATAAGTACCATACGCCCTTACGCCAGCGTAATAAGGTCGTGGGACATATTTTTGAGAAGTTCCTATCGATACTTATTTTTGCACTTGACCGTACCTATGCATCCGCGGCGGTAAGTCACTGTAAAAACTTTATCGTACGCGATCGGAATGTGAAAACACATCGTTCGTTGTTATTCTACGGGGTTGTAGCCGTGTTGATAATTTTACTGCATTTTATGAGTATGACAGACATGAGATAGTTTCTTCTCAGCAAAATGATTATACGTTGCGAGCAGATTACCCAAAACTTTTCCATAATTAATTGAGTAAAGCTAAATTTCAATTTTATGAAAAAAATGTAAATTTTATTTTTTCACGTAATTTGCAATCATTTTCAATGTCATTCTTTTAGAACGTATTTTTTTTTTTTTATATGAATAGGAAGGCAAACGAGCAAGTGAGTCACCTGATGGTAAGTGATCACCACTGCCCATAGACACCCGCAACCCCGGAGGGATTGCAGATGCGTTGCCAACCTAGAGGACTAAGATGCAATGCCTCTTGTGCCCGTAATTTCCCCGGCTGTCTTACTCTCCACACCGGAACACAGCAGCGCAAGCACTGCTACTTAGCGGCAGGATTAGCGAGTAAGATGGTGGTAGCGATCCGGACGGACCTTGCACAAGGCCCTACCACCCGCAAAAATAATATTTTATATGTATTTTTTAGAAACCACGATAACTCGCTGAGTTTTTGCCTTTTAAATTTTTTCAGATTTACATACAGAGTCTTGTGTCCAATATTTATGCAAAGCAAAACTGGGAGAAAAGCAACCTGACTGCTATTGATGGGTAAACCAATTTAGCCTTTCTTTACACATTAGCACCCCACAGTTTAAACTTTATTTTATTTCTTGCAGAATGCTACGCAAAACGATAATAGAGCTAGCATGCCGCGCGGAACTGCCAGCAGCTGAAGAAAAAGTCCGTAGCAAATTCCGAAGCTGGCTCAACAGTCACGGCACTACACAGGTCCAGACGATCGAAAGAGATCTTCGCAATACGGTCTATTTTTATGGTAAGATTTATAACTTTACACGTGGGATTGGGCGTCTCTCCTTTTGAGAATCAGAATCAGAAATGTTTACTTGCTAAAATGCTTCAGTCTTTTTGCCTAATGTTAGCCTGCGTGCAGGCATCCTTCATAATGTATGGTTATCTACCTATAGGTAAGTACTACTTAGTACAGTACCTATATTCATTTAGCTTTTTTCGAAGAAGTCGTGTAATTTTTCAGGCATGAAATACGCGACTCAGTCGCAGTGGTATGAGTTGTGGCATATATACAAGAACGAAGACGATGTTCTAGAACAAATGCATCTCTTAAGAGCATTAACGGCACCGCAGAACACAGAAATACTCAAAAAGTAAATATTATGCAACCTAAAAAAATAGTTCCTTTTAGTCTCTACTGAGCTTGACGTTGCAGTTAGGATGAAAATATGGGTTCGCATAAAATTTCAAAAAATGTCCCTACATCCAACCTTAAACTACGCTACAAAAAACATATCACTACACTTGCTTGAAAAGGCTATCTTTTTCTCCCACAAAATCTGCGTGGAAAAGTGCTTTTTCCTCCCTTGGGTGGAAATTCGAACGTGACCACCATGACCACCTACACATATATACCTACTCAGAAATTAGAAATTTGAACTTCGTATGTTGCCACCCCGCTTACACGAATAGTACTTAATCAGGTGAGTGAGAGGGACGGAATAATACGTACTTCAAATGTACTATGATATGATATGAACTTTTTATCCAGACCCCCTAACTTTTTCATTCGATTAACAAAAACATAATGTCAAGTTCAGAAACGCGATTCGTTACCGTTTATTAATTTATTTTAAAATATGTTAATTCCTAAGTTATTCTCAAGATTTGCTAACGTTCGTTGCTAAATAAAAAACCAATTTACTATTAGTTCAACTGTATTTCTTCCATCCACCATTTTTCTCGCGGTAGTGAGGTGAAAAATTGTGTATTTCGCGCGGCAGCAAAGTTGTCTAGCGTATCGTGCCTTGAAACCCTCGCGACGCTCACGATTATTATTTTGTACCACTCGCTTCGCTCGTGGTTCAATCATACTACCATCCTTCGCATGCTCGGGTTTCAATACAGACCCGCGCCAAACAAAAACTTTGCAGCCTTGCATAACAAATAAGTTATTTGTTACTTTAACTTTAAATAACTATAGTCACTTTGCGGTGTATATATGTTGGTGATCTTGCCTGCATTGTGTGATATACTATATAAATTATGTGAATTTTAAAATAAGTAATGATACTTTGCTAAGTTTTATAAATATTTGGCATTTTGGATGGTGCCGGTAAAATAATAACATAATTGTTCTCTCCACTTCGAAACTATAATTTTTAGGAACCAATATTTAATTTTTCTCATCCTTTTTAGATTCTTATCACTCGCGTGGGACGAGCGTAACATTCGTAGGCACGACTTCCCGGGATTGTTACAAAACATTAGCGAAAACCCATGGGGCTCTTCGATCGCCTGGGATTATCTGCGCGAACACTGGAGACAGATCGTCGCACGATTTAATCTCCACAATATCTATGTGTGGATGGCTGTCAAGACCATTACTAGCCATTTTCACACCGAAGACAGGCTAAAGGAGGTAAAGTTACTTCAGCTTGTTTGGGTCTATTGCTCTGATATTTATGATAAAAATACAAAGATAGTTATATATTTTTTGTTTGTTGTGCAGATGGAGTCGTTCTTCCAGCAGCACGCGGAGGCGGGCGCGGGCGCGGGGGTGCGCACGCGAGCGCTGGAGACCGTGCGCAACAACATCGCGTGGACCGCGACGCGCGCGCCGCAGCTCGCCGCCTGGCTCAACGCCGCGCATCTGCTCGTCTAGCAATCAATCAGACGCCATTCTCGGTCAGTGTGTACGCTTGTTGCACACACTCACTGGTTAGAAGGGGATATAGAGGCTTTATGGTGAGACCAGAGGTTCACCCTCGAGTGTTGCAATTGTACCAAAACTATTACATTGTGTACTCGTGTAAAAGATAAATAAAAACTGTAATTTTCTCCTACTGACTTGTACTACCTAACTAATAATAACTCATTGGTTTTAACAGGCTAAGGGCGATGTGAATCCAAGCGCCACCAAAGGTTCTTTTTTTGCTCTAACCGGCGAAAATAAACTTGGGACATAAAGCCAAACTTAATTGTGTAATTGAAGGTGGTTCAATTATTATTATTAAAAATATATTAAGTTACATAATCTAGACCTTGATTTTTTATAGCTCCCTGAACCCTATCCTATAAGTAGGTAGCACCAATTTGATATTTCATTTGAACCAACACTCGGTCCCGAGAAAGAGTCTTAATAGATAGATAGACAATACAGTCATAATGATCCTATACTGGTTCCATTTAAATACGAATCCCCAAAAAGTACCTACTTAATCGTTGTTTCATTACATTCAATAATAAGTAAGTTGGTATTTGGTAGTAGGTTGCATATTTCTTTGTTTAATCGATTCAGGTGCAAAATAATATTTTACCAAATTTAAGTAAGTAACAATATTATTAAATTTCAATTCCATACATAACCGGTGCACTAATAAAAATGGTTATTTCATAGTAACGAAAACTGTTCGGTATCCACACTCTAGCACTTCAACATTCCGTTGGCTCGGTGTTCTTTATTTTAAGTACCTACTTATTTAGTCATAGTTAAAAGAAATTTAAGAGACAAAACTGTGAAATTTATTTTAATAAACACCCTTGTTCGGTTTCACCTGTGGATGGCATCAAGCAGAAGACAGCAGGTTCGAACCCTGTCCGCAGCGCTGAATTTTAAGGAATTTATGTGCGAAGCACTATAATTACTTGCGTTAGAACTAGGTAGGTACAGCCCATGCCCTCACATTCTGAAAGGAGGCCTATGCCATTATCGTATCATCGGCATTTACTTGTACACATAGATGTGAGAGGATAAAATAGTTGTCGTGTTGTGCATTCAATAATTAATAATAATAATAATAAATTTTTATTTTCTTATTAAATATTTTACAGAACAGAAGGAACAGTGAATCCCACACTAGGCAAAACCTGTGTCGTGGGATTCAATAACTATGTTGGTAGGTAGATTAACTAATATTATTTAGAATTGGATAACAATACAACATATTTAAATTGCATGTGAATGGTTAAAACATAGCTTAGTGAGACAGAACTAGAGCTTATATTTAATCAAAAAACTTAAGCAAAATCAAAATCATAATAACTAAATGTTTCAAAAAAGAGACTATTTGCTATGTTATTACGAGAATTTAAACGGAAAATTACTTATTAGGTTCGTTAAAATAAGTTCCAAGGGTCTATTTTTATTTTGATGTCTGTCCCAGCACAGCGTAGTAACTGTAGGCAGCTCGCACGATCTAAAATTAACATATGGAATGCACGCATTAAGTTAAGTGGTAACTTGGCAGCTGCATAAATGTGCTTATAAAATTTAACCCAAAAATACTGTGGGCGTGCGAGCTCCACGGCATCGGAGACTAGGGGAAGCGGACGGTGTGCGCCGCGCCCGCACGCACGCTGCTTCATGTTCATGCCCAGTGCGAGAGTCGGGCTTGACGCGAGCGCACGCTTTAAAATACTGTGGGTGGGCGTGCGAGCTCCACGGCATCGGAGACTAGGGGAAGCGGACGGTGTGCGCCGCGCCCGCACGCACGCTGCTTCATGTTCATGCCCAGTGCGAGAGTCGGGCTTGACGCGAGCGCACGCTTTAAAATACTGTGGGCGTGCGAGCTCCACGGCATCGGAGACTAGGGGAAGCGGACGGTGTGCGCCGCGCCCGCACGCACGCTGCTTCATGTTCATGCCCAGTGCGAGAGTCGGGCTTGACGCGAGTGCACGCTTTAAAATTTGGTTACCTATTTTATCAAAAATGGTTTAATGGACTATATGAAATAAACTAGCTGTTACCCGTGACTCCGTCTGCGATAAATTTGCTTATCGATATCCCGCGGGAACTATGCGTTGTTCAGGGATAAAAACTGTTCTATGTCCTTTCCCGGGACAGTAACTATCACTGTACTAAATTACAATGAAATCGCTTCAGCCGTTTTGCCATTAAAGAGCAACAAACATCCAAACTTATAAACTTTCGCGTTCATAATATAAGTGAGATTAACTTGCCTGCACAAACGAGGGTAAGTCTAGAGTGTTGAAGGGGCCGGCTCGCAGCGCACGCGGCCGAGCCATGGTAGCGCCCAGCATTGCGAGCTCGCGACGCACGCTCGGGCGCAGCCCCCACCACGCCGCGCCGAAAGGACCCTCGGCAATTCCAAAGGAACTCTGAAAAATTCATTAACTTCAACATAAATCACAATGTTTATTTACTTAAGTACGCGCACAAGGATCATTGTTACACGTCTTTTATCCTACCAGCGCTTTCGGAAAGACAGTCTTGGCTAAGAATGCGGCGTGAGAAATTTAGCAGAAATCCATTTTTATAAAACAAAAAATAAATGAGTAAAATATTTATACCTACTTAACAAATTTTCTCAAACTATCAAATGAATCAAGAATTTTACTCATGATTTTTTATATTCCCGGCCATATTAACTTTACCTACTTTTCGGATTTTTCTGTGTTCTAATATTCAGTGTAGTTTAGAAATTTAAGTTTTATCTTGACTCTTATTTTGACATAAAATAACTTTTTTCCGTGTTATTGGTATCACTCGTTTTATATGTTTATTTTTCAAAAAAATTCCCGATAGTAGGGATGGGTATCTCTTAAAATTCAGAATAATTGCTTATCTGAAGTGATTTTACGTAGGGTAGCTAACTGCTACTACTAATCTACCATACCGGAAGATTCCGTGTGTGTTAAAAGCCATACTTTCTGTGTTCGACGAGGCGCGATGTTTGTGTATCCTACCGACTGCGCCACTGTATTGTACGGGAGGAATGATTGAAACGACACAGTCAGTGGCGTAACTGTATCTACCATCTGGGGTCCGTGGCAAATTCTTTTGATGGGGCCCTATCAGTAAAAATCGTCACGTTGTGCTCAGGTTAATTTTAATATTTTTGAGCTCGCGGCGTCTTGGGCCGGGGCCCTCCTGGGTCGGGGGCCCGTGGCATTTTGCCAGCCCTATTATTCTAACTAACTGTTGTTGGGAATACGATCATGTAGGTACATGCATTACTTATGTATAAGTGGGTAGATATACTATTTAACACTATAACATACATCCCAGTTGGAACATCCTGTTTATTCTCAAGTACCTACCTGCTGGTAAGTAGTGTTCTTATATAGTCATCTCACATGACACGTGTGAGCCACGCAACCGAACTATTAATTAATAATTGATCTTGCCTTTTCGATGCTCCTTAATTAAGGGTCGGTATCGAAAGGATTACATTTCTAAACTGCCTCAAAGGGTAACCCCTTATCACTGTCATTAGTTTCAACTAAACCAAAATGGTTCGATGTTCCTTGTTCGTTAGTTAATATGTTTTTGTTGGGTTGATTTGTTATGATTGCATTTTTAACCAAAACATAATGCGAGCCACTACTGTGCCCGCCCAAGAAATTTGCCTTGTAGTTAGGGAGCTGGCGAGCATTTCGGTATATGATTTACACACGTTTCACGTCGAGGTGGATTGATTGAACCAAATCATTACGAATCGATTTGGTTCAATCAATTAAGGTCCTATGTCGCTGCGTTTACGCGTTACAGCGGATTGAAGTTGCTTAAAAAAATGGGGGTATTAAGTCATTTGCACATGTCTGCTTCTGGAGTTCATTGGTCACAATCATCTTGAAAACGAAGAAAATCGAAGAGGCAGACATTCAGGACTGCATCATCATGGGACGGAGTTGTAAAAATGTAAAAAAAAACTCTACTAAGTCATTTGCACACGGTTCTCATTGCGCCCATTCGATTCACCATGACTCCGTGGATTCGAAAAAAAATGTGGCAGACACTTTGCTCACTGATTTTCAGCTGTATAACTGTTTGAAATTTACGGAATCAAGGGACAGCGGGTATTGCATGTATATCGTTTTATTCTTATAATTTTATTTTAATCTTGTTTATTTATATTGTTGTGATCATAAAGGAATATGAAAAGCTTGTAGGGTTTTAAATAATAGAAAAATCGTTTTTTTTTTTCGCAAAAATCGATTATTTATTTTCATTAATTAATATTGAATAAAGAAAAATCTATTTGTAATAAATCGATTTATCGTTATTCAAAAAAAAATAATTCAATTCAATTCAGAAAAAAAAATTAAACGGTCTGCCTTTGGAATATCAGAGGCCTGAACGTCTGCCTCATCGATTTTCTTGGTTTTCATAAGGAATTCAAACATCAGTCCAAGAGGCAGACGTGTGCGCATAATATAGCACACCTTTTTTTGTTACATTTTGAAACGCTGTAAATTTACAACGCAGCGTCACCATGGTGGCAGACTAGGTCCTTGGTGTTTCTTAGGGCATAAATATCACTACTAATAACGTCTGCCTTGTGAGCTGATCATATAGAAATTTTGCTCGTCAGCTCCCTAACTATTGGTTCTATGTAGGTGAGTTACCTATAATTCAACTGTACTATTTAATAGCATACTTATGTTTAATGTTTTTTACATGGGTATTCGTTAGTCACTTGCTTAAAAAAATTTGGATGCCTTATAACCGCTCAAGGAAACGCCAAACCAACAACAACAAACCAACTGAGAAAATGTCCGACCTAACAACTAAATAAATAATTATCATGGGACACAGAGCTAAAGAAAAGGGTACTACAAAAAAAGGATAAACTAAACATTATTTAATAATTTAATACATACAACATCCATGACTGGCTCGTAGGTATGCCAGGATTTGAACCTGCGACCTCTAACTCTAGGTATAGTTAGGGTCACTAATCACCGTGTTTATACCTAGCCCCCCTGTGCTATAAGGATGAAGCTAATGCAAGAGGATAAGGATTTCAATTTACCTCGCGAAATGCATATTTTCTTTCAATGTACCTTCACCATAACGGTAAAACAGCATATTTAAAGTTATTATGGCGCAAGCGGACCCCGCTGTTGTTCTAAGGCCTAGAGACTTAAAAGTGGTACCACATGAAAGCCCTTTCAATGCACATTTCGAATCACACGTTAAAAATAAGGTACACTCGATAAAACGCGAGTGGTAGGGCCTCGTGCAAGGTCCGTCCGGATCGCTACCACTATCTTACTCGCTAATCCTGCCGCTAAGTAGCAGTGCTTGCACTGCTGTGTTCCGGCGTGGAGAGTAAGACAGCCGGGGAAATTACGGGCACAAGAGGCATTGCATCTTAGTCCTCTAGGTTGGCAACGCATCTGCAATCCCTCCGGGGTTGCGGGTGTCTATGGGCAGTGGTGATCACTTACCATCAGGTGACCCACTTGCTCGTTTGCCTTCCTATTCATATTAAAAAAAAAAAACCCTAGATTTTGGACAATAAAGCCTAACGGGGACATTTTTATCCGTAACAGATACATAAATGAAAATTGTATCAAAAGAAGCGCATTTCATTGTACCTCTCGAATATGCAAATATACTTTTAAAATAAAAACAATTTGCCTAGATATTTGAAAATAAATAATATCGAAATTTTACAACAAAAAGCACCGTTAGCACCAAAGTGCTAAGATTTTTTCAATTTTACTTCATCTAGAAAAGTCATATAATAGAATAGAATATATAATACTAGCTGTTGCCCGCGGCTTCGCTCCCGTTTTTTTTTTCTTCTAAATTTCAAGATGAAAAATAGATGTTGGCCGATTCTCAGACCTACTGAATACGCATATAAAATTTGGTAAGAATCGGTCAAGCCGTTTCGGAGGAGTATGGCAACTAAAACTGTGACACGAGAATTTTATATATTAGATTTTATTATTATTATAGCCTTTTTATTCCGAATTCGCTACAATTTCAGTAAGTATGTTGTTATTGTTGTTTTTTTTTTATTATTATTTAAATTGTCGCGTAATTCAGCGTGCCTCATGGCATAGGCCTCCTCCGTGTATTGGAGGGTTTGGGCTATAGTTCCCACGCGACCCAGTGCGGATTGGGAACTTAACACACACCATTGAATTTCTTCGCAGATGTGTGCAGGTTTCCTCGCGATGTTTTCCTTCACCGAAAAGCTCATGGCAAATTGCAGATGTAATTTGCGCACATAAATTCCGAAAAACTGAGAGGTGCGCGCCCGGGATTTGAACCCACGACGCTTTGCTTGAGACGCCACAGGTCAAACCACTAGGCTACCACGGCTTTTAAGAATAGAATGTAATATAATTAATGTCCATACAACTACTAACATTATTGCTTTATGTAAAAAGGCATAAAGTCAAAATTATTTAAAGAAGCTGAATTTTATAACTAGACAATGCAATTTCCCACAAATAGGTATTATAATAAAGACGAATGACTGTGGGAATGTTCATCATCATAATCGATGGATTTAAGGATGAATTATTTCTAAAACTGAACGGATGTTGATGAAACTTAACAGTAATATAGTTTTACACGCAGATAACACATAGGCTACAGGTATCTCGGAAAATTGCATAGTTCCCGCGATAGCTAAATTCTGCGTGATTTCTGTTTTTAACCAGGTTTTTTATTTAAACTTGCATCCTACTTCTAAGAATGACTTTCAGTTTGGTACCGCATGTAGGATATGGACGACAGCGCAAGTACAGTCGATGGCGTAAATATCGATACAGCCATCGTGTCAAGTATATAAATTTAGTTGCACAAACGGATAACTCGCGTATAAAATTCGAGTGGTGTTTGTGTAACTATGGTCGAGTCTCACGGTAGTTTCATGATGAAAGTACATACATAAATTTATCACCGACCCTATTATTTGTGGCATAAAGGTGGGTATGGATGGTTTGACGTTTCGGTAACGTACAAATATTTATGCCCTTGCGTGTAGGTACAGTCAGCAAAAAAGCTTGTGTAAAAAACTGATTTTTAGCAAAAACTTATTATGAGGGTATGCTAAATACTGATCTCGAATTTTATGCCAAGGCTGCGATCATAGATAGAAACTGACATGGTACGTACCTACCTAGACACGTTACATGACGTGCAAACACTAGATTACGAATGTGGGTGTAACTACAATTTGAAAGGTCCAATAAAGTGTCAAATATTCACTGTCTGCTTGTGGCGTGATCGGCAGACACAGAAGATTCAATCCATAACGCAAATGGTATGACTGTCTGACTTGTGAGTTGTAGACTTTGATCAACTGAAAATGACTCTTAGTTACGGATCTTCGTAAACTCCACGTATCCTTATACAATTCGTTGCAACATTTGCAACGAATGAATTTCGTGATGATATTAATAACGTGGCATTAAAATCATGCGTCTTACAAATAGATCGATTTCTAGAAAACAATTATCTGCTTATCTAATGTTTAAGTTCAAGTTGTAAAAGGTGCTAAGTGTCAACTGGACTACGTGTCGCGAAGTACATTTTATACGTCACAAGCTTAAGTGCATATTAACTACGAAAATTAAGTATTCGGTAAAGAAGATAAGGTATTTTCCTTTATTTACAAAACAGCGACAGCACGTAGTGTTGCACGTGACTGCTGCCCTAAGATGAAGATGTCGTTTACGTCACCATTCATATCTAGAATGCAATAATATAGGTCATGTTCATGTAACCTTGTGAAACACTGCGTCTCCATATCGACAGAACAGGAACAACTGCGTAAGAGTCCCGCACATGTACTGAAGCAGAGACATCAGTTGCATCATGCTGAGTGTTTCCTGAAAACAATAGTTTCGTTAGTTTATACCGATACAATACGGTACAATACAATACGATTATTTTTATTAAACACCACGTACACGCATGGAAAATTGACCTACCGAATTGAGTCTTAATGCAACCGAACAAACCGTCAAGGTAGCTACCAAGAAATATACACCCAAAATAGTTCTAAGCGATGTTTCCAGCTCATCAATTACACTGAAATAAAATGTTATTCCATTAGTTATTGTGACTTTGCTGTGATGAAGTTTGCGTACTTATTTTTTTAGGAGCTTACTTGCATAGTATGATATGAGTAGCATGAGTCTTTGCGATTCTCAGATGAGCCCGAGCATCCCTAGTCGCACTGGTTCTGCAATCCCTGCCCCTGCCTCCGATATTCTTAGTGCTATCATTAAGCATCGAGAACTGGCCGCAAATGAAGATCATAACACCAACAGAAGTGCAGTCAAACGCAACGTGGACGAACACACAGTAAATGGAACCGATAACTTCGAACATAATACCAACAAAGTATCCCGAAAAACCTACTGCATCCAAAGGCGCCCAACCAGGTAAAATGTGTGGGTATGTATCAGACTCCTGCTGTAGTGCGTATTCAATGAAAGGTGTCACGATGAATATGACAGCAGTGACACTATATAGCATTAACAGAAGATTTGCTATATTAGAATGCCTTTTTGTGTAACGTTCAATACACGGGGACAGATATTCTTCTTCATTATCAGTATCGTAATCACATTGTTTATCGCTTGCGCCTTCCAGCTGCTTCTTTTCCAAGGATGTAACTTGATAGAACATGAAGAGCCACCGTTCTCTGTTAAAGTAGAGG
The DNA here is from genome assembly GCA_949127965.1 of Pandemis corylana. Lineage (NCBI taxonomy): Eukaryota > Metazoa > Arthropoda > Insecta > Lepidoptera > Tortricidae > Pandemis > Pandemis corylana. Next base: position 5,385,724 of record OX421858.1, on the reverse strand, counting down.
TTGAATAGTTTCAGGGCGCCCATGCCGCAGAAAGAAAGTACGCTGAAGCATTCAAAGACTTTTTCGGTGTCGTCTCGCTCTATTACCATGGCGGCAATCTGCGTTAAGTTAGTGAATAAAAAACAAACAATCGCAATCTTAGCTAGCCAATGCACGCCCTTACTTTGATAGGACCAAATGCCTGTGTTCCAAATCAGGCGTTGGATAGTGGTCACCAATTTCGGACTCGAATTTCGAATTTCGAATTTCGGAGATTTGAATACCGGCAGGTATAGTCGGAATAACTGAAGTCCAGCGATTTTTTTCATCTGAAATCAGGTAAGTATAGAGCTGAATTAGTGAATTGACTTTTACGGCGCAATAGACAATTTAATATTTAACACTTAATTTAATTTAATTTCTAAATGCCAGTGAAAATTAGAACACACAGAAAAATCCGAAAAGTAAAGCTGTGGCCGGGAATCGAACCCAGATCCTCGTCATTCCGTGACGCGTGCTATACCCCTACACCACCCATAGCAGACTTAATTTTATTATTATTATTTATTAAGTAAAATCAAAAACATTTTTAAGTCCCGTTTTGCAATTTAAAATATGATTATGTTAGGTATAGGTACATTTTATACTACAACGAATATTTTGTAGATTCATGAGAGCATAAATCAACACTTGCAATATACTCGTATTCAGTGTCTTGGAAGGTGTGAACAATGTTTCAGTGTGTTGTATTTTATTCTTGTAATTAAGTTCATAATTACGCCTCTCTAATTCCACTATCTCTCTTAGGTATTCAAGGTAATTAAGTAAGAAATAGAGTAATTGTCTAAAATTTATGGCTACAAATAAAATTGTATTTTCTTTCTAGAAGAAGTAATTTTATAGTAAGGTGATTTGCTCCTACGGTTTCTAGCTACAATATTATTTTAAAAAACATTTAGAAAAGAAAACTACTTAATTTTTTTTAAAGGTTGTTTGTTTCTTTGTGTGATTACTTTGATACTTAGTACGTTATTGATTTGAGTTTCAAAAAACCTCTTACTGTCAGGTTTTCATTGCAACTAAAGTTAGAAATCAAATCCTACGAAATCAGGTTTTCACCACAGCAGCTCAAACAGGAGGGTTTTGCTCATTCCAGAGAGTGAGCAAAACTCGATTTTGCTTCGAGCGTGAGACAAAGTAACCTTTTTTTCTTCTGAAGTCAGTGCTGGGTCTATTCACAAAATTCGAAAGGTTTGAATTTCCCTTCAATCTGTCACTTTAATTTCGATACAAAAAAAGCGAGAGATAAAAACAAGTCGATTCGATGTTTGATTTTCAAATTATTATAGTTAGTAAGCAAAAAAACACATTACCTACACATTTAGCCATAAAATTGCAATTCGTCTGTTAAGGTTTTAAATGTGTTCTATTTTCTTTCAAATAATGAAATTATATTTTTACTATGAAAAAAAAAATATCATTATAAAAATGCTGATTTTAATATGTAGGTACCTAACTAAATTTACCTATGCCATGCGATGCAGCCCCTTTTGGAAATATCAAAATTATTGTGAAATAGTGGCTCAAACCATCAAAATTTAAACATTAAAATGGATAGCAAGATGTTCCTGCAGGCAGCGCTACCCATCAGATGGGGTGGCCTTGGCGTTCGCCAAATCTCTAGCGTTGCTCTGCCAGCGTTTTTGTCTTCGGCGCACAGTACGCTACCTTTCATCGGTAAAATTCTAAATCCATCACCTAGTGGTTTTGAGGTAGCGTACTTGTACTTGTCCGAAGCCAAAGATGCATGGAAGATAGCCTGCCCAGGATTAGACTTTCCATCCTCCAAAGAGTGCCAAAAATTATGGGACGAACCAATTATTCAGCAGGTTTCCACTCACCTCTGGGAAACAAGTAACAGTAATGCTGAGAGAGCCCGCTTATTGGCGGTTACTGAGAGGGAGTCTGGATACTGGCTGCAAGCATACCCGTCCACAAACTATGGCAACCTCTTAGATAATAACAGTTTCAGGTTGCCTGTGGGTTTAAGGCTCGGCGCGGCTATCGTCGAACCACATCGTTGCCATTGTGGCACTCATGTGGATCGTTTGGGTCACCACGACCGCAGTTGCTCCAAAAGCGCCGGTCGCCTGTCCCGCCACGCCTGCCTCAATGATATAATCCATCGGGCTCTTTCCAGCATCAACGTGCCATCTACTCTAGAGCCAGCTGGACTGGCGCGTGATGATGGTAATAAGAGACCGGACGGCATGACACTCGTGCCCTGGCCTATGGGACGGTCCATCATTTGGGACGCCACGTGCGTGGATTCCCTAGCACCGTCCCACTTGCCTTTGACATCATTGAGAGCGGGCGCGGCGGCTGCAACGGCCGAAACCGCAAAACGCCGCAAATACGCTAATTTGGCTGACAGTTTCGTATTTGCGGCTTTTGCTGTGGAGACCCTGGGACCGTGGGGACCTGAAACATTTTTTTTTTATAAAACATTTAAAAAAAAATTATCAAAATCCACAGGTGACCATTGAGCTGGCTCTTTCCTCGGGCAACGCATAGGCATTGCTATGCAACAAGGAAACGTAGCCAGCATTATGGGAACCTTGCCCCATGGCAACGATCTGGGCGATATTTGTAAATATAGGTAGGTATTTAGGATTAGATTAAGGTAGTTTTAAGGTTTTTTCGTATCAACTTTTAGATCTTGTAAATATGTTTGTTTGAATAAAATTTTCTAGAACCTTCAAAACTAAATAATAACTTTCAATGTTAATAATCCTTAATGTTGTAACATAATTCCAAGTTTAGGACGTATTTTGAAAAAGTAGCGGTATTCAATTTTTTCTAATGTGACAATGCGATCTTTGTACGTTCCCAGAATTTAGTTTGGAATGCCGTTCCTGCATATTTTATAATTCGCCATTTTTGAAATTGTTTGTTTTCAAAATAAACAGCATACCTACTTCTAGTATATTATGCATTTTGTAAAACAAAGAATTTGGTTAAATATGCCTTGTATTTTTTCACTTAAAACAAAATGTTCTCGCTGCTAAAGTGGAAATTTGTATGTGTCACACGAGACTAAAGTTTTTTGAATCTCGTATCTTTGAATCCCTTGCTGCGTTCGCGATTCAAAATCAACACTCGCGCCGAAAATCAACTTAGCTCCCTCGTTGCAGAAATAACTATTGCTGCCGTTGCGTGCCGCTAGTGGCTTAGCGCTGTCAAGTTTTTCTTAGTACTTTTTTGGGCCGTTTTTTGTATGAATAACTTACACCAGAGTAGGCTACCTTACCTAGGTTACCTACCTTTATTTTCAAAAAACTTCTAAATTCAAGTGTCAAGTGTGAAAATCCAACACGAACAGTAAGTAAAATTACAAAACATTGATATAACGGTGGCGCATTTATTTCAAATGACTACCTAATTATGTACCTAACTAGTATGAAGCGGGGTTCTCCATAATTACGAATGATTGACTTACTAGATTATTGAACACGTCACGCCAAAACACGGCGTGTTTGAAATTAGTGATATAGGTCTTAAACCTGTCAATTTGTGTATAAGACCCCAGTGGTGGTTGGGTACCTAAATACGGGCTATCCAATAAAATTCTAGAACATAGGTAAGGTACCTATACCTCTTAGTAATTTTTCACCTATACTACCACCCTGAAATAGAAGTAGGTAAATATATTCTAGTCACGTATTGTGATTTACGTAATCACGAGCAGCACTATAAGAACACGCATAATAATACTTTGGATAAGTCTATATTGTCTATTCCCTCTAAAAGCACTTGTTGATTTACGTCGCTTTAAAAGTGCTCCATCATTACGTAGGTAAAACTTTTACTGCCAATGAGTTTTTTTTAATTTGTCCATTCAGACAGGCTATGGTCAAAAACCATTCAGTCGTTCTGGACCAAATACGGTGGTAGGTATTCTTTAAAAAGCAAAAAGATAAAATATTTCAATTTATTCAATATTTCAGTTAATTTCAATTTGACAGTTACCTAATTTTTAGGATCCAAGCTATGTTGGATATAATTTGACACTTAAAACTAAAATCGTGATAGGTGTCGTTTTCGGGTAATTTGTTGTAATTTGTTTGTCGGCAAATTTGGCATATTTTTTTTTATTCAAAATGGCGGACGTCATTTTGACACATTTGACATAAAAATGTTGATGGCTATCGTTTTTGAGTAATTTGGTGCCTCTGATCACGAATTGGGAATCCGTAGATATGAGAATCTATAGAATTTGGAATCTGTAGAATTGGGAATCTGTGGAATCGGGAATCTGTAGAATTAGGAATCTGCAGTATTGTGATTCCTTAGAATTGGGAATCTGTAGAATTGGATAGGTATCTGCAATTAAAACCTTTAGAATTGGGAACAAACCTTTATAACTTTGATAACAGTTAGCCTTATGAAATCTACAAATTATGTATGACTTCCATGCTGGTCTGGCAACAAAGCAAAAATATAGAATGTATCAGTTGTCTCTTCAAGCGCAGATCTTAACGATCCATTAAGGATCGAAAATCGTGGGAATCCTTTCCACCCATACGCCCACCAATCATGCTAAAACTACACGTGGCCTTTACGTCTTGTTACATAACGCTCTGTCTACCTAGTAAGGGATAAAGACTTTATTTATGTATGTGTATGCAAATTATAAGCTATTTTACATTATTTATTCTTTTAACAGGAAGTATACGAAAACTTCGTAATATTCGAGTAATTCGAATAATAACTATGAAACTATTCGTAATATTCGAATAGAAAATTTGGACGAATATTCCAAGCCCCTACGTGCTTGAATTTGGGCCGGCCAACGGAAATAACTACAGCATGGTTTAGTGTTTTTTTTATGAACATTATATTCATTCCATTCTATTGGTCACGTGGTTAGATAATAATAAGTTGGCTAATAATGAATGTGATCGATGACTTTACCATTCGACATTTTAAATTAAAAAAAAATGTATCAACAAAAACGTATCTAAATACATACAAAACAGGAAAGGTTCCTAATCAAAATCTTTTTGTGCTCTAAGCTAGGGTAAAAATCTAAACAAGCTCACCATCTACAGTATACACCAATCACCAACCATTTCCACATCTATGTAACGTAATTGGTGTTGCAAAATATCCCGCCCTTTCCATGTTGTACGTTCAACACAACATGTTAGTCTCTCATGAAGTAGGTTCTACATTGGTATTGTATTGTATTGTATATACACAGGTATTGGTAAGAATAGGTAATCTATGTCAATCTCTATGGGCATAATTTAACATTAAAAAGTTTTCTAATAGACTGATCAATGAAAAAACGATTAAATTCAATAATTGATTTAATTGCATAATAAAAACTAGACGCGAGCAAGTACAACATTATCCGTATCCAGATTAAATCGTTTCATACCACAGATGAACTATCAAAATGGTTTTACCATCCTGGTTCTACCATCCTGAAGACTGCCAGCCACCGCTAGATCTTCCTAAGCCAGAGTCCCATCCACTTCCGCCGCTGTATGCGCTGCCTCCGAAGCCGCTAGATCCCCCGCTGTTGCCCCATCCACTGCCGCCACTCCTGCTAAAGCCATTGGATCCCCCGCTGCTCCCCCATCCGCCTCCACCGCTCCTACCAAAACCGCTTGATCCTCCGAAACCGCTGGATCCCCCCCAGCCACCGGAACTGTAGTCACCGCCAGACCGCCCGTTTGCCCCGCCCCAACCACCAGAGCTGTATCCACCGCTTGACCGGCCCAGTCCTGAAAGAAACGATTTTTAAGTAGGTGGGTAGGAAATTATAACTTGAAATATGCTCAGTTTTAACTAAAACGTTGAATAAGAGATTCTTAATAATAATAACGCGTCATTTTATAATCATGCTATAACGCGTACTACCTATTTCTATAAAGGTGCTTAAAATACAATGTTAAGAAAATTATTTAGCGCGTTAAATAAATATACTATACATTTTTCAGTTTAAGAGTTTAAAAGAGTTAGGTACCAACCGATTGAGTTAAATTTTTTTATAAGCTAAGACCAAATAGTGTGAACTTTTATTTATTTGGCTCATAAGTTTAGCTATCGATTCAATATGATGCTCCATTGGTCAGGAGACTCACGTATAGCGACAAATTACGGAGTTAAGTGCTCACAATTAAGCACCACTGCAGGATGCAGCATTCAGAGCATCTTTTTGTATTAGTGCGTTGCAAAGGCCCGTCCTTCGACGATTTATGGCTTCTTTTTGATACAGCTCTTGAGTTAGTATTTACTCTTTAAAGTTCCCAGTACCTCCAGAGCCGCCCCAGCTACCGCTGCTGCCTCCGAAGGACGAGCGAGCCACGTCGACTGACGGTAGCCCACCGAAACCACCGCCGCCGTAGCCACCGCCACCACTGTAGCCGCTACCACCACTCTGCCAGCCACTACCTCCTGAAAAAAATTAAAAACATAAAAACTGAACGTAAATCCTATTAATTATTATTATTTATTATTATTATTATTGAACGTAAGCCTATTGTCTACTTTGTTCTTTGTTTCTGTATTGTTTTGTACTGATTTGTGGTGTTCAATAAAGAGTATTTGTATTGTATTGTATTGTAAATACAAACATGATAATTTCTGTGACTGTGTGTCGTATAAGTACTATTAGAAAATATAATTATCTGAAAGTTTTCAAAGAGTCGCCTGAATAAAACATGTAATTTTGATATTCTATGCCAATAAAACTTCAACAGTATCTTCTTCTTGGTCGTTCTTATCATCCTGAAGGTCGTATCCGTGGTGAAAGTCCCTCACAGTTCTCACAATCGATCTTATATCATCAGTATCAGCAGATACATGTCTATATTAAGCATTAAAGTAACCCGCACAGTGGTCAAATCTTAAATATAGTCGAAGGATAAAATTAAGAATTTTACCTGGAGATCTGGCCTCTCGATGAGCTGCGTTTGCGACGGCCGCAACAACGACACCGAAAACTACGAGCGTTCGGATCTGCTGAAAAGTTAGTTAGGTTTTTACTTTCCCCTTTTTCACAGTTAGCACAAGTATTATGTATACATGTACACTACCCGTCTATTTCTCACTGTTCGTTCTAGAAAGAGAACTTTTAATACTTCCTACAGCAGCTTTTTAACCGATTATGGTTAAGACAGGTAGCAAGGTAAAAAGTACTCAATTAATTTTCTTATATTTTAAAAATGTTTTGTCACATAAATCTTAAAATCAAAAATTCTACCGATTTTTGTTCGAGAAAAATTATCCCTAATTTTGTAAGTAGCTACAGTCATTTTCGCTGTCAGTTTTATTACTATATAAATAAAATGAATATGCAAAGGATGGTTAACTGACATATTTATTCATTTTTATTGTTTGTTGTATTAGAAATAAGCTAAAAGTTTCAAAATCTAAGAAAAAAGGTATACTAGACAGTATTTTTATCTACCTACTTAATACTATTTACTTTGTAGGTTGTATTTTAGCTTATTTTTTACAACACTAAAATAAAAACCTTTACATAATATAGATGTCATTACAATTGACATACATATAGGTGAGAAACTTAAGTAGGTAAATGACCCTATTGTGTATGTGTGAGTAATGTGTGCTAATAGACAAATTGACGTTCCAAATTAGAAAAATGACTTAAGTCCCATATCAGTTCTGTACACTGCTACATACAACAGGTCATTTACTTAAGTTTTTCACCTAGCTATATCCATTTAATTACGAAAGTTGAATCAAAAAGCTCCAAATGGATTCAACATAGAATTTAACTAATTGTATTTTAGCCTTACGAATCAACGTGCCAACTTGTAAAGTAATAAAATTTGAATAATATTAAATTAAACTACACACTCCTAAAGTGACTTACCGTCATTTTGATCTGCTCTTCAGTGCCAATGCCAACACAGTCTTAGGTATTCGTATTTATACCAAGTGCACTCCTGCTTGTCACTTTTTGTACCGCATCTCGTTGATAGGTCGGCAACCACATGAACAATAGTAGTGAGGCAATGTCACGTTAAAACCATTAAAGTAATTTAGGCCCACTAAAGAACACGGAAGCGCTTTTTTGACATCTAGTTTTTGTTTCGATAACTTTTGTACTGATTATGGGATAATCCCTTTATTGTTCAAATGCTCTTTATTAGTCACTAGCTTCTGCCCGCGACTTTGCGTAAAATTTGTTAATAGGTAATTGACTCCATTTTTTTTTCAATGATTGTTGAACCCTGTAGAGTATGTGATTATTTTATGCCTCTCTTTAAATAATGTGGGAGTGAACGTTCGTTGCTTATGATGTACCAAAATTAAATACTTATATGTAATGTACTTACTTATTAATTAAAAAATAATTTATTACAATTAAATTCCTACTAATATTGTAAATGAGAAAGTAACTGTATGTCTGTCTGTCTATCTGTTTATGTATGTCTGTTACCTTTTCACGCTTAAACCGCTGGATCAATTTAGTTGGAATTTGGTACATAGATAGTTTCAGTCCCGGGACAGGATATAGGATAAGTTGTTTTTATTCCGGGAAATTGCATAGTTCCCGCGGGATAGCGATAAGCAAATTCTGCGCGGACGGAGTCGCGGGCAACAGCTAGGTACTTTAAATGTATCTCTTTATCCGTGTACTTATCATACATGCTAAGCGTTAGCGTTTTGTTTTTTTTATACCACATTGGTGGCAAACGAGCGTACGGCCCGCCTGAAGGTAAGCAGCTACGTAACCTATGGACGCTTGCAAGTCCAGGGAACTTGCATGCTTGATGCCGTCCGTTTAAAAATCTTAACACTCATTTCTTAAAGAACCCTATGATATAGTAACAACGACCAGGAACAAACCGGCCAAGAAAGGAGGGGGGGGGGGCACTTAATACTAACAAAAATGTGTACTTTGGCTTGGCTAAATACAACAAGAGAGCGCAACTATAAAAAAGTATACTTATTTTAAAGTTTAATACCGTCATATCACATATCATGCATATTCAACGACAGTCTTAAGTTTATGTAGTAAAACAGAATACGATTAACATATTTATTTCTAGTAGACACAAAACTTCATAAAATACATTACTTTGTTAGTTACAAGTAAGTGTAATAAATATTCAGTGTGTTGCAAATTTCTGTAGTCGTCATTTATATTTTTGGTTTCTTGTAGTTTCTTGCGGTAATGAGGTTAGCTGCAATTTTGATCATATTCTACACCTACATATTCTACACACATATAAATACATAAGGATGGGCAGAGACTACTTTGCTGCACTTGTTACGACCCTGAGATACCTCTTTCGCTTCACCCACATTCATCAATCTTTTCATGCATGCTCGTCGGTTTCGGGTACTCCTGACCTGACCTTTTTTCAAAACGTCTTCTGTTTGGTCCCGTAATTTTCGTCTAGACCTTACACCTCCAGGTGCGATGTCGGAAACCTCCCCAAGAGCTCTAGCGTTACAGTTCCCTTCTATCAGAGGCTCTTGGCCTCACGGGGGGGGGGGGGGGGGGGGGGGGAAGGGTAATGCTTAGGCCGGTGCACCCTAGGGGGGGGGGGGTTAGGATTTGAGGGATGGGGCCCACCTGTCGCAAGTCATGTCCCCGACTTGCGACGGGTGCTTAGGTACCCTGAGTGCTGCTCCCAGTATCCCTCTGGCCTCTAGGGGCATAGCAGAGGGTACTTGCTTCTGATGTGGCGGCGCTTCGGCGGGGCCTTCGGGCGCAGTGAGGGGCCTTCGGGCACTTGAGGGTCAGGGTGCGGGGAAGCTGATGGGGTTAGCTCTGCAGCTGCCCACTAAGTAACCCCTCCCGCCGTGTGGGGACACGGCCTGGAGGTGGCGAAAAGTGCGGCAGTATTGCACCTATCCCGGATGCGCCCCACGCCCTGAGAGAGGGGAAGGGGTACGAGATTCCGAAAGGGGTGGCACCCTGGAGGAATGTCGTTCGGGGTGAGGGGAAGCTGGTGGGAGGCATACCCTGATGCGCTCTAAGCCCCAAGGATCCCGAGGCCGTAGTTGGGCACTATTCCTCGGGAGGACTTCGTAAGAGGTTCTGGGGGCGGACTCACGTTGACCTCGTTTCAATGTGCAACCGCTCCTTGCGCAGACGAGGGGGGAAAAGGCGAACTCAGTGCTTGCAACGCTCGCCCGATCCCTTGAGGCCGGCGGGAACGCTAACGGGACATTACCTACCCGCATTGCACGGTCTCATTGTCGAAGGGAAGACGGGCCCTCCCCTTCTTGACGCGGTCCTGGCGAAAGCTAGTGGCATCCCATAGCGTCCCCATCACACCGGATTGAGGCAACGCCAGAGAGTTTTTAATTCGGGTATACTCCTTCTTACCTACCTAGGTACCTAGGGCATCCATAAAGATTTCCTCCGTTAGAAAAAATAGCTATAACTAGTGTACAACTAAAATAAATACGTAGGCCCGAGTATAAAAAGAGGTCCCCCGCGGCATAGACCCAAAGATGCTGGCAGCATTTCCTCACTGTGCTGTGCGTGGATGATGTCAGTTTTTCTTACTCCAGCCTTCTTTGTATTTCCCTTCACCTGGGGATCAGATAAAATCAATATGTTTCCCTCAGCTTTTTTTGAAAGTGATACCTTATAATAAACGTAGGTACAGATTTTACTATACTATTTTACGTTAACATATAAAAAAAAAGAACGCAATTTTTTCATTGAATGGTTTTGTTTTCGAACAGCTTTTGTTTTTTAGGTACACTTTAACTATTTAATCTTTGCCTCGTGGCTATTATCATATTTCTGAAATCACTCAAGATTTTTTTCCCTCGGCATGTAAATATGTTTTTTTGGGGGCTCTGTCTGTTTGTCAGCCATAATTTAAATTTTAAACGGCGTGCTATAGGTGGTTACCGCCTACAAAAACTGTTTCGTTTCTATTTTCTTGTGAATTATATATGGATTTATCGTTTACCAATAACTAAGAAATTTGCTTGGTATCATCATCATCATGTCAGCCGAAAGACGTTCGCTGCTGGGCATGGCCTCCCCCAAGGGTCTTCTTGGTACACACAGCAAAATAATGCGGTTAGCACAGCCACGCACACGTCTACGCGTGTTGAGTATCGACATGAACGTTAAGTAGAATCTATGACATGTGAATGTGTGAGTGAGTTCGATCATAAAATCTACCCCCTAAGTACAGATTTTTTAGCAACAAGATGAATGAGCAATGTCGCTGTAAATTACCTGTTTATTGAATAAACAAGAACTAAGTATAAAATAACAATGAAGAAAGTTACAACTATTTAAGTTAGTTTATAGTAAATTAAGTAAAAAATAATTACAAATTAAATGAAAATAATCCCCCCCGGTATCGTGTCACACTAAAAGGCTGAAAATGCAATATCTCCGGTTTCAGTTACTTCTACAAAAATAATGTAAAAGTATTTTTTTTATTTAGACTGTCCTAAAAATATTTTACCTAATCTTACATTGGATATTGTCATCCCCAGTGTAAGCGAGAGAACCGAATCGAAGCTTCCTTCGACCTTGAATCTTCAAATTTATGCAATCCCACGCATTGAACTATTATTACTAGCGAAGAGTAGTTACCATCTCACTGATGCGACGATGTTATATTATTATTTCTCAACAAGTCTGAGATTCCAATTCCAAAGCAATATTCCTCACAACCAGCATGGCCATTGAAATAACATCCAAAAATGTCATTTTATTATTACTATTTTATATTCCGTTTTCTTCGGATACGAACCCGGTTCACTAAAGCACAAGTCAAATCTTCGACCTGTCTTTGACCGCTAGGCCACCGAGGTATGCAAGTTACATGGTGAATTTATGAATTATGTTCAATCTGCGACTACTGTATTGCAATTTGTGTAAATAGCTGTTTTATGAGCTTTGAAATAAGGTTGAAATTATAATTTATTTTTTTCCGTAACTATTTAATTTTATGGTGGTTGCAGTCTGTTGTATGTTTAATTTTACTCTTATATAATATGTTAAAAACGCAAACGCATTGTGTTTTCTTTTAATATTATTATTAATAGGTATGACTCTTTTTACTGGAGTTTAAAAGTTGCTAGCTGATGGCTATTTTGGTCGTTATCGTCTTAAACAATATAAAGTGTTTTCTACCCTCAAATTTCTAATAATATGATTTTGTGAAGAAACAACTGTCACCGCTGGCAGCCATTATTAGCTGCGGGATGAACCCTTCGCTGTTTAATTTTGCCTTTCGAATACCTTGTGATTTGCAAAACATGGATTTTCATTTATCTTTGTTGAAAAGAGCAAAACAATATAACTATTTATATAAGGAATCGCTAGGCGTTTTTTGATTTGGGTAAGTAGACAAACGGTGTTAAAAACAATGACTTATTATTTTATCGGTAATGTTTTAAACAACTTTCTTTGACGAAAAATGTTTTTATTTAAACTTCATTTATTTTGCAGCGGAAGACTGTGCAATTATGGATTCACCCTTACGCAGACTTCGGACACGATAAAAATATTCGTTCTGGGCCTAAACCTGAAGCCTCATCTCCTGCCATTTCGTTTGGACATTATGTATTGCCGCACCCGCTAGTGACCCATTGCTCCCACAGCAACAAGACACAATGCTACGTTGCAACCTGTGCGAAACCATCTGCATGCTGCAGGATTGCATTGCCGTAGACCAGCAAAAAACATGCTTTAACGGACCAGCATAGAAGAAACCTTTGCTCGTGAATATCTTGACTTTGATTATTACATCAATCAAAGTCAAATGTAGTGATTTTTAGTGATGAAGACGAAATATATTAACTTAATTAAATATATAAACACAGTATTGTTTTACAGTGCAGAACGAGTGGCAGTGTTACTTTAGGCTATGGGGTTGGATGTCATCGATGGGCCCTGGTGTCCAAATCCAAACCAAATCGAGATAGGTAGCTTAGTCGCTTCAAAGTGGAGATTATAACCCAGTGTGAAATGATGTTATTGTTAATGGCTGTCATTTAACATGTCTATTCATTTTACCACTGACTTACACGTCCGCAAATAAAACGTTTCGTTCATCTTTATCAGACTTAAACATAATAAACCAGAATTTAAGATATTAATTATGTGTCATCTTAAAAATAGCCCTATTATGGTTGTGTATTCAATTTGCAAGATAATTATCATGTTAGTGACATAAGACTTTTTAGTAAACATAAAAATATCATACTGGCCTCTAAAGTGTGTGTTATTTTATGAATATTATTCTATAAGGAAAAGTGTGCAGTTTTATTTAGCTAATTTAATTACTTTTGGTAATAATAATAATAACACAAATAGAGGCTAATACAATAAAAATTAAAAGTTGCAATAAACAATTTGAACCAATAATTGCATTTTATTGTTTTATTCTTTTACGTCCTTTTTTTCTTGTTTTAGGTAAACATGAGTTTATTTTGAGATTAGTAATTTAAAATTGAAAACAAAAAAGAGACACTTGTGCAGGATTCGAACCCGGTTATTTAGGTTTCATAACTCTAGGTTAATACACCTGAGCCACCACGCTTATAATACTGATGGCAAAATTATGCTTCCATTGAACAAAATACCAGCAGGTTTGAATAACTATGCGTGAAGGTAGTCAGAAAACACAATTAGCACAGATAGGGCATTTTGTTGTGTGCGTAATAAGGCAGCGGATAAGTGCGGATGTGTGTATAGAATGACACACGTGGATAACTAGGGTGCTCACCGATTCGCTTTGCTGTGTGTACACTCACAAAAAAATCCTGATACTTATGAGTTAGTTAAAAAAAAAGGAATTTCAAAAATATCCGTACCTACTAATATTATAAACGCGAAAATGTGTCTGTCTGTTACCTTTTGACGCTTATACTGGTGAACCGATTTATTTGGAAATTGGTATATAGTTAGCTTCAATTCCCTGGAATGTCCTGACATTAGGATAATTTTTATTCCGAAACATCCCATAGTTCCCGCGAGATAGCGATAAGCGAATTCTGCGTAAACGGAGTCGCGGGCAACCGCTAGTAACATCATGACAGCGAAAAAGTTTAATCGGATAGTTATGGATGGATTTTTTGGATAGTTATTTAGGTTTAGGCAACAATAGTTATTTGTTATGCAAGGCTGTAAAGTGTTTGTTTGACGCGAGTGCCTGAATTGAAACCCGAGCAAGCGAAGGATTCTAAGACTGAACCACGAGCGAAGCGAGTGGTTCAAAAGAAGAATCCTGAGTGTCGCGAGGGTTTCAAGGCACGAGATACTAAACAACTTTGCTGCGAGAAAAATGGCGAGAAAGGTTCTAAAGGATCTAAGCCCATACAGCCTAGTCTAATAATCTAATAAGTAAAACTATTTTTTCTGATTGTTCTATCACATTAATTTCTTGTGTATTATACTGTTTTATCATAAACCAAACAACAATTTTGGTCAATTTTTCGGTTTCCCGGCGAGCAATCTCTAAAAACTTTTATTTTTTTTCTAATCATAGATATATTTTTAAAAAGAAAGTTAAAAAATCGCACTAACTAGACTGAATTAAAAAAAATGGGGCGCGTTCTGAATTTGCATCCTAATATCTGTTTTTTCCTGCTTGGTTGCTATTTTTGTGGTTAACCACAAATTAAAATAATGAATAAAAACCAATATCGTTTTTCTTTTAGCAACGAAAGTTAGCAAATCTTGAAAAGAACTTAGGAAGTAACGGATTTTAAAATAAATTAATAATGGATACCGGATCGCGTTTCTGAACGTGACATTATGTTTTTTTTATCGGATGAAAAAGTTAGGGGTCTGATAACAAGTTTGACATTTGAAGTTCGTATTATTCCGTCCTTCTCATTCACCTAATTAAGTACTATTCGTATAAGCGAGACTACAACATACGAAGTTCAAAGTTCTAATTTCTGAGTATATGAGTAGGTGGGCAATGGTGGTCATCGTCACGTTCGAATTTCAAAAACCTTTTCCACGCAAGCGCGGAAAAAGCACTTTTCCACGCAGATTTTGAAGGAGAAAGACAGCCTTTTCGAGCAAGTGAGGTGAAAATATATTTTCCAAAGCGGTTTAGATAGCGAGAAACTGAAAAAAAAAATTTTTTCCATGCTCATTTTTCTGTAATGTGGCAATCTGTAAGTGATCACAATGAGCCACCCCTTTGTCCATTACTTGTGCTCGTCATCAACCGAGGAACACTCCATCGAGCATCCCATCAAGAGCTGTCACTGAATCTGCCTGCTAAGGCAGGGACACTGTGTCTTTTAATTCTGGAGTGTTGCACACTTCCTGAGCCCTGTAGTTTCATTGCCAATTGATTTACATGGTTCAGCAACCTGGCCTGATATGATTTACCGTGTTTGACAATTCTTGCTTCACTGTACTGATTTTCAAGTCCAACAATCTAGACTTGCCGCCTATCAGCCAGTACATTTCTCAAAGCCTTGTGTCGAGCTGTTTGCGTTTGGTCCAAATGTCTTTCTGCCAGGTAAGTCGCCGATCTAGGTGCATACCCGAGTATTTGGCAGATTCTGACTGAGGTATTTCCTTGCCGTAGAGTTTAATCGCTGGACAGGTCTTTCTTTTGAGAGTGAAAGTTACATGCACTGACTTATCTTGATTAGCTTTGATGCGCCATTTGTCAAGCCATTCTTCAACCATCAACAGGCGTGTTTGTATCTTAGTAGATGCAGTCTCCGGTGTTTCGTGAACTGACATTATAGCAGTGTCATCTGCATATGTTGCTGTGATATTTGCTTCAAATGTGGGTAGATCTGCCGTATAAATTAAGTACGGAACCGGTCCCAGCAAGCTCCCCTGTGGTACCCCTGATTGCGCTTGAAAAAGTTGTGATGTCTCGCCACTGCATTTAACTTCGAAGCATCGCATGGATAGATAGATAAGATTTCATTATCAGGTAGAACGAGTGTGGGAGCATAGTTTTGGTTTTCAATAGTAGACCTGCATGCCAAAGTTTGTCAAATGCCTGTGCGATGTCTAGGAATACCGCTGAGCAGTATTTTTTGTTTACGAGTGCTCCACTAATCACATCAGTAAGGCGATGTACTTGCTCTCTTGTTCCATGTTGCTCGCGGAAACCAAATTGATGAGTTGGTATTATGTCAGGCAGTAGCGGGCGCATTCGATTTAATACAATTTTCTCCATCAACTTACCTGTCACTGTCAAGAGACTTATAGGCCTATATGAGCTCACTTCATTTGGCTGCTTCCCTGGCTTGAGTAGCATAATTACTTGTGCGATTTTCCATTGCGCAGGGTAATATGATAGTCTCACACAAGCATTCAGGATGATTGTAAGGAGGAGAATTACCTTCTTTGGGAGTTGTTTCATTAAGGTATTATCAATTGAATCTTTCTCTTCTTCTTTATCTGTTTTTTAAAATTTGGTTTATTATCCAAGTTTTCTTGATATTGTTCCTGTTGTGTATGCTGATTCTTCTTTTTCTTTTGTATTTTTCTCATTTTTTGAGATTGTTTATTTTTTACTGGTTCATGCCTTTTTTTGGAGCGAAGTTCTTTGTACTGTTGATATTTTTTTGCATCTCTTGTTTTTCTCTTGACAGTTAGCACAAGTTGCTTCTGTGTCTGGTGTCTTAGGGCACGTGTTTGTTGCATGTTCTTCGCCACATTTGACACATCTGAAAAGGCGGAAACATTGGTTTTAGAGTGCCCAAATCTTTGTCATTTTTTACACTGTAGTATTTTCTTTTTAATGTATGGTGCTTCAAATGAAATTTTCATGTAATTTAATTTGTACACTTTAAATATATCTTGATTGTTAGAGTTTGGTTCGAGATTCACGTAAAATACATGTAATGGTTCTTTTGTAGTCCTGTGCCGCACATTTACAATCTGTCTGACCTTATCCCCGAGTATTTCAAGCTCTTCTTTAATGCTTTCAATATCTTCAGAGGCATGGAGACCCCAAAGGACCACCCGGTAGGCTCTTTCGCTCTTCAATTTGTAGGTGTAATGTTTGATGTCACGAGCAATGAACTCTTCTCTTATCTTTTTGTATGTATCTACATCAATAGGCATTACCTTAACATTAACAATATGACCACATTTCAGAGTGTGGAGTGCGTACTTACTGGTGTCAGTGATTTTAGGCATTGCTTCTTTCAGCAATTTTATGTTGAAAACTCCAGTGACGAAAATACCTTCTGGTTTTGGTGGTTCGGGTAGGGGGGATTCACATTCGTCTGTATTCGGTTTTGTGTTGGTATAGCTGAGACAACTCTGGTGATTTTCGATAACTTTATTTGTGCGTCTGGGCTGTTGTTTGTTCGTTTACGTTTTGTTATTGGCACCTGATCTTATTGCCATGATTCAACTAATACTTCTTTTGGCAAGGAACTATCGGAGTTGCTTCTATTGTGTACAAACATACTTTTATGGAATGTTTGTTGAATCATAGTAGGTATTTTTCCAGGGTTGCTGTTGTTATTGCTCATTTTTGCGTAGTTGTTTACCCGTTTTCAAAAGTATTTGCACTAAGCATCATGAAATAAAACTGCAGTTTTGCTGTTAAGATTTGAAATTTGTAGGTTATGTTGTCAATGATGTTGCACTTTTTTCTCTGTTATGCCATGGTTTTTTAACCAAAAAACACTGTATCGCTAGGTATTTTGAGACTTTGAAACGATATTAACACTTTTGTTCGTAATTTGCTTCGAAAAACACAAAAATTCAAGATTTTTGCGACGTGAAAGATGTTACGCGGCTGCGTTCCGTTTCACGATTTTTTGAAAAAGGAACTGAAAATGATTAAAAGAACACTTAGGTAGGTACCTATGTACATTCAGACATAAAACTCCTCTTTTCTTATTCAGTCGAAAAGTGAGTTTTTTGCAATAAAGTTTTCATTACAGGTTACAGCTATAAACGAATTCTAGGCCTTTCATAGGTGTCCTTAAGGGGAGGTGAGGGGGGGCAAGACTGAGCCATAAACAAAAAGGAAAATCACACCTACAATAAAACGTGCAATGTTCACCATCGAAACTTCTTTGTTCCCTCTAGAAAATACATATATACATACATAAATCACGACTTTATCCCTTACGAGGTAGACAGAGCCTGAGGTAACTAGTCCTAAAGACAAAGGGGAATCAAAACAGTGATGGGTTGCTAGCCACATCGCCTATATAACTGATCCCAAAGATTTTCGACCAATCTAGAAAATCGAAATCGAAAGTAGATATGAAAGAATTACCTATTACAGTTTAATTGTTCAGCTTGTGTTGGACGACCGCCCCCCTAGGCACAATCCCTAGCTACACCACCTACTTGTAATAACTTGAGGTTATCAAGTTGAAACTTAAATAAATATGTGCGTTTCCATTATTTCTATTTTTTATTATTGAAACTGATCCAACCATTATGATGCTAGTCCAATTGTATTTAATACTCTAGTAATTGTAAATACTTTTACACCTAAAGCAAAACCTTTACGTTACTAAATAGCAGCCAAATAGCAGCATGAAAATACAATGGAGAATACAAATATTCGTTATTGCACTTATTGCCTTTAATGCGTTCAAGAAAATACATTAAACCTAACATTTTATTTTTATACTTCCGATGACACTCAAGTGGCTGCAAAATGTTTGAAACAGCCGCCTAAAAGTTTCCATGCCTATTAATATCCGACGGATATGCAGTAAACTTTGAATCTATTGATACGAATAACTGGACATTGACATTGTACAATAACAATAATGAAAAATGAAGAACTAAGAGCACAAATACTTTGTTTAACTGTTGCAATCATCTTTGTGTCTTTCAATATTACGCCTTTTCTAATTGCATGTAAGGTATGAATTCGGTGAAGTCGTAAGGATCAGTTGGACGTTATTTCCATGTAGCAATGAAACATTTTGACTGGAGTGTGTACAGAAGAACGTGGCGAGTCTCGTGAACGTGGCGGGAAGACAAGGTCGCTCAATGTCGCTACTATCTACGACACTTAGGCTTATCATTATACTTTGACCTGCGCCCGTACCAGACGTTTCTGTGACTAACATTGTCTGAATAAAAACAAAAAACTGGAAAAATTAACTGAAAAGAAGAACAACAAGTCTTGAACCTCCAGCAATAGAATTTAGTTCCAATCAAAATAAAATTAATGAAATAAAACAATAGCAGGAGGGGCAATTCTTTCTTTGTAAAATAAGTAATTGGCATAAGTCCCAAACTAAATAGAGTTTTACTATATACGACATATACGACAAAAATTACTCTTATTTTTCATACGTAAGTACTCATAATATATTTACTATACTGGCATTGCATATTTTTTTTGTATGCTTCAATTCGAAAATCATTTCGAGGTAAACCATCAATTATCCGATTTATCTTGTCTGATTTTAAAAATACCTCACGTAATGCAGATATTGTTGTAAAAGTACTTTTGAACTTTGTCTAACCTAACGACTCGGTTTCTTGTCAGAATCAGGCATTAAATGTTTGCCACAAAAATGAAAAAAAAAGTTAAGCTACGGTAAATGTCAGGCTGTCACTGTCACATCTAGATCATAACATTACATTCCTACATAATGTACACACGTTAGAAATAAAAGTAAATTCAAAGTAGGTATAAAACTGTGAAATACACAATGGCTATTTATGAAAAATGTTTTGTGCCGGGGTGGAACAGTGATTTGAACAATAGCTCCCACAAAGGCGAAGAGAAGAAGAAGAGAAAAGAGAAGATTTGCGGAAGGAATGGTGTACGCAAGCAAATTTGGAATATTTCAAAGTTTACATGATGTAGGTTGTTTAGTATAATGAGGGAAACGAGAGATAGTTTCGTGGATCACATTTTATTACACACAACTTCGAGAGCAATAGAACCAATAAGCAGACATTGACAAGACTTAAGAGTAATACAAAATGTATGTGGCCAGTATAAAACTATTATAGAGGTTTACAACCTCAACACGCCTCCTTAGTTTTATATGGCAACACTATCAACAATATTTAAAACATTTAAAGTAAGTAAGACAACATCAACTCAAGATATATTTAACATTTCCCTGAATTTGAAGAATTTAATGTTTCCTAAAGATTTAGTAAGAATGTCTGCAACATTGTCTTCCGAATCTACTTTAATAATATCTATAGTTCCATTCTTAACATTCTCATGAACGTAATGATAATGCACTTCAATATGCTTTGAATTTTTTGTGAAATTACCATATTTAGCAATAGCTACAGCACCTGAATTATCTTCGTAAATGTTTACAGGAGCATCAAGAGTTACAAAAACATCATCTAGTATACTACGTAATAGGCTTATCTCAGTTACAGCTTCTGACAACGCTATGTATTCCGCAAACGTGGAAGATTTCGTCACACTCATTTGTTTTTTAGACTTCCAATAAATAGCATTACCAAATAAACGAATAACAAAACCTGTGGTAGACTTACGGTCTACAATATCTCCAGCCCAGTCGGCATCTACGTAGCAATCCATTATATTAGCATTTATGTTCTGATAGTATGTGAGCTTGAGACTTTTTGTTAAATATAAATACTTTAAAACACGTAGTGCATATTTAAAATGTGTTTCATTATAGCAATTCTGAAATCTGCTTAAATAATTAACGCAAAAGGCAATGTCTGGTCGAGTACCAGAACTAATATATAATAGAGCTCCGATCACGTTTCTGTATTTAACGTCCTCATTTAATTCACATTTCTCAAGTTTCACGTTAATCTCCATAGGCGTTTTAAATAATTTAGAATTTTCAATTTTATACTTCTTTGCTAACGACTCTATGTATTTTTCCTGGCTTAAAGTCAACACATTCGCTTTTGCATAATCATACTCTATATCAATACCTATGTAGTTCTTAACTTTTCCCATGTCCTTCATTCTAAAGTGGTTACTTAATTTGTTTTTAATTTTAGTAACAGTTTTTTCATCTCTGCAAGCTATTAATAAATCATCGACATAGACTAAAATGTATATAGTTTGGCTGTCATCTGTTTTAACATAAAGGCAATAATCATATCTACTCCTTCGAAAACCAATAGTTGTTACAAAATCATTAAAACATTCGTACCAAGCACGCGGGCTTTCTTTTAAACCATAAAGAGATTTATAAAGTTTATATACTCTGTCAGTACCGTCTTGATATCCAAGAGGTTGTTTTACATACACTTCTGATAAAACTTTACCATTCAAGAAAGCTGTTTCTACATCCATTTGATGTACATGTAATTTAAATTGGCAACAATAAGATAAAAGTAATTTCAAAGTCTGCATTCTAGCAACAGGTGAATACGTATCTTCAACATTGGTCGTTTGTTGAAAACCTCTAACCACTAACCTGGCTTTATAAAGATCGGTCGATTTCTTCTTGTACACCCATTTTACATCTAGTACCTCTTTATCCTGTGGCGCATTTACAAGGTTCCAAGTATCGTTCTTCACTAGGCTGTTCATCTCACGGTCCATAGCCTCCTTCCATTGTTCAGCCTCATCACACGTTGTCGCCTCCTGAAAAGTATCTGGAATCATCGCATCACAATAATTAACTGTTATACAGTAGTAGCCGAATTCATCATCAAATCTCTGCGGTGCATTTATTTGTCTCTTTGACCTTCTGTTATCATTGTTCATTATCTCTTCATTATCATTTGTATCTTCTGTTTCAATTTCATCTAAGGTATCTTCCCATTTGTCTTCATCTATTTTATTTTCTTCTTCATTTTCATCAAAGGCAATAAGCTTAACATCTTCCTCAATTACATCCACGTGTCTTGCAACGATTACTCTATTATTCATCAATACTTTGTATCCAACATCTGTGTATCCAAGTAAAATTCCCATTTCTGCTTTCTTGTCCCATTTTGACCTTCGTTTTTCTTCGGGTACTCTTACATAAACTTTACTACCATACATTCTCAAATATTTTGCAGTTGGTTTCTCATCAAAACATATTTCATACGGTGACTTTCTTTCTGGGGTATTAGTCATTATACGGTTTTTTAAATAAGCGGCTGTCTTAACGGCTTCTGGCCAATAACGTCTGTCAATCTTTGCTTCAGCTAAGAGGCATCGTGCCATATCCATTATGGATCTATTATATCTTTCTGCTGTACCATTTAATTCATGAACATATACTGGGTAAGGCCTGATCATTATACCCTTTTCTCTCGCGAAATTAAATATTCTATTATTGATGTATTCTTTACCGTTATCGCATCTTAGTTCTTTAATCATTTTTCCTGTAATATTTTGCATTTGGTTGACGTATTCTACGAAGCAACCATATACTTCTTCTTTGGATCTAATACAATATACTCTTGCTATCTTGCTATAATCGTCTATGAATGTCAAAAAATATTTTTCGCCTTGGTATCCTTCAGTTCTGTGTGGCCCATTAACATCCGTGTGTACAATCTCTAGTATATCTCTTGCCTTAGTCCGGTTGTTGCAAAATGGCAAATTGTGCATTTTATTCTCGACGCAAATAGCACACTTCATATAATCAGTTTCTATGTCTTTAGGCAATCCTTCCAATATTTGGTTTTTACACATCATGTCAATATAATTGAAGTTTATATGTCCAAATGTTCGATGAAGCTTTTCTTTTAATGACATATTACAACTTACTGCATTTACGCCTATTTCTTTACAGACAAAACTGGTTACTTTGTATAGTCTCTCATCTTTCTTAGCAATTGCGATCAATTCTCTATTCATGTTATATATCTTCGTCAAATATCCTCTCGAAACTATTGTATGATTTTCTGTTATCTTTGAGTAGCTCAATAAGTTGGCTTTCATCTCTTTCACATAAAATACGTTGTCAATTATTACTTTGTTTCTGTTCTTATAGACAGGAAAATAGGTAGTAATGCTTCCAACCTTTGTCGCTTTCAAAATTCTTCCATCACCAACTCTCACTTTTATAGATTCTTTCAATGTTGTAAATTTATCAAAATATTCATCGGTGTTTATTATGTGGTCTGTACATCCACTATCTAGGAGCCAATTTATTTGTCCTTTCTTAATAGGAGCATCTTCATCAATCATCGAATTGTTCACAATGCATGTGTGAAAACTCTTTTTATTAAAATCTGTGTGAAAATAATTTCCTCTTCCTCTGTTTGGTCCAAAATTATAATGTCCACGTCCACGACCACGACTTCGAGCGTAATGTCCGCCTCCGCGACCGCGGTGTCCATGCCAACAGTCTTTTTGTATGTGCCCAATTTTTCCGCATGTAAAACACGTTTGTTTGTTCGCCGATTCCACATTAAATGCGTTCGAGGTAGCTGGCATATCTTCGTCTACGCTTTGAATTTTCTTCAATCTTATTTTGCTCTTTAAATATTCTACGGTTCTCTCTTTCTCTGGCAAAACATCAATTAAGTCTCCGATGTAGCTGTAGTTTGCAGGCATCGCTTTTAACATATAATTTAATTTTTCACTTTCCGATATCATGGCGCCGGCCTTTTTTAAATCGTTGACACATCTTTCAAAATCATTGAAGAAATTATTAATATCCGAATATTTCGCTAGCTTTATATTTTCCAAATTATTCCTGCATACAATTTGTAACGCTGTAGATTGCTTTAAATACATTTCGTCGAATTTCAAAATTATTTTGTATGCTGACTCTATCTCGCTAATATATTCCAACTGTTGATTTGTAATCGCGCTGTATATATAATTCGTAGCTTGAATATCCATCTCATCCCATTGAATAGCATCATCTTTCTCAGTTTTTAATCTAATAGCAACTTCTTTGCATTTTTTAAATTGAAGAAATTTCAATAGTCGAATTTTCCATTTGTCATAATCCGTTCCGTCAAATATTGGTATTACGATATTATTACTCATATTTACGACTTACTTGCTTTCCACTTCCTGTTTAAATATAACGATCTGCTACCATGTTTAGTATAATGAGGGAAACGAGAGATAGTTTCGTGGATCACATTTTATTACACACAACTTCGAGAGCAATAGAACCAATAAGCAGACATTGACAAGACTTAAGAGTAATACAAAATGTATGTGGCCAGTATAAAACTATTATAGAGGTTTACTACTTCAACATAGGTACTGTGGCAAAGACCACTTTAATGTAGGTAAGTATGAGTTGGGAAAGATGTACAGGGATCAAACGCGTTGTTTTGTGGTCAAACGAGAAAAGCAAAAACAGCAATGAAAACAATAATAACACCAACGGACGGAACAATTCGAATACATAGAACGTTGGCTGACGTTGACATCACACACATTCACAGATCTATGACGTTGACGTACAGACAAAACCGTTTTTTTTTATTGCTGAACGAAGGCGATTGAGATCCTGCGAAACTTATCAAATTATCAAACAGCGAAAAAATATCTATTACTAATAAACAAAGCCACGTAAAAGCATATTATTCAAATTAGTTGCTTGAAATAGTCCATTTTATCAGATAAAGGTGTTAAAAGCACAGTTTAAAAAAATAACAATGCCAATTACCTAGGTCTATCCGATATACCTCGACTGGAGTGGAAATCGAACCTGGGACTTCCAGCTTGGCTTTCGGTCGGGTAGTTGGGTTATTTGTAATGTTGATTTGTCCCCGCCAGCTGCAATTTTAATTAATTAATTCAATCTTTATTTGGGAACTAAGTAAATAGGCACTGGTTTTCGGTGGAAACAAAAGTGTATTCAAACAGACACGGGGTGTCTACCGCGTAAGGGATAACAAAAGGTAACAAAACCTTAAGGCCACGTTAAGCATGATTCAGGGCGTATAGGTGGAAAGGGGAATCAAAATATTGACGGGTTGCTAGCCGCATCGCCTATAACATGATTCCTAAGAATTTCGTCCATTCCCGTGATGGGCTTTTACCATCTGCGCGGAAAGAGAAGCAACTGGTACATACTATGTTTTTTCTTTACTTCCAGACCAGCATGGAAGCTGTATATTCAGAGTCATCTTGAAAGCCATAAACAATTAAAAAGGTAATAAACTATATATAAAGGTTGTGCAGTCTTGCACAATCTTAATTCAAATGAAATTTTCAGAGCCGAAGGTTCAGTTTGTTCTTTTCAATTAAATGTCTCGACCATTCTTATTCGTACCCTGGACAAGACCCGTATTACAAGTTAAAGGGTTCCTTCACCTAACACAAGTTGCCATTCAATATGGGACCCAGTTGTGATCACACAATGGATCATCATAGACCCATTCACTGGCAGACATTACACAGACTCGGATGTCTTGCCATTTGGCGTTCCGTACGACCGATGGCTCGACACGGAAGATGCCTGACTCCGTGTAATGTCTCCGAGAGAACGGGCCAAGCTATGATTGTCTGCCAAATGCAGCGCTTACTTCACGAAAGAGTTTTTTGAAGAATCACACCCTTGAGATCACACTGCTCGGATGCTCATTATGCATCATATAGATTGTAGGATGAATAAAGTTCTCACTTCTACTCTGTCGTTCAATAAGCTACGACATCTTTTACCATTTCTCAAACACGACTTACGCTACAAAAGGATTCGATAAAACGGAATATTGTTAGCAAATTGATAAATTGGTTGCCGCGCGATTGCTTGTTATTGTATAGTCGCGCCAATTGCATAACAGTCTATATCCTTTACACATACCTTTTCAATTTGCATGACGGCCAAATAATGTGCACGTGGAAACTTTTCAGATTTTACATTCTTTTCAGATTAAGAATAGATCAACGAGTATATTTCAAAGAGGTCTCTCTATATTATAGGTTAACGCGTTGTTAACAAAAAAGGTGGTATTAATAAAAACCTTTTATATTCAAGTGTATTTTTTATGGTAGGATAAGATACACACCCTGTGATTATTTTAAGCGCCTATTGCAGTTCAAAAGATACCGCCCTGACACACGGACGGACGGCCAGCAATGCTTTAGTAAATTAGGTGCCGTCAAAAAAGGCATGTTAGGCACTGGTCGACTACAAGATGTCGATTATTTTCTCACTCAAGAAACGAACAAAAGATAAAGATCTTGTGTCGGTAAAAGATGCAGATATATTTATAGTTGATCGCTGGCTGTTCGCCCCGCCGGCGAGGACATTCTCTCTAGTTGGTTCTCCCTGTTAGTAAGAGCTCCCTGTTAGTTAGACTTGCTATAACCGTTTCTACCTCATCGTCGGCGGCGGGACCGGTGCCTTAAGAACTCCAGCCAGCCTATCACTCATCAAAAAGCAACAAAAGTTTATAAACTCATACTGCACGACATACCACATTGAGGGCAACTATCATTACCTAAAATTTGGAAATAGCTAGTCCCCAGACATTATTTTACAGGATTTTTCAAAAGCTATACTCGTATGCCTTTGGGATACCTACCTACGATTCTGTTATGCATGCCAAAAACATGTACGAGTATTTTCTGCCTTGTCACTTATTTTGCCAAAAACGATTTAGCGAATTAATGTTCATTCATTAACCTACGATATTATGCCTAATTCACTGTCGTAAGAATTATTCGTTCATTGTTTAACAAGTCGCACTACAGACGCCACCGCAAGTAACGTAAATTTCCTATTATATTACAATTAACTATGATTAATATTATAATTTATTTCTACTTACGTTCTGTAGTGGGTCAGGTAAAATACTCACTGAAATAAAATTAATTTAAATAGTTTTTAGGTACTTACTTATGTATTAACGTGGGTGCTTGACGTAAAATATGTTTGATTATCTAACATCTTCAAATGACTAATTCTTGAAATTATTATATATTTTTATTTATTATTATTTTTTATTTAATTATTTATTTGTTCCGCTGGCTGTCGACATCTTTTTTAAAGAGGTGGGTCGCCGCTTACAAGATCGTGGCGGGACTCCCGTTTCGGATCATTCCTGGCGGAGAGATTGTCCATGTCCATCGCCGCTCAACGCGGCGAGCGTGATGGGCACCTTTGCGCCCGGAATGTTGCGAGGCGGGATATTTAGTTAGATAGGTAATGTGAGGTAGTTTATAGCTATGTAGTTTAAAATTCTGCTTATGTAATATTTTAAATTAACTTTGTCTGTTTATAATTTATTTTTTATTTAGGTAGGTACCTTTATCGGGATTCTCAGAAACAGATCCAACGAATTCGATTAAGCTTGCTAAATACATATATGTAATGTAGCTTACCTATGTATGAGACAGTATCATTTGATTGGGGATATAATATTATCTTATCTTTTTTTTGACAAGTGTGTATTGTTTCTTTGTTTTTGTACAATACATAAAGCATTTAAGTACTTACTTAGGTACTTATATTATCTAGTTAGTACATAGTTAGGTTCAACGAAGGATTTACTTAGTAAGTAAAAAGAAGGTTTAGGTAATGGAATATTATTTTCTAACTAATTATAAAAAGTATTAACACCAATCTAAATTTAACATAGTTCAGTATAGGTATATTATAATATTTGAAAATTATGCAATTGTTAATTAGACATTAGAACCTCGATTATAGGAACTACACAATTAGGGCCGAGACTAGTTCAGATAATCGAAATGTAAGCTTTTTAGAACTAGATTGAACAAAAAACACAACTTTTTACATATAAAAGTACAATATATAGTATATATTACATAGGTAGGTAGATACATTAGAAATGGTCGTGGAATCTCCGAAAGCACCTAACAACGTCCGATGAATCAAAACGCGTTTCGGCACGGTCGATACCTCTACACTAAATTCGCGCCAACGTTCGGATAATTGAAGGTTTGGATAATCGTACAATATGTCTACAATATGACGACCGATCATATGTTCCGTACGCAAGATGCTCACTTAATAAGACTCCATTTTTCATGATCATCAGCATCATCGCATACCTCCGCTTCATCGCTCCATCTTACGTAGGTAGGTAGAGTTTAAATATTCCCGAGTGTATTGTGGCTGGCCACTAACCAACAAATGATAAAACTAAATATCTATTGTCAAATATCATTTCCATGCTGGTCTAGGAGCAAAGAAATAAGATAGAAAGTACCAGTTGCTTCTCTACCCGCGCAGATAGTAAAAATCCATCGAGGGAATGAGCGAAAATCTTAGGAATCATATCACAGGCAATGTGGCGAGCAACCCAGCACTATTTTGATTCCCCTTTCCACCTATACGCCCACAATCATGCTAAAGGTGGCCTTTAGGTTTTGTTACCTTAGGCTCTGTCAACCCCGTAAGGGATACATATTTGATTTGTTTATGTGTATTGTCAAATATGTATCGTACCTTAGATATTATATATGTTGACATCTGTGTAGACGAAAAAAAGCACCATTACTCCTTTCAAATTGAGAGTGTCACTGGGTTCCCTCAGATATATATACCAGTATCTACGAGTATTACTATATTCCATTTCTATATATTGTACGGTGGTAGAGAAGCCTTTGTGTGCGAGATACCGTTTCATACTGTACCTACTGTTTTATTAACCCTGTTTCCTATCACGTGAAACGCCAGCAGTGGAAAAAATAAATCCACTGTCAAAACAGTACTAGGACTCGGGAAACGCGTACGCGCACCGCGTTTCGCAAACCACGTGCTGCTAGTATGCGCAGGCGGCATTCGCGACCGCGGCAGACCACTGCTAACTCAAGCTAGTATATAATCGGTGTAAGTAAATTTCTAGTTGCAGTTTCGCGACATCCATTAAAGAACAAAGTGCGGATAATTGGACGCCTGTTGGACTTGAACTTCTAGACATTAATTTAAATTGTGAGTACTTATTTATTACTTTCAACTTTATTAATTAAATTCGTAGTAATGCAAATTTTCAACAACATTGGTTTAATTTTTAATGATATGAATTGAAGAGATTTAATTAAAAAATATGTATATTATTGATTTACGTTTTTACTGCTTACATTTTCAGTAAAATAAAATAATTACGTACTGGATATTTATAAATATAAATTGTATACATATACCTCATAAACCCTCAAAGGTACAGAATTCCCATTCGAGTACAAAACAATATTTAAACAACAAACATAAATAACACTGAGGTTTCAAATGTTTGTGTTTTGGTAGTAATAAGTTCTTTGGAATTTCATGAAAAATCTCTCAGACTTCAGTGCGCTTCACATTCGCGATTTACTAGTAGGTATTTTACTCGTAAATCAACAAGGTGTAAATATTGGTAATATTTTAAACACTGTTTGTTTTTTTTTGTTTTGTGCCAGCATTTATATGATACATAAGATCTTTAGTAGGTATCAATTAATTTAATTAAAAAAACACTTCTGTACTTACTGCAATAAGTGTGATGTGTGACATTCTAGATATTGAACTAAAAGAAAGTTTCTATTATCCTTATATAGTACATTTAAAATTGAGCTCGACTCTCAAATGACTCATTTCATTTCAAATGAGCAAATCTTTTAGCACAGTAAGTAGTCAGTGTTCAAAAAACTACGCATTAGATAGACCAGTCTATGTAAGTACAATTATCAAAGGAACTGTATATTTTTGTGGTGTATTGATAAAAACATTTGTGTCGGCTTATTGAGTATTTTCATCTTAGTCCTCTAGGTTGGCAACGCATCTGCAATCCCTCCGGGGTTGCGGGTGTCTATGGGCAGTGGTGATCACTTACCATCAGGTGACCCACTTGCTCGTTTGCCTTCCTATTCACATTAAAAAAAAAAAAAAAAAAATTGAGTGTTAATTTTATGTATCGTTTTCAATAAAGTACGTCCTTTTAGTACCGAGTGAATGATAATAGCGCGATGTAGCAGCCAGTCCACTGTTACTCCCGGCCCATATCGCATCATCTTGAGATCACGCCACTGGCCACGCACACATAGACTTATTGATACGTGTTGCATCAACTACCCAAGTGTGTATGTAAAAACTGAGAAGCAAATTCATAAAGAGGGGGATCTTTAGGTAGTTGTGTTGTTCGTAGAAACATTTGATCGCTATCATTATTGGAATACTAGCTTCTGCCCGCGACTTCGTCCATGTAGAGTTCTAAATTAAATTGAAGTTTTTTAGACTAAAAGCTAACACCTATACATTTCACCATTCATTCAAACATACCTACATGTATACTACATAAACAAATCAAATATTTATCCCTTACGGGGTTGACAGAGCCTAAGGTAACAAAACCTAAAGGCCACCTTTAGCATGATTGTGGGCGTATAGGTGGAAAGGGGAATCAAAATAGTGCTGGGTTGCTCGCCACATTGCCTGTGATATGATTCCTAAGATTTTCGTCCATTCCCCCGATGGGCTTTTACCATCTGCGCGGGAAGAGAAGCAACTGGTAAATTCTGTGTTTTTTCTTTACTCCCAGACCAGCATGGAAGAATATATCGTATCATAACGCATATATATCGTATATAGAAGTAACGTATAAAAAATTAGATTAACATAACCACATGTCAATTTGTAAATATTAAAATCGGGTTTTGAGTTTTTAAAATGTCAAAAGTGGCTCCAAATGATTCTTGTGACATGACAAGCGGCTCTCTGGTCGCTAGTTCCTATCTCTATGCTTGAATTTGACATGATACAAAGGAAAACTATCACAGTTATGTAGGTAAGCCAAGACCTATTACTTATTGAATATTTGCCGCATCGGAGCGTGTCACCTCAATGACAAAATCGTAGGTTATTAACCTTAACCTTACTGTCGAGACATGCATAATCATAGTAACGTCCTAACTTTTCGTAAAAATTAAATATTTCTAAAACAGTCAGTGCCGCATTTTGCTACGCGGTGAATTGTGTGAATCTGAGTAATGCAAATAAAGGCGGCCGACAGAATAGAGATATTTTCAACTGAAATATGCAGATTTGTTCATTCTCGCTTATAACACATATCGCCGTATTTTTGTCATTCACAACCTGCCATGAGGGTGATTTTTGAAATCAGATCTGTTAAAATATCAAGTTGTAAATAAAAACGTTTTTTGGCTTCTCCATGACGTAGAAACGACTGAAACGGAATTATTTTATTTAGCATGATAGTCTAGGCGACAAGTTCAAAATGGTCTAAAATAGAGATACTGCTCTAACTAAATAACTTTTTTTTCTTAATCATCATATTATCGTTTTTTTGCCAATACAAGATTTTAATTCATTTACCTATAAAAAAAAGTTTATTCGCCATTTGTTGATAATTTTTTTATAGATTATTTAAATTTTTCTACTGATTATTTAAATTAGTCTATGAAATATTGGCGAAAAACCAAATGCCTTTTTTTTCATCTTTAATTGTTTATAAATTTTGCATTTTTTTATGTGCTAATACTCTCTTTTAGCACAATTTTCTAGGCGTCATTCCGCATCCAATGAGCTATCGCACATAATTTTAAGAGCAGTATCTCTATTTTAGACCATTTTGAACTTGTCGGCTGGACTATGAAGGGAGGACATAATCAGAAAACGGACATAGGTACTACTGAAGATTTTTATCCCAAAATATTAAAAAAAATCCCTCTCGAAATCGATCAACTGGTTCTAAGTCGTGTCGTGTTGTTCAAGTCGGGTTATATTTAACAGTTGTATTAACATTCAGATATGCTACATTTAACAGTTCATTAGTATGTTAAAGGACATCTCTGAGAGCGGATTAACTCTTTATTATTAGGTACTACAAATAATGCGCGACATCGTCAGTACCTATAAAGTACACAAATAAATTTAGTGCCAAACATGAAACTATAGATAAGTAGAAGCCAATCTATTTAATACACACAATTTAAACTTCAGTTAGCAAAGATAAACAGTTAAATCTACTAAATATTAAACTATTTAAGGATGATAGAGCGATATTCTGAGGTTAATTCTATTGGTCATAGTTATACTGATCCATTACATCGCATTAACATAAAAAAATAATCATGCCTAAAATTTCAAATTGATAATATACGTAGTCTACAGATAATCAAAAATATATTTAATTATCATGCAATTTTGATTGTGAGCTTATCTATGCGGTGAAAGAACTCTATTTCGATCAATATCAACGCTGATTTTGTATACATATTAATATACATTATTATAAATTACGACTGTTCAGTTCTTGTATATTTAATTTCAAGCCCCATAGCGGGTGTAGTCATATTTTAAATTCGTCATTTGTTGCGCTAAACAAAATACCGTGATGAGACTAGAAATGGAACTGACAGGTTTTATGCCATATACTCGTACATGCTTACGTAAAATGACAGATAGTAGAATAATAAAATTACCCGACATAGGATAGAAAGTATACATTTTGCAAGATTTTGCCTCGCAGTCAAAGCCCAAATACACTACTTATTCTCTTAAGTGTTAGTATTAAGGGTGGCCCCTAGCTAATGAAGTGCATATTACTAGGCAGATCGACAAAGCTTTACCGCCCTTCATCTGAGCCTGTGTAAGTTTTTCGTCCCAGCAAACGTGTAGATTTCCACCTACAAGTATATGCCCACAATTATGCTAACCGTCGCCTTTAGGTCTTGTTACCTTAGGCTCTGTCTACCCGGGGTGTGACGTCGGAAACCACCTCGAGAGCTCTAGCGTTACAGTTCCCTTCTAACAGAGGCTCTTGGCTTCACGGGAGGGGGAGGGTAACCCTTGGACCGGTGCACCCTGGGCAGCAACGGTTAATTTATTTATTTAGTAAATTAGTTAACAGTTGGCTAATATCCGACTGGAGGGAGGGGTGGTAAGGTGAACCCGCAATTCGTTGCGGGGGATCTGAGCCATTTCCCAAACCATAAAAAAAGGCTCTGTCTACCCTGTAAGGGATATAGACGTGATATGTGTATATAATGTGTACGTAAGCGTGTAGAACGCATTCTCGATGTAAGTATCAAAATTAAATACTATGAAAGCATTCTGTTGCCGCTACGTGCCGCTAGTGGCGCTGTCAATTTGCACATAGTAATGACACGTTTGCTCGAACGGATTTGCGACGTAATTTGTGTCAAAAAGCCAAGGTCTGTACTTTCTAACTCTACACCAACCTGTTGAGCTAGGAAAAGGGTTGTTAAAAATTGGGTAAAGAACTAAGTACCTAGGTACTTAGTCTATTTGGCCTATTGAATAATTAGTAATTTTACTATCGGTAACTAGTGTGTGAAGTTCTAAAATTGTAAGATGAGATTTGTACCAATCGAAAGTGATGAAATACTGAGCTGAAATTGTAAAAAGTAGAAACAGACTAGAAGAAAATTACAGCTCTAATTAATTCTGTCAAAAATCGTCGATTTCATGTCCTGCGGTTTTGTAGCAATACACAGTTTACCAGATCCAGGCGGCACATTTCGACTTTCGAGTACCTAATGTGCTTTTAAAAATCAGGCCCCAGCAACAGTAGTTACCTACCCCACAAAAATACGAACGTGAATTGCGTACATGATGAACTAACGTACTTCACAGTTGTTGTAATAGTAAATATATGATGAATTAAATTCATATTATCGCTCAATGAGCTCATCAAACAGGTCTGAATTGTATCGCCAGTCCGGCACTCGCGGAATGTTCCATTTTAACATCGTTTACATTATAGTCGTCGGCAACGACCGGATCGGTTCGGTTTAACTTTATGAACAGTCGGAGAACAGACGTTTAATGAAGTTATTGACAGTTGATACTCGTATCGGGATATCTTTCATTTGGGATTATCACGTTACGCACTGCAAGGTTTTCAAATCAAAAATGAAACATGTTTCGTTATAGTTTTGTTAAACCAGTCTTGAAGACATTTTTAATCGTGGTATGTCCAGTTACTCGATTACTCTGTTACTCGCATACTTAGTCTACGTTTAACGAGAACTTTGTAAACTCCCAAGAAAAGAGTATCCTATGTTAATCCGGAATTCCTTTCTCTAGTAAAAGAATAATCTTTTCTGTTTTCGAAGACTACTCTGTACATACAAACATAATCAAACAGTATTGGCCTCTTTATTATCTATAAGTATAGATAACCGGTTTCCTAAGTTACTTGTTCTGAAATTAGCAAAGCGTAGCATAGCATTATCATCGCATTAAATGTTACCGGCATCGCAAAATCTATTAAGTATGCTTTTTAAAACTGTTCAAACACAAACACAAATCACGTTGTTATCCCTTACTACGGGGTAGACAGAGCCTAAGATAACAAGACCTAAAGGCCACGTTTAGCATGATTGTGGGCGTATAGGTGGAAAATAGAATCAAAATAGTGATGGGTTGCGAAGCACATCGCCTATAACATGATTCCTATGATCTTTGCCCATTCCCTCGATGGGCTTCTGGGCATTTTCAAAAAAAACATGTATCCTTGACTTTTTTTCCAAAATGATGACATTTTGGGTTTTTCTGAATCAGAATTATTAGCACTATTTATTTTCGTAAAGAAAAAAGTGTCCATTGGTTTTTTTGTCAGTTTTGTGACACTATTTTCATACGATTTATATGGGGCGTCACAAAACTGACACGAAAAAGTGTATGGGAAATTAAGGTAATCTTGTTGGAAAAGGTACACGTTTTTTTGAAAATGCCCTTTTACCATCAGCGCGGGAAGAGAAGCAACTGGTACATTCTAAGTTTTTTCTTTGCTTTCAGACCAGCACGAAAGTAAAACTGTTAAAATTAAGTATGTATGTTGTTTAGTGTTTACTTCCTACGAACTTAAAGTAACGTAACGTATCCCTTACCTAACGTAAAGTATCCCTTATTTTTTATTATTGTTTGGACTCATACGTATTATCAAGTTACCAAAGATATTGGCATCAACAGGAAATCGTTGCTTTTGTTTCAAATAACATTGAGCCAAACAACGATAAATAAAACAATCATTTTCTCTGGACGTCATAATATAAAGTACGAAAGCAATCTTTCTGTAAATCTGTACAATCATATCGTTAACTTACCTTAAATTGCGGTAATTCCATTGTTTATCCGATAATCGGACATTTATCTTGGTTGCCGTTTAATATACATTGATGTCCTTATTCCAAAGGCATATGTTTTGCACCGCATAGATGATGAAATAAATAATATAAATCAGAGATATTTAACTGAGTGAGGGCTATACATTACTCACCCATCCCTAATAATACTCCTTTCATCCGCTCAAAGGTTGACTGGAAGAGATCCCTTAAAGGGATAAGTCCGCCTTTGTGCATATATCTCAGTGTCTGTCAATTGTATTTGTCTTATTTATTTTGCACAATAAAGAGTTTACATGCATACCTACATACATTAAATTGCAAAGAACAGAAATCAAAAGTGACATAAAACTTGCCAAAGAAACGGTTTGTTTAAAGCCGCGCAGAGGAAAAACCAAAGACAGCCAACTGACATTGGCTGCACACGTTATTTTCCGCCGGGGATTCGTCCACCCAAATGTTGATTTGTTTACGTTTTTATATGAGTCACGTGTTCGCTCAAAATAGTTTGCGAAGGGCTAAGGAACCTTAGTACATACTGTCTTGTTTACCAATTCCAAAAGGCTAATATTATAAATAAAGAGGAAAGATTTGATTGTTTGTTTGCATAGAATAGGCTCCGAAACTACTGGACGGATTTGAAAAATAAAAACCATTATAATCCTTCATTATCCCTGATGAACATAAGCTTTATTTAGTTTAGCGCGAACGAAGTCGCGGGCTACAGCTAGGTAATTTGCATTTATAAGACTTCCGGATTGCCGGAAAATCCCCACGAATGTTCTTTAGCAGTCGGCAAACCGTTCACACTGGACCAACGAAGGCTTTCGTTGGTCTTCGTTAGCTCGGTTTACACGCAACATGAGAAAAATTCAACGCATGAAACGTGTTAGTATCCAAATTTAGTGGCAAATCATGAACGTAATATTACACGTGTGTTGTTATCTATCAAGGCTTAAAATAATCGTAATCAACGGAGAAAGTGTTAATGCTACTTACTATAATCTGTGCAAAATAATTAAAAATATTGATTAGAGTTCTTTTGGTAGGTAGGTACGGCGTTTTTTGTTACTTTTAAATTATTCAATGTATTCCCTGTAGTAATTACCTGCGGTCCTTTAAATTCATACTCTGGTGCATAATAAAAAGCCTAATTAAGAAAAAGCATGTGAAGATTGCGCAATATTAAGGTAAAAACAGGGCGTAGGTACCTATGTAAATAGGAAAGGTTCGAAAATATTCAAATTGTCCCGAAAATATTAAATCCGTTACTTCTCGATTACATATTTCTAATGACATTGAAGGATAATAGTTAATTTATCCGTAACAATTATTTTGAACACCGCATAACTTTTCAATAACATTATAGAACTTTATTTTCAACTGCTTGATCTCCAATTGAAACCGACCCCACGCACTTAAAACGAATAAAGTCGATTCGATAAGCCCTGTTTAATTATCTGTATATCTGTCCACCGTAGAAAGAGCTTAACTTTACTCGTGGCAGTCGAATTAATAACTTTATCTTAAGTCGATTAGTAAAAAATAATCGGGTATCAGTGTAACCTGGCATGAAATTGAATGATGGCAATGAAAAGTCTACGGAAGGAGAGATAAAGCATAGATTGTTATCCCGCAATCAATACTTATATATCATCTATTATTTGTAGAACTCAGTCTGCCTTCACGCGTGCGCAAGAAAACAAGCAGCTCGTCTCTCGCCTTGGACACTCATTGTAATATTTTTAAATAATAGCGGTAAATAAATTACGTAAAACATATTTACACGATAAATGTTAATGCGATGCGGATATAATAGAAATAATCATCATAAGACTATCGTTGCACATTATAATCCGTTTAAATCTGAAGATGGGTAATTTGAATGTTCATAATCAATGAATAAAAACAAAATTTACAGCCAGTTAATTTTTACTTATCAACATGTACTCACAAAAACTTCAATACTTAAATAAAAGTCAGCTGCGTGATTAACTACCCATATTTAATCTGTTAATAATTTGGCTCTACGACCGTTTGGTCCGTCTAGCTTTTTATGTCATACGGAGAAAATGATCAGGTGGGTCACATGATGGAAAGCAACCAGTACCACCCATAGACACCCATAACCCAAAAGGTATTTCTAGTTGCCGGCTCGTTGACAAAAGAGTAAGCCCGTCTCTTGAAGATCCTAAGTCGTACGGGTCTGGAAATACTGGCGCTGCGAGCTCCTTGTTTTATACCATAAATGAATATTTCTTCTCTTTCCTCAGAACAATGCCTCCTCAAGGGCAGCCACCTGCAGCCTGGGTGTTAGAAGAGTCGGACGCGGCGACCGACGACAAAGATGTAGCCGCCCCTGTCCCCCCGTCCGCAGAGAAAAGAAAGCTAAGCATAGTATGGAGAAACGTCATACTTTTCGTAGTGCTTCATGTTGGAGCAGTATACGGAGGCTATCTCTTTTTCACCAAAGCGATGTGGGGTACTAAGTTTTTCGGTAAGTTATGTTACAGAGCATTATAGTAAACAATTACTTATTATGAACAAATTATATGGCCTATCTCTATCTGACCCCCCAACCCCGCTATTTAGTCAAGATTACGTAGCTAAGAGTATATGTGAAATCAACTACACGCGCGAACTGAAACTGTGCAGTATGGGTATTTCAAGCAAAGCGGCACATCTACCTCATATTTATCACAGTCAATCGAGGCACCAGTTAATTTCATAGTAGGTACCTATTTGACATTTGAACTTAGAATAAGCACTGAACGATAAAGCCAATCACTGCTGGGCATCCTGCGTAGAATATTAAGTTTAATTAAATTAATCGGATTATAAAGACAGGGCAAATAATATAGGTACTTGCTTGCCTACTACCTTATTAAGTTTATTTCCATATTGAAAATTTTCCCATTACAATATGTTAGTTCATCGACTATTAAGAATTCCTTGTTGGCGACGGAACTCTAAAAAAGAAGAAATTGAGTTTTGCTTTTACAATAGAAATCAAATTTCAAACAATGACAAACAAAACTTCAAGAATATTTTCCACAATTCAGTTAGGAAACGTTCCTTGGATACTTTTGCAGTTTGTAAAAAGGCACGTACTAGTTTCATGGAGTAAATCAGTAAAGCCACTCTTCGAGAAACATATCCAGGAATCTCAACTTCCTTTCAAGGTAGAATTCTCCGGGGTCTTGAATCCCGTCAAACCCGTAGTACGATGCAAGTTGGGATATTTTCCTATTTTACATTGTTTTGAGATCGGGACCGTCCCAATTAGTGGACGACAGTGTTTCGTTCATTTTGTCTATTTTTTAAAAGAACTTGAAATCACAGAGAAATAGTCTGGAATAACACATACACTACTTTATATCCCGGAAAATTGCGTACGTAATTCCCATGGGATAGCGATAAACGAATCCTGTACAGACGAACTCGGCGGGCAACAGCTATTTGTAAATAAATAAGTACGCAACACGTTGCCTACAATCTGTTTACGTTGTGTCAACTAATTTTTTTTTTCTAGCTGTTTTCTTGTACCTGTGCTCTGGACTGGGAATCACCGCCGGTGCCCACAGGCTGTGGGCGCATAAGTCGTACAAAGCACGCCTTCCACTGAGGATACTGCTTACGTTGTTCAACACTATTGCATTCCAGGTTTGTATCCATATCTATGTAGCCATTCCGAAAAATACATTTGTAAAAGCAAAAATACTAAGCAACCCATCACTATTTGATTCCCCTTTCCACCTATGCGCCTAAAATCATACTAAACGTAGCCTTTAGGTCTTGTTACCTCAGGCTCTGTTTACCCCGTAAGGGATATAGACGTGATTTATGTTTGTATGTATCTAAAAGCATAATGAGGAAACGTTTTTAGTTTTGAAAAACTTCCTTCACATAAGTCTGAATAAAAAAGTGAAATACTATCTGTATCAAAAAACAACTATAACAATTTGGACAAGATGGACAATATTGGCGTGAACGTCAAGAACTATTCAAGCAAAGACCTCACTCTACAAGTGAAGCATTTACCAAAAATTGGTAACTGAACAAAGACGTAAAAACAAAAATATATTTTTGAGATTGATCATAATAATCTCAATTGACAGTGACGTTTCTTTTTTCAACTTCAACTAAATACTGCAGTCGGATTTGTACGTCATTAACACAAATAAAAAAATAAATTCATTGCAAATCGGTCCTTGTTACACAAAACTCAGTAACACGCACAGTAATTATGATAGATAATTATTATGTTAGCCTACTGGAGTATCCCACTGTTGGACAAAGACCCTTTTTTCTGCCACTCTCTGCGACGGTCGAGGGTATGCTCGTGCTACCCTAATTGATATGCGTCCTAGTCATCCCACCACCTTCTTTTCGGTTTGCCTACTCTTCGATGGCCATCCTGCGGATCCCAACGGGTAGAGATTTTTGAGCTCATCACTCTGAATTCATGCGACAGACATAAATATGTGTCACATCTACAGGCTCAACACTTGAAATTCAATATGACTTATTGTAACAAGATGGCTCCTCCGTACAATGTTATAAAACACATCATAGCCCGCATCCTGCCAATATGATTACACTTAATCGAAGATAGGAAAACTCGAAGACAGGAAAAATTTAAGAAAAACGTTCGGGCATGATGTGCTATTCATATATTGTTATATCACATATTGTTATTTCTAAAGTACATTTCACATTTTATGAATAAATCAAATTCTTTTGTAAAATAAAACGATAAACATCAACTAACCTATTTCAGGAGAGCCATTAGCGAAATCAAATAGATAGAGCGAAAAAGAGCCTTTGAAGATATATGTAAACACATCACCAGATAAAATATCGGCAATAGATATACTCGTACCAACGGGTGATAGGAAAATGTTACACATGTTCACTAATTACGTGTATCATATCATAGGTATCAAAAGTACAATACAAAAGATAC
Source organism: Pandemis corylana (assembly GCA_949127965.1). Classification (NCBI taxonomy): domain Eukaryota; kingdom Metazoa; phylum Arthropoda; class Insecta; order Lepidoptera; family Tortricidae; genus Pandemis; species Pandemis corylana. The sequence continues at coordinate 5,345,848 of OX421858.1, read as the reverse complement.
TAAGCTCTCAAAAGTTTCTGAGGCGGTGCCAATTTGCCCATAGTAATGGAAACGTTAAGAACGTGTTCCAGCCGTTCTTTTTAGATATCAAAAACTTACACCGCATGCTCAGTTCAACTAATGAACCGATGATTCAAACGACACGCATTGCTCAGGTGCTAATTAACATTATATCATTACATTTTATCTTTGCTCCAAAGTTTAACATTGTCCGCAAAAAAAAACTTTACTTACATTGATAAGTATGCAACACGTTTTTAAAGTCTTATCATCACATGTGCTCCCCACGCGGCGATACTGACCTCTCATGCGGCTATCTGTAATTACATTCGACCTGTCATCATTTGTCACGGCATTAATCAAAACAAATTAAATATTAATAAATTAGGTACATTCTCCTTATCTTAATTTCATTGAGTTAAAGGTATCACTCAGTTAAAAAAAAAAACGCGTGTTATGAACACATAATTATCACCATAGGTAATAACGAAGACCTTAACTTTGTGATAAATTATTCACCTCCATTTTATGTCACTGCTGTTTCTACTAAGGTATTAAATTGTGATTAATTTTGCTCATCAAGTATAATTAGTTCCGAAAAGCCGCTACTAATTTAGGAACAACGAAGTATCTAAATGTCAATTAAATGTTATAAGTACAAGAACTATCTGTTAGTAATAATAAATCGGTAGATCTAGTTTATAATTCAAGGAAGGTGATTAATTAGTAATTACACCATTTATTGTAACACGTTACTCGTAGAGAAATTTATGTATAGAGTGAAATTCTTTTGAAAAATAAATCACTAATCCACTGCGCGACGAAGACAAGCAGGATACTATGGCCCACTAAGCAAATATTAGGATAGATATCGATACCTAGTAAATGATTAAATTTTATGACAACGAAAAAACCTATTCATTCAATCATTATTCTCATAACTCCATGTTGTGGGATAAAGGAAGAATTATCGCGAATAACAAGTACTTGTGCAGTGGTGATTTGACCACCGGATAGCCTTACACTGACACAGACTATGCAGCTAGGAGTTCCGAGTCGAATCTCGGTAAGGGCCGACACTTACGTTATAATTATGTATTTAGCTATTTTAGCTATTAAAAGTATTATGCTTATTCGTTATCCAGTACCTACCCATAATATATCTTTGCTTGCTTTGGGACAATTTGGTGTAAATTGTCCCATAATATTTGGTTATTTTATTTTATCAGACAGCCGTATTGATTGGCACTCTATTGGTTGGTTCCTCTATAACGTAAAGCATTTCGCAACCCGACGCTACCGGTCGAGAGTGAAACAAACGGACGGGTGTGTTACACTACAAACCTTTGCATTCATTTGCAAACATAGCAACTGTGTGGAAACTAGCTCAATAGTTACGTTACGGGTGGTAGGACCTCGTGCAAGTTCAGCCCGGATCACTACCATTGAATTACTCTCCAATCCTGCCGCCATGCAGCTGTGCTTGCGCTGCTGTGTTCCGGCGTGGAGAATAAGACAGCCGGTGAAGTTACCGGCACATGAGGTATTCTATCTTAGCCCTCTAGGCTGACAACGCATCTGCAATCCTCTAGTGCTGCGGTGTCCATGGGTGGTGGTCACTAACCATCAGGTGACCCGTTTGCTCGTAATTCTTTAAATTTGAATTAAAAACGTTACGAATATTGCAGTAGATTCATTACTTGAAAGGCAAATAAGTCAACCTTAAACAAAGTTAAACATGATTAGCTCGGATTATCAACACGAAAAGTTAATGTACGAGTAAACACATTATTGACGCAATGGACCCCGACTGTTTTTTTCCAATTGTAATTGAAAACTTTGCGTTGCCAGAGGGCTACGATAAAATACCTCATGTCTCAGTAATTTCACTGGCTGTCTTACTCTCCACGCCGGAGCACAGCTCCGCAAGTACTGGTGCTTGGCGGCAGGATTAACGAGTAAAACGGTGGTTTGATTTTAACGAAAACGAGAATTAATTTTAATTAACAAAGACGATCCTTCTGCTCTATTTGAAAAGTCATAGCTAATACCATTAGGCTTATATACTACGGCTTTTTACGAATAGTATGGCAGTTATAACTGAATGTTGCTTTTTTTTCCAGGACTCCGTACTCGACTGGGCTCGGGACCACAGAATGCACCACAAGTACTCTGAAACTGACGCAGACCCGCACAACGCTACGCGAGGCTTCTTCTTCTCCCACGTCGGCTGGCTACTCGTGCGTAAGCACCCGCAGATCAAGGCCAAGGGACACACTATTGATATGAGCGACCTCTGCTCTGACCCTGTGCTCAGATTCCAAAAGAAGTAAGTCGGACGTGTTAAAGCAATAATTCGTTCTAGGGCTGTTCTCACTAGCCCATTGACTATTATGAAAACAGTTTAATTTTTAGAACTGCCCGTGTGGTCTAGTCTAATGGAAATTGTGAATACAGACCCATGCGTTTGGGCTATCGCTTGTAATCGTAGTCCGCCCGATTACCTTCGTAGGTACTCCCTCTATTCCATAAATCTTTAATATTTTAGAGATATAAATAAAAACAAATTAAAATACCTTGTCTAGCTTTAGCTTGATTTAATTTCATATTCTGAATTGATTTATTTTTTAAATGATTTATTGAATCATTAATAATTTATCTATTATTTTAATTTGTTCATTGTTGCATTTTATCGGGGAAATTACGGGCACAAGAGGCATTGCATCTTAGTCCTCTAGGTTGGCAACGCATCTGCAATCCCTCCGGGGTTGCGGGTGTCTATGGGCCGTGGTGATCACTAACCATCAGGTGACCCACTTGCTCGTTTGCCTTCCTATTCATATAAAAAAAAAATAATAATAATGACAAGAGCAACTCTGCTAGTATCCACGCCGCAAATCGATTATAAATCCCGCAATCAGTTAATAATACTATATAATATTTATATATTTTTTATATATACATTTTCAGATACTACCTCACTCTAATGCCACTCTGCTGCTTCGTCCTGCCCACCTACATTCCCACTCTATGGGGAGAATCCCTTTGGAACGCCTATTTCGTTGCCGCCATCTTCCGCTATTGCTACGTTCTCAACGTCACGTGGCTAGTTAACTCTGCGGCCCACAAGTGGGGAGACCGTCCCTACGACAAGAACATTAACCCTGTCGAAACAAAGCCAGTCTCTCTGGTCGTGTTTGGAGAAGGATTCCACAATTACCACCATACCTTCCCCTGGGATTACAAGACAGCCGAATTGGGAGGCTACTCCTTAAACATTTCCAAGCTGTTCATAGACACTATGGCAAAGATCGGCTGGGCTTATGATCTGAAATCTGTGTCTTCCGATATTGTTGAAAAGCGTGTCAAGAGGACGGGAGATGGCAGCCACGAGGTGTGGGGCTGGGATGACAAAGACGTTCCTGCCGAACAGAAGGCGGCGGCGACCATCATCAACCCAGAGAAGACTGAATGATACCGTTTAAACTTTGTATTGTTAAGTAGACCTTAGAGTCTTAGCGTTTTAAATGTTGCTGTAATTTATAATAACGATTTGTGATAATGGAAACGATTGTTAATAGTACCTACATATTTAGCTTATTTATTTAGAATTGCAACTGTTGAATTGATATATTAGCTATATCTTTAAGACACGTTACTTCGATTCTTGTGATAATTTTAGTGATCTGGTACGAGTTGAATATAAAATTTTAAAAGTCCACATAGTTAATTATTTACCCGTTTCATTATATGAAATTCTGATATGAGACCTAAACTCAACAGTGGGAGATATATCGGCTGTAGATGAATCATCTTCTTCTATAATATAAAGAGGTAAAGGTTGTGACGTTGTACGGGGGTAATCGCTGGATCTACTGAACTGATTTTTAAAATTCTTTTACCAATAGAAAGCCGCATTATTTGTGAGTGTCAAAGTTTTATTATTTAAGTCGCGGGCAACAGCTAGTGAGAAATAATATCTTAACACGACACGCCTGCGCTTATGTACCTACAACAAATGTGGTTGGAGATAGTTATATTTTACTTTAATATCCCTACGGGACTGTCTATGTTTATTTTGGTAGATTCTGGTATAGCCACACTGCCAAAGCGCTGGGCTATCGATACAGACCACCTATTTTTATTGCAATAGGTAAACACTGGCAGATATTTTACGACAAACGGTCAGTAAATCTTTATACAGCATGCGATGGAAAATTACAATGATTTCATTATAGACAAGGTTCCGACATTTTGAAATCCATTTATAAATGTATGTAGTAGAAAAATAGAGATTAGGTAAAAAACATTCCAATCCAATCGGATACCTACTGAAAGTTGAATGGCTATTACAATAGATTTTTTTATAATTTCAAAGATCTTGTCCATGATAAAATACTTCCAATAGCACGGGCGAAGCAGTTGGGCGAAAAATATAGTAAGTAAACTATTCGTTATTTATAGTTAGGAAGTACAAGTAGGAAGTGGAGCCGTCTATGGACGTAAACGTAATACAAACTTTCTGAATGATGAGAACCCTTCGTAAACATTGTTAGCCAAATTACTTTCCTAGTGGATACGTGGATTAAGGCAATATTTACGTCATTATAATAAACGACACTAACCTCAAAATTTACAAAACAGTTAAAAATACTTGAGTTTTTCCCGCAAAACATTATTTTTTTAATTAATGCCTCAAATCTAATAATTGTAATTATAGCATAAAATAAAGGATGATTTGTTTTGTTAAAACAAAAATCGATTATTGAAAAATAATAGCAAAAACTCTTTTGTGAGGCATTTTTTTTTATCAAATAGAAGGCACTGCGTTTAGTTGATTTAGTTTTCTTTTTATGTTTTCTGTTTAATCAGGTAAGTACTACCAGTAGTCATTTATGTCTATGAGAAAGCCTTACAAACCATGGCTGTCGACGGCAGTCAGCCAGTAATTTCAATTAGGGCGACTGTGTGCATTCTATGGTTGCCGTCATTTCATCACTTGTTTGGATACGCAATTACTTTCACATCGAGGGTGTGCTTGCTGTTCTAGTAGTGAATGATTTTTTCATGTTAGAAAACATCTGAAGACATCAACTTACTCTTTTTGATAATGCACGTTGGTAACCTAGGTAAGTTGTTTCAGTTTATGGATATGGACCTGCGGAAAGTGTCGTCTGATTCATGAAATTCCAGAAATTCTACTGATAGAACCTATCAGTAATAAATTATTTTTATTTTATGCAAATAATTCTCTTCAGCCCTTTATGGAACAGCCTCAAACATTTCGATTTACCAATGAAATCGACACTTTTTGATTCAATTCATTTTTTATCCATGCTAGTCAATAAGTATTCATATTTTAAATGTTAAAGTAAGTATTTCGGTTTCTCTGACTATGTCTGTTTGCTACGACAAAACTCAACTCTTGTGTTTGGAGCTTCTAAAAGTTTGCTGTAAGTTCAATTTGGTCTTTTCCAACCTAACTCTCTACCTATGTCTTTTCGTTTTTAATGATTTCTATAAACTGCCGTGGTGTTTTCAAGGCTCTATGGGCTTAACGTATCTACTATTAGGAAGTGTAAAATTTGTTACGTTCCGTAAAATATTAATGTAACTTTACTAAAAGAGAACAAAGTAACCTTACCCCACTCGAATAAACAGGCAAAGTAAACGTGCATCTTTGAATCTTAATTTACAAAGCCAGTGCTAACCAGGGGTATATTATTACGTTTAGAACAAAGAAATAATTAAATCTCTGTTAATTAATTATACTTACCTTCAGCTTTGATGAAAAACCCTTCGCTCAAGCAATAAATGTAGAATATTTAAACAAACGTCTTGTTATGTTTAAATACTTATAATAAATCAGTATTCACTTATTTAAATAAAATATAGGTACATTTTTATTTTCTCTCCATCATCAGGTAATTTGTGTGTAACTAAGTTGTTGTATATAGTTTTGTAGGTACTTAGATGATTATGAAAATTCGTAAGAAAACAATCCTTAGATACCTAACTAAGATTGAAAAAAAAATATTTCAGTGATCAACCAGGAGCACCCTGTAAAGCTTGTTTGAAGATATTCGCAAAGTTCCTCGTAGATCAATCAGTCTTTACCTCGCGGCAGTCAGTGAAAGATGTGCCATAAAAATAATATCATTTTCCGAAAAGTTTAAGTGGTCAAATAAATTAATTCACGCGTAACTTTAAAATGACAGAAATAGGTGACATCGACTACGAAAACACCTCATTTCCAATTTATGGACCAATCATAACCGATGATGATGTAGTGTATGACAACGGATCAAACGACTCAATTATAGTTAAAATCCCAGTTTCTATTATTTTGGCTATGTGCCTAACTGTCAGTGTAGTGGGAAATGTGTGTACCTGTGCAGTAATAGTGCGAGATCGAACAATGAGGACACCTACCAACTGCTACCTCTTCAACCTTGCTATTACAGACCTGACGACTGCGATGTTCATTCCAATCGAAATTTACCTGATCTGGGTCCCAGACTCATACCCTTTCGGCGAAATTGGTTGTATAATCCACATCCTGATCTGGGATTGCCTATCTAACTGTAGTCTGTTAACGATAGCGGCCTTTACCGTGGAGCGATACCTAGCAGTCTCACGGCCCTTCCTCCGGCGCAAGCTCTCGCTAAAATCCCGCGTTTACAAAATAATTGCTCTCAATTGGATCATCTCTTGCTGTTTCGGAGTACCAGACTACTTTCTCATAGGTATCATAAAAAAAAAGGAGCAGACATACTGCTACCTGAAAGCACCGGACAAGCTAAAAATTTTTATAGGCATGGAAATGTTTGTGTTCTTTATTATGCCGACGACTATAATATTTGTCCTTTACATTTTGATTGCAATCAAAATTAAATCGATTGACGCTTTGCATAAAAACAGCCCAGTTAGTGGTAATCAGTACAGGGATAAGACAATAAAGATGTTAGGTAAGTTTTCTCGTTGTAATGTGCTTTTAACCTAAAATAAGCAGCTGCCTAAAATAGGTAGCAATCTTTAAACCATGAACTAGGTGAAAATGATCACAATTATGAACTACCTGTCGCAATGCGTTTTTTAAAAATACTCGACAAAAGCTGACACCTGTCAGAGTTACATAGGCCACTCAAAGCCACTTTGTGACGATAACGTCACAAAGTTAACAAACAGAAGCAACTCCAGTGACAAAACACTATATAATAGATGTGAAGTATCCAGCTTTAACATTTTGAAAGAGCTTTGATACATAAACCACACGGCAAGTAGACATCAAACGCGTAGTATAACAATTCATAGATGAAAATTTTGACGCCTGTAGATTGCAAATTGATTACTATGAGTGGTCGTTCAGAAAACTGGATGTCCACAACAAAATAAATGCAGTGTGAGGCCTTTTTATATTGTCTATATACACAGAAACAGACCTATAAAAATTAGATTTTAGAACTTACCTAATTCATTAGTGGTGCTAAAGCTACCTTCATACCAAATTTCAAATTTCTCGGTTAACTGGAAGTACTCCCTATATTTGGAAACACGGCAATTTGTATGGAATCATCTTTTCTAATGACTGTATCTTTTGATTGAGTTGGCTTAGACTCTTGATTTTTCACAGCTCTAAGGGGCCGCAGACCTTAGTATTTGGTATTAATTTCAACTTTATGTACTTCACAGACAGATGGACAACAAAGTAAGCCAATAAGGGTTCCGGTTTTTCCTTTTGAGGTACGGAACTCTAAAAAAACAAAGACTGAGTGACACCGTAGTCGCGTCATAACGGTGCATTGCAGTCATCTAGTCTAGAGCGCCTAACTACTTAGTCGAAGTCTACATAGTAGTAGGTATTAGTAGGTACAATGTAATCGTATCCAGTAGGTAGTTATTACTGTAACGACCGAAAACTATTTGACGTTGTTTTTGTTATTTGCTCTTGTAAGTTCAAGGACTTTTGTTACACGATTGCACAAAAGAAACTACTTACCTTTACTTTACTCTGAAAACTAAAACGTAGGGTCATTACATAACGTTCAGTCATCATCAGAAGTTGATAAACGGCCGACTCTATCGCCATGGTAATAATTTAGAGGGTGTGTAAATATTTTTGAGCACTTCGGCCATTTGTTTATTTTTGATGCTGACAGTATCACGCTGTCAGCCAAAGAGCCGTCAGTGGTGGTCGTGATCGATTCATGATTCAAACGTTAGAATATAAACTTTGAATCCATGAGGTATTGTAAAGTCAACATTTTTGTAACAACAACTTGTGTTTTCAGCGGCAGTCGCGGCAACATTTTTCTTTTGCTGGTTCCCGTATTTCCTCCTGAGACTGATGATCGTAGCTCCTAAACATAAGTGGAAATATTACCAAACTGTGAGTGCCTAAATACTCGTACCTACAATCTAGCTACACAAACATAATTATTATAAAACTGGTAATGATGCTATGATAATTACTTATACTGATCATTACACCTTGGCTGATGTAACAATAATAACAATTCGGAAATACTGAGCAAGAGTAAATTTCTTAAACGGCCCAGGCTGTTTTTTGTTACAGATTCATTCAGTTTTTGTTTACAATAGAAATAAGTTAAGTAGGTTAAATAAATATAGTCGATGATGATGTTAAAGATAATGTGGCATTGCGTTTTAGTTAAGCCCGTACTTGTCAGATAAACGACGTCGTGCCAAGTGGTAAATTGGCGAATGACAACTCAAAGTATTCGACTCTTATTGCACGTAGTTCGTTTGCTGGTGTGTGATTTCTGTGTGTGACTCGAGGTGTTTGTCAAATGCAATCACGGAAGGAAATTCCCATGCAGATCTTTAGCTAAGAATACTGATGTCAAAAGTCAAAATCACTCGAAAGTATAGGTACTAGTCAACAGTGATGAAAGATTGTGCAGACATTTAGATATTTACTAGTAAAAGAAAAAAGCCAAATCTAATTAATCTTGTCAACAAGTAAATTTGAGCTGTAATTTTTTGTCATTATGCAGATTTAACCACTTTCTATTTTAAGCGTTTAAGTATTTTAGCGTCATAAAGTATGAAGCATCCAAGTTGGCCAAATAGTTCGGTACACCATAGAAATAATATGGTGTGATGAACTTTTTGGTCACTTTGGATGTTTCATATTACATGACGCTGACTGTACTTACGTGTGATTTGTTTTTAAAAATTGGGCCTGTGTGTGGATTTGAAGGAATTTATAACAAATAGCTGGTACCATAAATAAGTAGGTCGATGTAATCAGCTCGATACCTAGAAGAAAAGGTCAATTCTTTGTTGTTTGTAAATAAATTAATGGTTATTATTATTATTATAATTCAAGTAATGATGGCCGTCCTTCCAGAAGGTTAAGAAACAATAATAACAAAAATTAGAACGTCTCATAAATTTCTCGACAACACGTGTAATATCACACAATCATGTACTCAATTACCTACATATTTTTGTTTACATACAAACAAGCCGATATCGGAGTAGCGGGTACGCTTTTTCCTTTATTATTAGCAAACTAGCTTTTGCCCGCGACTCCGTCAGCGCAGAATCAATATTTGCGCTAAAACTTCTTCTTCTAGGAGAGATTCTATCGAAAATGTACAGAAACCAGCCAAATGCGAGTCGTATTTTGGCACGAAAGACTTCGTACTACCTACCTACCTCAACGAAATAAACCTGTTTCTGGCATGGACACCCACTTCCATTACTTTTTATCCTATTCTTTTGTTCAGTGGGAAATTCGAAAAATCCCTTCTTACGACACCTACGTGATCTTCAAAGAACATGTCTACTAAATACTAAGTCTATATTTTCTATACCATCCCTTTATCCCGTGGGAAAACTGGCCAATCCCCTTGTAGTGCACCTCTTTGATCCTCAAGGAATATGTCTGCCAAATACCAAGAAACTATTTTAGCAAATTCCAGAAATCAGTTTTCAGCTATTATGCCTACTGGTTTGCCACATTTAAAGATTCTAGTATAATAGTTACGGAGATAAGAACATTTCCCTTTTTTCTCCCTGTCCCGCGGGAATTTCCAAAAGTCTTGAAATTATTTTTTAGTAGTTTCCCTACTTGTGTGCCAATTTTCAAGACTAGTAATTATAGTTACGGAGATAGGCTTCCTTTTCAGTGTATTTTTAACCCCATTTATTCCCTATCTCTTGGGAATTTTTAATAATCCCACCTTATTGCTCCTCTATGATACTAAAGCAATATTTATTTACGTTATGACTCTAGGCAGCTGCGACCTTTAACATGTTTATCACTATCCCGCGGTAACTATGCAATTTTTCGGGATAAAAAGAGGCCTTAATAATCTGGTCGGTTTTCCTCAACAGATTAGTAAATTTTGCATCAAAATCAGATCAGCTGTTTTTATGTGATGCGTTCGCAAATATAGATACAGACAAACAGATAAACAGACAAACCGACAAAAATTCTAAAAACTGTTCGAAAGTGTTCTTTTATTGATTCAAAGTATCCCCAGCCAATTTTTTTTCAATATTTCCATGTACAGACTTTCGATCCTCTTCAGCTTTATTACTATATGTATAGATAGATTACAGGTCTCAGGGGATGATGTTTAACAACACAAACAACGATCAGAAGACAAAATCAAGCCATCGGCTGTAGAAACATCTAAATCATTATACATTTCGCACGGCAATAATACTGGCTGAATAAAAGTTACGTCTTTATGATGTTGAGTGTAGATGTGTGGAACCATTGACAGGCTCCGCCGACTGCTCACTCAGGGAAGTGAGGAGGGGGGTTATAGTCACTATTGAAGGTTGTTACAGTCAAAAAATTCTATAAAGTGAGTGAGAGACACGAAATTTGGGGCTTCGAACTGCCTATGCGATTGCTCTATTGGTTACAAATGATACAAGTATTGATGCACAATTTAAAATTCCAGAGAATTTCGGGAACCGTCCGTTTACATTATGTTTATTTATTTTTGTCTTCAATTTAAATTTCAATTCATTTACACAATTCACAATTTCTATCCGTGGAGACTTTAATGCCACTACAATTCAAAACCTCATGCAATCAATTTATAGCGTATCGAAGCCTGAAAATTGCATAATCCTATCAGTGGTTTCTCATTCCGACAGAAGCTTTAAAATTGAAACTTTCGCTGTTGTTATGACGATGGCCGCTTATCTAAGGGGCTATCACAGCAGTTGACATTATCATGTAAATTTTATCGATAGCTGTTTTTCAAGTTTAACCATGTTCTTGGCTTGCTCTAAACACTGTTAGCTTAAGCTTGAACGGCGCGGCGTGGAATAAAGGCGTTGAGCTTATTACAAAGCATGCCTGTGGGGTGAAGCCACAATAGAGCGATCTCTCTCCTGGCAGATGTTATGCTAGGAACCGAAATCCGAAGGAACATAGTTAAAAGTTGTGTTTATGCACTTCTTTGGCGTGATGTAGAATATTTATGATACGTGAAAATAAACAGTAAAGCACATTTCACTTGCAGGTTTGGCGCGCTTTACGCTACCTCTGCTTGGTAAATGCATACATCTACACGGCCGTTAATCCAATCCTGTACAGTCTGATGTCTCGGAAATTTTCACGGGCGTTTAAGGTGAGCTCACGTGTTTATTAACATTACCTAAGTATATCTATATCTAAGTATCAACAAAAAATAACGGATGTTGACTAATAATTTAAATTAACAAAGGATTTTTGGCTCAGAATCAAGTTGTATTGTCCTATTCCGCTACCAACTTTGCCTTTTTTATCAATTTTGAATAGCATTCAATGTTTGTTTCATATTACTTTTCAGGACTTACTGAAAGGCCGGAAGGCTTGGACGCATCGCTACGTCACCTCAACTCGTACGACGGTACAGTGCAGCGAAGATCCATTGAAAGGAATCCACTTGCAGAATACTTAGAAACCAAAATGGCGGGTGTCAAAAAATAACCAAGAGAGAAGCAAATAGCCCATTAAGGATTTGGGTGCAGGATCTACTTCGATTTGATTCACGTGTCGTTATCCTAGTTTTAAAAGATGAGCTTTACGAAGCAGTAATGCTCAAAAGTATTTTTTTTTTGCAACATCACACGACCGAATATGCATATTCCTTATATTCTTGCATCTGAGAAACAGCGCTACCTTGGCAGAAACAAAAAGTAAATAAGTCAAGATAAAAACAAACAAGAAGTGGATACGATCACTTTCTGTAGCTAACGTAAAATTAACGACTTCTTGTTTCGACGGATTTATTTCTGTTTTCTGCCGTGTCATGCCTATGTCATGTAACTCTAAAAGCATAGTTTTGAGTAAAATCGGTTTAAAGTTTTTTTCGTAATTCGTAGTTTATTTTGAAATCAAGCAGCAAAAATAAAAATCAAAATACTCAAATAGATTTGTGTTAGGCTTATGCATATTATGTAATACCTAGATTATTCGTGTTTTGTATATTATATAAGTTATAGGCTATAAAGGAGTTAGGCATAACAGGTTCACCATACAAAGTCTGTTTTGCGGTGCCCTGTATCTCAAGATACATGACTTAGGCGTAACACGTTAAATATAAATAATTTCTCTCGGTTGTCTACCAGTTTACTTATATAGTCGTAATTATACCATAAGGCTATATAATTATGTACCATGATAAAAACTTTTAGTAAAAGGGATAAATAAAGAAAAAAACACCCCAAAAATAAAAATAAAACAACTGTTTTAATAAGATTGTTCAACATAAATATAGAGATTTACAGTTGTTTTAATTTTATTTTTGGGGTGTTTTTTTCTTTATTTATCCTATTTACTAAAAGTTTTTATCATGGTACATAATTATATAGCCTTATGGTATAATTACGACTATATAAGTAAACTGGTAGACAACCGAGAGAAATATTTATATTTAACGTGTTACGCCTAAGTCATGTATCTTGAGATACAGGGCATCGCAAAACAGACTGTACGGTGAACCTGTTATGCCTAACTCCTTTATAGCCTATAACTTATATAATATACAAAACACGAATAATCTAGGTATTACATAATATGCATAAGCCTAACACAAATCTATTTGAGTATTTTTATTTTTATTTTGCTGCTTGATTTCAAAATAAACTACGAATTAGGAAAAAAACTTTAAACAGATTTTACTCAAAACTATGCTTTTAGAGTTACATGACATAGGCATGACACGGCAGCATAGCAGAAGGCCTGTCGCACCTAAGTCGTGTAACTACTAGATACAGTATATAGCCATATTAGCTGTGGCCAAAACTGAGTTACACGACTATTGAGATAGACTCGTACAAGGAATTGGTAAGCAAAATTAAAAAAAATGTTTTGTTGGTAGGTAAAGACACCCAAAAAAATACGATTCAGACTTGTTACGCATATCTCATGTATCTCAAGTTAACTGACATAGGCATGACACGGCAGTTTTGCAATTAAACTTGTCCTAGTTCTCGGTCTTGATGTGTATACATATGTCACTGATGTACCTACTTCTATATAAACAGTATTATATCAATCAAAGTCAAAATGGAACGGTTACTTACAAAAAAAAAAACTGGTCAAAGCAAATGAAAATCTCTTTTAAAACATATTCTTAAAATATGTAAATTTAAGATCCAAGGGTATCCAGAGTTCAATAGTTGTAGTAGTTGTAATTCGTACACAGAACTTATAAGAATAATGTTAAGAGGAATAATTATCATTGTCATTTTCCTTTCAAAGCCAATGTCGCCACTTTTTTCGTTCTCTTACATATACACACGCATTAACTAACGTTGTACTAAATTACCAGCGAGCTACAGTCTCTGCCATTCTCCGTTTTTAAACTATTATTTAATAAAAAAAATAAAAAGAAAAAATACGTAACTATTTCTTTACAGATGAGCAAGGAAAATAAATATTTAGGCGGCTTTTTAACCAGTTTTTAAGTGAGCCTTTATACCTCATGTGGCAGTTCTATATCACTCAATAGATATTAGTTCTAATATGATGTTGAGCCTGGTATTCTGTGGAACTCGTATCCCGGGAAACTGTTAAGTTCCTGCGGCACGTAAACAAAACCAGCAACAGTTAGTACGGTATAGGGTATCTAATTCACCGCAGTAAGTACCTACTACGACTGTACCAAATCTCTATGAAATTAATAATTAGCCATTATTATTCCACGAGGCCCAAAAAGCCGAGGTAGCCTAAAGGTTTGAACTATGGCTTCACAAGCAAAAAGCCGTGGGTTGGAATCCCGGGATCATAGGTACCTCTGACTTTTTTGATATTTTCGTGTGAAATTATGTTTATTTACCATAAGCGTTTCGTTAAAGGAAATCATCGTAAGGAAACCTGCACACACCTGCGAAGCCATTTAATGGTGTGTGTGAAGTTTACAATCAGCACTGGGCCCACGTGGAAACTATAGTCTGAGCCCTTTCATTCTGAAAGGAGGCCAGTGCCCAGCAGTGGGACGTATTAAGGCTAGAGATAATTATGATGATGACCCCACGAGGACACAATAACAGCTATAAACATACGAGTTATATCGATATTCCATTGTCAGTGTATGTATAGTCGAGACGTCTTATCTGAAAGACTGAGATTATTCCAGACGCCCATTAATACCCGAAGTGGAGGATTGGTCACGACTTCCACTAAACTTTGATATTGACTAGCTGTAGTTATTTCGACGACCAGGGCGTCTAGATGCGAAATAATCCTCTCAAACTCGTATCTTATAATGATCTGCTGGGCTTGTAAACGTATCAAGTAAAAATTAAAGCGAAAAAAATTACGCCCATAGTTTTCTCCACCCGTAAAAAAATAAGATTCTACGCGTACGTTCACGCGATCAAGAGATACCACCTTTTGAATGTACCTACATTTTCAGGCACAAACCATGAAATCTAGTATTTTCCAGTACTGTAGTACAAAATAAATAAGTCTTTTTTTTCGACTTAATTGATTTGTCCGAAGAAATATGTATTGTTGAAGCACTTATCTGACTAGTGAGTTTGTTTATGCAAAAAACAGGTCAGCCGCCTATAAATATCTGCAACGAAAAAGCACCGTAACCAATATAAACAAAAATCAATATAATTATAGCTCAATTCAAAATATCTGTTGGATAGAAGCCCATGGCCAAGAATATTTTAAAAACTTTTATTACTTCGGAAGCACTGGCTAAAGGCATAATACTGCGTTGAAAATACTTTGTAAGTCGATTGTGCGTAACGTTCAATGGGAAGACGCAAAAATATTGTATCGTAAACTTGCTATTTGTATTGAAGGATGTTGTACGAATCGCTATAGATGATTTATCGCACGCATTCGGGAGTATTGTATAGGTACAAGTAGTTGGGCCAAATATACAATGCCAGAAGCGCTGTTGTGACGAATCCATGCGCGATCTTGAATTCACATAGTGTTAGCTCGCTCACACTAATAGCGTTTAAGAGGAAAGTGAAAGGGAAGGTATGTTAAGAACTTTGAATGTCGTATTTGGACATAGAACCCGCAGGCGGACGAGAGAATACTTATGACGTCACCCCGAAGACTATTGAAGGATGAGAGATGAAAGCAACTACCAAACGTCAGAAATATCTGTTTCTGTAAATATTCAAGTGTTTCGACCGGTCGTACTATCTTTCTTCGATTCTTATCACAATGGAAGGACCAGTCGCGACGACACAGTTTCCGTTCCTCTCCAATCATTTACTTACTCCATCGATCCACGAATATAGAATATACAACAGTGTAGAAAAGTTCGAGAATGTTCGATATACCACGCGCTCGGAAGGAAGTAAGTATATGAACAATATACTTTTTCAATTACGAAAACTTTTTATAAAAGAAGTGGGAGATTTATTAAAATACCTAAAATAAGTTTTGTAATATTGGCATAGTGCCAGGGCGGAGCAGCCGCTCAGAGGGCGGGGCCTGGACCAAGCCTTTAACAGGACGTTAGTATGTGCTGCCACTGTAGCCGTTAACTTAAATAATGGTCACGTTACAGTTAATTGCCTTTTTGTAAAGCTCGCTCTTTCGGTAAAACGGTACTAAGGTAGGCATATTTCTTACCCAATACTATACATCTCTATAGGTTTATTGAAGTTGATAATTACCTAAGCCTTCGGACGGAGACACACCTGGATGCTAAACATCTTTTTTTTCTTTTTGGCTTTGTTTGTTTAATATCTTACAGTTTAGTAAAACCTTTGATGGATGTAGTGCGTACCAAGGCCGTGGTTTAGTTGTTCCTTTGCAGTAATTATTAGGTCCTTCGCTGTGTAGAGGCCGTAGAGTCTTTTAGCCACCGCCGCCGCTAAGTTAAAAGTCTAGACACGCGCGAAGAATATCCGTAATTTTATACGTACACTATTTATACTATTACACCAAACACTACACACATTAAATAATATTTAAAATAGTTTAAACATAAATCTGCATAAAAGACCGACCGTGCACCGACAATTTTAAAAACAATTGACAGTCGCCTTATTCTGCTTTTTCTTTGGTGCCGCGGCGCGTGGCAATGGACTAGCGCTTACTTACTACGTTTACTATGTTAACTTAGCCACCACGAAAAGTAGTTGTGCTGCAGACAGGCACAACAGGCGGGGTGTAGCTTAAGCCGACCTCCCTTTATCATCCACGGAACTCCATCTCTACTTTTTATTTGGTCTGACCTTGGAACTAAAATGTTCAGATTTTTTCTTAAAAGGTCCGGCATTTCATCAGTACTTTTGAATTCAGCATTGATAAAACTAGGAGTTTGTGTGTAAATTAAGTGAGTGTATACACGCTCAATTGAACTCGTTGTCTGGGCCTGCCGCTAATGCGGTAATGAATGGTCGTCCAAATGAAGCGTGATTTCATGCCTGATTTACTATAACGACGCGTGTTTGTATTCCAACAGTGAAAAATGAGTCTTAGGTTGTAATATCTTATCTTTTCTTCGGGATTTGTTAACGGAATGCAGAAGATACAAAAAAAAACTTTTATTTCCAACCTGTTTAAAATTATTAATTAATTAATTATCCGGATAAAGACGTGATTTATGTATGTACCTACCTATAAAATTATGTGTGATCTATAATCATTTTCTTCTGAGTTGTGAGTGAGCAATTAATAGAGACGAATTTTGATAAACCATTTTGGTCTTCAATGCTGGTCTGGGAGCATAAACATAGAATGTGCCAGTTGCTTCTCTTCCCACGCAGATGGTAGAAACCCATCGAAGGAATGGGCAAGGATCTTAGGAATCATGTTATAGGCGATGCGGCTAGCAACACATCACAATTTTTTGATTCCCCTTACCCCCTATACGCTCACAATAATGCGAAACGTGGCCTTTGGGTTTTGTTACCTTAGGCTCTGTCAACCCCGTAAGGGATAGAGACGTGATGTATGTATGTATGTATGTATTTGGTAAACCGTACTGGCGCCACGTTTAATCTAACGCACTTGGAATCACGATCACAGGTCATCCCTTTCTGTCAAATGGCAAAGGAAGAGGACGGAAAGCATAATGTAGAAACAGGATACTAAACTGCTGTAGGCAGTTATGGTAGGAAGAGATGGTGAATACAATTGTAAGCGCCCACGAGATAAAACAACAGGCCTTTTGTATAACACCGACGAATAAACAGGGAAGTGGAAAAACTGCATTAATTGGCCATAAGAATTACAAGGTTACACTTTTCACAAACATATAATGTGAACGTACCAAAAATAACCTATCCGTATCTTCTACTTTTGAACATACCTACCAGTGGCGTGGCGTCAAGTATATCAGAAGGCAAGCCGAAGGTAACTAGCCTTTTCCTCTAAGCCTGCACAATAAAAGTGCCCAACTGCCTTAAAATAGGCAAGCCGGTGGGAATCGCGTTCCATGGACGTTACGCCACTGATACCTACACAAATCACGCTTGGGAAGTTCTTGGTCATATCACTAAAACGCATGATATCAAGTAAAGGCCCCGTACACCAGCAAAATTTGCATAATTATATGTATACGTCAAAGCTCTTCACTGTAAATTGTTACAAAATAAGTCTCCACAGAGCCACTAAGCCGTTGTATAAGACTCGTGTAGATAAAATTAGCCAAAGATAAGGCCACGCTACTAAAATGTTCCCGCGTGGGAAATAATTTTACGAATTTACCTAAGGTTACAGTCGACATAAAACAGAATGATATGAATTGAAAATAACTCTTATTTACTCAGAAAGTCAATAGCCTTACAACTTGTTACCTAGTTATAAATAGGTATCAAAGGCCTAAAATTAGACTACAATAAGTAAGTATAACCGAGAAAAAATAAAATAAATATTCAGTACTTATACCTTAGGTATACTTAACGAATTTGGCGAACTTGTAAGTGTTTGTCAGTACCTACATTTAAATACTTACTTCATTTGGCTTGCACTTTTATTTCTTGATAAGTTAGATCATTTATCAAAATCTTGCATTTCAGTTTGGTGGCATATTTATTAGTGACAAGATATTGATCATATCGATAAAAAAATGAAAATCAGCTTTTGTATGGATTTTGTGGTCCTCTTAAGGTAAAAAAGAAATGGGCTTAATACTAATTTCTGTATCAAAGAGGTAAGCTTGGGACTTAATAGGGGTTTGCCGCCCGCACAGAATACCAATTGTATTTTTCCGCCGGAATTTAATCAGAAGAATCTTGGCTCGACTGAACCGAATGAGATTTGCGTATCAGAACAATTTATTTAGCTAATCTGGCACGTTTTGTGCGACACGCAAAAAGAGAATCCTAGGGAATTGTGTTTTAAACAGGGATCACTTTTACATTCCGGCAATTTGCTCGCCCGCGTCGTAAATGACGAACGCGGCAAAGCGGGGACGCCGCACAACATGCATAACGTTAACGTAACGTTGAATGAAAACAAAGGAATGCGGTGGATTTGACAGCTTATTCAAGAAAATATGCAGCAAATAATGTTTTATAAATACGTTTGCGGATGAACACACAACCCGGACGAACACATCACCCTAAACGCATATACCTTCTCCGTTCCGTCGTGGGTAAAAATGAATAAAATCTGGGGCCCGATTTTTGAATACACATGACTGTGTGAAAATACCACTCGAAAGTGGTGAAAAACTGTGCTGAATTTTAAATACGAGTAGCTTAGAAGATACTTACGGCTCTCATTAATCTTGTGACCTAGTCAAAAATTTGATTAGAGCTGTAGTTTTGAACATATAAACAGTTTTATACCACTTTCGAGTGGTATTTTCACACATGTGCTTTCAAAAATCGGGCCCCTGTGCATGATTCTGGCACATATCCGATAAAGCGGTGTGAAAATAACTCCTAAAATAAACGTAACTAGCAGTGAATTTAAATAGCATTATCATTATAATAACGATTTTGATAAAATTGTAACAGGTAAATAAAACTGAGACCTTCTAACTCAGTGAGATGAAATCACGAGTAATTTAAGTACGTATTTGCTTCTGTTGTAAATTATAAACGGATTAGATGCTTACTTACTTGAATTTGTTATGGGAGGTATTCAAGACAATATGAAATAAGATATTTATTCAAAATTTGGACTCCTAATTTTGAATAAAATATGTTATTTCATTTGTAACAAATGTCGGGACAGTTAGAGTTCTTCTTGGCAATAGAGAGCAGTAAAGCGCTAAGATGACATCTAAGCCGTATGATTATCTAAACAAAATCTTCCGTGAAGTACCTAATCGCTGCGCTTGGGCTTGGTAAGACATCTAATTCCATGTACCTACCTAATGCCTGCGACTGAATGGGTCGAGTTATCATTTTCTCCCAACCAAAGCAATCGTTTCCCGGACTAGGATTTTTTAGAAAAATACTATACTGATCGCTTAGTGTAAGTTTTTGTCGCAACTACGAGTATCTAACGCATTCGTTTTGAATACTAGGTGTGAGATAAGTTTATTGCCGTTAAGGACCGCTAGTAGCGCCAATTTTCCGTGCGAGCCAAGTGTCACGTGCGGTGTTTTGGGGACGAAAAATCGATCTAAATCAGTCTAATTTCCTCAAATTACAATTTTGATTTGTGGCGCCATATCTGGATCTATGGCTGTACTATTTCCAATACAGTATAGCAAAATTCACATTGACTCCAGGTATTTTCTAGTGATGATAATACTTATCATCACCTTTATTCCATTTCACAAAATAGCATGCATGAGTGTGTAAGGTTTTTTTTCGATAATCTTCATAAATTTATACCTAAACAACGGTAAGTGGGTACTGGGGAAATTCCATTGCTATCTCTATCCCCGATAATAATCGACTTACATTGCAGCTGGCCAGTTCCGGAAAAGTGTCAATAGGGCGTTTACGTCAATAGATACATACATGCGTAACATGGATATTTTTCAACCAATAAAGAGTGAAGAAGATTTTCTATCTCAAGTCAAGTGGACGCATTCTACCACCGCACCGCTTGCCGCCGGCAGGGCGTTCATCCTCACACCTTGGAACTCCAAGGATTGGATATCCTCCCGTGAACTCTCCGGCTGCAGAATGAACTCCCTGCCGAGGTATTCCCGAGGGAGTACAGTCAGTATAGTATATTCTTTAAGAAAGGAGTTTTAAGATTTTTAAATTATCGGCAACACGCATACACCATGGACTTGCAAGCGTCTACATTTCTAAACGACATTTTTAAAGTAGCGTAATTAATAGAATTTGTTATGAAATCTATAGGCGGATGTAGGTTACATTTTGAAGGCGGTTCAATTTTTTTTTATTAGATGTTAGTTCACAAATAACATAAATAAATAAATAAATAAATATTAGGGAACAGTTCACTCAAATTGACCTAGTCCCAAAGTAAGCGCTAGTAAGGCTTGTGTTATGGGTACTAGACAACGATATACATACTTATATAGAGAAATACATACTTAAATAGGTAGAAACATCCATGACTCAGGAACAAATATTCGTGCTCATCACACAAATATATGCCCTTACCAAGATTCGAACCCGGGACGCTTGCTTCGCAGGCAGGATCACTACCAACTAGGCCAACCGCGTCGTCATAATAACATAAGTAATATGTTATTACTACAATAATATCTTGGGACAATCGACGCCAATTTTATTGACTAGCCCTAAACTAAGCAAAGTTTGTATATACTATGGGTACTAGACAACGCATAAACATACTTAAATACATATTAGATAAATACATACTTAAATACATATTAAACATCCAAGACTCGAGTATTTTTCATACAAATATCTGCCCCGACCGGGGATCAAACCCGGAACCTCAAGTTTCATAGCCAGGTTCTCTAACAACTAGGCTATCAGATCTGGTCGTCAATATTTTTTGAATCTTCTAATTTTGCAGTGGATCAACGTTTCGTTCCAAGGTCTAAAAAATACCATGCCTACCGGTAAAGTACTTGGGCTTTTTCTAATCTAATACAAACCCTTGATCGGACAAATCAAATACGTGGTATGGTATTCCCTCATGATCGTTATACTTATTAACATCTAATAATATCCGACGGGGCGTGTGAACCTTAATTGCAACCATCCGTACGTGTAGGTAGGGGACAGAGGCTCAACTGACCTCAAAGCAATCGAACGTTTGGTTCAAGTTTGGTTCGTTTGTTACTATGCGAATGTTTGTCGCTAAGCACACAAAAAAATCGAAGGCTTACCCACCTGCTATGGGTAGTGTAGTAGCACGCGGCACGGAATGACGAGGATCCGGGTTCGATTCCCGGCCAAATCTTTACTTTTCGGATTTTTCTATGTGTTCTAATTTTCAGTGTCGTTTATAAATTTAATTTCTAACGGTAAAACCGTAAAAGTAAACATAAAAAATCAAGAAGTAAAAATTCTTGATTCATTTGATAGTACCTACACTGTATTTGTTAGTTTATCTGAACACCCTAAGGAATTTGATTTTTTAATTGTATTGCATGTACACACGCATACACAAATCACGTCTATATCCCTTCCGGCGTAGGCAGAGCCTAAGGTAACAAGACTTAAAGGCCACGTTTAACATGATGGCGTACGTATCTAGGTGAAAAGGGGAACAAAATAATAATGGGTGCTAACCGCATCGTCAACGGGTGCTCTCATCTTACATAAGTATATTACCTATAGTGCTATTTAACCGAACTTCTAAGTTTGAGTCCGAATGTATCTACCTAGACAAGACATCCGAGTAAAATAAAAATGTTTAAATTCGTAAATGAAAATTCAAAAACTTCGTGAAATAAAATTCCAAAAGTTTATTATTTCTATGCGTTTCACGTACCAAGCGTAGTGCCGGCAATTTTTCATAATTACGCTTTGTTTCACACTTTAGCAGCTGTGCCTAACCGCTACACGGAGTATTTACGACAGGAGATGATATCGTTTCCCAGTGCTAATAGATTATGACAGGCAAAGACCAAATAGGTCAAGGGGCATAAGTATTTATTTGGGTCGAATTTTACAATATAACGCTAGAACCGTTACACAAATAAAAGTTCATTTCGTGCCGTTTCGTTGACACTAATAGACAAATTAATTTGAGGGTTTTCAACCACGATATGTTACGATATTTATGTTTTATAAATTTACACATTTTAATTATTATTTTTATGCTTTTTCTCAATTAGTGTTGAGTGCGGTTTTATTTAATTTAAGGTTAACGGTGGGGTCACTCATCAACTTGGTAAATGCCATAGAATTGCCAGCGATAACGAGGCAGACCAAGAAAAGGATGGCGGGACGATGAGGATGCATATTTAAGAAGGACTGGTCGACGCAATCGAACCGGGAGTTGTGGAGGTTGAGAGGAGAGACCTTTACAAAGCAGTGGGACACCATAACAGGCAAATTAAATAACATTCTGGGTTAGAGGATGACAGTTCTACACAATACATCTTGCCATTACCTAACCTTGGGTTAGCAGGTAGCTCCTCCAAGTAGTATAATAGTTACATATGTAACACTGGTTCGCGAGAGCCCGCCTTACTGTCGTAGGTACTGTGTCTACTAGCCACGTGATACTAGTACTAATACTACATCTAGGTAGGTACTTTCTTATTGTAACACTGAGATAGTAAGATAATAGTTTAGATTCATAAGTCTTTGGTGATTACGTGTTTATCAACAGGTGTTAAGATTAAAATCAAGTTGTCGTATTAAAAAAAGACATTCAAATTTTTTCTGGTATAAAATTTTCTTGAATGCGTCATAAGAAAACATTAAGTAATCAAGGGCCTAATTTCATCAAACCATTAATCGATACCTACCCGAAAACAAGACAAAAACCGGCCAAGTGTGAGTCGGACTCCCGCATCGAGGGTTCCATACCAATCCGGCAATTTAATACAAATATCCAGTGTTAGCAGAAACCATTTCCTAAGTAAAATGAAGGATATGTGTTAATTTTTAATTACTTATAAACTTACCAAATTTCAATCTTCTAGGACAACTGGAAGTGCCCTATAATACGTTTTGTTTCCCTTTGCACTGCTGCGCAATATGTACCTATGGAAACACCGTTTCCAGTTAGTTAATGAGTGTATCTTTTAATTGCGTTGACTTAGAAGTTTAATTTTTTCACTGCTCCAAATGGTAGCAGCCTGATATCTCCACGCATTCCAAGGGTTACGAACAACGTAGGATTCCGTACTAATATGCGACAAATAGTACCGTAATCCGTGGTGACTTTGATAATGTTATTTTGGGGCTACTTTGATAGTTTTAAGATTGCTATAAAATCAAACACTGTCCATATGAAGTGAATGTTTGGCTTGTAGTGTAGACGCAAAGACGATCGATCAAGCATCGATTGGAAGCAGTAAACGCAAATAAAAATGAAAGGTTTGATCATTAAAAGTACTTTTTAAAGTCACCCCGTAAATCAAAGTCTCCCCGGGTAACGGTAATCAAAGGGTTCAAAGGGTTGCCATTGCCGTTAAAAGAGGCAACGCGCCCAGTATAATGGGAACTTTGGAGCCAGGCACGATACAGGGGGAATTGTTTTTTTTTTTTAATTATTATTATTTTGGCAGAATTGTTATTCTATTATGTAATGTTTGTTTTGAATAAGGTACAGTAGGTAATACATTTTAGGGCCACTTTTAATGCCAATATTCCAACGGGTTCGGGCGATATACATGAAAAATCCCAAAAGTTTTACTGAAAAGAGTATAAGTACGTTAACGTTAAATCCAGAATCCTTAAATTAACACAGAATAATCACGATGAGTATTTTCGGGAATCCCATTGATTTTTATATTCCACAAGATATCTGCTTAAGAAGAACCCGGAATGTCAACCGCAAATTCTAAAACTATGAATTTAGCTGCCGGTCTCCGGCTGGGTGCTGGGATCTGCACAGGACACAACTGTGTTTCTTGTGGGGCTTCAGTGGACCAACTCGGCCACCATGGCCTTTCCTGCTCCTCGGGCGCCGGCCGCCTGTCCCGCCATGCCGCTCTCAACGACATTCTTCGAAGGGCGCTCGTCAGTGCCAACGTGCCCGCTGCTCTGGAGCCCCAGATTGTGCGGAGCGACGGCAAGCGCCCGGACGGAATGTCTTTGATACCCTGGAAGACGGGCCGTGCGCTGGTGTGGGACGCCACTTGTACTGACACCGTGGCGGCGTCCTACCTACCCGCAACTACCAAACGTGCGGGGGCGGCGGCGGACGCCCGGGAACGCCTCAAGGTCTCAAAATACAGCTGTCTCGGCGCCCAATATCATTTCTTTGCTTTTGGTGTCGAGACTCTAGGTCCTTGGGGTAAAGGTGCGCTGGAGCTACACAAAAAGCTCAGCAAGAGATTGAGAGAGGCAACAGGCGACCCTCGCGCCGGCAGCTTTCTCGCGCAAAGAATCGCAATCGCAGTTCAGCGCGGGAATGCTGCCTGCGTGATGGGCACCCTGCCAAGAGGCCCAGCTCTCTTATATAATTAATTTTAAAGTTTATTTAGTTATTTAGTTATTTTAATTTAATAGTAGTTTTAGTTTTGTATTAACATTTTCAATAAAGATATGAATTTTAGGTCGTAAATTGAAAACGGAAAGAAATTAAAATTGAGTTGAATTTAAAACAAAGTTTTGGAAAGAATTCTAGACCTAAAAAAATCCCAATACCTACTTAATTGATAACCAGACAAAACGGACTCTAAGCAGTTGCAATTTATGTTGATAATCGAAGTATCTCCTGAATTCCTGTTTAAAATTACTAATAATATTATTTATCATCTTATCAGTAAATCAAATCTATACAAGGTAAAGCCGCTTTGCTGATTAGTCTTTATATAAAAACACAGTTTTCAATCCTAAATCTCATTCCATTCTTCGAGTAGAAACCAGTACAGTGTGACAATGAGGCAATTCGTGGTGATGTTCAGCGTGGTGTTAGCCGCCGCTAGCGGTTTTTCAATAACGGGGCCTGGCATTAGTCAATGTGAGTAAACATTTTAGGAAACATGTCTCAGACTTATTTTAAAATAAAACTACCGTGAGATTCATCCATACGATTCACTTGCGTACCAAAATCATCTTTCGGACAAATCCGTAGTTCTTCCAGGAGCGTTTGTCTCGTGGCAGCGACATTGATCAAAACTCATTCTTTGAATGATACACACACACATACACACACACACACACAAATCACGTCTTTATCCCTTACGGGGTAGACAGAGCCTAAGGTAACAAGACCTACAGACCACGTTTAAATGATAATATAATCATGTTTGAATGATATAATCGAAAATTATAATCTTGCTGGTTTAGACTTGTAATACTGCAACCATAGCTTCGAGAAAAGCGGCAACCGCTCTCGCGGTCACTTGGCGCAGCTGACAGCAACTCATAACTACCCTCAATTTCATTTTACTTAATTTCTATCGGAGAAATCAAATTTTAGTTCCAGCAAGTAGTAGTTGTTTACTTTTAGTGTTAGTCATTTCAACTGGCGTACCAATAACATTGCATCGGTCACCCAGGTGTCGTTAACTCCGGCCCGCTACCGCTGGCCGCGAACGTTGCGGGCTGCACAGCCTCGCCATGCTCGCTTCCGCAGCAAGAGGATGCTGTTATTGACATCATCTTCAGAGCACGTAAGTACCAAAGATTTGCATTTGTGAATAATGTATTTATTGTTACAGCCACTCTCCAAAGCTTCTGTAAATCTTGGATAGTATAAAGTGTTACTTAAGATGCGGGTTCGAATATAATTCGAAATTTAATATTAAGATTTTGTTGAAGAACATCGTGATCAAATTTAACAACATGTGTATAGTTTTCAATACATATTAAGCATATTTTAACTGTGAAAGGAGACTTGATCTCGACAACTTGTAAACTGAACAAGTTTTTTTATGTACAGTACTGTGATAATGCCTTGGTTTTTAAATGTAAATAGACACGTAAATAAATAAATGAAATTAAACCGATATATGATTTTGATTATCTTCTATTTCAGAGCGTGACACTACAGCTTTGACAACCACAGCCGTAGCATATTTTTCATTCGGGGGTATAGTGATTCCCATCCCGTACGATCTGGCTGAGAAGTCCGTCACCTGCAACTATTTGCTCAACTCTTCCTGCCCTGTGCATGATGGAGACATCCTGTTGTACACGCTTAAAATGCACATCGAACCCTTCTTCCCAATTGTAAGTATTATAATTCAAAAAAAGTAATTTACAATTTTGTTACTTGAGATTTTTTTTTTGTATATTAAATACAAATGTATTAAAATATACCGGGTGTCGCAAAAAGCATTACCTAATGATATTTCAGTTACCCGTTAGGTAAGTCAGTCAAAGTACCCTGCGAGGTTTCATAAGTTCAATTCAGTATTGAACTTGTAGTTTACGAATGTTTACGCGCATACCAGTACCTACTCTCATATTTTTTTACACTTAAAGTTATAATTAAAGTACGAAACTAAGCAGGAGTGTTTAGACCGATTGACCTGACGGACCGTATAATGAAATACCATCGTTAATTCTTTTGTTGCATAATATTATTATGGTACTCAGGTGGTCTCAGTTTAACCGTGTGATTGCGGGATCGTGTTGTTACCGATTAAATTCAAATCATTATGCCAGATCTAAAATCCGCCTTCTAAGAGAACATCTCAAATCTTTAAATGTTTAAACCTTACGGCTTTCAAGTGTACTATTATTGGAATAGAGTAAGAGTAAGTATTAATTAATTATTTTGAACAGGGCACTGCTACTACCATCGAGTTCAGCATCCTGGACGAGAACCACGAAGCAGTGTCTTGCCTCCGCGTGCCCATTGTCATTGAAGCACCTCGCGCCTAGACCGCCGCACTAACCAAGTAACTCGGCCAGCGTAGCCGATTTTAATTCTGGAGCCGACGATATTAAAAAATTTACAAATTGTACTTTTTCCTGTTATCATTTTTGTACCCACATTATTGGAATATCGTTAAATAAACTTAATTGAACTGTGCTAACCATGTTCGTCTTATATTTTGTCTCTATCTTTGATATGTAAAACGTGTAATGATCAGTAGTGTACTGAGGTATAGCTAAGTAGGAATGCATGTCTCTAATAGATTTCTTTTTGTAAGGGGCAAAGTTATAGAAGAAGGTTTTTGACAAGTGAATGTAAAATCCAGTGTTAGCAGAGCCCTGCCTCCTAAGCATAATGTAGGCAGTGTGAGGTCATTTTATAATGGATACCTACATAGACAGACAGACATAAAATATTCTGTCTTTAGTATTTAACTTTGTAGTTATAGCGACAACAGAAATACATCAACTGTAAAATTTCAACTCTAGCTATCACGGTTCATGAGAAAGAACCTGGTGACAGAGAGACGGATGGACAGATAGACGGACAGTGGAGTCTTAGTAATAGGGTCCCGTTTTTATACCCTTTGGGTACGGAACCCTAAAAAAAATTACTTTATTTTAATATTATGAAGGACTTCCAATACACGTAGGGTATCTATCGAGGAGAGGTACCTACCTACTGGACGTTATTTCCCCGGGGAGCTCAGAGAGAATTATGGTTGTCACCAAAGCTATTGCAATTTCGACAAGTCCATTGAACGTATGCACAATGTTAATCAAGTATCATAATAAAGCGATTGGTTGCACCAACACGACTCAATGGGAGAGCAAAATATATGAGATTTGCTTTTAATGTATCATAAATTTGTCAAAGTGGTGCTATTCGATTTATGGACTTTTGACATTCTTGTTAAAATATGCATTTAATTAGTACTGTCAAAAAGAGTGGTGATGGTGACACCTTGTTTAGTCGTCCTCCAACCCATAAATCATAATTAAGAACTTAAGCACGTGAGCATGTATTTTCTACTAATACCTAATCATTTTGCTTAGTCATAATCACTTACTTTCCCACGCTTTTAAAATCTAATTAATTGGCTATATCAATTGCTAGTACGATAAGATACTTCTTATCTTGAGTGGATTGGGGAAGCTTCTGTATGGAATTCACCAATTTCTGGTGGTTTATATATTCTGAACATTCGACCACATCGACAGGGTAATAAATACGAAGTGGCCAGTTGAAAGATTTATTTCAAACCTATTTAAATTGCCTTACACACAAGATCCTTAGTATAAATAAGAGTGCATTCAAAAGTTTAAGGAACGTTTGTTTGCTTCTTACTTGCTAATCCTGCCGGTAAACACTGCTTGTGTTCCGTTGTGGAGGATAAAACAGCCGGGAAAATTACTGGCCATGAGGTAGTTTTTTCATCTGTATTCCCTCCGGCATACCGGGTGTCTTTTTTCATTATCTCCCAATGTCAACATTCCGTATTCATGCTAAGTAATTAAAATAGATGACAGTTGAGTTAATTATAACTGCTCGATGATAGATTGTTTGATGGAAATTGGTGGCCGATTCCACAGGCTCCTAGTCGAGTGCACTGTAAAGAATTTGGAATAAGTCACGGAAGGTAAGAAAGAACATGCCAAATGGAGATTGGTATTTGATAATAATTATCCGTTTTATAAGTTCCCAGTTAAATATCATTTTTGACTTACGGCTTCATTTTCATTGTTCTGGTCTAAAGATTTTTTTTTTAATTACGTAAGTTATGTATTCTCAGATTCCATTGCTTCTATTTTCGAATGAAAATGAACTTTTCTTTCGTTGTATTACCAGTGGAATTGGCGACTGGACGGTTAGGGCCACACGAATGCACATCATGGCTTCCTGGTGGTCACCCCAAATGGTGAATTCAATTGTCGTTCCTGTGCCCTGTGAAAACCAAACTGATTTACTTGCATAGTGACCGTAGAGCCCAGACATGGACCAAATTCATCATCCAGCTACTTTTGTTAATTGGAGAGCCAACTGCAACCTATGCTAGTCAACATGCTTCCTAATCCGCCGTCCTTGAAATGTGTTGCCTGTGATGGAGACGTATAGTTGTAGGAGTGATCCAGACCAGACATGAATTTGTTCAAGGTTACAATTCACCCAGCACAAAGCAAAAACCAAAGTGTGCTTGTGACATAACAACAACTAGGTACTTAAACCGGTGTTTCTTAGTTGAGACTTCGCGTTGACGGCGTAGGACCAAGCTAAGCATACTGTATCCTATTTCACCAAATCGACAACGGTCGGTGACAAAATGACAATTCGAAATGCAATGAGAAGTCAACATGAAACCAACCGGCGTAGATTTTTGATGAGTTTGTATTGTAATCAGAATTATCATTTGTCACCGAAAATTGTCGCGTTGGTGAAATCGGGGCCTGGCCTACGTTTTTATCCACGGTGCCCAATTTTGAGCCTAATATATGCCAGATATGGATACTTACAATAGGAAATACAGGATCGATGAAAAAGTCTAACGAGTACAGTAAAATAGCGCCCCTTTTTACCGGGCACGTCGAGTTCACCAAGTAGTTGCAGGTGACGGATTTCTCACTCAAATCGAAGGGGATGGGGATTTGGATAGACCCAAACGAAAAGAATGCTGTTGCTGTGGTATTCATAGATACTGTGTTACGTTCTGAAACAGAATGTAGTTGGAGATGAGCTCATGTCACAGTAACAAAGGTTGCCGAGTCGCGTTGTGGCTTGTGAATCGGACTGAGACCGCCCCTTCTTACAGAATATTTATTTATCTCTTACATGTTATTTGGCCACTGATACTGACTGAGTCATTATAAATTCTTAGTTTCTCTTATCCTCCCTATAGCAGCAACACTTAGGAAACCAACTTTAAAAAACTGATATATTTGAAGTGGGTGCCTTATCACGAATCCTCCACCTTAGCTCCCATCATAACAGTACATCGTAATGAGTGGCCCTGAGAAGTGGACCTAGCCTATCCACCTACATGCTGCCTATTAGGCTAGGTACCCAATTCAGACTGATCAGTAGGTACAGCACACATAGTTGGTCGTCGATTTAACTGTATGAGTTATGAACACATATTATTTGTTTCTGATGCTTGTTGTATTGTATGTTTGATGTTAGCTGTAATCGAAACGCGTCAAGTGTTTAATGTGGTGGTAATAGGTCGTAGTGTAATTTCGGGTACTTACGCGCTCTGAAGATGATGTCGATGGGGACGTTTTCAAGCTGTGGCAGAGCACACGGCATTGCAGTGCAGCCCGACACGCGTGCGGCTAGCGGTAATGAGCCAGCATTATTGATGCCTGCAATGTTATATCAGCCTCCTGTTTGTTACTAGTTTTGGATAGTGTAATCACATTCCTCACGAAAAAGCCGTTACATTTGCTAGAATATGGTGCTTCAAAGTAGGGTAAGTCTGATTAACTTACTTAAAAATAGAACCATGACTACTTAAAAATAGAACCATGACATTTTGCATAAGTAAGACAGTAGGAGTTGTATCACGTTGAAAATCTTTTTTGCGATTACGAGCATCTACTAACTCATATTTCAAGTTTTCGAATCGACCGGATGTATATCGTATTTTAATGTCACAAGAACTCCCTTTTACTTATTGTGACATTTAGGTTTAATGTTTTCGAGGGTTTGAGACAAATAAGCAATGATTCTCCTTCCTTATGCATTGGTCTGTTGCCGCACCAGCGGTATCAGTGAATTGAATTTACGTAGCAAAACAAACACACTTATGAGGTAATCCTATGCGTCACTTATTGCATATTTTAGAGAAAAACGTTTTAAAGATTTTTAAAATAAGGAAATTATAGATCTATCAGAGTCTACTCAATAACTATTAGAGCAGTCGAAGAGTGTGTCGCGGCCCCAGAGGGAATTCCCAACCCAACACAACCCAACTCAAGGGGTTGTGGTTATAAGAAACAAGACAAGTGTTTCTACAAATCTGCTACAAGGACAAATGTTGTGACAATGTGCTACTAAAAATACTTATAATTATAAAATACTGTTTCTGTGAGAGCCCAGCCAGGAGCTTGCTAAAATTTTTGTTATATATTATTCCTCGCCGTCACTTAACCTTTTTCTTGTTATTATTTCACCACTTCATGGCATAGCTCGATATGTGGAAGTACATCTCTACTGATACAATGAGAAAGCTCAAACGTAAGAATTTCGATTATCAAAATTATGGAAGGAACCTTTGTGGTTTTGTTTTTCAATTGTCACGGTAGTGTCGGGAACAACTACTATTTAGCTGCCAATTTTTATCAATATGTTAAATGCGTTATTTTTAACATGTGTTTATAACTCACATTCGCTTATTTCGGGTCCTGTGACCGAGAAACCAATCACTACGATCACTAGGTTACTGCATATTACCACTGACTGAATCATTTCCTCCCGCTAGCCTCGTCTAGTCTAACTAGATAATGTACTATTCAGCCTGTTTTTATACGTAGAATGGAGATGTGATGAAAACATTTCTCTATGAATAGGCAGATTGTCTAACATTTACATTGGTCTATCCTGCCGTGTCTGAGAAAAATTCGCTGAACAAATTTAGTTTTGTCTATTCACTTTTATTCTATCGTTACAATGCTTTAGTATCCAACAATAAAAATCAACATCCTATACAACGGTGACATCAAGTCGGGCTTAAGGAAAGTGCATCGCAACATCGCCGATCAGTATCTTTAGCTGAGACTCAAACACGCGGCTCGCATCACCGTCAAGTTACCGCGGTGTTTTGGCGGTTGTAATACCAGATACATCAACAACGTGTTAGCAATACTGTCTCGTAGGACAGCTCTTGTTTAAAAACAAAATCAGTTCAGTCGCGACCGTGGAACCGCCGGAACGTTAGTGTAATTAAAACATTAAATATACGTGATTAAACAAACTTATCCTATATAAATTACAAATTATCGATCATGATATTCAAAAAACTCTGAAGTCTTAATGAACCTATAAAAAATCTTTATCTGCATTGAACAGACGTACCTAATTGTTTTTTCAGCACACTCATTGAATTCTCAACTACCAAGTTCAGTGTGACTATGTGGCGAAATATCCTAGTGTTCTGTAGTATATTGGTCGCCGTCAATAGTTTTAAAATCAGGAATCCCGTCAGCAAATGTAAGTACGAGT
Organism: Pandemis corylana; assembly: GCA_949127965.1. Classification (NCBI taxonomy): domain Eukaryota; kingdom Metazoa; phylum Arthropoda; class Insecta; order Lepidoptera; family Tortricidae; genus Pandemis; species Pandemis corylana. The sequence continues at coordinate 5,313,312 of OX421858.1, read as the reverse complement.
ATGTACACTTAATAAAACACTTACCAAGATCCATTTTCGAGCTTCTAGACATCAAAAGGAAAACTGAACCTATGGCTTTAGTTTTCAAAGTAGTTCTACTACCACCACCCACGGGACGCTGGAGAAATCCTAGAGGGCGGTGACTGCGATGAGGCAGAAATTTACACAGCAGTCTCCGACCTGGAGGAGCCTTACTTGATATGTTTCGAAAATACTCACTGGATTTCTTAAAAAACAAGTGGCCGAAAGATACTTAATAGTGTTAGAATCGGTGTTAGGTGTTCTTTAATTTGATCGGCATTAATACAAATCCTTTAAAAAAATTGTCCTTCTAAATATTTATATGTTATGTATTTATTTAGGGGTACTTGAATACTGACTGTCAAAACAATCATTTAAACTTAAAACAATGCATGATCTAAATTTTACATACTAATACTAAACCTATTGTGTATCCGACTTGATCATATTTGCTAATACATATTGTAAAGTTGAAGCTGTAATTTTCTACTGTCGAGTGGCCGTTTAATAAGTGCTTTTAAAAACTGGCCTCTGGTGACACCGCTCGTAAGACAGACCATCGTAACCGTCGGGGGCGAAAGCTTCACGAACCTGTAGAAGCAGCGTTGGCGGCAACCGGTGGAAGCTCGTGACAAGTTGTTGTACCTCGTGGTTTTCTAAGCCTTAGTTCAGTGAACTTCCGGTTGATGATGATCTTGTATTAGTAAATGCTTTCTTACCAGGCATCAAGAACCCGGCCCCTCTCCCCCTGGGCGCTGAAGTGGAGGGATGTACCAATGCACCGCCGCCGTGCGCACTTTTAGAAGACGAAACAGCCTTTATTCCTATCGTCTTCAGATCTCGTACGTACCAAACATAAAAACCAGGGATTTTATGGAGCTAAATACCTTTCTTTTTTTTTTTGCGTCGGAAAAATGCGTAACCGGTATTCCCTCTCTGCCATTGGAGGGGCGCCGTGGGAGCATAATGGTGTCACCACGCACGCCCCGCTGGCCGCCCCAGCCTATACGCCGGGGCTCCCGCGATGGAGCTAAATACCTAACCGTAACCGAAATTATTGAATATAGGTCCCACTGGCATAGGTTTCCTCTCAGAATAAAAGGGCCCGTGCTAGTTCGAAACTTGCAGGCGTGTGAAAAATTTAAAGCTAAAAGATTAAAAGTTCTTGGTAAATTTTCAATGTAACTACGCACTTTCAAAAAGTCAAAGGTGCAAGACGGGGCCCGAACCTAGGAAAAGCGTATGGTTCTATGAAATATTGAGGCAAGAGATATAAGTGGGTAGGGGCCATTCAAGTATTACGTAAGCAGATTTTTTTACAATTATTTACCCCCTCTACCCCTTGTCAGCTAAAGTAAGCAAACCTCGTACCCCCCTCCCATGCTTACGTAATAATTGGTACCTCTATATGCATTTTTCTTTTAATGGATTCTGATTTTTATTGATTCGTGACAACTGCTGACGTAATCACCATATCGACCCGCCCACCCACCATGTCATCAAAAATAAGCAAAGCAAAGACCCCCGACCCCCTCAAGCGCTTACGTAATTGCAGACGCATTGCCAGCCTAGCGGGCAAGATGGAATATTTACTCATGTGCCAGTAATTTCACCGGTTGTCTCTCCACGCTGAGACACAGCAGTTCAAGCACTGCTGCTTGAGGTAGGATTAGCAATACTTGACGGGATTTTGTTGAAATAAAGCATTAATTTTTTTTCAGCGCGTTACACAACCACAATGACTACCAGGATAGTAACCTATCAGACAGTACATAGGGTAGTATATGCGCTGCCGGAAACCCTAGGTGAATGGCGCAACACCTGCAACCACATACTTGATGCCACCTGCCCCGTTCGTAAGGGCGAAATCATTATATATCCGCTCCAACTGCTCATCAATCAGCCCACTTTAGTACCGGTAAACAGACTTCATACTCCGAAATTCAATTTTCAAGGTTCGTTTCGTGTCGTTCCGCTCGCACTAAGTCTTTAATTTGAGAGTGAGATGAACGGTATGATACGAACTTCGAAAAACGAATGTCGTAGTAGCCCCCAGAAGGTGATTCCTAAAAGATACCCGCCTGTGAAGTGGTTCTGTGCCTCCACTATACTTGATAGAGGAATAGCATGGTAAATGTTTTTACGTCGCTCGGGGCCGAAAGTGGAAATTGATCAACCGGTACGGGAGTAGAAATTTTCGCTTCCTAGTTAAAGGCAGACGTAAAATTGTATACACACCTCAGGCGGCGATAAATAAAGCCTGAGGCCGTGGTCGCTTTCACCCGCCGCACGCGGCCGACAGCGGCCCGCCGCCCGCGGCGTCTGAATGGTGTGTTCGGGAATGCTCGGGAGTGGTCGTTTTCGCCCGCCGCGTGCGTTACGCCGCACGCGGCGGGCGAAAACGACCACTCCCGAGCATTCCCGAACACACCATTCAGACGCCGCGGGCGGCGGGCCGCTGTCGGCCGCGTGCGGCGGGTGAAAGCGACCACGGCCTCAGCGCGCATTGCATGTTTATCACACGATCCAAAGGGGAGGGCGACAAGTTCCTGCGATCTGAGACATTAATCATTTTCACTTCACCATCCTCGCAATGTAGGTACTACATGTGCATTAATATGAACCTCCGCAAAGTAATGCTTCATTCAATCAATTATTTACGAATCTCACTACTCGCGACTACACACCCCATATTACACGTGCTCATGGACTCCATGGAGTAGTGGTGGGTCGTCGACGATTTTACAGTCGACGGAACGAGACCGTTTACCGTCGACGATAAACTAGTTTAAAAAACAGTCTAATTTTCGACTAGTTTACGTCGTCGTCGAAAAGACTACTTCATCACATAAACGATTAGTGAACGTGAACGAACGAATGTCTCGTTTACCAATTTGACGATGTGAATAGGTACAGTCAGCAAAGCCATTAATTAGGTAGGCTACCCTACCCCAGCTGGTAAGAATTAACTTTTTTCATAAAGTTTTGGACATATTTACTACGCAACGGATTCGACTCGCGACTCGTAACCAGTCGACGAATAAACTAGTTTATCTGTGAACTATAAACTAGTTGAATCGTTCACGTACGAAAAACTGTTTATGTAAACGGTTCGTTCATACAACGCCCACCACTATCATGGAGTAGCTGTGTTGTTGGTCTTTTCGTTTGGAACTCGCGGCCTTACTCAGGTTAATAAATACCTAAGTGTTTCTTTGCGGAGGTTAATATTAACGAAGTTGGTAGTGAAGCAGCAAAGTAAATGTTTTTTGTTATCAACAGGGTGAAACGGCTGCGTGCGAAATCTCTATATTTGGTGATGATAACAAAGCAATGGTGTGCCTGCGAGTGGAGTTCGTCGTCGCGCCGCAAGGTCGCCGGTCGTTCGCTTATAAAGTCCAGAACTGGAGAAAAACAATCGCCCAGTCTCTATACGGTGGGCTATGAATGAACACCACTGCACTGTTCAGACAAAAGTATAATTACCTATCTAATTTCGGTTACTCTTTCAATTTAACGAAGATCTGGATTGACCATAAAACTTAAATTATAATTAGGTATAATTATTAGGTACAGTATGAATACCGCTCAGTTCAGGTTCTCGTAAATTAAAATAAAATGTGTATTTAAATCTTCATGCCGTTTCGTATCTAAACAGAAAATAAATAAAAAATAACTTTTTATTGCATAGAAAACTTTTTTAATAAAATCTTTATTTGGTAGCTGCATTTTTATTTTTAGTTTTATTGATTGTTCATCCGGTATAAGCAAATTTTAAACAAATTCGACCACTTGAAGTGGATATAGTTTGACTCACATTAACAAACATGCTAACACGGCAAGTTAAATAAAAGTGTGCAATTCGAACTTCCTTCCCATACAACTAAAGGTAATAAGTGAAATAGGAACGGGGAGGTATTTCTAAAATTCACCGAAAAATGAAAAAAATATAATGAATACCTTGAAAGAAGTGCTTCAAGTTTCAGATATTCAATGCCAGAGTAATTTTTAGAGCACAGGCCTCCTCTCCTTTTGAACTTCAATAAAATATTTAAAAATCCATTCGCTTCTTAACTACAAAGATGACTATATGGCGATCCGTCGTAGTGTACTGTGGTGTCTTGGCCTCCGTTAGAGGTTTCACAGGCACCGGACCTGTCTGTCAATGTAAGTAAAATACCTAACGGCCTATTAATCTATGTATGCTTGTACACCACTGCTGCTCTCATCTGGGTAATCTATGGTAACTGATTTCCTACAGGCATCGCCAACCCTGGTGCGCTCCCTTTGGCTGTGCGTGTGGCAGGCTGCGACGTGGCGCCGTGCTTACTGACACAAAGAGAATACGCCGTCATAGACATCGCCTTCAGAGCTCGTGAGTATCAAATATCTGTTTCTTTATCTTAGTCCTATGTTCAGCAGACCTCGCGAAGATTATCTGATAAAAAACAGTTAGGACAATAAAGTTGCGTCTTAATAGGGGCAACGAAAAAAGTTTTCTGTCATTTTTTGACCATATGTGGATATGGCTGAAATGTGATATGTTTTACGGTGTAATGACTCCGCCATTTTTAATAATTTACGAAGACTGAATCTACTAAAAAACCATTTAAATATCGAACTTGCTCACAAAATTTCAAGCTAAAACGGAGACAATGCGCTCGCGCTTTGCATTAGCCATTATGTCTAAATTTTAAATTTTAACTTCTTCCATTCCAGCGCGAGACACATCAACGTTGACCACCACGGTCGTGGCATATGTGACCATTTCTAAGGTTACAATCCCCGTTCCGCATGACCTAGCTGAAAAGTCAGCTACCTGCAACTACTTGCTGAACTCGTCATGCCCCGTGCGAGAAGGCGAAATCCTGCTGTATACTCTGAACTTGTTTATCGAGCCTACTTTTCCTGTGGTAAGCATATCTTTAGACTTTTTGCCAAAAAACTCTGGCAGTATATTTATCTTCAGTGTCAAATTCGCCCTCTTGATCATGCTAAACGTGGCCTTAAGGTTTTGTTACCTCGGGCTCTGTCTACCCCGTAAGGGATAAAGACGTGATATATGTATGTATGTATGTATTATTTACTGGATGTTTGGAGGCTAGGAGCATAAAATAACAACAGAAACAATCTAAATCACTCGGGCTATGCCGCGTTTTAACCGTTACCAACAGGGTGTAATTAAGAGATCGCAATTATGTTGCCAGTGTTTATTAAATATTACAAAGGCTTCGAAAGTATATAACGTAAAATTATATTAGTTGCTAAGTAGAACTTAATTATACGGGTATTACCCAAGTATTTGATTCGAAAAAATGACTTTCTGCCAAGTTTTTTGTGGTGCATCCTTCTTGGCAACGACGGGCTTACCAAAAGCGCTTAATTGGTAGTTTAAAAAAAGGCATGTGAAAGAGGCCATAGCGTCCTATTTGCAAGTAACAGTTTCATTAAAAAAACTGTTTTAAAAAGCTTTGTGAAAGGCCTCCACCGGAGAACCTGTCGTCTCACTCGAATCGGCTCAGGCAACCAGTATACAACCAATGAATCATCTCTATATATGTATGTATCTGTAAGGTTCATGCAGTACCTAATGAGCATTATGCTAATGACAATGGGATGTGGTGTCCTCAGGACCTTAAAACCGTGATTGAAGTCAATATCCTGGACGATACCGGCGCAGCAGCGTGCCTCCGAGTTCCCTTCAAAGTCAAGCAGCCCCGCGTCCCGCGCTCCAATCTGATTCACTGAATTGAAGATGACGTCGTTGAACATCAATTTTATTCTGGTGCTGTCAGAATAAACTATGTTCGATCGTTATTAATATTTTGTTTGAATTATTTACTTCACCTTTATGATCTCATTTTAAAAACGAATTTTACGTACCTATCTGTAATACGGCGAGTTTACGGTTTAATTGAAGATGCCACTTTGTTCGTAATTGAGGGATGTGTTTCCTAAAGGCTTCTTTCTATTTTTACTTCATAAATACTGTGAATGCAGTTTTTCTTTCAATAGATGATGAAGTACATATTATATCTGGTACAAACATTCTAAAAGCAAGATTTCATTGTTTTAATAAGTTCAAATATTAGGAATAATTTCGAAACAGCTTTTTTGTAGGTAACTAAATAATTGTCTTGCAATGGAACTTGTAGTTATGCATTTGCAATTTTTTTCCGGAGATAAGCTCTTTTGAATAGACACTCCCTGTATAAAAAGGTTAAATAGGTACCTAGTTATTTTATAACCCATATCTGTGAACAATAATTAATCCACAAAAAGGACACTTCGTTATTGGTTCGTTTGTTTTGTCTTAGTCTGCCAGTAAAATTGTGACTGGTAGGTATAGGTATTATTACAAGGTGTGTTTGAGATTTATTGTGATGCAAAAAAACGTATTGAGGGTTGGGAGATGAGGCGGAGTGTCTGAAGCTATAAAAGCACATTACACCATTTATACTCATACATACCTACATACGAATATCACGTCTTTATCCCTTACGGGGTAGACAGAGCCTTGAGCAACAAAACCTTAAGGCTATGTTTAGCATGATTAAGGGCGTATAGGTGGAAAGGGAAATAAAAATAGTGATGGGTTGCTAGCCGCATCGCCTATAACATGATTCCTAAGACTTTCGCCCATTCCCTAGAGGGGCTTTTACCATCTGCGCGAGAAGAGAAGCAACTGGTAAGTTCTATGTTTTTTTCTTTACTCGCTGACCAGCATGGAATTGGATTGTAATATCTATTATCATTATATGTGTATTTAAAGGTCCTCTAAATAACTATGTAAAAATCATCCGTGAGTGCTGAATAAAATGACACCATGCTTCATACAAACTTACCCAATGCCCTTTGCTATAATATTTTTATAAATAATACGGCAACTGTTGTTGGTAAAATGTGTGAACTAGCGACAAACGTCATCACTTACTACATCCCAAAAAAGTAACTGTTCATTTATAAATACACTGGAAGTAACCTAGCTGTATATTGTATTATGAAGTGCCGTGTTTAATTATCGCCGTGTTTAATTATTAATTAGTTATTATTTATTTAGTTATTTTAATTTAATTGTAGTTTTAGTTTTGTATTTACATTTAAAATATCTGTTTTTTCACCAAGTTTATTAACAATAAACCATTTTATTTATAACATTACTTGTATAAGTAGCTTGAATGGTGTTCTACTGGTGAGCATAAGCCTTCCTGACTCCCTTCCACTCACCTCTGGCCAACATGCTCCCGCATAAAGAAACGAAACATTGTAATATCGTATCTTTGATATTCTTCTGCTCAGGTACACATTGAAGCCAATATTATGTTACTATAGCATATGTAAATAAAAGGAAACAGAAATTGAATGCAAAGAAGTAAATTTATTTGAACAGTTGAATAGCTATATTGGTGTAGGTGTATCGCCTTCAGTTCAGTTTTCAAGAAGAGACTGGATGTTACGGGGTGGGTCGATGACAAAAGGCACCCGGAAGCACGCCACAGCGTCGGTGTCGTCTACGATGCTAACCTCAACCGCAGCCTCCAAGCCCTGGGGTCACGACACACACAATTGTACCGATCTTAACGAGTAAAGTAGAGCTAGAACTTTTAAGTTTTTGATTAGTCGTAAACTGGCCATTAAAGTTGGCTTTAACGGTACTTACTCTCGCACAGCTTCAATGCTAATAAGTAAGCCGCAAAAACACAGACAAGTCAGCGAGAGTGGTAGATGTTAAATCATTTTCAGCTCATTCTTAATATTTTCATAGTTGTTGTGTAAAGGCTGGCCTTCCAATGTTTACTCAATTCCTATTTCCTGCCAAGGCTTTTTGAAAGGTAGGCTAAATATACACTAATACTTACCACAGGGAAAATGGACTCGATGGGCAACCTCAAGGTATACTGTAAAAGATCGCCTTCGCGCACAGGGCAAGATGTGTTCAGCAAGTAGTTGCAGGTAGCGGACTTCTCAGCCAGGTCGAGCGGGAAGGGAATACTGATTCCGAATAAGGTCAGATACACCGTGACTCTGGTAGTCAATGTTGACGCATCACGGGCTGAAATAGAAGGCATTGAGGATGAGGAGTAAAATCTCTGTTTGATATTATGTGTAGAGAGGGTAGATGTTTGATACTTACGAGCTCGGAAGGCGATCTCAAAGACAGCATCTTCTAGCAGTGGCAGCGCACAAGGCGACGCGTTACATCCTATCAGGCGCGAGGCCAGAGGTAGCGCACCCGGGTTGTGAATACCTGTAGGAGACCAGAGTCATACCATTGGTTTCTCATTTAATAATTAAGTTCAAATAATTAAAACAGTTAATCATAAGTTTATCAAGTAAGCTCCCAAGAAATAGAGACGTTTATAAAGATCGCCAAACCAACACCATGAGCTGTATCTTAGGTGCTGAAAAGAATTTGTGAAGGAATTAATTAGTAGGCATGTAACACTCAGGCTTAGTAGGTATGTATTTATAATACTTTCATTGTCTGACGGCGGGCCCCGTGATGGTGAAACCAGTAACGGCGGCCAGGAAAGCACAGCTCACTACGACAGATTGCCACATGGTCATCTTCGTTGGTTACTTGTGAATGAGTTTGTTGAAAAAAACGTGCCTTTTATATGCAGCGTTATCAACAGGTGTGAGTATTAATTATTAATAGTTCCTAAATAGGATCATAAAATTTGGAAATAAATACATAATACATATAGGTATGTACCGACCTAAGTACGGTGAAACAATGCCACTATTGCAAAATTTTGAAAACTGAGTTAACACGTTCGCTGCGTTAAGAGGTCTAAAGACCTCCTGCCTGTACTCCCGGGCTGTGCGGTTAAAAATACTGCGGTTTCGCTCTGGTGCGGAGCTCATAGCTTGTATATTTCAATAGGTATAAAAGAGATCGCTATATGGTTCGATTTATATTCAAACGTAGAATTTGGTAAAACCTTAAAAAACACGAGAGGTTTTTAGGCCCCTCATCGCACTGAGAGTGAAAAGTGAACGTTCAGTGCGGATAGGGGGTCTAAAGACCTCATGTAGATAGTACGGGTCTTTTCGCCCCCTCCCGCACCTGTTGGTGTCTATGATAATGAAACTATAACACAGTGATGTGCACTTGTCGATGAGCAATGCACGTGATTTATTGAATTTGCCAGCGAGTCAAAGTACGTACATAAGTGAAGACCAAAAAGTTACCCACCGTTAAAGCTGCGTTATTACCTAGTTAAAATTCATCATCATCATCATCATCTCAAGCCTGTATACGTTCCACTGCTGGGCACAGACCTCCTCTCAGAATGAAAGGGCTTGGGCTATATATATAGTTCCCACGTAAATTAGTCATACATATTTGTATGGATAACTTTTGTGTCACAATGGAAAAAAATAGTGGTCATTTTAACTACCTGCTCACGCAGCCCCAACGGTTTGCAACTTTTTGGTCTTCACCCACATCCTAATAAGTCTCAATTGTGTTATGTAATATTACTTATAATATTAATTATCATATGTAATTAAAGTAAAAGATTACAATAATTCTTTTCAATTCATCGATATGATTGCTTTTTTATTGACCACATCCCTAGCGGTAGCTACAAGCGTACCGTGAATTCAGTGCTGTAAGAGGTCTAAATGCCTCCTAATTATTTTCTGTCATTTTGTCTTTTCCTTACATCGAAACTCTGGGCGAAGCCAAAATTAGACAGAATAGTCCTTTAGAAATGCTCATAAGTATGTTTAATATAATTTTTTGTGAAATTCGCAGAAATATATGGATTTTAAGTATTCGGTTCCGTGAGAGGTCTTAAGGCCCCTAGCCGCACCGGTAAAATCGTACAGTGAAGGCCTAAAGACCTCTTACAGCACTAGTTGAAAGTAAGCAACATTTTGAGCCGCAGCGAACGTGTTAAGTACTTGAGTATACGATAACATCGCTTAGTACCTACTGAATCTTAAGTAAATGCTTCTCCTAGGAAATGTTTTTTTTGCATAAATGACAATGTTGCTCCGCGGATGCGATATGTCATTAGATTTTATGTTTTTCCAAATTATTCTCATTAGACATGGAGATCTGTTATTTTCGGATTATATCCTTGCATTATGAGGCCTTGTTGCCAAATCATACAATTATTATGAGAAAAGGGAAGTGCCCTGTAAGTTTTGGTTGTATTATAGCTAGGTGATAACGTAAATAATTTACCAGCCGCTTATGGATACAGTCAATTTTATTTCTTTGTACCTTGGGGTTACGTTGAAGTCATATTTTAGTAATTGTTTGAGACATGGTCATGCTCAAAAAGGCATCTTCACGCACTACAATTTCAGTCAATGTTTCAGTAAAATAAAACCGCACTTAATTCGTTTATTGATATTCCAGGAGACTGTAATTGTGGTAATAACCCGAAACCCATCAAATCATCATAACCAATGCTGGGCATGAACCTTCCAAAATAATCTCACCGACGACCAGTTTTGTGCTACCCGCAGCCGCTGCAGCTTCTTATAATAACTTAATAAACAGTTTGTTTTTAAAGAAAGCAGACGTTAAAATAACTGCTAACTTTTCCGGTTCTTATTATGTATATGTGGTGTTGCGGCAAAAACATTTCACCGCGCCTCAAAGTAAGAGTCTTAAATGATAAATTATTATTATGAATCACGTATATAATACCTCTTTCACATGAATAATTTCTACTTAGCCATTATGTTCAAAGATCAACATTCTTATGTATAATTTTCAATTGTGAAGTATCAATACCAATCATACACGATTAAATCACATTTCAGATTGAGCCAATATTATGTATGTGATAAAGAACCACCTTATCTCTAAAATTGGTTTTTTGTGCTATCACCGAAATTTTTTTAGGCGATTAACAAAGAAGACCACGATAATAGCAATTAAATATGTTGGTGAAAATAAGTAATAGGGAGGGTAGAGGGTTTGACATTAATGAAAGTAAAACAGAGTTTTAGGACGATTATCAATCAATCAATCAATCATTTATTGCAACCATGTAATAAGGCGGCAAACGTGCAAGTGGGGTTTAGTTGTATCAAAATCTATAAAACTATCAAGCTTGAAATCAGATTCAGCGACTAAGTACTTAGAGATTAAATGTTTATCTGCAAAACGACCTAAGTGACTATACATTAAAATATAGGTAGGGGCATGTATTCGATAATATATATCTGCAGGTGTGAGACCACCTACGTTAGCAGGATATTGATGATAAGTAATTTTTCAACTAGTTATTCCTCGGTCATCGCAGCTGTCCAGATCCGAGTAGGTAAGTACTTATCAATCAAATTTTGGGCGATAATTGTGAGAAAACCTGATTAGGCAATCACATTTCTTCCAGTCAGAGTTAAAAGAAATGTTACATACCGTATTTCGTAAAAAAAGTTATTACATTAGAAATGGAAATCAGTGAATTTCGGATTTTTCCTTTAACTTGAGTTTTGAGGCTTTACTCTTACTTCTTGCCATACTTACCTCATAATACTATATCAACTCTGAAACATCCTACAAGTTTTTGTTCCTACGGTATTTGTATGAAAATGCACTTTCAAAAGGTTGTATTTCTTGATCACTTGCTTAGAAACTTCAATATTATTTTGCAGTTGCAAGAGACAATAGCTCTAAATATTTCATATTAACTTCAGTGACCCCCTAAAAGAAACAGACGAACTAGGACCTCCATATTTTTGGATATGAGTTAAAATACTTTTAAAACTTTTTTCCTCATATCTTTCGACCTACAAACGCAATTTTACGCATAAATCGTGAACAGTAGCTATTGTCGACATTCTATTCTTCCGTGTTCCAATGGCAGACAACTGTAGGTATGTAGTGTAGATGTAGCTGCGCACTGATCAATATTTTTAGTAGCAGATAAGACTAATCTGGCAGTTCCCGAGGTAAGCCTACGCTTTCTGCGGGGAAAGAAAACAGCTTCCTTATCTCCAAGTTTATTTTGCACTCAACTTACGGTTATTATCATTTCAATCTCTTATTAGATTATTCTACCGAATCCCTTGAGGAAAAGATATAAAAGACACAAACAGATAAACATTTCCTGTTTTTTTAAGATATTTCGTAATACCTGTCATTGATAGATATATAAACAATAATATTTATTTGTCTAGCTGCTACCCACAATTTCTAAATCGGTTAAGAAAGGAGTAGGTACCTTTTTGCGAGCTAAAACCTCTAACAAGTTAAAAGTTTCAACTATTAGGGCCTATTAAGACTGTTACATAAAATTTGATAAATCTTGCCACAAATTTTCAGCTCCTTTCAACGTTTATGTAAAGAGCTGTCCATAATGATAAAATCGTTAAGTAGGCAAATCCTTGAAGAAATAATGCAAAAAGCTAGCATTGCGAACAAAGGGCCCTTTTACAAATGGAATTTATTAGCCTTTTCTCCGTGACCTACAAGTTTTTGTTAAGAAAAGTTTTTCTAATGACAATAGGAAAGTTACAGCCACTCCACATTTCAAGAGATGATTCAAGAGACTTGAAGGATGCATATCTTAATGTACTTCATATAAGTAGCATTAGACATGTTTTCTGCGGAAATAGACGGCGATTATTTTCAATGAACTAACTCCCTGACACAACGCTTCGCTTACTGAGTGACTTCGTGCACCGATAGATATTCACGTAAAGAAATCACTGGATTCCAGACGTTTAAGTGGATGGTACCCATCCTTACCACTGAATTGATGATGATTGAATGTCAATATTGTCAATCATTCAAAATTGGTTTCTAGCCCTGTCTAGATTGAGAGACTTGCTGCACCACGATATGACGAGCCTTCCGACGCTCCTATTAACTGTTTTCTATTGTGTATCAACTTATACTATATCCAATTTCAATCTAAGTCGTAAGACTACAAGATCTGCGTCACGCGTAGCCAATTAGAAGCTAGATCCAGAAAAGAACAAAATCGAAATATCTTCATTCGATTTAATCTTATGGCAAGCACTCATGTAAGTCATAAAATTTACCACGTGCTTGGAAAAAGTCCGTAAAAAGACACTGTGTATCATCCGACTACCGAGTTTCATGCCTAGCTTTATTTGATGGAATAAATCGTCGGCCCGGCGGGGTCAGGATCGTAATCTATAAATAAATCCTGTACGAAAGTCGCTCAGGAGCGAGACATCGATCACGTAACACTCGTCAGGGCATAGGTACATTGAGTATTACTTGGTACTGAGAGAAATCTTTACTCAAGATCCATTATGTTCATTGTAACAAACTCCATTGAAACTAAAGCAGTGCATAGTTCGTTATTAGCGACTAACCCCTTTATTTATTCAGAATATCAATTACAAACCTGTTATGTTTTGTCTGTGTCTGGTAAAGACAACGTCAAAGCAATAAGACAAATGAATGTAAAGTTAGCGTAAGCTTAACCACTGTTTACGAATAATATTGTAAGAATCCACAGACGTAATTATTCTTCTGAAAAATCTTTCACATTACTAAAGGTAAATATGACGATATAAAAGACCAACATAGATATTTTTAAAACGACGATGCAACATTCTACGGGAACCTTTTTTATGTGCGTGATCGAACTACAAAGTTCTATAAGGTATTTACCCTCTTACAAGGAGAACCGTAATTGTTTTGCATCAAACATAAGTAATATAGGTACGTCGTACACCAAAACGGATATATATTACTTAACAATGCTATTTCCAGAGTCAGCGACCATAAAAATGATGTTATTTATATCCTTCACAGACAATTTGTCTTTAATTAAGTTTAGAAAATATAAACAGAAGATTGTTAATTAAATGATAACAAGCCTTTTCAATGCAGAGAGTATACGATAAGTTTACTGAAATTAAATCTTTCACTTTCTAACTCTGCCTAAAAACTAATGCTTTTACGAAAATTAAATTATCACATTACTTTCAAGATACCTATCTTATAACAACCTAGATTCGTAAAATTGATCGTACGGATGAAGTCAGAAACGAAAGAGATTTGGACACGATAATGATAATGTCAGCAGTCATTCTAAGAACTTTATGGGGTCACGGGAATAACAGTTGGCCGATTTTCCTCGACTTGGCGATACTCACATTTTAATGCGCGAATTCGCTACAAAAATATTCATATATTCTTTTCAAAATCTTTTTTGTCGTATAATTATGTTCTTATAATATGACAATAGATGGAATATATTGCGTTGGTGCGCGCCGCGCCGTGTATGCGAAGTGATTTAAAATATTCTCCTACGCCTGGGAACTAATGCCTGCAGTCGCGCGTGCCTTATTGTTAGTAGGTGTTTATGCGCTGCAACTTAACGTATAACAATAGGTATATCTGACGCCGCTTATGAGTTTTAGAAAATTAGACAAACCTATGTTAAGTGTGTATATGTATTGTAGCCCATTTGATATTGCTTGCTTGAAACTTTTTCAGTAAAAGCCCCTAGGAACTTAAACATTTAGTGCCATACCTTCGTGAACCAAAGGCATGTAAGTAAAACGTCAGCAGCACGTGACTGAAATGAAACTAAATCGAGGTACTAGGGCAGCATGAGACCCGGGCAGTGAGTACGTAAAGCCCTGAAAGCGATTTCGCAATATCAAACCAATCCAATCTCATCTGTATCCACGCAACAGGAGCAAGGGCGTCACGCGTGTCCCATAACATGATTACATTCATGACGTTTTTACAAAAGCCATGCGACAGCGAAGACAGCATAGTGGCCAGTTCCTTTAGCCGAGAGAAGCGTATCATTCCAATAGTCACAAATTGAAGAAAACACAAGAACTAGAAATTAACGGAACAGACAATGTGAGTACAGTAGGTAGCTACGAATGTGTGTGGAATAGGAGAGTATTAAGTGGAAACACGTAGGTACTTACTAAGATATTCATAAACGCTTGTTTAATTTCTGTTACCTACTAAATATTCGTTTGTTTTCATCTGTCACATTGCCTGACACAAACAAAACGCATTCTTTTTTTACATAAGTAGGTATAGATCTCAAATTTGTAGCTTTTTATAAAATGAAGACGCGCATTAATTTATTTACACATATTTTTACAATGCTACTTAAGTAGTAATGTTGCAATGAGTTTAGTAGTTAGAAATAAATGTGTAAAAAATCAACATCTCTAGCCTTAATAATGCGACCCACTAATAATGGCTTCCTCTCATGAGAGGGGTTGAGCTATGGTTCCTACGTGGGCCCGATGGGAATTGGGAACTTCCTCAGGTAACTTCACACGCAACATTGAATTTCCTCGCAGATCTATATAAGCAGGTTTCCTCACGATGTGGGTGTCAAAGATAGGTATGCAAGCATATTTGTTTTAGACGGTGATTTTTCAGGACATTCCATACGACGAATGAAAGAAATGAAATTTGACCGAGAATCATTCTACCTATTATAACTCATATAAAAAATACGCAGTGTGTACTTATTTCTCAGCACACACAGATAGTCGCTAAGCTTTTAAAATAAGTTGATTCCATTTCTTTTACAATGCCAAGCTTAGCAACGAAAAGGAAACTCTTGTAAACATTTTACTTTATTCTCATTTTCCCAACATTCGTAAGACCGCCTTGCGTCGAAAGCGGCAAACAATACGTTTCCCACATAAAACTCAATTGTCACATTGCGAACAATTTAATACAAAATTAGAACGTGTCATGTCATAAAAAGTACAATACATAATAATTTTATTACATTCCGGGTCTCCTCTTTCGAAAATACGAAGGGAACGAAGCTCCCATTGCGTTAGTCGCGTAATAAGACGGTATCGACGGCAAATATATCACAGGTAGCGCGAATCCAATCTTCCGCGTATGGGGCGGCGAGATTGGAAAGACAAAGGAGTGGACCGGGCAGCTATATGTTATTGTTACACGAAAGCGCGATAACATCAAGGAATCGTCGCAACTTCAGGCAATTCCGTCTGCAAGTAACACAGATGATAATTTCCGTTCCTCGTCCGCCCTATGTCTTGTGATCACATAACTTCGTCGTCCATCTAGTCATTCGAGGACCTAATAAAAATATAACTTTTTATTCTCGTCTGGAGAGAAATTATATTAGAAGTTCCCTTCACTTTCGGAGTTTTACGCGTCAGTTCTCATTGTTGAAATTATGTTAGTTGCTTAACAACATTTAAGTAGAAGGCAGTTGATCGTTCATGTGAAACCGATTATTGTAATTAATTATATCGCTTTACCTTATCAGTTAAAACAATGTTAAAACAGGAATAATAATATAAAGGTTCTAATGATAAAATATGTTGGTTTTCATTACACCTGTCAACAATTTTATTATTTGTTAATTCTTGCCACCGAGCGCACAAGAAAAGAAAATCTAAACACATCATAAATATTACAATATGTTAGTACCTAATGCCGTCGCTTAGTAAGTATGTGTTCTATAAACAGGAGAACAAATTGGAGTCCTGAAACTATATCTAAAAGAAAACTGAGACACAATTTTAGCCGCTCACGAAGGAAGGTCAAATTTCGGGAGCTGTTAAAAATACCCAATTCAGTCATCTCAAGTTACAACGCATCATCATTACTTATAACAAAGTCTGAGCCACGAGTAGCGTTTACATATACATACCTACGTATCACATTCCTGTGTATTAGGCAGGTTTAATACGATATTTCCGAGAGCAATAACTCTTACCTATACGCCTATTTATCTAACGGCTTTCTCCCAATCTAGTCATAAAAGTGATAATATATTTCCCTGTGACGCATAAAACGACAAATTTTGAGACACAAAATGTATTAGTCTGATAGGCACTTGTGTTTTACCAATTATTTCTCAAGTGTGCCCAAAACTAGAGAGGCAGTTGGCTGAAAAGTTGTGGTTGAGATTGGAACAGAGAAACAATTTTTGAAAATCATTTTTGAGAATGTACGTACCACTCTATTTTTTTGTGGGTCAATCTACATTTTTTTTATAGTTTTGAAGCAATACCCAGGTTTTTACCGCTTGTTCCCCGTAAGTACATAACTATTTTAAATAACCAGGACATTCTAAGGTAAAATAAAGATCTAAATTAAAACAAAAATGTTCGCGGCTTAGGGGTGCCGCCGCACCTAAACCTAAAGTATTCCAAATTAATATTGGTTTTACCAGTGCCGGTTATGCACGAAGAAAAAGTTGTTTTTACAGCTACCGGGTGATATTTTAATAGAAGTGATTTCAAAATTCAGGACGTACCGGGAAAATTGGCGTGAAAATGAAGAGTCCTTAACCGCTACTAGTTGGCTATGAACTGATTCGATTGATGCAGCCATCATTTGTGCCATGACACTTTTTTATGCGTGCCCATTATTAACGGGTCTACCTTATTTGCTATAAAATCAAAAGCTATAAATTTAAAATCTATAAGTTCATATGCTATAAAATCACTTGCTATAAACATTCATTTGCTATAAAAGTCACATGCTATAACATTCAAAATCTGTAATTTCAAAATCTATAACATTCATAATCTATAACATTCAAAATCTATAATTTCATAATCTATAACATTCAAAATCTATAAAATTGTTTTCTACAATGATTATTTTCTATAACATTCATAATCTATAACATTCAAAATCTATAACATTCACATTCTATAAGCATCAAAATCTATAAAACAGAGCCAGGTGTTCAAATGTAAAGTCGACGGAGCCCCGCTGCGCGGGGCTCCTATTTTCTGCTCTGAAGGACACAAGGTAACTAACAAACCTATCTGTCTTAAATTGGATGTTGGTAACGTGTTTTTCTAATGGCGGGGGCTGCGCCCCCGAGCCCCCCATGTGGGGGGCCCTGCCCCCCACACCCCCCTTTTCCGCGACTTTTCAGTTGTAGTACCGCTGCCTAAGTAAAGTTTAGAGATTTCAATAGTTATAGAAAACAAATGTTATACTATCTAATCCTTATAGCAAATGAGTGTTATAGCAAATGAATATTATAGCAAATGAATGTTATAGCAAATGAATATTATAGCAAATGAATGTTATAGATTTTGAATTTATAGAAAGTAACTTTAGAGAATTTAAGTGTTATAGCAAGTGAGCATTATAGCAAACAATGATTATAGCATCTGAATTTATAGAAAGTGAATCATTATAGCAAATGGTTTTATAGAATGTGATTTTATAGCCATTGATTTTATAGCAAATAAGGGGATACCCATTATTAACCTAAATCGTTATACATCCAGTTTCGTAGTCAATGCTACAACAGGGTATCCGGCCGTCGTAAATGATATCACAATACCAAGTCCGTTGCGACAAACTCGTAAAGTATAGCACCTAGCAGCGCACCGGGAACCATTTTCCTTTTAGGATTCTACAGGTAGGTACGGTCAACCAAATGAAACCCTGGGCCACTACATACAGTGGACACAAATGCCATGCCGATCACGGTGAATCGGCGTGATATTTTTGTCTGTCAGTGTCAAAGTACTCCAACGTTGATTGTGAAAAAGTTCTACATAGGGGCCTAGGGTTCCGTTTGGCTGACTGATAAAGGGTGCCAGAAGGACGAAGGAATGTTAGTGCACTGAGGCTTTTCTGTTGGTCCGTTAGTTCGACCCATATATGCCCAGAATCAGAAGGCACATATACAAAACCAATTACAAACTTAATTACGGTCATATTATGACGATTTCGAGTCAGGGGGCATATATGGGTTAAACAGCGACCTATATCTTTTAAACCATAATGTAATGAAAATAACACAAACTTAGAAAACAAACCACTTTTTTTTCTTCGAGCTATATTTTTATATAATATTTGCTCGATGATACTAATGATGGCACAACTGACATTACTAACTTCGCTGGTAGAGTCCGACTCGCACTTGGCCGGGTTTTTATTATATTGGGCGACCGTCGCATAATAGGTTCCGGGATTAACTAATTAACCGGCATTTGGGCCCATAACACGCTTGTGCCCACGCAACAGTAGGCCAGAATTTATCGCTGGTGAGAACATTGTTTACGGAACGCGAACGAGATACTTCGCTGTGATAAATAGCTCCCGCACAATTACAATTGTAAAAAATACCAGCCAGTTACTTAATGAGAATACACTGCAAGTAAAAAATACCATTTAGTCCTTTACCAAAAGAAGTTATTTTTTTAAACTTCGTTATTTCGGTGTCAATCGATATCTACCTTCTTTATGGCAAATTCATCGGATTTTTCGTCGGATTTTCAAACACCAAATTTTTATGTCAATCCAGCCCTTGGAAGTGGGTGAAAGTTGACTTGCAAGATTCGACTAACTAATAGATTAACTTGTGAAGTAAGTTGAAGATAGTACAGCATCAAACTGTGGAGATGGTGCTGTTATCAAAGATGGATAATAGTACTGCATCTTAGGGTTCCGTACCCAAAGGGTAAAAACGGGATTCTATTACTAGGACTCAACTGTCCGTCTGTACGTCTGTCACCAAGCTATATCTTAGGAACCGTGACAGCTAGACAGT
Source organism: Pandemis corylana (assembly GCA_949127965.1). Lineage (NCBI taxonomy): Eukaryota > Metazoa > Arthropoda > Insecta > Lepidoptera > Tortricidae > Pandemis > Pandemis corylana. The sequence continues at coordinate 5,293,795 of OX421858.1, read as the reverse complement.
TAACATTTTCACAGATAATGTATTTCTGTTGCCGCTATGACAACAAATACTTAAAACAGAATATTTTTATGGAGTTATTATTTACCCTTTAGCGGGTCGCTCTATAGTAGTAGGTAATAAATAATAAATTAGCTAACGCTAAGATAAAACATAAAAACGCCAAGTCTAGGGGTTTAATTCTAATCCGTAAATAGTATTACGTAATGTAACTTTTAACAAAATCAATTACAGAAGAACATTAAACCAAATCTCATAAAAACGATACCAAACCACTTCCACAGCTTCCGGTACGAAATAAACTAAGTAGTCGCTTCGAAGTCTTAAAAAAAACTGCCAGCCGCTGCGTCGTAAGAACGTCTTTTAAATCCTCGCATCGAAAACGGTCAACGGCTGGAGACGGAAGTGATGCAGTGATGACAGCGTTCTTTGGCAATGGCGCCCCTAACGCTTAGTTCAGAGTATCGCCGATAGATGTCGCCATCAATTTTACTCACTATAATTATCCGTTTGTTTAGGCGATCCAAGTTTATAAATAAAGATTCAAAAAATATATTGTCTAGCACCCATTGTTTTGCTTATATTTTTATTATTTTTCTAGATTTTCCGTTAATAGAATTACTAAAAATAAAATATTTGCTCCCAAATATTTACGCTCAACTGCCCAATTATCCGCTCCGTATTATTGGTTTTCATGATAACAATATTTGCCTTCGGCAAAAAAACAATCATATAACAGGAAAATTTTCAAACGCATGAAATTTAGATGTTAGGCACTCAAATTAATTTCCTTTCCACGTTGTAGATAAATAAACGGCCAACTGCTTTAGGAGCCAACGAAAAGGAATGTATGTACCTAATGTTTAAAGCTTCCGGGATTTTCAGCCATAACTGCAATCATAATCATACACAGGACTTAATCGCGTACCTACCTAACGAATTGGTGTTACATTAATTACTTCGACGTTTCGTTCGTTAGACTCCACTCAACTCGTAATCATTTCACTATAATTTTGTTCGCAAATGTAATTTTTTCTTTGTGTACCTATACGTAAAATTTGTGTAAATAAATGTTCATTTCTATCTTTATCTCTCAATTCTAATTGTAAATTTTAGTAAACGCTTGTTTATCATTTTTATGGTATGGCTTCTATCCATTAGGACGACACTTTTGCCAATGTCGAATAAAAGATAGTTTTTGGACTACTTAATTCATAGTTATAACTGATGTTGCGCAGGGTGCACCGGTTCTGCCTTAGAGGTAAACCGTATCGCTCGAGCACACGGACTGCTATAGCCGATATCCAACTCGCACCCCAATACGTGGATTGATTTACAAGATTTCTTTAGTCAAATTCATTTTTTTATACGTTATTCGTCTGTGGGTACTAATTTGATGGAATTACTATACCCAAGTATGCTTCATGTCTTACAGAAAGGTAGATATAAATAATTCGTTTCTGACTTTTCAAGTGGATTATTCATATTTTATCTTTCTTTATTTACACTGATGTAAAAAAAATGACAGCTTTCTTCGTATTTCCCGTATTTCCACTATCTCTAATAATATTATAAACTAACTGTTCCCCGCGGCTTCGCCCCCTTTCAATTGTTTTCCATTATTTTTTTCGTGTTTCTTTTCTCCATGAAAACATACCGAGGAATTTTTCTATGAAAAAAATAATTAGCCGAATTGATCCAGCCGTTTCCTCAAGTTTTGCGCTTAGCAACATTCATTTTTATATTTTTATAGATACAAAAGTACCTTAGACTTTCTGTCAGTTTTACCTCTTCACTCTTAACACACTGGACCGATATAGATGAAATTTGGAAGTTTATTGTTTATAGTTTAAGTCCCGAGGAAAGGCAGGATAGTTTTATCTCGGAAAATTTCATAGTTTCCGTGACATATCGACAACCAATCCTAAGCCGACGAAGTGGCGGGCAGCTAGTTGTTCTTCATCGTAATATACATAAACAAAACACGTCTTTATACGATAGACAGAGCAACAAGATCTAAAGGGTAGGTGGAAAGAGGAATCAAAATAGTGATGGGTTGCTAGCCGCATTGCCTATATCATGATTCTTAAGATTTTCGCCCAATGCCTGGATAGACTTTTACCATCTGCGCGGGAAGAGACCAGTATGGAAGTTTTGTAATATTGGATGGAGTCCCAAAAATGATGTGCAGTCAGATTACATCGAAGCGTGGTCGCTTGGATACTTTAGTAAGTATCCAAATATATCAGAACACCTCTTGAGACGTTTCGCCATTCAAATTAAGGGTGAAAAATGATTGCTTCTCTTTTGATCGTTTTTTAGACTTTTGGTTAGCCCGTAGTCAAGCGAAAGAAAGTAGGTACTTAAGTATACCAATATATCTATCACGGATCCAAAAATACCTCGCATTGCTTGGGTAGCCGCGTATCTGGGTAAGCCATCAACTGCCGCCCCAGTCAGCCAATTGCCATTTCAGCTTGATTATTTTCCTAAGTAGGGGGAATGTGGCATTTCGTTTTGCACTACTGGCTGCAAATACCCTTTATTGTCTTGGAGGGTTTGAATCTGCGTGGAGATAAAATTTTAAGACCCCCGGAAGGCTCGCGATGCGTGTTTTCGCTTTTTTTTTCGTTTTTAAGAGCAATTTCTCTACAAAAAAATAAGTGCAACAGACATTAAGCGGATTAAAGTTGCGGTGCTAAGGTGCGAATCAGATCAAAACCAAGTTAACAATACGAAAACAAATAGTTTTTATATTCTGTTCCGCTGAATTTACCAATGTGTACATATTTATGTTATACAACACCTCCGCTAGTAGAATGCACAAATGCGAGCCTTGCAAGTTAAAGCAGTCATGAATAGTGCTTCCATGTCCCTGCTTATGCCAAGAATGTGTCTAGGCCTTTCCGTTGCACAATATCACTTGCAACTGTAAAACTCCGGAACAGCAACTATTTACTGAAAGATAAAATTCTCAGCAAATGGAACTAAATGTTGCAGGTTACTCAAAGTAAGGTCACATGTCCGTGAATAAGGCACAGTATCATACTTTGAGCTAGTGTGATACTAAACGGCCGCGAAGTATCATCAAGTTCTTCAGGGTTTTCTTATTAAAAGGTCGTATACGACTAAGTTTAAGCTTCTAACACGCAGAAATTCTCTACGAACCAAGTACTTGTATTTTTGGAAACTGGAAATCTTCTGAACATTATTTATTATCATCTGCTCCCGTGTTTTAGTGTTAAAGAACTAAAAATTCAAATGGCGATAGACGTATTCCTAGGTTCTTAATTAAGCGCTACGCCAATCCCACTAACATTGCCCTAATTAATTGGAAACTCCGAACTAGACCTATAGATGGAACTTTTCCAACAAATTCAATCTTTTGAAGCACAAGCCTTGTTTACCTTATTATAATTCTGTCAATTTTGATCCGAGCTTTTAGGTTATTTTCCCTGTTTATATGTATTGTTCTCTCATCGTGGCCTATATCTGTAACTTAAATAGAAATTAATGTTACAATTAATTCACATTTACTTTAGAGCGGTCTTTCCAATTTGCTCTCCATAAAATTATTGTTGTCATTTAGATTCCGGGAATCTTCAAACTCCGCGAGACTTCAAACAAACAGGAACCTTGTAAATAATCTTCTTACCATAATTTACACATTCAAACGAAAATTTACTAATTCTTTACATATTTGTGAATGATATTGATTTACTAAACGTTCTCTGCATAATTATCTTAACAGTTTCTCATTTTAGCAACAGGAACTAAAACCCTCGTCGCTTTCTATGATTTGACTTTTAGACACGTGTAACTAATTTGAATAATGTATGATTTCTAGACGTTAGCATTATAAGAACATAAATTTACGCAATGTAACGGTTGTTCTTACAAAACAAGTAACCTTGCTATATCTCTATGCAATAAAAGCGATTTACCTTAGCAAACTGAATGGCTGGTCGTACGTCTCCGTTCGAAGTTCGGACACGAGGTGATATACGGAGAGCGATGGCCGAACAATAGATAGTAATGGCTGTTTGCTCACTTGATTGGACACCTCATCAATATCAATGGACCTGAGACACACGTGGACAGAGTGAACATCTCGGGATGACTCTTATCCGTCATTTGGCATCAAGTGAGATCAAGGAGTTTCAATTTTACTCTGGCTAGGAGAGTCGTACTATAGAAGAGAGTAAAGAACCATTATTTTGTAGTAGCTTTTGCCCGCGACTTCATTTGCAAATAATTCGTGTATCGCTGTCCCGCGGGATATTAGATTCCGGGATAAAAAGAAGCCTGTTTTGTATTACATAATGTTCAAAGTACCTTGTCGAATTTCATCACAAAGGTGGCAAACAGATGAACAGAGAGGGATAGAGTTACTTTTACGTTTTTAAAATAAGTACATAAGTATTGTGCAGAGTAATTTGTTTTAAAAACGTCTAATGAAACAGCGTTCCGTTTGCTTGCATATTGATCTTAGGGCTAGTCGAGTCCAAAAAATATTATATATATCTACCTACAGTCCATTTATTTTGATGAATGCTCAAACGGCTTATTGACACGTAACTAGGAGTAAAATGTTATTTGTCTCTGCAACTGATGACTGTATTAGTGAGCTCGACTTTTCTCACACAACTCTTTTCGCATTCAAGTTTCTAATAGCAATTTCTACAATTTATATTTACTCTTCTTTTTGGCTTCACTGAAAAACAATAGCAACCTCCGTGACAAATTCGTCCAAAATATAGTATAGTAGCCTAAGTGAGGCTTTGGTAGCCTCATATAAAACAAATTATAACTTCTATGTAGTTAAACTCTAACAACTCTACAAAACTATTTAAAAAGTGAAAATCGTGTCTGGCTTGGAGTTACTACTCACCTAAAACATTTCCAGCTGTAATAAAACTAAAGCTTTTGTGGTGTTTCGATGTGTCGGCGGAGCAGTAAAAAGTTTCATCTGCTTTAGAAATACGGCACGTGTAATTTATAGGGGCGGTGAAACAATACTCAGCACCAAACCAGTTGAATGGTTCTCATTAACTGTAGGCCCTTTTTGGGTCTTAAGCTTAACTAAGCAATAAGACGTTAGAAGCGGGTTTCGTTGTACAAACATTTAAGTACTTACCTACGCTTCTAGATACTATTTACAGGTACAAACATCATGTTAATCAAAATAATTAATTTCGTTTAGTTTCGTTTTTCAAATTAAGGAATCATTTCACTTTTTTCTGATAGATTACGTTTTTTGTACACACGGTACGCAGTAGTAAACATTAGATACATTAAATAAAAAATATTATAGAAAAGTAATAAAAGAAATTTACCTCATGTGGCTTTAACAGGTGTCTCTTTATGACTGAAAGAAGGAAGCAACAAATACGTATTAAAGTCGGTTGTGCTATTTATAGCGCATAAGAGCACTAATAAAATACACATACGATATCTACACACTTCCAGTAGGTAAAAGGTAGCACAACAAAAATATTCTTTTAAAGTTAGAAATAAATAAGACTGGGAGAGTATGCGAAAGTTTACCTTGCAGTATATTTTGTAAAAGCGCTTCGACAAAGGCTGGGAGAGAGGATCAATTGGCAATTTAGAGCTCTACTCGATTTTTATTCCAATCCGAATCGTTTACTTGCTAGTGAACTGGCCTCAAAAGATTACATTGGGGAATATAAATGTTTGTTAAGTGCCTTTGAAAGTCTATTACGTAATTAAATGTTTAACCAAACCAGTAGCTAGGCATTGTGTACATAGTGACCGATCAAGGTGATTCAAGATTGATACGTCACAAGAAAAGTTGCTAGACCATTGAGTTGGGTTGCCCAGTCGCCGTCAATCGTCAATTTTATTCAATATTCAATGAGCCACCCGACACTTATTCAGGACCTTTCATTCAGATAGAATTCATTATTGACAACCGGCTACATTTTGATAGTAAGGCTTTCATATTATTTTTATCACTGTTTGTAGAAATACTTCATGGTAAAAACATTGAGTCCCACGACCACTAATTTTAACTCGTTTTGCGGAATCGAGTATTTTATTTTCATACAATTTTTAGGCAATGTCGTATTGATGTAATGTCGTATGTCTTAAGAACTATTTTTGTGATGTTTTCTTGATTCTAACAGAAAAGATCCTGTTGTTATATGATTCCATTTTGTTTTAGTCCCACGTATCAATACCGTCTTGGAGCGGTCATAAAAGCAAAGGTATTATCAATTCCCGCGTTTAAAAACTTGTGTTCTTTGTTACAACTAATGAGTATTTATGTTACGATAACGACGTTACCTTCGCATTCTTACTCCTGTAAAACAATGGATACTTCAGTATTTTTTAACTGCTTGCTAAGTCTAGTTAACTCCACTATAATAACGTAATTCACATGCGAATTGCGAATTCGTTCTGTTACAATTAGCAACTTTGTATAAGTAGCAATAATACTATCATAGAAGAAATGAAACAAAGCGGACACGCATGTCTACCTAAGGATTTTATTCAGGGGAACCGGAAAATTACTTTTAAAGGGCGTTCTTACATTTCTTACTTATACATTATCGTATCCTGGATCCTTCAAAGACTGTATGTAGTACCTAATTAGACGTAAATATAGAACTAATTGTTTCCTTTAAGATAAAGAAAGTAGTCAAGATTATTCCCCTTTGAAACTGGAACGCGGCGCCGTGCTGAGTAAATCTTTGATGTCTTATATTTTATTATTGAAAAGTTAGACAAGCAACTATTGGGTTACATCGTTTGTATTAAATTTTGCATAAGAGTACAAACCATTATTGGAGTTACTTTTGATACAGATCAGTTAAAGCATTTCGTTTTGTCTCCACCATATTACAAAAAATGCAAAAAACGATGTCTTTCTTGTAATAAAAATTATTTTAATTATTAACATTTACCAGTGTCGTTTTTTTCTAGTGTAAGATTTTCTTAAACCTAGCAACTTAAGCAAAGCAAAGTGGCTCTCAAGGATTCGTTAATTTTGACTGTAACTTTAGTGTTAATTAAGTTTTAATCCTTAGGCTCTACCTCATATAAACGGAAGGGAATTATTATCTCTTATTAGAAATGGAATATTTAGAGTAGGCCCCGAAGACTGCTTTGTTTTAAAGAAGGAAGAAAAGTTATTAAAAATTAAATTGTAAGAAACGGCATTCATTAAAATTATAATATTTTGACTAAACAAGACTCTGATACAACATTCAATGTTATTTTTATAGATAACTAACAGTTAGGGATATTATTCGTTAGTCTGTGCATTTTATTATTTGTAAGAGATACCTACGATAGGTAATCAACGCGGTGGGGTACACAAATTAGTTTTATTCAGTTTTCAATTCTACAAAGGTGGAGAATAATTATGTCAAATGATCATTCTATTATAGGTACATATGCAAACGGGCCCTCCCCAAATCATATTGATATTCGTAAATTTAATCCTGTTCCGTGATGTCGAAGAAGGCAACCCTAGGCAAAAGTAACTACGGTTACTTGTTTACAATGTCGCTGGTTTTCCTGTTGACGAATTCTACGAATAATATGAAAGTCACATTTTTCTGCTTGAATAAATATAAAAAGCTGTAGGCAATATTATGTTTAGCCCTAGAAATTTCCCATGAGGCTTTTCCTTCGCCGTTAACTTGACGTTTTCTTGACGACATTAATATGTTTTACTTCAATATGAATTGCTCACGTTGCTTTTATTAGAAGTGTAATAACTACTTAAAAGTTAGGCTCCCCGCTTTGCTAGGTGGAGAAATTTCTTAAACGGTGGGAATTAAAAAGAACTAGCTTGTGCGGGTACACGGAGCGGGAGCACGCCTATTGAAAATAGTATGGGCAGCGCTAACCGGCGCGGACCCGGGTGACGGGTTTTCCCATAGTTACTGCGTTATTGCCGATATCCATTACCCGCTGCCGTGCACAAGTGCTCAAGTAAGCCCTTATTTCTTGGCTAAATAACATAATGAACCTCTATGTTACTAGTTGATCATTTTTCAAGCTATTTATAATTATTTTTCCAATCGTTATGTGCTTATAATTTCTTGTTTCTTTATTTATATCAAAAATGCATTTTAAAAACTTACTGCAATTTTGAATCATTTCGCGTGTATAATACAAAACGACACGATGGCCACCTCGGTTATTTTGATATGTTAAAAAGAATTCATTAGATTAACTTAGAGGTCACTTGTTTTGATTAATATTTTACGGTCAGCTCCTCCAGTTACAAGAATCTTCAGTACGAACAACTTTTATCAAAGTTCCGGCTCCCAACTTCCGACTATCCAATAAAATACTATCGTAGACCGCTTCGACCCCGCAGCCAAAGTACTTTTGTAAAACTTCTTAGTTTCTTACACAATAGTTTCAGGAAATAATTTTGACGGTACGATATCAGGTATTTATATTCGGGAAACGCAATATTCGGTGGCAAGTAAAAAAAGATATCAGTGCGGAAACATGAATACAAAATGTTGTTATACTTACGATATTTGGAAAATGTTCCGTGTTTTGCTTTAGATTTACATCCTGCTTCCAGGCTCCTTTTACAAGACATATTTGATCATCTCTTTGGAGAATTTGTCTAACTTACTTGATTGTTTTGAATACAGGCAATTTCAATTGTTTCTCAGTTCATTCAAATGTTCCATCTAATAAGTCTCTCGAATAGTTAGTTATTTCATCTATGACTATGCCAAAAAGGATTTCACCGGATAACAAATATTAGGTGAAGTACAAACTTGACCCAAAGGTCACGCCGAGTGTAGTACTCAAGAACTGTATGAGTTCCTATTTCTGTATTAAATTACAAAATTTCAAAGCCCAGATATAGAATTCATAGTACCTAAACTACTTTGGTAAAGTGAGGCACTTGAGCAACATCACTCGGATATTAGAATGTCATGAACCGAATTTCATTACCTTCCGACCATCTTCAAATGATGTTCCGTCTATCCATTGTATTATCTCGAGCGTGATTTTATTACAGGCTATTTCCTCACATTAATTAAAATTTGATTGTTTACCTACTTATAACTTAAGTATTTTGTGGTTGTGGTAATTTCTCTTGTTGCCCAAAAAAACAAATCATCGCAAACAAATATCTTGGGACAATTTACACCAATTGACCTAGCCCCAAACTAAGCAAAGCTTGTAATATGGGCACTAGACAACGGATAAATATACTTATATAGATAAATACATACTTAAATACATATTAAACATCCAAGACTCGAGAACAAACATTCGTATTTTCATACAAATATCTGCCCCGACCGGGGATCGAACCCGGGACCTCAAGCTTCATAGTCAGGTTCTCTAACCACTGGGCCATCCGGTCGACCATTAAGCAACAGCAGAGTAAGCCTTACACCTCTCATCGACCTGAGGTAATGATGCATCTCATAAATAGTGTATTTCAAGGAAGTCGTAAACTACTTGTAGAAACATACTGTAAAACTGTTTATCGTAAAGTGCATAGTTCCAATTCGTTTGGCGCAGTCGAAAACAAAACCTTAAGTAAAGAATTTACGCGGTAATGAGAGAATAATCTAACCAGTCTAAAAACAGAAGAAAGAAACAGAAAAGTATTTCGTAGAAGAAAATAAAAAGACATTCGTTCTTTTGTTTCATAATTTAATTCAACTCTTGCAGATTTAAAATTAACACGATGCATTTATCTAATTGAACTACGAAAATAAGTTCGATTAAGCCACGTTCACGTATTATGTACTGACAATTGTTAGGACTTTAGGCCTTTAAAAACAATTTATATTATTAATTTTAAATTTTCATTGTTAGACTAGAGACTGTACAATAACATGTATCACGTGTTTTATGAGCGGGATCTAAAAATAAAATTAATCTTTATACCTATGTATTACATGTTTATTAGACTCGGTAAACATTTATTTTGAAGGCACAACATAATTTTCATATATATGTTAAAACGAAATGTGGTTTTCCTTATAGCAATTATGAATTTAAATATCGCAACAAATATGTGGCGAAACAAGTTCATCTTAATTAAGATTCAGCCAAATTACTATGACATGTGGATCTCTAAATTTATACATATGAGGCACATTTAATTAAATGGCATGCATGCTACATAAGCAAATTGTAACAATTTCACTTCCTATTTTTAACACGCTTTTTTATCGCCTTTTTATTAAATTTGCTGTAACTAATCAACTTAAACAAAATCTTGCTAGTCCATTATTACTGACTTTCAACGGCAAAAAAATGTATGTACGAGAGTACCGTCAGCAAAAAGTGTGTTTTAACTCTTGTTTTTTTAGATATAACTTATATTTGCTTCACTTGTACTCATGCATAATTAAACTTTTGAAGTCAATTTTAACCTATTTGATTCAACTGAAATTTGGCAAGACTAAGTAGACTCGATTACATGAAATGTAAAACAATAATAGAGTACCGTCAGCAAAAAGCGTATGTCATCAGTCTTCAAAGATTTTCTTCTATAATAATTCCCGTGAAAATTTTAGAAAACCATTTTCAGAATTCGTTGAGGAAAGTTACAGATCCCATGCAGATGATAAAAACGCAATGAAAACGAAAGCATGTCGAATCGTCTCTGGGCATACATTTATGAATTTATATACATCGTGAATATTTGAATTAAACGGCTAACCTTTCATCCCTCGTATACCTCCGCGTATATTTTATTAGCCAAGCTCGTGCCTCGAATAACACGTGCCTATTACACTAATTAGCAACATTCAGAAAATCGACTCCGACTAGATCGTATTACTTCGCCAATCTGTGGACTAAAACGACCTATATTATTATGTCTTATTTGAACTGAACACACCACACACACAAAGTCATTTTATGTAGGTAAACAAAGCTATTATCAAATAGAAGAGTTTATGACAGACACTTAACAGGAAGAAAAGGCCTACTCACCAAAGAACCACTTTTGACCATTTTTGGTAAGTATTTAAAGAAGCGAATAAGAGGACTAAAAAATTGTATTGAATGTATAATAACAGTGACCTTGTATTGTATTCTACAAATGAGATAACCTCAGTTAAAATAGTACACAACAACACAAGAATATTATTAACATTGTATAAGTATTGGCTTTGGAATAAATGCATATGCACACTAGGTGCTTTTTCGGCGTAGGTGAAGCATTTCATAGCTTACTTATATTCTATGTACATGGACGTTAATATAGCGTAAAAAATATCGTGCACAGCCTTTAAAAAGTATCATGATCAACTCAAGTTAAGAGAGAGATTACGTGTAATAATATTATGATTGTAATAATATTATGTAAATGAACAAAACACAGTTATCTTGCTACTCCGCAAACACATATATATATACTCGTACATACTTGTATTTTTATTTATTACCTTTACTTGACAGAACGTACAGGGTGTTTGGTAGCTAGGTGCCAAACTTTAAGGGGGTGATAGCCGAGGCATTTTTGAACATTTTTAGCCATATATGTCTAACCGAAATTTGATATATTTTTAATTGAAAATTTAGAAGTTTTAGGAAAATACCCAGAATTTGATAGTCACGAGACAATATTGCCCCAGTGAGCGTTAATTTGTAGACAAAATCTTTTATTTTGGATTGTTTATTGTGTATTTGCCCAAATAAAATAATTTTTAAGTGTCTTTCTGACCACAAACACTTGGAGGCATTCGAAATTATTACAAATGTCTTAGGTTGGAACAGAGTTATTTTTATGTGCCATTCCTGAAATTTCTAAATTTTCAATTAAAAAAAATGGATATCAAATTTCAGCTAAGACATATATGGCTAATAATGTTCAAAAATACCTCGGCTATCACACCCTTAAAGCTTTGCACCTAGCTACCAAACATCCTGTATAATGTACGTAAATAATAGAATTGAAATGAAAATTAAAAATTAACGGAAAATAGTAACAAAGAGTGGCAGCTAACACAAAACTGTTTATTGTACTAAATTACAATAACGAAACACAATCGCAACTTTTATCAAAAACAATAATGAAACTATTATTAGGTACTTCATATTGTATCGTGGGATAGATTTATTTGCCGAAAAGCTGCTACTTTTATTATGCTAGCACGCGACGATAGGTATAGGTAGTTAGAATACGTTGATATACATATACAATGGTTTTCAGTTTCTTACGAGTGTGCGATAATAGAATTAATATCCAGCGTGTCATGGACAGGAAGTGCGCAAAAGATGTAATACATACCTACTTGTAGTACAGTCATCCATAGTACTAGTAATACGTTATGCCTGCTTGGCTACTGAAAATTTAGGCTTCCAGTTTTAAGTTATACCTAAGGGAGTTGAAAATGGTCTGAACTGTTTCAAGAAAAGGATGGTACGCCGACTTGGCTGGGACACTACTGTGCCCCCAGATAAATCAATGTAAATTGTACAAGTAGAGAATGCGTAACGGCATTACGATACTACGCTACTGACTAGGATTACAAATAATGCGACATTATTTGTTATAAAGTGAACATTAATGATTGCGAAAAAAGAGCAGAAATCCCCAAGAAAGTTTACAAAAACTGCTAAAAGCCATTGGAAAAATGTCAGAGGGAAGACGTGATTGAGGACCATTTCCTCCTCAGGGAGAGGCGCAAGACGGGCGAGATATTTATTTCATTCATACGTGACATACATTAAAACATCTTTATCATTTGTTCCACAATTCGTTAGGTAGGTACCTACGTAAGGTACACAAATATACTTAGGTTGAATTCCTGAACTTGGAATTTGATGCCTAATAAACTTTACAAAAATATCGTTTTAAGTTGGAATTTATCATTCCAAAAGCGACAACACACTTTCGCACTAAGTATGTACATTTACAATGAAAGAGACAAATATGACACATCCCCAGTCATTCACATTAATGCAACATTTTAATATAAAATAAACTACTTATGTACTTAATTTTGTATTTACAATAACGTTATAACAAATTTACAACCAGATATACAACAATAGGGTAGTTTTAATATCCCAATATAAGTATTTCAATTTCATCAGTTATCTATGTATAAAATTTGCTGACATAACAATTGCAATAGAACTAATTTATACACAATAATTGACGCCAAAAAACATTTTTATCTCCGCTGATCAAATAAGTCTTTTAGTGGTTGTGTGCAATCAATCAATTTTACCTATCAAGATTGAGATAATTCCAGGAAATTTCTATCAGAGGTTAACGTTATAAGCTTTGCAAATTATTTTGCTTCGCAAAAGAACCCCTTAAAGTCACGCCAACAAATCGCTAAACTCAAATATTGGTACATCGGTACAGGAATTAAGTATTTTTATTGTCTAAATAGTACTATTCCGGACTGCCTGCACGCATCAACTAATACAGGCCTTATAGGGCTCAACAAACAAACATATTTTACGTCTAAAAAGGCCCACCTTCGTGGTTGAAGTTAATACTGATTCGTCTTTCCCCTAAAGCTGTATCCAAAGCTTTAGAGGGGCGTTTCTCAGGTGAGGCCTCCTATGTTACAGTTGACTTGGTACATGTAGGTGGCCAGTTCTTCGCCGGTGAGTTCTTCGTCGACTTCCCGGAGGCTGGAGTTGGAGATGCTGCGAGGGGAGCCAATGGAGTCCGAGGGCTCAGTCTGCCGGAGCCGCCACGGCCGGCTCCAATGCCCGTTGCCGCTTGGCACTTCGTTCACGACTGAGAGGTCCCTTCCGTTGAGACACTGCAATGGAAATTTTAAGCATAAACTCTTCATTCAAGAAGTAGAAGTTGTAATGAACTTGGGACCCGAGTGGGTTCTAAATTATGCAAGCTTTATTAATCCGCGTTGCCCGAGTTAGCCACGTTATCCTACTAACTAGAATCAGTCACGAAACCTACACTGTCGCCTAAAAACCTACGTCAAAGAAAGCCACAACAATCAGTAATTGGACTTATTGATTGATTATTGAAAATGTGTTATCAGCTCAGGCAAGCGGAAGGTTGGCAACGCAACTTGAAAATATTTCTCCCGCACCAAACTCACTCTTAATATAAAATTTCGTAAATATCCCAATTAAATGGCTATCAATATCAGCTGCTGCCTAAAGATAAGTAAAAACGATTAGGTCTCAGATCTAAAGCAATTTAAAGCGCCATGGTAAAATAATAGCTGAACTTTCAACATCAATCCGAAGCTTTAAATACCGCCAGGTGCTCGACACAGCTTTAGCTAGGATCCTGTAGGATTTCCGACTTTTCTCTTCGAAGTCGCATTAGGTCGTGTCGTGTGACAAATATCTATTTAAGACTGGAAAAGAGCTGCTGGACTTAGCCTGCCTACTGCGATTATCTAGCAAAGTTTTTTTAGCTCTCCTGACTTATTCATGTGTACTTAAATAAAATTATGATGCTGGAAGAAACCAAAGCATAACTAAGAGCTAAGTCATATTCCTATTAGTGAGATATATAAATATTGAAAAGAATTCATCGTTTATTTTTGTATCTACATCTGGATGAATAGACTCTCCGTACACATCTCTCGTTTGTATAGGACGCCGAAATGTAAATAGATTATTACCTAGTAATCCCTCAAGCCCATTTTTTCTTCCATGATATAAAATCGCTGACTGAGTAAAGCCGATCATAAATCCAGTCTAAGAATACGGTTCTACAGGCCCTTAAATAGCTGTGCTGTGGTTAGCGTAATAAATCCTTACTCCAATCCGAACAGCCTAATAGTCTTACATAACGGCCGAAAATATTCAGAATCCGAGGTTTTGACGTAAAATATTACTTGTAGGACCCTGGGTGTACTATATCCGCACAGCCTGGTAGATGCGATTGCGGCCCCTTACGATCCGCGTTTAGTACAGTCAGCGGCACAAGTTGTTGAGCAGCCGAGCTCAAAAAGTACAAGCACTATTATTTTTTTGACTGCAGATTCATGTGCACGTCCTTTTTTGGCTCTTCAGTGATTATTTTGTTATTGCTATGGTTAACTGTGCGTCTTCATGTACCTAAGCTTTAAAATTATATCAATGCTCAATTTTTTTTCTTACTGTTACCTTTTCACGATTAAACCGCTGAACGGATTTAGTTGAAATTTGGTATAGAGATAACTTCAGTTCGGGGAAGAATATAAAATAGATCCATCCGGAAAATCTCATAGTTCCCGCAGGATAGCGATAAATCGCGCGATAAGCGAGCCTTCCTGTTCCTCAAAGGGCCGGCAACGCACTTGTGATTCCCCAGGTCTTGCAGGTGTCCCTGGGCGACGGTGATTGCTTTCCATCAGGTGACCCGTCTGCTCGTTTGCCCCCTCTTATATAAAAAAAAAAAAAAAAAAAAATGAGCATAATTTTGGGAAGTTACAATACGTAAAAATTTGAGCCACGATAATAATACAAATATAAATGACCTATTATTATTCCGTAAGTCATTTTACTAACCCTTGTAGCACAACTTAACATTCAACAAATTATTCGAGCACTTGTGGTTTCTCTGCGAAATTGAATGAAAGTCACCAATAAGAATCAATAAAGCCCTTCAAATGAAGCGTAATATTCTCGAGCTACAATTGCACACGTGTAAAAGTTTAAGTTCCAAGCTCGGGTAATAAAATGTTTACCGACAAATTTTTGTCCGTCGTGGTTATAATGGCATTTGCAGATTTCTGTCAAAATTTAGCGTGAAGTCAATGAACAAAGGACATCCTACTATTTAATATCGTAAATGCGAAGGTTTGTAATAGGTACTTATGTCTGACTTTATGATTTGTTACTCTTTCATGGTTTTGGATGATGTGAGTCATTTATGTATAAATAGTTCTCGGAAGTAACATGCTATTTTTTATCCCAATAATCAAATAGGGATAGGCATTTTACGCATATGGAATCCCAAAATTTCGAATTCTAAATCTAGAGTTGTTCTTTATGCCACGAAAATAAAAACAACAGTGTATTTTTTTGGAAATTCCCGTGGATTTTGGTAAACTCTCGGGGGCTTAGCAAAAGCCAGGAATTCCGGGAATTCGGAAATAGAAGATAAGATTAAAGCCAGTAAACTATGATTTTAAATATACCTACACAGAGCCTCATCAAAACACAAACAAGTCAACAATTCCTAAATCAAGCTGAGCATTAGTGGCCCGGTTAACAAACAACTCGTAATCTTATTACTAGAGTTCTGTTTGTTCCGAACTTTTTCTATACAACTCTGCGAATATTCTGTTTACATTTTTATACTTACGTACGTCTATTGCTATACATTAGATGGGCAGTGCAAGTACTCAATGTCAATGCGAGCTCTAACTGAGTTTTACGAAAATGGTCAAAATTCGTTTATTAAGTACGGGACAATTACCGTTCGAGTTACGTCAATCACTATGATAATAAATTAGGATGACTATTTTCTTTTACACACAAAAACGAGTACCCGTCTAAAAACAAGATCAAGAAATTACCCAGTTTAAAACGTAATTACCTGGTTATACCTTTAACTTCAGTCTACTCGTGACCACGGTGTTGTGTCCGAAAATAACGCAGATTTTCACTATATTGTAACGGTATGATTACGGACGTGATCCTACAATCGGTTTCCAAAACTGACAGTGATAGCTGATGAAGGTGATGTATTTGCTGCCGTCGGGAGCGGACAGTTCAGATTGCGCGAATAGTGACTGAACACAGCCCAGGTAAAGTTTTGAACGAACCGTATCTCCGGTATCTCGCTTTGTGCAAACGCCCACCTATACAGCCAAGCGTAAGTACATCAAGCACATCTGGTGCGCGGAACAGTAGTCATTTGACTTGATGCTTCATCTTTATCTCCGCCGTATCTTTTAGCTTCATACATATGGTATTAGGACTCGTAAAAATCTAAAAGCTTTCTGAAAAGCGACGCATTTTTTGAGTATAAAGTAGATTACGATCATAAGCAAGTTCTAAAATAATTGCATAGTCATTGTTTGTTTTATGTAAAGTAGAAACTATCAATTGTCAAAAAAAAATATTTTAGTCATCTAATGATAACCTGAAAATAATTTTTTTTTAACACGCCATTTAGTAGTTGCAGTTCTCTATTAAGTAGGAATTCCGAAAAATCTCATATTACTGCCCCTCCTGCCCTCCACAGTTACTCAAGGTATGTCTGCTGCTCCAGAAGTTTAGGCGACGCGTTGTCGACAGTCAGTCAGTCATTTTCCGTATTGTGTGTATCTTTTATGCCACACAAACATGCCTGTTATAATTTTATTTGATATTGGTTTGACATTGGACAGAACTCGTCCGACAAGTTTTTGAACGAGCATATAAAATCCTCTTTATAATGTTTTTCAATAAAAAATTCGATCGGAATTATATCTAGTACGTAATAAACGCTCTTATACCTATTTATGACTTTAATTTGGAGGACCGGTTGATCCAGTTAACTATATTTTGAATTTTACTATACTATTTTGATAATCTATGTATTTCGAATTTGTTTAAGTACCTACCTATACATACTTGGGTACGTTTTCCTGAGCATTCAAAAAAAACTTCCATGCTGGTCTGGGAGCAAAGAAAAAACATAGAATGTACCAGTTGCATCTCTTCCCGCGCAGATGGCAAAAGCCCATCGAGGGAATGGGCAAAAATCATAGGAATCATGTTATAGGCGATGAGGCTAGCAACCCATCACTATTTTGATTCTATTTTCCATCTATAGTTACGCCCGCAATCTTGCTAAACGTGGCCTGTAGGCCTTGTCACCTTGGGCTTTGTCTACCCCGTAAGTGATAGAGACGTGATTTGTGTGTGTGTCAAAAAAAAACCTTGCTACTCCGCGCGCTGGTTCGAGCTCATAGAAAGAGACGTTGGAGCGATTAATAAAATGCGAAAATACTCGTTTTAATAAATTATGTAATCCATTAATACAATACGATTATAATTATTAACTTATGTAAGGTTGTCATACAAATCAATGTCCTTTTAACTTTATCCCTTTCGGTGTTGTAACCCGTGGTTCGTGGGGTCCTAGAGAGCTATTAGCCTCTTGAAAGATACCTATTTTGAATAGGCTAATAGATCTTACGAGTGACGTTAGAGCTTAGAGCTGGCAGCTTCCTTGGACAGTGCATTAGTATCGCTATCCAAAGGGTAAATGTTGCCATCATCTGCGGTACAATACCGCGGGGGCTTCTTCCTTTTAATTGTTTCATTTCAAGTTAAGTTTCAGCTTACTTTATTTAATTCTGTTTGTTTTGTTTAGTTTTTTTTTTTGTTATTTTTTTCATATTGTTTTAATGTCTTTGTACATTTTAGCTGCGTTACAAATGTTTAATACACCTTTATCCATCTAAACGGCTCCTAGCTTTATAAGCTTCCGTTTCGCCGACCCTTGTAATCCTCATCGGCTATATTTACTTCGTCCGCGGCTTCATAGCAACGATAACATCTGCCATTAGGAAACTTAACAGCGTTATAGTGTGTGAAGTACTGAGTTAAATTTAACATAGGTACCTTAATTATAAATCTTACATTCTATGTGACTGGAGGGATTCGGTCTGTTTTTCAGTTGGCACAAGCCAAAGTCTAACTATAAAATCTAATAAATAATTTAATATATAAATGCCTACATATTCATGATACAACGTCAAGTGAACACGCATGCCTTCGTAAGAAATTAATGTTGAACTTACACAAGACAGGAGGGGTTCTTAAAAGGTCCCTAAGCCTGCAACGGGTACGAGCCGCATCTGAGAGCGAGTCGCGTGTTGCAAACTTGACTTAAAAGCTACAAAGTAGATATCCTGTACCGTATATTATATTATACGTTCTTCATACAAAATAAAGCAAGGCTACGTTTTAAACATATTGTTGGTACACTATGTGTATTCTAAGCTTGGATGTTAAATTACAGTATTTTACGTTGTAGGAGCTACGTTTTCCCGCTCGTTTGTTCGATATATTAACATGGTTAGCAATTTCTTTCCGAGAGTCTAGCTTAACGAAGACTGGAACCTAGCAGTTCCGCTGATTCTAAAATACCCCCGGGATACAGCGAACATAACGAATAAACATTTATTTAAGAGCAAATCTTTATTTTTTTTTGCCGATGTTGATATTTTTGTATTCAAATATTCAATACACTATAAAGTCGATTCCATTACGTTTTAATTAATTACTGAACTAACAAACAATGTAATGTAGCCTGTTACCTGGTTAGCCTGGTGTTAGCCTGGTGTAGCGGTATAGCGCGCATCACGGAATGATGAGTTCCGGGTTCGATTCCCGGCCATAGCTTTACTGTTCGATTTTTTCTGTTCTAATTTTCAGTGTCGTTTAGAAATTTAATGTAATGTAGGTAATATTTTCTTATTTTTTACTCGTTTTTAAAATAAGAATACCTATTTCTATTAGTACTCTCTAGTAATTAAACGACAATGATAGTAATTAATTGACGATGATATCAGGCAATCGCAGACTGTTGCTACCCTGCGCAGTCGCTTGAAGGCGTATTGGCTCGATGGATCCTCTTAAATGAATGTGATGTGTTTTGTAACTTGGTTCTTTTACTTTTTCTGTGTGTCTACTCTTGCTTAATACTTATGTCCTGTCAATCGTTCAAAGGTTAACTGGAAGAGATCCCTTTTAGGGATAAGTTCGCCTTTGCGCATGTGTGTTATCCTGTATTCATCTTTTTCTTGTGTTTTATGTACAATTAATGATCAAACGAACTTACCTGTATGTGAAGTTCGATCATAATTATATGAGCAGCTTCATTATTAGCGATTTGGTTAACATATTGTAGTTGAGGTCCACGCTACAGCCTTGCACGGATTTTCAAGAAAGTAGGGTATAAATAAAAACCCTACTGGCAATCTTTTTCATCCCGACCCTCTCCAGCCCCCCTGCGCTGACGATCATTTTGTTCAAAAGGATATTTTTCACAATTCTGGGAGGGAAACTTTTATGTTTACTCGGGAGGGTTATTAGTAATCGCTAAGAATGAAGCTGCTCATATAATTATGATCGAACTTCACATACAGGTAAGTTCGTTTGATCATTAATTATATTTCACAGCTTCATTCTTAGCGATTTGGTTAACATATTGTAAGATGTTCAGAGTTAAAACCAATTGTGAAAAATCAACATGGTATTTATTAGCTCTTCATTCTTAATATCAACAATTACTGGTACTTAATATGGTAAGGAGCTAATAGGCACATACAATTAGATAGTAACTAAATTAGTTAGTCAAAAAATTAATCAACTGTTACAGTGTTATTGGAGAGTAATGCTTGAGCAAATTGATTATTATTGTTAATCACAATTTCGCGATTATAAAATTTAGCAAATACCGATGAATTTCGGCTCCAACCGGCTGTTTTGCGAATCACGTCTAAACTGACGCCTAGCGTGTTCGCTTTTGAAGTGGCTGCATGCCGAGTACTATGCGCTCCAAATACAGATGTGTCTATGCCGCTGCATTTTAATATATCTTTAATCCACTGACTCAATCTTTGGGATGATATTTTGGAATAAGGTTTTTTGTAACTAATGAACAGATTGTTATGACATGATGAACGCAAAGTGCTTGTTTTCTTTAAATATGAAATAATACATCTGGCCGGGCAAATACTGGGCTTATTATTAAAGAACGGCCATTTTAACACTGGTTGTGCGGCGTTTAAACGCGATGTCTTTATTTGATCCGGAATTTTAATAATGACCTGAGAGTTATCTATGATTTGAATATTATCCAATTTAATTAGCGATAGAGTTTGTACTCGGTGTGCAGTCACTAATGCTAACAGCGACGCCAGCTTTTTTGATAAAGTTTCTAAATCGAGTGAATCATTAGGCCATTTATTTGCAAGATAACTTAAGACTACGTCAATGTCCCAAGTTAATTCATATTTTGGGGCAGTTGGTCTAAGGCGAGATATTCCTTTCATGAATCTACTGACTCTTTCATCTTTAAGATACGATGACCCTAATATTAAAGATATTGCAGACTTATGTGAATTAATTGTGCCATATTGCGCTCCGTTCTCAAATGCATTACTCAAAAAATTTATGACATTCGGTATCGATGGTCTTAAATAATGTATACCTAGTATGAATTTTGCAATACATAAGCCAACTTTTAAATGAACTATCATATTGCTTATAAGTTTTATCAGACAGAGAGGACAATATAATTTCGACAGATTTATTATTTAATGAATTGTCTAATAACGTTTTCCGGACAATTTCACGGCAACCAAGGTTAGCGTCTTGCTCAGGTTGTGAGACAATCTGAAAGGAGATTTCAACAAATTATTGTTAGGACCAAATTGTATGAAATCTGATATCGAGATTTTTCTTAAAATAGGAAACCACGGTTGAGTGGGCCAGAATGGTACAACTATTTATTCCAGTAGCTTTATCCGCGATTATTTTTTGTAATGTTTTTAGTATAAGCGCAAATGGTGGGAAAGCGTAAAAGAATTGATTTGTCCAAGAGATGGTAAATGCGTCAACCGCCCAAGCGTCGGGGTCGTTTTTCCATGACACGTAATGGGAGCATTTGGCGTTACACCTGCTGGCAAACAAATCTATAACAGGGTGGCCAAAACTATCTACTATTTTTTGAAATGCTTCGGTACACAACTCCCACTCTGTGTCATTAAATTTCTTACGAGACAGATAATCAGCTTCGCGGTTATCTTGCGTATTGATATAAGACGCAAATACTATTATTTTTCGCTGTTCACACCATTGCCAAATTTCATGAGAGATTTTATTCAAATGTGGGTATTGAATACTGCCCATTCGATTTATGCATGAAATGGCAGTGACATTGTCGATTCTGAGCAATATTTCGCAGTCTGATATATTTTTAGCGAACGTTTTAAACGTTCTAAACGGGTTATAACTGTGGTCAATATTTTTGATCCACCAATTAATGTCACTATTAAGGATGTCGGGTAATTTAATCGTCTGATCGTAATTAGGATTATCAAGAAGGCAAAGATATTTCTGTCGTTCAAATTGTTTAATATAAAGCCATCCGTACTGGATGGCAGGACAGGCGGATGTAAGAAGGCCAATAAAGGTAGCAAAATCACGTAGCTTGCATTGCATCATTGATTTGAATTTAATTAACAGATTTTTTATTTTCGTTCTTTTATTATCTGGTAAACTTAATGTCATATGGTGTGAATCAAAATTAAAACCCAAAAACTTGCATCTTTGATTTGGTGTCAAACAACTTTTTTCCTGATTTATTATGAACCCCAGTTTTTCAAGCATATTTTTAGTGAATGAAACGTTTTGTTGACATTCCCTGTATGTTCTACCAAAACATAATAAATCATCGAGGTAATTCACAGATATAAATCCCTTCGATCTCAAGCATTCTACTACAGGCTTAAACATTTTTGTAAAAACGTAGGGTGCGGTACATAAGCCAAATGGAAGACAGTTAAATTCGTATAGAACTTCGTTATATTCGAACCTCAGAAACTTTTTATAGTCTTTGTGTATAGGTATTAAGAAATATGCATCTTTAATATCTATTGACGCCATATAACAGTTTTTTGTTATAATCTTCGAAGCAGTTCTGTAATCCTCCATCATAAAATGATGGGTTCTTATAAATTTGTTCAAACATTTTAAATTTAAAATAAATCGTTGAGTTCCATTTGGCTTAGGTACTAAAAACACACTAGAAATAAATTCATCTTCAATATGAGTGCATTCTGAGATCGCTTGGATCTTTACTAATGAATTAATTGAATTACAGTAATCAATATGCTCAATTTTTGTGGGATTTACGCTAGGTGTATGAGTACGAAATGGGGTAGATGTAAATGGGATTTTGTACCCACTTAACCATGATATGATTATCGGGTCGTCTGTAACTTGTTGCCATTTAGGCAAAAAATGCGCAAGACGGCCTGCGTATGCTACCTCTAGGTCTATCGTCGCCTGGCGCCCCTCACAGCCGCCGACCGCTCGGATGTTTCCCGCCGTTGAGAGCCGAGGTTCGTCCCTGCTACGCGCTGCGACAGGCGAGTTTTCCCTGTAGGTAGCTCTGCTTTGGGAGTGATCTTGCGAGGCATCGTTTTCCAGTTTAAACGATTGTTGGTCATATTACGATTATATTTTAGGAAATTATTCTTATTGAATATATGTGATTTGTCATTTCTTTTCTGTTTTAAATCATCTGCAGACCTTTTAATTGTCTTTGCAGATTTTAATTTCTCCGACACGTTTTCACCGAATAATAATTTATCACGCTTTGTCTCGCAAAGCGTATCTTTTGCTTCGGGATTTACGGCTGATATGATGAATCCCAGGCGAGTGTTAGTATCGGTGAAGTGACTGTCACAGAGAAGTCTACAAGCATCGCTAATAGGTTTTAATATTTCTCTGTGATTTTCCTTAGCAATAATGAGTTCAATTCCTCGATTAATAGCTGATATGGCAATGGATACTTGGTTTTGTTTAGCTTGTAGGGAAGCGTCTCTTTTTACCATATTTTCCGCCAATGCGACTTTTACCTCAGGATTGAGGGTAGGCGCGACTAACAAGCCACAATTTTCTGGAATTAGATAATCATCTAACAATTTTTCTTTTACCTCCTTAACCAATCCTTTTTCAAGGATATCTTGCCATCTGGAAGCTAAGTCCTTGTGGGTTGGCTTCCCAAACTTTACGTCAGACTTTGGCGCGTCGCCAAGCAAAGCAAGTATGTCACTATCGAGGTCTGGTTCGACGCCACCTTGGGTGGAAGTCGAAGCGGAACACAGAATTATCGTCAGCGCAGGGGGGCTGGAGAGGGTCTGGATGAAAAAGATTGCCAGTAGGGTTTTTATTTATACCCTACTTTCTTGAAAATCCGTGCAAGGCTGTAGCGTGGACCTCAACTACAATATGTAAACCAAATCGCTAAGAATGAAGCTGTGAAATATAATAAAGAGTTATACATACATACATACATTAAACGTACTTAGCGGCAAAATATAACCCAGTTTGGACATGAAAAGAGACCTGACCATATTTTTGCCCCTAGGAAATGTGATTCCTAGTATAGTAAAAGGAAATGTTTTTCATTACGCGACTTTTACCACCCTATGGCTATTAGTGTCATTCGTTCGGTTTATACGGCTGTGCGATCAACATTATTGTTTTTTTTTTTCTTAGAAACTGTCAAAAAAATGATAAAAACCTATACAGAATTAAACTAATGAAACTGTTCCATTATTGAAGATATATTTATTATTATTACATAGATATATCATTAAAAAAATTCACGGTGTAAATTGTTCTTGTGAGACAATAAATTGCAAAAGCGAGCGTCCTCCTAAAGTTCTCCCTCAATTATGATAATCCGTATTGTTGGATCCGTAGGATCTAATGCCCCGGCTCTCTTTTTGTGTAAAGCCTGTGTTTAACAGAACATGAAGACACTAGAGATAAGACGAAGTGTTAATGGCCCAAAGAAGAATTAACCAATACAGTGGTAATACAAGCTATCTAATTCAGTAAAACATTAGTGATTTGTCACTTACACATACTAAGTAGCATTTATTTTAAGCGATAGTTTTTTCTTTAATCGTTTCCGTGGCACAAAGCCATTTAAAGTTATGAAAATGACTTACATTTTTTTTATAAACAATAAGTCAGTTTTAATTCACTAAGGGCCGATTTTTCAATCCTCAGATAAGCTCTTAACTTGCAGATACCCATAGAGTTGTTCGCCGAATAGGTCCTATCTGACGATTGAAAAATCGACCCTTAGCATACCAAGTAACGAGTGGATATCTCTATCGATCTTGATCATAATACCAGCTTGCCTAACTCTAGTGTTCTGATCTACTTTGGGCTGGCCATTCAGAGTGCAGCAATTGCCGCAATGGGTTGGCGATTTTTTTTACACAGCATGACATTTCCACTCTATTGGTTTATTCATCTATGT
Source organism: Pandemis corylana (assembly GCA_949127965.1). NCBI lineage: Eukaryota > Metazoa > Arthropoda > Insecta > Lepidoptera > Tortricidae > Pandemis > Pandemis corylana. The sequence goes on along the minus strand of OX421858.1, from coordinate 5,268,834 downwards.
AATGGCCCGTCATTTACAAGTTTTATTGAGTGACGTGAATACGTTTAAATGGAAATAAATCTTTCATGAATAATTGCGTCAAGATATTTATATGCGTCTATTCCTAGCGCTATTCTCACGCCGTTTTAATGTCCTGTAAATCATGTTGGCTTAGTGAGACCCGGCGACCCGGTCGGACCCAGCCTCGGTCTTCTGTAGGACAGGGGCTTGTCTACACTTCACGTCACTAATGTCTAATTTTAGAACTTCCGCACTTTACCAACCACAGCCAAATCCTATGATAACTTACCATAGCATAACGGGCACTTTTTTTAAAGCAATCAACATTTAAATAACCAAACAGTAGGGAGAAAAGTCTGTACATTAAAAATATTTGAGAAAGACTATGAGAACACACTTCAATGGACTTGTTCACGCTAATCCTGTGGATTATTGAATAGATTTTCGTGTCGTTCTCACAAATAGATGAGGCCAATATTATGTAGATACCATTTGAGAATTGTTCTAACCATTTGAGAATTGTGTAAAACTAAAATTGCAGCTCTAATTTATACTTTTATACTATCGACTAGTCGCAAATATACACAGATATAATCACTTTCTAACAGCAGGCACGTTCGAGATGCGCTTTCTCACGCACATTATGGCGTGAAATTCACTGTTTGTTATACAGAAAAGTTCTGATTAGACAAGAAATTATATCTTTTTTATACTTATGAAAACAGTTGCTTTTATATTTTAAGAAAACGTGTGATGACCCTATGCCCCACTCGCAGGATCTCAACCTAGTAATTATTGAAAGTGGAAACGCGTGTATCTAGTCTATTTTGGAGACGTTGATTTTGCGGGTTGAATAAGGAATGAAGAGAATAGCTGCGTGGGACTATGCTTTTAAAGCCAAGTGCTTAAACGAACTACGACTTTAACCGTAACTGTACGGATACTGTAACTAGATTGAAGTGTGTACGTGTGAAATGAGTTTTAATTGCCCGGTTTTCTACGAACCGAACAAGAACAAAGTACACACCATTCACAGGTATCTATAGGCTTAAGTGAACAAAGCCTCTTAGCAGTTTTTGAGACAAAATACATCGAACGCGATTGTGAGACCTCGAGCTCTTCGAGAGTTTGTAAATTAATAGTCGTAAGTATGGAAAAATTGGCAGGCCTTCTAACGGCACGGAACAGTGACATTTCAAACTCGGTGGAGGTTACACACTGACAAGATAGAACAGAGGTTGAGTAAAGGATCCATAGAAGGGCACCTCCTACTGATTTATATTGATTAATTACGAGAAGTGAAAAGCATTATTCGCATTTACATTAACATTATTAATTCCATTCTCATCAGTCTGCAGTCAAATAATTATTCCCATCAATTAAATCGTTCTATAGCGTGTAAAATATATCGCGTTCGTTTTATTGCCAAACGAGAGGAGTCGATGCCTTCATTCTGCATGACATAAATTTAAGTACAACATACGTATCTAAGTAGGAAAACAATAGAATGAATTCTGTTCCAGTGTTCAATACTTAACTAAACAAAGAAATGTCAAGTATTCATCAGTACATCTTACGGATTACACGTGCTGACCACTCTTCTGTTAATAAGTACCTACATACATAATTCGTTCAACATTCGACGACAGGATACACGCAGCGATGGCAAACTAAAATACAATATCATTCATGTCATACCAATAATTATCGAATTTGCGAAGTTCTACCGGTATTCTTGTCAATTACTTTTTAACACATCATAGCTGAATTATAATATTTTTCATAACATCAAATCAACATAAACATCTTTATTTTGTAAGCAGATCGCACAGACCTCGGTTCCGTGTATTTTTAATTCATCTAGCGCTTTCGGAAAGAACATTTCCAAGAAGAAATTGCCGCAAGGACTTTATAATTTTTTTGATCATTAGTTTTTGGATGCAGTAGAAACAGCAGCATGCAGTGTCTTTGTTACTGTTAATGGTATAACCAGAAACCTATACGTAAGCATGCCAGTATTTATATCACATATATATAAAGCATTCGTCTCGTCCCTGTTACGTGAACATTAGAAATAGATAGGAATTTTTCACCAGGTAACGGGCAACAAGACCAGCCGAGGTGAAAATGAAAATGAGGCTCAAATTGCGAAGTCAAGAGGAGAAATTAGGTATAAGGTCAGGGAGACAAATTACTACAAAAGGGTTAAAACAATATGTGCCGGCGGTGAAACTTAGCGTGATGGGTCCACAGAAGCAGGATAAGATGGTGCAGTGTGGTACATTGCAATGGCTAACCTCACCTGCGCTCGCGGCGGCGCGTCGTACAGTTGCGTGGTAGCGGTCGAGAGACGGCGCAAGCGGCGGCCGCTGCGCGCGCGCTCCTCGCCGCATGCGCGCTGCCGCTGCGACGCGAGCAGCGCGCTGTATGTCCGCCCGAGTCTAGGCGCGCTCTTCCTACCGCACCATGACGAGAGAGTCACCTGGGAAAAACAAAATGTTTAATGTCGATTGTAGATATAGAAAATCACCAGATTGTTTACGAAGCACGTTTATACGCATAGTTTTACTAGGAATACTCGCAATTTGAAGAAATCGAATTAAGTTCGTGAATTAAGTTCGGATTAAATTCACAAGGCAGGGAATAAGTCACGTAATTTCTCTCATACAAATTAGGAATATTCGTAATTACAATACAACTCCAAATAAAATAATTGAACAAAAATTATAAACTTATAATAATATATTGAAATATAAGAAATACTGCCTTCCACTGCCTGTCGCTTCGTGACCCACTGGTAATAAAACAATTCTGCATAATTATTACAGTTACCAAGACTTACGTAGGCATTAAGTACATTATACATATACTAGACTCGAGTGTAGCCAACGTTGGACTATAAATATAATACTTAATGACTTCTTTCACCTTTCTTTGAACTTAACGCGAGTTACTCAGTGTCAATGGCAACCTCCCTCACACCAAATTAAGCTATATTTGGACAGACGTGCCATTTGACGCCCCATTTGAGCGTGAATAGTTTGAAAGTTGTAAACATCTTTGAGGTTCAGAATGTTCGTAAATATCACCTCCAATCCATCATTCTGTCAACACAATCATAGATAATTGGTGCAAAAGTTCATTCACTTGTTAAACTGGTAGTCTAGTCAACGTCTAGTCTATTTAAGTGCAGTAAAGTCTTGGAAAACTAGTAAAATCGTGATTGCATCTTGGGTAACTTTGTAAATAACGCTGTCGACAGTTTTTTTTATTATATCACGTGATTTCTCGAAGTATAAAGTAGCCAATATTAATTTAGGAATAGTATAGCTTTTCTTATTTCTGATTTCGATAACCGTGAGATTTAGCTTAATATGCGGTCGAAAATGGTCGAAAGACCCCTCTACCATCTCTGATAATTAATAAATATTGACAAATACAAAAAGGAAACCCATTATAATGTTTCCTTTTAAAAATTTCATATAAAAATTGCATTAAGGAAAATAACTGCGAACAAAGCTTTCTTTCGGCGCTATCTTGTGAACGTCAAGTATCAACCTCGTTATTTTTAAATATTTGTATTGATTTTCCAGAAACCTTTAGCTGCAGTGCAAATAAAATTTTATATTCGTTCCTTTCCTAGTCTCACATAATGCATTTGTGCGTTATAATACACACCTACTAGCTTATGTCCGCGGCTTCGCTCCTATAGAAACGTATGAAATTGGCTACTTCCTTATCCTATCAAATAAACTCTTAATTAAAATTTAACGTTCTGTGTGAGGTTTTACTAAACAGAATGATAAATTACAATGTATCAAATCTTAAAATTCAACTTGAACTTTCCTTCGGTCAGCAGATTTTACGTTGCTCACAATGCAGTAAAATAGTACTACCAGCAAAAAAGCGTTTTCAAACATTGTTTTTTTTAAAGAAAAAAAATATTCAGTCTAACGCAGAAAGTGAACGCAGTGCCTAGCCCAACTGAAAAAAGTAACTTAAAAATGTACTGCCGTAATTTTCTTTACTCTTACACGATGTGACAGTAAGAGGTGAACCATGCTTAGGATCATGATTCGGGCCATTAAATCACCTAAAACGACCAAACTTTTCCCATATACTTTTCATATATTTTAGGTCCTTCCTCTTTTATCTCATCTCAGCGAGACCCATTACGAAATGCTAATTGCGGCTATGAATCGTATTAATAGGCTTATGTTCTACGTGACATTACAACTTAAGTCCTACGTAAGATAAATGTCTATTACATAAAAAGCATATTGAACTCAATACTGCCTAGGCCTTACCTATCACAAAACCTTAAACACGTTTTAAACCTCATCATAAACTTGCCTAAAGTTACAGTTTTTAATTTCAGCTGAACCATTTACATATTGCACGGCTTACGTTTTTATGGTAAAAGGTAACCCGTAAGTGATATAGACGTGATTTGTGTGTGTGTGTGTGTGTGTGTGTGTGTGTGTGTGTGTGTGTGTGTGTGTGTGTGTGTGTGTGTGTGTGTGTGTGTGTGTGTGTGTGAACAGAAAAAAAAATGATTTGGTGGTGTTTTTCATGGGAAACTATTCATATAAGTTTTTAATACTACTTATTGCTATACATACGTACAGATTGTGTAAGTAACTTTACAATACGTAGAATGTCTCATTTTATTTAATACATTTGATGTCTACTGAAAAATTTAATATTAAAATATAGTAAAACAAATTTTCAAGGGAAATACAATAAAGATTCACAGTTTCACACAAAAGGAATTTTCGCAGGTTCACACTTTCATTTCATTTCAGCGCGAAGGGCTCATAAATGTGTGACGGGTAGGTATAATTTAGGAACTACGTCAGTACGAATGTTGGGTGGCATTACCATAGAGCATTGTCCCAGATTTATGACGACCCCTGGCCCACGTGAGCATACGGCAGAAGTCATTATCTTTCTGATGTGTGTGCGGCAAAACAAGTCAGTATTCACATATACTTAATATATGACTTCACTACATATAATAAGACAGAAAAAAGAGAATTTTGTACGGTAAAGACATTCGAAAATACTATTCTGTGTGTAGATGTTAAAAATGGGAACGGAATACATTTCAATGTTCTTTGAGAACTGTTTAAGAACTGTCCATCTGTATGTTTGTTCAAGTTAAACTCTGAAACTTCTGCTCAGATCCTCAGGGTGTATTTGCAGGTAAATTGAGCCGTCGAGCAGAAAATATGCTGTCATTGAAAATTTACACACGTCACGTCACAAAGTCACGGGCACCAGATTGTAAAGTATAATATACCTGCAACATTTTTTGAAGACGCAAGTAGGCTGACGTGTATTGTTACCTACTTTTTAAGATTTAATCTTGCCTGTACTCGAAAGAAACGATTATGATAATGGTTTAAATCTATGGATATTAATCTGAAAATAAATATTATTATTATCATTTAAAAAAACAAACTCACGAAAATGTACTCTCTCGGGTGCGGGTCTACCTACATAAAGTTGAAAATGTATAATGTGTGTGTTAAAAATACATAATGGTTCAAAATATATAATGCTATTCTGTTTGAAACTATTAGCTGGGTGAACTTTTTTGTTAGGGTAATCAATAGATTTGTTTAAGTTAGGTTCGGTTTATTTTATAACAATCCAGTCAATTTGTCATTTTCTGAGAAAATCGCTTTATATATTTTGAACCATTATGTATTTTAACCAATTATGCATTTTAATATGTACCCACTCTTTCATTTACAAACATTTTATAAGTAGGTACAGCAATAAAGACAAAGAGGAAACTGCAGGATCATTTTCATAATATACTTACAATTTTTTAATAGAGTCGGTATAACTGTGAAGTTATAATTATTAAATACACGTGTTAACAGCCTGTAGGCACGTTTCATAAACCCCGCTTGTATTTTAATGTCTTTCATTATGAAACAGTGACATAAACTACCTATAAACCAAATTTATAGAAAAATGTTTTACTAAATGACAGTCGTGACGATTGTTATTGACTATTTATTGTTTTTATACTCTTTGTTTTAAACCGGATACGTGTGATACCAGTCCAAGAATTGTTTATTATTTCGTTAAAATAAAGTTGTACAAATGTAATAAATTCTATGGTTCGCCTATACCTATGTTCCAACGCGATAGAAGAATAAAGACCTCTTTCACCATTCCCTGTTCAGTTCCTGATATCGTAAGTGTCAGATATATATTCCTATTTATTATATACGTTTCTATTTATTACTACAAAACAGACAGGGATAGCATCATTAATATCTGCTGACACTAAAGATTAAAGGAACTTAACAGAGAGTGGTGGGACAGGCCTTTAGAGTAGAATATTCCGAAGGAATTTCATTAAATGCATACATAATATTATTTTTGTCGTATCATCCTATCTTATGCTTAGGAATTCTTTAATATGTGTATACGAGTAAACAGTTTCTATACGCCATAAACAGTTTCTACCAGTTTGCTGTTGTCTTTTCTCTTTTTATCACACTTTTAATAACATTTTTCTCCATATTCATGAACGCTTGTTATACTTATGGTAACTTAACATTCTTTCGTCTTTATCTGTCACTTGGGCATTATGCCTTTGTCAAGCAAAAAATACATATTTCTGTGTAACATGGGATTGATTTGAAATTTGGCGTGTATTAAAAAAACTTTAAAAGACAAAATTAAAACAAATTTGCTTTCGTGGTTTCACCTTGCTGAAGAATAAAAGTTAGGCTAACTTCCCATCCTGTAGAAGTTTCAGAAATCCCTTCCTAGTCCTTAAGGAATATGTCCGCCAAATTCAATGCCTTTAAGCTGAGCGTTTGTCAGTCAGGCAGTCAACAGTCCGTCGCGTTTTTATTTTATAGGTATAGTTAGATATATAAGTAATTGTATTTGAAACGCTACATACGTATATCGCTCGAATGCAAATAAATTCCAACCACGTGTCAGGAAGTATGTGATAATTCGTATTTGAATCATAATTGCTTTTGATAAAGCTAGTGCATTTGTTCAATGGCATGTATCGTGAGCGGAATGGAAACGCGATACTGATTAGATCACATTTACTGTTGATTCTTAATTAAATAAACGTTCATAAATCAGTCGAAAGCAGTTTTGCTTTATTTTACATACGATATTTAATTTTAAAAAATGTCATTAATAATAAGGCCTACTTTACTACATACTTTTAACCTGATATAGGGAGCATCATGGCACGCTTAGAATACATCAATAAGTTGTTAAAATTATTAATCTGGCTCAAAACTAAGTAAGTACTTACAAATTGTATTCATAGATACTTTCATAATAGTGACAAAACAAACTTAACTAGTGCTCTCCCAATGACAATTTTAATGAATCGAGATAAATGCTTTTCAAATGGTTTTATAATATAGTTATGACACTTTAATGTACTATAATGACAATTAGAATTCTTCACTGGAACGTGGGGATTGTGCAAGTGAGTTTTGTTATGTACGTCTATGCAATACATAGTATGTATACATACATACATACATACACAAATCATGTCTGTATCCCTTACGGGGTAGACAGAGCCTGAGGTAACAAGACCTAAAGGCCACGTGTAGCATGATTGACTATGCAATACATACATACATAAATCACGTCTTTCTCCCTTACGGGGTAGAATGATTACAAATAGACTATGCAATGATTGTAAATATTTATCGTGTAAATAAATAGTGAATATAGACATGTGATTTCGCTTTCAAAACGATTTCCGACAGCGCTGTCGTGTTTCCTAGTAATAAATAGAGACTGCACTATATATAACTGAAATTTATACCTACCTAATAGATAACTGAAATTTGAGGCCCATTCGCACGACCGATTTTTCAACCTGGTGTTAAAAAACGGTAAATGACACAAAATGGATATTCATTTATCTATTCACACGAAAGCGTGTGAATAAATAGATGTTTTTTTTTATTTCGTGTTATAAATAAATGCATATCCTCTGTGTCATTTACATGTTTTTTCAATAGGTACCCGTTAAAAAATGCTCGTGCGTATAAGGCCTAATAGAGGGTGGTGAAACAGGTAATAGGTAGGTACTTATCAAGTCAATTTTTTTTATTTGATAATTACTCCATACTGAGAACCAATGCGTAACTGTGCAAAAATATAAATAATTAAATAAATAAATGGACTGGGAAACTGTCACTTTTGTAAATTTTTTGTCTGTGGTCAGATAGGCAATCTTCGATGAATAGCTCTAAGGGTATCTGTCAGATAAGTGCATATCTGACAATTAAAAATTGGCCCTTACACTATAATAATAGTTCACCACAAATTAAAATTAAATCAGTAAAATAAATTTGGTAAATAGGCACTTGGAAGAACCGTAATGAACAATACTGAATTTCAATGAAATGAAGTAGAGATTTGTATGAAGAAGTCTACTGAAACGGGTTTCTAACAATTGAATATTCTGGACAAGAAAAGTATAAAAAGCACAAGTATTTTTTTTGGAAATCCCTATTGTAGTCGTAGCACATCACATCAAGCCAGCAACCAACTTGACCATTCCAAACAACATAAATATAGATGTGCCTATACTAACATTATCCCATATGTGCCTAAATCAAGCTATCTACGTATTATGTCATAATTATTTCACATACGTCCAAATTATAGGTTTAAATGATCTAATTTGTATAAGTAATATTAGTTAGATGCAATCCATTCACTGCAATTCCCCGGAAATGAGCTGGCGATTCAATTCCCATTCAGTTTAGGTTCGCTCGCTGTCAGATTCATACTAAAACTGACAGCTAAAACCTGAACTGATTCGGAATTGAATAGCATTAAGACATCATGGTAAGGCCCCTGCACGACCAAACATGAATAAAGCAACTCAGTAGAAGTGGAAGTAAACGGAAAGTGCAAACTTTCCTAAAGATCTTTGATGAATTTCGACCCGCAGCTACTTGTGGTTTTCACGCTCTACCATCCAGGGGCTAAAATCTAATTTCAAAATGTACTACGAGCCGGAAGTTACTCTCCCGGTCTTACTAAACATCTAAGAACTTTCCTTACTGATGAGAAAAACAAATACAATAAATAGGTTCCTATGTACTATTACAATAGCTTCCATTTTAGTCGAGAGCAATTTATCATGGACGTTCTCAAAATAACAACTAATTTGCAAACAGTACTTTTGAATGTTCATCCTTTAAAAATTACACAACATCTGCCTATGTGAAACAAAGATTCCACTATCGAGACAAAGTGACATACCGTAGAGTGCACCCTCATCTCTCAAGGAGTGATGTGGGTCAACATCCGGGTCCATTCTACTTAGCTTCAGTGTACTTTAAAGCGTGTAGTCTAAGTAAGTGCACTGAGAAGAACAAGGACAAATTCGTGGCAGTAAACAACAAACATTGACAACACGCAAAGAAATAAGGAATCTATCTAATCTACTTTATACGACCTGGTTGACTAAGAGAGGAATTTGAGAACTGTGACCCAATTTTTGAAAGCACATGTGTGAAAGTACCACTCGAAAGTGGTGAAAAATTATGCTGAATTTGAAATACGAGTAGCATAGAAGACAATCGCAGCTCTCATTAATCTTGTGAACTAGTCAAAACTTTGATTAGAGCTGTAGTTTTAGGGATATAAGCTGATTTATACCACTTTCGAGTGGTATTTTCACACATGTGCTTTCAAAAATCGGGTCCCTGGTCGTTTTTTAATATTTCGTGAAAACGAAGTCACGGGCTCAAACTGGTCATAAATAGCCAATGACTACTACGAGTATTAAGTGCGTCATTTGTATTTGGGCAATGACCTTATGTAACTTCGCATATTTAAACACAAATAATGGTATACTTTTTAACTAATATATTGCATTTAAACTCGAGTTTCACTTTAACTTTATTGCGCTTATTAGTTAAGTGAAATGAACAACATGAAATTGACAACCTAATTTAAGAAGTGCCTTTTTTATTAGAACAAAAAAACATCAATCGGGAAGGCAGCGAGTCGATTGACTCGACTTCATTTTTTAATGAAAGCTATAAAACAAAGTCCCTCCGCGATGTTTTATGAACCATCAAATTTATTCCAGTTTCGGATGATTTAGATTTATACTTTCCCGGGGTTGGTTAAAAGAGATTCGTATCGTAAATTAATTATAAGAAACAGCAATGTAACCCGAAATGTAAGTCTAAATGAAACATTTAAACATTGAAACACTTACAATTAGATATTTTAGGAATACCTAATAATTTCCTGAATAGTTTTTATGACAATATTGGCACTACATTAACATAATACCTAACAAACAAAACAACATCTGATATACTTGCTGATTTTTCTACGTAGGTACTCATTGTTTGTATTATAATGTTATGCATGCATGATGTTGTGCATGGTGATTTAGCCTTTTTATTTATTATTTTGTTAGTAACCTTTTTCCGCCGTTCATACTGGTTATTAATCATTCTTTTGAGCAGATTCGTTTGAATTTTAAAATTGGTGTTCGGTATCAAAAATTCAGAACTGACATTAAGGAAAAAAGTCATTCAGATCTGATTCTCCTGCTGTGAGGGAAATATTTACCCAGGCCGAACAAGATACTCCGAGTAGTGATTTTTTTCCTCAAGTTCCGGAGGCTTGTTTTTGTGGTGCGGAGTGCTCATAAAACCGCTTGATATATTCGTTGGTGCTGAGTTTTTTTAAGATACTGAGATACCACAAATCGTGGTCTTGAAGCCGGATTTTTCCATTTCGGGTATGTATGCTGTTTTGGTGTCTATTCGTTTAGGGTTGTGCGCGTTCAGGCATTATTTTTCATTGTAAGTTTTATTTCCAGCTTTTTCCACACGGAGAGTATTTTAATAAATTTACTCGTGGACTGAGGTTCCCGGGATTTGCTGCGTGCTGAGTGCGAAAACGTTCAACTCTACGAGAGTACGTGACGACCGACGAGGTTCGATTGTACGACCCGGAGTTTACGCCAGGAGCGCACAGACGACGAGCTTCGTGTTACATTCCGTGTATTCATCCCATTAATTCTCTTTTAAAAAACCGTTCCTCCCAAGGTTTCCAAAGGTTATTGTACAACTGCATATTTATTAAGTTAACTATAGCGAATTTACGCTTAGGTGTCTGACTTGCCTTTGCACTAGGTGATTTATTTTTTTTAACACGTTATTGGTATTGTGCGCACAAAACTATCACGTATGCATAGCGAAAATTATCTAGATCCTATTACCTTAATACGTGCCTCGACTTCCTTAATAGTGTGCAGTTCAGCCGGAATTCTCCCTACCTTTACTTTTCTAAATTCAAAAAGCCCTTGTAGGCCTCCTTAATTTTGGCTTCCTTATTTGAGACATAATAACCCTACTACCGCCGTACCGGAAATTGGACATACGGATTTTACCCTGTGATATTTATAATTAATTTTTTGTTAAATATGTCCGCGTTTATTTCAATATTAATACTTTAAAAATAAAGATACTGTTCTAGTGTTTGTGTAACGTTTTATTTCTAGTGTTAGATCAAGTTCGTACAAAATTCAACGTGTACAGGAGCCTTTTTTTCTTGTGCTGCAAAATGGCGCCCGAACGTAAGTAATTTTTTATTTTAATTTAATTTGTTGTGAAGCAAATATATTTTTAAAATATTTTTTGTAAGGGGAGGGTGACCGTTCCTCGGTCATCATTTTAATTCTTTTAGTTTTGCTTTCAGATTCATTCGTGCCTGCCCATCTCCAAGTGGATCGACATTTGCATAGCTGTGTGACATTGTTTCGTGAACTTCTATCTATATTTTTATTCTCTGCGTCAAATTTTTTTTTAATTATAAAATTGTGTAATTTTTTACAAATTAATTACGTCTTATTATTTTACACCTACTCAACCTATCCCGTGTTATTTTCTTTCCTAGCCTGCTACCTTAGTTAGTACCCGTAGTCTTAGGGAACTACAAGGTAAGTCTGTTAGCTTTCTTTTACATATCGTCCTTGTTGTTTCAATAATTTGGTCGTATTTTAGATATCGTTGTAATGGATAGTTTTGAGGATATATCGATCGGCGACACTCCGCTTAGGCCACCAGCAAACCCCTTCATCACACCGCGACCATTCCCGCGTCGCGTTAATTCTGCTCCGAATGTCCCCATCCAGCCAACTTCTGAACAAACAACCGCTGTCAAAAATCTTTCCACTCACGCTTCGGTCCCGGATCAACCAACAGCCTTGAATGCCAAAGCGTCTGGATGCTATCCTGCCACTGCAAAGTCCGAGTCGCTTACCAAATGGAATCTTACTTTTTCGGGGGATTCATGCGTCCGTGAGTTTTTTACACGCGTCGAGGAAGAAGGCATCGCTCGCGGAGTCAGTCCCGCTTATGTAGTTATTCGCTTTCACGAACTTCTTTCTGGGAGTGCGCTTAAATATTTTAGGGCTATCCGTTTTCCGGGTTTGACTTTCGCTAGTCTCAAATCGGCGTTCTTGCGTACCTTTGATACCGTCGACTACGACTTTAAGGTTGAGCGACAATTGCGTGCGCTGAAGCAACGTAGCGATCAGACTGTCGTTGATTTTGTCATCGAAATCCGTGATCTAAATGCTAAATTACGTTCTCCGATTGACGAGGACGATTTGTTAACGATCGTTAAGTACGGATTGCATGCGCGTTACCACCCATGTCTGGCTACGAATATCGTGAAAGATATGGATTCCCTCCTGGAAATTGCTAGAAATTTTGAAACTTTTCAGTATAAGTCTACTTGTCCCGTCGTTGTGTCACCTGTTAGCACCGAAACTTATCCCAAGTGTTTGAAGTGCGATGAATTTGGACACGATTATCGGGGATGTCCGAAACTTCCTGGTATCGTATGCTTCAACTGTAAACGCATAGGGGTATCTACTCGAAATTGCCCCCAATGTAACCCCTCTTCTTCAAAAAACTAAGCGACGAGGTTATACGGCTCGGCTCAACCGTGTCACCTCTAGTCGTAAACGATTCACCTGACAATCGTCTCTTTATCGAAATCACAGCAGCTGGTTGTAAAGTAAAAGCACTTCTTGACTCTGGTGCTCAGATGTCACTCGTCGATGTCTCCTTGCTAAATCAACTCGGTTTGAAATATAGTTCGAAAATTCAGCCTTCAGTTGTTTCCGCTGATAACAGTCCTATTAAAATTCTGGGTGGTGTGGATATTCCAATTTTTTTTAATGGTTCGTCTTCTCCGCACCCCTGCCTTGTTGGTTCTGGTTTACCAACTCAATTCATTTTAGGGATTGAGTTTTGGAATTATTTTGGTCTCACGTCGGTTTTAAGTCAGTTTTTCGCTGGCGACAAGAGCGGCAAGCTTTTTGTGCCAAAGGCTCCGACACTGGTGGACAAGTCCATTGATTCTAGTGAAGTTCGTTATATCCATCCTCGTGAAGTTCTCACACCAGAACAAGAGGTCAAACTTCAGAAAGTTATTGACGATTTTTCCGCTATTTCTTCTGATAAGATTGGTCTCGGATGTACTAAATGGCTGTCACATAAGATTGAAACGGTAGGACCTCCCGTCCGTCAAAGATATTATCCTCTGTCACCGGTTAAGTTGAAAGTTTTAAATGAGGAGATTGATAAGATGTTGGAGGTAGGTGTTATTCGGCCATCTAGGTCGCCGTGGGCGAGCCCTGTCGTAATGGTGACAAAGAAAGACGGTTCAGTTCGTTTTTGCGTTGATAGTCGTCGGTTGAACAACGTCACTATTCGTGATTCGTACCCGTTACCAAGAATTCAGGATATTTTGGATAATCTCCGCGGGGCGAAGTATTTGACTTCATTAGATTTTCGTAGTGCTTTCTGGCAGATTCCTTTGGCAGATGAAGCCAGCTGTGAGAAAACCGCTTTTATAGTACCACAGCGTGGTTTATTTGAGTTTGTCCGAATGCCTTTTGGTCTAACAAATGCGGCGTCCGAAATGCAACGTCTTACAGACATGATAGTTAATTTTGAATACACTCATGATTCGGAGGACTTCGTATTTGGCTATGTCGATGATTTGATCCTCGTCTCTCGTGATTTTGATAGTCATCTCAAGCTTATCGGCAAGGTACGGGATCGTCTTATGGATGCAGGTCTTTCAGTCAATCTAAAGAAGTGTGAATTTTGTAAATCCGAATTGAGGTATCTAGGTTACATTGTTAATGAGAAGGGATTGCAAACGGATCCAAAGAAATTGGAGGCAATCGGCGATTACCCGGCTCCGACTACAGCGAAGTCATTACGAGCTTTTCTCGGTCTGTGTTCTTACTACCGTAGATTCGTCGACAATTTCTCTACAATCATCTCGCCTTTGACAGCTCTGATTGGCAAGAAGAAAGGAAAAGATCCTATTGAATGGAATGACAGCGCGGAAGCCGCCTTTTTAAGGTTGAAGCAGGTTCTTATTGAGTCACCGGTTATGGCTTGTCCGGACTTTACGAAGCCGTTTATTTTGCAGTGTGATGCTAGCCAAGTCGGACTCGGATCGGTCTTGGTACAGGTTTTTGACGGTATCGAACACCCGATCGCATATTTTTCCCGTCTTTTCTCTAAGGCAGAACGTAATTATAGCACCACGGAGCGTGAACTTTTAGCTGTGCTGGATTCCGTAAAACACTTTCGTGGTTATTTAGATGGCGTAAAATTTAAGATCATCACAGACCATATCGCCTTAAAGTGGCTCCTAACTTTAGATAACCCAACAGGTCGATTAGCTCGTTGGTCTACTATCCTTTCTCAGTACAATTTTGAACTAGAGCATCGAAAGGGCGTTCAAAATGTTGTACCAGACGTGTTATCTAGGCCCCAAGTGTCCCTTATCGCCTTTGAACGGGGTCAGGCCCCTACTGGTGATCCTTGGTATGAGAGAGTGTATTCAGGTGTTTCGTCTACTCCACAACTTTTTCCGGCGTATTCTTTGCGCAATGGTATTTTACTCCGCAGGGTGTCGGTAGATAACCCACTTGTTGATGACCCTTGGAAGATAGTTTTGCCTGCTTCTAAAACGAGCGAAGCGATAGACGAAATCCACAATGAATTTCCTAATGTCCATCCTGGAATTATGAAAACTTATTTTAAGACACGAGATCTGTATTATTGGCCTAACATGTACAAAGATATTGCTTCACGTCTCTCATTGTGTCAGATTTGCAAATCTTTTAAGATCGCTAACACTCAGCCAAGAGGACAACAGTTATATCCGCGTGCCGTAAGTGCTCCTCTTGATTTGCTTTCAATCGATTTGGTTGGTCCTTTACCTACCGCATATTACGGGTACAAGTATATTCTCACGATGGTAGATGTCTTTTCGAAGTTCGTTTGGTTAGCACCTTTGAAGAAGTCCGATGCAAAGTCAATTACACACGCATTAGAGTCTGAGGTAATTTTGAGATATGGAACTCCACTCAACGTCCTATGTGATAACGCTACTGTGTTTAGGAGTCGTCAATTTGAAGATTTCCTTAGGTCGTATCATGTTTCGTCACCTATTTTCACTCCCTACTATAGTCCGAATGCGAACGTAGCTGAGAAATTTAATCAAACTGTGGTCACTACTTTAAGTATACTTGTGACTGATGATAACCGTACTTGGGCCAGGCAACTTCCTAAGGTTGCCTTATATTTAAACTCTTGCGTTAATTTGGCTACAAATTATACCCCTAATTTCCTTATATACGGACGTGAGGTTGATGTTCTCTGTAATCGCAGAAGAGTTCAGACTGTTAACCCTGGGTTGGATAACAGTCGGAACGATCGTGCGGAAAACCTCAGATCGTTACGGGAAGTTTACGCAAAAGTGGCCGACGCGTTGACGCAAGCCTTCGTGCGAAACGCCCGTTACTACAACCGAAATCGTATTCCTGTTTTGTTTGAAGTTGGTCAGGTTGTATGGCGTAGGAATTTCCAAAGGGGTACTCCAGATATTGAAAGGGGTGGTAAGTTTGCTCCTCGTTTCACGGCGTGTCGGGTAATTCGGCGCGTTTCATCTCAAGTTTACGAGTTAGCTGATTTAGACTCTCCACACATTGGTACTTATCACGTGAAAGACATTTTAAAATAATGCTATTCTATTGTGGTATGGAGATTTATCTGATATATAATTTTTCCCCTAAATTCCGAAAGACGCATCGTCCGTCCTATTCTTTTCTGGCTTCCAGTCATTTGATTTATAATTCCCCCCTAAATTCCGAAAGACGCATCGTCCGTCCTATTTTTTCCGGTCTCTCATTCGACGAATAATGTACTTCATTTCACTGATATATAATTTTTCCCCTAAATGCCGAAAGGTGCATCGTCCGTCCTATTCTTTTCCGGTATCCTATTCGTCCTATCCTTTTCTGACCTCCAACCATTTGATGTAGGAAGGCGGATCGTTCGTCATACCTTTTTTCTTTTCCTATACGCTATCTTGTAGGATATTCTTTTCTGGTCTCCAGTCATTCAGCAGTTAATGCACCTTATTCCTTTTTTTTCTCTTCTAAAGACGCTGGTGCATCGTTTTTGACGACACTTTGAGAAAATACGCGTGTTTATCCACTAAATATAAGTGGATTTTTTTTTAAACGTGTTATGGGTTCTCGAGCCCTGACGACGCTTTCATAAAAATACGCGTGTTTATCCGCTAAATATAAGTGGATCTTTAAACGTGTGATGTTTTCTCTAAAAGACGTATATGCATCGTTTCTTTGTTCCCAGAGGTTGTCACGATTTTTCCAGGCTGACTATACCTATCTTTCTCCTAGTTTATACACTATTTCGCTTTATCTTGTGGTGGTCGTTTTTTTGCCGACTGTACCAGAGGTTGTCACGATTTTTCCAGTCTGACTGTATCTACCTTTTCCTTTTTTCCCAGTTTCGACGTTATTTCGCCTTATCATGTGGTGGTCGTTTTTTTTCGCCGACTGTACCAGAGGTTGTCACGATTTTTTCCAGTCTGACTGTATCTACCTTTTCCTTTTTTCCCAGTTTCGACGTTATTTCGCCTTATCATGTGGTGGACGTTTTTTTCGCCGACTGTACCATAGGCATAGGTGTTAAACTGGCGCTGGGTCAGACTCGAGTTTTGTGGATTTGAC
The DNA here is from genome assembly GCA_949127965.1 of Pandemis corylana. Taxonomy (NCBI): domain Eukaryota; kingdom Metazoa; phylum Arthropoda; class Insecta; order Lepidoptera; family Tortricidae; genus Pandemis; species Pandemis corylana. The sequence continues at coordinate 5,251,712 of OX421858.1, read as the reverse complement.
AAGAGTCGGACTTGCCAGGACTCGTGTAATTATCTTCAACCTATTATATTCATTCGTTGTATTTTTTTAGATTGTTTAGGTTACGTTTTACGATGACCACGTTCTGGTATTTTGGTTCGCTTCAAGTTGTGGTAGAGCCGCCTCAAACTTCGTCGCGTCCGTATCCAGTTTTCGTGCTTCGTTAGTTAGGAACTTAAGCTAGCCTAAGTCTTTAGGTTAATTATATTATAAATGCGTGTCGTTTACAGTACTTGCGTCAGTGCGTTCAATTTTGTGAAGTTGACTGTATATATGAGGTCTCGTAGTTTCACCAATAGGGGGCGTTTTAAATTCTGTTCTGAAATTTTATCTCAGACAGAGGGTGTTGGTTCAGACTTTGTCACATAGATGGCGTCGTGAAGTTTGTTCTTAATATTATTTATAGGTGGCGTTGGCTAGTTGAAGTCTTCATGTGACAGTTTTTTTGTCAGTTTGAGCTTCACTTTGTTTCAATGGCCAGTAGTTAGTGCTTCGGTGTATTGATAGATGGCGCAACTTTTAATTAGTCATTATGCGTAAGGTTCATTTTGGTTCGTACGGTATTGGGTTAAGTCTTTCAGTTAGATATGCGGTTGTTTTGTTTTATGGTGCGATTGTGTGTGGGGATGTGAGTTAGCTTTTCTAACGTTCAATAATGGTTATAGCTATTATTGTCCAGTAGTTTCAGCGGCTTGTTTGAGTTGTTTTATTTGTTTTTAGGTTTCCGCATTCTTCCAATCCAAGTTTCTAGAAACATTTTGATTTCAAGTGGGTATCGGTACATATTAGGGTATCGTGATTTTTTGTTTTAACTCAGTGGTAATTTACATTGCGATTTCTTTATAGATGTTGCGGTGATATCCTTTTCGGCTTACGCTTTGGAGTTTCGTCAAGCTTGTAGTAGGGCTGTTTAGGTTTTGGATATTCAGGGTTGACAAAACATTATTGATTAGGGTTGTCAAATTTTTACAACTTCATGGTATTTGAATGTCAGTGTTCTCTCTTGATTTAGATTTTAAATTTCTTTTGGTAGGGGGATGTCTGCAGCATTATTTTTGCTGCATGGTGATTTAGCCTTTTTATTTATTATTTTGTTAGTAACCTTTTTCCGCCGTTCATACTGGTTATTAATCATTCTTTTGAGCAGATTCGTTTGAATTTTAAAATTGGTGTTCGGTATCAAAAATTCAGAACTGACATTAAGGAAAAAAGTCATTCAGATCTGATTCTCCTGCTGTGAGGGAAATATTTACCCAGGCCGAACAAGATACTCCGAGTAGTGATTTTTTTCCTCAAGTTCCGGAGGCTTGTTTTTGTGGTGCGGAGTGCTCATAAAACCGCTTGATATATTCGTTGGTGCTGAGTTTTTTTAAGATACTGAGATACCACAAATCGTGGTCTTGAAGCCGGATTTTTCCATTTCGGGTATGTATGCTGTTTTGGTGTCTATTCGTTTAGGGTTGTGCGCGTTCAGGCATTATTTTTCATTGTAAGTTTTATTTCCAGCTTTTTCCACACGGAGAGTATTTTAATAAATTTACTCGTGGACTGAGGTTCCCGGGATTTGCTGCGTGCTGAGTGCGAAAACGTTCAACTCTACGAGAGTACGTGACGACCGACGAGGTTCGATTGTACGACCCGGAGTTTACGCCAGGAGCGCACAGACGACGAGCTTCGTGTTACATTCCGTGTATTCATCCCATTAATTCTCTTTTAAAAAACCGTTCCTCCCAAGGTTTCCAAAGGTTATTGTACAACTGCATATTTATTAAGTTAACTATAGCGAATTTACGCTTAGGTGTCTGACTTGCCTTTGCACTAGGTGATTTATTTTTTTTAACACGTTATTGGTATTGTGCGCACAAAACTATCACGTATGCATAGCGAAAATTATCTAGATCCTATTACCTTAATACGTGCCTCGACTTCCTTAATAGTGTGCAGTTCAGCCGGAATTCTCCCTACCTTTACTTTTCTAAATTCAAAAAGCCCTTGTAGGCCTCCTTAATTTTGGCTTCCTTATTTGAGACATAATAACCCTACTATCGCCGTACCGGAAATTGGACATACGGATTTTACCCTGTGATATTTATAATTAATTTTTTGTTAAATATGTCCGCGTTTATTTCAATATTAATACTTTAAAAATAAAGATACTGTTCTAGTGTTTGTGTAACGTTTTATTTCTAGTGTTAGATCAAGTTCGTACAAAATTCAACGTGTACAGGAGCCTTTTTTTCTTGTGCTGCACTATGTATAATAAGATATACTTTGGAGATGATAATGGTGGAGATATTATGTTTTACTAGCTTCTGCCCGCGACTTTGTCTGTGTAGAATTATACATAAAACCCTGCTCTTAAATTACTCTCTCTATTAAAAAAGCACATCAAAATCCGTTGCGTAGTTCTAAAGATCTAAGCATAGGTACATAGGGACAGACAGACAGCGGAAAGCGACTTTGTTTTATACTATGTTGTAATGGTAAGTTTAATTATAATTATGATTCCATACAGTGATGCATTTTGGAAATAATTAGGTACAATAATAGTCGTTCAATAATTAACGACCAGGTGAACTTGGTTTTGTGACCTTTATTGCGTGTCCATTTTGATGAATAGAAAAATTATTTTTGTTATATAACCCTTTTTGTTTTTGCTGTAGTCGGAATTTTTTTGAAGGTAGTTGTTTGTGTACAATAGAAATTATAAATAAAAGGGTAGTTTGGGAAAATATATGAATGTGTTTCAATTATGTTTATTCATATGTTTTCAAATTCGTACGACGTTGGTTTGCACGTGTAATCGTTGTGCTCACTAAACTTTGATAATGATCCCGTAGAGGGATCAAAACGCGTCAGTGTTTGTGTGGTTGTAAGAGGTAATTAAGTTTGTGGGATTTAAATGTGATGTATGTGGCAGTAGTGGAGGGAGACGGAGAGATTGCATGAAAAACATATGTATACATTTTGCACAGACTTGGTTATCTTGCACGTGAGTAGCGGAGTTGAAAGGTAAATATTTTTCTGTTTTTGGACTTCCGCAAAGTAACACCTGATTCAATGAAATCTAAACTCGTTCTTAACCAGTTCCTAATTAAGTGGGTGGGTAAATATTTCATCCAATCAAAGGTCAGCTAGAGGAGAAAAAAGATAAGGATACAACTAAGTTCACCTCTGCACTTGTATCTTAATCCTATGTCAATTGTATTTTTTATTTTTAATGGATACTAAAAACAATATTTGTGACTTCGGCTAGCATTGAAGCCTACCAAAATACCCAGTCCATGAATTAAAAGCGTCAAACATAGTCATCGCATCGTATATTAGTAAAATCATCATCAAAATACAACCTTGTTTTCGAACGACATGGTAATGACAGTTAAAATTCAGCCATCATGAAACGTAGCGATTCTTTCCAATGTTAAAAGAGGCGGGTCAAAGTGCAATGCGAACAAAGAAATTAGGTGAATGACATGGGCGCCTGATATTTCAAGAGCTGGTAAACATTTTAGAATAGGTTTTTAAATAACCAAGTAACGAGTGTAAACTCGTATTTAAGTTAACAGCCAGGTCAATTCAGTGGGACGTACTTTCCAGGGGATCCAGAGTGTTAGGTTTAGCTAAAGGGTCGATTAAGTAACCCTATATAATTACAGACCGGTCTGGTTTTATCGGCCAAGACATTATGAAAGTATATTATTAGCCTAGTGGTACGACCTACTGTGACCTCTCAAGCAGAGGGTCGTGGGTCCGAATCCGGGCTCGCACCTCCGAATTTTTCAATCTTTTCGGTGAAGGAAACCATCGTGAGGAAACCTGCATACACCAGCAAAGCAATTCAATGCGTGTGAAGTTCCCAATCCGCACTGGGCCCGCGTGGGAACTATAGCCCAAACCCTCTCATTCTGAGAGAAGGCCTGCGCCAAATAGTGGGACGTATGTAGGCTGGAGGTGATGATGATGATAATTATGAAAGAAGTAGGTATTGTACAAGTTTTCACGCTTCTTCACGTACCTACTCTAAAATATCCGCCAGTTCTCAGACCATAATTGATGGAATTGTCGGTGAAAGAAAATTCGGCGCTTCGATGTTTCTATTGGTTTGGTGGTAAACAGATTAATGGGGGTTCGATCGTGTATTTATCTCCGAGCCTGATTGTTTGTAGGTACTAAGCAGGTACTACCAGGACCTTCGGCACCCAAATTGCACTAAACCATATGGAAACGACTCGAGCCCTGGTCTCTGTGCAAAAAATCTAACAACGTATATAAATAAAATTATAAGTATTACTTGCGTAACGTATATTTATTGTAGATTGCGATCACATAGCTATGTGCGTACACGAAGAAGTAAGAAAACACTGCCTCTATAGTATCCGCAAAACCCAGTGGCAAGTCAGGCAATAAACGTCAGTTCCATTCCTTTTGATGCCTAACGCTAACTGCAATATTGTTGCACGGTCCGCTCCGTAAGGCAGGGCAGGCGCGAATAAGATAAAGTCCTCATCGGTTTCGACGACAGCGACCCCGACTACCAAAAAAGTAAAAATTACTCATATATATAACAATTACCTATTTTATCGAATCAGGCGTTACTTTGCGGAGTTCCATTTTAATTAACAAAAAATATTTACCTTGCTATTCCGCTACTCTTTTACCTATTTACATTCTATCATGAGCCCTAATGTGACTCGCTAGACCGAACTTGGTTTTAAATGTCCTATCACAGGAGATGCAATACATAGAGCTGGCCATGTGAATTGCAGGTGTGGTTGTAGGAAGGCTTAGGTCTTTCTTTTTGAATTTGGCGTTTTAGGTCAACCGGTTTTCCTCAAAAATATCTACAGATTTATGTAGTGTGGAGCGCCACAGCGACCTATGTGAAGCGCTCTCCTCCCATGTTAAAGGAGCAATAGCACAGGCGTTCAGATGTCTTTTGAGCACGTCTTTATAGCACAGATGTTGACCACCGTGCTTCCGTTTACTTTCTGCCATCTCAGAATAGAAGACAGTTCCATGCGGAGGACGTGCCCACACCACCTGAGCTGGCGATGCATGAGAAGAGCCTCCATGCCATGCATTCTGGAGCGACACAAAGCCTCAGAATTAGAGATAGGGTCCTGCCACTTGATCCCCAGGATAGATCTTAGACAGCGAAAGAGATAGCATGATTCCGATGATTTATGGCCTGACTCGCCACTTGGTTTTTGCGGATACTATAGCATTACGCGAGCCTCATTATTTTTGGGTTTCACATTCAATTTATACAATGTTTATGGAATTCCTTCTTTCATGACTAAGTAGTTTAAAGCAAAAACAGCATGCACAATCGTATGTACGCATAAAAGCGGGTATGACCGTTCTTCATTTTTTCTACCTCTAATATGAACGAACAAACCGTTCACAGACGTTTACGGCACGAGTATACTAATTTTGGGACTGCTAGCGCGTTTCCGGCCTTGAAAAAGTTTGGTTGCAGCAAATGGGAAAAACTTGAGCAATCAGTCAATTCCAAATTTTTCAGGTACGAAACAAGAAACACCGCTTAAACCACAAAGTGAAGGATCACCATCTATCAAGGTGAGGTCATGAAAAATACTTTTTCACCTCACTTGCTCGAAAAGGCTGTCTTTCTCCTTCAAAATCTGCGTGGAAAATTGCTTTTTCCCCGCTTGCGTGGAAAAGGTTTTTGAAATTCGAACGGGACGATGACCACCATTGCCCACCTACTCATATACTCAGAAATTAGAACTTTGAACTTCGTATGTTGTTGTCTCGCTTATACGAATAGTACTTAATTAGGTGAATGAGAAGGACGGAATAATGCGAACTTCAAATGTCGAACTTGTTATCAGACCCCTAACTTTTTCATCCGATAAAAAAAAAGACATAATGTCACGTTCAGAAACGCGATCCGGTATCCATTATTAATTTATTTTAAAATCCGTTACTTCGTAAGTTATTTTCCAGATTTGCTAACTTTCGTTGCTAAAAGAAAAAACGATATTAAATTTTATTAATTAATTTAATTTGTGGTCAACCACAAAAATAGCAACCAAGCAAGAAAAAACAGATATTATGATGCAAATTCAGAACGCGCCCCATTTTTTTTTAATTCAGTCTAGTTAGTGCGATTTTTTAACTTTATTTTTAAAAATATATCTATGATTAGAAAAAAATAATAAAAGTTTTTAGAGATTTCTCGTCGGGAAACCAAAAAGTTGACCAAAATTGTTGTTTGGTTTATGATAAAACAGTATAATATACAAGAAATTAATATGATAGAACAATCAGAAAAAATAGTTTTACTTATTAGATTATTAGACTAGGCTGTATGGGCTTAGATCCTTTTACCTTTCTTATTTGGAAGAAAAAGAATAAAAAAACTGATTTAGGTACTATTACTGTTTTTCTTTCATCCACCATTTTTCTCGCTGTAGTGAGGTGAAAAATTGTGTGTTTCGCTCGGCAGCAAAGTTGTTTAGTATCTCGTGCCTTGAAACCCTCGCGACGCTCAGGATTCTTCTTTTGAACCACTCGCTTCGCTCGTGGTTCAATCATAGAATCCTTCGCTTGCTCGGGTTTCAATTCAGGCACTCGCGCCAAACAAACACTTTGCAGCCTTGCATAACAAATAACTATTGGTAGACAAGCGCATCCTTAGTCGGCGCCACTGTGGTAGCTAAAACTTTGTTTCTTGATCCGTATTACTAACATCCCACCGATGAATATTTATAGACGGATGTGTCTAACGGCCGAAAGGACATTTAAGCCGAAAGGGGAAATGTTTTCAAGGAAAAATATTTTTTTCACAAGCACCCGGATAATGCTTTCCGGCGCCAGCCACAATACGCTCAATGGTTGATGGCACCGGATTATATGGTTCAGATGGAACCTTTGGAACTAAATATTAAACAAAATTGTGCAGTCTGTTGGTTTAGCTAGCGGCATCAATATTACGCGACCCATACAACTTAAGGATCTTCAAAAAACGAGCTTAATATTTTCTTACGCAACCGTAACCCTCCTGTGTTATGGGGTGTCCATAGATGGTGGTGATTGATTACCAAATTACCCCTCATCATGTAAAAGTACACTCCATAGCTTTCATAAATATCTAAACAGGTATGTATGTACCTTATGTTACTTGCGTGTGTAGATGTTTTAGATGTAATATGTAATGATGTAATGGCTGCCTATGTATTTAGATATTAGAGAACTCGACGTATTTGGTAATATTAATTGTTATAATCTATAAATTATATGTCTTATGTATAGCAATTGTGAACGTTGTTAAGGAATAAATGACTATGACGACGTTTTACGATTTTACGATAAGTCAACCAAGAAAGCCTATTAACATTTTGAAGGGTCCTTGTCATATTATGTAGACTTGTAAGTGATTTGAAGTGGAAATTGACTGTAGTTACTTGCATTATATCTAATTTACATAGTCACGCCCAATTTTAAATCAATCTAACCACGTGAAATGGTTCAAATATTTTATTGCACACACATCCACCCACCCACAAACACCGGGACGAGCAAAACATAATAAAAACTAGTAAAAATAGACTTTGATGATCTGTGAATTCACTTAGTGGAACTTTGCTATTGGAACGAAACAAATGCTTTCAACGCTCTTGCGTTTAAGTGACAAATACTATAAGATCAGTATGCTTAATGTAAGTTTTCGGTCACAAGATAAGTCTCGGACGCGTACGCGTTAAAACGTTATACTAACAGTTTGTTGCCGTTTCGATCCGCAAGTGGCGCTGCTAATTATTCCATATTAAAAGAGAACTGTTACGTGTTTTTTTTTTTTGCTAACCGACATTGAACCTCAGGTTTAATTAATTAATTTTATATGTAGAAAAGTCTAGAGTACCAATACACCACGAAACTCAGAAACCACAAAAATAAATAATATTTAAATCATTTAAAAATGCTAGATAGCCTATCATCCGTCATGAAAGTCTATGCTTCGATCTATGTATTCAGCCTTTTCTTTCCCGCTTGGCACTCTGGGAATGTAACAAATAACGGTTGAATAAATTGTAGACTTTGGTTTATCTACCTACTTCATTCATCAGTCATAGTCTTTGGGGCCCCATTATCCTAAAGTGCCCAGGGCGTCCATTAAGTAAAAGACGGTCCTAAGTCTATAATCAGAGTTTTTACACGAATAACCAATAATCATGCCAGGGATATATTTGATCCACAATTTAGACGTGGAAGTAAACCACCAAAAGCCGTTTTCTCTTGAGTAGAGTCGTTTAATCTAGAGTATAGCTATATCTTATAATAATTAAGCTTCTGTAGCAGAAAGCATAATATGAACGAATGCAATATCCAGAAAATAAATATTGTTTTGGGAAAGGGTGGTATAATACTATTTCTGAACATTCTCTCTCTCTCTCTCTCTCTCTCTTCTCTCCTTTAGAGTTGCAGATGGTAACACGTAAAACTGGCTATTTGTTCTAAATCTAATTAAATTTTCGATGGGTCAAATCAGTCAAAGTGCAAATGGCAAATGGCAAACATGAAGTATAGATGCCTATGTTTTTACATAAAGTATATAGAAGCATAGATACCCTCTAATATCTCGATTTTGACGCTAAATCTAGTTTCAAGCTTCACAATTCCGTACTTTTTGACACTGCTAAATCGAGAGAGCAAGACGGACTAAAATCAAAATTTATTCCCGTTTTGTCGAATCCACCTAAAATCACCTAAATAAATAAATAAAAAATAAGTAAACCTAACTACAAAACGTTTTTTGTATTCACATAAAACCCTTCATTAGCATAACTAATTACCAGCATGACATTTAAAGACCGCGTTTATTATGCAAATCCACTAATTTATTAACAATTCAGTTAAAATGTAAGAATTAACAGTGCAACGAAAAAAAAAAAGTAAAACCGGATAGTTGGCCAATAAATAAATTTAATGTTTGCCTGATTTTCGGTCGCGCGGTCCTTTACACGAAACAGGTTATTTTGCTATTTGTTTTATACCATACCTAGTATGTTCCGTGTTTAACTATTAAGATATTATTATGAAATCTCGAAAGGCATGTAGCAAGTTTAGTGTGTTGTTTTAATGGTCACTGAAAAATAGAATATGAGTAACTGAATTCATAAATAACTTCAAATTCCAAGCTTCGGACAAACATTGTTTCCCTTTGATACTTACTACGTCCAATAAGGCGCGTTTGTTTTTACGCCTTGCTCATTAAATTACAGAGATGAAACAGTCCAAAGAAAACCAAATAATCTCCGTCGTAAAGAGCTCATCGGTTTCCGCTACAAATTTTCCTTGATTATTGAATCTGTGTAGGAAGAATGAAAATAGAGAAAATACTATAAATAAATACTTGCTTCAAAATAAACACGTTTTCTGTACTGAATATGTAACGTATTTTAATAATAAAATAAATATGGTGATCAGATTTCGCTTACCTTGAAGGCGTTTCTAAATTTATTCGACATTATGTTGTAGAGGAATGGGTTGATGGCCGTCGACAGAAAATACAGCACACCGGACAGGAAAGTCAGCACTATGTACACCTGGGGAAAAGAAGAAAATTAGAGTCATATTTATTTTTTCTTTCTTGAACTTTTTCTTGGGTTATAGGTTCATCATCATAACAAAAGCCTCCTCCTTAGCACACCATAATGAACGACAACTCGCCACCTTCATCCACCGGTTTCCCGCAACTTTCAAATAAAAATAGGGAAATAGGTTGACAAAGATTAAATTGTATGTACGAATCCTTAAATGACAACCTTTTCTTAAATCAAGTATTTCGATAAAATTCTTAAGTGAAATTACTTATTATTGGCACAGGTGATCATCATATCAGAGTCATTCCTGTCCCCTCGCTACAACTTGATTAGGTGGATTAAGCCTTGTAAATCGGCTAACCTTCGCACTCCGTTCCTTATCCCTACTGCAGATTGTCTCTAATAATACAAAGGAAATAAATCTTAGGAAAGATTGAAAATGTTCCAAGAAGCGGTTGGGAACTTTCGGTAGACATTAAATCACAGGTTAGGGGTTAGTTTAATCGGTGGGTTCCGCCCTGCCGTGACAGGACAGGAACCCTCGCACGGGAACGCCGGCAAATTATATGCCACTGGGACGTATTAATCCCAACTTACATAAAGGGTAAATTGGATTCCAATTAATTTTAAATTTTACACAATTTCGCGCCTCGTAACTTTCTTGGGCCATATTATTTTGTGGGTGTTAGTGAAAAGTAAAAGTGTAGGTATTTTCATGAATGTATGCGTTGCTTCAAAGCTTTGCTGGTGCCTTTTTCGTTATTTACTGTAAAACTTTATGATTAAATGGGAAAAAGTGAATAAATTATGTTTATCTCCGAAGGATAGGGACTAGGGAGTGAAATAAATAAGCCTTGACCCACTATTTAGGTTTCGCCTAAACTACACAATTGAACGGAATAAATCCATAAAGAATTTTATTGTATCCTTTTTGTGACTGTGACAACTATAAATTATAGTCTAACGACGGGGGATGACAAGACAAACTTAAGCGCTTTTAGTTACAATCAAAGTCGCCCTGGCCCGGCACACCAGCCTTTATCGGCGCAATGAAACGGCTGTCCCTTTCTGATCAGTAAGCTTGCGTGAAAAGGATGGACGATTTATGACCACTATAAAGCCTAGTGCTTAAAATGGGGCAGCTATTAGGTACGATCTAAAAAAATGCAGGTTAGGTTATAGAGTTTCGTAGACTAATATAGTCATTGTATGTTAAATAGAAAAATATGTAATCCATATTTTTTATTCAAATAAATAAATGAATATCATGGGACAATTTAAATCAATAAAATTGACCTAGTTCCAAAGGAATAAAACTTGTACTATGGGTACTGGGAAACGGATAAACATGCATATATGTAGAATAATATGGATATAACATCCATAACTCGGGTGATGATAATAATGATTCATCCGTCATACAAAACAAGTGTCTGCCCCTCTACCGTGATTCGAACGCGGGACCTCTAGCTTCATAGTCAATCACTACCGTATAGGCTATCCATTCGTTCCTATTATATGTAGGTAGTATAGCAAGGTTTGAATAAATATTCCTACGTTCACAGACGCTATTGACAATCACGTAGCATTCCCCGATAAACCGAATTGCATTTTAAGAGGTTACGAGCCAGCTTGTACGTACCTATTCTACGCCTGAGCTCGGCCTATACTGAGACAGATTTAGTCTCAACTCTTGTTAAGAGCATTTTTATGATAATACGGGTCGCGGCCAACAACCCCCCAAATAGCCGACCGCCGTTTTTGTCAACAAAAATTGGATATATCACGAGAACGTATTGGGTATTTGTTTCGGCGATTGGCTCGCCGTATGCGTGGATTACTTCTAAATTGAAATTCACGGGCTCACGTGAAATACAAAGCTTTTATCAGAATATTTGTGGGGACACATACCAAAAGTAACTAAGTCCATGACGCGTAAATATTTAACAGACGAATATGAACTGTTTTTGTTAAGCTCGTTTTGGGTTCCGTTGTCGACAAGGAACCCTTATGGTTTCGCCATGTCCAGTCTTGCTACCAGTATCTGTCTGTAGATCTTAGAAGTAGAAATCTGTTATTTGGAATTGGAATACGTATATATCGACATAGCGGAAAAATAAAGTACCTATCATAAATAAGGAGCAAAAAGTTGGACCACTGTTAGTGGCAATTAACCATACAAAACGCCACAACGGTATCACAACGGACTACTTTCGTTCTAATTTTAATTGATATTTAAGGTGGACAACTTTTTGGTCTTTACCAAATATAACTTCTGAAAAAGTAAGCAAGAATTTTTTGATTTACTTACAAAGACTATTCTTGAGAGAGTTTATAATAAGTTTTAATAGTCGTCGATTGAGGATCTAGATCTTGGTGACGATTTTCTTGAGAAAATAGTGACTGAAATAAGTTTGTAATTTAATAAATGACTATAATATTCTATCTATAGCATATACCTAGCCATTTTATATATGACACAAAAATATTTTATTTCAAATACTTTCCTTTTGTTTAGATTACTTACGTGAAATATTTTTTAAGTAAAATAAGTCCCAGAGAGAAGGTAATGTTTCCCTTTTATTATCTTAAGTATCAATTTTACCTTAGCACAAGAAAAAATATTGTAGATACTACGAGTACATATCTTTCGATGTTATTGAGGACGTACCTATATTTTCATGTAAATGAGTATGTAAAGCTATTTTGGAGTGTAAAGTAATGTATGCAGACTTCATTTAAAAAAATCAAGTGAAAGGTCTTATGAAGGACATTATGCATTACGAATAATTCTAGAGGCACATTGAAGTAATGAACCTTTTTTACGCCACAGCGCCCTTAAAAAGATAAAGTTTTGCCACGACCCTCCTTACCGTCTGTCATCGTAACTTGACGCGTTTAGCTTTATGGTTTTTAATTTAATTTGTGAAGGGAGAACAAGCCCCTCTGAAAAGGCTACTTAACCAGGACGTCCCAACCCGTTGATAACCACTGCTCAACTAAATTGAATTACATATTCGAAAAGGTATATGAAGGACATGAACTCAATGTGGGGATTATGAGAAATATCCAGCATGTTTTTTGCAAAAAAGATTTCCTGCCTATTTTTCATAATTTTTAATCTCATTTAATGCTCTGTTATTTATGACAAGCTTTAGGATTAACATCGGTACTGTGGTTTAATCAAAACTTACAGAATGCGTCGAAGGACTAAAATCTAGCCTACCCTAATTTTGTTTTCTTTACAAACTTGGCCTAATTGATAAACAGCTATTAGATTAGTTCATACTCGTAGCAGGTTAAACACAAACAACCAGACACTACGGTGAAACAAATTAATTCAACCTTTGTTATTGTTTTGTATTCTACGAATTTCGTGCCTTGAATTATTACATCACCAATGAATAATGACTTTCTGCATGTTTGATTGACTTATTTAAATTCCGCTTGAACGTTTCAAATATTACGAAATATTAAATGTTAGGTTTAAGCTTTTGTTTTCAGTCTTCAATAAAAACAAAGATCTATCTTACAAAATTTGTTTTCCTACACGCATTCTATTTCAGTACGTGTTTAGGCACAAGAGTCCCAGGTGCGGACAACCCATTCGTAGTCAGCCGGTGTATCTACATTATCTTCTTTGGTTTCACACAAAATTTCTTTTTAACTTTTCTGTCTTTGTCGCAACCAGACACAGATATACGGTAATATATTTACATTATTGTCTTACACACGAGCTAAAGAAAAGAGCCATATACATGTTAAAGCTAGAAAGTTCTCACCAGTTTTCACTTCAATCTTTCGTAATATAGAAAATAATAAGACCTACTAGCATATAAATTAGGAGATATTCTTTGCCATGGTCAGATGCAATTATTGTGATGAAAACAATAAAAAGCTAACACTGAAAGCTTAATATTCCATGGGCAGATACAGAACGTGCCTCAATAAAAATATTCATGCGTTTTTTCGCATCCGACTTGTTGTGCAATAAAATGGAATTTAGGTGTCGTGTGTGTTCTGCGGATTCTATTGTTTTTTGGAGTATAGCATCTTCTTTCTATGGCATTCTACTTTCATGGTTTTCATTGAAATATCGACGACCGGATAGCCTAGTAGTAGAACCTGACTATGAAGCTTCTGGGCCCCGATCCGATCTCCGATCGGGGCAGGTAATATTTATGAAAAGTGCGATTGTGTGTCTGAGAGGAGGCCTACGCCCAGCATGGGGACATATAATATATAGGCTGGATTATACAATATACTAACTCGGTTGGTACCCATGGTTTCCATTTTATTATTAACATAATCAACATACACATACATACATACATATATCACGTCTTCATCCCTCACGGAGTAGACAGAGCCCAAGGTAACAAAACCTTAAGGCCACGTTTAGCATGATTAAGGGCGTGTAGCTGGAAAGGAAATCAAAATAGTGATGGGCTGCTAGCCGCATCGCCTATAACATAATTTCTAAGACTCGCCCATTCCCTCGATGGGTTTTTACCATCTGCGCGGGAAGAGAAGCAACTGGTAAATTCTGTATTTTTTCTTTAGGTGCTCCCAGACCAGCATGTAAGATATAATCAAATCAAAGCATAAACATATTAACACCTCTGCCAATCATAATGTTAGTATTTACTGTCGTTTAATTTTGCGATTTTGTGTTTCACGCCGCAATAAATCAAAACCAAACTTACTTTTGACGAGTAAATACATTTTCATGAAAAGCAGTAAACAAGATGACTGCCGTGTATTAAAGTTGTACGTGGAAGCAGGCGTGGGTGTCAATGAATAAGAGTTGCCATTATTACCACTATTTGCTATTCCGGAAGCGTAAATAATGTTGGGAATAAACCTCAATTTATCATTGACTGCTATAAATTTTCATAAACAATTCGCTATTTGCTAACATTTTGCCGCCACATCTTACACGTTTTACTGTAGTAACATCCAAGAAAAAGAAAGATAATAAATTACGTACCAAGATTGAATTGAACTCCCTAATCAAATGCTCCTAATCATCCATTCAGAGGTTGACTTAAACATACATATAAACATAAAGCACGTCTTCATCCCTTACGGGGTAGACAGAGCCTAGATTAACAAGACCCAAAAGCCACGCTTAGCATGATTGTAGACGCATAGGTGGAAGTGGAAAGGAGAATCAAAATAGTGCTGGGTTGCTAGCCGCATTGCCTATAATATGATTCCTAAGATTTTCGCCCATTCTCTCGATGGGCTTTTACCATCTGCACGGCAAGAGAAGCAGCTGTTACATTCTATGTTTTTCTTTGCTCCTAGACCAGCATGGAAGTGGACTTGAAGATATTCCTTAAAGGGATAAGTTCATCTTAGTACACGTATCTTGTCAATTACGTTAGTTTGTTTACTGTTGTATAAAAAAATAAATGTATACATATATATTATGCGCATTACATACTCAAATAAACTGTCATATAGATTCACTTCTAAATTCACCCACTTCCATGACATAAATAAAAGTGTATTAGGTATAAGCTCATGCAATTCGCGATGGCGAGTGAGCTTTATTTGTGGTGAACACATATCTACATACGTGTCAAAGTATGTGTGAGAGCGAAAGCGGGTAAACTTAAAAAAAACAGAGAAATGTAGCTCGAAAATCGCTCCGTAACACACGCACACTTCAATACGTATGCAGATATGTGTTTACCACATATAAAGCTCACTCGTCAAAATTAATTGCAAGAGCTTACCATTAAATACATGCTTATTAAACATTAAATAAAAAAATTGAAACTTATTAATCAAAAAGTAAAAAATAATAATACGTAGATATAAAAATAATACAATTTCATGCCAAAAATGCCTTACACCACTTTGGAAAAGAGCTTACACACACACACACAAGTATACTCTTTCTTTTCCATATCATGACTTTTCAAATAGTGTAGGTAAACCATACCATAACCGATACGTCATACAACCAATCGTACAAACATCAATATTATTATACCTTGTCACAAGTGAAAAGAACTAGCCTGATTTTTTTTCACAGAAGCGCTATTGGCAGAGTGCAAAGCGGGTGGAGGGGGTAGCCTAAACGATCACAGCGCTCGCTACGGCTAAAATTGTCATTTTTGTCGCTGACTTGAGCTGTCAAATCCATATTGCAGTAAACATTTTCTAATCGTTTTTGAGATAAAAATATGGTCCTGGTAAGATGTGTTGTTGTGAATTGTAATAACACCAAGAAGAATAGCGACTGTAAATTTTACCAATTTCCAAGACCATGGTGGAAACGAGACCAAAGAAATAAGTGGATATTTGCCGTAAGAAAAAAAAAGTAAGTTACCTAACCTCTAAAATTTCACTGAAAACAACAATTTTAATATTATTGGCAATAATGTTACTGAATACCATTGTCCAAAATTGTGTAATATAGTAAAATAACACAAGATTTCATTAATATTTTTCACAATATTTACTTACTTCTTGTTTGACAGCGGTGACAATATTGTCCATAATGGCCGCCTATCACGTGGCGCTGTCGTCGCGCACGGTCCCAATAACGAGCCAAGATGTCGGTGACAGTCGAAAATTGATCCGAAAAACGATTATGTTGAGATGATAACGACCCAAAATCGTCTCGCTTATAAGGAGCGGTTGATGAGAGTGAAACAAGTTTATTGGCAGGGTCACTTCGAGATAGGTACAAAAAATATCAGATAAGTGGTTTTATGTTAGTAGACGAGAGGCTCGAAGAAAGTTGTTAATTGGGTAATTTTCACCGGAATACAGCGTAAGGCTGGATGGAGTGCGAGAGGTGGGAAGGATCTGAGATTTTAATTATAAATTTACAGAATATTGATAACTACGACTGTTTTATATAATAATGAGTAAATACTAGTATTACAATCTTGTTGCAATTATCGATCCAATCAAACACACAAAATACCAGTTGAGTCTAGTATATAATTTAATCAGTGTGATCGGCTAGGATACCTGCTATAAATTAATGGTGATAACCACATGTGCAGCTTAGGGAACATACCCAAACTACGTGACCCTTTTTTTCGCGTTTTTTGACCCCCTCCCCCCCCCTCGGTGACCAAGCGTAGTATATGCCCAGACCCCCTCCCCCCCCCCCCCCTAGTTTTCACGTAGTATATTTTATCAATATTTTTTGCGTAAAGTTACAAAATAATGGCTTTTGTTTGTATTTTCTTATACGGCCCCTAAAAGTGCGTACTTTGAGAATGCCTACCTATGGGGTAATAAAAACGTGGCGTTCTTAAAAAAAAATTATTGACTACGTGACAAGAAACCAAACCCCCCCCCCCCTCCCCCCGGTGACCATGAGTGGTACTTTGAAGACCCCCCTCCCCCCCCCCTAAATCGGTCACGTAGTTTGGGTATGTTCCCTTAGTTTTAAGAGCTGGAACACACACACACACAACGTTACGTCGCTTTTTTAATCTAAACCGTACCCCAAAAGTTCCAAATCAAAGCGTCCCGCGATCAAACGCCTACCGTGAACTAGCTCTTAAAACAGATTTTGATAGCGAGGTGTGTACACATATATTTACTTTACCAGGTAGAATGTATCCGTGGGGTGTTCTAGGCTCTTGCCATAGATCGCCAGAAGCCTCTGGACGTGGAAGGGCGCCCAGCACACGAAAAACGACAGCGCCACGGCGACTGAATAACAAACATTTCAAATTATCCCTCGAGGCGCCATTAGTCTTTATGGGAAACGTCACAGACATAAATTTTGACTGATGGCAACGATTTATACGTTGCTAGTATGATTCAACTGTTAGTTTATTAGTCCTCCTTTAAAATGTAATGGCTGAAACTAACTACGTTAAATATTGTCAAATTAAAAGGTCACCTGTTTAAGGGTGGCGTCGCTCGCAAATTAAATAATAGGAAATTGGTTTCGTTCATGTAATCCGTGCCTGCTCTGAGCAAACTTTTCCTTTTTAACATCTTACAATGTAATCTTATATTTTCTGTGCACACGTCTTGTTAAAACTTTTTTGAATATATCTAAATACTAAGTTTTTCCCAAAATGCAAAGGTTGCTAAGCCACCCGAGTACCACGGAGGCGAGTGTAATTGGATTGAGAAATGGGTTTTGCATTCGAGCTAAGCGCCCTGTTGTCACTTCCACTCTGTGCTTCTGCTTCGAGGAAATTTCAAAATTCCTTGGAACATTTTAATAGGTATACCGCTTTAAATCAAACTTCACGAACGATAAAATTTCACGCTAGATATTTACGGGAACTGTAGGTTACAATTTGTATTAAAACGTGTGATATACGTTCTTATTTTTGGAAACCTTGCAAATAAAAGGCTTTTTTTTAAATTTTGTAGTCATTTCCAAATATAAATGATTACAAAAGTTATATTACATGTTGAAAAGTCCCGGAACCCACACACTTTTCTAATAAAGAATAATCACATCATGCAAATGTGTGAGTACTTTTCAAATAAACTTAAATTATGCAACGCTCGAAGACGAGCGTAACAGGAGCGAAACTTTACGCATGAAAATGGATAAGGAATCAGAATAAGTTAACGAGTGGAACATCAAAAGAAATTTCAAGAAAAATCAACAACCTCATTAGCATTTTTAATAATTAAATTGTATCTTCACTTAATCATTAAAAAGCCTACGTAAACGTGCTCATGTTAAACGGGCTGCTAGAATATCGTACATAGTTGTTTACACCAATGTATTGCGTTTATAACACATAGCAATATATTCGTTAGTTTAATATGTAAATATTAACTCTACATATTTGCGCTCGAGTTCATTTTAAACAAGTAAAAACGTTTTATTACATCGCTTTGAATTAAACACGTAAAAGGAAGCTAAATATTGCCGCAGTTTACGCCAATTGGAAATGAAATGCTCACTCGCGAATCGCCATCTTCGCAAGAATCATTTCCTTTTCTGGCTTCCGTCAAAGAAACCGTATCACGCAAAGCAAAAATACGATCTCATTAAGTAAACAAAAGCTATAACTCGACAATCAAAATAATCTATCTCATAAATCATTTGTCAGAACAATTTTATATCACTAATTAAGGCGCATTGTTCGCAGCCTGGACACAATTATGCTAAGTACCTTAATGTTTGACATTTACATAGAAATGGTCAAGTAAATAACCACAAGAGGATGATTTCTACTTTCTTTCAAGTAGCTTAAATTTATTGCCGGGCTTACGCACAATACACGGAGCGACAGATGAAAACCGCGCCACGCGATGTTCAATTGCCTTGAAGAGAATCAATTGCGAGGATTTGTGGCAAGATTTATGTTCGTTACGCGACTCGCGGGAAAGATACACCATGAAACCGAGATAGGAAGTATCTTGGGAACTCATTCGTACAGAACGCGGCTATAACTTCGAGGTGGACCGGTGTCTGTTTCGCCTTTAAATTTAATTATGACTGTAGCCTTAAATTGACTGTTAAAAAAATGTGTTACTACGGCAGAAGAGCATTTTGACTAAAAATGATTCAGATCAGATTAAAATTATCAGTGAAAATTTAAATGGCGCGCCATCTGAGATTGAATCTGTTCAATTTGTTTTATCAAATTTAACTTAATAGATTGTTTAACGTGCTGGAAAATAAAATTTGGTCACACAATGCTATCTCGACGTTTATAATGTAACAAGTTGATGACAAAAACTTACTTAACATTCGAATCACCCTCCTTTGAGAAGCGCTGTTCCTGTATCTCACTGGCCCTGCCGGCCGCCCGTTACTCTCCACCGACAGCTTCTTCGCCGGATGCAAAATCCGTGAAGTACGTAACTTAACACCTATAAGTGCATACAGCACAGTTATCACTGACATGGGCACCACAAAGAACACAAAGCTAGATATAACGAACACTTGATGCACACCATGACCTTTCACTGTACACACACTCACGTTTTGCCCGTTGTCCACGTAAGAAACGATCCCGAATTGCATCGCTTGAGGTACGGCCGTGCAAAGAGCTAGGAACCAGATAGCAACGATAAATCGTACTGCTCTTGATAGTTTGGACATCGTATGTGACATGAATGGCCGACAGATGGCGATGTACCTCTCCACAGTGAACGCCGTTATCGTCAGCACTGTGGCGTTTGCAGCTGTTTCAGATGCGAGTCCGAGGATGATGCACGGCGCTTCCCCGAGCGGGTACATGTTCGGATTCCAGAGCCGATGAAATTCAAATGGAAGGCCGCAGACTAGGAGCATGAGATCAGAGATTGCGAGACTGAAGAGGTAAAAGTTGGTCGCGGTGTGCATAGAGCGGTTCCGCGCTATAACCACGCAGGTGCTAATGTTGCCGAGGATACCGGCCACGAAGATGATGGCGTACGTGATGCTAAGCGGCACCAGCAGGTCCAGTGTGTCAGGCTCGCCGTAGCCCGTTGCCCGCACTGTGCTGTTCGTCGCATTAATCACGAAGTCATCGAAATATTCCTCCATCACTAGCGCTTGGTGAGTGACATCACTTTACCTGAAAAAGATAAACGATATTTATTATTTGCGCATAATTTTGTATTACGTTTTTTTATAAATATTGGATCGTCATCGCTACTTGAACTAAAGTTGTAGATGTGTTAATGGGTAACTGTATACCGGAACAGCAATGATGGCAGTAACCAGTTATAGAGATACATAGTTAAATAATCAATCATTTACATATTTATGTTAAATTTGATCGTCGTAGTTCTTAAACAAGGTACTACTAAGGCACAAACAAATAATGGCAGTTTAGGTAACGCGAACAACTTATACGTAATGCAAAACAGTTTTAGTAAACATAGTTGATGAAAGTAGTTCCCGAAGGACACGCGAGGCCCCTTCACTTTCCCCTTAAACGGAAAACGATATTTTTATCACCTACACAATTTATGGTTATGGTGAGGACCGACAGTTTTTGACCCTATTTGCGAGAAAGTAAGGTGAATACTTTACTTTTAGGTTGTAAAGAGATACTGGTTTACTACCGCTGTGATTTGCCAAGTAGGTAAAAGGAATGCGCCCGCCGAGACCAAAAAACGTAAGACGGCTGCAAAGTTATGTAAGTATACCCGAAAAGAACGTAAACCAGGCAATCAAGGTACGATTACAACCAATTATTAACCAATAGGTCAATGCGTAAACAAGTCATTTTATTTCTTCAAATGACTGCTCGTGAGACAAGGTAAATTCCAATATCTAATTTTTTAATGAACATTTTTTCAATATCTATTTAGAAGCGAGTTTTATTAACGGATTAAAATCAACTTCATAATCGCATTAAAAACTTATTTTGCATTGGAATGGGATATTCTCTAAAACCAGACAAACTGGAGTTTTTACGACTCTTAATTACATCTCGAACCAAACACATAATCTGTGTAATTTACAAGTAACCACCTTAAATTATAAAAATGGTTTTGTGGAAGTTATTATTTATACATAAATTATTTGTCGTAGTTATCGAATACATTTCGACGCATACTGCCAGAAACGCAAATTACCTGATACTCAGATGACCATGATTATTTACGCGTCTTACCATCTACGCAGAATACCAGAATTTCTTACTTAAACTACGACACCGAAACATAGGTAGGTTTAGGTTAAGTCAAGTTTTCATCGACCCGAAGGGCCTAAAGCACGCAGAAATAGTGTACAGAAACAGTGTCGACAGAGCTCACGCGGAGCTCCTATTTCTGCGTGCTTTTAGTCCTTCTTGCCGATGAAAACTTAACATAACATAAACCTACCAATAAGCAAGATTAAAGGTTTAGTTATTTTCGTGTCTTTAAGTTTCAGTCTCGGCATTTCAGCATGGGTCATGGAAACCTTTTTAACAATCCTTTTTTACATATACGTTTAAATTTGTGGCTTTAGTGTATTAAGTAGGTAAATACAGTTATTTTGTTCAAGTAACTCCCACACGAAATTGCATTTTCCGTATTCTGTATTGTTTTCCTGCCTACAAACAGCATCGTGGGAAGTGGATGGATATAGAATCATTTGTTTATGTACTAGCTGTTGCTCGCGACTCCGTCTGCGATAAATGCACTTATCGCTAACCCGCGGAAACTATACAATATTCCGGGGTAAAAAATATCCTATGTCCTTTCCTGGGACTGTGAATATGACTGTACCAAATTTCAATGAAATCGGTTTAGCCGTTTTGCCATTAAAGAGCAACAAACATCCAAACATCCAAACTTACAAACTTTCGCCTTTATAATATTAGTAAAATAAGATTTTTGAATCGACAGAGAAACCGACAATAATTTTATAATGATATGAATGTATGAGTTGTCTAAATAATTACCATTTTGTATTTTTAAATAAGTTTTCAGATGTACTTAAATGTTTATACGTCACAATCCTACGAGGAAGACCTTCGCCGAATCAACGTCATAAACTTGAAAGTATTCCGTCCGAGTGGCAGTTTGGTGCACTTAAACTTTTGGCACTACAAAATCGAGTTCACTAATGTTAGGTAACAGATGTAAGGAATAAACGCGAAAAATGAATTATGCTGTCACTGGACGGTAGGCGGAATTAAAAAACTTTTTACCAACACCCGGGCAACACCCTCGACTAGAGAAACTCTTTAGAATTAGTTCGACATTTATGTACTGTTTACTAAATATTGCGATTACAAGATGTGATTTTGCTGTTTCCGTCATAACACAGTTTCAGGTTAGTACATTACTGAAGAGCAAGTTAGCCATACTGGACGAGTTGGTTTGAAATCCGAGCCATAGGCGATGTTTTTTATATACGAGTCCAGTATGGCACTTTATGGATGTAGTTTTTTTTTTTTTATTATTTTATTCATAATTTATTTCAAGTTTTACAATAAGGTTGAAGTTGAAGCTCGTATAGCGCTTTTCTCAAAAATAAAGCAAAAAACTACAAAAACAAAATGTAACTAATTATAATAGTGAAATTAATATTATATGACAACGAAATACTGCCATAAATATTGTTGACCGTCGCCTGAGATCGGGATCCATCAACGGTCTCTCGCTGAATGACTAATTTATTTCAATTAAGCAGCCCTTAAAAAAGGGGTTTCTCGGAAATATTTCGATACCGCGATCCAGAAATAGGACTGTCCGATACAGCGGCATCCAGTGGCCGATAGGTGTACTAAACAAAACATTCAATCGCTGTACAAGTTAAAATTTTCCCGCTGTTTTAATTAAGTATGTAACCTCGTTGCATGAACGCCGCTGCTCTTGTGCTTTTGTTTTTTTTAAGTGTGTTCCATACACTGTCTACCTCTTAGAGTTGGAATAAATCTGTGTTAAATAGAATAAATTTACAACTGCTCTATTTATATTTATGTTCCGAAACAATAGAAGTCATATATAAAAAACATATTTATAGGTATATACATTTATTGCTCAACCTTTTTAATGACCCGAACAGAGGTTTTTTGCACTATTAAAAAAATATGGATTCCTAGGTTCTAAGTTCTAACCTCTCTACTTACCGGAGACTTTTGATCATTGTCCTGTATTTTTAACTTTTACGCATCATGTTTGAGAAAAGGTTTATTTATAATCCACTCTTATTTCCGTAAGCAGAGAAGATAATATTATGGGATATGGAAATGGCGTCACAACTCACAAAAGGTACAGCAAATAACACACGCTCGGGTCGCATATTATTTGATGTGCTTACTGGATTCGTCTATTGGGAGCTTTCCGGCGACCAAACTGGTAAGTCGAACAATGAGCATTAAAAGGGTAAAAATGCAAATCTGTAATGACATAATGCAAATGCTACGAGACAACGGCGAATTAAAGTGAGCTCGTTTATAGCTTACAGTACATACTAGCTTCTGCCCGCGAATTCGTCTGCGTAGAATTATACCTACATATAAACCTTTCTCTTGAATCACTCTATCTATTAAAAAAACCGCATCAAAATCCTTTGCGTACTTTTAAAGATTTATGCATACATAGGGACAGACAGACAGCGGAAAGCGGCTTTGTTTTATACTATGTAGTGATGATAGTGATATGACAAGTAACCTAAAAACTAACGTTAAAATTATAATTCCAATTATTAGTACTTATTAGTAGGTAGGTATATTTAGTATTTATTAAATGCATAATCATACAATACAATACAAATACTCTTTATTGAACACCACAAATCAGTACAAAACAATACAGAATCAAAGAACAAAGTAGACAATAGGCGGTCTTATCGCTTAATAGCGATTTCTACCAGACAACCAATAGGACAGAGAAATAAGTAACAATAGATCCTTTATGTAACGTCGACATGAATACTGGTAGGGTAGAATACATTTGTTTTACTTATTAGATTAAATAAAAGTACCCGTAAATAAAAGTATTTTTTTTGGTACGTATTCTAAAAATAAAACGTAACTAGATCGATTATCGCCCCCGAAACCCCCCGCATACATACATACATACATACATACACAAATCACGTCTTTATCCCTTACGGTAGGTACCAAATTTCATGAAAATCGTTGGAGCCGTTTCCGAGATTCAAATTATATAATTAATATATATACAAGAATTGCTCGTTTAAAGGTGTTAGATTCAGTTCGCAAGAATTAATCAGTAGTAGTAAATGAAATTGGTATTAAGTGCTTTTATCGCAACACAAGTCTTCATTTGAGATTTTAGCTAAATATACTTCGATATATGACTGTGTAGCAAATATTTAATCAATCGATATAAAAGGGCTCGTTCTTATTGATGCGTTGTTAAGTGAATCTTTCCTCCGGTCCCTTTGTACGCGTATAATGAAACCGATTAACCCTTTTTCCCTAGGTACCGTGCATTATTCGTACGTGATACAAAGCAAATAGCTGTAGTTAGGTGCCTGAAAAATCATTAAAGTTGCATTACATAGCGGCGCTTGATCGATTGAACTCTTTAGCTTCTAGTCACGCAATGGAAAGCAACTTATACGATTTTTCTTGCTTGTGTAACATTACTTAAGCTCTGTCTACCCCGTAAGGGATAAAGACGTGATTTGTGTAGGTGTAGGTAGGTAACATTATTTGTACGGTAAGTAGTCTGTGTAAGAGCTACTTGCATCAAAAAATATGATCTCTTTGAGTTGTGAAATGTAGTAAAAGTTAGTCAGTTTCATACATTTTGATAATACTAAATTGGGTCCAGAACTGTTGGTGTTACTCAGATTAGTTCTACAATAAACCGCTATTTATTTTTAAATTTTGCTTGATGCGTTGCCTGGACGATGATTGCTGAAGCGCGCTTTAAACTTTTTAATGGCATTGAAGTTGTTTAATAGACCTTCGCGTTTTAAAATACGCTTCTTTAATTAAATCAGAGGTTCATTTAATTAATCCCTTAAATTCAATACCTTACATTCGTTGAGCTACATAAGGTAAGAGAATCCGCTGAACCTGTTTACGTATACAATTAGGAGGTCTTTGTTGACATGTCGGCTTTACTGAGCTTATTTAAAAGATCGTCGAGGTAAATCGACATTCGACCGCCGCAACGGATAGAGCCATTGATTCTACAGCTAACTGACGTCTTATATATTATTTAAATGCTATCTAGGTTATAAATAGATTTGGAATCGCGTTTTCTGTGTTACGACACTGACATACAATAATCTAAAATATAGTACAATTATTACTTACTTAATTTCACGATTCCGTGCCTATGATCAATAAACATGGGCAATTTGTACGGAAATGACGATATAAAACTATGTAATTTGGCAGGTCTTAGGTACATTAATTCACACTTTATGCAACCAGTAGCAAATTGAAATAGATAAAAAAAAAATAGTTACTTATATATGTTATTATTATTATCCAATCATTTTGTCGCCATCAGTATGTTGTATTAAAGTTGTTTTATATTGTAGGGTTGCCATGATATTAAAGCTGTTTTATATCGTAGGGTTGCCATGATATTACGAGACAGGTAATAAACGCACAGGTCGAAAGGTGATAAATCCCTAACGGCCTCATGGCTATTTCATATTATGGGTGTTATCAGTATTTACCTACGGCAAAATATGTGCTCACTACAATTATTTTGATATTAACATACCTAATAATATATTAGTTCTCGATTTAAACTTAGGTACGGGTGAAATTGATATTTGAGAGAAACAGTTACATAACTACGCGACATAAAGTAATTAGAAGCTTGATTACACATAAACGGATAACTCACGTATAAAAAGTCGAGTGATGCTCGACATGTTTCGGACTATTTCGTAGTCCTTCTTCCTGGAGCGCTCGCCCCAATTAATTAATTAGTAATTAGAAGCTTTACTATTTCACAGCAAAATGGTATGTTGTTATTTGTCATATTTTTTTATTTCGTTATACGCACTTGGCTTGGCTGGAATGCAAATGCGGAATTATCTCACCAACCTACACCAGTACCAACTAAAGGTTAAGGTTAAAGTTAATAAAGATACAAGTGTAATTATTTCAGCTTCAATTCGAGTGCTATCTTAATACATTTATTTAAGTCTAATAATAAGTCTAATATAAAGTCTACTCCACTCTTATCAAACATTTGGCAAATGGATTTCCCACATAACTCAATTCACTGTAGAAGTAATGATTAAATATTAAAGTGTTGTTCGTTTTGCCCGTACAGTTCTAAATGATAATTTGCTGTTTTGCCCCGAAAACTAGTATATGATTGAATCAGGCGATACTTTGCGGGGGTCTATTTCAATGAATGTACAACGTTGAGTTCGACGTTGGTTTGCATGTGTAACAGTTGTGCTCATTAACCTTTGATAATGATCCCGTAGAGGGATCGAAACGCGTCAGTGTTTGTGAGGTGTAAGGGATAATTAAGTTTGTGGGATTTATATGCGTTTTATGTGGCAGTAGTGGAAGGATATTGCATGAAAAACATATATATATATATATATATATATATATATCACACAGGCTTGGTTATCTTGCACGTGAGTAGCGGAGTAGCAAGGTAAATATTTTTTGTTCAACTAGTATTTGATACAAAAATATTAATTTAACTTTAAAAAAGTGATTGAGTTACAGTTGTATAATATCGTATATATATGACTTCTATTCCGCCCTCACCACCTTAATAGTTGGCAGTTCATTTCTAACGAAACTTTACCACGCCCGGTTAAACTGCGGAATCAGATGGCGCCAGATGGGATTTTTCCGGACTGGTACAACTTAGGGATCTTCTTTAGTCTTTAGTAGGAGTCTAATTTTTCTTAAAAGGCCGGCAACGCACCAGTAACCCCCCTATGTTATGGGTGTCCGTAGGTGGCGGTGATGGCATTCCATCTGGCAACCCGCGTGCTACTAGTTCGCCTTCTATCTAAAAAAAACTGCACGCGCCGGGGTTTTATTTAAAAATTTAATGTAGTATTGCCAAATCCAACGACTCTACCATGCCATTTTGTTTTTATAATTTCCTCTGCTGATTTTCGGTGTTGAATAAAGAATATTTTTATTTATATAGATAATCTTTTTTTTTATTTGAACCTGTACCTATTTCAAACTTAAAAACAAGCCGCAAAACATTCTACACACACACACACACACAAATCACGTCTTCATCCCTTACGGGGTAGACAGAGCCTAAGGTAACAGGTACCTACAGGCCACAATTAGCAAGATTGAGGGCGTATAGGTGGAAAATGGAATCAAAATAGTGATGGATTGCTAGCCTCATCGCCTATAACATGATCCCTATAAGCTTCGCCCATTCCCTCGAAAACACAACAAAACAATAACAAAACATTATACTAGATTAAATTTAACTATTCCGATAACAAAAATCCAATTACTATTCGCAGTTCGTGGGTATTGGAAAATATTGGCATAATTTTGATGATAGCTTGTGTCCACACAAATATTATTTATACATGAAGGTGTAAAAATATTTCAGTGTTCATAACATCGGGGCATGCGATGAAACAGTAAACGATGACACATTTACGGTTTACTGCTGTTAATATTGCACGGGAAAGTCATATTATTATATAGAAGTTGTCGAAGAAGTGACGCATACGTTTAGCAAATACAAAATGAATAGACTCATTTCTTTTAGAATCATGCTAGAATGTTATTCTAGATTCATGACATCCTTCGAAGATACTATTTTTACGCAATTTTTGGTGTTATGCTTGTCCTTTGGTCTTTTGGTAAACTGATATATGAGTAATCACATTGAATTTTACTAAGATTAACATATAAATCAGTTTTATTTTAAAACAATGTCAGCGTGACCGCAGACCAGTAATGGTTAAAACCCGGGTGTAGGTACTAGTCAATTTGTAAAATTCTACGAAACGAAATATTACCAAATCTGTGTTTGCTCGAGGAAAAGTAATTACTGCGAAAGTGTTGGGGACGAAAGAGGTCCCCAATTTGTCAGCACGGCCTTAATTAATTAGCTGTTATCATAGTCCCAAACATCACACGTACTTGACACAAAATTACTCTTCAAATTAAAATTATGTTAAATCTTAATTGCCGCCGATGTTACTGAAAAAAGTGCAGGTAGCTAAATACGTTGATTTAT
This sequence comes from Pandemis corylana, assembly GCA_949127965.1. Taxonomy (NCBI): domain Eukaryota; kingdom Metazoa; phylum Arthropoda; class Insecta; order Lepidoptera; family Tortricidae; genus Pandemis; species Pandemis corylana. The sequence continues at coordinate 5,223,555 of OX421858.1, read as the reverse complement.
TTAGCCACTTTAAAATACATAACATGGATTATTTTTTACTTCATAACAATAAATCATGGATGTACTTGTACTCTACGTTTACGACTTGTTAAGTATTCAGTTTACACTTTTATCGTAAAGTAAAAAATGTGTAGTATTTACCACATTACCGTATTAAGATATGGCCGCGAACACGTCCGACGTTGTTTATGTTATGCAGCTCCAGTTTCCTTCGTTAGTTAACGTAGTTTTGACACAACCTCATTTTCTTGACAGCGGACGGCTGGAAACATTCGGACGCAATTTCCGATTATGTTCCCAAAATAATATTCCCGATCAGTTCATCCAGTTATTCGAAATGTTAAATCTCGCACGAAATTGACTAGCTCTACAATAAATTAATTCAACACAATATTTATCTTCTGAATATCGAAACAAATTGATTTTGCCGATTTTACCGAACGATTCCTACTTCGATCAACTCTAGTCATTTGTCTCTACCTGTCAAGAGACGCTGTTTACGTCGATTCAAATTTGTACACTTACAAAAGAAAAGTGTTTTTCTTTTAAGTTTCCTAGTATCTATCTGGGTTAAAGTCATTTGTTGGCTTTCCGATTTACAGGATTTCCGACGGAAGCGGAGTCATGATATTGTATTTGAAAGTTTTGCGAACTATCCTGTTTATTATGCTACAAAGTGGGAAAATGAGAATTCCTGGTTTTGTGAAGAATATGAAAAGAGTCTTTCATTGGTGTGAATGCAATGAAAGTATAAAGTAAACGGATAACCATAAAACGCTGGCGAGATGAGTGATGGATTGGGCCTGCGTCACGTCGTAGGAAGTGCTCGCTCGGAGAGTAACACTAGACAGCTTATCTGCCAATAACACACAGAAGAATGCGTAAATAGGTTGTGTATTAATCTTATCTTGCACACTTATTTTTATTGGCGTATAATGGTATATGGTGGAAAATATTGCAAACTAAACTGACTGGTTAAATTAATACCAATACAGATAAACCATAAAGTAAAATTTACGATTTCAATATGAAAGGTTTGACATGAATATCACTCTCAGGATCTAGAATACTTGAAAATAAAACTAAAACGTCAAACATCAACGTCAGGCGTCAAAGTTTTCTTTCTTTTGCGTCATAAATATTGAAAACACTTAATTTCAAAACTTTAACGACAACATTTTATTATAGAGTCCAGGCAGAACATTATTTAGACATATCAAAGCTGAGAAAATACACATCACTATTTTCTGTTGTATCTATTTATAAAAAAATCTAAATTCGTCCATTTAAAATGATTCGGCTGTGTACGTACAACACTCAAGCGACGTCCGCTGATTTAATAACGGCTAGGTACTCGTATCCCAAACATAACTAGGAAAATTACTCCATTGATGAAAAAATAACTTTGAAGTATTAATATTATCAATTGAAAGGGGAGCTGGTCATAAAACCTTCCATCGGGGTTCCTTTCAGATTAATCATTTTAGACGTTATCACAAAGTACTCTTTTCGGAGGGTGTGGGATTGAATTGTCCGAACGACGTTTTAATTTTCCCAACATCAAATGCAAACACATAACCCTTTTATAGACTCAGAAGAAAATCGACATTGGACGACCAAATAGCGTCTGTACAGTTTTCAGGGCTCCATACCCAGATGGTGTCAACGAGACTTTAACAAAGGATCCACTATCTGTCCGTTCGTCCGTCTGACACAAAGCTGTAACTTCTGAAACGTAACAGGCACGCACTTGAAACGATCACAGAATATGTATTACATAGAATAAATACACTAAGTACGTTAAAATAAATTGTCAGTGCCAAACGAAACCTTTTCGTAGGATGTTGCAGGTTTGCTTTAAATTTGCTAATTGATTTATTAATTATGTACAGTCAACGTCAAAAGTAAGTGACCAAAATCAACGTTTCAAAACATATTCCAGCATGACGTGCCATGCAGATAGAGCAAGTCATACCAAAGTGTCAGTTTTAAATGAAGTTTTAATTTGTCAAAAGAAAGCGATCATAAATAACAACACCGAGACAGATATGAAGTGACAAATCAATGTTTCATAATAAAATAATAGTACAAGACGTCATAATTATGAATGTGTCAAGTAAAAAATTAACCAAAAATCAAGCCGATGTTATAAAACCTCATTTGAAACTTTGGCGGACATGAGAGGTGTTATAGTCGCTCCGCATGTTTGTCTCACGAATGACTTTAATTGTTTGAATGGCATGTCACTTAGTTTTCAAGGATCGAAATAAATGTGATCACTTACTTATGACACAGTATGTAACTTTGACTTAATGTAATGTTTATAAATATTATTTTGGGACCTAATTCAACAGTTTGCTGTTTACTGTACTACAGTAGTCTTTAAAAATCAAATTCGAACGTGTTTCTTAGCAATTTTGTTAATCCTAATAATGGCAATTGTACGGCAGCATGGAAACCATTATTTATATTATATACGCTACTTCTGGTCCGACACGCGGTTAACCGGTTATTTACTGGTTCAAGTCGGTAAATTTACCGGATTGAACCAGTAAATAACCGAACCACATTGATCTGCTTTGGACGACTATTGCCGACTTCAGCCAGTGGGGCTTACTGTGCGATGTCCTCAGACCCTCTAGCCTAAGTTTTCTGCCACAACAAATGGCTTGAACGTTAAAAATTTGAAATATCCTACTACGAACACAGAATAGTTTGTTGCCGATACGTGGCGCTGGCGAAGATTGAGGGCGTGTACGTGAAAAGGGGAATCCAAATAGTTATGGGTTGCTAGCCGCATTCTTTCCTGAGATATTTTTCCCGTTCCTTCGATGAGCTTTTGCCATCTGCGCGGGAAGAGAAGCAACTGGTACATTCTGTGTTTTTTCTTTGCTTTCCAGACCACAGTGTTTTCAGTGCCACAGGAAATCCTTTCTTTTCTTTTCGTCGCTTGATAATATCATCACCTATAATTTTGCTTAAAAATTAATAGTTATTTGTTTAGAAAAAATAGAGATGACCCTGAGATCCCGCTAGTAAAGCCTTCAAATAATTAATGAAATGCTATAATATATTGGTAGGTTTATTTGTAAGTTTGCATAATATGTTCTCGTCTGCAGACAGTTGGGCAACTTGTTTTAGCATTAAAATAGTTGCATCAAATCGAACGAAAAACTTCGTAAGTTTGTACCTACTTAATTGGTTACGGTGCGGTGGGTTTACAAACTAGATTTTGCTCTTGACCGCGACTTCGTCTGCAAATAATTCTTTTATCGCTATGCCGAAGGAACTGCGCTATTTTCGAGGATAAAAAGTGGCCTATGTGTTATTCAAGGCTATAATCTATCCTCGTGCCAAATTCAAAATCTGTTTAGCCGTTCTGACCTGATAGAGTAACAAACAATCATACATCCTTTCACAAACTTTCGCATTTATAATAGGATATTTGGGCGAAAATCTCAGGAATCATTTTTTTTTTCGCCGCTACCTCTAACATGATCGGAGCCTATTTTAACAGTTTCCTAGTCTTCACTTTCATTCTAGTTCTCGCTTTTTCTACTTCTCGTACTGCCATTCTGCATACTTGTTCTTTCTTTCATTCTTCATCGTTCTCGCTTTTTACTAATCTTCAGGAATCATATTAGGTATAGGTGATGTGGCTAACCCATCACTATTTTGATTCCCTTTTCCACCTATACGCCCATAATTATGCTACACGTGGCCTTTAGGTCTTGTTACCTTGGCCTCTGTCTACCCCTAAAGACGTGATTTATGTACGTATGTGATGTGTATTTGCGCCGACTAAAGTAAGCTGAAAAATAATGCACTCTTTTTAGGCAGTCGCATAAAACGATACACACCGACATAGCTTAAGTCGCTATCTACAGCGTTTCTTACACAATGACCCTTTATTTTTTATCTTACGCGTATGTTTAGCTAGGTATAGCATTCGGATAAACAGAGTATGAAATCTTTTGATAAGTTTAGCATCCATTGTTTTAGTATTGATTTTCATGTCAACGTGCAGACTTGCCTGTGCGTGGAGTAAAGTGACACCTCTTCAATCTGACGTCATAATCAGTATCTACTTCTTTTTGTATAGATACCCCTATTAATAAAAGCTATTTGAGTTTTTGTTAACTTACATAATAGCTTCTTACTAGGTTTCGTCTTTAACTGTCACTTGTGCCTGTCGCTGTCGCTGCCAGACGCAGACAAAACGTTCATTTTATAATAAGGACTCGTAACTTTTATAAAAAGGGGAGTTAGTAAGTATAACATAAGTATAGATAATGATTTGTGAGGTTCGGGTCCGCAAAATAAAAACAAAACCAAAGCCAAATTTCAACATAACTGATCCAGTATGTACGGAACCCTCAGTGCGCGAAACCAAATCGCATTTCACCGGTTTTTGCGATATTTTCCTTCAGATTCAATTTAAAACTTTGATGAATATAAAAGCCCATTTAGGCCTTATCACTTCGTGCATGGTTTATTTTTATGAAAAGAGACGAGTAATAAAATGAAAATTATGTTCTATTTAGTCTTGCACTACCAGCGTTCCTTTTAAAAGCTTTATCACTGAAATATGAACCATTACGCCTAATCCAAATAACCACATGAATATTATGCCCCTAACTATCATACAAGGGGTCGTTAAAACAGGTCTTAGGTCACAGGAAATACCATCGTGGAGTGCAGGTAAGAATCCAAAAAATCTTTTTTAGTTTTATAGTGATGTGCATTAGGCAAGTTTTATGCTTAAAACTGAATCGCGAATGCACTTTGTTATAACAAATTACCTACTTACTTTATACTGCACTATTGGAAGAATAAAAAAATTAGTTTATGATCTGTTTTTGTCAATTTATCCAATACATTTAAAATTTATTAATTACTTTCAGTTAATATCTATATTTGCCTACCGTGAGAAAATTTAAAAAATATTTATTTATGGTTGTATATTTGTAATTCTTATTTTTTAAAATTTTCAATTTTTTTTTTCATTTGATACTTATAATTAAAAATTGACAAATAATACAATAGTAGATTGTAAAACCAGAGCATAAAACTAGCCCATTTTCCTCGTAAAATGGGTTTAATGCTCAATTTTACATTGTTTTTCACTTCTATTGCAAGGAAATAAAACAAGGATTAAGCATATCAACAGGAAAATTAAAAAAAAAATAGTTTCCCGCCACATAATTAATTATTCTCTTGGTTTTGTTCCAGGTTGTGATATTCGACTATAGTCCGAGATCCTTAATGCCAAGTTACAAAATAAATGTTTATTTTTCGTACTTTTTTATATAAATTTACGATTAGGTATTAATCTTAAAATATGTATATTTAGATTACTAAATGTTTTAATCAAATTAAGATATAACTAACCTTATCTCATAAAAACGTCTGTATTAAATTAAGGTGTATTGTGTATGTGGCTGTAAAGCCTTAAAAGAAGAATTAACTTTATGCACGAGAGCATCCCAAGCAATTTTAGGCAACATTCTGTCGACATAATGAACAACTTTAGGAGCATGAGAAGTGAAAAAAATATGTGTACAGCAAAGGTCATACATATTATGATAAATGAAACAAAACTATATATGCAAATTTTAACTTAGGAGTTTGAGTACTTTTTAAATTCATTAAGCTCCACAGAACTCAAAAATGTATAGGTACGTACATCAAAAAATTGTAGCAGCACGCAACGTCACGGAATTCCTCTCAACAGTCAACTGAACATAACTTTAAAACTTCCAAACAATTTTATAACACAGAAAAACACATTTAAGTCATGAGTACAAAGTTCGCGCGTAGGGTTGTTTGTAACGCGCGGAATGCTAGCAGGCGGCGAAGCGGCGCGAGCGAACGCCTCGGTGCTACTGGTACGTACTAACCCACTGCGAACGCGGCGCTACCACGCAAGTGTTACGGCCCGGCTATGAATACGCGCGACTAGCGGAGCGGCAAGCGTTTTCTCTATACATTACGTGTGCTGCTAGGTGACCACGCTGCGGCATGCGTCTCTGCCGCGTAATGAACCGAAAAAACGCTCGTCACGCCGCCGTTCGCACGTAGTCACAGCCGTGCCTTAAGGTCAATGTCAATAAATTAGCCACCGCGCTCATCATCTCTTTAATCTTTATATTCTTCAATCAAAACAAATAGCCTGAAATAAAAACGGGCTTACGGGCTTACTTTTGTCTGTGCGCCACGGTTGGCAAAATAAACAGTGTAGATCTGAGTGATCTTTCGACGATCGCTCATATCCGGCGGGTTTCCGTAATTTAAAAATAAACGGTTAAAAATGATGATTCAGAATAGCTTCTAATTTAGCCAACGCTTAGATACTTACGAAGTTGGCTCAGGTGATCCTCTTTGTCATCTTTATCTTTGGCATATCATATTTTTATTACTCTCATTTTATCTGCTACGGTGGTCTTTGTGCCTATTTTCATTGTATTCTTCTACGAATCTGTAACATTTCGCGTGATTTTGCATTTCTTTGGATTGACCTAGTATACCCCTGGTAGCCTAGTTGTTTGTGCTATGGCCTCTCAAACAGAGAGTCGTGGGGTCGGCGCCGGGTTTATAGGTACCTCATGAGTTTTTCGGAAAGAATATACGGAATCACATTTTAAATATGATTTTTTGGACGATGGAGAACATCGTGAGGAATCGTGAAGAAGTAGAGTACACTCAGGCGAAGCAGTTCAATGATATGTGTAAAGTTCCCAATATGCATTATGCCCGCGAAAGAACTACAGCCCCCCGCTCTGTCATTGTGAGGGGAGGTCTGTGCCTTTCAGTTTTTTAGAGAAAACCTACTTAAAGTGACCACATATTTTTTAATAACTTTACTATATTTTAGCTCAATATTTTGCTTAGATAAGTAGAGTGACGACCCGTCGCGTAGAGAGAGGTCGCTGGCCAAAGAATAAGAGTCCTTTATTGTAAAAATGTTGCCTTTGCTCTCCTTCCCCTCAAAGTAAATACTGCACTTCAGTTAAAAGGAATTTGATAAGTTATTGTGAATTGTAAGTAAATCTATTTAAGAAATAAATGAAAACAATATCAAATACGCTTTTTAGTGATATGATAGGTCATACAGGATACCTACTTTACTTTTGAACTACAATAAAGATTACATTTATTCTCAAAAGGAAAATGGAACCTATTTATTTATTTTTATTTATTTATTTTTATTTATTTATGCTCCTCTCATCTACTCAGAGGTAAACAGGTAGAGACCCCTTATAGGGATAAGTTCGCCTTTGTCCATATATTTAATGTTTTTTTATGTGATTTGTCTGTTTCTTTATATCTGTACAATAAAGCATTTACATTTATTGAAAATAACAGTAAATTGAATTAAAACAAAACCACTTTACATACTTACTTACTTTATATTAGGATAGCTCCGTTGTCTGTCTGTCCCTGTCAATTTAACATTCCCGATTAAGTACGTTGACATTTGGTACACTTGTGCATTTTTGTGATGCAAACGTGTTACATAAATAAATGAATAAACGAAAAGAAAAAGATGTCAAGGGCATAAATACATATAATATACGTAACCAAGACGTCAAAAACATCTTATATACACCTTTATGCCACAAACAATAAGGTGGGTGACACATATTTGACATGATCGCTGTATTGTATTGATATTTATGCCCTTGACTGTACCTTGTGACATATCAAATGAAAGACCTTGTTGTAACCGGTTTTTTAGTTAATCTGTCACTATGGTTTTTAAAACACATAAAGTTCTTATAGTCATAATTAATTCCATGTTACCTAGTCATCAGAAATCAATACCAACTTTTACTTAGCAATATTGTCAAAGGGCAACAATTAAAAACTCAACACTATCCAAAACGCGAAGAATGCCGATAGTCCTCGGTAAAAACTTGTTTATTGCTTAAAAATAGCCAATTTTTTACACGTGTATTCTATGTAACGGCACAAGTTGTCGATCAGTAGTTCCGGACGAGGCGTTATTATTAATACTTAGTCAAATAAATAAGTTTTTGTATGGTTTCAAAATATTCCACTACAAGTTTAAGGTCAACGCCCTGCCCTTGATAGAATACAACATAAGTTAAACGTTAAATTTACTAGGCACCTAATTAATGCTTTGAATATTTCGTTAACTTCAACTTAGCATATTTAGAATAATCGGAAAGTATGTATGTACATAATAAGCTGTGTGAGCCTATTGGTTCGACTTACCGCCTCTCGAGCTTCTACATAAGAATGAGGCCATATTGTACGTTACATTGTTTATCACGCTCAAAATCTTAATTTCGTTGGCCATTTCTTTCTGTCACACGGTATGGGATGAAAATAGAATGAGATGGTGAATGCGTTTGCGGACGCCCCGGATAGAATATGGTCTCCGGACCCATAGATCATTTTATATATTTAAGTTCATTTCCTGTCCCACTGCTGTTTTGTTCCAGTCCTACCTAAGTTACGTGTAATTTTTCTATCCCGCTAGCATAAAGCGGGCACCAAGATCACCCCGCGATCTCCGTTTCTGTCCGTGCCGATTCGATATCCACCACTCTTTAATATTACTACTAATATTACTATTGTTTAATATTTAAAAAAACATGTAAAAAGGTTCAATTGCGGCTCAATATTTTTTGTGTAATTCACATAATGTCTAAGTATAAATAAGTTCGTTTATCGACCAACAGTAACATAAATTTTAATACGCACGCAGTGTTTGATACGAATTGGAAAACTCGATTTTCCTAACACAAGGTAGGAGCATAGTCATGAGCATACATTTATAGTGTTTCCCTCGGGCACCTTAATTCACTTGAATACAATGGAGCCTTTGTATTTCAGCCTTTTTGATAGAATGAAAGTCAAAGGATCCCTAACTTCTAAACTAAATTCTAAGTCAAAAACAGCATTGTTAGCCTATTTACTAACCTATGTACCAATACTTAGGTTCGTTAAGTAAAACAAATACAAACATAGGTTATTTTTTATGATGACACCACAATTACAATTAACTACTGAGGAACAATCGACAGTTATATTACAAGATTTATTGTCTGCAGACATCGTGTAAAAACAATAACTTTACGTGCCTATATGATAGTCGACCAAGTAACTAACTACTACTTTTACGACGGTTCCTTCATTCGAAAAAAACAATAAGGCTGATGTTTTAAGCTGTACAAATAACTTTGAACTAAGGTTCAAAAACCCTGAGGTAAAGGAATTCCTTGGAATTCCTTGGTAAACTATGGGTACATAAAATCTACTACTACTTCACAGCATGAGTGATTTCCATATTTTTATTAAATTATTACAACAAACAACAGTTTTAAATGACTCTCGGTTCACTAATGCTAATGTGTCCGATGCTAACGACGGTGCACGTTGAAGACCCGCTAGGAAGAGTGTAGTGTACACAGAGCTCGGTCTACGCGGCATTAACGTCCACCCGCAATTTCTACCGTCTACCCGCGATCATGATGAGTACAACTGTATCGACATATCGAGAGCTCATCAAAGGTAACCGCGGTCAACATCCCGTAGAAAATGTGTCTCATTAAATAATAAAAAAATGTTCAAAACATTGTCCTAATTCCCAACGATTTCCTCAAAATATTTGTCGACTCAAACAGCTCGACCCAGTTACATGAAGTGATAATTTAAAATCTGCAAAAATTCGTCAAGTAATAAAAACTTGCTAAACACAAAACGGAAGGAAAACAGACTGGATCTGATCGTACTTTCTCATTCCCCAAACAAGTGAAACATTGTATTTCGACTTTAAATCACGTGTGAACGCCCGTAACTTGTCCGCGAGGGATGATTAAGCTGCTCGGAATGTCAAATGTATTGTAGCGGACGCTCTTCAAAGGAAGGGGGAACAAGTGGCAGACCGAAGCCTCGGCTTTGGCCATATTCGGCTAATTCATCCCACGTTTGGCTTTGACTGGAAATCAGCCCAAGGTTTTGCACTCTCGCCGCAATTCGTACAAAATTCAATGTTTGGACACTGTCGGATACCTACGAGTACCTACTTAAATACTTGTGTGATTTTGAATATCGTACAATATTTTGAACCGGACGCATCGTTAATACCTAAATATGAACACAGGATGTCCTAAAGTAGTGCGATAAACATAAGGGGCAGATAGGTGGGCAGATAATCTCTACTAAATATAGAAAAAAGACATAAATAAAAGCCTCATCGTTTTCGAAAACTAAGATTTTGTGTTGTGATACTCGGAATTGATTATTATTGCATTTATTTAAAATAATCTTCATAAATAATTAAATATCCAGAAAGCAAGCAACCGAATCTTCAAGTATTCAGGCAAGAATCAAACAAGGAATAATGTAAACATGGAATTACAAGCAAGCAATATAACCAATACGTATATGGTACTAGTTCAGTTTATTTATTTTGAATTTGGCCAAATTGCGAAGAAAATAGCGAAAGTTGAACATTCGGCTTCGGCTAAAAAACTGGCCATAAGTCAGACACTACAAAAAGGTATGTATTTTATTCGGGTGTCTACATCGCGCATACTTTCCCGTGGATGAATTTTAATTTAAGAGTTCTAAAAGCCGGGCTCATGTGTTTGGACAAGCGCGATCTGCTGTTTTTTAGCTCTATAAAAACGTTAGCGTGTGTAATGAGAAGGTACCTACCCGTAAATTAGGTTTGCTATTTAACTTGTTTTTATTAACTCCAGTTTCGTTGTAAGAACTAACTCATAATATTAATCAAATATTCTATGTATTTTTTAACCTACTTCCTGTGAAGGGATTAACCTGAAATTTGGCTGCTATAGGCACATAGATAGTAAAGTAAAAAGACTGACATTGATAAACTTATTTTATGGGACTTTTTAGTAACTTTTGATAATAAAATCTAAAACACAATGCAGTGGCAAAATTTGGTTATGGTAGCTCATTAGCACATTTTAAAGTAGACATTACTTGGTGAATTGTATCTATATTACTTACGCTCCTGCTGCCCAAGGTTATTTAGTCAAAATTTTCATAACAACCTTAAGTCCTTTTTACAAGTTTCAGTTTTCAACAAGGCTTATGACCTTTTAAAAGGCCTTCGGGCAGCAGGAGGTTAAGCTAGAAGCTAATTATGTACTCAATATTATTTGGCCCGAAACTGAGGGTCAAATTTGTCCAACTAAACTGGAACTACTTCAAACTTCGCGACAGTTAATAGAACTACAATCAGGAACTGAGAGGTTGTATCGCTCTGTACTTATGAGTTTCCAGTCCAGAGCAGATATAAATTACCCACTTGAAACTTGACCTATGAAACAAGACCTAAGTTTAGAAGCATTCAAGAATCTTCTCAACCTCAACTTTTAGACGGCGGAAAAAATCAGATTCGTATGTTATTTACTTCTTACAGAAAGTACAATAAAAACTGCGTTAACAAGTGGGATGACATGTTTAATGCTCTATTACTTTACTACTTTCCTATGATTATTTATATAAAGAATAATAACATTTCAATTTTAATTATCAACATCAGAAAAAGATCACGAAAGTGTCTTCACAAATCGGCATATTAGGTACGCTTTTTATGTCATCTAAATTTACTGGAGAATGAAGACATTTCACAATCAAAGTAGATGTTTGTGTCTAAATCATGAAACGGGTTACCCTAACGTATCAAAAAGACAGGTATATAACCACCCAGAGACGTTAATTTAGTAATTAACTCGATGTTAACAGCTAATCAGTCTTGCAATTGAGATGTTAATCTTCCAAGGCGACTGATCCATTTTAATAAAATTAAATTGCTTTGTTTTGTTTGAACGCCGCCCATTACTGGGAGCAAGCGTAAGTCTGGGATGTCTCAAGGACGTCCTCTAAAACCTTTCAGTTGAAATTTCTACGCCAGTTTTACATAGAAAGTATAGGGAGTTCCTTTATTGTTTGCAGTTTAGCCGCCACAGTAGTTTTCTACCCAAACTAAGCTTTACTTTTAAAGGTTTTCTTAAAACGTCTATATTCAAAGTAGTCTTAAAAAGTTTCCTAACAAAGGCGACATTTAAAAATAAGATTCTTATTTTAGAAATAATAATATTAGGTTAATAGGACTTATTTTCGAAAATAATTTAATACCAAACATCTACGAAACTAAGTGGAAGACAACTTCTTAAACAAAAAGTTTTACTTGTTCTGTGTGAAGGGTTATGAGTTCTTAATTTCTACTGGAGACATGAATTTCTCTCAATCTTCTTTGTTTTGCGGATGAAGCGAGCGATAAATAACTCATTAAGAAGTAGATAATTAAATCTACTTGAAAAGGACAGTCAGAAATGGTTTATTATGTAGGTATTATGTACATACCTACTGATGGTTGGCAAGGCCGAGCGACAATATCAAACAAATAGGTTTTTAATGTTCTGTAAGTGCAGTATGTATGAAATAGTATATTAATATTACAATCAAGATAAACATGAATAGATCAAACTCTGTTCAACTTTACGAACAAAGTCCGATTTGAATATCCAGAACGCTGCGGCCGAATTAATGGCTAATGAAACCCAACCTTCGGCGTAATGTGAAACATTCACCTTCGCCCATATGACAAACTAGCATTCATCATAATACGTTCCAGTAGTGATGCCCGATTGAATTTATTCTCAAAAGATCTTTATTTACTAATTCTAATACCGTTTTTTGAGTTACTTGAATTAGTTAATTGACATTCGATTTTCAACCAGATTGAATTGCTTGCTAGGAAGATGTAATGGAATAACGATTGAATTTTATTGTTATTGCATTAAGCGTGTAGGTACACAATTTAAGCAGACAAAGTTATTTATTTATTATTATTTACTTATATTAGAAAAGCAGTTAGGTTACTTGAGTTTTGTGTAAGTTGAAAGTCGTTAGAAATATAAAAATACGATGCTTGTTTCTGGAATAGCTATGAAATTAACTGCTAGAAAGTTTGTAATTCCATTAAAATAAGTCTGTTTTGAGATTAATCACTTTACGGAAAGAAATAGTCAAACTTGTTGAAACTCAATACCTCCCAAAATGTATACTTATATTGCAATATTGTAAAAATACGACATTTACTAGATCGATTCACGACTAAACATTCAAGTACATAAATCGATTCAATGAGTTTTGATTTATTACAGTTCTAAATATTCATGTGAAAACATCGGGCATCTCTACATACCAGTAGACAGTTGGCAAAGCAATGAAGTTTCAGAAGCCTACGGAATATACACTCCCTAATGTCATGGTCACAACAAACGTTTTCCGCAAATACCTTATTGGAATCGATATGGAACAACGTACGATACGTGACAAATTTTCGAAACGTTGTCTTGCTCGCGTTCGTAGAAAACTGTCCAAAAAAATTTAGGTTAAAAGATAACAACCGTCACAAACTTTTAATGGAGTTCGTTGAAATGACACGTATAAGAAGCCCTATGGATGGTTTAACAAAGGCATCGTATTTACTTTTTACTTGGTTTTCACTACATAGTATAAAACAAATTCACTTCCGCTGTCTGTCCCTATGTATGCTTAGATCTTTAAAACTACGCAACGGATTTTGATGCGGTTTTTTTAAGATAGAGTGAAGAGGAAGGTTTACAATTGTACGCAGATGAAGTCGCGGGCAGAAGCTAGTAATTATACTTGTATAAAGATGTATTTGTTTGAACAACAAAGTTAATAAAGTAATCCGCAAATTTACTTAACGCTATTCAATTTTTACGCCAATACGTTTAGACAATTATCGATACGAGAGCCAGGCTAGAATAGAAGCTTCGAGACTTAAATGAGTTAGTGAGATGCTATTTTAATTTCAGTTTTTGACTCGGGTTTCTGACCATGTTTTGCACATACGAGTATGCTTACTCAAGAACTTTAAATATTGGTACTCATTAATTAGCAATTATTTAATTTGAATTCACAATATTCAAATGTCACAATATTATTCAAATTGACGCACAACCTCGGTTGTGCATGTAAGGTGCATGTGAATAATATTTTATTGAATACATTAAACAACTACATTAGAGATGTTCAATGCGGCTTTATAATTGGAATTCAGGATCGTGCCGTCTATATTTATGCTTATTCGGTTGAATTTTAAAAACGGTAATAGAATGGCCTTGAAACTAGGATGTCAATTTCAGTCAAAACTGCCTTTCCTTGCTTTCGTATCATCACATAATGCTTGTGAACATATATTTATTTGCAACACCTCAATGAAAATATCGTCATAGTGACGCACGTAAATCATACAGAATTTTGAAGTGTTCGAAGGCCGTAGCGTAATTCGATCGGAAGTCGATAAACGCCCTTAGCCTTATCGTCTGTGATAGCGCAACCTTTAGCCTTTGTCGCTGCAAATAACTTATACACTGCGGATCGGGCCGTGGGTACTGAAAGGTTCCTTAATCACGACCATAAATCGCCAATTTAGGTATATTATGTTGTGCTTTGTTGGGAAGATAACGACAGGTTACGTTGTATCTATGTGCTCAAAGACAGAGGGTATCTATAAAAAATATACCCATTTGTAATCTTTCGCGTCGCGAGTAGCTTTTTCAAAAGTGTCTTACTTCTGTTACTGTCAGAGTTTTCATGTTTGGTACGCAATGCAGATACTACATGTTTTTTGCATTAACCGCTCCATGTGTTTTCTGTTTTGTCTGAGTTTAGCTGGAGGATGTTTTATTCACATTTTCATCGCTAAAAATCTCCTGGCAAATGGAAGGTTGCACAGAGAATTGTATTCCGTGGAATTAAGGTAGGTACAACACAATGAAACACAACCTTCGTTGTAATGTAATTAAAAAATGTGGGTTTGTAGAGCATCCTTAAATTCAATATTGTGAAATTTTGGTTTCACCTATTAGGTACCCTTCAAACATAAGTTTAGGAATTCTGAAGAGAAGGACTTCCGACAGCAGGTAGAACTAATTTATAATGCTGTAAGTATAATTATTAACAGTAAATATATGTCTTGTCCGTGAATTAGTATAGAGCTCTGTAGATGGAAGACGTGCTGGCTGTCAAGGATCAATAGCTGATGTAAGCACAGCCAGCCCATGGACAGCCACAACACTAGAGGATTGCAGATGCGTTTCCAGCATAGAGGGCTAAGCTAGAATAGTTACCTCATGTGCCAGTACTTTCACCGGCTGTCTTCCTCTCCAGTTCTCCACACAGCAGCGCTGCTTGACGGCAGGATTAGCAAATAAGACGGTGGTAGCGATCAGGACTGACATTGCAAGGGGTCTTACCACCCACATATAAGAACTGTTTGAGTACTTACTCTGTAACTACGTTTCCGGATGTTTTTTCCAGGAAATCCCCCTGATACTTCCCGTGCAGCCATGATTTTGAGGTGAACACGTAACATAAAAGCATTCAATGAGTCATGAACAGGCAGAGCGTGTATACTATCTATCTTCATTCCTAATTTCACTTGTTAACGAGTTACAGATTACACACCAACTTGCACATATTACACCGGTTCGGAGCTCCAGCGTCGTACAATACAAAGCAACTGTCTATTGTCGGAAATTGCCGCATTAATTTCCATCAAACTACTGCGACTGTACCGTCAAATTTATCGGTAGTTTCCGAAATTGAGCTTTAATTCGTTAGTATTAACCTACCTATGGTCGATAGGTATTTCAGTAAAATGGGTATTCCTACTTTTATGGGTAAATGCAGTAGGTGAATACTAACGAATTACCAATCGGATCGGGAAATGTGTTAGGTGTATCTACTGTAAAACAGCTGCTCAATAAATATGTACCCATTTCTCGCTTGTTTCTCAGTACGCCTCTTTCCTACTTAGCCAGCTATAAAGGGATCAACAAAGCGCATTGGGAGTAAGTTATTCTTGCTGACTCATAATAAAACCGAAATAACCGATTTTGTGTTCGATCTTCATATTATGCCCGCCTTTTTAAAAAACCTTCTTATTTTAAAACTTAAATTGAGGCAGATACCGGAGTAGATACTCCGGTTTCACTTTTCTTAGTTGTGTAAGGTTACAAATCATCATAAATAAACAAAACCCATTTTACTTACCTTACCTTACTACACTGCAGCCACAATGATTAAATTAATCAGAAATCATATTTACTAAATCTGCACGGTTAGAAAAAAAAAACGTTCAATTTATTTTATGGTCAACAACAAAACAACATTTCTAACAGCACTTAGAGATTGATAGTGAAGTAATTCATTCTGATTTAAATCCGCAATCTACAGTAATTGCATTTATTCCGACGGGATTTCAATTAACGTCTTCCCTGCCCTTTAAAGGCCTTCACGCGAACCGGATTCTTTAGAATTTTCCAAGGAATGTGCAGTTTGACCTTAGGTTAGAATTCGATTAAAATTAAGTGTACGAGTTTTCAAACAGGCTCCTCTAATATTGTGCGTTATGCGCTACGTATGATAATATCCTTATTAGCTACGATTGTTACGAACTCTTAACAGATTCACTACGGCCAACACATAATATGTACCTATTAGCTACGTACCTATTGGACCATTTGAAACGCACACATGCGTTTGTGGCAGCCGAGAAAGTCTTTAGCCTGGCAGCCGGCAGCGAATCGTCCAGATATACTGGAGCTCGGTAGCTTCATCATAGCTTCGGTAAT
Source organism: Pandemis corylana (assembly GCA_949127965.1). Taxonomy (NCBI): domain Eukaryota; kingdom Metazoa; phylum Arthropoda; class Insecta; order Lepidoptera; family Tortricidae; genus Pandemis; species Pandemis corylana. The sequence continues at coordinate 5,206,879 of OX421858.1, read as the reverse complement.
TTTAAATCCCGACACAGCTCCGAAGTGCTTAGACAAAGTCAGTCTTGACTATTGATAATGCTTACAGAATGGAATGAAATTTTATTGGCATAAGCCTACGAAATACCCGGGCTGTGATCTAGCAAAACTAAAGATGGGGTGCCTTTCATAGGTACGTCACTTGTTTAAGTACGCAGGTTAGAAAATGACATTTTCAATATATTACAGATTTATGTACGTATGTACAAATCGTTCTTCAAATAAGCCTTGTAAATTAACTTTCTTGGTTCAATACCAAACTGTCTTTTTTGTACCAGCAGGGTTATTGCTGGTAATTATTGTAGGGGTGGAGATAGAAACAACTTTTGCAGTCTATTTCAAATCTGATCTTTAATGTAACAAATGCGTGCTTATATACTAAACTGTACCGATCCTACTTAACAATCTTCTTCTTAATCTAATCAGACTGACGTGACCAATCTGCCCAAGAGAAACACGTACAAACGTGTTTAAACCAATGTCACGCAACCATGTGACATCCGTCACATAGCTCCCCCCTTAATAAAAAACATGTGTTGAAAAAAAGTACCTAAATAAATAAAATAACACACTGTACATGTTACGCCGAAAACTGACTATTGTTAACTCCTGAATCGCACGACGCGCCCAGACCTAGTGACGTACGCGCGTGAAGTTGCTGAGTCGCCGCTATTGCAATCTACATCTGTCTGACCCAGGGTTGTAAATCCCCATCAACCGCTCGCACTGTCTGTTGACTTGCTTTGACCATAATTGCAGGCGTTGAAAGCTCTGTAACTCTTGTCTGTCAACTTGCGACCATATCACTAAAATCTTGTGATACTCCAAAAAATCTGCTTCCAAGATAGCTTGCTTAACACAGATACAGTTGCTCCCGTGTCCACCAAAAAACTTATACCACCTTGTCGGTCGGTAATTGTAAGTCGGTTAGAGGGATGAATAGCACAGAGTTCCGTCGTGTCTTGTGCTAATCTTAGTTCCCCTGACGCTGAGCACTGTTTAAATTCCTCCACGCACATGGCTTCAAACATCTTTGTGTATTCTCGCGAAACCTTGAATGAAAAATGCAGAATCGATTCCTCCGTTCTCTTGACCTTGATCTTGATGCAAACCGCCAATTCTGCTGACTACTGTTGATGGAAACCCACTCGCCTACGTAACTCGTTTATGTCGAGTTGCATTTGCGCGAGCTGGGTCGAAACGCCAACTAAGCTACTTGTGACGTCATCTGCCTTGCTACTTCGATTCGACTGCTTACCACGGTCACTTCCGACGTTTTAATCTTCTCAAATATTCTGTCTGCAACCTTGCACTTGCACCTCCAAAACTCCGGAATTCGGGACACCACGGACGCAGAGGCAACCTCCAAACCACCGGAACTTGCCCCAGAAGTGGCTGCTGTCTTCGGCGGTGACATCTCGATGATCTTGCGGCAATCAAAACGTTGACGAACTTGTTCTTCGCGGGGTCACCACTTTACCAGCGGGGTTATTGCTGGTAATTATTGTAGGGGTGGAGATAGAAACAACTTTTGCAGTCTATTTCAAATCTGATCTTTAATGTAACAAATGCGTGCTTATATACTAAACTGTACCGATCCTACTTAACAATCTTCTTCTTAATCTAATCAGACTGACGTGACCAATCTGCCCAAGAGAAACACGTACAAACGTGTTTAAACCAATGTCACGCAACCATGTGACATCCGTCACATTGACCATTTAAAGACATTCATTCTTGAACTAATGTAGAACGTTGTATATTACGTGTATGTAAGCAATCATTCATGTAGGTACAGTCAAGGGCAAAGATATATATGCAAGTAATGTGAAAGAAAATAAGTAATCATATAAAGTTAAAAAGATATATACTCATTCAAATGGGAATTAATATGCAAACTACACTGGCAACATAAATATGTACCTGGCAAGTCCAAAAACTTGTATACAATCAAAATTCCATTATTAGTATCCTGCAAATAATGCAAAATATTATAGTCATACTTATGTAATTAAATATAGATTCAGTAATTGCCACAAAAATATGTATACAAAATGTAATCTGCGAATATCAACTTTACGGCCTAGTCACACGAAACAAATTTGTAAAGTATGTTTTGACAACTCACGAAAACAGTACAGACTTGTCATTGCATATGTTTGTCGCATGTTTTGACCTGTCACCACGACGTTATCAATCGGCATGTTTAATAGATTTTACAGATTCAGATTTCGTTGATTTTGATTGAAGATGAAAACGCTAGGTAAATTCAGGGACAACTCAAGAAGGCTTGTGTTATGGGTATCTACTAGTTACGAGTAGATGACGATATACATACCTATATAAATAAATACATACTTAAATATATAGAACATAGAATGTACGTTGTATGTATGTGTGAATGTATGTATGTATAAGAAAAACATAGAATGTACCAGTTGCTTCTCGTCCCGCGTAGATGGTAAAAGTCCATCGAGGGAATGGGCGAAATTCTTTGGAATCATGTTATAGGCGATGCGGCTAGCAACCCATCACTATTTTGATTAATTTTTCCACCTACACGCCTACAATCATGCGAAACGTGGCCTTAAGGTTTTGTTTCCTCAGGCTCTGTCTACCCCGTAAGGGATAAAGATGTGATATATGTATATCGTATGTATGTATGTATGTAGAACATCCATGACCCAAGCACAAATATTCAAGTTGATCACACAAACATTACCCTGGCCGGGTCTCGACCCCGGGACCTTCGACTCAGAAAGCGGTTGCTTCACCACTGAGCCATCCGTGTCGTCAATATCAAATCATACAGTAATTGGCGATATACGCTATTTTCAATTTTTTTTTTACTTCATCACCATCATCATCATCATCATTTCAGCCATTACAAGTCCACTTTTTTACTTAATAAAAGGCAAAGTATACTTAAAATAACTGTATAATAAAGAAAACCACTCCTTAAACTTAAGACAAAGTGATTAGAGAGTAATATTTTCTATAGTACGTTATTATTAACATGTTTAATATTTCTTACCGTGATGCCTAATTCGTCAGCAGAGCTATATCAAGCACGGATATACCTTCCTCGCATAAGGCAACAATCCTATGTTTTAAATGATCGCTTAAACGATACATTTTCTCCTTCAAAATTAATGAAAAGCCGCCAGATAAACCATAAGAAACGGTAAGTCAAATGGAATTAAAAAATCCAAAAGTGACACATGACACATGCACATACATATGCACAAATCACGTCTTTATCCCTTACGGGGTAGACAGAGTCTATGGTAACAGGTACCTACAACCTACAGGCCACATTTAGCAAGATTGTGGGCACATGACATGATTTAAAATAAATAGAGTAATGATCAGTTAAAGAGTTTGGAATAGCAGTTGTTGTATACGACTTGAAGCTTCAAGTGGTTGGCTGATTACATTAAGATTACAGAGTTCGATGTTACGCAAATACGTTCATAAGCTCCTGACAATAGAGTTGTGTTAATAGAATTTTGGATTGTTTACATATTTTTGGTTATCATATTAGATACATAATTAATGGTTAAATAGTGTATACATATTTTTGAACTTTACGGTGTTTCTAAGTTTATGGCCTAATACATGAGGACATAATATTGCAAATGTTGTATACATAGTTATCTCTCAAATCATGTATACTAATTTATGTACTTTTGTATGTTGCCAAATTTATGACCATTTAGATGACCATGCTTTTTGACACTCAGTGGTGTTTACATATCTTTGCCCTTGACTGTACTCATCCTTCACTTATCCTCATCCATTAAAATGTCTTTGATGAGTTACTTAAATCCAGTAAAATTTCATGTAATATCGTTCTAACTAAAGCTACTGCGGACTAAACAAGTAATCAATACGTTACTTGCTACGTTTCAGCGACTTTATTATTCATAAAAATATTTATTCGCTTATAACTACCCTCAATCAATATTATAAAGTAAAAATAATAACGAAAATCTCAATTTGAAAAACAAAATATCTGCCAAACTCATTAAACTCTTGGACCTACGAAGGTTTAATTTTCCACAAATGTTAACTTTATGACGTAAATAAGCAATAATGATGGATTTTGCTAATTTCTGGCATGATAGGGACAACAGCTTATAAAGCCTAATTTACACGCACTTTACACATGCAAGAAAATTTGTACCCATCCCATGGATATTATAATATTCATATATCTTCCATGCTGGTCTGGGAGTAAAGAAAAAACATAGAATGTACCAGTTGACCATCTTCCCGCGCGGTAAAGGCGAAAATCATAGGAATTATGTTATAGGCGATGCGGCTAGCAACCCATCACTATTTTGATTCCCCTTTCTAGCTATACGCCCACAATCGTGTTAAACGAGGCCTTGGTTTTGTTACCTTGGGCTTCTTCTTCTTCTTCTTTTTATTTGTGGCGTATCAAGTCGTTATAGTGACGACAACTTCGCCAATGTCAATGTAAATTTTTTTTATTTAAAAAACTTGTGACAAAATGTCGGCAACGTTGTACGGTTAAATGGTCAAAGACCCCCCTCCCCCCCTGTCGGACTCTTAGCCAACGGTCAATGATATCCCTCAGAAACTGCCAGGAAATCATTAGCCGTTGCCCAGGGCGCACCGGACCAAGCACTGCTCTTCCCCCCGGACGGATCCAAAAACGAACCGCAGCTCTTAATCACACGTGGAGGTAACCCGACTCGCACCCCTACCTTGGGCTCTGTCTACACCGTTAGGGATAAAGACGTGATATATGTATGTAGTATGTATGTATGTACGTATACCAAGTTTATTTGACGCTTTATGGACTGATACAGACATTAGTTCGTTAAAGTAGCACGAAAATACATGAAACGTAATGTCTACTACTATTCTGAACTTAGTGTTAATCAGGATCTTCATAAAATTCCCTCTAAAAATGGAAGAGCGATTAAATTTCCTCTCAGCCTCCATGTTTCTATGTGATGTAAATCCAATACACTAAATGAACACATAACCGTAAAAAATTGGGCTTTGAATATATAAATTCCAAATTTCCGTTCCGTTCTTATTTGTTAGCACTAATCGTAAAACAAAATAAAAAGGGTCCCGATATTGATAGGTACGCGGCTATTGTTCTATTAGTAATAAGCACTTACATTCCTAGTTCTTTAGTCTTCAGGCAATTTAAGGCGTAGGCATTAGCTGACTAATAGGTACGAGTATCTGCATTTTGTAACGTATTCATGTAACTTTAACATTAAATAAGTAGATGTGCGTCTCGCCTAACACATGTTTTTTTTACATAAAAGTTTTAGGGGCTTGGATGTAATGGATTCCATGTAGATGAATACATGGAGGATCTTTTAAATATATCACAAGTGTTTAAAGCTTGATAATCGTTTCGATAGCAATCTAACGGATTACCATTAATTTTGGTGTCTGTCTGGCCGGCAGGCACGGAAGGGCCGGGCAAGCCAAATTGGCGAATGATAGCCCGCATAATCGGACTAAAATAGCTAAGATAAAATAATGCCTAGTATCAGATATAAAAATACTGCGATATCACAGTTAAATAGCTGATGAATCGACAAGTGTTAAACCATTAAATTCAAAAACGCGTACAAACCTTTCAACAGAATTGAATGCACCATTGTTTCTATTAGCGCGAGTAAATCTAGACACGCGGTAGCGTGTCAAGCCAAAGTTCAAGCTAACAGAACTGGCGAGCAGCACCATGTGCAATATTACAGAAACCATTTGGAGCCACTTTTGATCCCCTTATAAATCATAAACTATTTCACATAACCGTGTACAATTTGGCTCATATATTAGAACTTGCAAGATAAATATGTGCTCCAAATTTCATAAACACACCTCAAACGTTTTAAACATTTTACTATTGTTTTTCAATTTTCAAACAAATTCAAAGACCAGTATTACTCCTAAGCAAAATGTAGGCAGTAGGAGGTCATTTTATATTGGCTCCCTATATAAACAGACATACATAAAAAACTCAAAATCTGCATGTCCAGTTTTGTACCGACTAATAATTTCTGTACCAAAAGTAATGATATCCCATCAAATTATCTTTATTCATCATAAGTGTCGCGAACTCCTTTCTTTTGATACTTTTTTATATATTTTTTAATTATTTTGTTTTTGAAGTCTATTGACACATGTATTTTAGTTGTTACGTAGCTCAGTTAAGCAATAGTTCAGTTTCATGGTGTTTCCATTTTCTTCTATAATTATCATACAGTCCACAGATCGTACGCTTCAATAAGGATGTTTTAATTCTTATGCTAATGTTAATCAACTCCGTGGATAATCGACATGAATTGATGATTAAACGTGTGATAATAGCACAATGATAATAAAACTGCTACAATTAAACTAGTAGGGTCGCATAAACAAGGACTAAACATCATTGTCACCGGCACCGCGCGGGAGCGGTGTCAGCTGCTGTTTACATTGCAAACTTGAAATTAATTTGACAATAATTTAACTTTAAGTCTTTGCCTTAGTTGTGTAATTGTTTTCCAACACCATCTACTGAGCCATTAAGCCTTGCGGACGGCCGCCTAATGGTAATAATTCGGACAAGGCGTCGTTCCTTGCACAGCTCATATGACTGGACAGAAATAGAAAGGCCGCAGACGGACCCTAATTGTTTCGAATTCAAGCGTTTCATGGCGCCCTTGACACTCGTGTGAGACCCTTCGCGTGCCCACTATTACGTGGTTTAGTTTTGTTCTAACGGAAGTGTACTAAGTTGCGTTCTACGAGTATCCATTAATTGTACCCTACTGGACAATCGAATACAATTGAGGTTTTAACAGTTTTGAACAACAAGAAAGTATCTCTTTCGACGGGGTTCTAAAGCTACCTTCCTGTGAACTAAATATAAAAATTTATGCAATCACAGAGGTATACAATTATAGGTATTAACGTACACCTTATAAAACTATTCTTTAAACGCGAGTCGAATTTATATTTATTATGTTGAGAATTTTATTAATTCAGATCATGTCAGACACACTGCTTACCTACTTTAGTTTTCTGTATAAAAATCAAAACGACGAATTTTAAAAATTTGTAAGTTCAAGATAACATTCCTAACAATGCTTTTTAACTGATATAAACAGAACGTCTCGGTTGCTCTACAAAATACAATACAATACAACAACACAAATATTCTTCAATGAACATCACAAATAACACTAGTAGAAGAAAGTAAAACATGCCTTCTATGTAAGAATGCAGGTATATTTATAATTATTAACGCGTTGGAGACGTTTTTCGTGTGTAATACCTACACTAGAGGCTTTGATTTATTTTTGAGCATTTTCATTTCACTGCAACTTTACGTTTGTAGTAGAGATAAAATTAGTTTAGTATTAAACAGAAGTCTGAGTAGGTACATAAAAAAGGAAATTTGCCGACACCGCAGTAATGGAAACCCATCTAGCTGATTCCTTGTCCTAAAGTAAAAGGATGTCCCATAATAGTTCAGTAAAATGGGAATCGTCGTACTAAAGTTGAATCTCAGTGTCAAAGCGTGCGAAATGACAGCGAATACCTAAGTAAGTAGATACTCAAAATTCATAGAATTTAGACAGGAAACTCCTCGAGCATTTATCTTTGTATGGCCTACTATTTATCAGTATCACACATACACGTACACTACCCTTTCATTAGGTTTTATATTTCGTACGCTAAATATTTTGTTAATAGGTATTTAAAACTTCTTACCGACCTAATTAATGATCATTTTAGGGCCTACTCTCATTGTATTTGACGCTTAACGAGAACGCATTCGAGACGATTGGAAACTCACACTACCTAATGTCTTACGGTCCTTACGGAGGACTCCCAATAATCTAAGTGATAAGATACATGTAATGGTAGTAACAACTAGTTTGGTGAGCATAATGTTAAAAGGTGCTCTACTAATAAATACCTGATGTGCACTCGGCAAACAAAACTGTTCCAAATAACGACCGAAGCACTATAAAATATAGCTCAGTGAATCCATGATAACGTTGATAATATTTAAAATCCTTTTATCGCCTTCGATTGTTCACGCCCCGCACACTACATGGGGTGTTAAAACAATCATAAGAGATAGGTATTTCGATATTTGTACCCAGTTCGCTCCAAACACTTCGATTTATTATTCTCGGTATTTCGCTCTGTTTATTGGATGTTCGCGCGTGATTTTTCTTTTTTACGGCTTCGGAAATGCCATTCGTGTAAAATACAACCGCATAACGAAGTGAAAATGGTACCGCTGGAATATAACTTCGTTGATACCTTCTATTGGACCAGGCTTGGAGAATAAAGACAATTTATTGGCATGATCATCATAACTTGAACGGAACAGAGTATTTCAAAATGGGAACAACGCCCGAGAGTTCTGCGTTGAAATTTACAGCTAAGTGGTGATCGTAGCAATTTACTGAAATTAGGTAAAGGAAATAAATTATTTACTGACTTAAGTAATATAATCTAACGTTCGTGGCTTGTTCACACTTCAATAGATTTTATGAATGTTTCACCTCTTTAATGTTTTTATAACTATTATCTTTGTTACATTAAGCAATGACAAAAGCAAAGGTTGTCTAATAATTCAATGTACCTATCGATAAAAAAAATAAACACGGAACATAATCAACGACTAATAATACGAAGCTTAGTATCATCCTGCATCCAGTAAAATATATTAGTTCTGTCCATCTTATATAGTCCAGTATTAATTGTGTATATTAAATCTCTTTCCAATGGTGCGCTGGTTCAAAGCTTAGGTATGTATGTATTGATTTTATGTTTCGCTTTCATTAAATTTCGTGTAAAACCGTGAGTATAAAAAATCGCACAATATGATAAAAATATTGCCCTAAACTCATCCAAAAAGCCGCATTGTCCACACAAACACTCGCTTAAAATAGTTTCAAATTATCCTACTAATATTATAAATGAGAAAGTTTGTGAGTATGTTTGGATGTTTGTTACTCTTTCACGCCAGAACGGCTGGACAGATCTGGATGAAATTTGGAACATAGATTATAGTCAGGAATAACACATAGTCTACTTTTTATCCCGGAAAATTGCGTAATTCCTGCGGGATAGCAATAAACGAATTCTATGCAGACGAAGTTGCGGGCAACAGCTAGTATTAAATATTTTCACACGAGGCGGCCGCCATAACCTCAAATCGACTCTCTTCACTTTTTCTTCTAAATTCAAAACTTCTTCTAGCGCGCGTTGCCAGTTTGAAAGCAACCGCGTTGCATGTTTGAAAGTTCATATGCGTCGCCCAATCCCCTCAAAAGCAAGACCAATATAAAACAAATAAGGGTGCATGTATCCGTGTATGTATGAAAAATATGAATTAGTGTATGACGCGTTTTTGGCTATAATTTATCTGCATTAAAAACGGAACAAATTGCTTAAAATGTTTGTATGCCTAGTCTATTTAAGAGGCTGTGTGTTACGTTCAATGTTCAATCGACAGCTTGACAGTTGAGTATTATTATTATTTTTGTCCCGGAAAAATACAAGTATTTAAATATTCCTTTATTTCTGCGCTAGTAATGGCTATGATGATGACCCCCTTTAATTTTTATGCCTTAAACACACCTCACTAATGGAGACATCATGAGACAAATAAAATAATTGGTAAGCCGAATTTGTAAAATAGTGCTAACCATAAAGTTGATATATAACTCAAAGGTGACTGACTGACTGACTGATTGACATATCAACGCACAGCCCAAACCACTGGACGGATCGGGCTGAAATTTGGCATGCAGGTAGATGTTATGACGCTGACATCCGCTAAGAAAGGATTTTGATCAATTCTACTCTCAAGGGAATAAAATAGGGGATGAAAGTTTATATGAAACTTTGTCAATTTTAAACGGATCGGGCTGAGACTTTGCATGCATAAAGCTACTATGACGTAGGCATCCTCTAAGAACGGATTGCGTAATTTCTGCGGGATAGCGGTAAACGAATTCTATGCAGACGAAGCCTCTGCCTTTTAAAAGCGCTGATTTTGTTTTTTTTTTTACCTAACAGATTTCTACACAAAGTGCCTAACCAAGAACATGTAATAGACGCTTTCTGCTTCGCTTAGTTCTTGTTTCATTATTATTTCGAAATCATTTCACTTTGTCTGGAAGTCCGGAAAGCTCTGCTCTTTTATTGCAAGTAGAAAAGCCTAATGAATGCTGCGGAGCAATCAGTGCAGATTGCTGCAGCTATTTGTAAAGAGAACTGTTAACCTTTACGTTCTAAATTTCTAATTAACTCTCGCTAGGTTTAATAACTGCCTTTAGTGTAACGAGGAATTCGTTTTAAACTGATAAAGGAACCCGTTAAGTACCTACGTGAGGAGTGTTTCTCTGTTAAATTAAATTTTACTGGTTTTTTTTTAAAATGACGTGAATAAAAATCGACATTCTGAGGGTAACTTTTTGCCCAGCAATGGGACGCATGTAGACTAGAGATGACGATGAACCAAAAAAACCTTTGCTAATCCAGTAGGTACTTAGCAGTCGCCTAGGTACTCGTATATTGCACTATTAGTTGGAAAACTGTAAGGTATCCTTTTAGAAATAAGATTGAATTATTAATTGCCGCGTGTCAAAATGTTCCATACTTAGGTACTAGGGAGGAAAAGTCCACTTCGCTGTTATTAATCCATAGTAAAGAGCATGAAATACATCCAGGGTCGCCAGATAAGGCAATTTATGGACAATTGGTGGACTATTTTTCAAGCCCCCGCGGCGCCCATAATAATCTTCTGTATTACGGCAATTGGGCTAATCGATATCTTCTCTATCCTCGCAGAAAAGAATAGACACGACAAATGTTGATAAATTTGGAATACTTATCTACTCCCAATGAGCTGTGATAGTTAGCCCAATGCTTTGACTAATCAACTCTCAAAGCAAAGAATACGCGAATTCAAGGTCTCACGTCGATGCATCGATATTTTCAGAACTAGGTATTAGATAATTTCGTGACTGCTTCTACCTCCAAAGTACTTTTAAATGTTACCACGTAGTAGTATTACTGGATAAAGCCTATACAGTGCTAGTACGTGCAGGCTAGAGTAGGTACCTATTCAATATTTAATTTTTTAAAGTCACCGACGCGAAAATAGCTGATTCGTTAGTTAGATCGATGAGCCTGCCTAACACAATTGTAAGATAAAACCAATTTCGCTAAAAGTTTAAATGATAACCAACAAAGTCACTTCCGATTAAGCGACAAAAAATATTTTCCAAAGAATCTCTTGTCTGTTTTAAAGCGTTAAGCTTATTTTTACTAAGTCGATACCCGACCCGGCAAAGATGCCCTCTGGTAAGTAATTAAATTTCCTTCGAAACATAATAGGTACCTGAAAGCTTTCCAAGGGTGATTGTTATTTAATTCGGTCCGCTAAACGCGAGACGGTGCCAGATGCCACCTATTACTTTTTAACTAAGTTATTTTTGTCTTTAACAACTTTAACTGTTGCATAATTCGGAGATACGGATAGGAGTTGATTAAACTAAAATATTTAGTGAAAACTTACGTAATTAATATTTTCTGAAAGTGTCTAATTTTACGAGGCAAGAGTAGGAAGGGTAGGATATTTTTGACGTTGATGGGTTTTAAAAAAATCTATGTTTTGAAATTCGATATCGTGATACGCTTTTGGGATTTAATCAGCCAATAATTAAGTAGGTGTGTGTTTTTAAAATTAGGTACCTACCTCGACGTTTCGGGTGCGTGTGGTACTACGTACTGTGGTGCTGATTTGAAATTTGCGTGATTAAGCCCGAAAGCCAGTCATAAAGTTAATGGAAATCGCACTTCGCAATAACTACTTTTAAAATCTGAGTAGACAGTAAATTTACGATTCTAAAATTTGCCTTTTGCCTAAAGTTAAAGTAAATAAAAAAAAACTTGCAAAAACAGGTGGACTTGACTTGTAGGCAAGAAAGAATAGCTACCTGTCCTGTCCGTGTCTACCTCGGGTCCCTTTTTGTTCCATCATTTTCAGTGGTCATAATATAATCGTTACTCATATTTTTTTGGTCATAGCACATGATATCGTGCATTTTGCAGGAATCTTGGAAAAGTCATCGTAATATAGTAGGTTAGGTTAGTTTGCTATCAATTCTTAAAAAAATATTTTCTGTTTCAGAAATAGAACCTAAGTATTATGACTAACGAAAATTATGACAAACCGTACATTCGGAACTTCAATTTTATGGGACAAAATATAGACCTGTGTCTACCTACCGCTACCTGCTGCTGGAATTTAAATACACCAAAGACTAACTCTCGATTTCGTCGTGGGGTGGATAATCATTCACATACATAAAATTCCATACACACCCAAATCCGCCCGGCATGTTAAACGTAGTTTGGACCACAAATCGCTGAACCTTTGAGACCTTCGAGACATTCTAGATCCATCTTGTCATATTACAAAGGGTCACTGGCGTACGCAAGCCCTCGCGTCGGCAATATGGTTTTATTGCCGTGGCTAATTAGTAAAATTAAACCACCGAAATGATGTGAAAGAAAATATAAACACACTCTTGATATTATTGCGCTAACAAGGCAAAATGTGGTCTTACCATAACAATCGTGTGAAGTACCTACAACCCTTTGGCTCAACCTGAACGTGGCTAGTAGCCATAGCAGCCGACCAAACCTGTATACCACCCATTGTAACTTCGCCTTTCCCCCTTCAAGGACTTCAAAAGCTAATACCTGATACGTATTTTCGAAATCAACGAATACATTACGCTCAATCCAAAGAAAAACCGGACGAAGTTAAACTGCTCTACGTAATGAATATGAAACCTTTTGTTTTATGTCGGGAACTTCAAAGCTTGAATACGTCCACAGGGGGTGTATTCATGTCAGTCCATTTGTAAAACACGCCATATTTCCTAATATCATTTCTGAAGTAAAATTCATCTTGCACATCTGTTGCACGCAGTTAACATTCTGCTTCATTATCCGTAATGTCGCGTAATTTTAACTTTATGCCGCTCTACTATGCCTGTAAAACTGATTCAGTCGTTTACGAGTTTTAATGATAGTACCGGTATACTGAGAAAATTTCACTTTACTCGCACCATCTTTCAGATAAAGTTAGTATATGTGTTTAATAATGAAAATGTCTTTCCCTCTCGGAGGCGAGACTAGTTTCATGGTTCGTGAGAGATTTTCTGAGCCATTTTGACATCAGCTGAATCGCGGAAAGCAGCGTACTTAACACAAATATTTCGCGAATATTTTCGCTTAATCTCCCGGAACAAAGTCATTTAAGGTAGTATCATTTTGATTATAATATACTTTGTGTATTTATATAAAACTGGGCAAGAGCGCGTCGGGCCACGCGCAGTGTAGGGTTCCGTAGTTGCCTGTCACAATTTATGTGGATGATATTATGACCATAATTATTATTTTTCATTTTTATTCGATACACTATGAACATAGTTCACGTGTGATAGAGTAGTGTGAAAGCGTCGTGAGATTTACAATAATCCGTTCCCGACATTTACCTTCCTACCAACTATTATCGCTAATACGCTATTCGAACGGAGAGCCTGCTTAGGTCATTTTAGCCTGTGATTTCCTTAATTCTTTCGTGATAGAAAATAAATAGTTTAAGTACTTTGAGGATTCTGGAAAATAAAAAAACCGACCAAGTTCGAATTGAACTCGCGCACCGAGCACAGGTTCCTTAGAAATCTTAAGTACTGTTAGAAGTCCGTAGGTCTTAGAGTGGTGCCTGCAGTGGTTCAAGCGAAGGAGACTCAATGAAGATTCAGCATGGACATTGCATAACGTATATTTATCAAAATAATGTTCACAATGTGGTTTTGTCTTAATTAACAATAGAGCTAACACAATAACGTGCATGTCGTCTTGAGACAGCAGAAGAGAGAAAAAAAACCAGAGACATATAGGAAGATGATAGAGCTTAAGTGTTACCATAAACAAAATACAATTAAATCTTTCCATGCATTCACATTGTGGACCCATACACTATCCAACACTTCCCCTTATGGTTCACAATGTGTCAAATAAAATAAACACAACTTATAAAAGAAACTCTACATTTGCTCTACTATGCAAAAATAAAGAGCTCTACATTCGCTCTACCATATCAAAATAAAGAGCTCTACATTGTCACAACTATATAAAAATAAAGAGCCCTGTCTCTACCACATAAACAAAAAAACTTTACTCAAGATATAACAATATGACTCTTTTTGTTCTGTGACAAAAACAATACACAAAATGTTTACATCTCCCAATAATACTAAATATGTGAAATATGAAAAATGAAGTTAAACTTTACTTATTTCACATTCACATTCCCCATTAGATCAGAAATATAAAACTTAAGTTACATTCATAGCTTGTACAAAACACTCATGCTTGACTCTACCTAAAGGTTTAGTTAACACATCCGCAAAAATTTGGTTAGTAGGCAAGTATTTTACATTTATTACATTTTTGTTGATAAGATCCTTAACATAGTGATATCTTAAGTCTATATGTTTAGTGCGCTTATGGCAGTATTCTTTAACTTGTAATAATTTTTGCGCACTTTGATTATCATTAAAAACTGTATACACCATTTCTTTACTATGTTTAGGTATAATTTCGGAAAGTAAACTTTGAATGAAAGATATATCTTTACACACGTCGCTGATCGCAAGGTATTCTGCTTCCGTGCTAGATAATGCGACACACCTTTGTTTACGTGCCTCCCAGTTAACTGTATCGTTGCCTAACTTTATAACAAAACCAGTATATGACTTCCTATCGGTGACGTCATTAGCCCAGTCTGCGTCAGTATAAGCATTTAAGAACCAATTCTTACTCCTATGAAAACATAATGAATAGTGAATTGTGCCTGCCAAATAACGCAGAATACGTTTTGCGGCTAACCAATGAGTTCTGTTAAAACAATTATAGAACTGGCTAAGTTGACTACAGGCGTACGATATATCCGGCCGTGTACAGACTGACAAGTACATCAGGCAACCAAGGAGCTGACGATAATTATAAGTGTCATCCTGCAAACTAACATTATTTTCACATTTCAGTAGTTTACAGTTTACTTCCATTGGTGTGGACACAGCCTTACAGTTTTCCATATTAAAGCGAATAAGTAATTTACGTATGTATTGGGTTTGATCAAGTCTTAAAATGCCTTTAACTCTATCTCTAGTAATATTCATGCCTAGGCAACTTTTAAGAGTACCCAAGTTCTTTACATTAAATTCACTTTCAAGGACTGAAACTAAATTAATCTTATTACAGCTATTGGAACTGCTGAACAAATAGAAATCATCTACGTACAGAGCAATGATTACCAGATCATTACCAGTGCATTTTATATAAACACACGGTTCACATTTAGACTGAATAAACTCATGCTTGAGCAAGAGACCATTTATTTTGCAGTTCCACATCCTGCTTGCCTGTTTAAGGCCATAAATGCTTTTCTTTAATAAACACACCTTGTTAGGATGCTTATCATTAAAACCTATTGGTTGCTCCATATATATAACTTCATTTAGATCGCCATTAAGGAATGCAGTCGCGACATCTAAATGATCTATATTTTAAATCTAATTGATTAGCAATAGAGAACAAAATTCGCATGGTGCAGTGACGTACGACTGGAGAGAAGGTTTCCTGATAATCTATGCCTTCCCGTTGTGTGAAACCTTTAGCAACTAGGCGGGCTTTGTAACGGTCAAAATTACCAGAAGCATCATATTTTGCTTTATAAACCCATTTACATTTAATTATGTTCTTGTCTATTGGCCTGTTGACTAGTTCCCATACATTATTCTCAACAAGGGAATTGTACTCACATCTCATAGCGTTCTGCCACTCCATGCTACACGAAGAGCTCATTGCCTCTTCATAAGTAAGTGGTTCATCAATGAGAGGGTTCTCATTCAACAAAAAACTAGTGTCATAATCTAAAAGATGTTTAGGCAGTACATTACGTGTAGAACGAACGGGCCGACCAGTGCGCGAAGCGACAGTCACAGGACTAGTCACGGCTGCTGCTGGGGATGTGGTCTCGCTTGGCGACTCTAAAGGCTCTGCGCTCGAGTCGTCTGCAGACAACACAGCTGGGCTGGACTCATCTTCGCTCCCTGTACAGTACTCTCCATCTGAGATTGACAAACAACCACTATTATTATTACTATTAGATACATTAATATTATTCAATTCATTATCATTTACATTAATATCATTATTTGAATCTATATTATATGTATCACAGTTCTGTTTTGTATCACAGTCAAAATTATAAAAATTTATCTCTTCGCTGTCAGGTTGTAAGGATTTTAAACTGGGATTGTAGAATTTATTTTCAATAAATGCTGCATTGCGAGAAATAATAACTTTTGTAGGATGTAAGGGATCAGCTAGTCGATAACCCTTAGTAGTTTCACTATAACCTACAAAGATATATTCCTTCCCCTTAGCGTCTAGCTTATCCCTTTTATGGTCAGGAACTAAAGAAAAAACAGTGCAGCCAAATACCCTGAGGTGGCTGAGATCGAGTTTCAATCCAGACCAAACCATTTCAGGAATTTGCCCAGACAAAGCAGCAGTAGGAGATCTATTTTTTAAGTATAGTGCTGTCATTACAGCTTCTCCCCAATAACGCTTATCTAGACCTGCATGTTGCAGCATGCAACGCACTTTTTCAAACAAAATTCTATTCAAACGTTCCGATATTCCATTTTGGGCAGACGAATATGGAACGATGGTCTGGTGAATAATACCTTCACGTTGTAAATACTGTTTGAAATTTAAGCTAGTATATTCACCACCATTATCGCTTCGCAAGCATTTAATAGGCAAATTAATCTGTTTTTCAACTAAGGCTTTAAATTGAATAAAATAATCCATTACCTGGGATTTATTTTTCATTAGATATCCAAAGCTTTTTCTCGTAAAGTCATCAGTGAATGTGACGAGGTATCTCGCTCCACCCCAGCTAGCCACTGGCAATGGTCCACAGACATCGCTATGAATGAGCTCCAGCGGTTGTGTTGTTCGGCTTGAGCTTGCTTTCGGAAAAGATTCGGCCGTAAGCTTCCCCTTGAGACAAGCCTCACATTTGTTTTGAACTGCATCCTGAAACACAACACCACAAACATGCTTTCTTAGCCTATTCATACCTGCAATATTCATGTGACCAAGCCTTTGATGCCATAAATCCACCTTGGATGAGGCACTGGCAGCAACAGCAGCACTCGGTGTCTCCTGCCCATCTCGCAGAAGCAAAGAATGCATCCTATTGAGAGAGTTACCCTCACATACATACCCATCTAATTTATAAATGCCATTAGAACAAGTTGCTTTTAATAAATAATTGCCAAAAGTTTCACAATCCCTATCATAAATATAACAACCATCATCTTTAAATCTTACAGTAAAACCGTTTTGACATAATTTGGATACTGATAAAAGATTTGCAGATAAATTAGGGACAAACATGACATTGTAAAAAAATTCTAACCTCTTTGTTTATGACAATGTGAAGATCTCCAGTACAAGTGCTAGTCATTTGTTGATTATTGGCTGCAGCAATAACTTGAACACTAGTGTCTTTAATGTTTGACAATAAGTCTTTGTTGTTGCACATGTGACTCGATGACCCGCTGTCAACAAAAACTTGAGTAGAACGCTGAGCAAGGAAAGCAGTATTGGGCTCCTGATTATCTTTCTTCTTCTGTAGTTTGTCACGACGCAATTTGAAGCATTTGGGTTTAATGTGACCATTCTTACCACAGTACTTGCAAACTAGTTGTTTCTTGGTCACAAACGCAGTATTTGAAGAAGTTTCATTCGACCCATTTTTCCTTTGTTCTTCTTGTAGAAGTCTGCTCCTCACGAGTTCACTCTGAAGTGACGATGCCATACACAGCGTTTCAAGATTGGATACCAGTGAATCATATCCTTGTGGCAAGCCGCTAAGCAGGATTTCAGCTATTTCCTGATCTTCAATTATTTTTCCTATGTCTGCCAATTGATGCACAAGTGACATCACCTTTTCAATGTACTCAGACATGGAATTAAAATTGCTATAATCGATTCTGTGAAGTTGCCGTAAGAGGAGAACACGCCTGTATAAACCGCGATCCTCAAAAACATCCGACAGCTTACTCCAAGCTTCACTAGCGGTTTTGGCTTCACGCACGTACTGGTACAGACACGGTTTTATTGTCAAACACAAGCGAGCCAGCGCACGTTGATCGCGCGCGACATCAGCGCCTGTGATTGTGTCCGACGTCGATCTTTCGACTAAATCCCACAAACCTTCTAATTTCATGAACATTTTTAATGTGAACTTCCAGCTATGATAGTTGGAGGCTCCCTCCAACTTCTCCACCGCGCCAGATCCGCTCAACATAACAGCCGATGTTGGCGTGCTCGCGCCAGGCCATTGCTCCATGCCCGGATTCGAAATATTAGCACCGCCGGTAGCAGGCATCCTCGCTGAGCAATCTGCGCGTTAATTTCGCTTGTTCCGAAAATGCAGGCAATTGATGCACTAGGGTTACCTTGGGCTGGGCCGCAGAACCTGTTAGAAGTCCGTAGGTCTTAGAGTGGTGCCTGCAGTGGTTCAAGCGAAGGAGACTCAATGAAGATTCAGCATGGACATTGCATAACGTATATTTATCAAAATAATGTTCACAATGTGGTTTTGTCTTAATTAACAATAGAGCTAACACAATAACGTGCATGTCGTCTTGAGACAGCAGAAGAGAGAAAAAAAACCAGAGACATATAGGAAGATGATAGAGCTTAAGTGTTACCATAAACAAAATACAATTAAATCTTTCCATGCATTCACATTGTGGACCCATACACTATCCAACAAGTACCTAGTTCAGCAAGTGTAAGCAAGTTCAGCAAGTGTCAAATACACGCTATAACGAACGGCCAATCTTGACGTCGTAGGAACAATAGCTACTAGCTCTACTCTCAGTTAAAATGTTCTAGGTACTCCTTTACTCCTTAATTCTGTAAAGTGTTCTTTATTCTGTTCTTAAGGTTGCCAGTAGAAATCTCTCTGAATTGATGAGGTTACCCTATTGCTTACCTAATCATCATCATCATCATCATCACCTGCCTATTTATATACGTTCCAATGCTGGGCACAGGCCTCCTCTCTGAAATTTCTAATGTAATTGCATTTTCGCGCATAAATTCCGAAAAACTCATAGGTGCGAGCTTGGAATTCGAACCCACGACCCTCTGTTCGAGAGGTCATAGTTAAAACCATTAGGTAACCATGGCTTCTCATAGTTGAAACCACCTAATAACTTTGTGTACCTATATACGTACCTAACCATTTTCTGTATTGTTTATTATTACTTATGCGGTATTCAATAAAAAGTTATTGTATTGTATTGTATTATCATTATTACATTAAGTTTATATAAACAATTAACGAGATAGCTCCCAGCAAAATGTAGAAGTAAAATTAAAACGAACTGATAGAATAGGTATACGCTATTTATTTATTTATTATTGTTACCTACCCTCGAGAAACCGCTGGCTCTATCCTAATTCACACTATTGTTTATTCGCTTTACAGAAGGCATGTGGACCTGGCGCACTAAGTACTGCGAAATTGGAAATTCGAAGTTTTTAGGCATCATGCCATCCCTCTCACTCTTTTTATCGGTGCTTATTAGTGTAAGCGAAGCGGCACAATACGAACTTCGAATTTGTAACTTAAATGTAATTAGTTAGGTCCCGGCGGGACATAACTATATATTGTTTACGACAGTAAAGTTAGAATCCAATCCAGGATATGGTGTATTGGTGTGTTTCCCTTTGCTTTTCTGTTATGGAAAAAGTACTAGCTGTCATTTTCATCTTCCTACCGTTATCTGTGGCTATGTCTTGTCATGTATGTCATTGTCATGTCGTGTCCGCAAAGCGAAATGCGATAATTTATAAAGTAAATATTGAAATTGTGACTGAAACTTTCTCAAAAAATGTGTGCTGACATAATTTTCGTACATTTATTGTGACGATGTTTAGTTACAATGTAAAGTTTCTGACGTGCGACGAATCCGTGCAAGTTAAAAATGGGGACTTTAAAAGTTACAAGTAAGTCAAAACTCACTTCCTAAACATTGTTGGAAAGTTTTTTTGCTGTGTTTGACTTAGCGGTATTTTATTTTAGGTATGAAACGAAGAAGAAAGCTGAAGAGTCTGTCTATGATAATGCGAAGAGAAGTTTTTGCGAGCGACGTGGAGGGCACTGGAATGCAGTAAAGCCTCGGCAAATAAAGCATCTAGAGACGAAATTTCGGGAACGCTCAGCCGTCTTCTGCGAGTGGTTAAATGATTGCCTGATCGTTATTGTGTTCTCCTCTGGTGCCATCGCCTACCTCACAGTGAAGCCCAACACACTGGACGTCACTCAGATATTATTTGATAGATATGTTGTGGGAAAGCTATCTGGACAAGCTGTTAGTGGAGGTTGGTTTCTACATCATAATAAGCTTAGTTACCAATGATTTAAAAACAATATTTAATAAATCACCAGAGCTATAGAGTTGCAATTTATTACATTTCTATTGCAGTCGCCTTTTGCAAGTCTCATTTATTGTTCACACACACTGATCGGACAGCAACACTACTGACATTTGGGAAGGGCATGCCGAGTGCCCAACCTTGTCGCATCAGAGACAGAGATCCACATATACAAGTAAGATTAAGACTTTATAACTACCGTGAGTAAAAATTGAGATTATGATGGGATAAAGTGGTTTTAATTTTAATTCATCTGCATATGCGTCAATCTAGTCTCTTCAATGCTACTAAACTATATTTTTATACTCATGCCAAGCTTTTGTTTCCTGGCAGATATCTTTTTCATTCATTTGCCCCTATGTCTTAATATTATGATATATGAACACTAGTATACACACATACACATACATAAATCACGGCCTTATCCCTTATGAAGTTGACAGAGCCTATGGTAACAAGACCTAAAGGCCAAGTTTAGCATGACTGTGGGCATACAGGGGGAAAGGGAAATAAAAATAGTGATGGGTTGCTAGCCGCATCGCCTATAACATGATTCCTAAGATTGTTGCCCATTCCCTTGATGGGCTTTTACCATCTGTGCAGGAAGAGAAGCAACTGGTACATACTATGTTTTTTCTTAACACTAAACTTGATATTTTTGAACACTTATTAAGCAGTGTATCACTTTAGGTCTTGATATGTTCGGCTCTGTCTACCCCGTAAGGGATAAGGACATGGTTTATGTATGTATGATATCACTAAAAATATACATATTTACAGACTGTAGAACTTGGAGGATCCCGTCGCACAGAACGAAGGGTATCATGGTGCGAGACCCCCTCAGTGACCTGGGTGCTTGTGTGGGGCGCCGCTGCGGTGGAGCCTGCGCCCTGGAGCCCTGTGCTCGAAGACCATGCCAATATGCACTTGTATCAAATAAAAGGGTAATCAAAATTCATTTTTCCATCATAAATATCCCATCTGTATTAGCTAGAGCAGGGGTTCCCAATCTTTTTCAACCTGAAGCGCAGTTACAAGTTAAGTATTTTGTAACGGCGCCCTGCCTTAGCTAAGTTGTATTGTTGCTATATTATTTACCGATGCGAGCGCTCAAATAGGTACCCGCGAATATTTGTGGTTTCGGAACTCACGGCGCCCCTCTTTACTTTCTACGGCGCACCAGGGCGCCGCGGCGCACACTGGGAACCCCTGAGCTAGAGTTTATATGGGGTTAGAATTAGTAATGGGGCCAGGCGCGTTCTTAACAGTAGGAGGCAGGTGGCAGGGGCACATGCCCAGTCTTTTTTTGCTCTTTCAGCTGATGAGGTTCTGTCCAAACAAGTCGCCACGCGAAGTAATCACTTTTGGCGCGATTTAAGACTACTCAGAAATCATTGTTATCGAGATCACTCCAAAGCCTCAATAAAATTTACTTCAATGCTATTTCTTGTAATATTTTCTCATCTTTACTTACAGACAGCAAATGAGTTTAATAGCATACCATCAATTGGAGAATGAGACATTGTTGGCTGAGATCTCACGGAATAATGACAATATTATTCATATTGTTGAACAGACAGTGTGCCATAAGGTAAGAAAGATAAAAACGGTCAAGTTCGAGTCGGACTCGCGCACCGAGGGTTCCGTTCATATGGGAATCGATTCGAGAGTAAAAAACTTAGTAGTTCTATAGAACATTAATATTTCACTTGTCTGCTCTTTTAACATTTTGTTCATACTAATTCGCTTTTTACCTGAGGCGTATAAAATGTATTTTTTCCTGTTGTTCCTTGCGTGGCATAAGTATCATATATCCCTCTACATATATACATATACACAAACCGAATGGTGTCCGCTAAACCCTGCCGCCAAAAAGGGCCGAAAGTTGGCAAATAAAAACGGCAATACGTATAAAACGGCGATATGTTTAACGGCGTCCTTGACACATCTATTGGACTTCCGCTTTAGCGTCCATATCTCTTTGTTTTCCCGTTATGGTGATCAACTTTTACATGTCACGCTATGACAATAGAAAATAAAGAAACATTGTTACTTTATGTTTTCCTATAAAGTGATTTTACGGCCTGGTGCATTGGGTCAATCATAAAAATATTGAAGTTTCGCGAAACGGCTGCTAGTTTTACGGCGCACCTTATTTACGGGCCCCTAATTTGAAATAGGTAGTGTAGTAGTTAAAAGTTATTTGTTTGTAAATAAATGCTTTGTATTTTACTGCAGAAATATTACTTTCGAATCGTTTGGTCGTAGATGCAAAAGCTTGTTAAAGTTGTGTTAAATTTTTCGTCAAGTATTTTCTCAAACGAGACTGATTTTCGTTGAAGAAATCAGACACCGCAGAAATATTAACTTCACAAGGTCTATCCCGCACAGAGCAGTTAGCAGTCAAATTTATACATGCATGAGACTGAATCATTTTAATTTTATTTAAATACTAAAATACCAGGTATGAATAGGTTATGTATGATGCTCATTTTGTTTTATGGCGATCAGAGCCTTTAGTGTAAGTTTTTTATCGCAACAAACCTTTCGAACGCGTTCGCGTTGAAGTGTCAAATGGGCAGCGGCGATTACTTTCCATCAAGTGACTCGCTTGCTCTATTTCCCCCTATTTAAAAAAAAAACGTGTCAAATACTATGAGAATACTTTGTTACCGTTACCCCATTTTTCTACAGTAATTAAGGGGTTTACGTTACGTTACATAATTTCGAAATTTTCTAAATATATTTTTGTGGCACATTCGTTTTTATTAATATTTGCTCAGACGGGAGTAACTCTTTCGTGGGCTATGCACCGGGTGCCTGCGGGCGGGCTGCGCGCGGCGCGACTCCCCGCCTGCGAGGCTGTGGCGCGCGCGCCGCTGCCCGCGCCCGCCCGCGCCGCTCGTCGCTCTCCCTGCGGCCACCGCCTTGCCGCTGCCTGCATCGACGGCTCGCTGCACGTCGTGCACGCCACCGCTGGCCTCACGCACTCCACTAGGCTCGGATTCGTGAGTTCAAGCTACAAACTGATCGATTCGAAATATTGCCAATTCAGAAATGAGCCTCAGGTGACAGTTGTTGCATTGCCCGGGGCAGGTGGCGACGGAGGTGTGGTGGTGTGGGGCGCTACTGCTGGCGGGCGAGGAGGGCGCGCGGTTGCAGTGCCTGGACCACGCGCTCGCCGCGCTGCCGCACCCCGCTGGCGCGCTGCTACTTGCGCCCCACCTCAGGTGATAGTTGTTGCATTGTTCGGAGCAGGCGGCAACGAAGGTGTGGTGGTGTGGGGCGCTACTGCCAGATAAGGACAAACGATTGCTAAGTTAGCAGAAGCCTTTAGAGCGTTTATGAATAAGGGGGTAAGATTCTAGCCGCACTGATTCTGAACTTGTAAATACTTGAAGCCAAGGACGGGTATGTATAACAACGAGGCGTTGCCAGCCGGCGATCGACGGGGTGATGATTGAAGGCTTTATTTTGCGATCTATAACGAGGCAGTCCCCCCCCCCCCCCCCTGGCGACGCCCTTGATGTGTGAACGAGAGTGTTTGTCACCAGGGAGCCCCGTCGAATGCAGCTGCTGGCCACTAGGCCGGTGCTTGGCGGGCCGCTGCTCCTCGCGTCGTTTAGCGGGGGACCGCTCGCACTGCTTCGTATCACGCATCCGGAACTCATGACGGTATTAAATACTACGTTCTACCGACTAGTTTTATCGTAAGAGTGTTTCCACACTATCCGATACGACATCGGGACTCGTAAAGTCAGGAGTTCGACTAGCACTTGCCCGACCTTTATGGGAGCTAGGTCTGCGCCTGACGAATATTCTTTCAATAATAGGAAATGGCTCTGACGATTTCTATGAAACATGCTATGTAAGGGTTTTTTGGGACGAAAAATCGATCTGTGTATCTGTGAGAAAACGGGTTTTTCCGAGTTCTGCAAATATCGAACTTCGCGCTCGCCAAGGTTCTAACATTGATATAGATTGTGAAATTCCAGGCTTGGATCCGCTCCGGCCGGCCGTCCAACGCGGTGTCCCTCCTTCGCGCTATGGACTGGGAAGTTTCAGGGCCCTCGTGCCTGCGAGCGATGACCATGCTGGTGGTAAATAGAATATATATACAAATTCGTTGTAATATAAGGCAGATGAACTCTATCGTTGGTTTTCTTAGGTATCCATATTTTATTTATTTTTGTCAATGTTTGTAGAAAGCATTTTTTAATTCTCGCCCGGCACGGCGATCCCTCGACTTATAATAGAAGGCTTCGCGGGCTTTCGGCCTCGTAACGCAAACTCGCCCGGGCATGGATTACGGGTCGGCCTCTGTAACAGTAGGTGTGCTATTTTATTGGTGTGTAGGTGGGCGCTCGCGGCGCGGCGGCGGCGGGCGTGGCGCGCGCGCAGGCCGCGCTCGGCGCCTACCTGGCGCCCGCCGGGGACGTCGACGCGCGGTACGCGCCCGCCGTGCACGACCTGGCCAGGAACTTCTTCCATCACCTGCTGAGGTAACGCATTGCACCATATACTCGTATGTGGGCATATTTACCGAGCAGAAACGACGAATAGATTTTTTATTGATAATTATATTACGGTATCATGAACAGGCGTGGGCGCATAGAGACAGCGCTCAGCCTGTGCGTGGACCTAGCGGCGTGGGACCTGTGCTGCGACGCGCGCTGGGCCGCCCGCCGCGCCCGCCAGCCCGCGCTCGCCGCGGAGGCCGCCGCGCTGGCCGCCGCCACGGCGCAGCTGCCCGCAGGTACACACACACAGGCGCGGCGCATGCACACAGCGGCGTGGCACTGTGCTGCGACGCGCGCTGCCCCGCCCGCCGCGCCCGCCAGCCCGCGCTCGCCGCGGAGGCCGCCGCGCTGGCCGCCGCCACGGCGCAGCTGCCCGCAGGTACACACACACAGGCGCGGCGCATGCACACAGCGGCGTGGCACTGTGCTGCGACGCGCGCTGCCCCGCCCGCCGCGCCCGCCAGCCCGCGCTCGCCGCGGAGGCCGCCGCGCTGGCCGCCGCCACGGCGCAGCTGCCCGCAGGTACACACACACAGGCGCGGCGCATGCACACAGCGGCGTGGCACTGTGCTGCGACGCGCGCTGCCCCGCCCGCCGCGCTGGCCGCCGCCACGGCGCAGCTGCCCGCAGGTACACACACACAGGCGCGGCGCATGCACACAGCGGCGTGGCACTGTGCTGCGACGCGCGCTGCCCCGCCCGCCGCGCCCGCCAGCCCGCGCTCGCCGCGGAGGCCGCCGCGCTGGCCGCCGCCACGGCGCAGCTGCCCGCAGGTACACACACACAGGCGCGGCGCATGCACACAGCGGCGTGGCACTGTGCTGCGACGCGCGCTGCCCCGCCCGCCGCGCCCGCCAGCCCGCGCTCGCCGCGGAGGCCGCCGCGCTGGCCGCCGCCACGGCGCAGCTGCCCGCAGGTACACACACACAGGCGCGGCGCATGCACACAGCGGCGTGGCACTGTGCTGCGACGCGCGCTGGGCCGCCCGCCGCGCCCGCCAGCCCGCGCTCGCCGCGGAGGCCGCCGCGCTGGCCGCCGCCACGGCGCAGCTGCCCGCAGGTACACACACACAGGCGCGGCGCATGCACACAGCGGCGTGGCACTGTGCTGCGACGCGCGCTGCCCCGCCCGCCGCGCCCGCCAGCCCGCGCTCGCCGCGGAGGCCGCCGCGCTGGCCGCCGCCACGGCGCAGCTGCCCGCAGGTACACACACACAGGCGCGGCGCATGCACACAGCGGCGTGGCACTGTGCTGCGACGCGCGCTGCCCCGCCCGCCGCGCCCGCCAGCCCGCGCTCGCCGCGGAGGCCGCCGCGCTGGCCGCCGCCACGGCGCAGCTGCCCGCAGGTACACACACACAGGCGCGGCGCATGCACACAGCGGCGTGGCACTGTGCTGCGACGCGCGCTGCCCCGCCCGCCGCGCCCGCCAGCCCGCGCTCGCCGCGGAGGCCGCCGCGCTGGCCGCCGCCACGGCGCAGCTGCCCGCAGGTACACGCACACAGGCGCGGCGCATGCACACAGCGGCGTGGCACTGTGCTGCGACGCGCGCTGCCCCGCCCGCCGCGCCCGCCAGCCCGCGCTCGCCGCGGAGGCCGCCGCGCTGGCCGCCGCCACGGCGCAGCTGCCCGCAGGTACACACACACAGGCGCGGCGCATGCACACAGCGGCGTGGCACTGTGCTGCGACGCGCGCTGCCCCGCCCGCCGCGCCCGCCAGCCCGCGCTCGCCGCGGAGGCCGCCGCGCTGGCCGCCGCCACGGCGCAGCTGCCCGCAGGTACACACACACAGGCGCGGCGCATGCACACAGCGGCGTGGCACTGTGCTGCGACGCGCGCTGCCCCGCCCGCCGCGCCCGCCAGCCCGCGCTCGCCGCGGAGGCCGCCGCGCTGGCCGCCGCCACGGCGCAGCTGCCCGCAGGTACACACACACAGGCGCGGCGCATGCACACAGCGGCGTGGCACTGTGCTGCGACGCGCGCTGCCCCGCCCGCCGCGCCCGCCAGCCCGCGCTCGCCGCGGAGGCCGCCGCGCTGGCCGCCGCCACGGCGCAGCTGCCCGCAGGTACACACACACAGGCGCGGCGCATGCACACAGCGGCGTGGCACTGTGCTGCGACGCGCGCTGCCCCGCCCGCCGCGCCCGCCAGCCCGCGCTCGCCGCGGAGGCCGCCGCGCTGGCCGCCGCCACGGCGCAGCTGCCCGCAGGTACACACACACAGGCGCGGCGCATGCACACAGCGGCGTGGCACTGTGCTGCGACGCGCGCTGCCCCGCCCGCCGCGCCCGCCAGCCCGCGCTCGCCGCGGAGGCCGCCGCGCTGGCCGCCGCCACGGCGCAGCTGCCCGCAGGTACACACACACAGGCGCGGCGCATGCACACAGCGGCGTGGCACTGTGCTGCGACGCGCGCTGGGCCGCCCGCCGCGCCCGCCAGCCCGCGCTCGCCGCGGAGGCCGCCGCGCTGGCCGCCGCCACGGCGCAGCTGCCCGCAGGTACACACACACAGGCGCGGCGCATGCACACAGCGGCGTGGCACTGTGCTGCGACGCGCGCTGCCCCGCCCGCCGCGCCCGCCAGCCCGCGCTCGCCGCGGAGGCCGCCGCGCTGGCCGCCGCCACGGCGCAGCTGCCCGCAGGTACACACACACAGGCGCGGCGCATGCACACAGCGGCGTGGCACTGTGCTGCGACGCGCGCTGCCCCGCCCGCCGCGCCCGCCAGCCCGCGCTCGCCGCGGAGGCCGCCGCGCTGGCCGCCGCCACGGCGCAGCTGCCCGCAGGTACACACACACAGGCGCGGCGCATGCACACAGCGGCGTGGCACTGTGCTGCGACGCGCGCTGCCCCGCCCGCCGCGCCCGCCAGCCCGCGCTCGCCGCGGAGGCCGCCGCGCTGGCCGCCGCCACGGCGCAGCTGCCCGCAGGTACACACACACAGGCGCGGCGCATGCACACAGCGGCGTGGCACTGTGCTGCGACGCGCGCTGCCCCGCCCGCCGCGCCCGCCAGCCCGCGCTCGCCGCGGAGGCCGCCGCGCTGGCCGCCGCCACGGCGCAGCTGCCCGCAGGTACACACACACAGGCGCGGCGCATGCACACAGCGGCGTGGCACTGTGCTGCGACGCGCGCTGCCCCGCCCGCCGCGCCCGCCAGCCCGCGCTCGCCGCGGAGGCCGCCGCGCTGGCCGCCGCCACGGCGCAGCTGCCCGCAGGTACACACACACAGGCGCGGCGCATGCACACAGCGGCGTGGCACTGTGCTGCGACGCGCGCTGCCCCGCCCGCCGCGCCCGCCAGCCCGCGCTCGCCGCGGAGGCCGCCGCGCTGGCCGCCGCCACGGCGCAGCTGCCCGCAGGTACACACACACAGGCGCGGCGCATGCACACAGCGGCGTGGCACTGTGCTGCGACGCGCGCTGCCCCGCCCGCCGCGCCCGCCAGCCCGCGCTCGCCGCGGAGGCCGCCGCGCTGGCCGCCGCCATGGCGCAGCTGCCCGCAGGTACACACACACAGGCGCGGCGCATGCACACAGCGGCGTGGCACTGTGCTGCGACGCGCGCTGCCCCGCCCGCCGCGCCCGCCAGCCCGCGCTCGCCGCGGAGGCCGCCGCGCTGGCCGCCGCCACGGCGCAGCTGCCCGCAGGTACACACACACAGGCGCGGCGCATGCACACAGCGGCGTGGCACTGTGCTGCGACGCGCGCTGCCCCGCCCGCCGCGCCCGCCAGCCCGCGCTCGCCGCGGAGGCCGCCGCGCTGGCCGCCGCCACGGCGCAGCTGCCCGCAGGTACACACACACAGGCGCGGCGCATGCACACAGCGGCGTGGCACTGTGCTGCGACGCGCGCTGCCCCGCCCGCCGCGCCCGCCAGCCCGCGCTCGCCGCGGAGGCCGCCGCGCTGGCCGCCGCCACGGCGCAGCTGCCCGCAGGTACACACACACAGGCGCGGCGCATGCACACAGCAGCGTGGCACCTGTATATATTTTCTACCCAGATATATTTTCTGTTTCCAGAATCCGTGTGCTCCGACTCGTGCTCGCAGTGCAGCTCGGGCTCCCGCTCGGGCTCCCCGCCGGCGGCGCCGCGCTCGCCCCCCGCGCGCCCGCCGCCCCTCCCGCGCGCGCCAACCCCCGCGCCCGCGCCAGCCTGCATCCGCCCCAACCTGCACCAGTACCTGGACAAGAACGACACCATATGGACCACCGACGTGCGCCAGACGAAGTGGCCCAGCCTAGACGACATGCTGAAACAGAACGTCGAAGTGACGCCGAGACCGCTCGACGACAAACTCGCCACGGTCCACTTCGGGCACCCGTTCCGGACGGAGCTGCGGGAGGACGCTGCGAGCGCCGTGTACCGGTACCGCGGGTTCGGGCCGGGCTCGGCCGGCGAGCGGGCGGGCAAGTTTGACGGCGGAGCGTACGAGAGGTCGGCCCGACCGCCGGGAGAAAAGAATAAAGTCAAGTTCTCGGATACTGTTACGATTGCTGTTGTGGCATCTGTAAGTATACTAATTATTTTTTCGATGTTTGCTCGGGAGCGAAGGTACTACAGGACAGGAAGGTACTTTACGACAAACCGACAACTGCAATATTTAAAATACTTACAAAATCTTTGCTACTTAACTTCGATCAGCGCAAAATCATCTTAATGGTAGTTTAGTCGATAGACTGAACCATGCCACGTGGAACGTCTTCACTTTAATGAACGCACCAATGTTATGCAAGCAGGCCAGCTAAATGCTATACTTACACATTAAGAGATCTTAACGCTGTACTGTACTGATGCCAAATCAGCCACCCTAACGATAGGTTAGTCAATCCGCTGTCGATGTCGCCTCTTATATTATTCTCCTCTATCTATATCTACAAATTGATCCGGAATATTTCAGCATATGGTTTGTTTGTCTGACTGACCCCCCATGAACAATTTTCATTATTTTTTTCAAAGCGCACGGCATCAAGGTGTTATTTAATTATGAATCCAAAATACCAACGAAAAATTGTCACAGAAGACTTCAATCCAACTAACTCAACCACTTGCTGAAATATCTAAAACTGTAATGGTAGAATAGTTATGGAAATAAATAAATAAAAATACCTAAATAAAATATTTCGGAATAATTCTAAGAAACTTAGTAATAGTGTTCGAATGATCTCGTCTACGATGATCGATGTCAGTAAACGTGTTGTTGCAGGAGCCGGCGGCGTGTCCGTCGGCCGCGCGCGAGCTGGCGGACAGCCTGCCGCTGTGCGCGCCGCACAACTACCTCGCGGCCTTCGCGCCGCACCCGCCCGCGCCGCGAGCCCCGCCCGGTACCGCACAAGACTACGTCGAAGTGTGACGCACGCCGCACGACGCATGCCACACGCCACACGCCACACGCCACACAGCACGACGCATCCGCACCGCACCTCACTGCATGATCAAAACGCATTCACTCCACGGCTATCATGAAATCACCCTTAAGTATCTGAGCATTGGTCGATATCGGAAGGTCGAATAATTATTTGGTCCAATATTCGTTCGAAAGGTTAGAAGGGCTTCCACTTTTTAAAGTAAAGCCAAATGAAATCTTGCAATTTAATTACATCCTAAGTGAAATAAATGCAGAATTTTCTACACAGAACTTGGCAAAATCTTTCTTGGAATTCTTTTGTCGGCGAAGTCAATAAATGCATTTTTTAAATATTGAACTTTGCTATCATTTCACTTTTATGTTTTTGATGGGATATCTAATTACATCGACCTTTCTCTGATCCGTGGGAACCTAGATACGTTATCGCGCCTTCATATAGCCCTTCTAGAGTTGTCATAAATTGTGATGTAATACATTTAATCCTGGTCAGAAGTAGTGAATAAAGTTTTCCCATGACATTTTCAACTTAACGGCATTTGAATACGGTTATTATTTATTGGAAAACTGTATTCACTACACCTGTACCGATTTAGACGAGTGTGCAAAGTGAAATTAATGCAAGCATGTAATTTTTTTTGTTTTAAGAATTCGCTGGTAAATGATCTTCAGTGTTCTAGGAATGTCTTAGTATCTGATTATTAAGGATGGTAAAAAATGTGTTGTTTTGTTAAGTATGTGGTTGTACAGTCAAGGGCATAACATATCGATACAGCCATCATGTCAAATATGTGTCACCGAATTTATTATTTGTGGCATAAAGGTGTATAGTATGAACATCTTGTAAATACCATGGTTGCATTAAATGATTGATTGCTAAACAATAGAACAATTGATTTTTTAAACGTCTCGGTAACGTACATATGTTTATGCCCTTGACTGTACGTAGATCATCAATTTTGAGGTATTGCCGCGAATAAGACTACGCTTCCCTTTTTTGAGATTAATTTATTTTATTGCATGACTATTTTATTCTTGACTTATAATGAATTGATTTATCTCTGATCTATACCTGCACCACTTATCAAACAAAAAAAAAAGACAAAAAAAATCAATAAGATCTGATGAAGACCTACCTATAACTTAATTTATTATCGAAAATAAGAGTGTGTACATAATATAGTTAATTAATTTGTTACAGAAAATGCTGCTCAAAAACCGCCTAAAATTAAAGTAGTTCATTTTGGTATGGTGTGAACTATGCCAACAATGAGTTTTAAGGAGATTTATGTATTTTGATAAGATTTTACATTATTTTTAATCCGTCCATTTAGTTGATAAGGAACATAATATTCTTTTTACATTGTACAGTACTTACCCACGAGACACAAGTAATACCTACCTATATGTAGAAAGTGTTTCGCAGTATACCTACGTTAATTGTACGCACAAGCATTATAGTCTAAATGTATCGTTGTAAATGCGTGTCATAAGTTTCATATGGTGTCAGCCGTATGAGGTTGTAACTCATATTATTATTACTTTGCAATAGTTGTCCGTTGTTGATAGGTTGTGAATTTTTAGAAGTTGAAATAAACCTTGTTTACCATAGTCTTCATTTGTTTATTTATTCTTACAACGAAAAGTACAAGCGTATTGATACCTGATAAGATAACCTCCCTTCAGAACCACCATACCCCTGGCCCTAGCCCTGGGGGTAGGGTGGGACTGAACTATACCACAACAGTAGCTAGTGGTAGCTGGTGCTCTTATTTCTGGGTGGTTTGCCCTTCGGACATAATTAGCTACCTAACTAACCTAACCTACCCTAATACCCGTAGCAGCACTACGGTGGTATGGTTCAGTCCCACCCTACCCCCAGGGCTAGTGCCAGGGGTATGGTGGCTCTTAACCTGACACCAAAGCAGCTTCTGGAGATTGTATGTTCTTTTGCACTCTCACGACACTCAAGCGTAGGTGAATGAAGATAGCAGGTAAGATTTTGGGCTAATGATTAGGGTTGTAACGGAACTTCGCCTCCGCCTCTATTACTGCGGAAGTCCCGCTAGAAATCGTACCTTCGCCTCTTTATTGTATTTTTGTGTACTGTGGACAGTACATCAAGTTTATTTCAAACGGTTTGTTGTTCTTTTAGCCCGTCCCGTTCGCCCTATAGGAAATATGATCTATCCAATATAGACACTAGGGACTTCGTAACAGGTATATGGTCAAAGGTGTGCAATAAAAATAAATCAGTAAGTTGTTAAACTTTAATTAATTTTAGTTGCATGTTAACAGTTTTTTTTGTAATCTGCAGGTGGAAAAAGCAGAAACTTTCGAATAGTAATCTAATCCTTCAACTTCTTCTTAGGGCGGAGGTTGTTGGTGTGGCCACACTTGGTCTTGCGGCAGTTGGTTGCACGGGGATGGAGGCGGGCATAGCACTTGCGGCAGATCATCTTGTCGCAGTTGTACTTCATTGCCAAGATCCTGAGGGAGGGCTCGATGGTGCCTAATGGCCAAAAAAGTAACAATATGAATCATCACCAACTTCCAACTAAATACACAGAAAATGGATGTTTGTCTTTTTAGAAATATTATTTTATCATATTTAGGGATAAATTTATAAGCGAGAATTCTCTTACCTCCTCTAAGCCTGAGCACCAAATGAAGAGTAGATTCCTTCTGAATGTTGTAATCAGACAAGGTACGACCATCCTCCAGTTGCTTGCCGGCGAAGATCAGTCGCTGTTGGTCGGGAGGGATGCCCTCCTTATCCTGAATCTTGGCTTTAACATTTTCGATTGTGTCTGAAGCCTCCACCTCAAGGGTGATGGTCTTCCCCGTGAGGGTTTTTACGAAGATCTGCATTGTGGATCTGAAAGGGTTATTGCACAAACATTGAGTGATTTGTGATGGATGTCGGTTCTCGAAATGAAGACCGAAAACAAAAGAAAACCGTAATAGTCAAAATGACAACGCCACGCGGAATTTCAAATATCGAACATCACAAAATATTGTCTGAGTGGCGAGTTTGTCGAGTGCATTATCGCATACTGAAACCACAGAAGTAACTACCTATATCACAAAAATCTGTAAGATACACGATTATTTCACAAAACTTTAACATAACCACTCACCTTTTCCTTCCAACGTGCTCAAGAAAAGAACTGTCAAATTACAGAGGAAAATATGGCGTCAGTTGACAATTTATTGCCAGTTGAAAATGTAACTAACTTTCGAAAAAAAGCATTCACCATCACTCTATCTTCAAACATCAACTGGAAGTAAATTTAGATAAAATAAATTATACTTTCAAGTTTTTTTATCCCAAGGCAATCACAAGGTTTTAAAAATAAGTCTAGCAAGAGAATGATAAGTCTAAAGTTGCCATAAACAAAAAGTAAAGTAATACTGACCAAGTATGAGTGTTACGATTCACGTTATTATTTTGTTAACTGTGAGACGAGAGCAATTAAATATAATCTTTAACTCAATAAGCGTAAAGTGTAGTTTAACAAGTATAACATCTTAATGTGTCATTCTTTCTAAGTTTGATTTGCAACACTGTGCAGTCGGTGATAACTACTTGTTTCGTAATACTTCTTCGATCGAAGAAAATCTTTTCCTCGGCGGGCAGTGCTTATAATTCTGTGTAAAAATGTATCACCAACTAAGCAGAGCCACTGGCAGGCTGGTTGCCGCCTCACACTTGCAGAGCCCACTATTTCCGGTTGTAAGTAACGTTATCTTAATTTAGGTGCGTTGTGGTTTTCATGTGTTCCCATTCCACTCAGAACAACTGATTTTCCTTGTAGGCACCAATTGCTTTGCAACGAGTGGAGGTGCCCGTTGTTTACAACACGGCCCATCTATCGTCGGTGGCTGAGGCGTGCCCGGCTCCAGGCAAGAGGCGTCTGGTCCCTGGCACCAACATTCCGTACCCTCAGGTTCCGGAGAACATTCGCAGCCAGCAGGCGCAATTCCAGGTATTTACGCATCCATTTATGATTCTTTAAAAACACAATAATTTGATATAGGATAAAAAATAAATAGTAGGTAACCTAAATGTTTGGCTATAATTTGTTTCTGCACTAAGGCTTCAGTCATTAATTGTTGCTTTTTATCAGGCAACCATCATCCTTGCTGTAATGTATGTAAACCAGATGTTCTAACAATCACTATACAAAAGCTCAACCATGCTAAGTTGTGCTTACTAAATGGTTTCTGAAATATTTCCAGTTGAAAGTTAAGAAGACAATTACCACACAACAACTCTATCAGTAAGATTTTACAAAAAGGTTGGGCAGCAAAAGAAATATTTAGGGTTGATAATTCAAAGTACTTAGTGCCAACTTTTATTTGCAAGTACTGTCGCAAACACTAGCGACCTTTTTTAATAATTTGATTTTATATTTAGATTTGTATTTTTTTAATATTTTTATTATTGTTTTTGACAATAGGATTAAAACTGATTTAGAAGAATCAACATTGTTTTCCTCACAAGTACTTTAAGAAAGCCACTAAGATAAGCTCAATTCAAGTAGTAAAGCTGAGTCTGTATTCACAAAGGTATCAGAAGTGCTTAATAGGTAAATATTTTATGAACATTTTAGTAATCTATTGTTGGGCATTCAATTCAATCCTGGGATTGGTTTATACTGAAAAAGGCTTGGGATCCCGGTACTTACAATCCCGGAATTGACTGCCCTTACCTAGCTTCACTTACATATGCTTAATGGTCCGAGGCAACATTACAATTTCTTGAAATAGTGCATCTCAGAAAGTTAGTGATCTAAATTAATAAAACCATAAAATTTTGCTTATGTTGTGATCTATGTTCAGATTTGTAATTTTATTTTTACAGAAAGACAATGATGTGCCCGTCTTCCTAAAGGGAGGCCCCCTGGACGGTATTCTGTACCGCCTGACCATGGCTCTCTGCATGGTGGGCCTTGTTGGTTTTGGCCACACCATCTATTCCCATGCAGTCAAGAAGGACTAAATAAACTATTATTTAAATATACATTATGTATTAGTTGTCTGTGTTATATAGATTTCCAATAAAGGAAGTATTATAATCACAAGCATTGTTTAATTTGACTTCGGAATGAAAGAAATGTTGTCTTCTATCATAAAGGAAATAAAACTAGTTATTTATTGAACAGTTCTATATTTAACATAATATACATTTAACATAACATTTATGCTTGCTAATATTGCTGAATAATTCGTTTTTCTATAACATTATAATAAAGCACTCATTAATAAACAGCAGTCAATGATTTACATTTCGTGGTTTCTGTTTTACAAAATAAGTGGTATTGTATAAACAAGATATTCGTGAAAAAAAATCCATTCATGAAAATATACTAATGATATTTGAAATTTTATTTCGTACTTATTTTCTAACTTCTTGATCCTGAAAAAGTACAACTTAATAGATATGTTTTGATATAACAAAATTAATGTCAACAAAACTATGTATAAAAGTAAAAAAATATATTTAGTTAGGTGTGGGCCAACAATAAAAATTAGTAAAAGGTAAAAATCATAGCAACAGGCAGTAGGTACAGGGTCTGTTTTCTTGCAACTGTGGTTACAGCTGCCCTATCACTACAAACGGATATTTTGATCAAGTTTTTGAAAAATAGCGTCAGCCGTGTAACCTTGTTATTATTTTAAGGAAATGCATGCAGAGCACAGCCTATTTGAACAAACGAATTCCCGAGTTAACTTAAGCTAACTAAAAACATGTACTTACTTTAACAATACATACATTCTAAAATAGGTTCATATAAAAAATATAAACAAAATAAATTGTTTTTGGCTAAAGCCATATTAATATAAGACAAATAATCTCGATAGTATAAATCACATAGACAAAACAAATACATAATATGTATACTACTAGTATACCTAATGGTGGTGAGGTGGGAAAGAAGTAGATAAACACTGAATTTTACAGTATCTTAAAACATTGTCTGAAACTTCTTACAACCGTTCATTTAGCCAGTCCAATATATATTTTTTGTGAAATAAAATACAGTAAAAATGGATTGGATAATCTCATCAAGTAACCACACAAGCTAGTACAGTGACCAAATAAACTAATCCGAGACGATGAGTGCTCTAAATTTTTGATTGAGCACACTAACATCCTGTACATAGTCTGACGGTGATTAGATATTTTTTAACACTGCGTCTGCTACTGATTGTTCGTATTGTTCCTATATGTGGGATATTATCAATATAAAATCAACTCAAGTATCTTATAACTAATAGACAAAGAAACTAGGACGGTCTATATTAATTTCTTACTAACGGCATTTTTCATCAGAATAATCACATGAAATAAATTTAGCTTTTGCCAGTAAGAACACCCGCTTTTGCCAAACCTTAACTTTGTAGTTAATTTATTGTTAATAGACCTTCTGTAAAAACTGGTACCAACCATGCCAACCAAACAATTGGTTTGGCAAAAGATTCACTTTACATAGTTGTTCTGATTCATTTAATTACAATAAACATCTATGTGAACAATTTTCATGACGTAATAAAAATTTGAAACCAGCTAACATTAACCATTTCATTTCATTTGAATTATACATAAGTAGTTAGATAGTAGATATTCTTTAAACAATTAAACCACCGGCAAAATTGTGAGATCATTTTTCATAAATCATTGTGATAAAACATCGCTTAGCTACCTGCTAATCCCTGGATCCAGTTCAGCGTGCCTGCGTAGGTAATTATAATACTTAGTAAATATATATTACGCTACATGGACATAAAAAAGCTAATACCAACACTGGATTCTAACACACATACACACACGAACTGTTCACAGGCTAGGCGGAGACGAATTCGGGAAAACCGTTGTGTATAGTAACAGCATATTTAACGATATAGGTAGCTACTACGACTATATCACTTGTAAAGAAAGATTACAAATAACTTAGGTAACTAAATAATTAAGTCATGAAAAAAAAAACGATCTAAAAATTGGCTTAGCATACAATAAGAACTTCACTGGATGTTGATGTTGAGGTGCCAGGATAGATAGCACTAGAGGGCTCGATTTACGTAGTCGCTCTGTGCAACCATGTCTTACTGTTGAGCTAATAAGGACGTTTAAGTCGATTCGTTGTTTTTAAGTACAGTAAGGGAAACGTATTCACATAGAACCCTGTCGTACTGTATCTTACTGTACCTACTTATCTAGATAAAAATAGTATATCTTAACCGAAAGCCTGAAATTATATTTGTACTTTTGTATTCACAACTACTTAGCTGTTCGCCGCGCAGAATAAAATTTGTAGCGGAGCTCCTTACACCCTTAATCTGGCCCTTCTTAGCGGATGACTATGTCGTAATAACTATCTGCTTGCCAAATATTTCAGTGCAATCTGTTCAGTGAGCTGTGCGTTGATCGTTTAGTCTGTCACGGTTACCTTTTATAGTGGCAAACTATAGGGTGGCAAGAGTGGCAAAATGCCACGGACCCCTAGCTCTAGGGGGCCCCAAACTGGCTTGGTTTAGAGCACTGAAGGGACGCTGATGCACTTCTTTATATTGAGGAAGGACATCTGACGAATTCGCCACGGGCCCCAGACGTTATAGTTACGCCACTGACCTATTACATATAAATACAGAAGAAAAGATACATAAACCAATTGAACCGTTTGTTATTATAATTGACCTTTGTATGTATGCCTCCCGCCTTCGCGATGTGAACAGTTCAAATACATTAATTTCACATAGTCTGGTTACTGAAGCCGTGAATTGCACAAGTATGGTTACACCGTGATTACTGAATACAAATAAAAAGTACATGTACATAACATTTATATAGATATTATACCTACTGAGAGCCTAGCATGCTAGATTTTGTCGAGAACTTTCTAACCAGTAAGCGGCGTTAGGGACATCAACAATAAACGCTAGCTTGCTAGGGCTTCTGATTCGTGACGAATACGTGTTAACAATATATATTTTCTGGGCTTAAAAGCTATCTAATGGTCAATGAAGCTTTAGATATGCCAGATGTCAGCTTCAATAGTGAACCACTTGCATCTGGCTACCGTGGCTTAATACCAGGCCAGCCAGTTTTAGCAAAGATTATTCTCGTGGTTACAACTCACGACTCCCTGCCAGCAAAGTTATTGAGCCAGTTCTCAGTTTACTTCTCTATGCATTTAGCACAATGAAAAATGCATGAAGAAAGTTGACTTCAGTTATTAAAATTCCGGTTCTCTACTGCAACCGTTCAGCTGAGCAGCCATTCTCCTGTAGATACCATTTGTTTGTGGCCTGGCGGCAACGATTAGGTGTTTCAAAGGCTTCAGATTATTAATACGTAATCACCACACGGTCACAGCGATAGGGTCCATGAATGATAAATAGGGAAGGCATTTCACTAAGTTATACGTAGATATGAACATAGAACAATTAGAACATACTTAGGTACTATGTATGTACCTATTTGTAATTTTACGTAAACATCAGTATACCTATATACTTCGATCAACAATACAACTGCTAAAAAAGTTAAGGTGGACCATATCGCATACAAATATATCCAGGGCATAAATTAATAATAACAATAAAAACTTTATCTACCGAAAATTCTGTAAAAAGAAACTTTTCATTCATTTATTTGTAATGAATTGTGGTTGCTTTAGGGATTTATAAGATTTCCTATTTCCTACTACGAAATAGTCCGAAACATGTCGAGCATCACTCGACTTTTTATACGTGAGTTATCCGTTTATGTGTAATAATGATTAAGTCTCACGGTAGTTTCATGTTGAAAGTTTCCTATTTCTAGTACTAATAGGTAAGGTACTTACGTGTTACTAAGTATTTGTATGCGATTGGTAATGTAACATAAACACTACGATACAATCAATGCATGTCGTATGCTTCAATTAATACCTACCTCTAACTAAACCATTCCGCTTGGAATATTTTAATTCCTCTAACACAGTATCTATAATTGTAATCTATGCAATAAATAACATTAATGCTAAAAAGCAAAAACGTAAGGTACAGTTTACGAAACATACCCATGATTTGTTCAAGTTAGATATTAAAAATACAAAAAAAAACAGTCGTTTGCGTTTTTACGTAGCCGGTCTGGGGCGGGCCGGTAGCGGGGGCGGAGCGCCCTGGCGCGCGGGCACGGGGGGCGGCGGGCCCGCGGCCGGCGCCGGGCTGCCGGGCGGCGGCGGCGGCGAGCACGACGGCGGCGGCGCGCTGTCCGCAGGAGGAGACGCCATCGGCGGCGGCATAGAGGGTTTGCTCTCGGCCGACGGCGTCAGCGGCGCGGGCCGCGGTGGCGGCGGCCGCGCGGGGCTCGCCGCCGCTCGCGACGGCACCAGGGGCGTCGGGGACGGCGCCGGCGGCCTGCTCGGCTGCTGACGACGAGGCGTCGGCGGCGCAGACCTCAGAGGCCTGTCTGCCTGAGCTTCCCCGTACAGAGGAAGAGTGTTGTTCGTGCAGAGACTCAATTCGGATCGGACTATGTCTACCCAGTCGGGCGACTTCAACGTGATTCGCAAAGGAATCGAGCATACGGTTAAATGCTCTTTTTGGGCGGCCGCTAGCGCATTTTGACCGTCTCGGAAAGTTATACTCAATGATTGTTCATCGACGAAACGTACAAGTGTGACCTCGCCGATCGTGGCTAGCTCCTGCAGAACGGCCGCCATCACGTTATCATCGAATACGGACTCCTCGCTGTTGATCTCGTCATACGGCCGTACGATGATGCTACCATCTGGCGGTCCCAGATCTTTAACGACTTCAAAGAATACTTCCATGCATTTCGTGTAGCTGACTTGCAAGACTTCCACTTCTAGAATCGCTATCACTGGTCGATGATCGCTCTGTTTTAATTCCGCGCGTCCGTAGTGCAGTAACTTGCCAGCGGCTAGTTCGGATGTCCCTTCCGGGTCGACCGTGTGCTTCCTGCTGCGCCACAGGATGCGGTCTGTCCACGCCGGGGCGCGGCACTTCTCACTAGTGTCATAGTCATCGCTAAAAAGGTCATATTTATATGTTGGTGGAAATGTGATATCACCCTCAAAACAGTTTTTGAAAACCAGATCTTGTGATTTTTGTTTCATGAGCTGGTCGTTTTCTAAAAGCCGTTGCAGATTATTTTGTGACACCAGTAATCTTACTTCGTCCTTATCTAAATCGATGCGGTAGTTAAAATCTCCACACCAAAATACGTAATCATGTGAATATAGAGATCGCCCCATCGGAAAGGCGACTTTTCTCGATATTTCTGTGTAGTCTGCGTTTCTTTCAGTAACCTGCGACTGGCCAGCTGCAAAGTGAGCACAAACAAAGCAAACAGAAGTTCCGTAGATGACCAATCTAATAGCCACTGCTCCTTTATTGCCAGTTGCGCCTCCAAGGCCAGTTTTAACAGAGTCCAATGCAACATCTCTTATGTGAGGGATTAAATCTTTTCTAGCAAATACAAAGAGACACACTCCAACCAATTGATGAGACGAAAGTAGTGTATAAGGTGCATCCCGACATAAGACCTTTTCCAGCTCTTCACTCCAAGCCCTTGCATTATCAGAACTTGCAGCCATTATGTTACTGGCATTCAGATCTACAATTTCTTCAAAGCCAATAGCAAATATATCTGAGGGATGCTCTTTCCCATGAACGGTATTTACTAAAGCATTATTAGGACAATCCAACAACCAATCAGCTAAAGATACATCCTTGTAGGCAAGACTGCGGAAATGTTTTCCTCCATTCACATTGTATGTACCAATAGTAATCCTTATTGATGATGGCTGTGTGAACTCATTGGCTCGGCGACACATTTCTCTGAGCACACTAGGGGAGGTGTGCAATAAATTGGCCGGTAACAAAATTCTTGTACGATCAGCAAGTTCAGAATTTAAAGTAGAACCCAGTAAAAGAATATCTATAGCCTCCTGCTTAGAATTGTCCAATAAATTGTTTTGTATGGTGCGGGCTGCAGACCTGGCACCATCAATCAATTTGGATCCCCCCTGAATGGCACCAGTGCCAGCATAGATTTTAGATATTTCATTACCATTGTTGACCCACATTTGCTTGAAGACCTCCTCGAATCTAGTTACATTTTGTTTTTTGTCAATACATTGCAACAACATCATTTGTATACTCAGCATTTCTAATCCAATAAATGTCTGAATAGAATTGGTCCTGTCAAGACAGTCCAAGCAATTTGTGCGGATCACACCTTTCTGAATGTTATAAATATCATTGCCTTTAGCACTGAATATGCCCATGTCATCATAGTGCTTTTCGATTATCTTTTTAAATTTTCCTAAAGCACCTTCAATTGACGAGGCTCGGACTTCCTGATGATAATCAAATATAATTTGAATGACATCAGAATGAGCAGAATCATTAAGATGTTTCTGGAATGCGTTGCTTAAAGTAGCTTCTCCTTCACTGCCTCCTATTAAACTTGATCCTAAGAGATTTACCACAATAAGGGATCCATATGTACGTTTCAGAGAAGAAAAGTGCCTGTCACAAGCACTAGTGGACGCATCATACCCTCGAGACATCTTCACTTTATGAGATCCAACTTGGATGCCAGGCTGCTCCCAAAATAAAGGAACTGAGCCTCTGGTTTGAATGTATGAAGCCACAGAATCATCAATGTAAATGGCTTGTTCAGTTTCTACAAAATTGGCCACATTACCATCATCATTGCATCCCCTTACATTAAATCGAGTGCCAGCGCGTTCACAGCTCAGTCGGGATATTAACACTGCCCTGGCTTGGCGGTGGCCCACATAGATGGTTCGGATTTCCACCGACCCACACATAGCTCTAGTGAGCCAATCATCACAATCTATTCCATATCTAATGAGATGTATGTAAAGTGTTCTATTCCAAAAGAACCTGTTGTCAGCAAACACACCTTTACTTTTTCGCTGACTACAAAGAGTGAGATCAAAGAGGTTGTCATTAGATTTGCCTGTATTCCAGGAAAAGTAAAATGTTCCAGAGTTCAGCAGTTTCCTCACCTCAGACACTTTGTCTTCTTGCGGCTGGTAGAATAGTGGTAGAAATTGAGTCTGTGTAATCTTGAAGACTTCGATATCGCCAACCTTCCCAACGGAACAGCAGCCGGTGACCAGGACTAG
Organism: Pandemis corylana; assembly: GCA_949127965.1. NCBI lineage: Eukaryota > Metazoa > Arthropoda > Insecta > Lepidoptera > Tortricidae > Pandemis > Pandemis corylana. Next base: position 5,164,206 of record OX421858.1, on the reverse strand, counting down.
ATACAGCAGGCAGGAATCGCCGGAGTTCAATTGCAAAACGCCTAGAACACCGTACGCATCGGCGATCTTGTGATAGCTTTTTCGAAGGGTGTCAGTCTCTTGAGGCGATAAAGATACCACAGCTTGAGATTCAAACAACAGAGCAGTGTCTTTGTTTCTGTGTTGCAAGATTATACTGTAAGGATTCGGTGGCGAAGACTTTTCCAGCACTTTAAACCCTTTAGACATAGCCATGACTGCGATTTAATTCGTCACTTACGGCCACGCTAAATCTATCCGCCCCTTGACTACATTCAAAAATTATTCTCCTAGGAGCGTCCAACTGCCAGCTACACAATCCACACTGATTTCGATCTGACTGATTAGAAACTTACTGTACTGTAGCTTTGAACAGTGATGGCAAATCGGAATATTGACTCAATATTGAGTGACAAGCTGTCAGTGCCCAATGGAACATAAGCTATTCAAGATACTAAAAAAACCGCCTTAATTGTGAAACGAGTATTTTTTTTTAATCTGTTGTCCCCTTTGGACCCTAAGTACCCTGAGTTTAGAGTGGTGTAAGTATGACTGACTATCCCTGAGAGAAAAGGAGGTCAAGGTATATCATGTATGTATGTAAACTCTCCATTGTGCAACATAAACATAAGACAAATACAATTGACAAACACAGATACATGCACAAAGGTGAACTTATCCCTTTAAGGAATCTCTTCCAGTCAACCTTTGAGTGGATGAAAGGAGATTATATCAGTAGTTAAGTAGTGTAGTTAGCCTTTAACTCTCGGCAGCCAAGATAGCAGGGCTACTCCATGGCTACTCCGAAGAAATAAGACTTTCGATGTAAGAACTTATGGTATGATATGATATTGTCATACCTACCATCTTTCTCATTCTCAAATTAATGACTATTAGTGTGAGCGGAGCGGCGCACTAGTGTTTTTCTTTTCATGGCAACCCCTGACGCACCATTCAGTGTCTAGGTGGGTCTAGGCTAATAGTCATTTGACATTAATTAAGATTTTATTAAGATTATATAGTTAACTAGCGACCCGCCCCGGCTTCGCACGGTATATTATGCATGTATTATACATATAAACCTTCCTCTTGAATCACTCTATCTATTAAAAAACCGCATCCAAATCCGTTGTGTGGTTTTGAAGATATAAGCATACATAGGGACACGGGGACAGAAAAAGCGACTTTATTTTATACTATGTATTGATTGATGATGATTGATATCAATATTAAGATAGCTATAATCAATATAAATATTGTACCTTTTTTAATTAGTTTTCTAGTTTTTTATTTTATTCATATTTTTATCTTTTATAATTATTATTGGTAACAATGACATAAATACTGCTATGTCGTATGTGTATTAAGCTAGGTATTAGGTGGGTATATTGTTAAGCTTATGAATTCCCGTTTTCTTTTGTTGTTTTATTTTTTCTTTTACTGTCTAGTTGCAGGCTAGCAACGTCGAAGTTCCTAAAACGTTCCTATAGTGAGCCTGTGGGGATGGAAGCGATACATACCTTCGGAATCGCTCTGCTTTCAGAGCAGGACAGGACATGAGTGCGTGTGAGTCAACATTGGGGGCGGAAGACGTAAGCTTGCCTTCGAAATCCAAAAGCTTATCGGTTACTTACTTGACATGAAATGTATATTTCATTTATTTTCTCTTCGACATTGGAGATATCTCCAATTAATTTATTTGACGGTGGAGACGTATTACACCTCCACTGACCTGAAATTATTTTTAATAGCTTTTTTTTCTCTTTCTTTCTTTACATACTTTATTTTACTTTGACTAGTAGACTTTATACATCTCCACTATAGACTGATATAATTTAAGGCTTGGGGACCTTATACATCCCTTTTATAAATGAATTTAATTTAAGTAGCATTTAAGTATTGTAGTAGCCTAATGTATTTTATTTTGAAAAATGGCTTTCTGCCAAGTTTCTTGCGGCGCATTCTTCTTGGCAATGATGGTCTTTCCGAATGCGCTGGTAGTTTCAAAAAAGACATGTAAAAGAGTCCTTGCCGGCCAATTTGCAAAAAATAATATTGAATTTTGAATTTTTTGAACACCGGTACAGGAGTAACAGGAGTTCGTACACTATTATTATTTACCATACTACGGGGTGGTGTTTTGGACCGGTACCGTCTAGCTCTTTGGCAGACCTTCATACTCAATCTCGGTGAAATATCAATGTCGCGTACAAATACCACAGGTTAGGTAACACAATGATTTTCTTTAAGTAAACTTGTATAATAGAAAAAGCTTTAAGCTCAATCCACATTACAACCTTATCACAGTAAGTCATCAATCATCATTTAACTCATCAAGGAAATCATTGGCACAAGTAGCATATTTATTGTGAAAAAGTTAAGGTTGTACTGCGGACCGAGGTTATGGCGGTCTAAGTTTAGTAAAACTTTATTGCACTTATTTGACAAATAAATAAATATGTATAACATTTGTTTATAATCTATCACTTCATTGAGGATAACATATACTTATAACAGTGATCAATTCCATTTGTGAAGTTCATATTGATAAAAATCAACTCGTCACAATCTAATCCAGCGTTTATGAGAATTAGGGAGTTTAGTTAAGCCACTTGCGCGATATTCCAAAAGAGTGTCTGAGGGTTTCAGTAGGTGGTTTCACTTGTTGTATAGTATCAGTATCACTGTGCGAAGTTGACGTATTGCGTGTAGAGCGCCAGAGAGGCCTCGGGCACGGCGGCGCGGCCCTCGGCGCGCGCGACGTGCTGCCGGTAGAGCTGGCGGGCGGCGCGCGCCACGGCCGGCGGGATCACGTCCGCGGAGCTGTCCAGGCTCAGCGCGCTGCTCACCGTCAGCGTCACCGGCGCGCTGTGCCCGTACTGCGGGTTGGAGCGCCGCTCAAAGTTCACGTAGCGCTTGTATCTGACAGCGATAGATATTTTTTATATGATAGGGGGAAAACGACCAAGGATCACCTGATGGAAAGTAATCACAGCAGACCATAGACACTCATAACATAGGGCGTTAAGAGCGTGTTGTCAGCCCTTTCAGAAAAGAACGGTAATCACATAATGTTAAAAAACTTAATGGAACTATCCATTGGCATACATACATAATTGCATACATAAGTCACGTCCATATCCCTTAGGGGGTAGAGAGACCCTAAAGTAACAAGATCTTAAAGCAATCGGTTGGCAAGATGGGCATAATGCATGGGCCTCTAGCTCTATGGTGCTCCGACTGGCTGCGTGTAGAGAATATAAGAGAAGATAATTACACTTTTTTTTTAATTGAGTAAAGATCCCCAGCAAAGTGCTTGAAGTGGTAAGGAATTTCTTTGAAAATTTTAGTCTGTTTTTTACTCACTGTCGAAAGTCAGAGAGGTGCATTGACAAAATGTTTTTTTTTTAATTCCCACGAAATAGGATGATATGGCGGAGGTGTCTTTAAAGATATAATTGTTTATGGTAATCAGTTAAAATTGTTAACATTTGAGATAAACGAGACTGGAACGCACTTTTTTACATACATAGAAATTGACTTATTTTTTACTATCCCACTGATGCGAAATCGCGGGCATAAGCTACTAGTGAAGTTAAAATTTGAAAAAAAAACAGGAGTTACAGAGAATTATGATTCTGGAGCGTATTTGGTTCTAATGTGGTGTGGGTGACAGCTGGGTTTGTAAAGTGATGCGTACTCACACGGCCATGTCCCGCTTGGCGGGGTCGCTGAGCAGTAGGCGGCTGCGGCGCTTGACGGGCAGGAAGGCGGGCGCGGCGCGCGGCGCGGGCGCGGCGGCCGGCGCGCGTGCAGGCTGCCGCCAGCTCCACAGCTCGTCGTCCGTCGACGAGTCGCTGTTCGAACTGCAACCAAAACGTTTATTCGTGAGATGAAGTAAAAGACAATTAAAAATAAGAAAAAAAAGCAAATTTATACGAAATGCAATAGCCCATTATGTGACACTTATGTCGCACGTGGGTTGCTTAGTTGTATTGGGTATTGCAATAATAATACATTGTTTATTACAGGTAATCATCACATCACCCACATACAATACTTAATTACTAAATGTTTAAGAATGAAGACAATTATAATAATAATACGAGTAGTTAAAAATTAAATTAAACCAACTCGTGACGAATGTGATACAGTCACCAGCGGATACATCTGAACATTATCTGAACACGAACTTACGCGATTAACAAAACGATCGGGAGATATTCTTGAGCACTTAGATCTAGACATTTCGGTTGTACGGTCAGCCAAATAAGTGGTCTATAAATTATCATCCAACTTCCTATCAAATTAAAATGTCGCTAAAGCCGAACTTTAGAGTTGACAGCCACGTCTTATCGACACTATATTTTATGGCGTGAAAAAGATTTTAAACCTCAAGGTGGCAGATGGTACAATACAGATATTTGGCTGATGAAAATATGAAAAATAAAAAATTATTTTTGCAAATTAGCCGCCAAGGGCTCTTTTTACATGTCTTTTTGAAATTACCAGCGCATTCGGAAAGACCATCATTGCCAAGAAAAATGCGCTGCAAGAAACTTGGCAGAAAGTCATTTTTTCAAAATAAAATACAGTAAGAATACTTAAGTTCTACTTAAATTAAATACATTTTTAAAAGGGATGTAAATATTTTTTTTTTATAGGAATAGGAAGGCAAACGAGCAAGTGGGTCACCTGATGGTAAGTGATCACCACTGCCCATAGACACCCGCAACCCCGAAGGGATTGCAGATGCGTTGCCAACCTAGAGGATTAAGATGGAATGCCTCTTGTGCCCGTAATTTCCCCGGCTGTCTTACTCTCCACACCGGAACACAGCAGTGCCAGCACTGCTACTTAGCGGCAAGATTAGCGAGTAAGATGGTGATAGCGATCCGGACGGACCTTGCACAAGGCCCTACCACCCGCAAAAGGTCCCCGATAAGCAATAAGGTCCCCGAGCTTTAAATGATGGTACAATACAGTAGGTACTGACTCGCTGGAGTTATTAGAGGTGGTGCTAGAACGGCCGGAGATGACGGGGTTGCTGTTGGCGGGCCGCGCCGCGCGCCCGCGCACCACGAACGGGCTGAAGCTCTCTGCGAACGTCGGCGTCAGGTCGCGTAGCGTGTGACACATCTGGAACAACGCATATTAAAGACACTATGAAGCATTTCAATCTCCGTATCTTATGGGGATCTGTTCCCAATCGATTTGGTAATGCAGAAAATACGGCGATTAAAATGTATCGCAATCATGTCGCACACAACTGAGTTTCCCTATTCTTGTTATTATCTCGTTTCTGCTAAAACATTAAATAGACGAATGTTTAAATGTTTACATGTGGCGCCATCTATTGACGAATGGCTGAACTGTCTCGAAAAACTCGGAGCGTCATTCAAACAGTAGTTTTACTGACCTTGAACTCATAGCATTCAGCGAATACGGTGTACTCGAACGGCCGGTTGTAGTCGTGGTAGGTGTCAACCATCTCTAACGCGCCGCCGTCGCCCTGACAACAAAGCCTTAATAAAACTTAATGCAGGCGAGTATGTAAAATTGTAAACTGCAAGTTCGCACCCCCACTAGTCCTAGCAAGCGCCTTATTATCGAGGCGAGTGGCTCGCGACCGCGACTGTGTAACTGTGCCTTATGTGTAAAGCTTTTCTTTCAGGACAGTGATGTAGAGTCTATCTATGCAACATGTATGTATGGTCATCATATCTTATTCATACCTGCATGCCGATGATTTCACAGCACAGTTTACGCATCTCATTGGTCGGCAGCGGTAAATACTTGAGCACGTCGTCGTCCCACCATTTTGTTAATGATCTGAAAAATTAAGTCCAGTTTAATTAGCTCTACGCCATTTGAAAAAACTTATTTCTTTTCTTACTGTAAAATCTAGTTTCTCGTTGCTTTGCTTGCAAATTAACAGTACATCTATTGGACGATAGATGGCGCTAGGTTTGCATTGGCTACGCAAGTTTAGATAGATGTTCGTCCCACACGCATCAGGGAAATGTACTTTTTTTAAATAACATTTATAGCTATTGAAATAATTTAAGAAATTCGAAAACCATCACTATCGTCGTGAACGAAAACAATAGAGCGTCAAGATACTACGAACAGTGTTTATTTATAACCCGTGCTTTAAGTTACCTCATACAGAATATTGGACTACGGTAAAAGCAATACAACTTTCATGATCGGACTGCAGCCTCTAGCGCCATCTAGTATCGAATAGATGAACTGCAACGACGAAAAGGAAACTATACCACGTCCAAGGCAACGAGTTAATATAGGGTCTCTCTGTTGCAGTTTTGTATGCAAATGAAAGGAACAAGGAATTTCGGTGGGCGTAAACAATTTCACCTCAATGCTAGGGCAGGTATACATGCCACCATTTTTTTTTTTTTGCGGCGGAAAAATGCGTTACGCATACGACCGCGCCGTGGGGACGGCGCGGAGGTTATGTGGGACTCCCCTCCCCGCCCCCCCCCCCGATCGGGGGGAAGCGGAGGAGGCCTACCCACTAAAAAACCGCCGGTATTCCCTCTCTGCCATTGGAGGGGCGCCGTGGGAGCATGAGGGTGTCACCACGCATGAGGGTGTCACCACGCAGGTATACATGCCACCAAGCATGTCAAAAGTCAACATTAAAAAATATAAAGCAAATAAATGTAGGAGTGTGTAGTAGAAAATAAAACGCGTCCGCACCGAACGAGAGATAGATATTGACTGAACTTTAGTTAGCCGCCATGTCAACCTGTCCGCGTCCTTTCTGAGTTTTCTAGTACTAACGCGTTATCATTTATAACTGTAGTGTTGCTCGCGTAGCTTTAGAATAAGATTCAAGTAAGTTAAAAATAGTACCTATTTCTGGGTATGTACACCATAGCCTCCGGATGGTGCAGGTAATAGTCGCTCTGGTACTCCCATATGGGCGGTTTGCTGGAGTCCGGTATGAACAGGCCAAGGAACAAGTTCATGGTGTTCTGTTTCTCGGCGTCAGAGAACGTGTTGGAGTAGTAGCGGCTCAAAGTCTGCATTATATCGTTGCCGTGGGACGCCCAAGGAGCCGTTTTTCGGTACGTTTTAATTCTAAAAAAAAGTTACCACATATAAAAAGTTTATTCGAGAAGACTATGAACCAGGGGGGCTACTTTGGAATTCGAAATACTAAGTTTATATCATGCCCTCTCACTATTCTATTAAATTAACCCCTACAAGGGGAGTAAAAAAAAAGCTACATCCTAGTCTCACTTGTTACAGATGAAAAAAATATAGAAGAAGATAGCCTTAAATTTGGCACGGATCCGTGTCTTAAGCATACCAGGGGTATAAGAGACTAATTTGACTTTGTCCATTAAGGGTTGAAAAGCATCGTTGTTTATTTTAAAATGAAATAGGTAGGGACTTAATTTAAAAATTTCAGGTATAGGGCGTAAAGCTAGCTTCACTAACCTGTGCACCAGCTGCGAGCCGCCGTACTGCAGCGCCAGCGTGTCTCCGTGGTCCTCGTACAGCCGCTCGAGCAGTCGCGCGCAGTCGGAGTCGAACTCGATCACGGCCGAGCCTATTAGTCCTAGGGCGTAAAGCTGGAATCAATCATTTTTAAAGTTAACAACGTGTCCTAAAATTATTCTCGAATATATCAGGAGGTCGTTTGGTTAATTGGATTGAACGCCCTTGTAACTTTAGGGTTCCACGCGGACCAAATCCAAGTGAATACTATAAATATGGCGATACATGTCATGTCTCACCTGGTGAGCCAGCACGCACTTCCCGATGGCGAACTGCGCCGTGTTGGTGCGGTCGAGGCAGTCCACGCAGTTGACGCGCACGAGCCCGCTCTGCAGGCGCCCGCGCACGTGGCCCGCCGCGCCGCCCGCGGCCTCGCCCGCGGCCCCCAGCGCGCCCAAGTCGCCGCGAGCCTCCACCGACAGGAACACGCCCGTGCGACGGACCACGGTGCGCGCGAACGCTGCTAACCTACAATACGATGTTTCATATTATAAAGTAGATTTAAAAAAATACGTTATACTCAGTAATGTTTGTGGTTCGCTCCAAATACATTTCACGCCAACCGATCATAATAAACAAATAAACGAGACGCTTAAGGACTGATACAGCCCCGAGGACGGTCTAAGCTCCGATTGGGGGCGCCACTTTCTACGTAACTGGCCCCTTCTTGACGTTCCGCTGATGGCAACATTGAAAACAATTTGGTATGAAAATATTTAAGCCCTGTTCTGTCCGTTTTCTACTCCTTTATGTCAGATTATGTTTACTTTACTTCTAAAATTTTGGAAGTTTGTACCTACATGATGAAAATACTTGTCTCGTACATTTTTCATATGCAGCGCCATCTATGATGACGCGACAGAAATTGACACTTAGGCGGATCAAAATTCTACTACCAACAGGTAGAAAAGGTAGAAAAAAAGAAGAAGGTTCACTCTAACTTGGAAACTACTTTTACGTCATGTTCTCATGTTGATAAAACTTAGCCTGGAGGTTTGACTGAGGTAAGCAAGGTGTAGGATCCAGCCATCAGTCCGATTAAGTACACCAGCTAGGTTAGATTCTACCAAAAGCACAGAAATACAGATATTTTCCAGCATTATTTTTAATTACTACTCTTTGATCAAAGAGCGAGACCAGTTTATTTTAGATGTAATATTTTATGAACACGTACTTACTTGTCGAGGACCTTAGCATTGGCACCTTTGTTCATCCTAGCCATATCCAGATGGAAGTACTGTACAGCAAACTCTGGTGGCATAAACTGGTTGAGATATTTCACAGCATTACTGATCACATCCGTCAACAGTGACTCATGCCTCTTCTTCTCCCTTTTCTTCACCAGATTCAGTATCATGATGGGGGCACCATACCTCCTCATTAAATTATTAAGGTGCTTCCCTGGTATTTCCGCAAATGGGTCACTGAGGTCGATAGATATTTGGGGTTTGGGTACCATTTTTGATATGTCTTGGGACCAGTAACTTGGTATTGAGCCTCTCATTTGGACAAAGGAACTAAATCTGAAAATATTGGACCCCTTATTTACAAATGTTTACTATATATCAGTTTACCAAATCGTCATTGGATTTATGTCTCTTTACAGAACATACATTTTAAATCAGGTAAGAGTTTAATCTTTATTCAACCAAGTAACTGACTAACAACTTTTTAAGACAATCCCTATAAATATATTAAAATAACAAGTGACTGTCATATTGAAAGTGAGAAACGTTTTTGATATTTTAAAACTTAGCAAATGCCATTGAACATTAGAATGGTATTATTATATTTACATATTTATTTTCATTCATCATTTCACTTTCATTACTTAAACTATAATTATACATAAAAAAAATAATGATATCTTTTTAACCATGCTAAACGTGGCCTTAAGCTTTTGTTACCTTAGGCTCTGTCTACCCCGTAAGGGATAAAGACGTGATATACGTATGTATGTATGTATGTTTAGCCATAAAGTGACTACACAAAACCAAAACTTAGAGATTATACTTGCCTGCCATTAGTGAATGATGAAACCATGGAATCATGAACAATCTGCTCCGTTTCCACCTCATTGGCCACATCACCATGCATGTTGGCTCCCCTTTTTAAGAACCTTGTACCAGCAAATCTGTTGCTCCTTCGAGCTACAAGGGTGACATAGACTGGACGTCCAAATATGTTCAGATTGCTTTGCTCAATAAAGCCATGAACAATGTACAAAATCCAGTCGGGGTGCAGTTGGGAATGTACCGGAGATAACAGGTGACTGTTCCACACAAACCTCCATTCGGGTACCGTTCGAACACCGAATTCTAAGCTTTGACGGGCCTGGGATCTGATAAGAGAACAGGCATTTAGAAAATACAAGTATAACATTTTATTTCAAACTATACTCACAAGCCGAAATAACAGGTAGCTTTTCATACAAATTTGTATGGAGAGTATCCCATTATTTTTGCTCTTTAGTGTATTATAGTGCTATTAGTGCTCCTTAAAAATAAAATAACAGTAATGTAGGTCTTGCTTGTATGCAAATAGACAAATTGATATTACAAAGTGAAATAATGACTTTAATTCCATATCATATACAACAGGGCCTCTACTGAAGTTTTTATGTATGAGAGTTTTTAATTGTTCTAATTTATCATCATATTTACCCTGAACTTTGTTGCCTTTGTTGCAATTGTCTCTGCCAAGTTTCAAATATGTCTTCGTCATCATCAGAGTCCTGACAAGTGCACTTTTCTTCAAGGTTTTCTGTTGCATGCAGGTTTGAACGATAAACAGCAGCAGTAACAGGTTCAGGGAATAGAGCTGGAGCTAATTTCCGAGGAGGAGCCATGTTCATTTGCAATGTGTGTGTTATGTCATAACTATAACTGTAGTAAAAGTTGGTGGACAAATCTATCGCAAGGAACATCTTCAAGTATCTTTGTTCATCAGGATGCTGTGGTTTGTTACCCTCACTTGGAATGTATATTGTTGATGTGTCTTCAATTTTGTAAATTGAATGTGAACCGATCATTGCAATTTTTCTTCGTTTTCTCACAAGGATTATATAATAACCCTCCAAGAATCTGATGAAACCTTAAATAATATGTAATGAAAAAAAATGTATAATTATTTTAATTTTTTCAGAAATAAATAATGCTAGTTTTTAAATCTTTGTTACAGAATTCTCCTCAACAGCAAATTGTAATTTTACTCAAAATTTAAGTTGTCTTTCTTTAGTTGAAATAAGCAAATCATGTTTTGAAATGGTATTTACCAACAATCCCAAAGGCAGAAACAAGTTTGTTAAAGCCAGAGTTCTTCCCGGCGCGATTGCCACAGCCAATCATGTTAAGGAGCTCATGGATCTCCTGCTTGTTGTATTCCACCTTGTCATCAATCAGTGCAAGTTCTTTCGAGTCGGTTCTGTCGATTTTCAACACTCGGAATCTTGTCTGTGTATTGTTAGAGCCTATGAGGTAAAATCTCTGAAATACAAGAGTGTATTTTGAATTCATGACAGTTGCATTTTCAGGTAATTTGCTAGTATTCAATGTACTTATATATACTTATCATAGTGTAACCATTCTAATTTGGATTTTGCTAAAACTTTTTAATTCTAAGCAACGCCCACTGTTTTGTATCCTAATTTTAAGTGTTAGCATTGACAGAAATTCAGCAAAAGCAAACAGATGTTGCGGAGATCTACATTTTAAACTTTTGAATTCACAAAAATACAATAAATTAAAAAATCTTACCGCTTTCGTTTCGTAAAGAGCTATTCTTTGAATTGAACTTATAATTGGATGAAACATTACGTTATGTTTTAACATTTTTAGTCAAAATTAAGTAATTGGTAAATATAAATAAATTAGTACAATATTCTTTCGTTGCGAGTAATTTATTTATTAGGTAATATGATAAGAATTACTACCGCAAAACGAATAAAAAAATGAACTACTTGTCCACAAAACAAAACAACACACAATCCCGAATCCCGAAGCCCGAAGCCAAAACAACGTCAGTCACATTTGACTCAAATGTCACTTTTTGCTAATGTCCACAATAACATTACACAGAAATATTTTCCGATAGCATTTATAATACATATTTATTAAAAAATCAGATATAGAAGGTTTTTAAAAAGGTACCTTAAATAGCTTTCAGGTCATAGACAATTTTAGACAGAATAATTTAAAGTTCTTGTTCCCGCCTCCTCCTTCATTCTGTCCTGTCATGTCATGTCTTGTCTGTCAGATCAGAACAGAACCATAAAAATCCGCAGTCCAGTCAGTGTGTTTATTTAGATGAATACGTACGTAATTGTAAATATCTGTTTCAAAGTATAATTTAATTCTGAATATGTTGCAATAAAAATATTGAACTATACATACAGTATTAATTTGACCCATTTTAATACCGAACCCATACCCGCTATGTCTACTTTAGTTAAGACTTTTTCAGTAGTATTTTGCATGTTGGAGTTCTAACTGCTAATTTCTGTGCCTACATATGTATTTGATCACAAGTGCGGGATAATTTGAAAAGACAAATAATATACCTACCTACCTACTTAATTAAAGTAGGTACCTACCATCGGAAACACTTTCTACATTATAGGATGCCTTACGAGCAAGTGGGTTACCTGGTGGTAAGTAATCATCACAGCCCACGGATATCCCTAACACAGACTTATAAAATACCACCCAGATAAAATACCTCTTATTTCATTAATTTCACAGGCTGTTCTCTTCGCGCTGGCACATTGCAGCGCAAGCACTGCTGCTTGAGGGCAGATTTAGGTACCTACTACTTACATACCTGTGTAGGGACTTAGCTACTGCAAGTTTTAAGTGAAACTTGTATCTAGGTAGGTACCCTACTTAACTAAAACGTGATGTTCACATTTAAAGTTCGTCATTTCATAAAAGGTAGTTAGGTTTTCATTGCAATAATGACAGTGATAGACCGTATTCATAACGAACTGTAGTGAAGGTGTAATAAGTAGTTATCCGCGTGTGCGCGAATCATTAGCGTGTTATGTATGCAAGGGCGTGATGTGAACCGACGGTGGCTGACAGGCTGATCCGCTTATACCTATGAATGACAAAAACCTTAGCCAATATAAAAGCTCCCTGCAAATTATTTCATTAGTTTCAACCATGAATTTTAAGATATGTCATATAATTATACCTACCTACTCTAGGTCATTTCTGATTGTTTATCCCTATTCGAACGTTCAATCTTTATGGTACTACCCCTTTTTTGAAGGTAGTACGTGTCTGTTGTGTTGTGTTTAAAACTTTATCTTTAGGTACTACAACGGACTTTCAATGTTGATTTCTTTTCGCTTCACAGGTTTTAACATTGACTAGGTAATAGACGGTCGACCCAGCCCTGACACCTGAAAACTTGTGTAACGCATGGACCTACACTACATTATATGAGGTACGTACAGTTCAGATACTTAATGTATGCAGACATCCGACCAAGCATATTGTTAAGTCGAGGTGCCACTCCCAGTCTCACTCAAATATTCGTGGGGATTCGGAACTGGGTCAAACCTGTGGCCCTTTTTCAATCCTCGTTTTTGCGAAACCCTATCTCAGTTCTTGCTTCTAAAACTACCTCATATTCTATTCTGGGTTTAATAATGACCTGTATCTATGCACATACATGTCGCGGGGCACATTGAACATTAATTGTGTGGCTCCATCCATGTGCAACTGAGGCTTTTAGGAAAATAATGTAAGGCATCGAGGGCTGGCGCTACTAGGCATGCGCGTAGTGGCGCTGGCATCGCGACGGGCGCGCGGCGCAGCGGGCGGCACGGCATCGCTCTGCAGTCCCGCGCGCGTCTCCGCACTTGAATCACCTGTCCCGCCGACCGCGTCCACTCACCTGTTTCTGTGTCCGCACGAATTACATCAAAAACAACGCATACACGATGCCGTTCTTCCGTTCAACTCATTTCAGTGTGCTAGTAGACGTTTAAGTGATAGCTTTATCATTCAAGTTGGACACCCAGAGCCCTGGTAAACAACCGGTCCAGATAGGGAAGCTGCGCCAGCCCGATTACAGTGGAATGCGGCAATTTTAACTACACACTGCAGACTCCTGAACCCGTTCATGAATAGATCTTGCATTCAAGTATCATAAGGTAAGGGCTGTCTTGCCTTTCAGGTAAACATAACTAAAGTACCTACATGCATCATGCACCCTTGCGTGATTTACGAATGAACGCAAGAATCTTAGACGACCAGCAGAGGAGAGATAACCCTTTTTTTGAGTTACTCATTTCAGATTCATCCAATTTCACTAGTGATTATTTAATTTCTGCTTACTGTATTTGTTGAATAGTAGTTACCTGGTTTCTGAGAGTTTCTGAAATTTATGTGGCCACAATATGAATTCAAAACGATTCACGTCATTTGACAGTGGTAGAAACACTGCACTAGCAGTAATGTTACACAATTGGGACTTTCGCAAACCTTAACTTTGCGTCACTTCATATTTTGGTTCTCTTGAATTGAAATTGAACTGGGTATAGGTAGTTTTGTCTAAGCATTAATTTTGTAAAAAACCACTTTGTCGTAAAATAGGTACTTTATCAACAAAAAAAAAGGTTCAAATATATTTAAATTCCTTTCAGTCTTTAATTGCACCGAAGCTTCACTAATATGAATCTTATAATGTGTATGCATTATTAGTAATATCAGTAAATGATTCGTGCAGTTCTTTCTCTTCTTTTGTTTTTCATTGATAAATGAACAGATAAAAGTAAAAACTAAATATACATTACTTGTATTGTAATTAACTGCTTGTAGTCTGACAGAAAACACGGTACATACATACCTACTTAGGTATAAGACGGATTAAGTGAGACAGATCACTTTCTTTTTGGCCAACTGTCTTAATCGACTGTGGTATGTTTTCTTTATCCTAAGTCATTCTCACTGTTTCGATTCATGCTGTCTTTGTCGTTTCACACCGAGTCGCTATGGGTTGGAAGACGCTGCCGAGTTATTGAACCGACGGCGTGCTTTTGGACAAAATAACTGAGAATAGGAGGAGCTGCACTGTTCTCAATTTCTCACGGTACCTACCTACTAAAGACTGCGAACAAAAAAAAAGTTGTACTTAATCTCAACACTCCGCTGCGTTGGTGCTAGAAACTTACGAAACTATTGAGACGAAACAAGGGTAACTACTGCTACGTCGATTTTATTTTTCCAATTTGTCACCAAAGCTTCCGTTTACAATGTTACGTATTCTATCACTGATAGTCTTATATCTCTACACTAGACCATAATTTTGTCGGGAGAAAACGCGTATAAATTCCTTTGGGTGCCAGTTTGCTTTTTAACAGATGCCTACTACGATCTGGATGAACACGATACCTAAGACGCCGGCGCTGATCTGATCTGAGCAAACAACCTAAATGTATATTTCTAAATAATACAGAAAAATCCGAAAAGTAAAGTTACGGCCGGGAATCGAACCCGGATCCTCATCATTCCGTGGTGCGTGCTTTTACCCCTACACCACCCATAACAGGCAGGTAACAATACAATACAATACAAATGCTCTTTATTGAACACCACAAATCAGTACAAAACAATACAGAAACGAAGTAGACAATAGGCGGTCTTATCGCTTAATAGCGATCTCTTCCAGACAACCAATAAAAGAAATAAGTTGGAGACAGTTTAAGTAGGTGGCGGAAACAAATAGACAGGATAAACGCAGGGATAATAAAAACAATAATACCAACATAAATATAATACATAGCTAAATAAATAAAATAATACATACAATAAAATAACACATAACATTACTGTATAATACTTAAAATAAAATAAATGTGAGAAAAATAAATAAATGTGTGTATGTATTGTAAATATTCGTTTCCTCTATGACACAGACAACACCTAGAAAATAATCAACGAAATAGTGATTTCAAAAGCAAACTGAATAGGTACGTTTGTGTTCCTTACTTCTGGTCCCTTCACATGGCATGGTGGGTATCATTCTCGGAATCTTCTAACCCCAAACCAAAGACCAAATAAGAAATTACTTCCACTGAACAACATTAAGCCTTAGCAGTTGAATGAAATCCCATTCATACATTTCTATCTAATGGGAAAATAAATACGCCATCGTGAGAAACTAAATAAACAGCTTACCCGGTATGTTTACCCTGATGATTTACCGGGATTTGTACCTGTTAGTTTAGTAATACGTACCGCCTTGCTTTTTTCTCTTTTTTAGGGATTGCTAAAGTAAACACTGGAACATCTTTAACGTAAAAATATTCCGTCTTTTTTCAGCACTTAGAATTTTTACAGTAAGAAGGTGAGTCCTACCAATAAGTAGATGTTGTGTTACGTAAAAAACGATTGCTCCGTCTGCGATGTAGGGATGTTTGTATTTCTGTCTGTACAAGGCATGACCTGGATAAAGAGATACGTACCTATTCTAATAGAATTTGTTTTAACTTCAAAATCCTTTTCTGTTGCAACTAATCAAAATCTAGAAAGTTCCCAAGCTTCATGAACATTTTACTGAGACATTTTATCGTGTAGATTTGGGAAGTGACCAAGTAGTATAAATATGTATACTGGTCCCTAGATTTCAAGTGTTTTATATATCTAATAGTGATTTAAATATATGAAGCAAGTCATTAAAACATTGAACCTAACGAATTAGGTCGAGCGTGGTACACTTCAGACCCGAGCCTCGGTCCGGGACCGGAGGGTCGCGTGGCGCCACCAACTATTTAAAATTCACACCACGTAACTATGGCATGTGTGACCAGCCTCATGATCAACAATCTGTTTCTATTTTCTTTGCTACCTTATTCACTTGCAATACATGATGAAACCTAATTTGTGGAATTTATCACATGATCATAAAGGGGCGGCCAGATATATGGTTTTCTCAACGGCTCTACCAGCTGTCGCGTATACCATCACCACTGCAAGCCCGCAAAGTCAACTTAACTATTTAGATCTCACAATGATAGGATTCATAATTTGTGAGTGTACTTTGGATGTTTATAATATCTTTCGACATAATAACATGGAGACAAGGAATGATTTAATAATTAAACTTTTAAGCGATTAGTTTTTTAGATCGTGTACCTATTGATGCCACAATATTTCCGAGTAGGTACCTTCCGTGGATAAACGCAATTGTCACTAAATACAGAACAATCTATACATATATGTAATAAAATCGTTGAGACCAAAAAATCTGTACATTGAAGATTTAAAAAAAAAACCGACCAGGGTGACTTAAAATCGGTAACTGAACATATTAAAACCATTTTTAAAATTTTTGTTTGTTTGTTTGTTTGACTGAGCATCACGTAAAAACTACTGAACGGATATTAATGAAATGTTCACAAATCGATTCCAATTAATTCAGAATAGGATATAGGCTACAGAAATTTTGGAAATTTTTGGAAAAAGGGGGTGAAAAGGGGGGTTAAAGCTTGTATGAAAAAAGAAAATTAGATTGTTCTAGAATCATGAAACTCAGAATAAATGCTTAGTAATAAAAATAAAGAAATACCTGTTTTAGCATTTTTTTTAAATCTCATCCAGAGATGCAAAAAAGAGGGTTTTGTGTTTAAAATTAATTAACTTCATACACCTATACAATAAAAGCCAATGAAGTGTAACCTTTTAAAGTTACTACATAATACTTCCAATTTAATACAGGTAAATATAATTTCTCAGTTTTCTTGAAATTAGATTTTTGAGGTGATTACGCACAAAATAGCGGAACTCAAGAAAATCAGCTTTCCTCGGTATAAGTAGTTGGTAATAGTTACAAACATAATAATACTACGAAGAAAATAGATAGATACAAATGTACATAAGACATATAGCCGGAAAAGCGTGACAATTGTGAAAAAACATTAATATAATAATTACATGCTGTACAGGCATTTTTTCAACGAAGAGATTTTTGTCAAACCTAAATCAACCTAAATTGGCGTCCTAAATTGTGTTCTTTACCTAACACCTAAAGTTCAATATGCAATACCGTTACTTTTGTTTTTATTTATTGCGCAATTATTCACAACGCGTTCGGTTTTTGAACGCACTCTTATTTGATAGCCTGATATTAATATGAGGGCGGCGTGAAACGCTTGGCTGTATGTTCTTGGTACCTTTGCCCATAAAAAGCAAAATCAAAGGGCGCGTTTACGCCTGCGCTACGAACATGTCAGAATTTTATTGTGAAAAGTTGGTGCTTTTAGTATGAATCTGACAGCGAGCGAACCTAAACTGAATCGCATTAAGACATCATGGCAACTATGGCAAGGCCCCTGTAGGTAATTAATTTGTAGAATGATAATAAGTGTTAATAATCTGTAATTACGTACCTACTTAAACCAAGAAAATAAATTAAAAAAGCTTCTGCTAGAAAAAATTTAGTCGCAAAATATTAATTAAAACGGATTAGTAAATGAATTGTTAGTCGTAAGGTAAAAACAGGTAAACATTTATGTATTATTTGGTTAGAATAGATTTAATTTTTTAAATTAATCAGGGTACAAATATCGTTAAAGTGAGCGCAGTATTCGCCAATAAGCGTCATAGTTTGGCGAAATTAATAGTGATGTAATTAAAACTGTACTTAGCTTTTTTGAATAAAGAAACTATGAACAAAACTATAAATAAAACTATTTGTAAAATAAAGTATAAATAAATGTGACGAGTCATTAACCAGTTTGCACTTGATTTTTTTTAAGATTCCGTGTCGCAAATTATTATTTTCATGACGTAATTCTAAAAGTATAGTTTCGTGCATACTTTCAGTGGTTCATGTGACGAAGTTAATAGTCATAATAATAATAATTTTGATATCGAAAAAAGCCGTAAGTATCACAAAAACACACGCGGACGAAGTCGCGGGCAACAGCTAGTGTAATTATAAAATTATGTCGGTATATTCTATCGTTAGCAGTAAATTCTCACTACGTACTAAATAATGTAATTATTTTGTACCATACTACTGAAATAAATTTTGTTCGGATGTTTTTGTCCATTTGTCTGCCGCTGTGTTAGCTGTGATGTTAAATTCTTCCTAGGGTAAACTTTTGACTACTTTGGAGTCCACTGTACCCTAATAGAGTCTTATAAAAGCACCGAACTAGTTTTAACAGAGTTAATAACTTAACTTCTCTTATTTTTAATAACTAAGACATCAACGCGTTCTCTCCCAGAAATGTATTGTTAAAAAATTCTCATTAGGATCAGTTTTACTCTCTATCCATGTATTCAGCTATTCCATTGTACTTAGTCATACCTAACTAAATAAAACTGCATAATACTACAGTTAATCAGACAGTAATCTAATTAGTTAATTAAACCATTATGTTATGTACGCAATGTGCCACTAAGACGAAAAAATAAACAAAACTAATAAAAATCAAAGAAATTATTTGTCGTGACCGCCACGTTAACCAGAGGGGAAACTCTCATTTTACGTACTACGTGTAATTATGTCGGGCAGGCGGAATGCTTAATGCCCTCAATTAAAATGATCGTGAGAATGGATTTGTTACGATTCACGCAGTCTGGTGCGGCTTCGATCATTACAAACCCCGGTAATAGTCGGGGACGATTTGGACACCTTCAGCCCGTCACAAAATAACTTACGTGCTACGATGACTTCCGCCGAATGTAGAGATTTATGATCTGAGACAGTCTCTTATACATATATCTTTAAATAAAAGTACGAGTATAAATTCGGGATTCTGAATATGATTATACTCTAGTCCGAAAACGGCCCCGTTTGAGATATTTTATTTTCCAAAATTTTCTTATTGTAAGTAAACCTTGTCCAGGCAATTACGAACACAATTACAGACAAAAAGAAATGTTTATCTACATACATACATACACAAATCACGTCTTTATCCCTTACGGGGTAGACAGAGCCTAAGGTGACAAGACCACGTTTAGCAAGATTGTGGGCGTATAGATGGAAAATGGAATCAAAATAGTGATGGGTTGCTAGCCTCATCGCCTATAACATGATTCCTATGTCGCCTATTCCCTCGATGGGCTTTTACCATCTGCGCGGGAAGGGATGCAACTAGTACATTCTATGTTTTTTCTTTGCTCCCAGACCAGCGTGGAAGGTAGAAGGAAGGAAGGTGGAATTTATCTAGATTGAGTTAAAATATACTACTTAACACCACTTCCCTGAACTCTATTGCACTGGGCCAGAAAATTAACACAGGTACCGTGATGCTAATTTTCCCAATATGGGGTCACTCTTGCACTTCCGATTGGTAGGTAAGTTTTGTTCAGCAAGCCATTTGTAGGCGTCAAGTGTTTACTGAAGAGTGTCGGAGTGGCATCGCTAATGAGCTGGGAGTCGGTGAAAGTGCCAGTGTGTTTGCAAACCACAGAAGCCGCAGTAGACGCGGAGTGTGCACACTTGTGTCGCGAATAGTGTAACCGCTGCCTGCTCCCTCTTCCCTTGCCACACTCACCCCACTTATTTTGATACTGTGTGCTAAAGTGGAATACTCGGACTTAATTCCGTTTTGTTTGTTTTGATACTTTAAAATGCTCTAGATGTGTTTTCGGCTTTACAACCGGCAAACTTTGATCAAAACTTTCTGAAAATTAAGCAACGGAACGTACAATGTTAAATCGAAAATACTAGATAATGGAATATGATAAATGTATTTATCTACATTATATAAGTATGTTTATCCGTTGCCTGGTACCCATAGCACAAGCTTTGCTTAGTTTGGGGCTGGGTCAATTGGTATGTAATTTGTCCCAAGATATTTATATTTATTTATTTATATAATAGGTACAGTAGTATACCAATATTATACTTTCACATTAATGATTAGAAATGGATGAAAAGGTACTTAGCTAAATATATCCATAAGAAATTTTCACCAATTTTATGGCCAAATTGTGTCTGGTAAGTACGTGAAATGTAGCGCTCTCGTCTAATCTCTACTCTTCTATGTAAGAGTTAAATTTTTTTTTTGTACCTAAGTAATTGACGTATCTAAATGTACTTGCGCCTGAACTTGGTAATCCTGTGATCAGGCTTCTGAATATTGGACTTGTCCATAGGACAAGGGCAGTGTAACGTGCGTGTTGTGTAATTAATTCATATGTCAAGTCGCGAACAGGCCGTATAGGAGTTAGGAGCCGGTGGCAGCGCGTGTAACCACACGCCGACAGGACGCGCAAACCTGCTGGACCAGCCGGCGGTTCGATGCCCGGCTTGAACACTTGTTGTGCGCCCACCGCGTATCATTTTATCTCGCTTCTAGCTACCTAATATATTGACCTTGAAAATTACGTTTGACCGAGTTTGGAAAGTTTCAGCTTTATTTTCTTGCAAATTAAATTACATTTGTATCGGTGCATGGCACACGGGATCGCTCTACGTGTTAATGCAATTTTATTTCATTCAATTTAAGAAAGGAAAACATGTTTAGGATGAACTGAAAAAAAAAAACTTTCCAAAAAAGACAACTACAAAACCACGATAATCTCTAAATTCTTCTGAATTGCTATCATTATTCATTGACTAGGTTATTTACAGCAATTAATTAAAAACTCAACGTTTCTTGAAATTGACAGCAGCAAATACTGATCGCACTCAGTTATTAAATTGTCACATGAAAATTATGCTGATGAGATTCCAATAACCGCTTAGCCGGTTTATAGAAGATCTTGGTTGAACTGAGCACACCAATATAACGGAGTGACGCTCCGCAGCCGCAGTGTTTGCACCCAATAAGCAACGGCAAACAATCTCCGCCTCCACTAGAATCGGCTATTCAACTATTTTGTAATCTCCTGCTATCTTTGCTTAAGCTTTGGAAAATCAGCTTTTTAGCATAATCTGTGACTAACCCGAATTTGTAGAGATGGTATTATTTTCTGTAGACAAAGTACGTATATTGTGTGATTTTTAAACATAGACGTAGCCGGCTACATGCATCACGATATTTGTGATTAAATATCAGAGGTATTTCTGACAAGTTCGAAAAATCTTTAATTATTTTAGTTAAAACCTAAAAAGTGCGTAGTTTCTCAGAGCGTAGCCAAACTCAAATAGCAAGCAAGTTACATTTACAAGTACGTTATGATTACGACACAACGATAGGTAAACGGTCTACCTGCACCATCGAACTAGCAATTTGCCGAGAAATAATAATATAACAATGAATGGATACGTCATCGTCGTTTTGTAGTCGTTACACAATGCAGACTCTTTGCAACATGAGTTGGGCGTGCGGCAACCGTGCGGCAGACGAGCGGCCATGGTGGCCTTTATAGTAGGTATGTGTACGTTGATCCCGCGCCACCAACAAAATTGCACTGGGTCAGCATTAAGAACTATGGACATAATTAGTTTAGCCGTTGTTTGCTAAAGCTGGGCCACTACCCACATAAAGTAAATTCAGGTAACAAACGGACCGATTTTAATATATTATTATACTCAGTATATTAGTATACATCATTTTCCTTAGACTCGTTCTCCCCACACAACAATATTACAGACGGGCATATTACTTGTTGTTTTTACCTTTATACCATGAATGTTACATTTTATCAACATTAGAAAATGATCGGACCAGTAAGAATCATGTCAACAACCATTGACATCCACTATAGTTTGCACAGCTGATCGCTTTTGTTTAAAGGCCCAAATCCAAGAATCTTGGTATCATCATGTATCACTAAACATTGGCTAGGCTAGCCAGCATGTGAACGGTGTTGCCAGCGGGCTGGCCCAACGCGTATAGAGTCCATGGCCATGACACGTGGTCGGCTCCAACGGTTACCAACGGTTTCGTTTCAACGGCCGAGCTCCGTAAACCAAACAACGTTATAAGTACCAACAGATACAGAAGTAATTACGGAATAGATTATCTGCATTTTTGCCGCAGTACAGCTGACCTGTAATCAGTAGTGAATAAGGCCTTTCATATTTCTTTTATTAGTTTCACTCATGTGATTTAACTGTATCATCACTATCACTACATAGTATAAAACAAAGTAGCTTTCCGCTGTCTGTCTGTCTGTCCGTATATGAGCTTAGATCTTTAAAACTACGCAACGGATTTTAGTGCGATTTTTTTAGTAGATAGTGATTCAAGAGGAAGGTTATATACCTATATAATACATGCATAATAATATATACTAGAGAAACACTGATTGCACCCGTGCGAAGCCGGGGCGGGTCGCTAGTTAAGTTCATCATCATCATCATCATTTCAGCCATTACAAGTCCACTGCTGGACATAGGCCTCTCCTTTAGATCTCCAATAAGACCGGTTGGAAGCGGCTTGCATGGATAGTTAAGTTATATAATGTAGATTGTAGAGTTACTAAGTTACCAAATGTATCCATTTCGATTTTGATACTTCTTTTCTTATTGGAATTTAGTTTCTTCTGGTGGTGTGTCAAATTGTATTTCTGTCATATAACGAAATTTTCCTTTTCTATTCGCTTCTAATTCTGACTTCTCATGGTTTTTTCCGGTGAAATATATCAACACAAGTACAGGTGTAATAAAACAGATGAGTTTACGGGGAGGTTTTCATTAAAATTAAGTGTTTCTGTATCGCGTGGCGAATATTTTTGCTCGGTTTATTGCGGCGCGGCGGTGGCGGCGGCCGGCGCTGCACTCGGTACGAATGATGTCGCTTCAATTTGATTTAGCGTCGTTCCGCAGAATTTAATGAAATTTTCTTCTGCGTGTCCAGGGAGAGGGCACATCGCAACAAAACGTGATGAAAGAGGATCTCGAGAAAGGTATATTTGTTCACAAAATTATCTTTTTGCTCAGGCTCTGTGTGGCATCTTCTGGATTTGCGCAATTGTGGATAAAATTAAGTAGGTATCAAAGATTTGATCACTCAGTTCATTCTCCATCATTCAATTGATATTGTGTGTGAAAGATGTAAATGTCTTAGCGTCTCCTTTATACTTAAATAGAAAACTAGGTACCGTGAGACTCCTTCAGCTTTTAATATATCGGAGTGGATAATCGTTGAACAGTTTCACTCTATCACTAAGAATGTCCTACAGATTCGAAATAGTCGGACAATTATCCCATATACATTATATATTAATACATGAGATTCGTTCACATTATACAAAAAGCAAATACGGTTAAATAAGATAACAAATGGTCTTTTTTTTCAAGCTTTATTGTATTCATTTGCAAGGTATGTATTTATGTGTTTGTCCGAGTGGAATCTTGCGACTCAATTTTGAAGCAGATATATCTTCATCCGATTGAGCTGAAATTTTGCATACTTATGTAGCTAAGTCAGATGAAAATACAATAATCTGGTAGTAGAACTCTATGTTTCTATGTTTAACAAATAAATAAATTGTATTGTATTGTATTGTACTGGTGGTAAAGCCAGGACCGTCTCCGCAGGAGGGAACTCTTCAACGGTTGGTCCGATTGACTTGAAATTTGGTACACACAAGTAGTGCGGATGAAAATGCAAGTATAGTCAACAAAAAGTACAGTCAGCAAAAAAGCTTGTATCTAAAATGTCATTTTTAGGTTAGGTTATTATACAAATAGGTTTGAACGAGCCATATCCAAAACTACCCCATCTCAAATTGCCTAGGAACTTTAACCATGTTGTGTGCGCCGTCTACAAATAGCTGTCTATGTATTAGTTTCAGTTTACACTCCGACAACGTGTAGGTCATAGCGAAAGTTTTTTTTATTACAATAACAAGTTGGGGCCAATAAGTTGAGTGTGCGGTATCATTGTTTGGGCGTCCGCGGAGTTTTCTCATATCGCTCCTTCCGCTCATTTCCCCCTAACTTATGCCGGCGCTCGCCGCTCACCGCGAAACTTCACCTTAATTAACTCTTCTGTACCTCCCGCAGTAACAACTGATAAACTAGCATTATTACTCTTGGCTACAGCTGAGAAGCGTAACTCAATTAACTTCGGAAATAACAAGACTATTGCTATGGCGAACAAGGAAGGGCCTAACTGTATGAAAGTTATTGAAACGTGTTTAACCCTTTTGGAGAAAAATTGCTTGCCTTAATTTCTTAGTAGTGTCTAAAGTTAACCAAATGTGTCCCGTTGGCTTAGATTAAAGATTAAGTTAGACAAACCAAACTAAGATTAGTACCAATCTTCGTTCATTTATAGTGTGCAATATTGCTTGCAAAGTACAAATGCACGACTGCGCAGAAAACAGTGATTTTGTGTTGAGTTTGAGAACATAGTTTTGCCAGCACACTTCCGAGCAGCTAATAGGTAGGTATTTAAATATTATATTTTGCGATTATATAAACAATCGAAACCACGGATGCCAACTTTACAATATTTGGTGGTTTTTAGCGGTTACGGCTTTTGGTATATTATTTTTCTATACTTATTGCTTTCTTTAAGAGTGTTTTGTGTCCATGTCATGTACTAAAGTAAGATAAGTGAATCTTTTTACTATAGCAAAATTAAGTTTTAAAAAACTGTACATACTTATGGTGTGGTAAACAGTGTAATCAAAAAAGTGGTTCGAACGCCGGTTTGCATTTGAAAAACCATAAGCTATTCGGTGAAGGACCCAGCTCACACCTGTGTGTGTGTGAAGTACGTATACACGGCCGAGTGGGAACTGCAGCCCAAACCATCTCATCTGAGAGGAGGCTTGTGCCCAGGCACGGTACTGGTCGCTACTAGTGTCGAGGTCAGACGCGTTCATCCCTTACAGGCATATAAGCAGTGCTTGTAAGCATACGTAAATTTGCCCGACACGCTTCGTACCAATACGGGTTTTGTTGTCAATATGCCTACCCTCTGTCAGAACCCACTGCACGCCCCTGGTCGAGGTGTTAATATACCTACTGGTTATGGCGATAATGTGGTGACTTTCCTTCATAATTCCTCGAAATAAACACATACATACACACAAATCACGTCTTTATCCTTTACGGGGTGGACAGAGCCTAAGGTAACAAGACCTAAAGGTTTAGCATGATTTGTGGTTGTTCTCATGGATCGTGTTATAGGCGATGTGTCTAGCAACCCACCACTATTTTGATTCCCTTTTCCATCCATACGCCCACGAAATAAACATTTGGACAAATCTTTAATGCGTCACTCCCAATTAATAAATAAAATAAGTGTTTATACCATACACTGCAAGTTACAAAGCTATATTGGTTTCCAGTCGATAACACAAGAATGAGAATAAACTAGTTCCCGATATGAGATAATATCAGGAGATAGCTGGCGTACGATATTTACGTCGGTAAACAGACATGGCGGCCCGCGGCGCTGGCAAACTTGGCTAATAGCAATAAGGGGTCCCATCACATTGTCCTGAACCGCCTCCATTCCGACTAGCGGATATACGACTAAAGTTTGACAGGTGCCTACACTAACAGCAGCAATAACGAGTTTCAGGTTCAATTGAAAACACAGTAGGTGAATTTCGAATTTAGAACTTTTTGCTACCGCTCGTGTTTTTAATCGCTGTAAAAATGCGCTCAAAAGTTCCTCCTAGCATTTTTTAATTATTATTCTTATGTTCTGTCAACCGTGAGTAATGGGGTGGTAAAACATGTTTTTTGTAATACAAACTCAATGAAACAACGCCCTTTACTTTACCCGATGACGCAAATACAAAACACGCAATGGAAAAGCTAGCTAAGCTCGTCGTATTGAGGCCGCCGCATTCAGCTTACACGAAAGCCCACGGTACACCACGTAAAATATACATCCCACCAAGACATATATACGTAAAAATAGGCCAAGTTCTTGTATGACACAAATCTGTGGTAGATATTTTGAATAGGTTCCAAGTTTGGCACTTAATTATGACGTTTAGATAACGTCCGCTGACACTAGGCATTTTAAACATAACACGAGCATTATAGAAAAAAATGCCGAAAATGTTTAAAAAATTGCTAGGTAGTTCAATGGGTATTGCTAGGTAATTCAGTGGGTATTCAATCATTTCACCAATCAACATTTGACAATGCATCTTTTCACATATTCGTCATTTGACAAAGCTTTATAAAAAGCGATAAGCGCTCGAAAGAATAGGTATAGGTAGGTACGTCTAAACATAATATTCACAGCAATATCGCTCGGCTTTTGTTTCGAAGTTCGAACTTTGACCGAACACACTGCCGTGTGTCTTGATCAACGCACCGAAAGAAATATTCCGCGTGCCCATAAAAGCGAACAGTGCTGTACAAATACATATACGTACGGGAAGTTAAAAGTGCAGACGGTGGTGGAGTCATTACGTGCTTCGTAGTAGGTAACCAAAGTGTGTTACTGGTACGGCAGAACATCATTAAGGCATAGACGTAGCAAAATAAAGTTACATGTTCCATACATTCATGGCTTAATAGTATTAAATCAACGTGTCACACCCTGCAAACACATACTTACACAAATAGAATATAGTAGAGCAGAAAACGACATTACAGTGTGTTAATTGAAAAAAAGTTTCAACCTACCTACTCAGGTCACGCAAATAGGTTAATAGCCAACAAAAACCGCCATAGAGAGAGTCAGTGAGAAAGAGAGAGGAAACATAATCAAAGAAAATATTGCCACTTTTCTTTTGATTTTCCGTTTCTCAGCGAACAAACGATGTACACGGAAGTCGACTGTGATTCAAAGCCAAAAATTGAAGGATTTTCCAATTAACCATGAGCATTTCAAATATTGACTCATGAGCGAAGTTATTTGATCGTTACTTTGTCGAGGTACACATTTTGATTGACTGGTAATTGGGGGGTTCTACCTAGATTTTACCTTGCATTGACCAGTTTAATAAAGGCTGTGGCCTGTGTACTGCAGTTTACATATGTATAACTATTCTCCCTGTAATTCGCTATTCTGTAATTCTCCCTCGAGGTATGTTTATTTTGCTTTCTATGGTTTCTCAAGTATGTCGTAAGTCGTAAATGCTCAGTGCAGTACCCTACTCACTGCTTGAGATGTTACCAATGTTGCTATTGCACGCATAGGGCCCGTGATAGTTATTTTTTATAACGCACGCAAGAGCCCGCCATCGGCCTGGGGCTAAAGTACTTGATCGAGTCCAATTTTAAACATTTATTAATGTAGGTAGGTAAAGGTAACCTACTTACATGTTTTTACCATAATGCCCCATTTTGTAACTCGGTATCTTTACAAATTTTTATTTAACTAAGCCGTTTCAAATTGGATCCACTTCTAGTCGTGAGATTGTCTTGAAATTAGGCATAAAATAGTTAATTATATTCTATAATGTAGGGCAGACGACATTGCAAGTACAATCAACAAGAATTACAGTCAGTAAAAAAAATATTGGTAGGTACTTGAGTAATTTTTTTTGCCAAAATGTATGTACTGAGTGCCTGTCGTAAATTTTGTTCTTACTCCTAACATCAGTTACACTCAATTGCATATGAACATCACTCTAACACCTTCACATCTGAACATTTAAGTAGATATTCGTATTGTCTCATCTAAATTTTACATATTTAATGGTTGTTTGTAATGTAATGATGACATTATTCATTTAAAGCTCAAAAGGTACCGTAAGAGTAAGTGACAGATGGTAATAAGCAGAGTAAGCACGTAGTCAAATATTTCTTGTTCCTTACATAAGAAACATTCCCTCATTTGTAGTACTTCTTATTTACTTCTTCATTTATCTTGTATCAGAGCTAAGGGCTAGAATTGATTACGATTAGTACCTATCTGGACCTTATCTTTTGAATTCAATACTTATGTATTTATAGGCATCTATCATACTCACCTAATCTATTTAAGTCTTGGGTTGGGGCTGATTGGTAAACTTTGACTTCGACTCTCGTTTAAAATCTTATAAGATACCGTTTTTATCTGTAATTTATGTGACAATATTTTTCTCTAAATTCAGTAACATTATGAGGATATTGACTCGATGCTGGTCAAAAAAACCGGGTCCCGCTATACAGTTACACCGGTGTTTTAGATATAGGTACGTATTCTGTCGTATAGCAATTGCTACGATCTTTTAAATATTAGTTTGCCTGTTTACGTCAACAAATTACAAATGTAATACCTAAACGACTTCAGCGGTGTGGCGGGCTATGGCACGGAGCGTATATTAGAGAGACCAAGTTCTGATTAAACCATAAAAGAGATTGGTTCCTCGGCTGAATGCTTTATCGTTGACGTTATGTCGGCAATTTAGTGTCTTCCCGCCCTCGCTCGTGAGCTCGTTCCGTGGTGCGCGGTTGACACGCCTCGGTGCAGTCTCTCGCCCCAGACCTCGTTGCTCCTAAACGTTTAGTGGGGTAACCCCTTCCCTGCTACAGCTAATCAAGATACTTATCACACATCGAAACAAAATACCGCAGTAAAGTTTGGAGCATTGCGCTGTTTTTTTGAATTATCCATTCGAACTGTGCGGCTGTTATTATAAATTATATGAGTTGACATTTTGCCAAGCATGTAAACAGTTCGTTCATCGTAGAGCCTACTGGCGATGGCGCTTGCAGTATAAAACAGCAGGCAGGACAGATAAAACAGGTGCCGGTTGAAATATGGGTCCGCATTGGCGAGTCTCCTCCGCCCGCCGCTGCAGCTGTGCGTCTCGCGAGTCGCGAGCCCTCACCTGCTATGATTACACTGTGCTTTAAACGCTTTTGTAGGAAAACTTCCCCGGTTTTATTAGCGTATTTTAATCTAACATGCTTTTAGGAAACAACCATTAAGGAATTACTTAAATTAGATAACCGCACCGGACACGCATACCTGTATTGGATGGGCCCAAACCGGAATCGATTGGTTTACGCTTACGAGGTATCGTACTATTCTCAAGTTTACACGCTAGTTTTACTAGACGATTAGATAATTGCGGATGTCGGCCGTTTAGACCAGTCTTGAAATCGAGTATAACTTGGTTACGGGGTTAAGGGGAGTTCGCATTCACGTACATATCTTAGTACACCTGAGCTTTCATACCGATATCAGATGCAGCATGTTGATTTCGTGGGTTAAGGATCGTGTTTGCGTTAATTTGGTAAATAAGGGTGTTAGTTTTAATCGAATTAAGTTACGCCTCATTAAGATCGATAATGGCGTCCCGTTCGAAGTTTGGACTAAGAGCAAATTATTAATGAATTTCTTAATTATTGGTAATTGCGAGCACTTTCCCAAGGAACTGGGTCAAGTGACGTCGGTTTATTTTAAAAACAGTATTTTAGCTAAAGTTAACGCAGTCGCAGTAGGTAATCCTCAATTTTACGTATTGCTTTTATTATTAGATTATGAGATAGAGTCAAATTATGAAAACATACCTATATGATAAACATTATCATCAAACTTTCATCAAACGTAAAATGCATGAACCCGTAACGTAATCTATTTCGTTATTAGAATCCTTTGTATTTGGGTCACCAGGGTTCGTCTTGAAGTCGAATTATAATGATGCCACATTCGTAGCAGTGAAGGTCCGGGCTTACAAAGGTGCCCATACGCCCACCCGTCCCGTGAATAGCGCAACATCCGGTTTGGATCAATCTCTTGATTTTATTCACAATACAATGAAGCCCTGAGACTGAGAAGACGTTGTACCTATCTAGTGTATACCAATATTTTGGTAACACCGAAAAAATCCGGAGCTGTAGGTGATCCTAAATAGGCTAGGTGTGTTTGTAATTATTTTATCCCATTCAGTACTTACAGTTGTTTTAGGATTTTTTTTTTGCTAAAAAACATCTTTTAGCGCAAGTTTTTTTGCTAAAGGTATTTGATTATTGCATTGTCATCAAAGCTCTATGTATATGTACATGTACTAAATTTCAATTTAAGGAAGTGGATAAAATTCAGTTGCAAGAAAAACTATTAGTAGAGAAGCTGTACTAGTGCCGTTATCATTCTTAATTTTCCACGACATTTCTATTTACAATCGGCTCCCTAACATACGAATACAAAGCTAAAGCTAGCGAGCGGTTAGAACAATAAAGAATAGATTTTGATTACAACTTCACGCGCTGTTAGCACTTCAGCAGTGGACAGGATCTCACCTCAGCCTAGTTGTAAATAATATCGGGCTAGCGGAGCGGGCACTACGCAGGCTCTACTCTAGCAGGGTCAACAACCGGAGACCGGTTAGGCGCGCGGTAACTCCCTGTACCAGTACTATTACACTACCTCTGTTTCCGATTTTATGTGTTGCACTCATCAATTTGGCCACTTACTCTACTTTTAAATAGGTACTACTATTTTTTTGACTAGTTATTACCCACCAGGAAGTTATAGCTAGAGATGATTTATCTTGACCTTGGCCCGACTTTTATAGGAACACCTTTAGAAAGTACCCTTCGAAAATGGTGGAAAATTGCGCTGACTTTCAAATAGGTAAGAGTACCTCTAGAGGAAACTAAAATTACAGCTCTCATTGTCAACAAGTTATAATACACGTAATTGAAGCTGTATAGTTTTATAGCATACCTACATATATTTTTACCGCTTTAGAGTGCGGTGCTTTCAAAAATCGGGGGATTTTTATCTACAAATGTGAAAATATCATCACTATATGAATGATGTAATCCGGCACGTTTAATATGAGATTTTATAAGTCAATGGCACTGACGACTAACAATGGAGAGTGCGTGTGGGAACACAGCTAGGTACTAAGTAAGTTAGTACATATCCCGTCACAGTTGGGTGCGTAGGCGCCTCCTCTCGAACTGCAGCCCACTGGTATTCGAGCGACGTGACACAGCTGTTTACTTACTGTTACATTTCGAGTTGTAAAAATGTATGTTCAATGCACTTCACTTCGCTGCAGCGCAGCTTAACATACCTATATAATATTTAGGTATTTTGTACAAGATTTTTATTAACTTGCAGTGTATTTTGGTTTAGTACCCGAAACCGACGAGCATGTATGAAGAGATTGATGAATGCGGATGAAGCGAATGAAGTATGTCAGGATCGTATAGCAAGCGGAACAAAGTAGTCTCTGCCTACCCCTGTGGGAATGAGGCGTGACGGTATGTATGTATGGATTTGTTTTGGTCAAATCCTGCAAGTCAAATCTGTTTCACTTTTCGTGGGCGGATTGACTTGAAATTTGGGTAAGTAGGTACATGTAAAATGAATGCAAGTATAGCCTGCAAAAAGGCTAGTATTTAAAATTAAATTTTCCACTTTTCTCAAATTTGTGGTACAGTAACAATTCCCAAGTCCCGCAAAGCTAAAAGGAATCGAGTAAGCGTTCAACACAATAGCAACCTTTTATTACTTAAGTGTTCCAGTTCATTCTTAAATGTGCGATATGTTTTCCATTGTTTATGTGGGTCATAGGAGTCGCCGCGCGCGGCGAGGATGGCTCGTCGCCGCACCCGTTTCAGGGAATTGTACAAAGAGAACAAACAGATGTACACTTGCTATTTATTTTCTGGCTATATATTCGTTTACTTAATTATGTTTATATTGTGTAAGTAGGCATGTATTTACGTAGTATGTTGTCCTTACGCTGTCTGATCAATTAATCAAACACAGTATGGCACATTGATACTTAGTGTTTTGTTGAAATATTTGTTTGATTCGTAGTAAACGTGCATCGTTCACACCCACAATGGCTAGTAGTTCGATATAGTGACATTGAAAAGTTTTTATGAGTATTTGATAACCGTCCACGTAATACGTAGGCGGTTAACATTTACATAAGTTATGAGAAAGCAATTTAGGTCAAGGTTTTATGACGCCATAGTTGATTAAAGTAATCTATTATGGCTGGTCGCGTAAGTAAGCTTATTTCTTTCTTTTTCCTGCCTGTGCTTGTCCTTATCAGCATCTTAACCCATTTTACCAACATTTGGCGACGACAGATACGACGGTAGAGCCTTCATCAATCTTCGTTAAGATACTATTAAGTTAATTTCCAAATAAGTTATAAAGTTATATTACAAATCAACAACAGAATAACAGAACTCAGGAATTGTGTAACACTGCTAACTTGCCCTTCGCTCTGTATAAATCAGCGCTGTGGGTTATACCTACCACACCATGGCCGGCAGGCCCTTAGTCGTTTATTAACTTTTTTACTAGTGGAGATGATACAATTCGTTTGTTTTACATTTAAGGTTTGAAAAGCCACATATTTTACTTATGTATAATACTTATACTATACGCCATTTCAACCCATATTCACATTTTAACTGGGCCTCCATGTAAAAGTACCTAGGTACATATAGTTTAGTTTTAGCGAATCGAATTTGAACTACTTAGGTAAGTAAGCAAGCACTTAAATACTTATTATTTCTCGTCTTTTATGCAAATATAACACTCGGGCCAACAGCCATTGATAATTCGCGAATCGCGGAAAATTTATGGATTTGATATTGAATCCTCGGTTAATGAACGCGAAGGGTGGGCCCAAAATGTTTTACGGTTATTCACAATACTTATTGAATTTTGTATCACTTTCGATTTTAACTTTTGTCAAACAGCAGTTACATATTGATTTAAGCACATTCAGTTGTTTCAGTTGAGACGGATCGTTGGAGGACGCGAGTGCGCGAGGGATGGCGGGAGGGGGGGGGGGGGGTGTCTCGTAGGCAGTAAAACGGCAACCAAACCTCCACACGTGAATATTTGATGGCAGAATCTCGCTGCGGCTACATATACACGGTGCCCGAGTCGGATGTACTCACCATGTCGCAAATTGTATCTCTATCTCTATGCTAGCTTATTTTGTCGACTCGAATTCTTGTCGCTCTGGTTTACCGGTTTATTGACACAATTTTAAAGCGTAACAATGCTTTACATATTGTATCAACGCTGATTTGTTGATTTTACTGTATAATAGATTTGACTTTTACGGAAGATACTTTTGTTTCATTGGGTATCTCCACAGAGCAAAAACAAAGAGGAGCTGGCCTAAGCAACTGTGCACTGTGATTTTCAACTAGGTCCTGACGTCATCATTGTGGGCGGGGCTTAGTCAGTATGTTGTCAGCGTTCGTCAGGTGCACATGTATCGAGACTCGCATTATCGGTGTGTTTTCGCGGTTTTAAGAAGAAAAGGATGAAAGTGTTGTGTTTTATCGTGTCAAAGTTATTCAGACAGACGTTCTGATGCTATGAATGGTATCACATTTCATTTGTAAGTAATTTTATACGTAATTATTAAAATAGTTCTAGAAAATTTTCGGCTTTCAAGTATAAATTATACTTCTCGACACTAGATGGCGTAACTTTTGTGAATTAAAAATATAAGTATGTAAAGTTCCGCATTAGTATATTGTAATAATCATACGTGTATACTGAAAACTAAAGTATACATTTAGTCCTAAATACTTTTTAGTCGCCAAAACAGTACTTTAGTAGTTTTATAAATATATTGTGAACAGGCCGCCATCTATCGTCAATTAGAACAACTATTTTCAACGTCAAAAATATCCAGAGCCGTAATTAGAATCAAATAATTTTACCGAATAACGCACGGCTATGGTCAGTAATGAAATAACAATACATTTCAATAGCAAATATTTTGAAGTAACAAAGTTCTGAGTTGTATACATATTATTCTCCGTGACTGTTCATGAATTGAAAGAACTTAGAATATTAAATAAACATTTTATCCATATTAACATAATTGGCATTGTTCATTTTTTTTAAGCTGTGCTTTAAACACCTTTATTTGATAAAATGGACTATTTCAAGCAACTGATTTGAATAATATGCCTTTATGTTCGCTTAATTGAATTTTGTAAATAAAATTATGTTCGTTATAATAATTTGTCTATTATTTTACATAAGTACAATATACATCTAAATCAGTAAAAATGGTTACCCTTATTTTATTCATTTATTACACAAACTTTTTGAAACAAAGTTCTGAGTACGTCCCATTACTTTTACACTAATTGACATCTAGTGTGAGA
Source organism: Pandemis corylana (assembly GCA_949127965.1). Classification (NCBI taxonomy): domain Eukaryota; kingdom Metazoa; phylum Arthropoda; class Insecta; order Lepidoptera; family Tortricidae; genus Pandemis; species Pandemis corylana. The sequence goes on along the minus strand of OX421858.1, from coordinate 5,129,727 downwards.
TAGCTGAACTAGGTAGGCGAGTGGTTTTGCTACTAACCGACGGATGGAAAATTGAAAAGTGGGCGGAGTTCCACAACCCCTCACCCCGCAAAATGTCACGCGATGTTTCATAGGGAAATCTTATTACCACACCTCCTCTTTGTTTTTGCTCTATGGGTATCTCACACCAACATATCAATTGTTGATTGCAGTCAGTTGGTTTTTTCAACAATAACTAAGTAACTAGTTAAGTACTAAGTACAATACACATCGTGAAAGTATTTTATTAGTACCTTACCTACTACTAAGAGTACGTATAACTAACTAAATAGTATGTAGGTGTGAAATTGTGTGATTAAGACGCGTCATAGCGGTAGTTAGTTAGCTTTTTTTATACGACAAGGAAGGTAGACGAGCAAGTGGGTCACCTGATGGTAAGCGAGCACCACCACCCATGGACAATCGCAACATTAGAGGATTGCATGCTTTGCCAGCCTATGCTACTATGCCTATGCTGGGCTATGATAGAATACCTCTTGTGCCAGTAATTTCACCGGCTAACCAGCAGCAATCGCGGTAAAACTCTATGAAAAATAAATACTCGTGTATCTATACTTTGCATAATGAGGCTCCGGAGCCGGAGTCATCTCCGCCGGAGGGGACGGTGTGACTGATGGCCACGGTTCTCCGGGGGAGGGCGCATGGAATATCATATTTTACTCCTACCAGACTGCGAATATTGATGACTGTACTGAACTTAATTTAAATGTTCCCCAAACACCCCTTGTATATTAGCATTCAACTTATATAATAGCCTTGAGGCCCGTAGTCCTTCGGTTTTTCCGATATAAAGTTAACCTTTTTAAAGTTGTGTTCCGGGAAAGTTACCTTCGTTAATAAGAAAAGTAAGTTCAAACGACGATTCAAGATTTTTCAAACCGACCTCTACGTGTACCTGTACCTACTAGCCGTTACCTTGTTTGCAACTTTGCGTCCCGTGGGTACAATGTCCCGGGTTAAAAAGTAACCTATGATAATTAGGGATAGTGCTGTTTTAGGTATACACTGTCTTAAAACTAATCCAGAATAATACTTCAGCGGGTGGTTGGGCTTGTGAATGGTGTTCAGATTTTGTTACTGTGGTTGACAAATAGTTTCTTACATTGGGCAGTGTTTGAAGTATATGTACCTACGGTGACTGAGTTTTGAATGAAACATTGAGAGGAATAAACTTTACAGGAGTGTTAAATTAATCTAATACTTAAACCTGCCGAAATATTTCAGAATAATTGTGAGACACCTTGTATAATTGACATATTTTACTAATCCGTTCAGTACTTTCTGCCAAGTTTCTTGCGGTGCGTTCACTTGGCAATGATGGTATTTATGAATGCGCTCGTAGTTTCAAAAAAGACACGTAAATGGCGGCCTTTTTGCAAAATAAAGTTTTGAATTTTGAATAGTTCCAGAGATTACAGTAGTACATACATATATCATGTCTCTATCCCTTACGGGGTAGACAGAGCCTAAGGTAACAAAAACTTAGACACGTTCAGCATGATAAAGGACGTATAGCTGGAAAGGGAAATCAAAATAGGGATGGGTTGCTAGCCGCATCGCCTATAACATGATTCCTAAGACTCACCCAATCCCTCGATGGGATTTTACCAGTATTGCAGTAGTGACTTTAACATAACGTGTAAAATGAACAATATGTTCAAAGAGTGTCTTAAGTTTTCGTAGAAACACTGAGAGAATTTATTTAAGTACCTTTTTATTATGATATTAGTATACAGTCGAGGGCATATATCGATACAGCCATTTCGTCAAATATATGTATGTGTCACCGACCTTATTATTTGTGGCGTAAAGTTGTATATAGAAGTTTTTGACATCTTGGTAGCGTACATATATTTATGCCCTTGACTGTACAGTTAAGGTACCTTTCTTATTGTATTAGTGGGAATAGATAACATCTTATACTATACTAGTGTAATGTTCACTGCAAATTGAGTTATTGTAGCGTGAATAATGTCACAGAAATTACAGGACCGTTCATGTGAGACATGAGACGTGAGTTTCCGAAGCTTGGCTACATCTTATAGGTATGGCTGCGTGCGACTGTACTTACGCTACGCCAACGCAGTTGGCGAACTCTTAACGTGGTCCTAATTGACCATTCATGCACCACCAATGTTCTCCTAAATGTTACCCACCGACAGTACGATTTTGATTTAGGAACCACATGATGCAATTCACATTTGGTGTTGCCTGTGTTGAAACTTATCTTCGTGTTATTCCACTTCTCTACAGAATATCCATCACTTTTGCTAAGCAATAATGTGACTGATCGGTTTAATAATGTACACAGGACATTGTCTAAATGCGCTCAGAATCGCAATTGCATTGACCATTTTCTTTCCACAGCCGATTTATTACGATTAGGGTAAAAAGAGATGGTGAATTCGAATGCGTGCACCCGCGCGTTATACAATATGGCATCACTTTCGGTCAAATGTAGGCGCAAGCTGTCGAACGACCACTGCATTTGCAGTCGTCACATCAACACACTTCCCTTATAGGAGCATAAAAAGATGCGTTCGCAGTGCGACGAGTGCGGCGCTCGTGGGAACGGATTGTTAGCGATAATGACGTCCCGCGTCGAAACTTTTGTCATTTCCTGCATTCATTACACGCTCAGGTAAAAAGTCTGCAAAGTTTCATTCAGTTCTAATGACAATTAGATAAGTACTATACCTATACAAGTGTAGGTAGTCGTTTCCTGAAACTTGCTTTATGGTTAGTTTTGTGCATCGCGGCTCGACAAACTCCACAATGAATCACGTACACTTGGTAAAGGAATATGTTTTTCTTTGAAACCGTCGACTAGAATTGGGTGATAGGTATAATTTGGTAGCACACGGCCTGGTTCTCATGCACAATTTAAGATTTTTAGTACATCAAACAAAATGAAATGTGAAAAACATTATGAAATGTGAATGATAAACAATGAAAGTACATACTCGTGAACGAAATCAGCAATGGCCCAGCAGGCGTCATCAGCAAATAGCTCTACGTTGGCGAAAGTAAATCTCTCGGGAGCTAGACAAAATTAATTTCAGACCAATCATACAACTTAAATGGGTAAATGGAGGTTTTCGAATTGGAATATTGCTAATATGCGCAAACTGTAGTTACCTAGTGGAAGATGTTGCTTGAATGATGCAAAGGTTAGTGAATCGTCATTGAGTAACTAGGTAATTACATAAAACATACATACAATGAAAAAAGTTTAAAGCTATTTAAAACAATATTTATTGTATCAGACGAGATTATGGTTGTCTCGCTTCACTCGTCTTCGTGCCTCCATTCGACATCGTCCAAAATGTGATTGTGATACGAATTTGACGCGAAAGTGATTTGTATTGCACTAAGAAGGAAACGTACACACGAATGTGCAATGAGTAAACTCAAGAAAGAGCTGCAAGTAAGACACACTGTATCGCACGCCATGTTTGTACGGTGTTAAATATTTGGTTAAATAGGTAGCTCCAACTTGAGATTGGCTGGACCCTTCTCGGTCTCGGTGGTCACAAAACGCACTGAACTACAATACGTTCTTGCTTACAACCCCTGCTTATAACAAACACATTTCTAATCTAACTAGCAGGTAGTCGGCGTGTGCGTTGTCCTTCTCTATTAAAAGAAGTGAATGGCACGGGACACACTAGTATCCTGTCTTTTATTTGATGTGAAATATCGTAACTGCCAGTTTTTATCCCGCGCAAGTTACAAATCATTCCAGTTGACTGTAACTACTTGACTCATCGATCGCTCGACATAAAATGAGATGCCTTTAACATACCCATACAATTTTATTTAGATCCCGATTAGCATGTTCCTGTATTAAAAAACTTGTGCAATGCTTTTTTCTCCTGCATCGCAAAAAACAACAAAACATAACATAACCAAATTTTTACTGTAGTGCTAAAATTAAAACAGCTGACGACAAATAAGAGTTTATTATTCAAGACTGGTCACGTCAACCAAACCTATAATTAGGAGGAATCGAACTAAATGATTTTTTTTATTGTTTGTAGATTTATTCCATAACAATTCTGTAAATTTGTTAATTCAAAGAAAATGGCATTATGTCGAATAAACCATTAGGTAATTTTGATCTCTTCTGATTTTCAACTTCAGCTATTTTTAACCTAAATATTCTCATGCATTATTGACTAGTTTGGTTTGGCTACCATTATTATTGCTTTTCATTTATTGCGCAGGGTTTCAATTTTTCTTGACCCGAAAGTCGGCCCGTTACCCAGCAAAAGAGGCCCAAGAAATTGGTTAGGTTAGTAGCCTTGGCCGATGGGGTCCGCAGATCCCAAAGGACCAAGCCGGTCTGAACAACTCAAAGTTGTTCGCAACCTATTTATGGGCGCGGAGAAGAATCTCGTTAGCGCCATTCAGCCGAGCGAACAGCGCCATCTCGGGAGCTAATTGAGTAACCTGTCTCTTGACTTATGGGTTACATTACGTTACATTACATACCTACCTATTATTATTTTACACAAAATTAATAGTTTAAGTATTAGATAAAATAACACAAGTAATTATTAATTTTTTATAACATACATAGGTTACTAAATGGCGACAAATTTGAATAGAACCATTTTATTTTAGTAACTTTTAAACAATTTGATTAATGTAATTGCTGCTTTGGTAAATTTGATCAATTTTTAATAGGTATCAAGTACCTGGTTTTTGTTTTTGTTCTAAGTATGTAAGTTATTATACATAGAAGTAAATTTACCCTTACTTCAATAATATTGCAAGTTAAATCCTTATCCTGCATATTAATATACACGTGTGCATTGACTAGTTTTTAATTAGGTACCATCAAATTATTTAGTTACCACCGCGTCAAAAGTATTCCCAAATGTACAGAAATAGATCAAACAATAATATTAAAAATAGTTCGCGCTTTGTCAGTTTTCCCCTGTCCCTTGCATTAAAGTTCAGCGGTGTAATGTTCCACACTTCGGGGATGATTCAAGACTTCAAGTTACAGTTAATTAAACTGAACCAAACAAGTCTCACGTCACGCCCGCCTGATAACGAGGCACCTATTAAGTTGCAAATGTTGCCATAGTGTTCATTTTGTGCAGTGGAGTGTCGCGTTCGCACCGCCGTCACGCTTACAGCTGGAACAAAAGCTTTTATTCCCCTTTCAGTCAAGTCTGGAACAGACCCTAAGTGCATGGGTTTCACGTCATTGTAACAAAAGGTTATCGAGATTATTATAGTAAAAGCTTATTAGATCTCTCCTTTCTATTAGGTACATGGCTATTATCTATTACAGGCTGGTCCGGGGAGTGCTTACGGATCAAATAAGAATAGAGAAAAGGTTTTAGGACTTTAAACCTTTCTAAACTTAGTTATAGCTAGTATTTTATACGTATACCTACGTAATGTAGGTGAACACGTAGAAGTTGGCCATAATTTTGTAGTTTCAAGAATAGTAACAAAATTTTTCAATATTTTTTTTTTTTATAATAAAATTTACGATAAACTAATAAAAACCCAGAATCGATTTTGGTAAACCGTAGCACTAAACATTTATTTGTTATGAATTTGTTTATATTTTAAAACAAAAATAATTGCGACATTCTTTTCAAACAAAGACTAGTACTTAGTAGAGCTTAAAATATACGTAAGAAGTATACAGCTTTTGATGTGTTGGTTTTTATTACTTTTTCACTCAGATGTTTTAATCCTTTGCCTTAGGTATTTATACTGAGAAGACTTAACATTAGGCACCGTCGCTCCGTGTTCTCTATAAGACAAGCTGTTGGATACCATTACGTACCGTTAACTATCGTAAATCCCATTTCTCTTAGTCAACACTGGCTTCCTCTGCAAATCCCGTCCTGAAAATTGAACTAACTTCGTGGCAGATATTTTTATTTCTTTCATTCTAGTTTCTTTTATTACTTACAGTAAGTTATAGAACAAGTTGAATTTTTACCGTTTTGTGAAATAACGTAAACAATGGTGGTCTAGTAGAGATCGCTTTGCCAATCGCTTGGCTTCCCAATCATTCAAAGAGAAGGTCTATGCCTAGAAGTGGGACATATACCTATGTGGCTGAAGATGAGAAATGACGATTTAGTACATTTGAAATTCAATTTAATTGTCTTTTTTTACATCGGTTTACATAAAAATTACAATATTAAGTAGAGTAAATTCAAAGAATCCGTCAAGTACAGGTGGAGCTTGTTATTTCTTGAAGTAGTTAGGTACTTTACCTTGTTTTCCGAGCGGATGCGAGCTCCCCGCCCCGACACGTAAGGCATCTCAGGATGCACCCGGGCCTGCGGTCGCCCGTCGGACGTAACCATTAAGTCACCTTGGAGACTTCGTTCACCCCCTGCACTTGTGGTTTTCTTTCCGGAGCCTAAATTTCATTGTTTTCATTTCAAAATAAATAAGATTTATAGTCAGCTAGGTATCTATAGTTATGCTCTAAGGTTTCCGGCTAGATAAAAAGAGGAATGTCTATAAGGACGGACGATTGTAAATTATTGAATTTTATACGGTGTCGCCATGCCCATGTAAAACGTATTTGTAAAAGTTGTCTCGCTGGTCAGTGTGTGTCGCCGGTATTCGCGCAGCTGTCGCTACGACAGGCATTTTAGCCAAAAGATAAAGCCGCTCCACCGGAAATATGTTCCTGTTATCGGTCTGGAGAAATTCGGATTTAGGTGCGCCACTTCTACCGCTTGGAAATTAAATTCATTTGAAATTATCTCGAATATGAATCGTCCCAAGTGGAAATTAAAGCATTAGAGAATTTACTACGTGCGTTAACTTGTCTACTAATTTAGGTTAATAGGTTTCATGGTAGTTTTTGGCACTTCTTTTCTCGAATTGTAGGATTTACTTTTTGTTTTTTGGTTTGGTTGAGTCAAGAGAAGATAAACATTGTAGTTAGAGCTAAAGATGTAACGATGTATGTACTCGTATTGTATGTATTGTATGTACCTATGTATGTATGTATAACTCTTTATTGTACATAAAACACAAGAAAAAGATAAATACAGGACAACACACATGCACAAAGGCGAACTTATCCCTAAAAGGGATCTCTTCCAGTTAACCTAACATAGAAAAAGTAAAAGAACCGATCGAAACCTAAAATAATCCTAAATGTCTAAATTTTAAATAATGTAAGATATAATAATAAACTACACATAATAGATAAATACGATAAACACAATAAATAAAATATACTACATAATATATAAATATACACACAAGTTACAAAACACATCACATTCTTTTAAGAGGATCCATGGAGCCAATACGCCTTCAAGCGTCGACGATAACAGACAGTCGAAATAAATTAAACTACCTACTTAACTTACTCAAAAAATTATTTCCATTGTGTCAAGCAATGGTAGTATGTAAGTACGCACCTAAGTTCGTAGGCAAAACAAATTGCATATCAAAATTGCTCTGACCGACGACGGAAATAAGTTTCATTACGTTAAATATATCGATAAGTAAATAGATACTTTTGTACTAAACTTCGTATCTTTAGTGCTTAGGTATACCTATTTGATACAAAATAAATGAGGCAGAGTTAGAAGGCCGGGACGGAAGCGCATTTCCTGCAGCCTCCACCGCGCTGCGCAAATACGCCCAGTTCACTTCACTTCCTTCCTCATCAGCTATCACACTTAATAGATAGTTAACTTATATCTCTCATCCCCGGGTAGGATTGCACTCAATAAGGCTGTTTTCTGAGCCTGGGCCTGGTAAATTTTATCAACCTACAATTTGAAAACTGTTAAAAATAAAAACATAGGCCCTAGTACAGACATACATGCGTGTAATACTAAACATAGGTACGAAGAATACAGAATCATGTATTTGTGTAAAGTTCCATGACGATGACGGCGATCTAAATACAGCTTTGGCCATAATTGGTTAATGATAAAACTTCGAAAAAAGTAAAACAAGGTTTGTAAAGGCACTTTAAAATGAAAGACGGATCCTGAATATATAAATATAGTATAGCAATAATATGATTACGTTGGGTGCCGTTGAATTTTCTACTGAGGATTAATAAGTGTTGGGGCGAGGGCAGTGTTATTAAATCATTGGTGTTTATTGGGTGCAGGCCACTCGGCAGTCCGCGCACGTCCAGCCCGCTGCCGCCCTAATTAATACTCCTTGTTCCCCTGATCCCTTTGTACTGTTTCTTAGCGGACCTTTAGACAGGCCTATAGCTAGGCTAGCCGGCTGAATAGCGCCAATGAAACATTCGAAACAATAGTCTCTATAACAAGTAGTGAGAAATTATTAATTTGTCTATGGCCTAGGTTATGCTATTATTACCTACATAAGTAGGTACTGTATATTTATTTAAAGCAGCGTCATTAGAATGGCGTGTTCTGATGGCACAGAATTTAGGTGACTGATTAGGTGTAATAGGTACCGCGGTAGTTACCAACTGCAGTTGGCGAACAGATTTGATGTTCGCGGCGGGACCCGCTGCGCCAACTCCGAGGATTACGCAAGGGTTTTAACATTACACGAAATTATATTACGCCAGGAAACGTGCCGAGAAAAAATATCAAATATTTTTTTCTATATTGGCGACATTGGCGCTCTCTTACTTATCATTTCCCCGATGCTCTCGGCAACGTCATTTTATTCGCCAAATGTAAAAACGTAGTCGTAAATTACATTTTATTTATGCCGACGAATATCAGACTTGATTTATACGTTTTTTGGTGCTTAGCACATTTTCGGTAAAAGGAAATTATGCGGAAAATGAGTGAAAAGATGTCAGTACGAATTACAAAGTAAAAATATTGTTTGTTTATAAGGAAGCCGATTGCCAATGTGACGAGTTGATGCGTTTAGGGGCTTTTATGAGGACGGTTACCTATATTAATTCAGTATTTCAGTAAACTTTGACTTCTACCCGATGTTTTAACGGACTTTGTAACTTTCCTATTTTCAACTTTACATTACTTATTAGGATTAAAAGTTTATCTTGCACATTGCCTTGAAAACTTTGGAGAGTATTCTTTGCACAATAAGAAACGAGTAAAATGTTTGAGCATTGCCTTACCTTCTTTGTTACAAACTTTTCTTATTATCAGCATAAGCTAGCATAGTTGCGGGGCCGTCTGAGCTCGCGAGCTGCGTCGCTGCGTGACGCCGCCATGGTTCCATAAACCGCCGAGGGTGGCCGCCCTCCGCTGGGAACCATTCGCCTTGAAAGCCTTTTAATAACTGATCCCAACTCGCTTTCAGAAACGCCATGTTCCACCTCATAATTAATGAAAACGTGAGCTTTTAATAAACCCGCCACGAACGTAGTATACAGCTTCTTACTCTACAGTGCAGCCTGTGGGTTATTCCAGCAGCTATGTACTAGTCGCTTCACTGCTAATTAACTTGATTAAAAGGTAACAAATATAAAATATAAGTCTCTCCTACAGTCGTTACCTATTGGATCCGTTACGATGTTCCCAATTCTTGTTCTATTTTATGGGGGCTATCTGAAAACAATAACCGAAATTGAATATCCGTGAAAAATGTTGGCAATATCTGACAAAGTTGAAAAGTTCAATGCTTAAAAATGTCCATATCGTATTGTGAGCGTTTTCGTTCGATGGAATAGGATTAAAATGTTAGCATTGCGGCCGCCGCGCCAGTACCCGTCGGGCGGCGGTCGACATTCACGATGATTAAAATGACCAAAGTTAATTAAAACGGCGTGTATGGTTCTTCTGGACATAGGTACTTACAATAGGAACTGTAGTTTACAATTTTAAAGTTTAAAGTACTTACGTACTTATTAAATTTGTTAAGATTATAGAATCAAACGTATAAAATCATAAGTTTCACAATTTGTACAAGTAACAAGTTGATTTTAACCCCTTTTCTATGATCCAATTGAGTTGGTAAATTTGAATAAAATGCAATAAGAAAGTTACATATCCTATCGTTAGCAGAAAAGGTATTACAAAAAATGTTTTTGCAAAAACCCAACATCAACTAATCAGCTTACAGTCGGAGACAATTAGAAATCAGGATTAATTAATTTGTTTACATACATACATATAATAATACGTAATAATAATTTTGTTGCATAGATTAATTAGTACGTACATACATAACCTTATCTACACATACTATTGCAGTTATTAAACAACGCCTTTTCATTTAATTTACATAAACGTGATATTCGTATTGATTTTGAATTCCAATTAAGTAACCGTTGAATTTAGTGGCAGTAGAGGGCACGGGGATCCGCGCCACCCGCGCCGTGCAGTTGGTTGTGTGACAGCGCTAAGCCATCCCGACCGAGCCGAGACCATTGTCGCCATTATTTGATCGTCCCTATTATTAAAGGAACGTCGAATATTAATTTAATAATGGGACTTTTATTATGTTATTTTACCTAGTGTACCTTTACTAAACACAGTTTTTAATCAATGTTTACAAGCAACTAGTCCTTGTAAATATTCTTTGTTCTGATTATTCTGTCCATTTTCTTGTTCCAAGGGTCTGTTAGTTTTCTTTTACTGGTCTCGGCACTTACATGAGGGTTCCGGCAAATCAATAGGTTCGGTAGAGCAGGATATTTAATTCCAGCTCTTCTTTTCCTGCGTCATCCTTCCGCATTTCTTTTCTACCATTTCTACCATCACTTTACTACCTCTTAGCAGACATGGCGAATCTTAACAGCCAACTGGACGCTTTGAGGCTTTTGAGGCTGGTGCATACTCTCCCTTACCTTTCTACCTAACCAGCAATCACCAGAATTTGTATACACTTTTTGTTCAGCGGTAGTATTGATTATTATACTTTTTCTTTCACGTGGTTGGCCTTATTATTTAATTATTCAACCAGCGGCCCGATTTTTTAAACCACATCATTCTAAAGTGCGTCTCTAAAGTAGTAAAAAGCTGTGTATTGATACAAAACAACAGCCCAAATTAAATTTACGACCAGATGAAAAGTTAATTTTAGAGCAGTTACAGTTTTCTTCTAATCTACTCTTATTTTAAATTCAGCACAATATTTCACCAATTTCGAGTAGCATTTTCACGTTAAGTGCTTTCAAAAATTGGGCTCCAGATATTAACCGATACAGACAACAGATTCGTCTTTGATTCGGGAACTACCAATATAGACGTAGGCTATCATTTTTATAGATCATCACTGCCTACGTATGGGTGGAATATCCGCGATTGGGTTTTATATGTAATACTTAAAAGCTGCAACCCAGTACCCGTTACGTGCGCAAGCGCGACCCTAGGTTCTGCGGGGCTACTCTGAGATTCGAAGTTCGCATCAAATCATCCCTCTCATTCTCATATGAATAACTATTAGTTTGATCGGAACGGCACGATACGAACTTCGGAGTAGCCCCCTGGCCGCTCTGTCGCGCGCGTCCTCTATGATTGATTAGTGCCGTATCCGCAGCTTCGCATCCTCGCGCTTCCCTCAATGACAACACTTGATGGAAACATTTCTTGTATCATCGTTGGTTTTCATGATCCTTGTCATAACTGCGTCACGTGAATGTTACAATGCTTAAATTAGAACCGAAGATCTAGACAGGTTTCTTACAGCTTACTTTACAAACTTATTTTTAGACATTTCGACCAAGGCCGGTACGAACCGGCTACTCTCCCGGGGTTGCTGATGGTTTACGGGTGGCGGTGATCGCTTACCACCAGGAGGCCCGCCTGCTTGTTGTCCTCCCTCTTTCCATAAAAAAATTAAACAAGAGTCTGAAACTCTAGAGGGGCGCCATAATTTCTTTACATCTTATTTTTTTAATGTATTTTACAGTATACGAGTATGTGTAGGTAGACACAATAACATATTTCAACTCTATTGTTGCTGGGCGTCAGGACAAAATACTTAACCTGCGAGGTGCGCCGTGAACTATACTGACGAGCAAAAATAACGGGTCACTCACTCTTCATACAACTTTGTATGGGAAGTGACCCTTTATTTTTGCTCGTCAGTTTAGATAAATTTAGGAACGGTCGACTTTCAACTAAAGTACAATAAATCGTTAAGCTGGCTTAGGTACTCTGAAATCTAAAAAGTTTACGGATATCGCAAAAATCATTAGATACGAGTAGGTACGTGGAATGCAAACTAAACGCGGAGGTAATCGAGGAAGCGTCGCACGTGAAATCGCGTGCCACGCCTGCATTTGCCACACTCGAGCACTCCACGTGAAGCACAAAGCCAATCGAATCTCAAGCTGCACTGTAGGTACTTTACAATGGACACGACCTCGCAGCTCGTCACGGAAATAAGCTGCTATCTCTTCATCTGCGAGTATTACGTAAATCTCAAATAGTGGGATGCGCGATGCGTACCTCGATATGCGTAGATAATTAATTGTGATAAAAGCGTAGAACTTGTTTCAAACATGTTTAACATTATATTCACGAATGTATCGTCGACACAACAAAAGTGAAGATAATTTTTGACGAGTGTCAGGGACTGTGTCATTGGACATCGCGATTCAGTCAATGCATATTTCACGGTCATCATCATCACTCATGTCATGACGTCCGGTTAACGCGTTGATATTTTTATTAAATTAAATTATCAACTAAAAACATCTTACTCGAGCTTTTACTGTTTCATTTCACGAGCCTCATCAAACTTTGTCACTATTGGCGTTACGGTTAGATACAATTCTGTTACGTAATTGGCTTCTTCAACAAAATTAGGGCTGAGAAAAGGGGTCTGCACACGGCGACCCTTTGATCGCTCTAAAGACACTCAAAGTTTGCCCCTAATAAGCTCTTGGGAAGTCAGTGGGATCACAGATCGAATAATTATTGCATAATTTATTGCGTATAATGAAGAATGTTAATAGGTAGGCATGCAAGTGGCTTGCAACTTCACAAAGATGTATTTATGGTAGTCAGATAAATTAGGTTTTACGCTAAAACGCTATCTACTTTTCTAGTGCAACGGTGGAAGTATTTACTTGTATTTCATATTTAGTGTCACAATGTAGAAAGAAATCCACCGTTCCAAATGGATGGGCACATTTTTTTAAATAGGGAACGTACATACCGGAGTGAACGATGGACTGTGCTTGATGACGTTACTTTTAGCGAGTGGCAGTGGAATCACCGATGGTGAATCATTTCTAATGTTCCATATCTCTAAAACTACTTGATGTACTTACAGAAACATTTTTTCACATATATTTTGGTAAACATGCATTATTGTCTGCACGAATAATAATAATCTTATCTGTATTGTTTTGTTGCAGAGGCGGCGCTGCACGGATGCCGCGGCTGTCGGTGAGATATCCACTTTATCTGTCATTGAAACCTCTTCTGCCCTCTACTTTGGCTCCGTGCCTTTTGGCTAATTATAACAGCCACCAACTTTTTACTCGCGAACGGAATAAATTTTTCACACTTGAAGTATTTTCTCCTAATGTTGGTACTTAATAACTGAAAAATGATCTTTCAATTGTTTAAATCTCAACTTTGAATGGCAAATTAGCTTATTATTAATGAAGTTATTAATAATAATCAGGAAGTGGAAGTACCTGCGCCTGTTGAGAAACTTCGATATTACGGTCTTTACATTCAAAATGCTTTGAAGCGAGAAATATAAAATTGACCTTGCGTTACGTCGAGCGCTTCGTTTTTGCTGGATTTTAACATCGTTATATTTGTTAATTCGCGAATTACTGCAAATGATTGGATATTTTAGGAACGGACCGCGAGACGCGCTTTTGATATTTATTTTAGGATAGTCCGCCAATAAAGACGATTCTATTGTCCAAACAGTCAGGTTACTTACCTTAAAATAACTAGGTCAAGCGAAGATTTTGTATGCCAGCTTCCAAAATACAAACAAGGTGTTACCCCAACTATCCTTACGAGTAGTGCGGTGGCAAGAAGCCCCGACAGTCGGCAGACGATTTGTTCACGTTACGCATTCCATTACGCAGAGATAAGGGCCTTGATTTGCACTCAATTTGGTACGCTTATGGGTTGCTCTGCCTTACGTAACACAAATACGACGCTCGTTTAGCATTCGTCTTGTAGCGCTGTAGATAGTTTACATTCGATAACGAACGTTTTATGAGCTGCCAGACTTTAAAAATTGTATTGTGTAGATGTATGTACCTGGTGTATGGCGGTTTAATTTATAATCATAAATTGAGTACTGAAATTTTAGTAGGTCTGTACGCGTGACCTACGCAGCAGAAGACACAAACCGAACGATATTTGAGAAAACTTACTTGAAAAACCTTAAATATTCTATAACTAGTACTTACTCCACCATTTTGCATTCGCCGCAACATCCCATCCTAACGACAAAATAATTTATTCAAGATAATTCAGAAAGGTTAAAAAATACGAACTCTAAACTGAGAACGATAATAGGTTCAAATAATCGAGTTACCAGAAAGTCGGCAGCCGGGCCGGGCTGCCGGCTGCGCGGAACCAAGTACTTAATCCGCTTTGGTCACGACACCGCAACTTCGTCGATCGCTCTCCCAGCTAGCTCTACTTTAAACTTGTGCACCGCGTCGCGAATCTCCTACAAAAGATTAATAAGATACAAGCGGAGCAACTTTCTGAAAGCCACCTAATTTTAGAAGAATTTTCTGCGAGATTTGTAAAACGATGTAAGATATTGACTGTGTGACAGAACACCGTAAATATTTCTGCAAGACACATAATTTGTGTTGAATTTTTTCTTATCCTTTTCATTAATATGTGAGCGACTTGACTTTTGCAGTGGTAGTAGGTACCTATACTCGTAAACTTAGTGAAGGATAAGTACTAAAATTCTGTCGAGAAAATAATGAAGCTTATTGTACTCGAGCATATTTTTTTTCAAACGTTTAATTGCATAAGTATTAGATCTCGTAGAATAAAAGTCAGTTAAGTGTGAATAACAATGTATTTTCTTTCTGTACATACCTTTTAAATCAATCCTGATATGATCATTTGTAATCTCCATTCCATAAATTATGCACAGTCAATTCTAGGGTTTATTCAAACATAGACGTTACTAAATATAGTAACCCCTTACGCCTTTGTTATTTTTTATTCTTTCTACGCCAGTTCACTGCTACGGCCCGGCGTGCTACAAAGACTCGTAGCACCACTAAGATAATCTTATTTGGTCTGTAGTTACTCTATATAGGATCAGTCCGCATTTTAAAGATCACAGTGTCCGATAAAAACGGCAATTTAACATTTTAATATACATAAATTAAATAGCGTATAACAGCAATTTAAGACGCTAAAATGTAACAAAATTTTCGTTTACTTAAATTTAATATTTATTGCTCAGTTAATATTCATAGTGCTACGAGTATGAATAATTATGGAAATCAAAAGCGAGTTGGTAATACACTGTTTTACTTCACGACTCGGTAATATTATTTAATCAATACAAATGATGTATCAACATTATGATTGCATCGCATGTGCTCGTGATTGCATGGTGACGTGTCTGGTACCGGCGGTATTTCGGTCGATCACAACATTTTATTTAAATTGTTCTTAATTTTTATGTGTATTAGTATTAGGTACGCAAATAGTTTTATTTATTTTTAAGCAATATAACTCAATTTAATGTAGCTTGAAATATCTAAAATCTGAATGAGCAGCCAGTCTATTATACCTAGTTTATGTTGACTTTACGCAGCAACTCTGGAATGAAAAGCTGAAAGTACTTACAACGTAGCAGCAATAGGAAAATAAATCCTCATGCTCAAGCGAAACACAGCGGCTTCTTTATTTTGATTTAATAATAAGCTGGGTAGCACTTGCGAATAATAGATGGGAATGATAAATAATTGATTTATGGTGGGAAGGCAAACCAATGTAGGGTAACAAATGTGGTTCAAGGCAAGACGCGAGTAAATAACTTGGCAAGTTGACCGAAACTGTTCGCATCAATCATGCACCTGTGTCAAAAGTATCACAAGCCGAGCCGACCGCGCGACCGGGATACATTTTCCCTTGATATTCTACAATCTTTTTAAGTCCCAAGGAATGGCTTTTCACTTTTCAATGTCTTTTGAGATAATAGCCTAAAGCTTTGACTGAGAAGTATACATACCTAAAATAGGAGCGTTAAATATTATCTAGGTACCTACGTAGTTTCAACGGATATAGGTCATGTAGGTTTTATAGCATGTCGAGTCCGATAATACTCTGCATACCTGTGTATTGTGCAAGTTTATTTGGAATAAAGTATCAAACTTTATTATCTATTTATGAACTAAAACCAACCTGGTTACTCTGCGACCACATTTATCTGTGATTTGCTGTCAGTTTAGTTCATGGAAATACACCTCTGTAAAGTAGTCACTTTATATAGAGGTGTCGCTTGATTCAATTAATTATTCGATCATTCCTCGATTTCTTATTTGTCTGTATCCCAGTTATTGTCGGCGTGACTATATTGCTCTACGGGTCTCCCTCGCGATCCCTAACATCGTTTGTCCTAAAATCACTTGCCTGAACTGTTTTGTCCTAATCTAATGGGCAATAGCCCTAACGATCAATTGCCATAACAATCATTCTCCATAATGTATGATTGCCCTAAAACTCATTTGCCCGAATAATTTTACCATAATTACTAATAAATAATAATCCCTAATGTTATTTTGCATATTCCTCGAAATCCCTAGTAACGCATAACCTCGTGTAATTTTTTTTTAACATTAGGGATGTATATAATGATTTAATATTTTTTTTTTTTTAATTTATTATAGATATCTGCAATCAGTCGCAAGACTATAATCAGAATAGTTGAGTTGTGGATGACGCTTTCAGAATATGAGGGCCATTGCCCTAACTTCCATTAAATGTCCAGCACATCAGCTCTTTTAAGTCGCCTGGCATAGTGAGGCTCGAGTAGTGGGTTGATCAATGGATTTGGGTGGATAGTGAGGCGTTCCTTGTAGCTGTCACTATATCGTTTTGCCTCCTCGAGGACAGTCGGCATTTCTAGGTATTCGTGAATTTCACTGATGCGAGTGAACCAGGGAGCAGCGCACAGTACCCTAAGAATATTATTTTGGGCTCTTTGAAGGCAGAGGATGTTAGACTTGCTAGCTGAGGACCATATTTGGATCCCATAAGTCCAAACCGGTTTGATAACTGAGCAGTACACTCTTAATTTGTTGCTCAGAGATAGAGCGGACTGTCTTCCAAGTAGCCATAGCAGGTTTCTGAATCTGTTGTTGACTTCTCCCCGTTTGTGTTTTATGTGATCTTTCCAGGTCATTCTTCGATCCAAGTAAAACCCAAGATATTTGACGCAGGATGACTGCGGTAGTTCAGCTTGTCCCAGTCTAACTGGAGGGCAGGTATCACGTCTAAGTGTAAAGGTTATGTGGTGCGACTTAGGTGCACTAGCTTTTATACGCCACTTGTTTAACCAATCGTAGGTGTTGTCCAGCTGTGCCTGCAGGATTTTACTTGCTTCATTGGGATCATTGTTGCATGCTAGAAAGGCTGCATCATCCGCAAAGGTGGCCACATCAATATTGCTTGATTGGGGTAAGTCACATGTGAATATATTATACAATATCGGACCTAGGACAGAACCTTGAGGTACTCCTGCACGGCAGAAATGTAGTGAGGATCTTGCTTCACCATGTTTCACTTGAAACATCCTTTCATGGAGATACGATGCCATTATCGGGTAAAGACAGTGTGGTAATAGTTTCTTGATCTTGTACAGGAGTCCTCTGTGCCAAACTCGATCAAAGGCTTGTTGAACGTCAAGAAACGCTGCCGAGCAGTATTGTTTTTGCTCCAAACATTGTCGTACTGAATAGTATACTCTGTGAACTTGCTCTACAGTGGAATGCTGCTTCCGGAACCCAAACTGATGATCAGGTATGATTTGTTGTTCGTCAAGGTAGTATTTTAGACGTGTTAAAACGACTCTTTCCCAGAGTTTGGATAATACCGGAGTCAAGCTTATCGGACGGTAGGATGATACTTCGTTTACTGGCTTGCCAGGCTTATGTATCATAACAATTTGGGATATTTTCCAGAGAGCAGGAACATGAGAGACTCTGAATGTGGCATTAATGAGGATTGTGAGGAAGACAATGCATTTCTTGGGCAGCTCTTTAAGTATTCGAGGGGTTATTAGGTCAAAGCCTGGAGCTTTATTAGCATCCATATTTGCTATTTCTTTTGCCAATTCCCGTGGAGAAGTTGGACGCAGAGGTAAGCATAACTGCAGGTCTTGATTGAGTATTAAGTCTATTTCTGGGTCTTCTGGAGTGTTTGCATCATTGGGCTTAAAGACGTCCGCTAGGTGGTTACCAAACAACTCAGCTTTTTCTGAGTCGGTTCGAGCCCAAGTATTGCCTGCCCTGAGAGGCGGAAAGCATTGTTGAGGTTGTGGCAGGTTCTTTGTTGCTTTCCATAGTGAGTGTTCACCATAAGCTGTTGGCGACAGGTTTTCCAGACGTTGTTTGATTGTTTCATTGGTAGAATCAGAAAGTAGATCTTTAAGTTCTTTGATCGCTCGGTTGAGACGGGTCTTATCCTCTTTGAGGCGCGAGTCTTGCCACACTCGACGGAGTCGACGTTTTTCTCTTAGTTTCTCACGAATATTCATTGGGATTAGTACATGGGTATTTGCTGTTTTCAGTTCAGGGGTGCTACTCCAAGCAGCTACTTGAATCAAATTTGTGATGTACAAGCATGCCTCGTCCACGTCATCCTGATCTTTCAGACGAATATTTAAATTGGTGTTGATGTCAAGATACTCTCGAAAGTAGTTCCAGTCAGTTTTATAATTATAGAGACGTTCATGATTTGCAGAGTGGGATAAGATTGTCGAACTTAGCGTAAGAATGACTGGAGTGTGGTCTGATGAGCCATCTAGGCAGGATTTTATTTCAACGTACTGCTGACAAACGTTTTTTGTTATGAAGAAGTCCAGCAAGTCAGGAGTTTTTCGACTGTCTGTGGGCCAGTACGTTGGTTCTCCTGAAGATAATGGTACCAGGTGGTTAATATCAACACTCTTTTTTAGTTCACGCCCTCTCGTCACTGTCAATCTAGAGCCCCAATAGGTGTGCTTTGCATTCCAGTCGCCTCCAACAATAAAGCGCTGGCCCAGTGATTTAAAGTAGTCAGTGAACATAGGCTCCTTTATAGAGTGTCGAGGAGGACAGTAAATTGCAGAGATGACAAGAGGACCGGTTCGATCTTCTACGCGTATGGTGGTGGCTTGCAAGTGAACGCTTACGTAGGACTCCAGTAGACAGTGTTTGACGCATCTTCTTATGACGATAGCACAGCCAGCATGAGCGCCACCGTCAGGGTGCGGCGTTGAGTATACACAACAGTCAGATATACATATTCGGCTTCTAGCGGTTGTGTGAGCTTCTGATATTAGGCATATGTCAACTTGATTAGCTTTTAAGAACAGTTCGAGTTCCTGTATATTGGGCGCTAGGCCGTTGATGTTCCATGCAGCAATACGCAAGGAAGTCATTTTGCTAATTGTGTGACGAGTGTTGTGATAAGGCCCACCAAGGACCCTATTTGTTGAATTAGCAAGTCCATCTTTTCAGATTGTTTTATTAAGATATTTTCAAGTCCAATGTTGTATTGTTGACTGGCCGAGGTAAACTGGAGATCCGGCATTCCGGTTACAACTGCTTGTGCATAGGTCTTTTTATTGCTGTCCTCGTTGGATCTTTGTTTATCTGGATCAGACTGTGATGAGGCATGTGCGTTGACTGGTGCAGTTGAAGTAACAGTTGGGTGGATAGGTGGGAGTTCAACGGGTCTAGTGACGAAGTTTTTATTTCGACGAGCCGCTATTTGTTTGTAGATTTCACATCCCTTAAAGTTGCCCGGGTGGTCACAAAAGCATAATGCGCATTTAGCAGGGGTGTTTCTGTCCTTTTTACACTCTGAGGATTTGTGGCCTTCTGCACATTTTACGCAGCGGTATGGTCTCAAACAATTGTTTTTAGTGTGCCCATATTGTTGGCATCTGTGGCATTGCACTACAGACTTCGATTTTCGCGCCTCCTCAATTTTAATACGCTGATGATGTATGTACGATATGTTTTTGAGCTCTTTGTTAAGATTGCTAGGTTCAACGTTAACGAAGAATGTTGTTGTGGGCGTTTTTTCCGGGCCACGGCGACAGTTAACTATCTCGCCGCTGACTTTATTACCACTATTTTCTACAGCTTCAACAATAGCAGAGTGAGGGGTAGTGTGGTGCAAATTTTTTATGACAATGCGGTAGCACTTCTTATCTTTTATGGTAAAGGTATGGCCAATAAGACCGTTTTGTCTAATAGTGTCGATGATTGTTTTGTAGTTTTCTATGGTATCGATAAGCACACGTAGCAGATTTTTGTTCACGATTCTAAATTTGAAGCATTGTGGATCAACAGCCTTAATTAGTAAATTAGACAGTTCATTTAAGTCTTCGATTCCATAAAGAACAATTGGAGGGGGTTTGCTCAAACGTGTTGTTCCAACAATATTCTCGTCTTGTTGGTCCATTGGTAGAATCACATATCTATTTTGAGTTGAGATCTCCGGGGGGACTAGTGGTGGGGAGTTAGAAATTTTCCTTTTCTTGGGCTGTGGCACACGTTGCCATATAGGTGGTTTTGGCGTATTGCATCCTGCAGGAGCTTGTAACTCGGGCTCCGTATTGTTGCTTGAAGGGGGCTCCATCTGCTCGACTGGCTCTGCCTCAGGGAGAGAGTAACGGCTCTGCCTGGGTTCAAAGAAGCTTTTGTGGAAGACTTGTTGACTGTAAACCTTGTTTTTACTGTTTTGTTGCATAACTGGTTGTTTATTTTGATCTAAATTTTTTGGATGAAGTAAATTAGGGTTTTCTGGTGATTCTGAGCTTCCTGGCTCAATCTCGTCACCTAAGCCCATCTTGTATATTTAGGGGGATTTATTTTTAGACTACTGGCAACACTACTCTACTCCAATAAAAACTGTTGTGGGATTTAATATAATAATGTAATGATTGCCCTAAAACTCATTTGTCCGAAATATGTATACTATAAATATTAGTATCCCTAATATATTTGCCATAACTACCAATCGGGATTTGAACCCGAAACCACCAGCGCGGCGGCGTCATTGGCGCCTACCGCAGTAGCTGCGTGCGCGCGCGCGGCACCGCCGGCGTCAGCGTCTAAGGCAGGGCCCAGTTAGGTACGACGACGAGCGAAGCGAGGAGGAGTGTTAGGTTGACCTGTGACCCTACAGCGCGCGAGCCGAGCGAGTGAAGCAACCGTGCCTCGGTAGCGGCCGGCGAAGCGCCAGAACTGGACTGCTGTCAGGTAAGAAAAGTAGGTTAGGTTATGCCGAATAGAAGGTTAATCACAATTAGGGAAAATAATCATGAGGACAAATAATGTCAGGTAGTACAAATATAGGACAAACAAAAATAGGCCATACAAAGGAAAAATAATCGTTAGGATTAACGATCATTAGGCTTACTGATACATGACTATTATGGCACATAACGTTAGGATGAATAATCAATATGGCAAGTGACGTTAGGAAATAAAACATTTTGGAAAAAAAATCATCCATACAATGTTAGGAAAACTAAAGATAGGGTAGTGAGTGTTAGGACAAATAATCATTATGACATAAAAAGTTAGGGAATGCAAAAATAGGTTTAAAAACGCTAGGGTTTCTGATATAGATCCATTGCTCTACATCTCAATATTGAACCACCTGCGTCGGTTGGACTCAGCGCTTGAAACAATCCCTACTCCCAGGCCTATAGATTCACCCTGTTTGATTGTTTTAGACGTTATACAAACAGTTCGGCCACTATGAATAATGACTAATTAATCACTAAGCTAGAGCGTAGATAGATACATTCCAATCAGGGTCGGGTAATGTTTATCCATTTGATTTGGGTCGGGATTGAGAGCTGATTGTTAGTGCTGCTTAGCTAGGCCGCCACATGTTACGGCACTTAGGCCGGGGTGCATGCCGCTGCTCGCCGATACCAAGCGATAAAAGGAATATCGTACGTCGCGTCACTATTAAAAAGCTTGATTTTTTTAATGTGTTTGGCAGCGGTTGCCGCGTATTCGTAGCGATTATCAAGTGCATTTAGCGTGTCCTAAAATTGAGCATGACAAACGCGGTCGAATACAACACAATCGCGCCAAATTATACGCATCGCAGTGTGACAACGACAATTGATTAAGCGGTATTGCGTTGCAGTGAACGCGAAAACAATACAATAACAGTTGCGTTCATTCCAAATGTTAATCGATTGGACCTTTAAAAATAAGAGTTGTTGTAGAGCAGATTGGTTTCGCATAATTTTTACCCGTTAAAATATAAAATGGCAAAACAATATGCACATTAAAGTGACTTTTTAACGCAAATCATGAAATAACCGTAGACGCACGTATTAACGCACAAAACTATTATGAGTAAGTAAGTATTAATACTTAATGCATATATAGGCTATTGTCGAATCCTCCAGCTGATTTGCCCTATTAAGGTACAATTTATAAAGCAATTAGAGGCGTGTGTTGATAATCGATAGGTATGTAAGTTCAGCGGTTGCAAGACGTCAGTGGGGTGATCGGTAATGGGCGATGGGCACCGACGAGGTCGCGACGACCAGGGGCGAACAAGCACGTGAGCTCCGCACCGGGGACCATTCATGGGCATGGGCGGCGCAGGCGCGCGGCCCGATCAATACGGCCGCCGGCGGGCAGTGCCCGGCTCGCCTCGCGACGACTCGCACGCGCCGCACCGTCGCGACCCATGACCGCCCTCCACAGATGACGGAGCCCCGCACGCTACAGCAACCTCACTGTCGCCCGCTGCCCACGCCCGAGCTCGCCGCGCCGCCCCGGCCGCGAACCACCCGACCGACGTCAAGGTACGAAAATCAATACGTGGCCAGCACGAGCCGCAGCATCCAGACCAGACCCGGGCTGCGGGCTCCCGCCCGGGACCGCGCGCCCGCCGCTCGCGCACTTCGCTCTGCACTTGCACTTCTGGAACACTCTGCACTACACCATACATTTGAATAATTTAAACACTTAAGAAAGTAAATGTTCTCGAGCTCAAAGGGCAAAAGTCACTTTTATCGTATTGTTGTCGGGTTCATACTATACTGTAGAAGAGGATATTTAAGTAATCATGATTCAACTTAGTTTTAGTTTCACGTTTTATTCAAAGTATATATATTTTTTTAATTCAAAGTATATTATAATACTAGGTAATTAATTTACCAAAATGAACACAATCAAAATACAATCAATGAATACATTCGATTCGGAACCTGAGTTCGGAACTCCCTGAAGCCAAAGTGCTACACCGTCGTAAATATTAGCTACAAAATTGTTCATGATCGAGTTCAATTTGTATAAAACGCATCACTGATAAATAACCGCCCCATTTCAATACAGTAAAATTTTACGACTTCAACCCTTTTGTATTTTGTTACTTTTTTTGGCTGTGACAGCAAAGCCGTATACGAGGTTCATTTTCATTAGCGTTAAATTTGTAAACGTGTTTTTTAAAAGCCACATCGCGTGATTGAACTTGATGTTGTGGTCCGTGCTCAAACAGGGTACGAGTACGACTAAATAAATGTGCAGTAACTGCACCGCACTGCACACAGTTAAAGAATATTCGTGCTCTACATATGTCCTTCTACTTTTTGGGAAGTGTTTTCTGGCTTCGTAAATATGTAAGTTACTGCAGCAATTTCTATTTTTTACCTTCCAAATGTAGGTATTTACGTTCCTAAAACCTAACATTTAAATACGGTAAGTAGATTAGATACTGTATGTAGATAGAATCAAAAATTACACAGATATTATGGCTCCGTCTCGTTTGTACCTAGCACGTAGCGAGCTAAGATGGCGCCAAAATTGCTTTTGACTTGGCAACCCTTTTTGTGTTCACACTATAACCTGCAGTTTTGTGTGAATACCCGTTTCAATTCGAAAACGAAATTACATCTTCCTATGTTTCCTCAAAAGGTAGCCCAACCGATTGTGAAATAGATCCCGTGAGACAACGCCACCTAAATTTGAATTTGATATGGGTATGCTGTGTGCTAGACCGCATTACTGTTACATTGCGTTATTTGGTTGCTCCGAAACATGATTATTCGCGGGAATAGCTGCTTTATCTTAGCTTAGGCTTCTGTTTATGCAAATTCGTAGTCTAAATAAAGTTAATTACTTAAGTGCAGAATTTGTACATTACACTTACACTTTACACCCGCAATCTTGCTAAATGTGGCCTGTAGGTACCTGTTACCTTAGGCTCTGTCTACCCCGTAAGGGATGAAGACGTGATTTGTGTGTTTGTACATAGTAAGGTTCATTATATGCGAGAAATATTCAAAGCAGCCATAGCGACAGAACTTAAGGGTTCCATTTCAGCCATTTAGACTATAAAACCCTAAAATGCAATAAAATAAAGTTTTCATGAAAGAAACAAGAAAAGACGTTCTTTTAAATTCATAGTTTTGTATCGAGTCTTTATCATGGCAAAAAAATAATGGGGTGGAAATAGATAGATTGTGTATAGAACTCCTCTGAAGGGTTTTTTCTACGATTTTTCAGTAATCAAAATACTAAAGTACCTCTTGATTTTTTTTTCTTCTGGCTCGCGCGGTTTGCGTATTTTCCACAGACTCGTAAAGTTAGGGATACCTCTTGCTTTATAATAGTTTTTTGTTTTAATTCTGGAATCCCTGGAACGGATCTTTATCACATTAAAAAATGATTGTTTCGGCTTTATAGCAACGGCCGTGATCTCGACCGCCGCAGACCGTCTACAAAACAAAAATACAATCGAATTGAGAATTCTCTTTATGTGGAGCCGGTAAAAAAAAAGTGATCAATTTAAAACTTGCATTAATTCAATAGACCAAGAGATGGGGATAAAATCAAATAAATCGTTATCAGGGGCCCATTATTCATCTCAAACCTTAGCTCAAATTCTCAAAAATCTAAATAGACTTAAACAAACTGGCCTTACGCTTGATAAAAAATCCGTGGCGAGAACTATTTAACAGTTAAATAAGCTTGCCAAGCTATCTGACACGAGCTAAGCTACTTGGCTAGAGTATTATAACTCCATTGCAAACTAGATAATATTAAATAGATTTCATAGATAATAATAAATAAAAACTACAGTAATAAATAAAAAGTAGGGAATAGTTGACATAGGTACTTTGTTGTAATCACTGCAGGACTCGAGTTAAATCGTCAGCCTCATTTACATTTAGCCAGCGCTAGTGCAACTAAACCACCCTAGCGCTGGGTATTTTGTGATGCAGCAGATGCAGTAGGATGCGAGGCAAGCTAATGCACAAAATAGAAATACTACGAGTCGCAATAATGCCACATTTACATATACAGCCAGTAAAAGCCACACACTTCAGCTTCCGGTGTAAGGGATAATCATTTGCTGTGTATGTTATGAAATGCACGGAAACATAATGTAAAATTATTAATGGATCGCGAGAAAATGTATCTTACTAATATTTTACTTAGGTATCAATTTAAATAATGCAAAAGTTTGTGGATACCGGAAGATGAAATGTTGGTAGGCCTCCCGCAAGACGGATGGACGATCTGGTAAAGATTATCGCGAGAAGCCATGGCTACGGACGGATAGCAGAAAACTGACCGTCGTTGAGATCTTCTTGGGGAAGACCTAAGTCCAGCAGAGACAAATCTCTAAGACGATGTGAATCACGTAAAATTTACAATTTTGCCAAAGAAAATGAGGGATTACATTGTGTTATTAAAATTTTGACGAATATTAAATGCCTTTAAGAATGTAATTACCGCTGTCTTCGAAACATAATCATTGGGTACTAGTGAGGGGATTATAAGCGATTAAGTGGCGTTTTTGTCACGAATGGAGACCCCATTAAACTCTTGAAACGAGTACCAACCCAAAAATTTATAAATTCTATAATATTGTATACACCATAATATTATGTTCTGCTACCATTTCAAAAACTGTATAGTCTAAGTAAGTTGTTACTAACTATTTTGAAAATACTTAGTAGGTATAGATAGAGCACGGTAATTTCAGAATTAAAAAACAACCTAGATTTTCGTGATTAAAAGTTTTGTTTGTACTCATTTTTAACAATATGTTTTATGTCAAAATGCGTAAAATACTACGATCGTAGGCGTTTCGACGGGAACTTGAGGCTCGAATAAAGCCCCATACAGCTTTAACTAATCCTAACCTAACCAGTCAAGGAAAGAACGGTGCGTGAGATAATTTCAACATCCAAAAAACAGATCCCGTAGGCCGTAGATGTCCAGCACTGGCGTACTTTACCGGAGCAGTCTTAAGTAGGCACGGGAGAACTTTGATTCGGCCTTCGAAGTCGCAAGCAGCTTATAAAAGCAGGTAACAACAAAATCGATAAGCTTATTAACTTACTCGCTAAGTAGGTACGCAAACTGGCTGAATGAATGCTGAGTCGGACGTGGGCGGGGCCGAGCGCCGAACGCCGAGGCTTCGGTGGCCGAGCCAGTGGCGTAACTATAACATCTGGGGCCGGCGGCAAATTCGTCTGATGGGGCGCCTCCCTCAATATAAAGAAGTGCATCAGCGTCCCTTCTGTGCTCTAAAACAAGCCAGTTCGGGGCCCCGTAGAGCTAGGGGCCCCTGGAATTTTGCCACCCCTGCCACCCTACAGTTACACCACTAGGCCGAGCGCCGAAAACCGAGGCTCTGGGCGAACGCTGAACGCCATAGTTTGCTAAATAAATAGTTACTACTGTACTAAAGCCGGGCTGGCCGGGTGCTGAGGAACTGCCCTTATTGGCAGCCGCTTTTAAGCACTATGAGCACCTTAGTTTGTGAGTTGGGACCGCAAAAGCAAAAATAAAATAAAACCGACGCGACCCCCTTATATTTGTGGAACGAAAGGAAGACCCCTGTCAAAGTCGCCATTAGGTGCACAATACGTGTAATTTTGCTTTGGCCAGGGGTTTTGCTTTCATCCCTCAACTATACTTATAAGCGAATATATTGTGTAATAGTTACGCCTTTCCTGTTAAGTTTAGTAGCTGTGCCATCAATGCTTAATGGTTATTTCCGATCAGGGATTTGCATTTTTGACCAGTTGTAATGTAAACCACTCTCCAGGGATTCCTAACTTAAAATCAGTTCGCGGTATTTACAGGTTTAACAATGACATTAACATAATGAAGGCAGGAGCCTCACGTGTGGCCTTGCTGACGCCCCGGGGCGTCATGGCGCCCCTGGCTTTGGCAATACAAATCGCACCGGCAGCTCTGGTTGGGCACTACGGTAACTGCGGCCGTGCCCCGGCGCGGCGGGCTGGCCGAGCCCCGAGCTTGCCGTGCTGCAACGCAATTACCCGCGACCCTCCATACCTGGAAATAGTCCAAGGACGAATCGCAGCTAATACGTTATAGCAACAAACGTGCCCGCTGTAAATAATCTAAGTACTACAAAATTTATATATACTCATAAATCAAACTCCGCACCCTGTATTTTCTATTGTTAGGGTGTTTACTTATTACATTTACCGTAGCTTATTACTTTTATATATATGTATCGGGAGTAATTACATACCTACCTGCTGCCTGTTGTGGTGAAATAGCTATTTAATGAGCCCAATGTAACTAACAATCAATTTACCTTATCGTGAACAATGCTATGGGCTGGTATAACACTAGCATATTATATGTGATGTAATTATTTGACTGAGACTTTTCTGTTCATACACAAATATCAAATTATGTGACGGTGAGTGTAGAATTTCTAATATAGTCTCCCTTTCTAAGAATTTAATTCGATAAACCCAACGACCAAAACTTTTGTTACGTCCACAGAAAAGATGCGAACAAAATTCTACGTAATTATTATGACCGGTAGCTTTTTTTTTATGGTGTAGAAAATGCACCTTATGCATCCGCAAGGTACGGGGTTGCCGGAGGTATGTGGCATTCTCCCGCGATGGCAGCCATACCCATACCCACTACAAACCACACGGATTCCCGGATTCGGTCGTATGTGAGGCGTTACGGGAGCACTCGGTGTCACCGCGACGCCCCACGACCACCCCGGGATAGGATTCCCTCTTCACGGCACCTGTGTAATGCAGGTTTGGGAATTCCCGCCCTCTCCCGCTAGTGCCGCTTGGATTTTTTATAGAGGTTGTCCCCTCGTGGCCCCCGTCTTGAAAAAGACAGCGGCCCACGTTCCCGGCGCCTACGCCGTCGCGGTGTTGAGCGACAGTGGCCGAAGCCACGCCGCTCCGCGATCGCGTCTCTCTAAATGTTTGAACATTTCAAGGATTAAAAAAATATACATGGCACAGAAAAATTACTCTGTTCCAACCTAAGACATTTTTAGTAATTTCGAATGGCTCCATTTTGTTTTTATGGCAAGAAAGACACTTAAAAATTATTTCATTTGGTCCAATACACACTAAACTATCCGAAATAAAAGATCTTGTTTACAAATAAACGCTCATTGGAGCAATATTGACTCTTCACTATCAAGTTCTGGGTATTTTACTAAAATTTCTAAATTGTCAATTAAAAAAATATATATTTCGGTTAAGACATGTATGGCTAAAATGTTCAAAAATACCTCGGCTATCACCCCCTTTAAGCTTTGCGCGTAGTTATTAAACATCCTGTATATCTTTGAATCAGCATCATACTTGGGAAGGTAGGTTGAGATATCATCGTGTTGTTTTTTAACACATAATACATACATTTACATACAGTTTTGCGGGTGGTAGGGCCTTGTGCAAGGTCCGTCCGGATCGCTACCACCATCTTACTCGCTAATCCTGCCGCTAAGTAGCAGTGCTTGCACTGCTGTGTTCCGGTGTGGAGAGTAAGACAGCCGGGGAAATTACGGGCACAAGAGGCATTTCATCTTAGTCCTCTAGGTTGGTAACGCATCTGCAATCCCTCCGGGGTTGCGGGTGTCTATGGGCCGTGGTGATCACTTACCACCAGGTGACCCACTTACTCGTTTGCCTTCCTATTCAAATAACAAAAAAAAAAAAAACAGTATTTTAGGTCTAAATATATACCTACATTAGAGACGCTAGTTACTACTAACTTAAGTTCCACCAGTTCCAACTTGAACCAGACCAGGCGCAGATTTTGATAACCTGCCAAACAGGTTTCGGCAAACTTTTTAATATCCTGGGGACGTATTTTTAATACTTTTTAGGGTTCCGTGCTTCGAAATAAAAAAGTAATCTTTATTTTTCAGGAGCAGGTATTATAATCAATTGCTTATGGTCAGGTTTGGTCTCCTGATGGTGTAAATAGATTAAGTTTCTAATCTAAAACCACGCGATCAAAGTTACTTAAAACCTTTTCAAAGTGTATTTTGTATAAAAACTGCGGAAGTCAAAGCCTATATATGACATTTACCATTGACATAGAATTATGTAACTTGGTACCCATGATTATGAAGTAATGCTTGAGGCTTAATATACACAAAATTAAAAGAAAGAAGTCCGCAAATTCCATTTCTACAAGAATAAACGGTCTTTTTCGCCGATCGCAAAAATAACTCGCACTTTTTGCCTGTTTTTATTTATATTTTTGATGTTGCCTCAATTTACTCACATAGGTCTGTACATATGTATAAATCAAACCATTTTAAATAAAAACTCATTAAGAAAGCATAAATATTATATAATCTTCGTATTTGGTGATGTAATGAGTCCTATTATTATAATGACTCGTAGATTTTTAAATTATTTTTAAACTTTTGATGAGAATACCTTTCTTTCTTACCGGTACCCAACATCCATATTGAAATAAAAACAAAGCCGGGTTGCTCCTGGTTAAACTTTAATCTATCTGTGAAAACGCTATGAGGTCAATTATTGGTCTCAAGATTGGCGAGTGCAGACAGACAAACACACAAACAGATAGGCAAAAAAATTAATAATGTATTTCTGTCAATGTTCCTAATAGCTGCTCATACCTCAAAGTAGTTTTTCTACACTTCTAAACTAATATTATACAGACGAAAGATTTGGTTGTCTGTTAGAATTGAATAGATTTGAAAGTTTACCATTAGAATCCTACATTATCCCTGATGAACATAGGCTATTAGTATAGGTAGGTATATATTTAATTCGGCGCGGACTAAGTCGCGGGCAACAGCTAGTCTTTAATATTGTTAATTAATAAATAATTTATCTCTCTAGGTACCGTTTAATTACCTATTTACACCCTAATAGACTAGCATATGCCCGCGGCTTCGCACCCGCGGATAACTTATAAACAGGCTGGTTCTCTATCCCTAATTTGGAAAATATCCTTTTTACTGCACCTCTACTATCCTCAAGTCAAGTCTCTCCAGTGGTTTAGGCTGTGCGTTGTCAGTCAGTGACGTTACGTGTTGTATAAGTATGGTATAGACGGTATAGATGACACGCAGGATGACGACTCATCATCAAAAGGTTCCTTCTGTAAATAGATACTATAAAACTTGGTGCCATGCCTAATGGTTTAAATTTAAATGGGAAACCCAACTTTTCGAAGTAAGTATAGGTAAGCACTGGAGTACCGGAAGCCAAATGAAGTTGTCAGTATTTAGGACTGATGAAGACTTAGTGCTGTTGCGTAGCTAAATATAGGTTTAGCAATTTAGACCAATTTTGCCCACTTACCAAATTGGTGACTATTTTAGACAGTTTATTAAAAGTGGGTGTCAGCTCTGTCATCGTTCAGTTTGTACTGCAGAACACATTTTAAATTGCATGTTTTCGCTCATCGCAATACCAACTGTACAAATTTAAACACTGGCCCACTAATGCCCCATTCTGATTCCGAAAAGGCCATCCAACAAGCGTAAATCCCGTAATTTCTAGGTAGGTAGGTACTTAACTTAAGTTTCCAAAATTGCGGGAGTGAAATAACGCCGAAGCGACGCAGCGTAAATAATTTGTGCAGCGAGTGATGCAAAATAAAAATAAAGAGAGAGAGAGCATTATAGAAAACTAAATAAATTACCTGTTGTATGTGTGAGTAATGTGTGCTAATAGACAAATTAACGTTCCAAATTAGAAAAATGACTTAAGTCATCATATCAGTTCTGTACACTGCTACATCCAACAGGTCATTTACTTAAGTTTTTCACCTCTATACGATAATTGATTTCTTTGTCAAAGTTGAGTTTGACTAAGTAATACCAGTTAATCTTGCATGTTGCGTCTGACAGAAGTGAGCGCGAATCTCAGTACCTAATTTAAATAAGTACACGCAGCCGACAGAATGCTATTTTTTTTCCACTAAACTGAGCTAATGATATACTTTACTTATTCAATATACTTGGTTTTTATACAACGGACATCTACCTCAAAATAGTTTCATGGAGAGAACTTACGATATTATCGCGGTCCAAAATGCGATATTATCAATCTATCACTAAACCACCGCATGTGATTCTTTAGGTGATGCATCAACGATGAGTCGCCGCGCGCGGCCGTGACATGGGAGCGCAGGCATGGGCTGGCGCGCCGTGCAACCGCCGCACATCGCCGCCGGCTTGCTGCTACTGCTGCTAGTCTACTTGCCAGGTGACTATTGTCTCATAAATATAATGGACGTGGCACATTAACGATTAGTTGCCGCGCGCGGCCATGACCATGAAGTACTAACGTCTCGAAACCATCTGCTATCTTGTCAAGTGATCGGGGCTAAAACTCACATGGATTCGTTGTAGCTCCAAAAATGAGGGATATCTTGACTTGATTCTGCCGGAAAATGTCCTCGAGTTGGCACGAGGATTCGATGCCCGACGACGGCTCGAGTGACATGTTTGCGTTTGTTATGAAATGTGATCTTATTCTTTGTGTGTTTTCAATTGTGTTCTAGGATCTTAGTGGTCATATTTTGTTTGACTTAACCACCTGTACGTGAAGTTATGAAATATGATGAACTTGAGAGACCTGCTTATACATTAGGTACCTACTTTGAATAAGCTTGACACCTACGTCAAATAAAGCTGTAGATAAGTATTTTGAAAGCAGTTGCATGGAATGGGAAAATTATTGCAAGCTTGCAAGCCAGTGCTTACCGACCCCTTACTCTTCTTAGTTGATTTTTAACATTCCAGTAGCAGTAGTTGATGTAGATATTTGTTTTGTGACAGTAACGTGCCATCAGGAGCATCAGGATGCAGTGCACATCACCGCGATCCTGGGCGAGAGCGTCGTCTTCAACTGCCAGGTGGACTTCCCCGAGGACATCCCGGTGCCGTACGTGTTGCAGTGGGAGAAGAAGGTAGGCGAAACGGTACGACGGTCCACACTCCACTCTTACAATACAACGCTGCTCAATACCGTGTGTGTGTTTCTGTTCAGTAGAGGACGGCTCGTCCCCGCGACGCGCCCCGCAGACTGTAAAGTATAAGTCGGCGCCGGTGTCGGCACCGACGCCCCGTATTGTGTCCCGTGCTAGCGGCATGGCGGCGCCGCGGGCCGGGGGCGCCGCGCCCTCGCCCCGCGCGCGCTCGCCGCAGCCTTTTGTGTACTCTGCCTTCTGCATAACGCCTCGTGCTCGTGTACCGCGCTCGTCGTCCCACCGGTCGACTAACACCACAGTGACAAAGGCCTTCAAAGCGAGTCCGAGAGAGCAGCAGACCCCCGTTAGATTACGAACAGTTCTCTCTACTTACACATACACTGCCACTTCACATAATTACTATTTTATGAAACAAATTATTTTGGATATCATAATTATGTTTTGTTGGGCGCACCACATGTTTGGGTGACTCGGGAGCACGTCGCTTACTCGTCCACACGGGGCACGCACGGCATCCCTCGCGCACTGGCGGCGGATCTGTCTGTTTCTCTCTTCCTGTGGCTGTGGGTTCCTCCCACTCACTATCTGCAATGTAGACTCGAGTACATGTACTTACATTATTGTCTATCTGTAACCATTATCGCCTAGGTTATATTAAGTACCTATAGCACAGCATATAACCACTCCTGCAGCATGATGTAGTTAGATAGTTTTTATTTTTCTCTGTATACCTACTCTCAGCATGCTGAACATGTAACACTGTCATTGTAATTTTAAGGTACAGTGTAATACGAGCATTTACTCGAGCTGAAATAGTCGAATGTTAATAGATGGATATTTTCGAAACCAGAAAGGGATCTGAGTTGCCTTGGTACTCGCTTGTTCTGCTCTCAGTGTATTTATTCAGGAATGACATGACGGAGGAGTTGCGTAAGCTTTACATATGAACTAGCCGGATTTAATTGACACCACAAATGGAATCGGTCGCAATTCGCAAATCATAATTAGTAACATTAACAAGCATAAAGCATACGACAAATGAGTTATTTTCATCCCTGCATGTTTTCGTAGCATACTTAGATGACGAAGTAGACAGCTTTATCTTGTAACAGCTTATCACAGTATACTTAACTAATCGTTCCGAAGTTTCAAAAATGTATATTTGTACTGAATATTAAAACGTGGATGCTGTTACGAGATATGCAATATCTGATTCTGTTTTCTTGTTCGTGTATTAATGTGACTTCGTCGTGTCTCAAGTCGTAGACAGAGTCGGATGTGCCCGTAGTGGGAAATTGGCCGTTGTTGAGTGCAGTCAAGTTCCAAGTAGGTAGACGACCGAGTTTAATATGAAACGCCATCGTTAAACGACAACCGCATGCGCTGAGATCAATATTTTACTGGATGGCAAACGCAATACGTAATGTTAATTCGATGTCGGTTCGCTATCGAGGATGCTTCAACTGTCGTGTAATGATGGTGTGTCGTAGAAAGCTATCGCGCCAGCTGTTGCCCGTCGTAATCGCAACGTGTGTGTGTAGGGACAGGACATCCCGATCTACATCTGGTACGAGAGCTACCCCACCCACAGCGGGGAGGGGTACGAGGGCCGCGTGTCCCGCGTGGCAGCCGACTCGCCCTACGGCGCCGCCAGCCTCAACCTCACCAACATTCGGGAGTCGGACCAGGTAACGGCCCCACTCGATCCACCCCTCTGTTTCCTACATAGGTACATTAATTTTGTAAATGTTCTTCTTCGCTGGAATACCGCTATAAACATTCTGTCAGAAGTAATTTATAACATTCCGGACATATTTACCACCAAAACACATTATATGTTCACTTAGCATCATTTTGTTACTACTATTAAAATATCATAAGTCCATAAGTAGCGCATATATGTTATGCACCCACCTGAATTTTCATTATATGTAATAGGGATGGTACGAGTGTAAGGTGGTGTTTCTCAACCGATCACCGAACCAGCACAAAAATGGCACCTGGTTCCACCTCGACGTGCACGCGCCACCGCGCTTCTCCATCACACCGGAAGACATTATATACGTTAATTTAGGTACTGTCCTTATTTTTTAACTAGACGTATATGTCCGCTTACAAATCTTCGCTAATACTTATGTTCATATCATTCGCGACTACAATAATGCGTGAGTTTTGCGCACATGCTACCATCAGTAATAGCGCTGGTAGAGTCATTCGGGGTAACAGCACGCGGTGGGTAAAAGTACGCGGTGGTCCGATCTCCGACAGGGGTGGGGGGGCCGAGGTCTGTGTTTGTAAAACAGAGTGGCGCTACTGTCGCCGTTTAGGGGCCACACGCCGCGCCGACGCAATCTTAGTACTGGTCGCGACACGTCGCCGAATATTTGTAGCACGCTTATTTCGTTTAATTTTTGTGCCACGGAAAAGTGTGCTGTAGTTAAATGGATAGCTCTGTGCCAGTAAGTATACTATATTTCTATTGTTCATTTAATGTAGTTTTTATGTAAGTTTATCATATTCGGAAAAAGTATTTAACGTGTGTGTTGTGACTGATTATTTGGTAAATTTGCCGATTGGGGTAAGAGTACGAGATTAATAGTACGCACGCGTACTTACCCCCGTTGCGTACTTATACCCCAAATGAAATAAAAATATCAAAAAAAAATCAATCTTTCAGAATACACCAAAATGCCGAGAAATTACATAAGGAAGGCCCCTGAGCGGACCCTCATCTCAGATGACCAAATAATGAAGGCGAAAAACATCGGGTCAAGAGTACGCATTGGAAAAGTTTTCAGTTAAGCCTATGTAGGGCTAAAACTAATTAATCTTGATGGAAAATTTTCTTAAATAGTGAAAATTTATTGAATATTCTACAGATTTAATATCATAACATGCCAATTATACAATTCTTTATAGGTCTGGGAGGCCATCAAAAAAAAATGCGTGCTCTTGACCCGAATGACTGCGTACGTTTACCCCGCGTGCGTAACTTTACCCTAAGACTTGCGTAATTTTACCCACACATCGGGTCAAGATTACGCATTGGAAAAGTTTTCAGTTAAGCCTATGTAGGGCTAAAACTAATTAATCTTGATGGAAAATTTTCTTAAATAGTGAAAATTTATTAAATATTCTACAGATTTAATATCATAACATGCCAATTATATACTTCTTTATAGGTCTGGGAGGCCATCAAAAAAAAAGTGCGTGCTCTTGACCCGAATGACTCTATAGGTAAACTTCGAAGAATCCGGTCGGTTGGTGTTGCAGGAGACGCGATCATCCTGAACTGCCAGGCCGAGGGCACGCCGACGCCGGAGATCCTGTGGTACAAGGACGCAAACCCCGTGGAGCCGTCGGGCACCGTGGGCATCTTCAACGATGGCACTGAACTACGCATTAGCAACATCCGCCACGAGGACATCGGCGACTACACGTGCATTGCGCGCAACGGCGAGGGTCAGGTGTCGCACACTGCGCGCGTCATCATCGCCGGCGGCGCCGTCATCACAGTCAGTATACCATACCATACATATCCGGGGATATTTAAATATTTATTGTCTCTGAAACGCACGGAATCGCAATCGCATTCATGATTAAGCCAAGCGGATGATTCGACCGCCCGAGCGTTAGACAATATTATATGTTGACTGTTGGAAGCCTACAGTGATACGCTTTACGGCCTTTACTATACAAATGAAAGGCGGGCAAACGGAATGGGATGAACTAGAACTGTATATCGTAGAACTAGTCTAGGGTATGGTCTCATTTAGAAAACGAATTTATGAATGTTACATCACGTTACACATTTAGGAGGGGGGGGGGGGGGGTCTGGAAATTTGTGACACGAACAAAATAATTGCAGTCTTCATAGTAAACTGTGTGACAAGGAAGGGGGGGGGGGGGGGGGCTATAGAAATAGTGACATTACTTTATGGACGGCCCCTAATCAGAAATGAGCGCGTCCATTTAACTCCCGTGTCGCTAACATAAATTAAAAACCGTTATGAAAGACATTGTACTTAGGTACTTATGTTTCTAGACCTAGATTTCTATTAAGCTGATTGTGTAGACTCAAATGCTGATAAGTAGGTATATGTGACACAGCGAAAGTTTTCTCGACTCGTAGTATTGTTATTCCCGATATTGGATATTAAATCTTTTCACATGTTAATTCGTTTTGTTGCCACCGCCTCACGTGCCGAGGTAGTATTGTACAGCTGTGAGCAATACCTATTTAGTGTTTTTATAAGGGGAAAATGCGTACACATACCCCGGTACCTGAGGAGACAGGGAGTTAAGTGGAACTCTCCTGTCCTAGGGTAACATGGCACCTGTC
Source organism: Pandemis corylana (assembly GCA_949127965.1). NCBI lineage: Eukaryota > Metazoa > Arthropoda > Insecta > Lepidoptera > Tortricidae > Pandemis > Pandemis corylana. The sequence continues at coordinate 5,092,993 of OX421858.1, read as the reverse complement.
CTGCAGATGCCGCCGACGAACCAGACGAAGCTAGAGGGCGAGAAGGTGCAATTCTCGTGCGAGGCCAAGGCACTGCCGGGAAATGTCACAGTGAAGTGGTTCCGTGAGGGCGCGCCCGTGGCTGAGGTAAGCAGAAAAAAAACTTCATTCGTTCGTTGTGAGTTGTGGTAAAGTAAGCATAGGTATTCATTGGATACTGCAAGTTTACCGACGTTTCTCAGAATGTTTGTCTTTACAAAAATTCGGACACTATTGTTAATTTGTTGAAAGCTTTTCATTATAGTAGGCAAGTAGGTATTACCTCGAGAAAATATACCTACCTAAAACCTTTAACTTAACAAGTTGGCACTTTTGCAGTACAATTTTCGTGGCCATGAGACCCGGTTATACAAAACAGTAGGATTAAGTAGTATCGCGAAATAATCCGTTTTAAATTAACGTTTCTTTTTAATGAAAATGAATCGTAAAAGAACTTCTTTTAACACCGTCTCAACCTACTTTCGACCTATAAAAAATTCACCTTTCATTATCAATATCGATTTTTTTTTTGGCTACCTTAATGTGGTCCTGACGAGTCAGAATACTATCGGTTGCACCCATTCAAACTATCCGCGCAATTCGCTACATTTGTCCTAAGCTGCTAGTACAACCGTCGAGGTTAGATACTCGTAATGTGGATTGTGCGGAAAGTGACGGCTTGCGCTGTCTCTCTCTCCCTCTCATATAAATTGTCTGACGTGACTTCAAGCGTGACTGCTTATCAAGTAAATGTAAGATGATGTACGAGTAGGTATGTAAACCCTTGTGCATGGCAGGTGGCGGCGCTGGAGACGCGCGTGACGATCCGCCGCGACGGCGCGCTCGTCATCAACCCGGTGGCGGCCGACGACTCTGGCCAGTACCTGTGCGAGGTGTCCAACGGCATCGGCGACCCGCAGAGCGCCTCTGCCTACCTCAACGTTGAATGTAATACTCCAATCTTAACAACTCGACGAAGTGGATCTATCTAACACCTTTTTGAGCCACAGTCTAGGTCCCTGTCGACATAAAGACGCTCTAATTTTTGACACATTTGTGAATTAAATCTAATTTTTAATGAGTCCACTGATCTCTGGCTGGCCACAGGCTGAAAAAGACTGCATTATTTTATTCCGTTTCTAAATTCTTATCAGCTGGAAGGGTTATGACGCGCCTGACTCACGTTTGTAACATTATAATCGTACCTGCTTAGTTAATATCGCGCCCACAAGACGCCATCATGGAGTTGTAAATAGAAGTGGAGGCTTAACTCCATGAGACTCCATATACCTACATGAAGCCACCATCTACTTCGCTTTATCTCGTTCACCTATACTCCTATGGTATCTTTACTACGTTTCTTCCACTGTTACCTAGGTTTCTTCCATTCTTTCAAACACACATTAAAAAATGGACAAAGCCTTAGCTTCAACATAGAGTACGTAGAGTTTAGTCTCCACCCACATTTACCTGTAACTTCATGGATACCTCTTAATGCCTCATGTAGACATCGTGTATACAGGCTCTAAGATTAAATAATCACAGCCTGAATCGTGTTACTGCAAAAAGTCACAGCGTGAATTAGTCCTTGGCATAGTGGTAATGAATAGGTGTCGTGTTGCAGACCCGGCGAAGGTGACGTTTACGCCGACGGTGCAGTATCTGCCGTTCCGGCTGGCCGGAGTGGTGCAGTGCTACATCAAGGTACTGAACGATATGGATAACACAGGCACATTGACAGGGTGGGATACGATTATCTACAGGCTGGTGACAGAGTTCAGGGGCGGCGTGTTAAAGTATTTTTATGTAGTGAACCAGTAGTTAGTGCAATGTTGCGGGATTGGAGACCGTTATCTTCACGTGGATATGAATTCGAAGTTTTAGGTATTTTACAAAACTTATAAATAGATAGCTGCGTATAATGGGAACCTATGATGGACGAGCATTAAACAGTAATTGCTGAAATTGTGGTTGTATTCCCGGTGTGTTAAATAGTTTAACTTGATTTAGTAGGTAGATACACTGACATTTAGGACTGTGGATGTCTAGGGAATTGGAATGTACAAATTTAGGCTAAATGTAATGCTGCTGCTACTATGTCTGTATTAATATCGACATTCAAATTCATTGACTCTAATGCTAAATGCCAAAACCAACTGATATTACTGATGAAGACAAGGATGGAAAAAGTGCAAGTGGTCAAATCAAATGGTCATCTTTGCCTTATGTATTTTATGCCAAGAAATGTCTTTGAATTGATGGCACTTGGTTGCGCAGGCCAACCCCCCACTGCAGTACGTGACGTGGACTAAGGACAAACGTCTGCTGGAGCCCTACCAGACCAAAGACATCGTGATCATGAACAACGGCTCGTTGCTGTTCACGCGCGTCAACCAGAATCACCAGGGCCGCTACACTTGCACGCCTTATAACGCGCAGGGCACGCAGGGCTCCTCAGGTATGCTCTAAGCTGGAAGCGTTTCAGTTAACTCAGCCTCCCGAATTCTAGAGCGTCTTATTAAGCTACCCTGAATGTCCGACAGGTTTTCAGAGCACCCATTCAATCATTAGTTTTTCTGAACGCACATAAGGTTTATCTGATGTCCTCTTCCTACTTACTCTTCGGTGTCGTTTGAGTCGTCTGTACCTTCCTAAGCGTGAGACTTCAATTTTGAATCAAGCTATCGCCAATTTAAAACATGAGAGGTCATTAACTTGATCAAGTTGCTAAGTACTAAATAAGACGTTTTGTGTCCAGGTCCGATGGAAGTACTAGTTCGTAAGCCACCAGCATTTACAGTAGAGCCTGAACCCTTATATCAAAGGAAGGTGAGTTCATAAAACTTTTGTCTTACAGTATGTCTCAGGGTCAGGATGCGTGTCAGAAAGAAGTCGAACAATGGGAGTTATCGCATAGCTCGCTGAGACGTTATGCATCGGATCGGATTGAATATCCCGACAATAGTAATTCCTAGACATGACATGCCTTTTAGGCTTTTTGCCGCAAGGCAAGCGGAGGAGAGCAACGCAAATGAAGTAATTCGTCTGCAGGCGTTGGTGTAAACTATGTTGTTTGGGTGGTGTCAGGTGGGAGAGTCGGTGGAGATGCACTGCGAGGCGCAGGAGGCGGAGGGCACGCAGCGGCCGAGCGTGGCGTGGCGGCGCCGCGACGGCCTGCCGCTGCAGAAGAACCGCGTGCGCGCGCTCGGCGGGAACATCACCATCGACACGCTGCGCCGCCAGGACTTCGGCATCTACCAGTGCGTCGCCTCCAACGAGGTAAGCCCTCGTCAGGACACCGACACACAAAAACTTAAGTTTCACAACGATTCGTAGGTCCTCGTGCTGGGTTCGGTCTGATCGCTGCGACCTTCTTACTATCGCCAAGCAGCAGTTCATTCGCTGCTGTACGCCACCGTGTAGAGCAAGAAAGAGCCTGTGAAATAACTGGCACACGAGGTATTCCATCTTAGCGCTCGAAATAGTCTGGCAACGCATCTGCAATCCTCTGTTTGATGGTACTAGTACTCACGTGCAATCATAACTGTGACCCATTAACACATTTGTTATCATGTTTCGTAAAAAATAGTCTGCAAAGAAATACATTAATGTATCCAATCTTCACTAGGCAACTGATGATAGGGACTAGGTACAACCCCCACCCCTTATTGTGAAAACCTTCGCACAGCAGTCGGATGCTATAGACTGGAGAAAAATTAAGACACCATAAACACCATAGCACCCACTTGCCCTAAATCCTTGCTAACTGGCCCCAGGTGGCGACAATAACGGCGGACACGCAACTAGTGATCGAGGGCACGCAGCCGCACGCGCCGTACAACGTGTCGGGCGCGGCGACGGAGTTCCAGGTGACGCTGCGCTGGCAGCCCGGGTACGCCGGCGGCCCGGACTACAAGCAGGACTACACCATCTGGTACCGCGAGGGAGGATTCTCCGAGTGGACCAAAGTCCCCGTCACGCCTTCCGGCGCCACCTCGGTCAGTAGCCGTAGCACGAAGCGTTAACGTTCACATTTTAAGCAATGCTAGAAATTACGTTCAAGTGGCAATGTAGTATACATAGAATATCTGGGAAGCTAAGCCGCTTTACCTATGCTCTGTATGAATTAAAAAAATGTACAGACGTAAAAACAGCTATATGCACCTATTACGCGTATGCGCATGCATGGTTACAGTACGGCATTGTTTTATGGGGAAACAGTTCCGACGCAGTAGAGCTGTTCAGACTCCAAAAGCGATGTCTACGAATTATAGTAAATATTGATAATATGACAAGCTGTAAACAACATTTTATTGAACAGAAAATTTTAACTTTGCCATGTATATACATATTGGAAGTAGGTATTTTTGTTAAAAATAATATGTCTTTTTTCCCACAATATTCTCGCCCTCAAAATCTACGACCCCAGACAAAATTAGCAGCGCCAACTAGTCGGTTAAAAATGATCCATTCTGGTCCCTACGCCATGTCGGTTGCAATATACAACAAGATCCCCAAGTCGATTCAAGATGAAACCAATATTAACGGATTTAAAAAGCAGCTTAAACAATATTTATTAAAAAGATCTTTCTACTCCATAAAAGAGTTTTTAAATGAAAAATAAGCAGAACATTTATTTATTTATTAGCCAAAAAACTTTATTAGCCGTGTTTACTTGTGTGTGTATTAATACTATTTTTATTTTTATTTTTAATTTCTATCTTTGTCTGTATCTTCATGTAATGTACTGTAGAGACTACCTTCTGGCTCTCTGTATTTCTAATTTGTTACTAATATATTACTAAATTGTTGCTCATACGTTAAATTTTGATTAGTTTTAAGTGCAAGTGCCATAATAATATTAATATTAATGCTGTTATTATAATAATAAGTTTTAGTTTTAAGATTATTTTATAATAAATTGCCGTGCCCTTACAGGGTAAATGTTTGAAACTGTATACAAAACAACATCTTTGTCACAACACAACATTTTTAGGCAATAAAAAGTTTGAGTTTGAGTTTAGTACGTGTTGCATGAAATTTCATGATTGGTGTAAACTGGGCTTTACTTAAGGTAATACATATAATAAGACTCGCGTTTGATCTGGTAACTTTTATTTATTTGCAAAACGAATTAACAGCATTGTAGCAGCAAACTAATATTAATGACGATATTGTTGAACAGGTAACGATCAATCGCCTCCAGCCAGGAACGACCTATGAGTTTCAAGTGAACAGCAAAAACACGATAGGGGAAGGGATGATGAGCAAGGCCATTACTATAAGGACTCTTGGTAAGATGTCTTTCGTACCTACATGGTTCATTTTGTTGGTTAAATTTAGCAGAGTAATTGTAAATGCCGTAAAGACCAATTTAGGAGTCCTTAATTTGATATTAAATAAGCTTCTTTTATTCATCAAATTAAGAGTTCTCAATTAGTTTTTGACGCGTTTTACAATTGCTAGACAGGCCTCTGTTAAACAATGAATCCAGTAAAAGTAGGTGTTTAAAAAAATACGCAAACTCAGGCGTCGTTAAATATTTTAAAGCGTTGAAATTGCTCAAATACGTCTAAGTAACCACTTTATTTATTTTATTACTTAACAAAAAGGAATGTTGATATAATTTTCGAGCACCCAATATTATTCAAAAGTTTAATCCATTCTCCAAAAATAAAACCCCATAAACCGTACCGACTCATTGTTTATCGAGGCCACAAGGTGGAAGATGTTATCCTTAAATCTGTGCAATAATAACAACGCAAGTTCCAGATGGGATGGTGTTTGTGTATGGGGTGTAACGAGCCGTTTGGTTGTAGATGTAGGCGCTAAGCCGAAACCGGCGCCCACGCTCGCGGGCCCGCCGGACGATAGAGTATTTCCCACCGCACCCGAGGCTACTGGTACTTACCTACTTCGCACGCACACAAGCACGCTTCTATTTAACACTTTAAACAAGCTAAGGGATCGTCCCTGGACAGAAGCAATTTCGATCAATGACGTTTCGTTACTTGTCTCTGTACCTTTTGCACATTCACAAGCTCATCGAACCACTTTGTTTTGTCCAGAGACCGTCCTCTTGACACACTGAGGAATTGAGGACAGGCCTATTTAAATATGTAACCTTAGGTGTAAAGTAGACTTAAAGCGTACTTTCGATTATTTTATGCAGATCACGTAATTGTAGCTTTAAGGGTGGAAAATGTAATGGAAAATGTATGAGCAGGCGATTGTTACGTTGCAGTGATGCAGGCGGCATTCTGGTCGTCTGACTGACCCTACTAGATTTTATTTGATTTTGTATTTATTTTTGTAAGTCTCCCATTTACTTATAAGTTTTCGTAATTAGGTAATGAACATATTATACGTAGCGTAGTTAAAATATAAACTAATAATATATTTAATTTTGTACTTAACATGCTTACGAATGAAACGAAAATCGGTAGCATATTGACGTCATTAGATATTTTTTGTTATCTCTCTTGCATGTCACCATTGGCATAGCTAGGGATTTTGTCTAGTGGGGCAATCACCCGGCTAAAAAATTAAACAGTATCTAAGTACATAATTCTTCAGTAGATTTTCTAGGGTGGCCCCCCTCTAGCTACGCCTTTGCATGTAACACATATGGTGCGCTTGTATGTACAATATAGTGAAATAATGTGTTCATATCCATGTCCTGGAATGCACGCGCACAGCGTGTAAGCGTTTCGCATACATAAAGCATCCATCCCTTTCGATTCGGCCTCAGATTTGAGGCCATATGTCCTTCGTCTTTATGGGCGCTTTCCATAGCATGTCATTTAAGAAGGAATAGGTTATGAAGGGATTATGTGCTTAATGTCCGCGACGACAACCAGCCAGCTCGGTCCAGAGAAAATTGTGTGACCGGTTTTATTTCGCGTGTGTCAGGTCCAAAGTCGGGTCCCCCGCGCAACCTGACCGTGACAGAGGTGCACAACGGCTTCCTGATCACGTGGCAAGCGCCGCTGGAGCGCGCGCAGCTCGTACAGTACTACACCATCAAGTACCGCACCGACGCTCAGTGGAAAACACTCAACCGCGGGCAGATCCGCCCCGAGGAGACCAGCTATCTCGGTGAGCAATTACAATTCGGCTACGTTTTCACCACACCACTTGATCCCTTCCGCTTCTCGGCTAAGGGGCCTTATCATGAAATCTGAATGCTATTCAATTCCGATTCTTTAGCTGTCATTTTTTACACTTCTAGTATGGATCTGACAGCGATCGATACAACTTTGGTTCGGAATTGAATCGTATTAAGACGTCATGGCAATCCCCCAGCTCTCGCTTCAAGTCAATGCCGTCGGTCGTCAGTCTTTCCGTATTTAATGGTATCGCATACTATAGGACGTCATGTAAAAACATAGCGGTAAGTAATTGTAATTAGGTAAGTAAGTATATTCAAATTATACTACATACGAAATCTCGGAGCAGGACTCTGGCTTTAATGTGGAGTGCAAACATCCATTCAATTGCTTCGCTCACTATTATTCTATATGGCGTTCAGTTGACGTTCACCAGGGTATGCAGCGCGTACAAAGTGTGTTGCGTCACCTAAGTCACCTTACCGTTACCTGCCCTGGCGACCCCTCACTGCACGTCATTGTTTCTGCAGTTGGAGGCCGCAAATCGCGTGATTTAACTACTACACTAATATTTTTAAACATATCTACATATGCAATTTTTCAAGCGCCTCTTCCGAATTTCCAGTGAAAAACCTGGTGGGGGGTCGCACGTACTACTTCCGCGTGTTGGCTAACTCGGCGAGCAGCTACGAGAGCTCGGAGGAAGTGAAGTTCCCGGTGCCGGCGCGCGTGAAGCACAAGGCCATCACGGCGGGCGTGGTCGGCGGGATCCTGTTCTTCATCGTGGCCATCATCCTCTCGGTGTGCGCCGTCAAGATCTGCAACAAGCGCAAGCGCCGCAAGCAGGAGAAAGGTGAGCGCGGCGCCGGCGCCCCCGCCCCGCCGCCGGCGGACGCCATCAGCCGACGGATCCCGCAACTGCTGTTAACTCGCACGTATTTCGTTTTACTAAACATTTTATAGTAAACATTGTTAACTGCAGGTGTAATATAGGATCCCGAGCGCGAGATGGCATCGCTGGTGCTAGCTGCTTGTCTCAGAACCCTTCGGTGATAGCTGACGAAACGGGTGCGAGTCCCCTCGGTACACATACTTACGACACCATAAATTGTTACTGAGACAGCAAATTCACTAACTTACCATATTGTCGATGATGAGGCATCACGTATGACACTGCACATCGATCATCATGCATTCACCTCGGCTGCTATTTCTCACCTATTCTTTGTTTATGTATATGGGCCATCATGTGGCAGTGTAGGTACCATATATATTATTATTGCATGATTTATTTTAACTGTCCACTCTTTCAGTTCATTGTAAAGCGTACCTATAAGTAAATAACCTAATTTTAAATCTAGACTTTTTGATGTTGGCGGATTGACTTTGTTCAATAATTGGTACACTTTTTTAAAATTTTGACTTAAAATCGAAGAAGATGAAGCAGCGCACATAATACATAACATGACAAGAAGCTTGCTTACTACTAACTCATGAAATTGCTTTTCTTTGCAATTAAACACGAAATGTTAATTGTTGCTTATTAATTAAAATTTCCCATGCCAAGAATATCACAAGATTGGCAAGCAACAAAGATCATTTTTTTGACTGGTGTAATTTTATGATTTCTCATGCTTATTGATGCAGTTTCTTTGCGTTAATTTCCATTGCCTGATCTGATCTATTTTAAGATTTTAACTCTAACTGAGCATCTTTTTTTAATTCAGTAGGTAAAGTGCAGTGTAGAACCACGCCATGGAAATTGACACACATTTTAACTAACCGTTCCATTATGATTTGCTTTTAATTGTTACGTCATGCACCGAGATGGAACTTCAGACAGCCCTGTCGACTTGCTACACGTCGCCACATGAGTGTCAGTTTGTACCGGTTCCTTCGAAGCTACATTTAAAAACAACTTTGCTGCATAAAGTTCATTTTAAAAGGTTCAGTATGATGAATTCGGTGCTAAACTGAACAATATTCACGCAGCGACGTGTCTGACGCGCTAGAAAGTTAAGCAAGTACGGGAAAGGTATGGAGACATGTGGCGCTGTCGTGACGCCGCGCGGCGTCCGTCTCGGTGAATGTTCGCTTTCACGTTGACAATATGGTGGGTGCTGGCGGTGGCGGGGCGCTTGGCGGGCGGGCGGGCGCGGGACGGAGGCGCTACGTTAACGTTCAGAAATCATTCGCTTGCAGCATACAACATGGTAGCCGCGCGGCTCACGGACCTCCGCGCCGCCCACAGCACTCAAGTGCCTTTTAAGAAGTGAGTATCGCCAAACAGACACACGTGACGATGGACATGAAAACTGTTACATATCCCTAAAGCTTGATCTGTTTGTTCTCGCTGTCTTAGGAAATCAGGTCAGTACAATGTTGTCAATTTAAAACCGGTTCCCATTAAAAGCTCCATAACGCTTCCACTCCTTTATGTCGCTTTTTGCGTCAATCTGACAAAGATACGACTGAGAGAGAATGAGAATAGGTACTCAGTTTTCAGCACAACTTTTTATTATTTTAATGCTAAGAAAAATATGCATAATGGAGTGTCCCAAAAACCTTGCAAATACTCACTCTCGTCGTTAATTTTTTGTACTAAAAAGTATGAATGTTTGGAAATCATACAGAGTCACTTCTTCGTATTTCAGTGGAACATATGCGAGACAAAAGGCGAGGCTGATTCTGATCGATCACGTTTTCAGATTTAGAGAACGCGGAATATCGAGTATAGTGGAGTGTTTGCGGTTCACGGTCAACTGGGTGTGGCCGGCGTCGCGCTGCAGCGCGGGCTCGGCGGCGGGCTGGGTGGCGACGCCGGCGCCGGCCGCCGCGGGCAGCTCCGGCGCCGCCTCGCCCGCGCCCTCGCCCGCGCCCTCGCCCGCGCCCTCGTCCTCGGACGACGGCGGCTTCCTGCCGCGCCTGCGCGCGCCGCTGCGCCCGTCCGCTGCGCCGCCGCTGTTCCGCGCGTCGTCGCCCGCGCTGGCGCTGCACTGGCCGCCGTGGCCGCCCTGGCCGCCGTGGGCCGCCGCCTGGACGCCGTGGTCGCCGCTGCACGTGTCCGACCTGAGCTCCGTGCCGTTCCCGAGCTCGGGCTCCGGCTCGTTCCCGACGCCGCCGTCGCCGTTCCGCCTGCGCGGGCTGCGGCGCGGCTCGCACGAGGCGCTGCCGGCGGCCTGGCGCGGCGCGGCGCCCCTCCGGCCTCGCGCGCGCCCCCAGACGCGCCAGCGCCGCGCGCCCGACCCGCCGCCGCCGCACGAGGCCTCGCCCGAGAGCCGCTCCTCGTCGAGCGGCTTCGGCAGCAAGAACGCGTCCTCGTCGCAGCACAACCGCAGCAGTCGCGCCGGCAGCCTGGCCGAGTGGCGGCCGCCGCCGTACCGGCCGCCGCCGCCCGCGCCGCCGCCGCGGCCCGGCTCGGGCTCCGTGGACGTGCACTACGAGTGGGACCGCGCGTCCCGCACGCCCACGCCGTCCACGCCGGAGCGCCTGCGGCCGCGCGCCGAGCGCGACGACGTAGAGGCGCGGGTGCGGGCCATGAAGGAGGAGTTCCTACAGTTCCGGAAGCGGCAGGCGCTGCGGCGGCGCTCGCCCGACCCTCCCGCCGCGCTGTCCCCGCTGTCCCCGCTGTCCCCACTGGCCGCGCTGTCCCCGCTCGCCCCGCCGACGCCCCGCGCCCCGCTGCCGCCCGCAGAGAGCGTCTGCTGATCGCACGCCGCCGGGGTCGCTCTCCAGACGGGGACTAGATTCGATATCCCTCGACACGTTCGTACCGTTTAAATAGGTGTCACGCGTAGATACTTCCTTGCTCGACTTCGAAATCGAAAGAGATATTGAATGAATGGGCACAATCATGATTCTTCCGACAATTTTGCCTCCGATTTAAAGTAGTTGCGGCCCACCGAGTTTTGCTTCGACGACGGGCGTTACTCCGAAATAGATACGATTATGGTTTGATACATTGGTATTGCTACGTGACGGCGGCCGTTCACGTGACGACACGGCCCCGACTCTCCTCGGAACAGAGCGAGTGGGCGAGGTCTCCGCGGGTATAGCTCATCTCAGCTCGGTGACACGCGCTGCGGTCGCCTGCCCTGTAGCGTGCGCTAGAACAGCATCCGATACTTTACCGACTGTTACGTGTCGGCTGCCTTAGAGTAAACATCCCACCTCGGTCCCCAGCCCGCGATCGCCGCTGGTGACGACTAGATATCTAAAGATAGCTCTTAGGAAACAATGACTCCAGTCACTCGAAGCAAATGACTGTTATAATAAAGTACATAAGTAAATATGTAGAAAGTGGATGCCGTGGCGTTTTGTGTTCGCACTGCCTGCTTGTTTCCTTCGTAATGAAAGATTTTTTTAATCATGAGGCATGAAATAAACAGTTTTGTTCTTAATACGAACATATTTCAATTAAAATGTTTAAAAGATATCAATTAATATTGCAAGATGAGAATAGAATGATTAACTACCTAGATAAAAAGAAGCAAAGATGTGCCATAATAGGACAAGCGCGGCAGCCGCCGGCAGGCAGGCAGCGCGGCAGACACGTTCACCTAAACGCTTTAGGTATGAGCGGGGAAGCATCCACGACACCGCTCATACCAACATTATATTGTAGTTATTATTGTAACTAAACATAGATACAAATTTATATTAGAGTTCTTGCGGTCGGCGCTCGGCCGGCCTCGAGGCGCGCGGCGCGAGTCTCAAGCCGCGCGGCCCGCGGCGCGGCGCGCGCCGGCCCCCAGGCTCGGTTATAAAAATATGCAACAAAGTAATCTTAAGTAGGTTTTTAGTCTTGTAACGTTCAAAAAATTGCAAATTGAACTTTGTTTCAAATTCATGAATGCATTATTTTTCAAGTACAAATTTATTAATTATTTTATTTATGTACCTATGTTATATAATTTGTAATCTCTGTACATATGTAAAAACATAAGTAGATATTATCTTGTACACTTATTTATTTTTACGGTAAGGCCGGGGCTCGGCAGAGCTCGCGAGGCCCGCTAGTGCCGCCCGCGCCGCTCGATACTCTCAAGTATTGCAATGTCCAGTCAATTGTTTTTGTATATTTTCCATAACCAGGTACAGCTGGTGTCTGTTGGTCTGTTATAAGTTTATTGCGAGGCATCGTTACTGTATCGGTTCCTGGAGCTTTCCCACCTATAGTTGACCAGTCATAGCAAAGACTGTTTAGAATTATAATAATATTTGTTGTTAGTTTATTTGTCGTATCGAAAAGCCTTTTGTTTAATTTTGCATAAACATTGCACTATTCTAGTACCTACTCGTAATGCAGAAAATTTTGTTAATGATACGAATTTCGTATTAAGGACCTCCTAATAAATAAGAATAAAAATGTACGCTTTAAAGAAATTGAAATAAAATAACTCTTAAAGTAATAGATAGGTAGTTACAATAAGGAGTAGTTGTGTATATGCGTGCATGGAGCGTCTTGTAAGGAGACAGACGCGTCGGGTAGCGGCGCGCTCCCGCGCTGCCGCGCTGCCGCGGAGGCGGGCGCGCTACTCCCGCGCACAGACGCATCATTAGTTCACTGCCGATGACGACTTAGAATGTAAGATACGTATAACGACACTCAATAGATGTTTTTTTCTAACATGACTCGATAGGCAACCCCAGCCATAGCATTACACTTAGAATAATAGAGTCGACGATTTGTGCAATAAACTTAATCTCTGATCAACATAATTGTAAAATGTTAAAAAGTGCTCAATTTTTCGACTGACCAACTGTAATATTTACTTAATAAAATTTTGAGCCACAATGTATTCTGCACGAATTTATGCTTCGGTGTAGGTTCTTTTTGCATTGCCGGCTGCTCTGTGGGGTTTCGGCGGTCGGTCCGCGATCACCGCAGCAGACTGATCCGACTACCCCCAAAATGGGTATTGTGAATGCTACTATATGAGCAATAGATACTCACCTAGAAAACGTATAGAGTACGCTTCTAAGCCACAGTCCATTTTGGAACGCTAATTTTCACCTTTTTGACGATGTGTAAAGCCGGCTACACATGCTAGGTTATGCCTGCACAGTTCATTTGTGCAGGCAAAACCATCGTTTATAACCTAGCGTGTGGCCGGCTTAACGAGAGTAAAGATACAAAAATAGCGCCTTTTTCATATTATTATTTTGTTCAATTAATTAATGTCGTAAAACATGACAGAGGACACATTCAAACTCACTGCCTAATAAATCAGTTTATCTTCACTCCAGAATCTCTGCAAAGACTTCTCACTCGACTCAGTCATTTGTTACACTTGAATTTTAACGACAGCACGAGAACAGCGACGAATAAATAAATACCTATTCAGACATTGTCGTAAAAAAATATAGCTTACTTCAGGAAATTCTAGGTTTGCAGATAACACTGTCAACGTCGTAAAGACTTGTTAAAAAAACAATAAGCGTGTTTTAGCTTGATATTCTCATCGTTGATACTAGTTTATGCAATTTATAATTTAATGTTAGATGCCGCGATCGCGCGATAGTCTTACCGCTGGACATGAACGGATGCCATGCCAATAACTTTGACTGTTAGACCTTCACGATGTAGTTTAGTGAAGAAACCGACTTCGAACTTCACGTAGGTATTTGCAGAAACGAAACTTGCTGAATGAATATATTATCAACAGCCTGCAAACGCGTAGATGATAGCATGGTACGTCATTTCTGAAACACCTTACCTACACTTTTTAAATAAATCTAGACATAGCTCAAAAACCATGTGATATCTAGTCTTTTCCATAAAACCTCTACTACTGATGTCTTTAATTCATTTACTTGTAATTATGCACTATGGTACTAGCATATTTATAGTTTGTATCTGCGTCGCCTTTTCCTTCTTTATCTGTAATGAAGGCCTATTTACAGTTTATGTAATGTATTATTGACCTATGCCTATATAGTCAGAGTAAACAGCCGATAAGCAGCAAGTGTTATAGAGATAACACTAACAGGTAAAGGTTCGCTATTGGGGAACTAAGACACCTAAATTAACGCAGAACACACAACTTCAAGACTTAATATTTTAATTTTATAAAAAAGTTTATTGACGTCACGGATAGTAGCATTTTCGAAGCATAACCTAAAGTCATTCGATATTTCTATAGACTAAAATGAAAAAGATAGCAATATATTAGAATAATGTAACTAAATCGTATATATTGCGTTGACATTGGTAAAATGTAACGCGGTGATGACGGGGCACCCCAAAGTAAATAAATAAACAATTATGGCATATTGCACGATATCTCAGCACAATAAATGATAAATAATACTTTATTATTCAAAATATCATTCCAAAAAGCACGAAATTATGATAGGTCCTCCAACAAACCACGGTTAGAGTTAAGAACGAGTGGAACATCAACTTGCACAAGCCACGTTTTTATAACTTGATCGAAGTAACCATTATTTTTGTTTTAGAATATTTTTAGTTTGTAAGTGTTGAGATCATGTGTTTACTGTGTAAGCACAAAAGGATTCAATTCAAAAATAAAAAATACAATAACGTTGCTATAATTATCTATGTGTGTTATTTATTCCTATTTTCTCGCCTTCTTAGTATACCTAATCATAATCACATTAAAATTGGCTAGGTTAGGTAGCTCTCTTATTCTAAGAGAAAGCCTAAGCCCAGCAGTAGGACGTAGGTATATGGGCTGGAGATAGTTATGTTATATTGTCCGTCTATCTGCCAAGATCCTTTTTCTTAGCAAAGTAGAAGTATAAAGTTAAAACAACCCAAATACTGATGCCTGCGGCCCTTGGAGCCGCAAAACATAGCCCTCGTAACTCATTAGAAATTGCCGTGCTACCAAAACCTACGGGGTATTTCCAGTTGTCCTAGGAATTTGAAAGGTAGCGCATAGGTTATAGGCTGATGATGATGATGCATAGGTGTAGATATAACACAAAACCAGTTTGTCCACTCGGATCAATTAAACTAATCGACAGAAACCGATCAACTATTTTTCTATCCCTACTTCTCAACTATTTATTCGATGGGATTATTATTTAACTTATTTTTTGTCCTGTCTATTAAAACTTCTATCCCTACATACGGTTGGTTTAGTTAGACATTTGCAATAACATTTCGGCCTTCTCCAGAACTTCCAATAAATTTATATTATTACACCCACTAATAAAATAATACGGTTAAAAATGACACACTTACCCGTGGTCCTACCAATTTGTCCCACCCAGAAAAAAATGCTGCTATTATTTCGAATCACTCAATATTATTTTAATACAAAAATAGATAGGTTAGCTTAGTTAGGTATCTTCAGTCCGCCCTTGGGCGGAGCTCCGTCGGGAATTAGGGGGCAAAGGAAGTGATCCACCAGTTAGTTCAATAGGAATAAGCAATGGCGTAACTATAGGGTGGCAGGGATGGCAAAATGCCACGGGCCCCTAGCTCTAGGGGCCCCCCAACTGGCTTGGTTCAGAGCACAGTAGGGACGCTGATGCACTTCTTTATATTGAGGAAGGAGCCCCATCTAACGAATTTGCCACGGGCCCCAGACAAAGACAACAATAAGTGTCTACATGGAGGTCCATTCTGTACAACTGGTTGATCTGTTTAGTTGATCGGGATGGAAGAACAGTATAAAACTATTACGAGCTGCCACAATGTTATGTCTATGTGCTAGCCGTACTCGCTGCTCCATCGTAGAGAACAATAAAATATAATAGGCCGGGAGACGGTGACAGAAAAATTCTGGTCATTTGAACCAATATGGCGGTTCTTCTGGGGTCTAACTACATAATAAGAAAAAGTAAAATGGTGGTCATAGCGCTGGCACCGGCGGCCCAATCGCGTGGGCGTTAACCGAACGTGTCGGATAAATAACGAGTGTCGAACAATTTGTTCCACTAAAATTCTTGTATTTTCCGATAGTCGATAAAAAAAGAAGGCGGTAGCGTAGTGCCATACTTCTCCAGTGTGACTTACAGGCCGCCATACCGACGCGAAACAACAAAAAAAAAACAATTCAACCATTTGTACCAGTCTAATTTTTGCTCAGCTAATCATCGTCGAGTAGCCAGTCTCGAAAATCACTATGCCATACTTTTCTGACGCTTGCAAATGCCCGCTATACCGCAACAAAGGTATTTTTTTTTTTCGCAAAACGATTTGTACCACCCTCCAATTTTTTTTAACAGCTCTCTGTATGATCATAAATAGAAGTCTGTGCCATACCTGTGGGAGGTAGTGAATGTGTACAATATTTTATCAAGTTTTTCAAGTATGGCGCCACGTTTTCCGCCTACTAGAAGTATGGCAACTGCAATGGAATTAAAAATCAAGTTAGTTTGTAGTTTGTTTTCCCGTGGCGTACAAAACCCGTCACCTTATTTGTAGCGTGGCGGCCAAGAGATTAAATATATATTGCGCTGACTATAAGAAAATACTAATAAAGTTACTAGGTTGACAGCAAAATTAAACAAAATGCTCATATGAAAATTATAATCTTAGTAAAAAGTTCGAGTATCACAGTTACAATATTATAACATAACAATAAATGTATTAAAATCAGTCTAAATAATTTTAATTACAATTAATATAAGGTCTAGTTACAATTGGAAATTCTAAACTTACTGAAGTCAAGTACCGTGATCTGTAACAAAGAAAAAAATGTATATTTATTTATTCAGAGAAGAAAAAAATATTGACAAGGATTTTGTCTGTTATCAGTATAATATAGAATTGTGCATCATTAGGCATCAGTCGGGAAAAGAAGACAAAAAGTAGAATCATCATTTTAATTTGAAATAAGTATCACATTTTCAGAGTTCAAAATTGAAACTGATATTTGTGAATAGGGTAGGTAAAAGTATTTTTTGTAGCACTCTTTTATCAATAAATCAACTTACCATTATAACAAATACAGCAAGACGGGCAACATAACTAAGGTTTTGTAAATTTTAACAAATGCTTTAGAAATAAGTGCTACAGTATTGTTAATATCAAATCATATTATGATTAAATGTACCCTCTATGTGTAGGATGAGACTCTTTTTCTAATCAAGGCGTAAACAGAACAAAGTACTATAATTATGTTACGTTAGATATTCTACATCTACATCGTGTTTGTATGTAGTTACATAGCTCAGGAAGTAATATTTTTCTTCTACTAAAGTAACTAGTTCAAAAATAACTAATACCAAAAATTACTAGTCTGGGCCACGAAAATGTTCCGAAATTTCTACCGTTAAATGCTTGTTTTTAGGATATAATTATAAACTTCATTTATTTTATTTTGGTTCTTTAATTTGAGATCCACGTCACGTCCTCCTGACTTCAGCACTCCATTCTGGAAACAATAAAGAGAGTGTTGTATTGTTTATGAAGAAGCAAATAGATTCTTTTAGAAGAGTTTAGATCATCAGATAAAAATGGTATACGTCATTATGCATCCGTCGGGAAAAGAAGACAAAAATAATATATTTCATCATGCCAATAAGTTTATTTGTTTACAAATCGTTAATCGATAAGTATTATAAATTATAAGGGTAACTAAAATTTTAGTTTACCTTCAATAATTTTGCAATGGCCGCATTTGAGTGTGTAAAGACCAAGGTTTTCCATGTCTCATCTGTAACAAAAAAGTGACGAATAAGCCATAAAGAAATAAAAACAAATAAAAAAATATATTTGATGTTACTGACTGACACCACTGGTTTTAAATAATATTTTACCTACCCAAAACAAATCTATTTTACTAACACGACACGTGTTCTATCATTGCGTCAAGTACTTAACTCTTTTATAAGTATGATCGATATTTTATTATTTTAGTAGAATGTCTTAAAACACTTAACGCTCTCTTCTTGAATGAAGAATTTATTTAAAAAGTAGTTGAAGACTCTTCAGACAGAAATCTGAATTCCATTTAATTTTACGTAATATTACCTTTTGAAAACCAGTCCGCCACGTCTAGCTGAATACGGATACCTGTAAATACAATATTACGCTTTAGCTGTTGTTACTAATGGGCATTTTACCTAGAAAGAAAAGTACAAAATATAAATTAACGGCATCCGTTAGATTAGAAGTACAACCTCAGTATATATATATAGCACTATTTTGTGCAGTTCCGTTGTTACCGTTTAGATAAAAAAACATTGTTTAATAAAAATAGCGGCTTATAGAAAAATTAAAGGCTCAAGTATGTGCGAAGATGCTGTCAACAAAGGTAACTTTCTCCAAATCGAATGACTTATAGTATTTATAGCGCATATTATAAAAATAATATAATCTTGTTTAGATGACTATACACCGTGTTCTTTTTGATTTCCGTTGTTTCATTGTTAAAATGTTCATATTTTAAGAGATATAAGTAACTTAGTTTTTAAAATTCGTAAGTTTTCAATTCGGTGGTAGGTCTGCATCTGTAAACCACAAGGTCAAAAAAGCGAGTTTGTTCGACGTTACCTTCTTTTTCAGATAAGAAACAAGTATAGCGACCATGCAACTCAGTACATCAGCTATATCTGCTTTAATTTATCCTGGTTAAAGTTTAACTTAGTAAGGTATAAATAATTGTTTTGCAATTTCATACTAAGTCACTACTTAAAGTAGTGTTTAAATTACTAACGTCTTGGGCGCAGGCCACCACACAGAAGTCCTGGGACGGGGAAGAATTGCGAGCGGGCGAGGACGCGACATATTCTATATTTAATACATATAAATATATATGTGTATGTATATTTATTTATTATATATTTATTATTTTGTTCTTTTTTTATATTAAAACGTCAGATGACATGGTATAGCCATTTATAACTGGAGAACGGCTGCAACGATTTTTATATCGTTGATTTGCTAGATTTTTCTCCACCCCAAATACCAGAATAACCAATAAAAATATGAAAATTTACGAAAAAAAATGAAATATTTCGTAGCCAACGTCACCTCTGATAACATGACAAACAGATTCCTAGGGCCGATGATTCCGAATTTTGCCGGGTCAGCTGGGTAGAATTACATAGATAAGACGGGGCGGGTAAGCGTCGCCGTCGCACCCCATTCAGAAATGGAGAGCGCGAGCGAGACACCCTGCACCTCGCTCTCGCGATCCTGTTGCGCGTGATGATGACATGCGCCCGCGACGCGTCCTCGGCCCATCTCTTTTATTTGACTTGTATCGCGATGTTTCTATACATTTTGTATGAAAATTAATTAAAGCGTGAGTGACGTGCCCCAGTCCCATGTCTTTTCAGCGTGGCCCACACCCTAGTAGTTAGTAAATGTAGCACATGTGGGGAGTCATTTGAATGACATTTATATAGAAGTTGATGAAAGTAAAAAAAAACACGGAGTATATAACGTTCGAGTTATAATAACCCTTATTAAGGTTTTTATCGTAACATTTGTTTTAAAATTGAATCACCCGTTTGACGCCGTACACTTTGGGCATCGCGGCCCCAATTATCCTGAAGAATACACGGTTACTTTGAATTAGTATACGCGAACCAATTTATCTGACTGTCTGGGCAAAATTTAATCTAATTAAGTATGCCTGTGTTTAATAGAAAAAAAATAGTATAATTAATTAATAACAAAGTGAAAAAACATGCAGAACAATTGTGTGGTCATCCTATATTGCTTGAGGTGCATCCGTTAGTTATTAGGCCAGGGTCGATAATTTTTGAGACAAAATAAAATTATAGTAGGATGAAACCCATTAGAAAAGGTAGAGAATATTACAAAAATTAAAGGAAAAATAAATTACGGTCGATCTGAGGTCGGGAAGGGGGGGGGGGTGAGTTTTAAGGGTGAAAAACGGTTTATCTCGATTTCCGGCGAAACTACAAGTCTTATGAAAAAAAGTTAAATGGCAAAGTTGTAGGTAATAAAAAGATCTACAACTTTTGCTTTCACACTTTTTTCACATAACCTCAAAATTTATGTGAAAAATTCAAATAACCAAGTTTTTGGTTTTTTATTTTTATCTTTTGCAAAAATAATATTTTTTTCACGAAACTTGGTGAAAGCTTACCTTTTTATGTCCCAAACTTACAGTATTTTTTTTGATTTAAAAGATTCATTTTTTCACCTTATTTTGACTTAATATCGAAAAAGCACTCTAATTTTCAATCGAAAATTCTCACGTCAAAATATCTGTTTTTTTTAAAAAGTCGGTGGCCTTTTTGTTCGTTGAAATCTCTACTTTCTGACGGTATAAAAAAATATATACATTACAATGGTAATTTTTGTCAGAAAATGCAAATAAAGGAAAAAAACATTATGTTCAATTTTGAGCTATTTATTTAAAATTTACACCTTAATTACTCGTTAAACGTAAGATTACATGGTACATTGATAAACAAAAAAAATACGAATCCATAAAACATAAAGATTGCAAAAAACATGCGAAAATTGTTGTTCTAAATATTTAAAAATAGGATTCAAATCCTATTTTTATTGTATTTAAGAAAATTATTATGAATATTGTAATCAGTATAAAGTATCGAAATTCAGTAGTACGATTTACATGTATATTTATATATTACTAGCTGTTGCGCGCAACTTCGTCTGCATAGAATTCGTTTATCGCTATCCCACGGGAATTGCGCAATTTTCCGGGATAAAAAGTGGCCTATGTGTTATTCCAGACTATAATCTATATATGTTCCAAATTTCATCCCGATCTGTCCAGCCGTTCTGGCGTGAAAGAGTAACAAACTTTCACATTTATAATATTAGTAAGATGAGATTTTCTATGACATAAATGTAATTAGAATTTAATAAATCAACTTTATTACTGAAAAATATTGCAACAGTCACATTTTTTAGATGAAATCTCCTTTAAATCCTATTTTTTTAATATTTAGAACAATTATTTTCGCATGTTTTTTCCAATCTTTATGTT
This sequence comes from Pandemis corylana, assembly GCA_949127965.1. NCBI lineage: Eukaryota > Metazoa > Arthropoda > Insecta > Lepidoptera > Tortricidae > Pandemis > Pandemis corylana. The sequence continues at coordinate 5,071,953 of OX421858.1, read as the reverse complement.
TTATAGATTCGTAATTTTTTTTGTTTATCAATGTAACATGTAATCTTACGTTTAACGAGTAATTAAGGTGTAAATTTTAAATAAATAGCTCAAAATTGAACATAATGATTTTTTCCTTTATTTGCATTTTCTGACAAAAATTACCATTGTAATGTATATATTTTTTATACCATCAGAAAGTAGAGATTTCAACGAACAAAAAGGCCACCGACTTTAAAAAAAAACAGATATTTTGACGTGAGAATTTTCGATTGAAAATTAGAGTGCTTTTTCGATATTAAGTCAAAATAAGGTGAAAAAATGAATCTTTTAAATCAAAAAAAATACTGTAAGTTCGGGACATAAAAAGGTAAGTTTTCACCAAGTTTCGTGAAAAAAATATTATTTTTGCAAAAGATAAAAATAAAAAACCAAAAACTTGGTTATTTGAATTTTTCACATAAATTTTGAGGTTATGTGAAAAAAGTTTGAAAGCAAAAGTTGTAGATCTTTTTATTACCTACAACTTTGCCATTTAACTTTTTTTCATAAGACTTGTAGTTTCGCCGGAAATCGAGATAAACCGTTTTTCACCCTTAAAACTCACCCCCCCCCCCCCTTCCCGACCTCAGATCGACCGTAATTTATTTTTCCTTTAATTTTTGTAATATTCTCTACCTTTTCTAATGGGTTTCATCCTACTATAATTTTATTTTTCATTTTATCATTTTCAAAGGTATCGACCTTGGCCTATATGTCAAAGAACGTAGTAATAAGCCAAAGGGTGACAATAATTTCAGTTTAAAATTAAAGCCTAAATAAAAAATGGTTCCTGTTTACTAATTCAAACTCATCGTGTATTAACAGAGGTGTTCAGTTGAACTAACCCAACCAAGCACCTGCTGAAGTATTACGGAATAATTTTAAGACACAGTGTACAAGAATAGTCCAAGTAACAAAAATCCTCTGTTGCGGCGCAAAACTTCTAATAATGATTTTTTTACCAAGACCTCAAGTTAAGGTACCTGCACTTATTTCAGTAATGTGAAATACAAACTACTTAAATATTTTCAAGTTTTTCAACTCCGTGACTCGTAAGGTAGTTGGGTGACAGAGAGCCACAATTTCAATTTTGATATGTTGTAGTGTTCCGCAGATAAAGTTACTTTAGATATTTTCAGAACTTTGAAAACAAGAGTTGTATAGTGCAGAACGTGACTTTGAAGAGCTGAAGTTCTGTTTGCACTGCACACTATTTGCTTTGCTGGGAATAGCCGTTTGATTTCGTTGATGAAACATGGTGGCTGCTTGTATAATGAAAAATTCTTAGCAGTCTGTGTTACTAGGACGAGACAAATAGAAAGCAAGACACAATATTCTTAGTTTCGCAAAGGCATCTTTAAGGGAGAGATTTATATCTAATACCAATTATGATTCCATGTATTGTACTTGTGCAAAATTATGCTTAGTTTATGGCATATAGTTAATCAAGTGAAAAAAATAATTATCTACCAAAACACTTGCGTTATTTATCAAGTATTGAAGCTTTTGGCAGCCTCGTATGAAAACTTTTAAAGTCCTTATAATTAACAAAATCCTTTGTTTCAAGAAGAAACTTATTGCTCCAGAGTTGCTAACGGCATTAACGTTATTCCATCAAAAATACCACGTTGCTGTTCGCTGATATTCCATAAAACACACCTTTTACACAGATAATCAATATTCTTGAGTATCATAAATTATTATTATAGTTAGTCACCAAATAAATAAATGACAATATTCACTGATTTGTAGTGTAGAAATTAACTTCGTCATTTTACCTAATTATTGCTATCATTCATGTAGCAATAACTGCAACAAAGTTAAGTTTTGTTTATGTTTTTGTAAGTAGTGTTTTAACATTAGAAGATTTGTATACTAATATTTAGTACTAGTAATTTTACATTATCTAGATAAAAATAGCAATCGCATTCAGATGCGACAAATGCGTATTAACTTACCACTTAGAAACGACTAATATCGGCTCTTCTTTGAAGATTTGGTATTTTACGTTCTTCTTATATGCATAGAATTAGCAGCTCGATCTTCTTCTTATTTATCCGTGGGTCCCAAGAGTTCTTCTCTATAATGCTGATTAGGTAAATTAAGAAGAGAAATGCCACACAAATTGGACACAGACCTGAACACCATGAAACTAATAATGACAGCAGTGACTTCTATCTAATAGTAAGGGACAAATTCTAAGAATATAAATACATCTTCAGGACAGAGCGCTAAGGTACATCCCTAAAGAATTCAATTCAATATTGAATTTCGACACATAATATGTATACATAGCAACTGGTAGGCTATAGAGAAAAAAGTATAACACCCAAGGTCGAGAAGAAGCAATTTTTTAACATTTTTTTTTAAACAAGGAAGTGTCGAATGCAAAAAGTAAACCCTCTCGTTTGTTGTGACAAAACTACTGAACTGATCTTAATACTTTAGAAAGGAGATATTGGACAGATTGAGGACAGGCGAATATTGGGTAGTTCCCGTGAGACAGCGACAAAGGATACGAAGTCCGACATAAAACTATGTTGTCTGTTATCCTCGTAGCATCTGATTCATAGAATTGATCCGTATGAAGTACTGAGTTAGAGGGTGTGACCTTGGCTATAATATTGAAACAAAGATATTTATTATTATGGACATTTAAAGAAATAGGTAACAAATGACAACACGATTGACAAAATATTGTGCAGAGCAAAATTATTTTCATCTGACTGCTGGTCATGAAGACATTTTTGAGGGCCAAAGTAAACTTCATTACAAATTAGGAAGTGTAATTTACGATATACAGTTTTTTTAATACTCAGACGAAGTCCAACAGGCAGTACTGCCCTAGTGACAGAAGTCAACGAAAGCTTTTTTTATGGTGAGCAAATTTTGTCAATACCCAGAGAAAAAATATAAACGACAATAATTAAACCTTTACAATTCGTAAATAAACTGCAATTAGCTGAACATTTTAAACCTTGAAAAGCAGGGCTGTCGTCGAATAAGTTTATTTATCTCAATAAGATTATTTTTATAACCAACCAAGTGTAAATGCGTAATAGGCCCATGGCCGAAATTCTGTTAGGTGCATGCATTCAGAAACAGCTAAATTTCTACACTATGTTAGTAGTTTAGCTAATTAATTGATTATTTATAGTACTTCAACATACAAGAAAACATCTAGGGAGATGCCATCTTGGAGCTGGGACTGGATATCGTTATCAATGACAGCTAATAATTTTCGGACAAAACATCGCTAGATGGCAATAGTATCGGTTTGTTCTTTTGAGATTTCTGTCACTTATGAGATTGGTTTATAACTAGGACCCGCCCCGGCTTCGCACAGGTTATCAAAGTATTCGTATAAACCTTCTTGAAGCACTATCTATTGATGCATTGAAATCCGTGTCGTACTTTTATCTAAGCGTACACATAGGTACATCTACAGACGGCGTGTAACAACTTCGTTTTACACTATGTAAAGATAATGATTAGCTAAATTCTAACCTGACAGTAATGTCAAAAAGACCTCACGATACTAAGAAAGGACATGTTAGCGATATTATGATTGATAATTAGCCCTCATTGTCTCCCTCGGCAAGTTCATCATAATTTACTTACTCGTACTCTGTCGTGTATATGAAAAGTTTTTGTAAAAAAATACATTCTAAATATTTTTTTTCTAACTGTGCTTTTTTTATTGTGCTTGCATGGTTTTGTCATTCATCCTACATGATTATGTAAGTACTTACACTAGATTTAAAATAAATCCGACCACTAGAAGTGGAAATTAGACTTGCATGATTGACCCATACAAACATACATACATACTAACACGACCAGTTAAATTAAAGCTTATAAGAACATGATAACTTAGGAACACGATTGTGTATTGGATGAAATTATTTATTTTTTGTAAGATTAGTGCGTCTTTGCCGTCCGTAATAGACATGGAACATGGACATCCATATTTGTAGTTTACTCGGGTTATTTAGATTTGGGGAATAAATAAACAATTCCATCCATCTAGTTCGCCGAAGATAATCTAATGTGCGGTACAATACTCGCACTAAAAAACAACTCCCAAATTACAACTCCAACCGTTGTTAAAAATGTCATACCTTGATGGCTGACCAAAAGAAGGAAAGACGGAATTCTGTGAACATCAAACGCGTGTGCATAGCAAAGTTTAGTTTCACTTGTATTTACCGCCTCACTTTCCCATTGACAGAACTCCGTGTTTACCGTGGGACTGAACTTAATGGTAAAAAATAGTGTCTGTCTGGTATGTCACCGCTGTCTAATAGTACATACTTAATTTTTATTTAGCAAACAAAAAAAGGTAGGAAATAAAAGTATATCTCGACTTGATACAATTTCCCTATTCCGTTAATTTGTAGGAGAATCTTATGGAACCTCTGTAAACTTTGGTTGTTGCTAACTATTGGTATTTTGCTTAACGAAAAAGCTTGCTTTTTCTGCAGATTCAATACAATAATGCGTTTAAGAAGCTATCGCGTAACAGCAGTGAGCATAAAGCTAAATAGACTTCTGCTTTGCAAATAAAAGGAGAAAAGTGGCAGTTGGTGTTTAAAATTATAGTTATTTTAAAGTTGCAGAGGAATTTAGGGCGGCGAACGCAGTTTTGTAACACCCGCCAAGATAAGTTTGTGAAACTGGAAATATGCGCGTTCGCAGCTTTTGACGCAAATTAGGATTTATTTATAAGTAAGTAGTATAAATAGTTTTAAATTAAATAAATGTAAAATTACTTTAACTAGACCGTCCTGTCCAGTCAAGTAATTGAAAACAGAGGGCTCCAGCCTGTTGGAAGGAGTCTAAATATTTGTTAGTAGAGGCAAGACTGATTCCTTCCCAGCAGCCCTCAGCAAGCGGCTTTTGCACTCGGCGAGTCTATACCACGACGACAAGTAGTGCGCAAGAAATACCCTCAAGATAAAAGATTCTCGGACGCTGTACTAGCTGTTATAAAATTAAAAGTAAATCCTGACATATATCATCCCTGTACTTTTTAGAGGTTTATAGTTTCTTCCTGACAGTCTGTCTGTCTGTCCGTACCTACCGAACATGCATTTTAGTCTTCATAATCACACAAATAAAAAGTTTATGGTGATTTATTCGCATCGTTAGAAAAGTCATCAAAAATGATTCAAAAAGATTTTTCGCCACTTTTTGTGATATGTTAATATTATTTCACTGTGGCACAAAAAAACATACATACACAAATCACGACTTTACCCCTAACGGGGTAGACAGTGCCTAAGGTGGCAAGACCTACAGGCCTCACTTAGCAAGATTGTGGGCGTACCTAAAGGTGGATAAAGGAATCAAAATAGTGATGGGTTGCTAGCCGCCTCGCCTATAACATGATTCCTATGATTTTCGCCCATTCCCTCGATGGGCTTTTACCATCTGCGCGGGAAGAGAAGCAACTGGTACATTTTACGATTTTTCTTTGCTCCAAGACCAGCATAGTACAAAAAAGGTGGGAAAAAGTTAATCGCATGTAATTGAACGAAATATTACTACGTATTCTTTTCATTTAATTACATCGTTCGGATATACAATCTCTAACGCGTTAATTTTTGATACATTTATAATGAAATATTGTTGTCTTCTTATGAGGGTCTTACCGGGATCACTAATATGTACCTACTGCGCAAATATTCATAACAAGTTTGTACATTTGCACAACCAGGTGATATACAGATGGATTTACATACTCATTTCAATTCAATGGAAGTGAAACGTCAGTTCACACGAATATGTGAGAGACCAAGACCACGAAAACTATACGGATGGTTTAAGGTTCGTGCGTACCTACCTACGTCAATCAAAAAGCCGACACAGCTAGGAAACGCGCGCATGCAGCGAAAACTGATCGTTTGGGTTGCATATGTAATCCACTTGTGGGTACGCGTAAGTAAGCCAGCATAAACTCCTATGTGCTGGGGACTCAGCGATATTTGTGATTGGCAGCAGTTTTAACTTCGTTCGGACTCCAGGGCCGTTCGCTACGCGTGGTTCGATTCGAAAACTATTTCGTGCATCACGTGGAGTCTACGTGGACTGTAAAATTGTACTGGGAATGACGTCAGGATTGACTTTTATCCTTTTTTTTTAAATAAATATATATCATAAGAGGGAAGTCATCTACAATAGTAAAATCCTGGAAGAAAAAAGGTTAATATGTTCTAGACACAACAGAATATAATATGTTTAACGATATTTTAATTTAAATAAAGTAGGGATGCAACGAGAAATAATTCGTGAGTAAACCTGAAATAACGGGTTTCACCATTTTTAATATCTCTATACCGAGACACCAATGAAGAAATAATATTCAAAATTACGGGTAATTTAGATTTACTTCTTTATGTCGGACCGTTGTATGTGTGTCTAAATGTTCCAAACAACAAAACAAACAAAACTTTGTGTATAAAAGCCAGTTACGCTTTGACCACAAAACGATGATAAACACTCCACTTAATTATTAATACTAATAACAAAATAAGTGTAAATATCATCGTAATGATCGTGGTGCTATTAATAAATAAGTAATCAACATTGTATCGTTATGGCTAATTCGTTGCATCCCTAGTTTTCACGAAGCTATGCTAGGATAATACTAATAATAATATTTGCATACTTACAATGGGTATTTTTTATTAAATTCCGTCATTATTAACCCCTCGATCAATGATACCAAGATATCAGGTCAATGCTCAAAAGTTGCCTCTGCATCGCCTCACTCTTTCTTGACAGTTGGAAGTCTACTGCGGCGCAAAAGATCTTAAGAGTAACTTGATTTGTGACTATTTCACTAGATGTCATGGTTGTTATTATTATGTTACATGCTGAGATTAAGACTCTTGTGGATCTAACATTAAGGGGACAACATTTATAAGGCAATCAATAGCCGTGAGTTTGTATATGTACGACCCACTATCTTTGGTATTGATCGAAGTTATTCCGAGAAGTTGTTCTTCAAAACCGTAAGAGAAGAATAGGATGTAATCTAAGGATCTATCACAATTACATATACATACACGTTAATATTTATCCCTTACGGAGTAGACGGAGCCTAGGCCCTAGGGCAACAAGACCACGTTTCAGCGTGATTGTAGGCGTTCACATGAAAAGGGAAATCAAAATAGTGATGGATTGCTAGCCGCATCGTCTTTGACGTGATTCCTAATATTTTCGCCCATTCCCTCTATGGCAGTGTAAAAAAAAGGGATACTTTGATAAGAGATGGGCCCACACAACCACTTATTGACTGCCATAGAACGGCCAGCGACAACAGGGCAGGCAAAGAAGATGGCAAAATGACTTGGACATTTAACTAAAAGACTGGCCTAATATTTTGCAAGAGCAAAAATTGGGGTCTTGCCCCAGCATTAGGACACTATACCAGGCCGATTTTACGTGTCATCTACTCTAAATCCACAAATGTTTTTTTGCAATCGTAGTCTCCATAAAGCCGGCGGCATTCTGATGGTGCCGATGGTGGCGATGTTGCATTCCGTCATGATGCAACCGTAGCTGAAAAAAATTTGCTGCAAACCCGTGTTGCAGGTTTTGAATCGTGGGATGCAAGAACAAAATGAAATGACAACAATTCAGGCTCAAATCGGTCGAACCCCAAATTCTTCTCCTTCTCCGGTACTTATGAAAAAATGGCTCCTCTGTTGAGAATATGAAACATTAATTTCTTTTCATATAACCTAACCTAAAAATTTCATTTTTCTGACTGTACATGCATTGCCATCCGTCCTACATGTGTAACAAATTTCCAGTCAATCGCACCAACCGTTGAACAGTTCCCTCCCGGGAGTCCCGGACCACCAGAATTCTACTACCAGATCATTATATTATATTGTCCATCAGATTTCCACAAGTATACAAAATTTCAGCTCAATCGGTTGAAGATATCTGCTTCAAAATTGAGTTGCAAGATTCCACCCGGAAAAACATACTTACATAAATACATACGTACATACATTGAAAGTTAATAAAACGCTTGTAAACTTGTAAAAACAGAAACATTATATTTCAAACTACTAATATTATTTAATTCCTGGCAGACTGATTAAATTTAGGATGATTTCCGAGATATACACAATTAACAGAAAATAATCATCGTAATCGGTTAACATGGGGCGAATATACCGAGTGGCAACAATTATATTTATATTATATGTATATATATATATATAAAAGAAACTCGTGTTAGTTACACTATTTATAACTCAAGAACGGCAGAACCGATTTGGCTGAAAATTGGTGTGGAGGTAGCTTAGAACCAGGAGACTGTAATAGGATAATTTTTCTAGAAACTTTTAATTTCACATACCAATTATGATATCTGAAAACGGATTTCTGGACCTTGCGAAATTCCCGTGGGATAAGAAATTAAAAAATCATTATATGATTTGCTACTTAATACAGATCCTTGGTATTTGGCAGACATATTCCTTGAAGATTAAAGAGCAGCACTCAGATGGGATAGGAAATAATGATCTCATATTTGAAGAAATGAGTGGATGAAGATGGAATGTCACTGACGTTATCTGCGCGGACGAAGTCGCGGCCAAAAGCTAAGTAGAAAATAAGAACATTCATTTGAAATGACATCTTGGCCTTTTTCTATGTTGGTAAAATCAAAATAAGATCTACGAAGAGGCTACGAGCCTTCGGAGATTCAATCTCCAGTAGTATGGGACTAATACATATTATGTAGACGGATTATGAACAAAATAGCGTGTGCATATCTACTAATTAAAATGAAATGGTAGCTTAGAGCCTTAGAGGTTGGTATTAAAATAAAATACTCTCCGTAGCTTGTGTTCATTTCACAACTGAAAATAAGTTGATTAGAAATTTACAAAACACGAAGTGTTCAATTTAGTGCAATAGAAGGATGCTAATTGCCACTTGCTAAAAATATAATCTAGAGCAGGGGTTCCCAACCTATTACCCTATGCGCCTCCCTCAAGTTTATGCTAAAATACTAGGCCCCCCTTGTCCCAACTCAACTACGATGGAAATGAAACAATCGATCTACATCATACTATTAATGATTAGCGAGAACATTGTGCTTGCACTTTATTAATAAATTTATGAATTTTAATAAATACCTAAGCCGCTCGTCGCGCCCCCCGTTGGACTACCCTACGCCCCCCAAGAGGGGCGTGCCCCTCTGGTTGGAAACTCCTGATCTAGAGTTAGTCGTTAAATCTGGTTTAAGCTTGATATTTATAGACATCCGTGAATAATGGCGATTTAGGACAGCCCTGTGGCATGGCATCGACGTTCGTTTCGAATAGCTAGAGAAATATCAAGAATTTACACTCGACAACTCTGCATCCTTTTTGTGATGTGCAATTTATTTCAATGCTCCTGCATAAGCTGATGCAGGTATAGATGAAGTAGAATTATATTGTTGTCTGAAGCCACAGAGAAATTATCCAACAGAGTGGTAATACGGGTCATCCAATTCCGAAACCGACGAAATGAATACCGTAACTACCAAGCATTAGTTATTTCCTGATAGTTTTTCTTTTATCTACATGAAAAAAAAACCATTTACAGTCGTTTGAATTACGAATAAATATTAAAAACAACTGAGCAATGCAATGACTACCCATTTATTTTTAGTGTCATGCTTGATCTTGAGCCGGCCAATAAAAGGGAAGCATGACAGAGGTGGTCTGACGGATATTTGTTCAAACAAATTATGTAAATGACATTTTCATTCTATTAGTTAATTCCTTTATGTTTGACTTAAACTGAAACTATAAAATACTAAAATGAAACAGCCACTGAACTGCCACATCATAACAGGACCATCACAAGCACCTTTGTATGAATCTTTCTTTCATCTACATTGAATCTAGATTTTTTTAAATCTAGTGTAATGCAAAGAAAATCCAAATCATAAAACGATAAATTAAAGAGACAGTGAGTTATTGTTACACTTAACTGCACTGGGGTTATTTCGGGTAATGCACTGAATTGATTTTTTTTATCTTCGAAGACTTTAAAGTTACAAAAGAGAAACAAAAATTCATTTAAATATTATTGTTTGTATTATTATATCTATGTGCCATATTCATTATGTACATTTAGCGATTTTAATCAATAGGACAATAATAAAAGTAATAAACTACTTTTTCTTAGTTACAACCGCAATAGCTTTAGTGGCATTCGGAAAAAATAATGGAAATAAAGCTCCTAACGAATAAACCACGGCAATAACACTTAAATCTTTTCAAAATATGGTCATTAAGAGATTTTCTATAATTTTGAGGTTTTTGCGCCAGCATATACAACGCGCGGTTAATAATAAATTAAAATCATGCATCATGTTGTTTAAAACTTAATTCACTGGCTACTTGATTTAATTGATTAATCATTATAATGATGTACTAAATGCAAAGTATAGTGTCACAGGGCGCTTAAATAAGAATTCAACAAATAAGGTATTTAAATGGAATTTATTTTCTAAATAGATTACTTATTTATTTTAATATGTTTATAAATAAAACCGTGTCGGTCACAAACGCTTTATCGGTCCACAATACATTTTGTTATGGTTTAAAGAACTTCATATTTATCTTAATTGTAAAGAAATGCATATTATGCAATAATAGTATCTTACTTACATCTAAGTAGGTAGTTGCTAAAACAACGAATGGCCCGATAAAGGTTTTTGTGTCCATTTTGAGTTTACCTAAAGACAAGCATTTTCTAAATTCCACATAACCAGAACTACACAATGTACACTGATTCAATACTTTCTTGCACATTGTACTACAAGTTAAGTGATATAAATTTAATTTATCTTATTTTCTTAATAAAATTGGGATCATTAGAACTCAAGTGGGGTATTCCAAGAGCCAAGTAAATTATAAAATGATCGACTGGACATTGCTTGTTTTTATCCATCCACAATCACTCGGAAATATCTCAAAAATCACACCACACACATCCACAACACATGTATCAAGCAATATTACTTTAAAATTTTCAGTGGTGACAGGTAATTAAGTAAAACCGCACCAATAAATTTTCTGCTAAAAATGAGGTTGGTTGTCACTCTTTAAAAATTAGTTGTTCAGTAAAATTAATAAAATAAATCGTTAACTGTAGGAGTTACCTTTCAACAGATGTCATGGTTGAAATTTGTGCCATTTATAAAATCTAATTAAGGACGATGTAAATAGCCAAGTATGCACTTACTGAGAATACTGGAGTGGAGCAAGATGTCTTAGCAAGTTATCGGTATTTGACTCGAAGACATTTCATTAGTAGGTATAGCATAAAAATGACAAATCATAATTATCATTATCAAACGTGTCATAATTTACAAAAAAATAACAAGTGGTGCTCCACTGAACTGGTAAAATTTTATTTTGAAGTTCTAACAAAAGGTCACCAGAGTTTTAACTGTTTTTAAAAGCGAAAAAATTGTAGCATTACTATAAATAAAATTTTACATTTCGCCTGTGTTGTATCTCTAGAAAGTAACGCAACGAAACCTATAAATACTAAAGACAATACAAAAATATTTTAATCCCTCTAACTTAAAGTGATGACATAAAATGAATTTCAGTTAATTCGTAATTGCTCTTTGAATTTTAGTGACCCATTGTAAATCTTAAGTTTTCCCCAGGTTTAATAAATGGACACCCTAGCCACGTTAATTTGGGGATTATTTGAATTACTAATCCAAAGTCAAAGTGCTCGATAGTTACAATTACTTAAGAGATGTAATAAAAGATGATAAATGGCTGGTGTGCCTCGCTAATAATCTCCGATTAAAGTAAATAGGGGCAAATATCGGTACTGGTTTAATATTTGGGTTCGGACTCAGATCAAACTCTTCTGTTACAAGTTGCCTATACTATTTAATTTAACCGAAGACAGTGCGCAACGGCGATGATATAGATGTCACGCTTCAGCGGTTCGACCAGCTGCTTAGAATCGACGACGTTTGTTTGGAAAATCATCCATTTGGCGCGGTCCTTCCCATCCGCGGTTCTGCGGCATGTCATCATAACCTCGGTTGGGCATGTCGAACTGCTCTCTGTAGCCTCCATCCTAAGTGAGCAATCATAAACTTCCCGATAGTTTTTGTTTTAAAACATTGTTTTCACATAATAAATAAAACGTAGTAATAACTTTAAAAATAAATAAATACCCCAATAATACCCCACGAGATCGATGCCTGCCTATAGCCGTCGATGATAAAGGAGTATACATACACTGACACCTTTTTTTAGTTAATTATTTCAATAGACTCAGGTGTGTGTAAAAACCTTACTTATTTGGTTTGTTTTACGGACACTTGCAGCAAAAAAATCTGGTTTAAGTCGTTTAAATTTGTCAGTTCGATTCTAATAAACTGAGCTTTTCTTTGTGCTGCAAGACTGCCTTAATAGGCTTTCATTTGCCATTATATATAATTGTATCTATTAACCCTTGATTGGTTCATGATCGGCGATCTTAATCGGGTGAAAAATCTAATGAAATTAAATAGTCTATCATTAAACATGTGAAATGAACCAGCGTGAATAACGCTTAGAAGGCTGTTACTATATCATAAAATAACTCTGAGCGCTATGCCGTCATTTCTGAGCGGTACAGGTATGGAATTTCTCAGGTACAAGTGAGGAATTACGACTAATTATTAATGTACGGCTTTTTTATAGCTTATAGATGATTAAAACTAAATGTCGAAAAATCTAGTGCCGAAGTGGTGGTGCCGGAAGTTAGTGCCTTTTTTTTATGTAGGTATGAGTTAAAACCTGTACCGCTCAGAAATGACGGCATAGCGCTCTGAGTTATTTTATGATATAGTAACAGCCTTCTAAGCGTTATTCACGCTGGTTCATTTCACATGTTTTTTTTTCCATGGGCTTGTAGTCTATTATCAAAGATACCATATTGGTCATTTTACCTTTAAATAACTGTCTTTATTAGTGAGATTAGAATAATTGAGCTTGAGAGTAGACGTAAAATTGTATAAACTCCTTTGCGAAAAAAACCAGTTGGTACTTTTGTATTATTTCGACTTTTAGGAAATTACTAATTTTCGCAAAACTTCAATTGAGTTACAAACAATAAAATAAAATAAAAATATCGTCCTACTCTCTATCGTTATCTGGCTGAAATAACTGCTGCAGGTCTTCGTGGCATAAAAAGTTTCGAGTGCCCGTTTTTTTTGTAGCAAAATTCAGAACTTCTACTACTTCTTCCTTGGCCCCGCCTTTACGCGGCGTTACGCGTTACGCGGAGTCGGCTTCCCTATCATGCGACGCCGTTAATGTCGCTGTTCTGCGTCGTCCTCTAATTGGCCTTGGGCCTAGCTGTCTCATGTTATTAACTACTTACTAAACAAAAAACATAAAAAAAAACTGCCAGTCTGCTTGATGCACTGTATAAATTGGCTGTTCAAGACGTTCGCATACAAACATAAGCCGCCACTTAAGTATTGTAGAAAATTATCTACTGGGCTCATTTATATCAGGTTTATTTTGCTTGCTTCCAGCTACTGGCAACCACCACCCCAGCAAGGTGTGGTTTTTATTACCTTATAATTTACGCCACCTCAGTTTTTACAAACTTGGGTAATCCAATATTAACACTAACTGTCCATGCATTATATGTAATGCACCGTTAAACTAGCTCTGCCACGTTTATGTGACGTCAGAAATGGACGACTCTGTACATTTGTGCATTACCTGTGATGCACGGACGTATCAAGTAAACTCTTCAGCGCATTACATAAAAATGCATGGACTGTTGAAGTGTTTAACTCTCGCGCGGCTAAGTTGTGTAATTTTATACCATATGGTTCTCCGAAATTAGAAGAAAAAACTACGAACAAAAATCTTAAAAGAGGAATCTTTATACCCAAGGTTGGTTGGTTGGAATGTCTACGACCAAAGCCACGTTACATTGCATTTCCTAGACACCCTGAGATTTACCATTGTCGAATAAATATTATAACTATGTGGCCAGCCCAATAGTGTGGTCACTTAATCCCTTCCTAAAAATAAACGCTTTCTAAGTTTTGTCTTCAATAATGGCTAAGACATGGCCAAGATGTTTTTGATTGCACAGCCTGTCTTTTCTGATAAAATCTTTTCTTTTTCTATGCCGCAATAAAAAGAAAACCTGCATTATAGCCTCATTTGTTTGAAATAATACCAAATTCAGAGATAAAGAAAAAAATACAAAAAGATAGCTTTCAACCGTGTGCCGAATCCGGCACTAGGCATACGAAAGGTTAAGTATTTAGTTTATACCAAGACCGAGGTGGCTGTTTCCATTAATAAAACCAAACAAACTGCGTAAAAAATATTCCCCAGATAACCCAATGCTTAGATGATTTTCCTTCATAATTTTGCCGAAAGTTATGATTAATATCCATTTTATCACACAAGTAATCAATTTATCGCTAGCGAGAAAGTCATACACGTGGACAATTTCATTAAGTTAAAAAGAAAAGTCAAGGTTTTTTTTATCTGCAGTTTGACAGTTGTCGATAGGTTAAGGCTGCAAGTATGGGTAACATGGCGAGCATACCCTGACTGCAAATACGTAAGCGACCTGTTTTCAAAAGCATTCAAAACTTAGTTATTTATTTATGGTTCTGCCGCAGTGATAATAATATGGAAATAACTATTAACAACTATTAAAAGTATCAATACTTCAAGTGTCAGGAACAGTAACTCAGTACTGATGAAGTCCAAAAGAAGTAAATAGTTAAGAGAGCGTGAAGGCAAGACGGGTTTTTTTCCGGTATATTTCAACTTCTGAAAAATATATGGCTCAAAGGACAAGGTCGAGACACCGCGCGAAGTCGTGAAGTTGATGTTGTCAATTTAATCACTTTCAAATCTTAACACACTTAACGTCACTTTTTACTTTTAAAATCATTCTCTATAATAAAGTCGAACTCCTGCGCTTGGTACAGACGCCATTCTTCTAAGATACTGTTAGGCAAATCAATCACTCACCATGGGTTGCTGCTGGTCGAACATGCCCTGTTCTTGTCTGTCCAACATGGAGTTAAGACGCTGAGCCTAAAGAAACAAAATTATTCCGTCAGTTTTATAGAATATTCAGTATTCACGCCATTTCTTTCTATGCAACAAAATTTTTGAATTTTAATTATCTGCAGGAAACCTATACTTTACTGCACAAGCTGGAGGGAGATAGATATTTCAATGCGAAAAAGGTGCTCAAAAATATCGGGACATGCTTGATACTCTATTGCACGCATGGTAACCTAGTTAGAAATAATGTTAGAAATAAAGAATACTATTCTAGGCTTGGTTGGCATTATAAAAGTACCTGTACGAAGAGCGTGTTTTCCTGCTGGCGGCGCCTCAGCTCGTCGTCCTGGTGGCGCATGCGCGTGGAGAGCTCCTCCTCTTGGCGAAGCAGCTGCGCGCGTTCCGCCTCGCGGCGCTCCTCGGCGGCGCGCTCGGCTTGTTCCCAGCTGCGCTTTTGCCGCTCGCGATCCTGTTCGCGCTGCCGCAGTTGTTCACGCAACAGCTCCGTCTCGTGCTCGTACCTGGGTGACACCCCCACCCCCTCATTACAAATAAACTCTCACCCATCATCACACCGCTCAAAAGAGAATACACATCTGAACACGACTTGGCCAATCTTCAATTGAAGCTGCCTAAGGCCTATTTGATTTGATGCCACTTAAAGATGCAAGTGATAGTCGAACTGATCAGTCAGTTCTCCCTCAACCTTTAAACTGAACTGAGCCTACACCAGCGCCGGTTGAACTCAATGTGTTGCTCAAACCCTTTCAAACCGTCAAACACTAATGATCCATATTTAAATTTAAAAGTATACACACATTTCATACAAATAGCATTAGGTTATTATTTTGGACAATATATCCATAAATTTAACAAAAACCATTAATTTGTTTAAACAGGTTACTCATATGTAATGTACACAGATATTCTTGTTTTGTTACCTGTGTTTATTCTTGACAAGAACAGAACTCCTTTATTTCACAATAATAATAATCTTTAAAAGCCTTTATTTTCCAATATCAATAGTATTTAATTTACCAAAAATTAGATACTCACTTGGCATACTCCATTTGAGCCTCAAGCTTCTCCTCCTCAGCGGAGAGCTCCTTCTTGAGGGCCTCCTCTTTCTGGCGATGCAGCTCGTGCAGTTGCTTCCACCTTGTACCATACTCGTGTTCGAAGCTGTTGAGCTCAGAGAAACGCGGGCCGTACTGCAGGCGAACAATTAATGAATTTAGTGCACCATGCCGCAACATGTGTCGTATTGCGTAATTATTGTTACTTGTTACACACATAACATGGCTAGTTTAAGTGAAGAGTCAGGATGAACCATACGGTTAAAATTATTCTGTTCCATCAAGTTATGGTTTAAAAAATTATGTTGGATGTTGGATATCACATCAGGTGCGTACGCATTTGAGCGGCTCAGCCTGAGGCATGCTCACCCCGAGCGGCGAACTGCTCGCGAGCAAAACGTTTGCACATTTTATACTCAGGTGAGGCAACGCGCTCGCGGCGAGCCGACATTGTGCGTCGCACAAAATGTCGTCAGGCGAGCCAAAAGCTGTTGCTGCGTTTGTTGCTATTCATCGAATAATTAATAAAAAGAAGAAAAAAGTGCTTCATGGTAGTTGAAACAGTGACATAAAAATCGTGATTCGTACCGAGGCGCCGTACGCAAACGCAATGACAATTGACAAGTTAGAACAAGTACGCGCCGCTCGCGAGCACGCTCGGAAACACGTCTATATTACTCGAGGCACGCACACCGAGGCGCCTTTGAGCACTGTCAAGAGACAAGACTCCGGCCGGCCGGCTCGCCGCAAGCTGCTCACTATCTGCTCGCGCACCTTAATGGCAACTTACTTCACGAGCGCGAAGGAATTCAGGATGCTTCTTTGGCAAATTCTTCTCTGGGTGACCATCAAACTCATCTGGCTCCTCGAAGCTTTCCACAATAACTGGACGTAAGGACCTAATAACAATATAGAAAATATGAGATGTAGTTACAAATTAATACTGACAGGGATACCGACAGTAAATGCGAAGATACTTACGAAGTCAAAAAAAAGCACTTCTCAGTGCAGTTACGAATAGCTGCCAAAGCACTGGGCTTCCGGGCATACTCCACAACACCCTCTCCCAGGGACTTCCCTCTCTCATCAACTTTTACATAAGCCCTCTCAATTTTGCCGAAAATCTCAAAAGCACGGTAAAGCAGTTCATTGGACACAAATGGAGGCAAATTCTTTACACGAACAGCACTGTTGTGAGGCGCGAACCTGACTCTCAGAGTTCTACCATTTCTCATCTTGCCATCCAACTCACGCTTAGCTTTTTCAGCATTTACTCTGTAATCCTGTTAAAATTACATTAAATTTAATTAGTAATAAAAACTACATAGAGAATATTGTTTTCAAGTATAATTAACTGCTTGATGAACTTACAACTTTGATAAACCCAAAGTTCTTTTCTTTGTTCACAAACAGTTCCGCTGTTTCCCCATAAGGCGCAAACAAAGCTTGGATTTCTTCTTCAGTTACATCTCCTGTTAAATTACCAATATACAAACGGCTTCTGCCATTAAACTTGACCTCACTCTGGTCCAATGGGGGTAAATCAATCAATGGACCAACCAGATCTTTCAACTTGTTGGCCAACATATGTTCCTGAAACAAATGATCAAGATAAAAATAATAGCAACTCACAGGACACTTCAAGAATCACAATATCATTTGTATGCAGAAGGCAGGAAGTTCCAGAAATGTAAATTAACAATAGCACAAGAGTTACCTCTCTCTGTGCTGGCTGCTTCCCATCCATTGGGGGACCTCCTCTATTGTTGGAGCGCTGCTGGTTACGGGGCGGACCACCTGGACCCCCTTGGCCTCCAGGGCCACCGCCATGTTTCTGCCCGAAAGGCTTGTTCCCTTGTCCAAAATTACCACCTTGGTTGAAATTGCCTCCCTGATTAAAGTTACCACCATGCTTATTTCCTGGGCCACCTTGCCAGCCTCCCTGCTTATTGCCTCCTCCGAAGTTTCCATTCATGTTCTGTATAAAGAAAATTAACAATAATATGAGATTTAACTTATTTGAGTTAATGCATTGTTTCAATAACAAATCATGTACCTTCTGCTGCATATTTTGATTGGCTGGCTTGGGCTGATCGACATCAACAACAGCCTTATCAACTTTGTCCTGTGATTCCACTGCCATAGGCTTGGTTTGGATATTCATGAGGGGTTTTGGAGCCTGTTTCTGCTGGTTCTGTGGTGGCTTCTGGGCAGCGGGCTGACCAGGAGTCTCAGTCTTCTGGGGTTGAGCTTGCACAGGTGGTGTGGCCTGCTGTTGCTGTTTCTCTGCAGCTTGTGGGGCTTGCTTGGGGGGCTACATAAATACCTTCTTTGAAAACTACTGCAGCACTAATTTATATACAATAATTTTATCATTAGTCACTGCTTTAATCTCATAAAATTTTAATGACAGTCATTAGTTAATGAATATCATCAGTCGTTTTTGCACACTATTATTAGTCATTGCTTTAACTACATTGTAAATAAATAAATACCATGGGGCAAATGACAACAATTGACCTAGTCCCAAACTAAGTAAAGCTTGTACTGTGAGTACTTATGAATATAATGTAGACAAATACATACTTAAATACATACAACATCCATGATTCTGGGTACAAACAATCATCATCATCATCATACAAATGCCAGCCCCTACTGGGAATCAAACCCGGGACCTCCAGCTTCATAGTCAGGGTCACTAATCACTAGGCTATCCAATCATCTTAATTAAATTTTAACATTACATTTTAATGACAGTCATTAGTTAATGAGTATCATCCGTCCTTTTCACACACACACAAATTGTTTAACAAGGAAAAATTTCATATATTAGGAGGAATGCTACGGGCCTTGGTGATTTTAAATGCATTAATCATAATTTTATGGTAATGTTCAAAAGGGGCAAAAAGAAATCATGCTAATCAAATGAATCCTTAAAGCACATAAAACATGCTTATGTACCTATATTATTTCTAATTAACTCTTTCATAATTAACACAGGTATCATTCTTAGTCAGCCTAACAATCAACGTGACCGTTATAATACTTTTGCATGCAGGCAAGAAAAAGTATAGCTTAACACTGACCTCGTTATTGGGGCGTTGACCTCCTTGGCCCCCCTGGTTGGGATTTCTCTGGTTTGGTCCGTTATCATCAAATCGCGTCTGTCGGAATCCACCTCTATTCATTCCGCGACGACCGCCCTGTCTTTGAGGTTGGGGTGGACCTCCAAATCCTCGTTGATTACCATAATTGTTCATGGCGTGCATTTGCATTCTAGAAATTGGCAAGCTATTATTAGTGGTACCGAAGATAAATGCTATTACACCAAATTCGCTAAAATGATTCAACTTACTACTTTTCCTTTAGATGAATATAATAGTTTCTCGATCAAAAAACTGAATCTTCTGTGCCTATAATTATAATAACTCCACTTATACAATTAAAGATCACCCAAAGCGGCGTCACGCAATGAAATGAACGCAAGTAGAAAACAAAATGGCGGACGGATTTGCAGTGTTGCCAACAATTTGGACATTTCGTTTAAGAAGTTGAAATTTCCCCTCAAACCTTTTTTGCCAGAAAAATCTAACAAATAACACATACATTACATTAGTCATCATTGATTTAAATAATTTTATATATTCATTTTATTAACAATAAGATACCAATCATCAATACTCGTGTTGATGTAGACTTACATTGTAGTTGAAAAAGTCAAAGGAAGATAATAGTTGACATTGTTCTTATTATATCGAATATATGAATATCATGTCCTGCCATTTTTATTAGCCCCGAATATATGAATAATAGTGGTTTTCTTAAGTAAATCCGTTATCCGATTCTCCTAGACTGGTCAACATGTACCTTTTTGGGTGAAATTTTTGTATAGTGAAAGTTTAAGGAAAAGTTCCAAAAAGGGCCGATGAAAATTGCAAGTTATAAACAATTAAAAAACAAAAGTAGGGGTTTGGTTTTTTTTTAATATCTCGAAAACTATCAAAGATATTCGAAATTTGAAAAAATATCTGAAAAAAGGAGAAAATTTTCTAAAAAAAAGTCCTACCTTCCGAAACTGTAACTTTAATATTTATAATTTTTACGGAGCCCTGAAAATAGCGCTAAAAGCGGGTAGTCTGGCTTCCGCTCGTGATTTGTCACCCGGACACGTTAATAATAAAAATCATTTTAACATATTAAATATGAATATTAAAGAATAAAAAAAATTGAGTACCGTTGGGATATATAAATAAACAATAATCCGTCGGCGAAAAATTTTTATCCCTATTTTTCCATTGGTTATGCATTAGTTAATTAACAACTTTTTCTGAATAAAATGTTAACAGAAAAAACCTGATTATTATTAAACTACAACCCTAGGATTTTTTTCACTTCGTGGAGTTATTTTTAAAAGGCATAAAAATAGACAATGTTAATTTTCCACTTTTTTATTAACATTCAAAAACATTAAAAAATTGAAAACTGCATAAAAGTAATAAAAAAAGGTTTTTTTCAAATATTTCAAATTTTATGATTTCTAACGGTTAAGTTACATGAATTTTTTTTTTTAGTTTTTTACCGCGATTGTTTAAATAATTGTTATAAGCAAATGCATTGTTTATAAGATAATCAACAATTTTTTTTTCATAATCTACTTGTCGATATAAATTATGATTTTTAAGAAAAAAATCATTGCTTAAAAATTATTTATTGCTATAAAATGCATTTCTTAATTATGACTCATGACGCTCAGTTCGGCTTCAATCCTGGTTTGTCCACTGAATCTGCAATATACTGTCTCAAGCATACCATCCGCTACTATACCGATAGACAGACACCAATATATGCATGCTTTTTGGACCTCTCCAAAGCGTTCGATATGGTCTCCTATGATATACTTTGGAAGAAAATACGTCTAGAAACCACTTTGCCAGCAGAAAATCTCTTGCTTTTAAAGCATTGGTATGGGAACCAAACGAACGTTGTGAAGTGGGGGAATAGCTTCTCTGATGTGTACAGGTTGAGTAACGGGGTGAGACAGGGCGGGTTGACGTCACCTAAGTTATTCAATCTGTACATAGACGGACTTATTAAGGAGCTAAGCGGTACAATGGTTGGGTGCTCAATTGGTGGCCGTATCATCAACAATATCAGCTATGCTGATGATATGGTCTTGTTGAGCCCCTCAATTAACGGCCTGAGGAAATTAATAAAAATCTGTGAGCGGTATGCGGTGGTCCATGGACTTAGATACAATACAAAGAAGAGTGAGTTGTTACTTTTTAAGGCAGGCGCGAAAACATATGAGACTGTTCCATCTGTCGTCCTGAATGGTGCTCCACTCAAACAGGTGAAAGATTTTAAGTACCTTGGTCACTGGGTCACCGATACGCTCACTGATGATTTGGACATGGATCGAGAGCGCAGGGCATTGACTGTCAGATGCAATATGCTGGCCCGCAGGTTTGCACGATGTACGAATGAGGTCAAAATAACTCTATTTAAAGCCTATTGCCAGACTCTACACCTGCAGCCTGTGGGT
Source organism: Pandemis corylana (assembly GCA_949127965.1). Lineage (NCBI taxonomy): Eukaryota > Metazoa > Arthropoda > Insecta > Lepidoptera > Tortricidae > Pandemis > Pandemis corylana. The sequence goes on along the minus strand of OX421858.1, from coordinate 5,050,222 downwards.
TCGCTTTACGCAGAAGTCCTTCAATGCTCTGAAAGTCCAGTACAACAATACTTTTAGGATGCTGCTACGGTTGCCCCGTTTCTGCAGTGCATCCGGCATGTTTGCAGAAGCGCGTACAGATAGTTTTGGAGCAGTGATACGCAAACGAATAGCATCAGCCATGGATAGGATGAGGGGCAGCAGTAACAGCCTCCTACGTGTAATATCGGAGGATATGTCGTGTCCGATACTGCACCACTGGACCAAAGTACATGTTAGCAAAAGCGCCTGGTAACGATTTTTTGTAGAATTGCTTTAAATGTATATTTTATATAATAAGACTAACATTCATAGAATAAGCCATGTACTAACACAATAATGTATGAGTCATGTAGTTGCTCGAAAATAAATATTATTATTATTATTAATATATTATTAATTAACAATCGTTTTTTACCACAAAATATAAATATTAAGCAACCATTTTTTCTCTAAAAATCATAAATTGTATTGTTCTTTTTTTTCATTGTTTATTTGTTTATTTAATAAACAATTTGTTATAAACAAATAGATTTTCTTAGTTTATTTTTTTTATTTATTCTTAATTTTATTCTAAAAGCAGCTATGTAATATTTTTAATGAAAAAATTTTTTTATCTATTTTTTATGTAACTAAATAATTTTGTCCTAAAATTCATAAAAAATAATACAGCTGTTTTTAGAGTAAAATTGAGGATTAATAAAAAATAAACTACGAAAATCCATATGCTTATAACAGATTGTTTATTAAATAAACAAATAAAAAATGAAAAAAAAAAATATTTTTTTCCAGAATCTTTAAGAACAATACAATTTATGATTTATAGAGAAAAAAAATGGTTCCTTAATATTTACATTTTGTGGTAAAAAACGATTGTTAGCTATGCCTTTATATACCCTTGCTACTTTACCATTAATAAATAAACTAAAAGATAACCATAATACCACTCAATGTTGGTATGCGGATGACTCATCTGCCCAAGGAAATCTTAATAGCCTGTATCAATGGTGGGGAAAGATAAGTAGCTTAGAGCCTGCCTACGGCTATTTCCCCCAAGGCAAAAAATCATTCTTAATAGTATCTGAGACAGACAAACCGAAAGCAATTCATATATTTGACGGAGGGACGAGCGGGATAGGCGGAGAACTTGGTTCATCATCGTCCGCCATCTTGGGTAGTGTGGGTGGTTTCTTTGAAATAAACTCGCGGATCGATCACAAACTACCCCTTTAATCAATTTACTTAGTAAGTCACAAGAAATATGCTAACACTAGTGCGATGTAAACGGATTGCAATACGAAACGTGGAGAGTTCTGCGCTTGCGTCCGTTCAATATGGCGGCTCAAGTTAGAATGCCTCTTTAAACCAAGCACAGACCAATCCCAAGTAATGACAGCTGTCAATGTCATAACTTGACGTTTCGCAAGGCGCCATAGATGTAAACAGGTGACAGCCACAGTTGACAGTTGACAGTTGACGTCTCGCACGCTCGAAGCGCCACCTCGCCGACACGGTCATCCTGCCGCATCACACGTCCTCGTGTGAGGTATCTGTGGACCAAGATAATCCGCAAAGCAAAACATTTCCCACTCGGCTTCCTGACTACAAAGGACATCAGGAGTAATATCAATCGGGGAATTAAATTCACAAATTCTTACTGGAAAACAAACATCAGTCACATTCAATGGAAGTCATAAGTCCCGTAATAATGAAAAACAAACAACGTAAATCATAATCAGTAGTCAAACAAAACTCATAAATCCGTAAATCAAAACATCAACGATCACAAACAACTGATACGTTGTTGCCTCCAACCAGCAACCGTAATCCAAACAAGTATGCAAGGCTCTAATCATTTATTTCCCACCTCCATCCGACAATTAATCCTCAAACCATGTATAAGCTGCCTCCATCCGGCAACTAATATCCAACACTCAACAACGCATGGACTACTTGGCTGGGGCCAGTATCCATGTCACACATAACACACAACAATCACCTCCATCCGGCGATTTCAGCAACCACATACACCCCCAAACCAAACGCACGCCACTCAACGCCGTGGCCGCACTGCGACGGGAAATCAAGCCCGAATTTACGCCTACGCCTACGAATGATTGAAGGTGTATTCGGTCTGAGCCAAGGACACCTACTATCAGTGAACAACATATCGGAGTACGGAATGAGTTTTGTTTAGTAATCTTAATGAGAACTAACAGAAGGTCCAACCCCTTCATAATCACTTAAATTACCTTGGTTGTCATTTTCATTGTCAACGTCTAACTCCTTGTCGTTTAAGTGGTCATTGTCGGGCATCTTTCTTAGTCTGTCATGGGCATACTTGTATGTCCTCCTAGAATCTAACGCCTTTAACAAGTATCGATCACCATCTAACAACTCAATTACCTTAAACGGTCCCTTGTATTTCGGATCTAATTTCGTCTGGTTACGCTCCTCATTTTGTAACAAAACAAAGTCACCTACGGAAAATTTAACCAGCTTAGCTTTACCTAAGTCAAAACGTGCCTTGTCGTATTGAGCATTGGACTGAATACTCTCAGAAGTGTGGTCACGAATTTGGTCCAAATCAACTGGCTCCTCGTCAACCGCCGTTACCAGATCTAGTGGTCTCGCTACCTTACCTATGAGAAGTTCTAGGGGGCTTGATTCCGTAACGCGGTTATGAGTACAGTTAAGGGCTAACTGCACATCGGGAAGGGCTTCTTGCCAAGACCTATCGCCTGACTCGACAGCCGTGAGCATGTTTTTCAAAGTGCTCATAACGCGTTCGACCTGTCCGTTGGCCCTACTACTACCCGTAGCAATCAGATGTAATTGTATGTTGGACGTATCACAGAACTCGCGAAATTCGCGGCTAGCAAAGCAGCGTCCTTGGTCCGCGATAATACGCGTAGGCACACCAAATAGGGAGATAGCTAATTTTATAGCTCGAATGCTGTTCTTAGAGTCGATATTGGGAGTATAGACAAGCAAGGAAAATTTGGTAAAAGCATTGATCAGAACAAAAACGTACTCTTTTTTATCATTCTTGCCGCTCAATTTGCCTGTAGCATCTACGTGCAGAGTATGCCACGGAATAGCAAGCTTAGGTATCGGGTGAAGCTCGGCTTGAACTCTACCTGTTGTTTCAAGAAAGAACACTTCTTAATGTTTAAAGAGAAACCTTTCTCTGTAAGAATCGAAAGAACAGTTGAAAGTCGCTCAAGAGCCTCTTCAGGGGTCGAGGACCACCACGTACGTGTTAGTAAGTTCACCCAGAGCCTGACTGACCGCTCGTTGGAAAACAGCCGGTGCGTTACGCAACCCGAAGGGCATAGCAACGTATTCAAATTGACCCTCAGGGGTTACAAAAGCAGTTCGCTCAATCGAGTCGGGGTGAACAGGGATCTGGTGGAACCCTGAAGCCATGTCCAGAGTGGTGAAGTAACGGCCACTGTGCAAACGAGCTACCTGGTCAGAAATCAAGGGCAGAGGAAACCTATCAGGAACTGTGTTGTCGTTCAGTTCTCGATAATCGACACAAAACCTATCGCTACCATCCTTCTTCTTTACGAGGAGGATGGGGCTCGCAAACGGTGACGAACTGGGGCGAACTACACCTGCCTGCATAAGGTCATCAACACGTTCGCGTACCACACGCCGTTCTTCAGTCGATAGCCGATAGGGGCGACGACAAACAGTCTTATTTTGGTCCCTAAGCTTAATCTGCATAGGTTCAGTCAGAGCGCGGTGGTCAGGAATACCGGAAGTAAAGTGATGTTTAAATTTGTCTAAAATAGCATCAAGTTGGGGTCTAAAATTGGAGGAAACATCCGTGTCTATCTGAACCAAATCAGTATCCGAAAAGCCTTGAACTTGACAGGAATCAATAACATTCACTTTCGCAAACTCTAATTTACTCAATGTCATGTGGACGGCTAACCCTTGACTAAGGATCTCCCGCCCTATCATAATGTCGTAACGTGAGTATCGGTCTGGTAAAACATGAAAAAGAACCTCTACACACATGCCGTCTATAGTAACGGTAGTCAAAATCTGTACAGTACTGACAACTCTCGCCAAACCTATACCCGTCATGGTAACAGAGTTATACAATCGTTTGCCCTTAAACTTGTTACAAATCGTCTCTTTCATCAAGGAACACTCAGCACCCGAATCGCAATAAAACGAAAACTCCTCACCTGAGTGTCTCATTGTACCACGCGGAGCAGTGACGTCACACACGTCGACTCTCTCCTCGGCAGATGTCTGGGCTGCACCACCGGTTCCCTTGTCGCTCGGCTTCGTGCAGTTCTTCGCGTAGTGTCCGATGCCACGGCAGTTGAAGCAAACGACGCCTGGCTTCGCTGGAGGTAGTTGAGGTCGCGGATCCCTTGACGTGGTAGAAAGCGGCTTCGACTTGCACTGGGATGCTTTATGTCCGGGTTTTCCACAGTTGAAGCATTTTCCCAGGCTGGGTGTGGTTGAAGGCTTGAATCGCTTAGCATCAGGCCCATCACGTTCACTCACCTTCCTCTGGTCGATTATTGTTCAAGTTGATGAGAAACGCAGCAGCAGTATCACGGCAGTCATATCTCGCATTGAACAGGGATTTCAAATCGGTCCATGTAATGCCCGGGAACGTAATTTGCGAAAACCATGTAGACGACTGGCCCTTCAGTGCCTTACTCAGAGCGATAACAAGCGCTGCGCCTTCTAACGGTTTTTCCGCAATACAAAGATCAGCCGTGTTTAACCATGCGCGCGGATCGCAATGTTTATGTGGCTCAAATTCGGGTAACTGAATACGATTTGGTTGCGGTACCTTCATAGCCTCGATGATCGCCAAAAAGTTCCGATTTTGTTACTCCAACAGATTGCGCCACATGTCGTCGTTGTTCCCAAGTGGGAGATGGCGAGCAGATCCCACTTCTGATGACGGAGGGACGAGCGGGATAGGCGGAGAACTTGGTTCATCATCGTCCGCCATCTTGGGTAGTGTGGGTGGTTTCTTTGAAATAAACTCGCGGATCGATCACAAACTACCCCTTTAATCAATTTACTTAGTAAGTCACAAGAAATATGCTAACACTAGTGCGATGTAAACGGATTGCAATACGAAACGTGGAGAGTTCTGCGCTTGCGTCCGTTCAATATGGCGGCTCAAGTTAGAATGCCTCTTTAAACCAAGCACAGACCAATCCCAAGTAATGACAGCTGTCAATGTCATAACTTGACGTTTCGCAAGGCGCCATAGATGTAAACAGGTGACAGCCACAGTTGACAGTTGACAGTTGACGTCTCGCACGCTCGAAGCGCCACCTCGCCGACATATTCAAGAATACTAATGTTACAATTGTAACTGGATCTCGCTATCTGGGAAGCTACATAGGAGAAGGCAAAGAGAATTTTGCAAAAAAGAACATACATGAATGGGTTTCCACTTTAGAAAAAATATCTCTCATATGTAAAGATTCACCACAAGCTGCCTATACTGCCCTAACCAAAGCTGCATAATTTCAATGGTCACCCTTGTTACGAGTCCTAAAAGATGCTGCAGAATACTTTGGTCCTTTAACAAATACCTTACGCACAACTTTTTTGCCGTCCCTACTTGGGGGCGATGTGTCATCATTAGAAGCTGACATATTTTCTTTACCAATTCATAAAGGAGGATTAGCAATATCTGATGGTGCCACCACTTCAAATTTATACTATGATACATCCAAAAAAGGCTGCACAGTCCTTTCATCCTCGTTAATTGAAATGAAGCATATGGAACTTGCAAAACATCATAATTCCCTCAAGGATGCACGTAAAGAATACCATTAACAGAAAGAAACTCGCGACGACAATCTTATGGATTCTATCTTAACCAAGCTCGCTCCCATCAAAAGAAGAGCCATTGAAAGATCAATTGCGACCAAAATGAAAACAAAATCCTCCAATTGGTTATCCGTTATACCCACAAGAAAAGATCATTTTGACCTTTCTCCATATGAATTCCGTGATGCCCTCTCAATACGTTACCATCGAACACCAATCTCTATGCCAAAATCTTGTGATGGATGCGGTAATAACGATTTCAATATTGATCACGCCCTCTGTTGCAAAACTGGCGGTCTAATTACGAGACGTCACAACGAAATAAGAGATCTTTTTTGTGAATTATGTCAACAAGCGTGGGGAAATGTAGTCAAAGAACCAATTATCACTGAAGGTGATAATGGCCTACGAGGTGATTTAGCTTGCCGTGGCGTATGGGTTGCACAGAGGGAGGCGTTATTCGATATCCGTGTTGTAGACACCGACGCTCCTTCTTACATCTCACGCCCTGTTGCTTCTGTCTTAAAATCTGCCGAATCAGAAAAGCAAAAAAAAATATGCCAATGCCTGCGAGCTGCGTCATGCCACTTTTACACCCCTTGTCACCTCTGTGGATGGAGTCTTTGCACCACAAATGGCCACCTTTGTGAAACACCTCGGGGAAGCACTTTCATCTCGCTGGGACCGATCTTTGTCTTGCGTCTTGGGCTGGATGAGAGCTCGTATAATAACTGCCATATTTAGAGCAACTAGCATGTGCATCCGAGGCACACGTCATAAATGGAAGCCAGCAGCGACGCTGTTTGGCTTCGATGATGGTGCTGCCCTACCACTCCGACTGACAGACTGACTTGACAATTTTTTTATACTCAATTAATTTAGTCTTAAATTTTTATTTGTTATTACTTTCTAATGTATCTTTTTGTGTAGTTTATAGAATATGTGTAAATTAATTATTTTGATTTAAATTAGAAATGCATTTTATAGCAATAAATATTTTTTTAAGGAATGATTTTTTTCTTAAAAATCATAATTTATATCGACAAGTAGATTAGGAAAAAAAATGTTGATTATCTTATAAACAATGCATTTGTTCATAACAATTATTTAAACAATCGCGGTAAAAAATTAAAAAAATGTATCTTCATGTAACTTTTAACCGTTAGAAATCATAAAATTTGAAATATTTGAAAAAAAAAAAGTTTTTAGTTACTTTATGCAGTTTTTAATTTTTTAATGTTTTCGATTGTTAATAAAAAAGTGGAAAATTAACATTTTTGAATTTTTCCAACTGGGATCTATTTTTATGCCTTTTAAGAATAACTCCACGAAGTGAAAAAAAATCCTAGAATGACACCTTGATCGTAATTTTCGGAGACTATACAAAAATTTCACCCAAAAAGGTACATGTTGACCAGATTATCCCGTTAATGCTTGACTCTAATCCAGCTCAACATGCGGCCCACCCGGCCTTTGTGGTTGGGCCGCCTAGAGCTAGCTACCTCTACAACCGAGCCGTAATTTTAGCTTGTGACGACACTATAACTAGGGATGCTCGATGATTATCGATTTTTGATGTTAGAAGACAAAACATAATACGTACTGCATTATATAAAACATCGTAACATCGATGTCACGGACTCATAATCCAAATTTGGTCGCGCGCGGACATATAATCGAAATATATGAATGCTTCCAGAAAGTATTAATGAAATTCTGAACGCAATTTTGTTGGTTTAATTACAAAAAGGTGTGATGCTAAGGTTGTTCTATTTTTTGTAAAAAAACATCGATATTGATTGACATCCATTTTTCGTGCTCGATAAACATCGAATATCGATGCCATCATCGATGTCTTTGCAACATCGATCAGCCCTAACTAGGACTAAAACGTGTTTATGGCCCGTATAAAAAAAAGGTTGAGGGACGCTGCCCTAATCCATTAATTTTATGGAAACTGTCAAGCTGGCAACACTGTTGATGTTGAATAGCAAGAAGGTGTGAAGAGCGGAAGGGAAGAGAGCCATAGTTAACGAGTAATCAAAAAGTTATAAATTTGTCTATGGGCTGTTTTCATGAATATTGCTCGTGCGTGCTAGCTCTAACACTGTTTAAGTCCTTAAATAAACTGATTGGGTTACTTCAAATAATTGTGTACGAGAATATGGCTGTGAAACGTCACTTTCGCTGTTTTTACAATAATAGAGAAGTGAAATCTGACAATCAATGTCAAATCATTTCAAATTTAATCAAATTGATATGGCGAGTGAGTCGGGCACGACTATCTTTAAAATAATAAATAAATAAATAAGCTTACTGTACGTACATCGTTAAGAAAAGTAAAATTTTACTGGTGTATAACTATGGTTAAATATTATGTACTTATGGTTTTTAGTTGACTACCTACTGAACTTAGTTATTTCATTTCATATGTTTGTGTTTGTTTTTTTGTTGTAGTTTTTTTGCTTGCTTGTCGAGTTTGAACTCGACTTCGACTCGACTCGCACCAAATTTCACCAAAACGAAGGTAAGATACTGTCACATTGTTTTTTAGCTAGCTACACATTATTTAGTACCTATAATTTGCAAATTTGCAAATGTTGTTTTTCTTTCAGCCAAAATCTTTAAGCATATGACTTTTAAATAGTTATAATGGAAGCTCCCAAAGAGAACGATGATGAGATTGCAGTGAAGAATATTGATACAAAATATGATTTACTTGAGTTTGAGAAACAAATTTTTATTGATGCTTTTGAAAAAGATGCTCTTCTTATATTGGCAAAGTAAATCAATATTCGTTTACTTTTTAATGAATATTAAGGACAGATTCGGGCATTCTGGTGATAATTTTTTTTTTCTGCTTTAAGGGGACTCAATTATAATGGTATAATTTCCAACTTATTATGGGTATACAATGATCCAGCAAATTTAGTTCTTGTATTAAATAGTAGTGATCATGAAGAAAAATATTTCATGGAGAAATTTAATATTTCTCCTTTACCCAACCTCGGTGTGGACAGGTAAGCAACAAAATGACAGTGTTCTTGGGCTGATCAATGATTTCTTATCACTTGTTGTTATGGTACAATCTCCTGGGTCACATTTTAGACCTTTTGCCTTTATTTTTTTATTCATCTCATAAACAATTTGCAGAATTTGCAGCAAAATATCAAGTTTGATCTCATTATCTGCTCAACATAGATACCACATCTTTGGTTGTTGTTTGTGCTTTCATATCTTATAATTTCTCCAGAGAAAAAGCGTATCTGGAAGGTGGTGTGCATTTTGTGTCAACGAGGATATTGGTGGTGGACTTATTAAAGAACCGAGTTCCTGTTGCCAACATCACAGGCATCATTGTGTTACGAGCTCACACAGTACTGGAGTCCTGTCAGGAAGCTTTCGCTTTGAGGCTGTATAGGCAGAATAACAAGGTACTGCATTACTATAAGTACTTATGAAATCATTTGTCCTGACTAAACTTGCCAAAACTAATAATAACAGTTTAGAAAACTGAAATTTGAAATGTTTCGTAGCATAACTGACACAGACTCAATACCCACCTCAACTACCTGTGTCTTACTCTTACATTACATTACAAGACACAGACTGTACACACCTCAACTACCCGTGTCTTACATTGCAAAACACAGACTCTCTACACACCTCAACTACCCGTGTCTTACATTACAAGACACAGACTCTCTACACACCTCAACTACCCGTGTCGTACATTACAAGGCACCAGTGGCGTAACTATAACGTCTGGGGCCCGGGGCAAATTCGTCAGATGGGGCGCCTTCCTCAATATAAAGAAGTGCATCAGTGTCCCGTCTGTGCTCTAAACCAAGCCAGTTCGGGGCCCCGTACAGCTAGGGGCCCCGTAGAGCTAGGGGCCCCTGGCATTTGGCCACCCTATAGTTACGCCACTGCAAGGCATAGACTCAATCCACACCTCAACTAGTGCCATCTTATATTTATTTTTTTCAGACCGGCTTCATAAAGGCATTCTCCAACTCTCCTATATCATTCACATTTGGTTACCATCAAGTGGAAAAGGTCATGCGCGCTGTTTTTGTTACAGAGCTGTTTTTGTGGCCCAGGTAAGTTACATTGTCTCTGTGTAAAATATGACCGCCAAAAAGCCAGAAAAAAATCATACTTTCTTCATTTTTCATATTTAGACTTTATATGACAGTACCCGTTTACAAAGCCGGAATATGCGTTTCCCCAGAGATGCGCCAGAGACAGATTAATTTTTCAGAATAAGAATCATTTATTTGCCAGAATACACAATTATAACAATACACGATATTGACGTATTTCAAGTACAGTATTCAGTCGTGAGAGAACGACATGCAAATCTTAATTTTAATTAAATGTCAATTTCATTAAATATAAACAACAACAACAATACTAGGCACATGCAACATTACGACAATTATAATTATGATGGTATGTCCAATTCAAAGAAACAAATTGTATTAAGCACATTAATAGTCTAAAAATTCTTTAACGCTATAAAAACATTTTTCAAGTAGCCATGTAGTAATCTTGGATTTGAAGACATTACCCTGCAATGGTTTCAACTCCTCCGGCAGCTTGTTATATTTCGCCCTGAAAAACCCCTATGTAGCAAATTTCATCAAAATCATTGAAACCTTTTTGAGATCTTATACAATGTAAATATTGTTTGTTAAAATATCATCATGATAGTATACTAGAATTACAATTAGTTACTAGACCTACACCTGGACACACCTAGACACACTTGGACATATACTGGCACATGCATGAAGTATTCTATTGGTATAGAGTGGCGGGTTTGTGGCGCTCATTTACCATCAGGTTTGAAGTGACGTAATTTTTCGTTTCTCACCTCATTTCATATAAAAAGTGAATGTACGTAGGACATGTAATATTTTAATTAAAACAAATGAATTTTAAATAGAATTTATTTATTTAAGGTTCCATGGTACCATTATTAAATGCCTGAAGAACAGGCAAGCCGAAGTGGTGGAGCTACATGTGCCGCTAACCTCCAATATGAACCACATACAGACCTGCTTGCTTGACATTATGAACTACACTGTCAAACAGTTGCGGAGCATCAATAGAACACTTGATATGCAGGTTTGTAGCTGACTGCTAGTATGCGATATTAAAATGTAGTACATTGCAGGCAAGGCAAGTCAAATAAAAATTAAATAACATTATATAGTCATTGTTGAAATTTTAAAGTGGAAATAAGGACGATATATTTTTTCAGGAAGTAACAAGTGAGAATTGTATTTCGAAAAAGTTTCACAAAATTCTCCAGTCCCAGTTGGACTGCGTGTGGCACCAGCTCAGCACGAGGACCAAGGAATATGTTCAGGACCTCAAAGTGCTCAGAAGCATGACCATGTGAGTTTATATGTAACTAGCCTTCCGTCCGCAGCTTCGCCCGCGGTAAATTAATTTTCCCGTAGGAAAAGGTATTTTCCCGCGGTAAAGAGTAGCCTATGTCACTCAGTGATAATGTAGCTTTCTAACGGCAAAAGAATTTTTGAAATCTGTCCAGTAGTTTCGGAGCCTATTCAATGCAAACAAACAAACAAACAAACAATCAAATTTTTCCTCTTTATAATATTAGTATAGATTAGTTAGCATTTGTTTGTACAAATATAGGAGTAATCTCTTTTATCTCCACTAAACCGATTCTAAAAAGCTTCATTTGTCAGAGTTTACACTATCCCTGATTCAACATGGTTCACGTTATATTCTTCCATATTTTCAGCAACCTTATCCACGATGATGCGGTCTCCTTTTACGCGTTAGTCAGTAAATACAGAACACCGGAATACGCTCGGGTTAATTCCGGCTGGATTCTGCTCGATTCTGCTGAACAACTGTTTAGATTGGCGAAGAACAGGGTTTACAATCATAAAATTGGTAAGTCAAAAAAAACTATGTACCTATTTAATTGTTTACGTGAAGTTTTCTTCTACAGCTACGGCGCCAAATTTCCATTTCTCTCCATCTCATCCCAAAGTATCATTCTTTTTTCTTTCGTTTCTTCTTCTTCGTCAACATAATTTTCCATCGATGTTTCAATGCACGACTGCACAGAAAACTGATGTCGTATTGTCTAACGCACTCGGAATCACAATCACACTCACCGTTCCTTTCTGTCAAACCGTAAAGAATAAGGGTAGAAAGATATGGTAAATGCTATCGCGATCGCCCGTGCGAAAGAAAAAAAAAATTAGACCTGTTTTGCCAGTCCACTTTCGATTCGAGCGACCGATGCAATAATTTCTCAAGTATAGAATAAGGAAGAAGCAGAAATACAAATGTTAACAGTAAAAGATCAATGCCAATTTGATAAACTGTTTCCATAAAAAATATTACCAAATCAATTGCTATTTCTAGAATTCGATCCAGAACATTCACCGAAATGGAAAATTCTTAGTGATTTATTACTCGAAGAAATACCTGAGGAAGTTAAGAAAAAGCAAAATAGTGGTTTAAACAATACAAAAATACTAATACTCTGTCAAGATGGGCGTACGTGCTCCCAGCTAAACCACTTCCTTACGATGGGCCCCAACAAATTCTTATTCTACACCGCCTTCAGGAGGGACCTGATGGTTCACACGGTGTCATCAAAGTATAAACATCTGAAAGACACCGCGCCTACCACTAGCGAGTCAAAGAACGATCAAACAGATGCCACAAAGGCGGATGAAGGTAGTAAGGACGTTAATAAATTGGAGGAAGAGGATGCAGAAGAGTCAAGCAAAACTAATTACATGTTGACTCTAACTCAGGTGGCCACGCAGGACAAAAAGAAAAAAGCTGCCGACGAGAGCATGTTCGAACCAATTTCACAGGTATACATTAAGTATAAATAATTATCTCAAGTCTATATAGGTTCGTCTCACTGCTGGGCACGCGCCCGCCGGCTTAGGCTTTAATACCCGCTAGGACCTACTGCTGATTGGGACTTCATACACCATTGGCATTCTTCTCTTCTCGGTTAAAAAATACTCTTTTTGAAAGTAGACTAAACTTGCTTAGTAAGATGAAACTTTTTCTTCAGATAGACAACTTGGACATAACCCAAATAGAATCAGAGAAACCGATAATATGCATCCGGACGTTCAAAGAGAATGGCAACAGTTTCTCTTTAGAAAAATGCCTGGAAAGTTTACGTCCAGAGTACATAATCCTGTACCATTGCGATGTGGCGGCGGTGCGGCAGATTGAGCTGTTCGAGAGCCGGAAGCGGGCTGAGGAGCCGAGCTGCAAGGTCTACTTCATGCTCCACGACAACACCGTGGAGGAACAGGCTTACCTGACGGCTCTCAAAAGGGAGAAGCAGGCCTTTGAGCTGTTGATTCAAACGAAAAGTGTAAGACCCTAATTTTATTAATATTATTTCGGCGGGAAGGCGAGTTACTAACTGTCGTTAATTTACTTTAGGTTATGGTAGTACCTTCATATCAAGATGGGAAGACTGATGAATACTTTAATTTAAATGAAGAAGACGAACCTGACGCTGTCGACACCAGGAAAGCAGGTTAGTAAGTTCAGATTATCATTATACCTATTACAATTTTCATTTCGTGACTAAAACCATTGCTGCCACATTAAAATAATATACTTTTTTTAAGCTTATTATTTCTGAAGGCCGCCTTGGACACATGAAGAGTTACAAGGTTTTTTTTCATGAACATACTCGTATTTATGGTACGCAAAAGATGGGGATGTTGTTGAAACGCTTCGCGACCTTACCGACACAAATAAATACCTATTTAAATTAATCTAACGGAATTTAATTCCAATCTGGAATCTCTAGCTGAGACTATCTATTCGGTCGTCAGACCGTCAGTTATAAGTAAAAGTGGAATACGTCCAGGTGGGCAGCAGCCGCGGGAAAAACCGCGAGTCATCGTGGACATGCGTGAGTTCCGCTCCGACCTTCCTGCACTACTCCACAAGAAAGGCATCCACATAGAGCCTGTTACCATTACCGTGAGTCCTTTGTTAATTGTATAAATTCAAAAACGTTTAAATACTTATTTAGAAATAATACACAATAGGCCGTTGCCACGATGCGTGCCACGATCCATTGTCCACCAACATGCGCCATTGCCCTCTGTGCACACTGGCGGTAACCTGTAGTGGGCTGTTGTGGTCCATTGTGTACTTTACATTATTATAAAGTAAAAGGGAAATACGGGCATTTTACAATTCCAAATTTAAGAGCGATACTTTAATCCCTCTCACACTCATTCGTATATTGAAAATTTAATTTCGAGTCTTCATACAGGTCTCAAACACGACTTTTTCTAATTTATGCTAATTTCCACAGTAGTTTTCCAAAGAGCCTATGGATTGTTCAATTATTATGAAGGTTCTAATGAATTCCAGATAGGTGACTACATTCTGACCCCGGACATTTGCGTAGAGCGCAAGTCCATCTCGGACCTGATCGGCTCGCTCAACTCGGGCCGTCTGTACACGCAGTGCACACAGATGTGTCGCAACTACAGCCGGCCAATACTACTCATCGAGTTCGATCAGAACAAACCTTTTAATCTACAGGTATGTTTGATACTTGATAGGTATCATTGAAACACGACGATAGATAATTATTTGAGTCTATTAGACCTCTCTACACATTTATAAGCACAAGTAGGTATAATTACTTGTATGCTAAAATTCATGAATTTTATGAGCTCCATGCTGTTCACGGATCTTTTTCACTTGAATCTTTAGTGTCGAAACAAATGTCAAAACTTCAACACAGGACCTTTAAATAGATGTTAGCATAAACTAAGCAATAGTTTTTACTAATTTGGTACTAGGTACCTACTATATACCTATGCGCGTAGAAGACGAACTTAACAACGTTGTCTATTCCGCAGGGTCACTTTGTGGTATCAACAGATATATCCGGGGCCGACATCCAGCAAAAGCTGCAGCTACTCACCATACACTTTCCCAGGCTTAAGCTCGTGTGGTCTCCTAGTCCCTATGCCACCGCTGAACTGTTCTACGAACTCAAAGTAAGCCCTTTTTAGAAACGAATAGTGGAAACTTTGCAGGTTCACTTCATTGTCTGTCAGTCAATAACCTTTTTCTCGGGAATGTATGGAGGTATCAAGGCAAAAAGGTGCTTGAAAAGTTCAAGTTGAAATTAAAATAAAATATGTACCACCTACTTGGGTTTCACTGAAAAATATTGTTGAAACCCGAAAACCGGAAAAAACCGGAGAAGTATGGCATTACGCTGCCGCCTTCTTTTTTTATCGACTATCGGAAAATACAAGAATTTTTGTGGTACAAATCGTTCGACACTCGTTATTTCTCCGAGATGTTCGATTAACGCCCACGCTATTGGGCCGCCGGTGCCAGCGCTATGACTATCATTTTCATTTTTGTTATTACGTAGTTAGACCCTGAAGAACCGCCATACTGGTACAAATTACCAGAAATTTTCTGTCACCATCTCGCGGCCTATATGTATAATAGGCCTCACAACGTAAGTAAAGTGAAATGTCCAAATATCACTGGCATTTTTAAAGTAACTAACTTAAAAAAAGTATGTAATAATTATTTTTATTTGTACGGAACCCCTCAGTGCGCGGTCCGTTTCGCACTCAACCGGTTTTAAAATTTCAATTTAAATACTCCCCAATTGACTCCCCACCTTACCTTCATTAGTTTTTTGCCCAAAATTTGGGTTGCATTTAGGGTTGCCAGGCCATAAAATGCAAAGGTCGGACTGCGCACTATATAAGGCCGGACATTTTGCCCTAAAAGCCGGACATGTTTTTTTATTGCCAAACAATGTTTTTACAGCTGGAAGCGGGCGGAAGTCAGTTCCGAACACGCACATATTTGGCCGGACGCGACCGCAAAAAGCCAAACATGTCCGGCAAAAGTCGGACACCTGGCAAGCCTAGTTGCATTAGCTATCAGAAATATCGAAGCAGCGTACCTATGTGTTGAGATAATTTTAGAGTTTTCAAATATTAACATTGTTTTTTTATAATGTAGCAAAGCAGGAAAAATCCGGAAGTCTCGGCCGCTATAGCCCTCGGCGGCGACAACACCGCCGATGACATCAGCTACGAGCGATACAATATCCTGGTCCACGACTTTGTACAGAAACTGCCCGGTGTCACGTCGAAAAACATCGCCCGGATTATGAATAAGGGAATTTCGTTGGATCACTTGCTTACACTGAACAAGGTGAGCTAGCTGTCTTATTGTAACCTTAATGGCCCCAGTCCACAATGGTCCACAATGGCTCACAATAGCCCATAGCCATTCTGCACAGAGGATTAATCTATACTAATATTATAAAGAGGAAAAATTTGTTTGTTTGTTTGCATTGAATAGGCTCCGAAACTACTGGACCGATTTTAAAAATTCTTTTGCCGTTAGAAAACTACATTATCACTGAGTGACATAGGCTACTTTTTACCGCGGGAAAATACCTATTCCTACGGGAAAAATAATTTACCGCGGGCGAAGCTGCGGACGGAAGGCTAGTAGTGTATAATTATGAACAATTGCCAGCCTGGATCGCGGTGTTCAATAGCGATGTAGCAATAGCTGTGCATAGCCCGTTGTGTTTGTGTACAGGGGGCCGTTACAAATGGTTGTTATTAGAAAAAATAAATGCAATCAATTTAAACTTTAAAGGCAGCTACTCATCTGCGAGCTGTAGCAGTAACTGTTGCACGTTACTGTAACCAAAAACTCTGGTGTAACGTGGACGCGGCGTTCCGCTCGCAGCAGACTCGCGAGCCACGCCACACTAGGGTTTTTGTCACTAATGTGCAACAGTTATGGTTTGGTACAGCCCGCAGTACCCCGCTTTAGAATGGAACTGACGTATTCTTCGAGTCTATTTGGTCTAACAATGACATGTTTTACTGCTTACTGATTGATTACATTCAGTATTATTGATTCACAATATGTATACTTGTGATGTAGTTTAATTTGTCTCTTTTATAATTTCAGGAGGAACTAGAGCAAATAATAGAAAATAAGAACGAAGCAGACACGTTGTACTCCGTATTGCACGTGAAAGCAAAACCGGCCGACGCTGGCAGGGACGATAGGCCATTCGGGAAAAAGAAATTTGCAGGCAAATTGTTTAGAAGTAAAAAGACGTAATATTATTATAAAATTTATTTATAATATGTAAATAATAATATTAATTACATAAGAAAGTCATAATTAAAACTGGTTGTCCATATGAGCAATTGGCGCATAGTGATAAAACTATTTTATTTTATATACATAGTAAATTACATCAAACGGATAGATTAAATAAATCAGAGCCTAAGTTCAACGTCGGGCGCGGTTTTTTTATTGTACGTCGTAAATTGATTAACGCCAAGAACCTAAAAAAGAGATACCAAATCAATAAGAGAAGGACTTATGTATTTAATTCACTTTAACATACATACCGAATAAATTACTTGAAATCTAATGAACGACTTAATTCAATACAATGATTCCATCATCGTAAAATAGCCTTTACTCCCGGCGTATCTACGCGCAGAACGGCGTAGCGAACGGCCTGTCCGTCACTTGTTTTTTGAGCATGGGTGCGGACACGTTTTCCTAAACTTGTTTAATAATTGCAAGCGCCCGTCCCCAACACTCAAATGGTTTATGGGTCTCACGAAAATTGAGATTTTAATAAAATTGTAATTGCAAAAAATTAACCTCCCTAAATATTGCTGATTCTGATTCCCTTTCTGTCACTGCCTCATAATAATATAGTAAGTATATAACTGCTCTACCTACTGTATGTGCCGTTGATTTAACAATTAATTGAAAATAAAAAAAAGGATGAATTGACACAATCACATTGAAGTATTGTCTGTCGGAGTGACAGATGTCACGTTTGCATTGCTGTTAGTTTGCGTGCGTAAGTGGAATGACAATCGAAGCGGCAACTGTTAGGGAATTACGCTTCTTGACTTATTATTATTCGTAGTTTTTCATTCATTAATGTTGCATTTTACTAAGTCATGAATGGAATGAAGTAACTGATATGAAGTACAGTTACATGCATTCACTCAAATTATATTACATTTATTTGTGTCTTTTGAAATGTAATTATTTATACTACTACAAACCAAAGCTTGTCTCATTCCAAATATCCTATAAAGGAATCTGAGTTGAATCTCGTACTTGGCGTACCGCGCTTGGGTTGGAATTGCAAAAATAAACAACCAGACTATAAATTATTATTAATTTTTCAACATTTTGACTGAATCCTTGGGTAGTCTAGGGCATAAATTTAATATTGATACAGTCATCATGTCAAATCTATGTGTCACCGACCTTATTGTTTGTGGCAAAAAGGTATACCTATAGATGTTTTTGACGTCTTGGTAACGTACATAATATACTTATGCCCTTGACTGTACTTGCAGGATATTTTATTATTACTTGCCTAAACTCGAATATCTCTGCCAAGAATAACTTAATAGACGTTACAGTGCTTTAAGAACAAGTGCTCCATTCATTACAAGAGCGTAATAGGATTAGTCTATTGTACATAATTAACATATCCTAATTAATTGTTAAAATTACACATACCTACTATTTATATACTTCGCTCCCGTTTTACCAATAAACATTGGCAATGTTCAGTGCATGCTTTGACTGGCATAATTTTCGAAGACATTTCATTTGATGTATTCCGCACAGCCATCAACGTGTCAGGGTGTACTAGTATTTCTTTGGCATCAAGAGCAAACAAAAAGCCAATGGCTATTGGTAAAGAGAAGTCTTGCACTTTAGTAAACCAAATAAATATTTTAGTAATTATTTACAATTTACAATACGTTCCAAAAGCTGCTGCGCTAAATTCGATCATTGATAATTACATATTTAACTAATTATGTAAGACGTATTCAACGTTCTTGTGATAATCAAAATAGTTTTCGTCATAGAAGTGTGTCGTCTCGCCTTCTATAGCTTGCTCATGCTCAACTGGATGTAAAAATGTTGAATTATCAAATCTATTAAGCTTTAGCTCTTTATATTAACTTCATTAAAATTCAACCAAAAATCATGAAACTTTACATTTTACGTCAAGACAATTAATTTTTTGACTCTTATCACTGTGGTAATTTTGCAAAATAGAAGTCGGGGGCAAAATACATCCAGGAAAAAGGACACTCGGGAAAAGTACCTAACCTACCGACCGACACGACACTCGGTGATAAGGCACAGTAAAAGAGTAAAAACCTGTGACCTACATTAACTAATCTAAAGGACCATGTAATTCTAATTATAGAGTTGGACGCTCTTGTGGCTCCACAATGTTGTCCCACTCGTGGCTATTATGTAAACTACCCTTAAGACACGGAAGTGGATAGGTAATACTTGATAACCTAGGATCAAGATGTTTTTTTTAATTTCCGCGGGCCCATGGCACCACATTAACCACGCCCATAAGATCTAGAATTAGACAGCAAATTATAGCCCCCATACAAAATAATACAGTGTACTTTAAAACATTGTAAATAGGTCACTCACGATACTGCTTGTCTTTGTCCGTCAGAGGTACGTAGATAACACCCATGAGTTTTTTCACTGTTGTGGTGCCATCCGCAGCTTTGTCCACCTAAAAAGAGTTGGCGTAACTTTTATATGCACCACTTTTCCTGGCGAAAACCCCGGTCATAAGGGCTATCTAATAGGTACTTGTAACTTATTGTGGGAAATAACTTCACTACTCTACGTTAACTGCCGCCGAAAGGCCCTTGTATTTATTTATTTATTTTATGGTAGATATGTATATCCGTCAATGTTATTGATGTTATAATATGCTTAAATTGTTTTGTGGGAAATTTCTGGTGATACCTGCGTCAGATGTTGCTCTCCTCCCTCGGGTCCAACGGGCACAATGAGTCTCCCACCAGGCTTCAACTGCGCTATAAGCTGCAAATACATTTATTTCAAAGACATTATAAACCCATTCGGCACAACACTGCAAAATTTTATGGTGTGCACTACACACTGCTATTATAGCAGATATTCATTAAAGACTTAGTATAAACACCAAGACACCACCTTATACTTACAGCTTGAGGCAAAGTGGGTGCAGCCGCACCAACATGGATGGCATTGTATGGAGCTTCTGGTTCATAGCCAGCTCGCCCATCTCCAGCTACATCAAATTTAAAATTCTCTTTAAAAAAAAGTCTTTTTAATAAGTATTTCATTTTGTTTTTTCATACGACAAGGCAGGCAAACTAGCAAGTGGGTCACTTGATAGTAAGCAAGCACCACCATCCATGGACACATTGCAACACTAGAGGGTTGCAGATGCATTGCCAGCCTAGGGCTAGGATAGGATAGAATACCTCTTGTACCAGTAATTTCACCAGCTGTCTTACTCTCCACTCCACGCTAGAACACAGCAGTGCAAGCACTGCTGCTAAACGGCAGGATCAGCAAGTAAGACAGTTGTAGCAATCTGGACAGCCCTTGCACAACTTGCCACTTAATTTGGAAAACAATATCTTTTAATTTTTTACATTAAGTATACACAAGATAGCATATTACCAATGCTAAAAGGACATTAATTTTTAAGTTATTAATCAACCCTTGTTTGGGTTTATAAAAATATACATACCAACTAGTTTAATGCGCTCGGATGCCAGCAGAGCAGGGTTGTCTTGATTGAGATTTTTAGTAGCGAGTTTGACTAGTTCAGGGATATGTTCTATCCCCACAACCCGACCTTTTTCACCAAGCATGTGAGCCATGCAAGCAGTCAGATAGCCGGAACCAGATCCCACATCCAATGCTTTCTCACCAGGCAACAACTGATTTTTTAGCCTTTCCAATGCATGGGCATGCTGCAAGTAAACTGATTTTAAAGGAATCTGTTTCCATAATTTTATTAAAAGTTTTGGTTTCAAATGTAGATAATAATACATATTAGTTCCGCTTAGACACTAGCTCAGATATACTACTTTAGCCAGCCATGATTAAATTTTGTTTCAGTGATTATGAAGATATTTTAAAGACTAAGAAACTCACCATATGTGGCGCGCTGATGGTGGCTGCAAACCCAATAGATTGCGGGGAGTCATGGTATGGAGCATAAGGGCAATAGTTTTTACGATCTACTAAGTTCATGGCATTGGCAACTGCATCAGTCTTAATAATGCCATTTTCTGAAAATAAAGTATGTATGTATAACTCTTTATTGTACATAAAACACATGAAAAAGATGAATACAGGACAACAAATGCACAAAGGCAAACTTATCCCTAAAAGGGATGAGGGAAGGGGTGTAATGTGCGTGAACTTCATTTATAGCAGTTCATAAATTTAAATTATTTCTTTAAGTCTGTTCTTGCTTGAATGTTTTGTGGAGATTATATTAAAATTTAGGCAAGAGAAATCGATCCATAAAAGTGCAAATGACCTAATATCTGTATTTTCGCATGTGATAAAAAATAAACAATTATAGCACAACTAGTCTGACAAAATAGATGTCTTTTTAATATCACATATGCAACTTACGTTACACAGAAAATGCACTTCTATGTTAATGTTTATTTATTTTATTTACTTAGGTACTTAAATTTCTAAAAAAGTACGTACTTCGAAGATTGCGGACTAAATCAGCATTGTTTACACCATGACTTCTCCAAGCCATGACTATCACACTAATAAGAATCACTAAAACGTTATTCATAAACGACAAAAATTTAGTATTCGTTTTTTTCTTATTTTGTTTAAAAATCGTCTTTGTTGATTTTGGCCCACTTTTTTGCAAATTTGAAATGTCAATTTAATTTTACCGTAATGTCAAAAGGAACACGAGTTTGTTTAAAACACATATAAAACTGTCGGATTTAACGAATTAACTAGTATAGCGAATATAGGTCTGCTTATGTGCAATTGCCCTAAAAGTGTAACTATAAAAGTTTTTACTTAGAAAAATACATCACCCTTATGTCAGTGATGTAGTGTAGTTAACGCCAAAGTTTCTTTTTTGCGAAGATCCGCCTCGTTTTAGCTTAGCTTAAAAATTACTTGATTATTGGCTAAAGTATAAGCACAACTTTAACAAACGAATAGAATTCCAGTTATCAATATGGTGTGTGATGGCCCTGACCCACCCGATAATTCTCCGCACGAACTTACGCCTCCACCTAGACACGATCTCATGATGAATGGCAACCAGGCAGAGGAGAGCGATGAAGAAAATGAGTATTTCGGCTACGAACCCTTACCCCAGGGGCCTGAGGCCGTACACTCTGACCACGAAAGTGATGACGACACACAAGTTAGTGGACGAAATCTATGATCGAACTTGCTCTACACATTATGTTTTAAGTTTTATCAAATTTTGTAAACAAACATTTTCAATAGATCTCTCTTATTATTTATTATTATTTACTCCGTCGTACCTCGTGCTTAACACATTTTGTTTACCTGGTAGCTATGATTTTATACATCTTATTGCAGAATGTGGAGCCTCAGGAAGCTCCAGCAAATGATGTACCACCAATTGAATCAATGGAGAATGTATTGGCCAGAGAAGTGTGGAGCGCACCACGGCCTGTGGACCCCATAGAGATGGATAACGAGAGAGCTCAACAGGTGAATTAATTCATAATTTAAAAATTACTCAGAGACAAAGGGACCTATAACTAAATAATTTCTTTGCATTAAATTTGGATTTTGAACTTTTAATTCAGACACTGTAAGCCTTTGATCATTATAATGTTTATGTGGAAATTTGTCAGTAATAAATAAAGGATATTATTTTATTGGAAACCAAATTAAACTAACTTCTCTGAATTTTTATAGTTAATTTTATAGTGAAAACCATAATTCAACATAATGATTGTCATTATTTCTGGCATACCGAAATGTTAATAAGTATGAGAATAATAAAAGGAGTGTTAAAATTTGCGTGTGTGCCAGTGACATGGATAAAAATAATTAGCGTCTTGAGTATTTCCATAATTTCAATATTGTCCAGGTCCATAGATACAGGCTCAGTCTGTATATAATGTGAATTGTAATCTGCTGGTGTTATGATATTATTGTTTTATTATCAGGTAATGTCAGCAATGGCTAATTTTGCCTTGCCTCAGGCTTCCATCCCCGACTGGGCCCAGAGTATTACAGAGGAGCAGTGGAAGCAAACCCTTAATGATAGGATTGAGAGACTTAGAAGTAATAGGTAAAGTTGAAACGTCTGTGGTAAAATATATATTAAATGTAAATAGGATTTATTGGTATTTTTCCATGGTATAATGGGACTGCCTCCTGTTGTATCTTAGTATTTTTGTATATTTTAAAAACTTACTTAAGTGTGCATAGACCAACACACAATGGATAGGTACATTATATTGATATGAACTGCTTGGTGAATGGTGTTAGCAAGAAGGTGTACTTTAGTATTTAGGTACAGGCACAGTCACAAGTTAATTAATGAAGTATATATAGTTTTATTATTTATTATAGTTACTTTTTATTCAAATTCCTGAATAAATATTAGTTGTAAATTGTTATGTTTATATTTTTGATATAAAACATCCTGGCTACTTTTGATACTACGCCAATTTTTTTTTGTTAATTCCTAGGGGAGCTTTTTAAAATCAAATAAATTAGGTAAATGTCCTGAATCAGTCTTTAGAATTTGAAACATAATCAAACATTAAATTTAATCAATAATGTATGGCAAACCAGAACCAGTATTATAGAAT
Source organism: Pandemis corylana (assembly GCA_949127965.1). Taxonomy (NCBI): domain Eukaryota; kingdom Metazoa; phylum Arthropoda; class Insecta; order Lepidoptera; family Tortricidae; genus Pandemis; species Pandemis corylana. The sequence goes on along the minus strand of OX421858.1, from coordinate 5,026,613 downwards.
AACTCCTTAACGTATTTGCTGCCACATCAAATACAAGACACGTCGCCCATACGCCAGCCTTCTTTATCCTTGAACTTAAACCCAACTTATTGTTGAACCTAAACCCACTTGAATGAAGGTGGCTTTTGCATTAAAGTTATGGATGTATATATATGCTTATATAGGCATTGGCGTCCAAACGGTTAATTTATGCCACGGTTAAAAGAAAAAAACAATACAATATGTTTACTAAATAAAATATAATATCATATAATGTTTTAAACTTTCGCGATTCTCACTCATAAAATACATCTACTACTCGGATTTACCAAACCTCGTTTTTTATGTGATTACTCGTAAGTCCCGATTGGTAGCTGTAGTTTATAATATCAACATCATCTTCAAACTTCATGTCGCGCAAATGTAACAAATCATTTATTTACTTTAAAAACTAACTTAGTGCTCTAACTTACACTAAATTCGTGTAAATCTATACTGTAGGGTTAAATATGGCAGCACTGAATGTAACTAGCTTGGTTTTCTCGTTTCTGATGAACATGTAGAAGGGGGAGTCTGCATAGAACTGTTCTGCTGACCGTGCTAGGATACCGCTTGTGGCCGCCACAGCTTCTGTGCCATATTCTAAACAAAGAAAACGTGGTTAGTTATCAACTTATGTACTCATGGTAGACCAAGTAAGATTCAACATCAGTGACATTTTAAGTGAAAAAATAGTCTGTCTTAAGCCATAAATAATATTCAACCTGTTGATATAATAACAACATAACAATAATATAAAAATATTAGGTGATATATTGAACAAGGTAGCACCACAGTCTTTAATTATAGAGTAAATGGAACCTTGCTGTGATGGAAAAGTGGTTTGTTCGACAGAACCGAAAAAACATAGGTATGATTAGTGTTTAGGGACTGGCGATGTTGATAGGGAAGAGCTTCATTTTAGATATCTCTCTGCGGCAAGCCATGAGTTGATCCTATAGGTAATTGTATCAAGCTTATTTTAATTTTTAAATGTTTACCAACAAAAGTGATATAGGAATAATATGATGATTTGCGTCGCTGTTTCTGCCTGCGAGCATGAAATCAAATTGTTTAGTGACCTGTGATCGTGTGGTCATAAGTTTATCACGTTACCGTCTCGCGTCTGAAATTTAATAAAAACTTAATAATAGATAAACATGTTTTTCTGTAGAACGTTTAAGTCTTAAATGTTTAAATATTTCTCTCAATCTGGACAGCCATTATCTCACTACTTTACATTTTTACTTACGTTGTTATTACATATATCCAACTCACGAACTAATTGCGATTAGAATCACCATCGTTGATAATTTGTTTCGCCAATTAAACACGAAAACTCTGTTATTAAATGATTAGACCCACCATTTATAGTAATCTTGACGTCATGCAGAACAGTGTCCACATAAACTCCTGGGTTGGGGAGACGGTTGACTTCATCTTTGATTTCATTCGATCGATCTCCGCTCCTGATTTTCGCAATGAGATCGTCCTCTGTTGCACCAACTTCTTTCTCGCTTTTGACCATAAGAGCAAAATTAGCATCTGTAGGTGAAAACATAGAGGCGACACCCAAAGCTTTTAAACTGTCTTTTAGATTCATGGAACTTTTGATATCGATCTTTGGAAATCTGATGACCGCTTTATTGGTTGTCATTTGGTCAATAAGTTGGTTAATTCTGGAGTAGTTGAGGCGGCTCATGAGCTCTGGCAGGCTCGTTTTTTTTGGGAACCGTGGCATCAAAACGTACATAGTTGTTGTGCTGTCGTTGTACGGAAGGGCTAGCATGTGCAGACCTGAAAAATGCATAGCATGCAGGTAAATGTTAATCGAATTTGGTCAGCCATATATTCACGACGTTTAGAGGTGCGCGAACAATATTTAAGTGTTAGCAAAATTGTATTATTATTACCATCGTCCACAGCAAATATATATTCGAATTGGCCAAAATTCAGCATAAGATCGGCCATAACCTGGCCTGCAGGGCTTTTGAACGGCATCCTGAAATTATTTAAGTAAATCATCAGCATTCAAGAAATGACCATAAACCAAAAATGCCGGCTACTAGCAAGACCTACACTTTCAGTAGCTCTGTAACCGACTGCGACTGTAAATGTAAATTAAATTATACTTAATGGACTATGTTAGGGACAATGGGAATTTTCCAAATGAAACCATGCATGATTGATTGAAGAAATTATCGGTGTAGCATGACTAAAAACATTACACCGTGTTTTTTTATATGCAAGCAACTCTGAATCGTTTTTTTTGTTTCTCATTGACGAGTTAGCTGAATTTGTAATGCTTAATGTTGCTGGTAGGGTAGGGCCTCGTGGGAAGTCCGTCCGATTCGCTATCAACAACACTCGCCACTCCTGCCGCCAAGCAGCAATGCGTGCGCTGCTGTGTTCCAGCGTGGAGTAAGACAGCCGGTGAAATTACTGGCACAAGTGGCGCATGAGGTATTCTATCTTAGCCCTCTTAGCTGGCCACGCCTGATGCGGGTGTTCATGGGTGGTGTCCATACCATCAGGTGACACACCTGGTCGTTTTGCTACCATAATTAATTTGAGAAACTTACTTTGCTGTGTAAGTTGGAACAAATGGATGCTTCCATTGTCCGCTGAAGTAGAGAGCAGATAATAACACCACTTTCGTCTGCATAGGCAGGGGTTCTTTCAAGAAATCATCTATTTTACCGTTGGTATTGTTTTTAATCCATCTGAAATAAAGAAAGTTGCAAAGTAACCAAAATAAAGTTTCACATTTTAATTCCTGTATGTGCTTAATTGATGGTGAAATCATAATCGCATGTGGATAAGTATATACCTAGTCAGGTCGATTTTTTTTAAACAAGAGAGTCGTCAAGTAGACTTCAAAATTCGACATTGGACATGTCATACCGTCCCGCTCACTCTCAATGAATACTTGTAGCGTGAGCGGAACAAACGGCACTAAATGAACTTCAAATATGTATATGTATGTAGGTACTCGTACCTATGTGATTTCGGCGTAAGGTCAGTGGGTGTTGCGATAGTCACCTTGTGCACCCGCGGCGTCCCACCAATATGGCAAGAGAATATGTGGTTTATAGTAGGTATGCCTATGGCCTATGCCCATCATAGGAAGGGCTCCCTGTTGCTGCCTTGTTTAATAACACGTGACGCATTTTCGAGACGTATAAATATTTTTATGCTAAACAATTGTTTTGGCTGTATCTACCTACATTGTTGTACAAGAAAGTAGCCACTTACCATAAGGCGGGCCGAGAAAGGTTAGTCTTTCTCTTCGTATTTGAACGGGTAAGTAATGTTCGCAAAGAAGATAGTAAAAGCCGTTCGTAACACTTACTCATTGATGGCATCTTTGGCTTGTCCGCTTTCGTTGAAGCTGGTAGGCAACGCGTCGCCCCGGTACACCCGCTTCAAGTACTCCCTGTACAGGCCGCGGAGCTGCGCCTGCGCGTCCACAAAGATGGCGTCCGCGTACACTGTCTGGCTGGACGCGTTGCTGTTCAGACGTCCTAGCAGCTCCCCGAAGTTCTCGTGGTTAGCACGGTTTGTTAAGATATCTAGGGAACGGAAAATTAAAAATATCTACTGTAGAATGTGTGACTAATCCATATCGTAAGTCTGAGGGTTCGTATCTCCACCAGACATGTGAGAGGTAGTAAGCAGAGTGCAGTGCGCGAGAACAAAATCTACCGATAGGATTACTTCATTTCCCTAGACTCGCTCAGCGCTTGTTTTGCATGTGAAATACGTATGTTGTTTTTATTTGACGGAGTGAAAATTCTTTACCAGTACCTACCACCAGGCCCGAGGCCCGGTAGTTATGAGAGGCTCTGTCGCTTTAATATGGAATAGTATTTAAATAGGTAGACTAGCTAAGTACCTACCACTCCCATTTCTTGAAGTATACCTACTCTGGAGCAAAGAAACCGGGTCACTTTTCATATAACTTTCTACGGGAAGTGTCCCGGTTCCTTTGCTCCCGAGTATAGTTCCTGTGGGGTATAATTATTACGAGTAGATATAGTCCCACCCGCGTTAGTGAAGCGCTTATCTTTCACACAAGTACGAGTATGTTAGATACCAGTAATTAAGTTCCTACTAATTGGTATGGTTTCTGGCATTCAAAATTTTGCGAACAAAAAAAACAATAAAAACATAAGCAAAAAAAACGCTTTTTTAGATTTATGGAAACAAAAGAGGCGATTAAGTATTCAAGTCAACGCGTAAACGTTTTATCTACCTACTTACTACTTAGGCTTTTGTGTGCGAAGAAAACAATAAAAAGCTTTGTCCTTGAATTAAGTACACGATTATTCACTAACTTGAGTCAACAACTAATTGTTTAAACATTATTGCAGTATTCTACTTAGTAGCTAGCTGATTATTTATCTAAACGACAGCGTGACCTCTGATGAACGCGCGCGGTACTTCCTATTCCGTTTTCAAGATAGTGTTTATATTTATGTAAAGTTTATTCCGAAAACCACGCTTACCTTGGGAAAACCCGAGTGTTGTCGCGAGTTCCTCGTATGTTCTTCCCGCGCTACCCAGTAGAGTCATCGCGAGCAAACCTGACAACAAACATTTCATGGTATTTTCTTGCAAATCTGAATTCCAATACTTAAGTCAAGTACTTAGAAAATGAATATGTTATTTACTTGTAAACAAAACAAAAGAAACGTACGTGCTGGAGTTCCCAGGTGATCTAATGTCACCGCAAGGCAAGACTCGCACATCGCATAGATAAGTAGGTAGTAGAGGTACGTTCTAATGTAAAATGCCTCGTTCTCTCACTGTTTGTGAAACATGTTAGTAATTTTTTATCGGTTAGTAATGATTCGGTTATTATAAAAATAACGGCTAACCCGTACGATTTACGGTACGGTACGAATCTTAATAATAACAATCGTACCTATATTAAGTATTTGCTTAAATGCATAGGGGCAGCTGGGTAGGTATGGGACGGGTAAATGAAACTAAAATAAAATATTTTAGATTATACACCAATCAAGGTAGTTCTATTTCAGAATTTTTCGGATATAAAAGAGAGATATGTTTGATATCTTAGACGGCATTTTTTTTAAATATACAAAATGGAGGGCAATCTAGCTAGTGGGACATCTGATGGTGAGTGACCATGGACACCCGCAACGCCTTAGGATTGCAGATGTGTGCCTCATGTGCCAGTAAAATCACCAGCTGTCTTACTTTCCATGCACAGCAGCGCAAACACAGCTAGTTGGCGGAAGGATTAGAGAGTAAGAAGGTGATAGATATCCGCACGGACCTTGCACGAGGTCTTATCACCCCCAAATACGTATCAAATCAATACGGAATACGTGTTTCTAGCCATTGCCATTCCCATTTAATATTACCATGTAGTACTAATGTACCACGTGGACTACCTCGGCTAGAAAATTAATACATACATACATACATATATCACGTCTTTATCCCTTACGGGGTAGACAGAGCCTAAAGTAACAAGACATAAAAGCCACGCTTAGCAAGATTGTGGCGTATAGGTGGAAATAGGAATCAAAATAGTGATGGGTTGCTAGCCGCATCGCCTATAGCATGACTCCTAAGACTTTCGCCCATTCCCTCGATGGGCTTTTACCATCTGCGCGGGAAGAGAAGCAACTGGTAAATTCTATGTTTTTTCTATACTCCCAGACCAGCATGGAACAAAAATTAAACAATGCTTTAACGAAAACACGAGCATGCCGATGGCATAATATAATTAGAGGGCACTGTATCTATTGTAGGTACTTTATTGAGCAATTTTAGATCGCTTAAAATGAGTACTCGCCTGCGCGGCACAGGGGCGCGGGGTAGGACGACAAAGGGGACCGAGAGAGGTGCGGGCGGGTCGCTTTAAATTAAGAATGAAGTGTTTATTACTGGTGCTTGTCAGCTTAAAGTGTCCAACACTGGTGCCGTCACCCTATGTTTTTTTCTTTGCTCACAGACCAGCGTGGAAGTAATAGTTGACGGTTATTTGGCGATAAACGTACAGATTGACAACAAAAATAATGCTCCACAATGTACCTGCGCAGTAGACCAATTTTAGTAGCGCGGGAAACTCTGGCGCTGTTATTGGTCGATCGATTTCGTACCAACAATGGCAAAATCGTGTAAGCGGGACAGAGCTAAGAATGCAAAGCAAGCAATACTCTGCCAGTTGCGCTTGCAAATAAAGTTCAATATAGATTATTTACACGTTCGGCTACCATCGGAAACTGGTCTGCGCTTCTCAGCGCAAACGAATACTGCCGATGCGCATTATATTTGTTGTCAAACTGTATCTTGCTTACCGGCGATTCCAGTTGGTGACATGACTACGTTGCTATCAACGTTGTGCTTCATCATTTCCATCATTAATTTGTATCCCAATTCGTTTGCCGCAAAGGCCAAGTGGCTGTCGTCATACAAATTGGCTGTTGTACTAGAATGTAAAACATGAAATTAATTAAATTTGCAAATCAACGATTTATACTTTTAGCCGAGGGGACAGATTTTTGAACTCACATCACTCGTGAATAACTATCTATAGTGCATTGGGGTAAATTCGAAATTGGAGGAATTTCGAAACTCGTGGATATACACTAAACGGGAAACAATTACATAATCTAGTAACGTTTACCTACGAGTAGAAGCTCATTAATTTGGCGTCTAAATAAGCGTTGCCAGATTATAGAATTGTTCCCCGTTTAGTGGATATCCACGATTTTAGAAATTCCCCCAATGCACCTTACTTAAACGGACTGAATTGTATTGCTGCAAAATTAAAACCTCAAATAAATATTTGACTAGGTAGTTGCATAAATTAACTAGGACGGTAATGTTCTCCTACTCCACTCTCATTTAAAATCCACTACACGCTTGTGTAAATAAATATGTACCATTCGAAAGTAATAGTCCAAGAGCTGGCACTAATTTTTGGGTAGGTATTTTAGGCAAGCTGAAAACTTGTCTTATTAAGCTTTCCTATTATACTCCAACACAGAACTGTAGACTTGGCTGGTGAGAAGCGGGGCTAAATCAACCCCTAAATTTAAAAAAAAATATTTCCAAAAATATATTTGTGGTTTAATGTTTAAAGAATAAAAAAAAATAAGCCGGACTATTTAGTCGGGATTTTAACATTGCCAGGCGCGTGTATAAATATTTCGCATAATTTGTTAGGTCACCTGGCAGGTAGAAAGTCCCACCAAAATGATTTGTCTATTTGAGAATCTTATTTTTTAGCTATAAATAATACCCTATTAAAATGTTTCGCCGAAGAATGTTAAAACCCGGAGTGCTTATGACAAGTTTTCAGATTACCTCAAATACCTAGTTACCCAAAAATTGGTGCCAGCTCTCCTAATACTTTAAGAAATGTCTCGGTCAACCGAACCCGGCCACTGTATACCTATAACCTTACTAGCTGTTGCCCGCGACTCCGTCTGCGATGGATTCGCTCTTTGCTATAAACCTCACGGAGCCCGAGACCTTTCCAACGAATGCAAAACCGTGGAAATCGGTTCGTGCGTTCTGGAGTTATAGCGTCAGGAAGGAAAACCCGACTTATTTTTATATAGTAGTAACCTTATATGTACATATAACCTCATCGCAACTAGGGATCGGCTGGTTATTTGTGTCAGTGTCAAAGTACTCCGACGTTGATTGTGAAAAGGGACATTGGCCTAGGGTTCCGATTGGTTGCCAGTGCCTACACTAAACAGATATAGGTACAACACTATCGAAAAGATCTTTAGTCCAATTAAAGACTAGGAAGAAATAATCGGACTTGACTATCAAGGAATAGATAAATATGTTAACAGTTATCATAACAACACTTGGTTACCTCGATGCAGTGGTGTCATTCTCTCCAGTAATAGAGGCGCTGAATAACATCAGACACAGAGCTACACGCGTTCCCCAACCCATTGTCTGACTTTTAGTTGAACCTACGAAAAAAACGCCACAATTAGAGACAGGTACGAGCATAAGGTGGGTAGGTATATATAATATAGTCGACTAAGAATTTCCTTTTCATCACACTTGCTCGTAAACGGTATCAAAACACACAGGTTAACTTGGCCGTAATGCCCCATACCTATATGTAGAACCCTCGGGCTTTTTTCTTGCCTTGAAACCCTAGGGCGATAAGTAAGTGCGATGCGGGCTTAATCTCTATATTATAGAAATTAATTAATAGGTAACTATGTAGTTTTCATATTCACTGTGAAAAAGTTCCACGCTACATTTGCGTGCTTGTGTCGTTGGCGACTAGGGCCATGGCATCGACAAATCAAGCTACCTTTTGCAAGTTTCAAACAATTTTAAAAGCATTCCAACACATCCTCGTGAATTTTTATTCATTGTTATTTAATATACATTGACTTTATGCGCGTGCATAATTCGATTAATTTAGATTTCAACATTTTTTGTGTAAGACCTACTTCTTCAGTTACATAACTTACTTAAAGGAGATATAAGTTTTTGTAAATACCAAATGCCTCAAATGTGAGCTTCAAACGCTTTCATTAGTCGTCATACATATATCGGGGTTTACTATTCATGCATAGGTATGCATAAATACCTAGCTACTACAAACAAACTATACATACCTACTAAGAACAACGGGTTACTTGCCATTCAACTTTATATGAAAAGTGTGACCCGTTATTTGCGCTCATAAGTGTACATACATACCTAACCAGTATAGTTTGTTTCATTTAAGATGACGAAAAGTACTTAAAACCGACATCTATTGTTTGATTGTTATCTTCAAGTGGGGTTGTAAAACCATTATCGTTAGGCCCAAAGTATACCGTGAACAAACAATCTTGATAGTTTTGATGTTGTTGGTCGGTGTTACACTAGACGACGTGCGTTTCTAAAATAATAATTTTACAGGTGTCCCAGAAAGTAGAGTCAAGCGAAAGTCCTGACGTAGAGCAACTCAAGGGGCATCCGATTCACCCCCATGTATGTTCCGCGATTTTTCGTAGTTTAGGAGTTATAGCCTTTTTTCACATCTTCTATTAATCTACGACCACGGAGACAGTTTTGCTCACTCGGACTGCAATAATTTAGACAGTTAGCCGTTTGTTTTTTTAACGAGTAGCTAACATTTTTGTGCTAAACCATGTTTAAAATCTGCCTTATTTTATTGACTTTCTACCCTATTAATTTTATTGATCTATCATTAAGGGATCATGCCAAAAAAAATATCAAAACGTACTTCATCCGTAATTTTCACTTTTTCTAGTAAGGCCAAGTACAAATTTGAAATTAGGTTTGTGCTCCGGATTTAGCATGAAAACCTTCTTGGTGCAAAACAATAATACTGGCCACTGATTTCCTGATGCTATTAAATGAAAATTACAAAAGATTTGAGATTTGTTCTTGGCCTTACAAGAAAAAGTGAAAATTACGGATGAAGTACGTTTTGATAATTTTTTTTGGCATGATCCCTTAATGATAGATCAATAAAATTAATAAGGTAGAAAGTCAATAAAATAAGGCAGTTTTTAAACATGGTTAAAAAAAAAAAGTTATGCTAGTTTTTTTTTGTAATCGGCCTTCAAAGTCTGAACTACAGTCAAAATTTAGTCACTTTTTGTGATTCACACCCTGTATACTGTGTCAATATCACTTTGTACAATTTTTTAATAGTAGCTAACTACTTAGGTATAAGACATTTTTACCCGAGTGTTAGCCGCACTGTAATTGCATTTGGAAAACAATACACCCATTATACTTAAAAGGGTCCAGTGCAGGTAGTAAACAATAATCAATAGGAGGGGATACTTTCTAGGCTTAAATGCAATTTTGTTAGTGTCTAACTGGCTTTCGCTCTTTTAGTACATGTGTTATATTTGCAAAAATAGTCTCTTTTTTACAACCTGGCTATACTATACTGAACTTTCAATGCTTCTGATTGGATTTTGGTGTTCTAAGTTTTCGATGTAATATGTATAAGTGTTGTTTTTTTGTGTATTAATAATCATATTTTAAATAAAATTTAAAATCATTCATTTCAAAGATCAAGAAGGGTTGAGCTACTCCAGTACACGTGCCATGTCTCTTTGTTATCTTTTCCTTTCATATTCAGCAACAAAAGAAGTTGTAAAATCCCGCGTTAATTGCATTTTCGTCATCTTAAATGAAACAAACTATACCTACTTACTTTAACTAAGTTCATTTATTTACCGGTGTCTAACTAGAGTAGACTTGAGGATAATAAATGAGGCATTGTATGGAAAGGACTCCTTACTTAGTTGGTTACTAATAGGAGATTAATCTAAGTAGTTACCTGGATTTATACATATAAGAATTGCTCGTTTAAAGGGATTAGATTAATTCCAAGTAGATTCGGTTTAGATTAAACAACAGAATAGTTACTTATAGAATTCTATTCTATTTGCATACCAGTGGCTATTAAATAGCATAAAATATGCAACATTATGGTCAACGGGGAAGAGTAGGTAGGTAGTATATAGGTAGGTACAGAAGATCAGTCAGCAAAATAAAAACATATAAATTTTGTTCTGACCTACAACTTATACAAATTACGTGATGCAGATCGACAATCTTGCACTGTGTGATGGTGAAACGCGAATGATGTATTGTTTATTGTGGTGTAGCCGCAAGCGCACAAGGTGACCGAGGCCATGAAATCTTCAGTTTTGGTAAGTAGTCAGTATGAAACTAAAAATAAAATACCTACTTTACGAAACGTTAAAGTAACCAAATGAAAACTTTTTTTAGGGATCGCAACAGCGATACACATAGGAAGGTAATTATTACCACTCACTTATTTTTATTTTACCTGTGTACTTATGACTATTAGGTATCAGAACACTTATTTTTGTTTTTTTATTAAATTTAGTTCCGACAGTTGGAATGTTTGGACATATAAAAATTTTAATCGTAACACTGCACGTTTCACTTTCAATTCTGTGTAGGTAACACGTCGCAAACGTCTGCTCGCATCGAAGCGTCGATGGCTAACTGAGGTTGAACTTGAGCCAATTATGCGAGGCTGAAGAATTGGAGGATACTAAACTTACCTCACTAGTCCCTTATTATTAGAATCAGTCTATTTTTGACGAACTTTTGTCCGTGTCCCGCGGTAAAGTACCTACTAACCGCAAACCTGTCTTGTCTGCATTCAATTCAAGCTTGATTAGTGTGCACTAAACTTGCCTGTTTAATGTATCTTTACTATTTCAAACGCTTGGATTTCTATAATCTAATAACAGTCTAATAATAATAAATATTGAAATCGGATACCTAGTCTACAGATGGAAATTGTGGACAATATAATGCAAACTAATTAGGTATAGATACAACGAAATTTAATTAGTTACTACATCTGGTTTACATAGTACACAATTTCCAACTGTGTAGAGTAGACTTTACAGGCGACAGACTGAATTCAAGACAGCTATTGCCGTTTGATTCTCTAAACCAATGAGATCTCCTATACAAACTATGTACATAAAGTCATCGCTGCGCTCGTATCGTCTCGCTATACTTATTCGTTGGGAGAGATAGCTGCCGGCCCTTTTGTCACCAGTTGCGTCGACCAAGCGCTTTTGTAAAATACCGCACACCTAGGACAATAGCTAGTCAATTCAGAAAGCCTGAGGTGCGGCACCAGCCGTATCCTAGTAAGTACGAAAGTATATAGTATAAAACAAAGTCGCTTTCCGCTGTATGTCTGTCCCTATGTATGCTTAGATCTTTAAAACTACGCAACGGATTTTGATGCGGTTTTTTCCAATAGACAGTGATTCAAGAAGGTTTATATGTACAAGTTTACGCAGACGAAGTCGCGGGCAGATGGAAGTTAAGAGTTGTAAAGTAAAAGTTTTAAAACTAGAAATAAAACACATTGTTATCAATGTTTTATAAATATTCGTAAATATAGGTCAAATGTGGTACAATTAAAATCAGAGGAAATATATTTTATCGATTTCATATCAAAAAGGAAACGTCCATGCATTATTTTCTACACTTTATCATTATCTTAATTTTATGAATTATATAAAAGATATTACAATATGTGCCTACTATAGGAACATGAGCTGTTAGTGGTAGAGCTAGCACAGATCTTTACCGCAACAAGTCCAGTGCGCCTGCACATGAAGCTAGCCCGTCACTAACCCTACAATTTGAATCTAAACTAGAATATGTTATTGAAAAGACTTACAATCAATAAATGCATTTTTGATGATACTAAGTAAGCTTTAAGATCTTTGAATAGCTTTCTGCATATTACTGGCAAAAAATATAATCAAAGCCGGTATTCTTTTCCTTACTCAACTATTCGTGTCCGTCAGAATTACACTGAAATTCGGTTGAATTAAGAGCTTACACACTACAAAGCTACAACAAAACGTCCAAGTCCATATAAAAACTATTAGTACATAAATTTAATTAGAATACGATAGAGTGTAGAAAATGGATATATTCACATTGAATAGTCATAAAACCAATAAAACAGGGCACAATCACGAATTTCACACATGCATAATGCAATTTAAGTGGTCGACACTATCTTTGCTTATTAACTTATTTGGAGAACACGATTTAAACCTATGTCCCTAATCTAGACTAGATATTAGTATCAATAATGTGGATCATGTACAAAAAATTATTCTCGGATATTGGCAGAATTTTACTGGGTTATTGTTACATTTATACATTTCGTTCATAACGCCATAGTATAGGGAGTTTGTTAATTACCAAATTACTATCAGTCTTCACATAACCACCTGTCTTATAAAATAAAATATCTATGAATGTTTCAATCACATGACATCACAAAAAATACTTTTTAAAATGAAAGTGTCTAATGTTTTATTGGTTTCTGATCAGCGACAAAAAACAAGCATGAGTGAATATACAGACAAATATCATTTACAAACTAATTAATAAGAAATAACCATTTTAATACTTTAAGACATAAATAATAACACATTTAAACAATTTAACTTGTTTTCTTTGACTTAAAATCTCTTACTACTACTTTGACTACACTAATAGTATAACCAAGTCCGTTATGTTACAAGTTATATTTTATCCTATACTGACATGTAAAGGCGGTAGGCAGACAAATTCTTACTTCTATGGACTCAGGAACAGAGCGCGAACATATCACTCACGGTCACGCAGGGTGCAGCCCTATGCTTCTACTAAATGAGATTGTAGGCGACCGCTGAGGAAACTAATTTTGCGCTCCTTCATCATATAGCTATAGCCTACTGTGAGATGTCAATATCACATGACATGTATCTAGTAAAAAAACCTACTTCCCAGTTATGCACAAAAATATTACACTGCGGCAAACTATTGACGAGGCGTTGTTGCGTTTCATGTCAATATGGGACACTAACTGAAAACGTGATGCACTAATGTGCAAAAGTTAAACCCAACAGTGGTTAAGAGATCTCACAAAAATCCGGTTTATATTCTTGGTCGATTGTCGGTAGTTTCGTTTTATTGTGGAAGATCTCTAGGTCACTGGCAGGTTCGAGCGTCTTATTAAAGCAACATAAACGGAACACACACACACAAACATGTCTTAATACCAATATGGTGGCACAAAATACAGAACTTAATGAACAAGTGATCAGTCTTAAAAAATTACGACCCACTTTAGGATCACGGCACTATGTCAGTAAGTATAACATTGACATTGATCCACTCTGTTGCTGAGTCGAACTAAAACAAAATACATCCTAAAACTTACAAGGAAAGTATTAACAGAAAGCACTGCAGATTACGTCTTGAACAAAATGTCAGCACACTGAAGCAAACAATAAAATAGTCTAAGATGATTATTACCTAAAGCATGGAACAATACAAATGATCCACACAACACTACAGCTTACAAATAGTAACAGAACATATACTACTAATTTTAATTTATTAATTCATGATTAGATCATCAATTACTGGTGTGCCTGCTAGACGCCAAATTGCTGTGCTAAGTTTTCTTTTTTTTTCTATTAAAATTACTCTTGTCGGTCGGTCTTTGATTTATTGACTACCTATATTTTAGCTAAAAACGTAACAATGACATGTTTTAAATGTCTAACCAATCATATTTCCGTAAATAAATTAGTTGACATTTTCTTTTGAAATTATGCGCTCGCCGAGCATTGAAAGAGAACTTGCCACAGTAGTTGACCCTACAGCAGTTACCTAAACAGGCCTTGTTTACACAGAGTGCCAATGATTGATTACTTATATAATGCTAAATGCATTACAGAATTTTACTAATAATCCAATATAATACATAATAACTCATTCTCCAATCTATTTTAATATATGCTGATTGATCCTTAGTAAATGTGAATTGAACTACATGGAATGCTCTAATTTCGGTTACTGTCATACACATAATGTATATTTTTTGACTGACAATGTGTCATAGTAAAATAAAAGGGTTTTAATATTATCAAAGTAAAAAATCGAGCACTGGTACATAATAGAAGCACAGAAAACGTGTCACTGGTATTTGTAACATCAGGGAGGTCTGTAACCACAGTTACGACCACGAGTCGTGCACAATATCTGTAACACAACTCAATTATACACTCATAATTTCGAAGTCAATCATAATCACATCACATCAGATTTCAGGAGACATGTATTATATAATAATTATATAAAACATATCTAAGAATATAATAATTACGATGAATTGATATTGATAATACTATATTAGTACAAAATGCAGCAAGTAAGACGCCGCCCTTAGCTACACAGAGAGTCAAATGTGATACATTATAATAGTAGGTAATCTTATATTGCTAAAAATGCTTGTAAAATATTAAGAATGCAAAATATTGCTGTATCATTTCAGACAACCTCTAAGTAGAACCCAACAAATATCATAATTTTTTCAGTGTTATTGCTTTCATGGTGATAATTTTTTTTAATTTTAACTTCAAATTTGTTAGGTAGTTGTTCTAAAATTATCACAAAGCCTATATTACATTAATCCTGCCATTTACCTATATCTCGCCTCACGGAACCTGTTTAATTGCGGTTATCAACACCTGCCAAAATCCTTACTCGAATCAGTCAATCCTCGATCCATCGTCATTACATTAAGCCATAGTAACAAAGTAACATTAAATTTAGCATTAAAATAATTACATTTGAGACTAAACTAAGCACAGCGCCAACAACGCTTTCGGCTCCTAACTAACATTTATCAAACTGACTTTGACGCGTAAAAAACAAAGACGCAGACTTATCGATTCGTCACTTTGGAAAAGACATTTAAAAAACTAAAATGTTAAAACTACATTCGAGGAGGGTCACAGACGCTCAAAGAGCAAAAGCGAAAATACGAGCCGAACGTTTGGTTCGCGTTCAACGCGATCACGAATGTTTGACAACGATGACGCCGGGCCGCTGCACCGCCACCGGCGCCGGCGCCGGCACCACGAGCGGCGCGCGCTCCGGCTTCTTGGTGAGCGCCAGCGGCGCGTCGGCTGCCTCCTCGCGGAACAGGTGGTCGCCTTCCAGGTGCCGGATGGCCTCCACGATGGTCTCCAGGTTCTGCCGGCTCGTGCTGGCCAGGTACAGCCGCGCTGACGACTCGTGCGCCGCCTCCGGCAGCACCTCCACCTCGACGCGCGGTTCCGCCTTGATGGCGGCCTCCAGTAGCGGCGCCGCCATGGTGGCGGCAGCTACCACGCACGGCACCGCCGGCGGCTCGACCGGGACGGGCGCCTCCACCTCCTCGGTCTCGAGCTTGCAGTCGGCGCTGTCGGCCTGGTCGTAGAGTGCGGCGGGCGCGGCGACGGGCACGGCCGGCGTGGGTTCGGGGTACAGCTGCGCCTCGACGGCATGCAGCCGCTCCTCCAGCAAACGCCGCAACCGCCGCTCCCTCTCCAGCTGCACGCGGAGCTCTCCACTCTCAGATTCCTTCTTCTGGGATACGCTCGTTACGCTTATGACTGCGACGGGCTCCGGGGACCTCGATTTGGCGACGCTGTCATCCGTAGAGTCTGGTATAATAGTGGTGGGTAAATGAGAGATCATTTCGCTTTTTCGCTTTTTCAAAGGTATTTCACCTCCTTCATGTTGATTCAGTAGTCTCTTCAACTGACAATTTTGTGAGAGCAATCTGGTTTTCTCTTGTTCAAGTGAATAAATATATTCTGCCGTTTGTTGTAATATAGCAGCCTAAAAAAGATAAAAATACAGTCAGAAACTTTTAAATTTAAAACTATTAAAATGCATACATAGAATTTGATGTTTTTTTTATCAGAAGAATTTATGACAGTAATTATTAAAATCAAAATCAAAATTAAATTTAAAGGTTCCAAATTAAAATGATATGCAAGCACAGAAACAGTGTGTTCAGCCACTGTGAGTCTATTTACCAGGAAGTTTTGAGCGCTTTTTCATAACCCAGAAACATTTTCCCATTACATACAATATAAGTAGTCAGGCAAAAAAATAAATACCTTGCTTAATTTTTCGCCTTCATGACGCGGCAGCAGGGTGCGCAGGGCTTGGAAACCGGCATTGATGCTCTGCATGCGTCTGCGTTCATTGCTATTGGCAATTTCCCGTCGAATTCTTTTTTCTGCCTCCATGGTCCTACCACCAGATGTTGAATGTTTTTCACTCCTGAAATTTTACAATAATAAATTAAAATACACTAAGTAATATTACAAACTTACATTAGCACTTACAAGTAGAAGTTGAGCAACTCCTTGTGTAAAGGTGCTTTGGCTTTCTGGAATCATTACTACTACTTACTACTCAACTATTAAATGCTTGTCAAATGTAGCCAGTGCCTATCAATATGTATTCACATCCGAGTTATTGAGGACTTACATAGTTGAAACAGAAAAGCTTAAGAATTTGACCGGAAGATCATTTCATCATTCAAGACTTTGTTTATGCAATCAAAATTTTAAAACTTCTTCTCTCCCATCGAAAATGTTCAAAAACCAGCCAAGTGCGAGTCGTACTTTAGCACCAAGGATTTCTTACTACCTACACTGCCTCAATGAATTAAACCCGTGTTTTGTATGGACAGACACCCACCCACTTCCATAATTTTTTACAATCCCTTCTTATGACACCTATCTGATCTGCAAAGAACATGCTCCTAAACACAGTCTATATTTTCTATACCATCCTTTTATCCCATGGGAAATTAGAAAATCCCTTTGTAGTACACCTCTTTCTTTGATCATCAAGGAATATGTCTGCCAATTACCAAGAAACTATATCCACTTTTTTATCCCATTGCAATTTTGCAAATAATTATAGATTGTAGTAATAATAGTTATGGAAATAAGAACATTTCAGACTAATAAAATAAATCCCTTATACTCCCTATCCCACGGTTATTTCGAAGTCTTAAAATGAATTTTCAGCAGTTATGATTCCCTACTTTTTTTTTTTTTTTTTATTCTCTTTTTCTAGCGAGCTGTCTTATCAACATTTAACTAGATTTTAAGCAATTTTAAAGATGGCACCACATCCAGTGATATGGCCATATAGTCATTTATCATCTCTTCTTACAGAAGATCCTGGGGGGCTTGTCTTTTTAATCTTTTAAATGTGTGTCTTGGTTGAGTCCTCATCAAGTCCTTTGCCAGTAAGTTAGGATGTGATTTTATTCTTTCACAATAGGAAGACAAAGAGATTGATGATTCTCTACTTGTGTGTGAAATTTCAAGACTAGTAATTATAGTTATGGAGAAAGGCTCCCTTTTCAGTGGACCTACAAATCCAATTTATTCCATATCCCGTGGGAATTTTGGAAAATCCCTCATTAGTGCACCTCTATGATACAGAAGCAATATTTATTATTTATTTAAGTTGCGACTCTAGGCAGCTGCGACCTTTGACATGTTTATCGCTATCCTGTGGGAACTATGCAATTTTCCAGGTTATAAAGTAGCCTATAACCTGGCCGGTGATTTTCGCAACAGATTGGTAAAATTTGCATCAAAATCCATTTAGCCGTTTTCACGTGATGTACTCTCAAAAACAGAAAAAAAATCTAAAAAGTGTTGGATGGAACATGTTCTCTTATTGATTCTAAGTTTCTCCAGTCAATTTTTTAATTTAATATCTTCCATGTACAGAGTTTCAACCCTCTTCAGCTTTATTATTATGTATATGTAGATAACATGTAAAAAAAACTAAGGCATTTCACAGACTGGGCATTGTTCACAGTTGTTACCCTGTAAGGGATTAAGACGTGATTTATGTATGTAAGTAAGTATGTTACATGTTACCCACAGAGAACTTAAAAAATCTAACTGTACACATATTTTCGTCCACACCAATATTACTACTTTATTATTGATTTTAGAATTAATGCCACTTAAAAATATAACAATAAATAATAAAAAAAAAAGTACTTCACAAGCAGGGCATAATTAAACCCGAGCTTTCAACACACCAAAGTAACAGACAAAAAGTATAGAAATGAATCCTTGTGCCTGTACAATAGCTCAATACTAAAGAAGTAAATACATACAACCTAAAAAACATGTACAGAAACTATTTCAAGCTGACCAGGTTATCAACAAATAAATAAATATGTTGTTGGAAACAAATTTTCTAAAAATATCATGATGCATCTTGCAATATCATACAAAACATGAATGACTTTACGCTTAATCGTACATGTGTTTGATAGTACGTTGTTAAAGCAGTAGTTAGGTAGGGGCGCATACTACGCCTATTTTACCAACCAAACATGGCGGCCCAACAGCTGACTACGACCGGCACGACACGGGCGGGAGGCGTCATATGGTTACCAAGTTAATATGCGGTACCTTAAATTGTCGTACTTTGATGACTCGAATATGAAATTGGTATAAAAGACACTCTGTTACTAACTGAAAGCCTAATAATACAACAATTCGGCGACCACGCCGGGCTTCCATACCTGGCAAAAGCGTGATTCGATGCCTCTTCTTCGTACAAGTTGTAGTCTTCCACTTCTAGCAAACAGACATCATTACCGTGTAATGACATCACTAGATTAATGTTTTTAAGGATTCTTCATCAACACAACACTTACTAATAGAGAAAAATCAAAAATATTTTTCAGAGGGTCCACAATGGCGGGAAATGACAATGAGCTTGGTCAGGTGACGCTACACAGATATTTCAAAGCACCATTTAAAACAGTCCACAAAACACAGTTTACAAGACTTCACAAACTAAACAGACGCAATGAAGACGAATTCATAAGACAATCATGAATCAATTTTATAAAAACAGTAATTATCGGAGAGTCAAGGGCAGCGCGACATCGATGCATACGCCATTTGTAATTTTGATGGTCTTAATATTGCCAGTATTAAAAACTCCTGCGAAACATGTTTGCCATTAATTTGACGCCGTTGTGTAGTCTACTTAGTTCAATAAATATTTCATTTAATCGATTTTAAACAATGACGACCTTTGACAGAATATCTCGAAAGTTTTGCATTCTAAGGGTACTAATTTTCGTAAAATTCAAAACAAATGTTTGCTAAAACTCCAAACAGAAATTGGCGATGAATTTAGTACCAACATGAGTATTCAATATTTCTTCAGCTATTAGCTACTTTTTCATTAGATTTGAGTGTCGGATCATTATGATGAGAAAGTACATTAATTTCCAGTAGGTTTTGCATTGCATTGATTGTACCTGACGTCTAACTGACTGACGTGCAACGCCATCTATTGGTAACTTAACTTCAAATAAAATTTATCTTGTCTATAGGTTTTTTTTTCTGTGTGTTGGAGCCTTGAAGCGTCTTGGTGAAAGCAACCAATCAAAAATTAGTTTGAATTTTGAATTTGCTTGAGGAGGGGATTTCGTCCTGCCGCCATATTGTGTTGGGCTGTCTGTGAGTGCTTTAATGTTAACAATTTTCTGAAATTGTGGTGTGAATTGCTTGAATAAAATTTAGTTTGAATATCCTGGTGGTAAGTTCAGATTAAACATAAGTTTTTGTCATAATTTTTATTTTAGTGTTAAAACATAGTAACGTTTCCCCAAAATGCCGGCTGTCCAAATTAATTTAGAGTTCGGTAAAAAGTACATTTGAATTTTATAGTTTTGTCGTGATTCGAAAACTGCAATTTGTATCGGCACGTTTATTATTTATCACGTCGAAATGTGTTTTTGTTGGGATTACATTACATTTTATAATCACGCTGTTATCACATTCCCGGTAAGTAATTCAAGCCGAGAGGACAAAAGAAATGTGAACTGCTGTAAAGACCGATATGTAACCGTTTGTTACGTTGCTTCAGAACAATGTTTGCAATGCTTGCTCTGGAACGGTAACATTTGTTACCAATGTTATGAATGTTGTTGATTTCTGGGAAATCCGTTCTTTGTTGAACGATGAATCATCCCTAGGAGTTAATGGGGCGACATGGAAGTTAAGTAAAACAAGGGTGTTGCATGCGTGCATGACTATTATGATTATGACTAAGCTTACAACCTAATAGGTTTTCAATTGACAAATCGTTAGAAATTGATATCAATTCGAGTAGTGATTAAATAAAAACGAAATTGCCTATTCGGTAAGTAATTTATTTTGCCTACCTTCTGGTGTTTCACAGTTTCGATGGCGAAAAATAATGCGTTAGTTGAAAAAATCCCGTATCGATTCTGTTTAATTTTATTTCGACCAGTAATTCAGGTACGAAAACGAAGGATTGAACAGGACCGATACCTACAACACTTGGTGTCTCGATTGTGTAGGTACAATACCTAAAAATATTTAAGGAAACAAAAAAATACTGCTTAATCTTACAGTTACGGTTATTTAAGTCGCCTGTAAACCCTTCATTTTTTTAATAATTATCTTATCAAGTTACTAGCAACTAGGTATTTTCTGTGTACAGTAGGCTACAAGTGTTCCATGCAATTTTGTAGCGGACTACATGATTCATATCTACTCGCTTTATTTTGGAAGTAGATGTTATTCACTTCATATTATCCGTATTTTTTATTCAATCCAAATTGTAGGTACAATACAATACCATTATAAATATTCTTTATTGAACACCACAAATCAGATTGTAGTCTGACGTTTATTCAAAACATATTTTTCGTTGTCTTGTTAAGATCGAAAAATGACGTTTTTTTTGTCCTGACAAATCGGTATAGGTACTTAATAAGTATTTGATTAGAGATTAAAATCCAAATAAACGTGTCGTTGGACATGTTCTACATTAGGTAAGTGCCTATCTGTACCTTTATTTGTGGGACTAGGTATAATGTACCAACCAACACTTAAGATGCGGTCTGTACAAAAAAAAACTGAATGGATAGGTATGTTGTAAAATACTACTTGGGTACCTATCTTACTATTCGTAAAGTACCTATCTATTTTGCTCTTGGAAGTGAGTAATGCCCCTAGCTAGTGGTGGCTTGGCTATAACTTCATCAAAAGAACCTTTGAGTCATGAACTATTGTGATCCAATAACACTTCATTGGTGTACACAATTATCAATTACCTACACAGCCCCAACATTGTTAAAAAAATGCCTGTGTCCAGGGACATAATTGATAATTTAGCTATGTACTTGGGCATTAACAACCTTTGGAGGAGTTTGTTTGAAAACTCTTTCTACTTATTTATTTGTTCTTTAATGAGATTAAGGAAACGTAAGTGCCGTACTAACACGCGCAGCATAGAAAACACTTAAGTGTGGTAAGAATTTCGTGAGGTAGATTCTTTCTAAAATATGTTTTAGTTAGATTCATAGAAATGCTCACATTAGGTACCTACTTTTTCTCCACGTTTTGTTGAATCATAAAACAAGTTTTAATGGGACTTTGTTTCCGATCTAGGAGTTAACTTTAATGATGTCATAAAACTTTACTATGAAATCAATCCAACAATCGTGCTGTTCTATTTTGACGGTCATTTGTTGTAGTACCTACCTATTTGCCTACGTAAATTTAACGCGCTTGTCTCCCCATATCCCCGTTGCACGGTGCAGTGTTACTTGTGGTTTCATTCCGCAACTGGACACTATCGATTTTCCGCTTAGATTACATGCACACTACCTACCTTACCTCCCCACAATCCGCAATAGTTATGCACTACGTAGGACAGGTAAGTATTTTAAGTTTCTAACTGCGCGTTGTAAGTCATTATCATAATCTAGATGGGTACCTCACCTACCAAACTACTGCAGTGATCTCATGGTTCTCAATTTCTCATACTGCTGGGTACCTATATGTATACACAGGCTCGCCAATCGCAACCCTTCTCTGTATTCCTTCCTTACCATTCGCTGGTCTCCTGCTGATTAGGCACTTTAAATGGCTTTTCAGATTCTTGTTTCTTCCTTCACCTAATAGGTAGGAATCTACATAGTTTTTTTTAACATACCCATTAAACTAGGTACCTATAGCTTTTGGTTTGCATTAAGTACCCACAGTCTATATTATGGACAAGCTTGCGCTCGCGGTTTAGCACGTGGCAATCCTGTTACGGATTTATAAAAAATCGTTTTTATTAATCGATTAGATAAATTATTTACATCTTATAACATTTTTAACTTCTACGTACAAGGGTCTAGGACGGGCGCTGATATGCCAGTCAGTCAGGACTTTCTTTTAATATACCTAATTAAATTGTATAATTAACCTGTCTGAAGCACTCCCAAGACGTTAAGTTTGCAATTGCGCGTTGTGGAAAGAGATAGGTACCTGCGCCTATCTCATGTTTGTTTGATAAATAAATACCTAGATACCTACGTGGGTACCACGTTTTCGTTCTCAAATTTATACAGCACGGTCCTCTTGCACAGCGGTTAACCTTGAACACAGGCGGGAGTCAAGGTCGCCGAGTGGGTACGGCGGATCTTATTTAAATCGAGCTGGCCCTGCTAAGTGCCTCCCATTGTACCATTAATGACAATAAGTTCGGGTTGACTGCTTGAGCTCAAAAAAACTAAACGTAGTAGTGGGGGCATAAAATATATACGAGGTCAATCACCTCGATGCGTGGACCAATTTGAAATAACTCCGCATGAGGACAGACGTACCTATCTATTGCCTGTTGTTGGTTTGGTTTTAACGCAAGCTTGTTACGTGTAGTGAGACCAATTATTATAATTATAGACTAACTTATAGTGAGTAGATTCTACCATCATCGTAGATTCGTACCTAGTTGGTCGCTTCTTTTTTGTTTGTCTTCGATCCGAAACAAATTGACAAACGCGAGCGCAAGCTCAAGTCTTCACGTTAACTTACTTTAATTTAGTTTCAAGTTTAACTGCCACTGGGCAATTTGCGGTGTCCGATAAGCCTCGAACTCGAGCCCTGCGTGACTAATGACAATGCTATTTTTGTTTGTATTGAGTAAACGAGTGGATAATGAATGATAAACACAACGATGCGCTAGGAATTCGGTATCTGTTATGTACCCACGATAACTGAGCGCACAGACCCCTTCACGTTACTGACGTTACTCTTAGTTTTAATTTTAACGCCGGGCGAGCTGCCGGTTTTGTTGCTCCATTGCAATTATCTTTGTGATTGAGTTTTTCTACGCGTTTTAATGTTTAAATAGTGCGTGTCAGTATTGTGATACGTGTCATATTTTTGAGAGATTGATTTGATTGATTGAGATTGCTCCTTTTTGTTTAGCCTATCGTTTTGTTGTATAAGTGTGATTTTACTTGGTACAATTTTTAGACATTGAGAAAATACATAAGTAGGTACTTACCGTTATAAGGCAAAATATATATTTTTTTACATCCTAGCTAGCTGGTGTTTAATAGTGCAACGAACGAAGAAAATCCCTTCACTTATGTATAAATGTTGTGAATTACCCTACACCCATATTTTACAATGCTTTGTGATAAAAAATTAAAGTGCAACACATGAACTGCATAGGGTAGACTATTTCCGTCTGCAGCGTACGCGCTCTACCCAACACCGTGACCTACTGACTAGGGTTTATTCCAAATCGGTATTGTCACCTGACCGGTTTATTTATAGAAAAGTAGCCCTAATAGGAGAAAATTAAATAAAATTAGACAAGTGACTAGGTACATTGATAGTAATGAAACATTTTCAAAAGTATTCGATGTAGAATCCTGTTTTGTTACAAGATACCAAGGCCATAAGTAGTTTTAGTAAGTAGGTATGTACCTATACGGTTATTTGAAAGGAGTGGTTTGATATTGGTACAGGCCAACATCAGCAAGTATGGGTGCAAAGCAGAGTAAGCGGTCGGTGGACATAAGCGGGAAGGAAGCAGAGAGCGCAGGCGAGGTAGCCGCTGCAGGAGCCGGCGGCGAGGGCCGTGTGGAGGCTATCGCTGACGCCGATGCACTTAAGCCGCAGCTCAACGGCGATGCTCACATACAGCCTCCACAGGAAATATCCGTAAGTTCTCAGACTATTGTTAGCGTATCTTACCTTTATACTTTACAAGCTTTTGCCCTCGACTTCGTCTGCGTATACATATAAACCTTCCTCTCGGATCACTCTCTATTAAAAAAACCGCATCAAAATCCTTTGCGCAGTTGTAAAGATCTAAACATACATATGGACAGACAGACAGACAGCGGAAAGCGACTTTGTTTTATACTATGTAGTGATGATGATGTTCGAAATAGACATCCAAACAACATCCATCACTAGATGCATAGGTAAATAAAAATAGGAAGACAAGAAGTTTTAACTCCGGCTTTTGCAATAAACCTTCGGACCACATCGCCCATCTCACATCTCAAGTCGAAGAACAATAAGTCTTACAACTACAATTTATAATCCCAGCTTTTTTTTACCAGTGATTGAAAACGTTGCATTACGATTTGGTTCGTGTTGTTCATGTATGGACGTGTGTTAGATTGGGTTAATTAGGGCCATCGCACGGAATAAGTGCTGTTCGGATACACGCTCTGATGCGCCTGATGAATACGCGCACCCTCATTCTAAAATAAATAGGAAGTGAACAACAATGCTAGTCGTATTGACAAGTAGGTACACGAATGTATCTGCAAGTTTCATTAGGGTCAGCAATGAAGTAACACAGGTTAAGACGTTGAACGGACGGCTGCCCGCGACTTCATCCGCGTTGAACTACAAATAATGTGACTTACTATTGGTAAAAGAATTTCAAAATCGGTTCCTAAACTCATAAATAGATTGACAGTTCCATTCAATTTGACAGTACTAATACCTACTAACCGTATGTTAGCAGTTACCTCAGGGTTGTATTTTAAATTAAGCCTAGACCGCGCAAGCGGCCCTTAGTGCGTACGGATTCAAATCTAACTTTATTACATATATTGACCCGGTTTGACTGTTTCTGATTGCGACAGTTCTTGTGAATATTGAGTACACAATAATAAAATAAAAGTCAAAAGAATTTATGTATGCTTTCTATTGCCAAAGAAATGTCTTAATAACTTGACTTGCAGACATGCGTCCCACGACTTCCTGTCTAGATAAGATTAAGTTCATAATATCGAACTCGGGACTCTTTTCAAGTTCGGTTTGCTATACAAATATTTACTTACCATCGGATATGAGACGAAAGATACGAACAAATTGATTTCAATTTTCGTTTCGTTTAAGGATAAAGAAAAACAGCTAGATAGTGGTACCCCTGAAAATGAGAAGGATGCCACAACAGAAAAGGAGGGCAAAGAAGAACAAAAGGATGAAAAAGCAACAACACCAGTGACGAACGGAGACAACGAACCTAAAGAAGAGAACGGCGATTCCGTTCCTACACCTGAGGATGGCAAAAAACCCAAAAAAGAGAAGGTTCATAACTTTAATAACACATTTAATTTTCTTATTTGTATATATTGTTGAAAGTTTGTTAAAATATATATTTTGTTTCTGCGTAGGTCAAGAAAAAATGGTCACTAAGGTCTATTAGTTTTAGCAGAAAAGACAAGCCCAAGCAGGAGAAGAAGTCAAAGGATGAAGAACCCAAAACTAATGGAGAGCCAGAAAAAGTACCGGAAGAGGTAAGGCCGTTTATCTTTACGACATTACTTACAGCTATTTTTTATTTAATTTTATGCAAGCCTGTTGAAGTGTCCCATTGCTGGGCAAAGGACTTCCCTTTTTTCCTCCATTCGTCCCGATCGAGGGCATGGTCCTGCCACTCTAATTGATATGCGTCAAAGTTATCCCGCCATCTTCTTTTCGGTCTGCCTACTCTTCGATGGCCATCCTGCGGGAACCCAACGGGTAGCGATTAAAGCCCATCGCTCTGGATTCATGCGGCAGACATGACTAGCCCGGTCCCATTTGAGCTTAAGTCTATTTGTTTATTCCGCAGACTAAAATGACAACCGCAAATGTCAAACGTAAAAATAATGTGACCAACAAACAGTGTTGATCTTTGATTTCGGGTTTTGAATAACCGACAAAATATTTTTAGGTTCAAATTTGCTATTTTATGTAAATTTTCCGCGAGAGTAAATAAAATCTACTTATTTTTGGACACTCAAACATAAAATAAATAACAGTGATGTATCGTCGACCCGACGCAACGCCAGTTTGTTTTACGTATTCGTTACTTTACGTGAGTACCTAACTTGGTAAATTTTGAGCTATATGATATTGTAGCTTTGATTTGTTAATCTTACAATAAAATCGATTTTAAGTATTAGAAACATTGTGTATAGACCTGGATACAAAATTTCTATATGTATACCTCAGAAGGGTGGCATTTTTATCTAAACTATTTTACCTTTTTTTTTCAATACCCTTCCTACCTAGTGTCCCCTTTTCGCACATCACGGATTATCTATTGTGTTACCAGACACTTCATCTGCAAACATAAGTATCTACCTACAGTTTTTTTTACGGCTAGTACCGGTCATAACTCATAACACGTCACTATTTATAAAACGTAAAAAACAGGCAACACATGAAATGTCATTTTAGTCTGCGGAATAAAAAAATGGACTATACTAACTTAGATACAAATTGGAGCTTTCATACTCAAGTCATATATGTTATTGATTATTAACAAAAGTGATAATTATCTAATTCTAATGTATTAGCGCGCATTATTATTTAGGAAATATTTTTTTACTTCATAGATAACGAACTTGTTTATATTTAGTCTTAGTCACTCTGGAATTAAACTTAACCTACTTTTTAATCTTAATTTTGCACATGTGCTGAAGTAATTATTTATTATATATGAGGTTTTGTATTTTGGATCACACTAGGAGTCACTGACCTTCGTCATGTGAAATTCGCAGGCAATGTGAAATCATGCGCACGTGTAGTTGAAACTAGTACGAGGGCGGTCGAGACTGAGTCTCGCAGCAAAGTACCGTTGCTCTAGAATCATAGCTCCACGACCCCTTTGGTCCTTAGTCTAATCACTATAGACTTTGGGAAGTTAGTTGTGCATGCAGATCTAAACCGAACTAAATGCTGCTTTATGCATCGAGATGGGGGTGTGAGTAGGTACACAACCGTTACTTGATGATCATAGAAATGTAATATAACATTATTACAACTATTATTTCAACATCTAGGAATAATGGTAAATTTAGGTTTGGTAGTTATTTCTTATGACTAAAAGTTGCTTAATATTGCTTAACATCTTAGTAGGTACGAGTATCAAAATAACTTCCAATCGAATACATTTTCTTTTACACCTTTTGAGATCAAGTGGGCCACGAAACCTATGGTTAGGCGGGAGATGGTCAATCAGTCTGTTTCCACTCGACCTTCATGCCCGACGCGGGCACGCGGATTGATCGGCTAGAAAACAGCGATTTCTATGACAGAACTATTGCGACGTAGTGCATTGCACTCAAACGACGCTCAAGGAACAATGCGCATTATAATTCAAAGAGGTGCTACCCATATCCGCGCCGGCCAAACGTGAGCCTGGCATTGTCAACGCCGATATCGAACGATTACCGACACTTAGCTCATTGACGACCAACAACATATTGTGATAGCGACTATACTCAACAATGCCGCGAACACCAACACGTGCAACATTCCATCAAACTGTGGTAGTACATATTATTACATTACGGTACAAAAATGTTTCAGTTTAAAAGTAAGCATATACATAATGGAGACATATTTTAGAAAGACATATTTTATATCTCCTTTATACTTTATCAGTTGTACAAAAAAAAGAAACAAGCACCAAAATTGCAAGTTGGTAAAAATAGGAAGAAATAGTAGTGCCTATTTCCAATGCATTTCGTGATAAGTTGTTAACAAGGGAGTTTTCGACGCTCTTACAACGGCAGACGCTTGTTGGAATTTGAGCGCGCGTAAATGGTAGTGCTTTCGGTCATTAGCACTGCCCCCCGCAAAGGTTTGTTTAAGTTAAACTATCTAAGAAAACCCCTTTCCTGAAAAGTGCAAATAAAAAAAACGTTTCTTTTTTTAGTTTCATTTATTTGCAATTGTAATAGCACGAATATGCTAATGTACGAAAGCGAATAAACCTTAAAAGGCCGGTGTCATCGGCGGAATGGGTGGACTAGAAAACGTGTTTTCGAAGTGCAACATAAAATGTGCAGAAGTTTCCTGCGACGTCCCCGTGGGCGGGTGCCGCGCCGCGGCTGGAATCTTAGGAGCCTGATAAACCAGTCTGCATTATCTGTAACGATATTACTAACCTCTACCCCTAAACAACGCAATGCATCAAATGCTTTTAATTATTTAGAATTTTTCATAACATTGTACCCTGAGTTGATCTTGAATCTTTATCATGGCAATCTTTTGATGTTTAACATATTTTACAAGTTTTGTATTGGATCCAAACCACCGCTGATTAGTTATTATTAACACAGCTTTTATGTTTAAAATCCCTCAACAAAATATAATGCCACTCCATGCCAGCAGCAATACCTGCAACGTCGAAACAAGCATTTGTTGACGTTAACGATGCAGTGTCGTATGAACAATATAGCGCCCGTCGTTGTGCTTGTGGTGTTGTATACTTGGAGACGAGCTTGAACCAAAACCCTGCCTGCAAAGTAAGACGATAACTGCAGTTCGTATTGCATGTTTACCAAATGATCGGCGGCGCACGGCTTTGCGTCGCGTTCACCCGGGCTCATCTGTCGTGTATATTTTCATAATACGAATGTTGAATACTGTAAAGGCATAACAAGGAAAGGTTCTTTTTTCTAGTTATGGTATTGTATAAAAAAAACTATTGCTAAAATGCTGACCACCTTGCTTGTGTAATAGGTATGTGCACGACTCTACTAGCTTGCTTGTAATTTGCATACGATTAAACTGAAAGTAGCTCCGAGCTTCGATATATACCCAAAAATACATATATAGAGTAAGAGCAATCCTAGTGAAACCTTAAAACAAATCCCGTGTAAAAGTTCTACCAAGCCTTAATATACTTATTTTGTACTTTCACAGTACCTACTCTAGAATTAGAAAAGCACTAAGCTAAAACGAGTGAGCGTCGTCTTAGCGAACAACTGACACAGGGTTACATTGTTTTAAACGAACAAAGGGCTTTATTGAAAGCAATTAGAAGACAATTCACGTACTTGTGTTGTGTAAGTAATTAATAACGGACATTAAAGCTTACAGCTTCGTTCGTTAGACAGTAGCGCCTTGCTTTAGAATTTAGGTTATATCAGGATATTGTTCGAGACAAGTTTAACAAAGTAATAATCGATTGTTTGAATTGTTCACTTAGTTGGTGTGTATAATGGGATATTTATTGGCTTGTCCTCGACGGTAATCGGTGCCAACTGCCAAGACAGGGCGTTCAACCACTGATAGTGGCTAGGTATGACAGAAGTGCGTCTGAGTGAACCGGGCGCGATGCTATCTACCCCGTTATTTATTGCCGATGCAAATTACACTAACCCGCCGCCGGTCTCCCACCAGTTTAGTGCTGCATATAAAATCATATTTAACCAAACAGGAGCAACACATTTGAATCATACAATGATTTCTTCAGTCCTGCGTTAGTCACTTTTTGTCTTTGTGTGTATTTATAAGGAAAAAAGTGAGTGACACAGCTTTTTTGTGCTGTTTACTACTCTCGTTATGATAAAATAAAGAAAATTTGTAACCCACGTGCTACGTTACGATGGTGAAGCAGTGGATAAAAAACTACTAAACAATGTAATAGCATCAGTTTTATTAAACCTGACACGATCACAGATTTGTGACTAAAATAAAAACATTGGCAACGCAACATGGGTTTTGGAGCGGAAAATCATTACCATAGTCAGAAACCATGGTCGTCCACGTTTTGTTGTATTGTATGGCGTTCGGTGAGTCATCACCTCCTGTCGCCGCGCCGTCGCGCTCGCCAACTATACCGTTACTTTTCTTTTGGATTAAAATAAAACCGGCACATTAAAAAAGTGCGCCTCATAAGTAGTAGGAGTAGGCCACCTTCCGTCCTGCCGTGCCGTCCCCCGCGCGCAGGGTCCGCGCACTTTCATTTGAACTTGCGAGCAAAACTGGCTACGTTATTAACTAACAATATCGTATCATTACCTACTACGACGCATAAAACGCTTCGCAGGCAGTATGTGTTGCTTGCACTAATTTTTATTTGCCGTTAGAAACATTCTGAGCTCTCTAAAGGTTCAAAATCATTACAAACTATATTGATATGTCGAAAAATTTACTGTTTTCCAAAATTGACTCAATTTGAAATAAAAAATCTTTAAGAAACCACCTAATCTGCAACATTTAAAATACGTCCCGCAATATGTTATAAATGACATTTTCTTGCTTTTTTTTTGTTTAATTGATCAAACCAAGAAAACGCTTCCGAAAGTCTTACCAATGCTTCCTGGTTGGCATGGTATAGACAGAAGAAAGCACTGGTTCATAATTCCGCTCGTTTCGGACTCCGATTTCGTATTTTTGTCTCGCTTTGACCTCTGGCGTCCTGTTCGCTCGCGCGGGTCGATGCACTTAGCTGCTGACAACTGCTTTACGATACGTTTATTTATAAATATTTATTTATATTTATACATTATATGTTCTGTATCAATCAAAATTCATTAATTTTGATTAGTTAGTGTCAGTCTACCCCGTAAGGGATAAAGACGTGATCATTATGTATATACAGTAGCGGCAAACCCTGTCATATTCATGTATTTTTGTAGTTTTTGTATTTATGTATAAATTTAATTAAGATTTCGAGAGTTGAATAAAAAGGTTATATTCAGGAACATCTTTCCATAAACATGGCTGTCACAAAAAAAAGAATAAAGATAGCTTAATAAGAAAATAAAAAGAATAAAGTAATAGAGCGTTTCTGTTTCATTGTGTGCGTTAGTGAAATAAATTTTAGTGAATTACCTCGGTTAATTGTCAAAAAACAGTATTTTTGAAATGGGGAGACCTAATGGGGCCAAAAATTTATTATAAGATGATAAATAAGATTGCTAAAGTTGTAACTGCATATTTAAAGTCAATAGTCCATCAGTTCATGGTGAACTGGCATACACCCGCCGTCCCGACAGTCAGAATGGCGGGTGTAGGTACCTCTACATTGTAATACTTTTTTGTGAAGTGGTACAATTTTTTTTGAAGTAGGTACTAAATAGTAATTTTGAGTAGTTTTTTAGTATAATCATTTTATATATTTGTGGAGGTACACCCGCCATTCTGATTCTCACAAAATACCTTATTTGTATTCACATTCAAGCTTCTTTCCATAATTTCCAAGTTGATTTCACTTAATTTTAGCATCAAAAAAATAAACAAAAATAAGATGAATATGATAGTTTTTGCCGCTATTGACATTTTTAACGATATTCTTAAATAGATTATGGTTTTTAAAACAAATAGAAATACTCAGTATTACGACATCACTAAGTCGAAAGCCTGATCGGCTGTTGATCTGTATTATTCATTTTCTCCATGCAGACATATGCTGTTTAGGTTCTCCTGCCTCATAATTTCAAAAGCCTATTGATTGTTAGCAATAAAAGGTGTGTGAATAATTAGGTGATCATAAATTTTGCTTGTTATTGTTTCCTGCGTGGCAATTACAGTTATTTATTTGGTCCGACTGATCGACTGCCAAACATCTTCAAGGTAGGATAGGATACATCTATTAGTGCAGTACACGAGGCGTGTCTTTCTACATCAGTAAACAAAGACGGCCTTGTGTATCAGTATCATTTTATATTCGCCACAACCACTGCGGTTGCACGACTCTGCAAACAGGAATTAAATGCATTATTTTAATGTCTTGAAATTAGACAAAATGGAATCTGTATTCCAATGGACTGGTCATTTGGTCACTCCAGCGACAAATTTTTGCTAGACGTATTGTAATTATTACGCAAGGATTCACTAACAAATCTGTCATAAGAAATTCAACTATGTCAGGTAAATCTAACCAGGTTCATTTTCCATCGTCAATGGGTAGCGGTTCTGGCGACAGATTGGTGCAATGGTGTCATGGAGCACCTGGTTTTGTACCCTTGTTTACCCTTCAACGGCCAAGTCACACAACATTAACTATAATAATAAAGAAATCGCAGTAAGCAACCTTGACTTGGAACGACTTTGTCTAGATTTCATTACTTTTTAGAGATGTAGAAACGTGGGCATATTGATTTATTTTATTAGATTTTCTTAATTGACACCTTTTTTTTTCTTGGTGTATTTTTTTTTTCAAACATCAAATGAAGCGGCCTACCAAGTTGAATATTTTTTGTAAAGACGGTATATGTCGATCTCTAATAGTTTGGTTGGGCTCTTGTGTTTTCTAATCAGGGTCACCAGGTACTCCAGATCTTCGATTATCCTAGTTTTTATAGTTTTCCCTTTATGTGGCCATTAAACCCTAACTTTGTACCAAATTTCAGCTCTCTGAGTTTATGGGAAGTACTAGTTCTATTTTGATGATCATGAGTGAGTGACTGAGTGAGTGTCATAAATGCGAAACTTTGCTTTCGCTTAACTTTGGAACTAAATGACCTACTGACTTGAAATTTTGGATTTTAAGTATGTGATTATAGCTTACTGGATGAATTTCTGCGTTCTGGTCTTATTCAGAGGTTCTCAAATAGGGGCCTGAAAATGCGGCGAAATGGTTCCAGTAAAGGATGGTACGGCAGTGTTTGCTTCGCGCTCGACTTGGCGGGGGCACTGCCGTGACCCCAGATTTAGTTTCCATTTGCCAGGCATAAAAGACAGTGAACAGAAAATGACTTTGGTAGTAGTCTTATGTTTTCAACATTACACAATGTTGGAAATAAAGCTTTGTGTAGATCAGTTACTACCAGGAGGATGCCTGTTATTTTTTTTTGTCGAAGTCTTCGATTACAATATCTCAGTTGACACACTGTTCACATTTAATCTGTATATAATGTTTTTGGTTAGTATAAACAGAATAAGAACAATCAGAAATTTGAAACAAGTCTCAGTAGTAAACAGTTGATCTTCATGGGTTAAGCCTATTTAACTAACAAATTGTAGGTAGATACACTTAGCTTTCCTACAAGATTTTTTGCGTTTTATTATATTTAAATAAAAAACAACTATACGACAGGCGCATCTAAACACGCTTATGAAATTATCCAGATTATTATTCCAGTTTGGTACATTTCTAATTATTAGAAAATTTCCATATATGTATTCATTAGGTATTTAAACGTAAATCAGCGCATGTGCCAGCCCTGTGTCACAGAAATGTAATATGTCTTCTATCAAGAGCATTGAAGGGTAACTACTTATCTAAAAATGAGCGCCAATCTAGCGTTACGAAAAATCGTAGTATAAATTATAATGCTCATGTCTGTCTCCCTTCAGTCTGTGTTCAGATTTGTTTCAATAACCACGCATTCATTTTAGTACCTATCGCCATGGCCGATGACAAGGTATAAGTGTAATTATTTTAATAAACATAATTATCTTGTGGGGTTTCAATCTATCCCTTTGTTTTATAAAGCGTAGTTCGTTGTGCAAGCACATTGAAGCACAGTGCATTAACTCGAATGTTTAAGCACTGATCAGTGCAAAATTTAAGGCTACCGTTTTGTACTTTTATAAATCATGGACATATTAGAACAGATAAGACTTGAATGCAGTACTTTTTTTAGCTCCCACATACAAGGGGTTAACCTTAACCAGTGTTTTATAGAAAAAGTTGCAAAATTAATAGAGAATGTTATTTTTATAGGCCGCGGAAGTTACCCCAGAGACCGTTGAAAATAAAATTGCTGAAGTAATTAAAGTTGAAACAGAGGTGAAAGAAGAGCAGACCCCTGAGACACCGGTAACCGAGCCCTTAACCAACGGCAGCAGCACGCCGGAGTCTCCCAAAGTAGAAACCCTCGCCAGCGACGAAGCAGCGGCTCCCGCGCCCGTCGCCGAACAACCGCAAGCGACGCCTGTGCCCGAGACGACGCCAGAGCAGCTGCCTGTCAACGGTCTCTCATTAGAAGAACCGAAAAAAGAAGCCGCAGTAGTGGCTCCTATTGAAGGAAGTAAACCAGAGGATTCAACGCCTGTCGCAAAGGAAACGGTCCCGGTTCCTGAAATTCCTGTCAAAACAGAGGTTTGTGATGCAAAAATGCCTTTGATAGAGCCTACGCCTCCACCACTCCCTGCAAACCCTCCTCCCTCGTCAGTGGCATCCTTTGCTGCCACCACTATGGCACCTGAATTGATTGAAGCTTCGCTCGCTAACACCACTGAAAATGCAATCTTCACATCACCTGCTATCCCAGACACTAAAGCAGATAAACCTGACAAAATCGAAGCTGAAATATCAAAAACTAATACTAATACCGATTTAGCCGTATCTCAACTTTCCCCTCCCTTGAAGGAAGCCGTATCTGAAGACGAAGTCGCGCCACCCCAAACAGAAATCAAAACAGTAAATCCAGGTCCCGAACCCGTACCTAACATCGAAAAAGTAGTAAATGAATCAGCAGACGAAACTTCTAAAACTGAAATTAATATTTTAAAAGAACCTGAGCACATTGCTACTACGGAAATAGTAGTTCAAAGTGAAGTAATAGATGAGACAAAGTATGCAGCTGTAAGTGACGCTATTGAAGAAGTAAATGCGGCAATCACAGCGAATACAGATAGCATCCTACCATCAGTAGAATCGCAAAATCGGGTAGCTGATGATGGTGTTATTGAAAATAAAGATTCTATTGATTTGTGTTCCGAAAAAAGCAACGAGACCTCAGAGCCTACTTCTGATATACCAGATACTATTGACGAATTACCGCCACCTCCCCCCGTCGAAGATATAGATAATATTCAGAGGGAAGAAAAAGTCATCGCGTATCCGTCTGAAACCACCGAAAACACCATGAATATCAACCATAACGTAGTAAACAATACGGAAACGAACGGTATCATTGACGAAACAGAGCTAAATCAAATTAAAAATATGAAGAAAGATGCTCTCGGGAACATAATCGATACAGTCGAATGCAACGGGAACGCCGTGCCAGAGGAGTCTGTCCTCGAGGAGCAAACGACGGCCACGAACGCAGAAGAGATGGTGAACGGCAAGTCGGCGACGACGCCGGAAGACTCCCTGCCGCCGTCGCTGTCGGAGGCTCCGGCGGCGGGCAGCGACGCGTCCGACTCGCTGCCGCCGCCCCCGGCCGACCTCGCCGACCCAGACGACGACTCGCTGCGCCTACAGGTGAATACCGCCCGGACCTTGATCTTGTAGTGGACTAGCATTATTACTAAGGACCGTTTTGACAACCCGTTAACAGTTCTCGTATTTAGTTTCATGTGCATTTATCTACCATAGATCTACCAGCATGCGTGGACCGTCAATAACGAGAAGAACTTGAAGTGTGCTCGATTCGTTCCGATTGATGCTGATTGCAGCCGGCCGTCCTCCTCCTTTCCCTCTCCTCTCGCTTGTGAATTGACACTGTCCTAACATTACTTGTCATACTCCATTTCTCGCATGATCAATTATTTATAGCTCGTTTTTATGCTTACTAAATTAACGTATTCAATTAGTATTTTAGTAGAGGTGAAAAAATTGAGATAAGTTTTCAAACTACTTTCTTGAATTCTTCACCTGTTATGGAATGGCTAATTATAGTTCGTCCAATCATTTATTTTCTCGATGACAGCTCCCGTAGAATGTAACTGCGCTTTTTACGCAAAAATTAACTTTTAAATGCGAGGTATAAAAAATATGACAACTGCCTAATTTTGTTCCTTGATCTCATATAATATTCATCTAAGACAAATTGAGTCCATATATGCAGTGATATTTTTTTAAAGTGCGATAAACAATAAACATTTTCATAAAGTTACATTCTATGGGATTAATCATTGTAATTGTAATCCCATAGAATGTAACTTTATGAAAACGTTTATTGTTTATCGCACTTTAAAAAAATATCACTGCATATATGGACTCAATTTGTCTTAGATGAATATTATATGAGATCAAGGAACAAAATTAGGCAGTTGTCATATTTTTTATACCTCGCATTTAAAAGTTAATTTTTGCGTAAAAAGCGCAGTTACATTCTACGGGAGCTGTCATCGAGAAAATAAATGATTGGACGAACTATAATTGAACATTACTGCAAGTGATAGGAATTTCATCAAAATGACATATTTTAGTGCAATTAAGCAACCCAGCTCGATTCTTGCCATAAGCAGAACTCTTGATTATTGTGATAAACGAGCTTCTAGGCTACCTAAGCTGTGTTGTAATTGCTATACGACTTCCTGTAAATATTGTAAATAAAAACTAGTTAAAAATGTAGTTCTAATTAATAATACTTCCTATTAAAATTCGGTGGTACAACTTACCTTGAAAATATTGGGGTGGCCAAAGTATTGCAAAATTTGTGTGAATTAATCATTTTTGCCGCTACGACATCATTACAGTCATATGTCGTGTCGCGAAAATGTCTAAATCTGTATATCGGAAAGATGATTTACGTCAAGAGCTTAGATTGTTCCGATATGTTTGGCCACTTTGATCGCTACGATATATCTGAAGTTTCACTTAAGTTATGGGAAGCTGTGTCTAACATATTTGGTCGTCCGTAGCTCTGGATCTGACGTTCGGGACCTCCTAAGTTAATTTTGTGTATGGTTTTAGGATCCTTTGCCGATCGCGGATAAGATCGCCGACTTGATGCCAGAAATACCAACCGTACCGGAACTGAAGACAGAGACGGTAAGCCATGTTAATATATTTTATAAATTTAGTACCAAATCTTATGAACGAATAAGTAACTTATTCTGTCTTGTTGTCTCACACGTTAACGTTCTTTGAGTCAAATTGATAATTAGAATAGTTGCAGAGCTGAGAGTGAGTTGTGTGGGTGTTGTGTTGCAGGAGACGTCGAGCGAGGTCGCGGTGGCGGACTAAGCGGCGGCCGGCGCCCACGACGTGTCCAGAAACAAGCCTTTAATTTATTCCCATCTCGTGGTCGAGTGTCGAACTAAGTTCGATCGTTTCACGTTCGGTTTTAAATGTGACCTTTCATATAGAATGATTATAGTATAAGTTTAGCGTGCTTTGCTTCTGTAAAATTAAGAATTTATACATTTTATTCGCTAGGATCGAGTTTTTATAATTATATACGGTAACAAAGTTATGTAGGCAGTATACGGTGCGATAAGTTGGTGCCATTATTACAGGGGTATAAGTTATGACGTCGTGGCGTGTGACTCGCTCCTAAATGTTAGCTCGATGGAAACTCCATTAGACAAGTAATAGACCGATGAGTAATGTAGGAAAATTGGTGTTGTCTCTCTGGAATTGTTGGTACATGTTGTAACATACTTTCCCAAGATATGTATTACAAATATGGCATTAGATAAGGACCTTCGTGTCTAAAAATACTTCGAATTAGCTTTGAAGAGATAAGATCTAAATACCTTATTGTATTGGAACTCCCATTAGTTAATGGTCGTAAATTTGAAATTATCAATAATTACCAACCAGATTTATAAGTACCTACAAGTTTTTGAGTTAGTTAATCTTCATAATATGTTATCCAAGTCAGTAAACTGCAATAATATTGTAAAATTTCAAAATCGAAGGTAAAAATTTAATGATCTTTTTTTTGCTGCCATGCTGAATTTCAATTGCTCAATTATACTAACTGGAGTTTAAAAATATCTCATCATCATCAAGCTTTAGAATGGTAATTATCTTACAATATACTATATTATGGTGTAGCAGCTATTAGCGGATTAGTTGACGAAAACGTACGACATCAGACTGTATATACTTGGTCGTGCACGTGCGCGCCACATGTACCGTCGCAGCCGGGCTCCGCTAGCCTCATCGCGCTGTGTGAGATTGCGGATAACTGTTATCACTGAGGCAAGCTTTTAACATCCCAAAATAAGATATACTGAACTTTAAAACATGAAACGATATAAGTATCATTTCTTTAATATGCTCGCTCGAAACATTTTCTATTTATGTATATATGAATAAATGATTTTTCATGAAACTTATTTTAAAACTGTTAATTTTATGTCAAAAATATAAAAAATACAGTGTAAATTGTTAAGGATGAAGTATCGAAATTAATTTCATTTATTATCTCATTAGTGTGGTAATTTTATTTAACGTCTATATATTCTGGTAATTTATATAGTAAGTCGTGTATAAATTTAGGATCGTGAGCTCTCTGTAATGAACTTTGGAAGGGTAGGGCGAGTGAAGGAGTAAGACACGTCATAAATATCTGTTAAGAAATTTTTAAGTATCATCGACTATCTAAAGTAAACTTAAAGATAAAAATAAGGCAACCCAATCGAACTTCAATAAATACGGCTTATTGGCTGCCAAATTTTTGAAATTTTTTGATTCTGATATTCAGTGGCCAAAGTTTTGAATAATCTATACAATTTTTTATGCATATAACAGACACAATTATATAACTGTAATGTTTAGAATAGTATGTGTAATAGAAGTCGGTTAAAGTAAGTTTAATAAAAGCAGTGCAAAAATATTTAGCACTGCTTTTAGTGTATCAGTTTCCACCTCATATATTATAGATTTAATATACTATTATGTAATTTTCAATAGCATCGGCGTCCACTTGTATGATTTCATAATCATTTTTGTAATTTTATACATTTTCTACGAAATTGAAAGTGACGATTGCATGAGGAGGAGACTTCCAGGTATATTAGCAGTAAATGAGTGAGACATTCCATATCAAACGTGACTGCCGCCGCCTGCCGCTCGCCGCTCGGCCAGCACCCAGCAGCCCTCGCCGCTGCCAGACCAGCGCTTGTGCCGTCCCTCATCCATCATGCCGTTTATCTAATGGAATTGTTTATAGCTACATAATATATTTTGTCCTCATAATTTACATTAGTATGTAAAATGTTATTATAGAAACAAACCGCATAACCCATCACAAGCAATGATGCGTAGTGTTTTGGTGGCTATTGCAACTTGATATTATGTTCCTCAAAGCTACGTGCTATTGAATTGATATTGCAAGCCATTAAACTACGTCAGCTATTGAAGTATGTATGTATTTACATTTAAAACATATTATTATAAACTCAATTATTGTTTGCTCATAATGGCAATGTGGAATTTGTATGATAATTATGATATTCCAATTTTTAATGTTGATGTGTGAATGTCTCTAATCAATAAATAATTAAAACAAAGAAAAATTTGTTAGTTTCATTAAAATGTTATGATTGTATAGTCTTCAGACCCTGTACCGTGTGGTAGCTACGTCCGTGTTCAAGTTTCACGACAGGTTTACCTGCGCAGTTATAACTGTGGTGATACTTGCGCGTGTGGTAGGCCCTTAATTAAAGCACAACCGATTTTAATGAAATTTGGTACAGGCAGCGTTATAAAGTTTGAAGCATCCAAATCGGCTAAATAGATCGGTATCGGTATAGATCATAGAAATAGTATAGCGTTGATACTATATGACGCTGACTGTACAGAGATAGTCTCAGTCCTGCGGAAGGATAGTTTTATCCCGGAAAAATGCATAATTCCAGCGTGTTAGCGATATGCGTACGCAGACTGGAGTCGCGGGAAATAATAGGAATAATTTCAATCATTAAGACTACGAAATGCGATGACGCAGTTGGCTTAGTTGGTAGTGACCCTGCCTGCGAAGCAAGCGTCATGAGTTCGAATCCTGGTAAGGGCATATATTTGTGATGGGCAGGAATATTAGTTCCCAAGTATAGAAAGTCGTGTTAGTTACACTATTTATAACTCGAGAACGGCTGAACCGATTTGGCTGAAAATTGGTAGGGAGGTAGCTTAGGACCAGCACGTCTAGCACGAAAGCGCACAAGAGTCGCGTCGCGCGCGAGATAGATTGCCAGTCTTTTTCTTGCTGTTCGTTCTAGAAAGATACGGGTACATTTTCTCGCGCGCGACGCGACTTTCGTGCGTTCTCGTGCTAGCCGGGCTGGAGACGGACATAGGATACTTTTATCCCGATTTTCCCACGGGATTGGAAAATTCCGAAATGTTGTACTAATTAAGGTACAGACACTAAATTTAGCATGCCTACACATTATTCCTTGATTAGTATAAAGATGCACTTACAAAGGAATTTATCAAATTTCCCACAGGATAAAAATACGACTATTTATAACTCAAGAACGGCATTTATAACCGATTTTGCTGAAAATTGGTAGGGAGGTAGCTTAGAACCAGGAGACGGACATAGGATACTTTTTATCCCGATTTTCCCACGGGATTGGAAAATTCCGAAATGTTGTATACTAATAAAGCTACAGACATAAAATTTAGCATGCCTACACATTATTCCTTGATTAGTATAAAGATGCACTTAAGTACAAAGGAATTTTTCAAATTTAAGGCGGAACAAAGTTCGCCGGGTCAGCTAGTTTCTTTATATAAATATACTAGCGACCCGCCCCGGCTTCGCACGGTATATTATGCATGTATTATACAAATAAACCTTCCTCTTGAATCACTCTTATTTATTAAAAAAACCCGCATCAAAATCCGTTGTGTAGTTTTGAAGATATAAGCATACAAACGGACTTGGGGACAGAAAAAGCGACTTTGTTTTATGCTATGTAGTGATATATCCTTGTCTATACCCATAACACAAGCCTTATTAGAGCTTACTTTGGGTCTGGGTCAATTTGTGTGAAGTGTTAATTTATTTTTATTATTTATTAATCTGCATTTTTAAATGGCAAACTCTTTCACTCATAGTAAACTTTAATAAAACGATAATAGTGAATGTATTCATCCTTCTTACTATTTCATGTTGCGGGGCTTCTGTGTTGTATGAAATATAGAAGAGTTTTTTAACCCGTCAAGCGTCCAAGCAACTACAGTAGTCCCTAACTTTTTCTGGCGGGAAATGTCCTAGGGACTGCATTATTCATTCCCTAAAAAAAGTCTCGAATAAGTTAGGGACTACTGTAGTCGCTTGGACGCTTGACGGGTTAACCATGACTTCCGGCGCTGAGTTTTTAGACCAGAACACGAGTTTTTAAGTTAAACCTTTAGTAATTACTAATCATATTAACTAATTACATTCGGTTTGGGGTAGTAGTTTCTGCGTGAAGCATAGAAAACATACAGACAGTCAGACAAAAAATAATGTTATGAATTTGGGCAAAAAAAAGAGAAATCAATTTGGTAAATAATTTACTGAACTTTTTCTAAAACACTTATAATTTTACCCAATGCTTCCTTGTTTATTTCAAACATTTTTTGCTTCTCCTTACCATTAACTATTTTAGTATTCAATACAAGTTGCAGCAAAGGATACCGTAGCGATTTTAACTCACTAGTGCCAAGTACTAGCTTCAAGATCCAATTGAAGTTTGTCAAACTTTCACCATGGTAATTATTATTATGGGCAAGTAAAGTGTACAGCAAGTCTAGCCGTCTCTCGTTTAAGATTGTTGTAAAACAACTAACTTTATCTTGGTCCCATGATTTGCTCTCAAAAGATGCAACAACTTTGTCAATATTGAACTCGGAGTCCGATATTAGTTGTATGATTTCCTGCTTTGCATTCTCAAATTTACTGTGCTCAATGACAGTGGTAACTCTTTCACCATTTTCGTATAAGTTATTTAAAACTTCTTGTGATACCTGAAGCAAATTCATACACATAATAATCTTGTTTATTACTCTGCTTGTTATGTTATTAACAAACCCTATGTATACAAAAAATACAAAAAAAAACCAAATTCGGGTCAAAAGCAAGCATGACCAGGGAAGTTTGATGGATTCAGGGGAGGATGATAAGAGAATAAGAATCAGTAACGAAAGTACAATTTACAATACCTATTAAAAAAAACAAATAAAACATTAAACTGAAACGCTTTATTATAAAGTTTGTATTTATCTCCAGCCAATTTACGTCACAGCTGGGCATTATGAGAGGGCTCTTAAAATGGCAAGTTTGTAATAGGTACATACATATTCAAATTGATCCAATGGATCGATTGCAAACAGTGCTTCCATTATTGGTTTGTTAGTACTATTAATATGAATTCATTCAGTTTCCAATGACACACTTTCTTTTAGCGTTCTAAGCAAAATAAATAATAAAGTTTGAACTGTCAAACCGAGCGTTGCCAGGTGCAAAAACTGAAACTGCGGTAGCAAAACCCAAAAAACGCGGATTTCCAACTAAAAAGCGGATGGACAAAGGGAACATAGCCCATGCAGCCAAGTTTTACACAATAAAACTAATGAATTGTCAGTTATTTTCTCAAAAATTGAGTATGCAAAAGTATCAAAGCCTATATAATTTATTATATTTTGGCTTGATTAGAAAAAAGCGGAACCATGGTGGTGTAAACCGGATAGCGGATGCATGGTCAAAAAGGTGGTAGAAAAAGCGGAAATGCGGTAGTTCTGGCAACGCTGCCGTCATAGTCAGTGTTTACTGTGTGTCGTGTCACCGTAGTTTTTTGTTTCCCCCCCCCCCCCCCCCCCCCCCATAGAGGAAATGCAAAGGCATCAAAGCCCGTACAGTCACATTTAGTGTTAGCTATTCACGCTTTCCTTAAAGCAATATAGTGTACAAGCAAGTGTTATGGCAAGTTACGGAATCTTAATTTGCTAGGCACAATAAGTTATTTTTCAAGTCATTCAATGCATCTCCGTCGCTCACGTCAAATCTAGCTAATGAGCGTGAAAGCTAGTCTCAGAAAAAAAACTGTCTTATGAAATACAAATAATTTTATTATCAAGAGAACCATCATGATTCTTAATGAATCAGTAATTAATAACTACAACAATAATAAAATTATATCTCACAAAAATGCTGTCACTGGGTAAAAAACATTTTTTGCTACAATTGCGTCTATAATTAAGTATTTATGTGCAAATAATCGTGAAATATAAAATGTAACGTAAAACTGAACACCTAAGGCAAAGTAAACACTAGGTACTCGTGCGCAAGAAATTAAAATCACAACAGTGGATCATAATCATGAATAAGTACGTTAAATGCTTAAAATATATCAAAGGCAAGTTACTTAATTATGTAAATTAACGCACCTGTATTAAGTTTACATTGCACGCCCGCAACACTAGCGAAATGTAACGTTTTCGGCTTTCACGCCGCTACGCTAATGGAACTGTATTATTTACAATTCTCTCGTTTAATCTTAAAATTGGTTGGATCTAATTATTAATCATCATTAATATTAAATAACTCTAAGTCATTCTACCGATGTAAAATTATTGCAATTACAATCACAAACGAAACAAAAACAATTTACGAATATCCCAAAATGCTGAACAGGTTTATTAATGGAATTCTCAGATCTCGTTATTCGCTGTCGGTACATCGACCTGACTGAAATCCCAAATTGGTTAATGTTGATAACATTAATAACTGAATAATACAGTTGTTAAAAATTTCCCCTCTTATTCATAAAACGCAGATAAACCTATTTACACCTAAATATTTATTTTTATTATCATTTTCTTTCGTATAAACGTCACAATGACAGAAAAAGAAAACATTT
This sequence comes from Pandemis corylana, assembly GCA_949127965.1. NCBI lineage: Eukaryota > Metazoa > Arthropoda > Insecta > Lepidoptera > Tortricidae > Pandemis > Pandemis corylana. The sequence continues at coordinate 4,982,604 of OX421858.1, read as the reverse complement.
TAAGTAACGTAGGTTTAGCAGTCGCCTATGAATAAGATGGTACTTAGTTATTTATAGAACAAGGCGCTAATTATATTTAATGCGCTAATGACAATTATTCTTGAAAACATGAAATTGTTAACACGAATTATTAAAACAATCATTCTACGTGTCTACACATCACATTGCCCGAGTCCCATCTTAGGACAGAATTAATATTTATTTAATAGTAAAAACAAAACAATTACGGTCTTTCAATGAGTAAGTACTTTATTATAAGTACTTCATAAACAATCGCGAGTTTCTTAAAATTGTATATTATTCAGTAGCAATAAGGTATGTACCTATGTTATAAAAAATATCTTTCTCGACCGACATATAGTACCTACTTATGCATTATAAAGGCGAATTACATACAAAGGTATATCACTATTAATAAAATCACTGTATATTTCAGCTTTACACTAAAACGAGTGTTCCGAGCAACAGACATCTCCTTACAAGCTAGTCTATGAAATACTGATCTAATCGTTGGCGTCGGAAACACTGGGAGCTGACGTGATGAATAAGATACAAAGTTAGTGGCGGCAGTCACTAGTATATCAACACGTATTTTGTGTTACAGGCATTGAAGGTGGTTACCGGATAAAAAGATTTAAGTATCTAACATTGGTGGTGCACTGTAACTCATCCATAAATGCTTTTTTTTCTACCACAAAGGAATGAATGATGATTGATTTGAAACCTCATATAATATTGCTATAAACCTTTAAATAAACACATTTTCAATTGAGATATAATAATAATAACAATAAAGAAGTAAACCATCCATATCGCATTTCAAAATTATAAACCGGTAAGTACTTTTGTTATATTAAGTAGTTATATTTTCACGTAAAGTAAAGAACACCGCAGAAGATCGTTGACATCAGGAGGTACTGATGACAAACATTTGTATTTAATAAGTAAGAGTGTGATCATAATTATTTTACTATGATATTCAATTTTTACCTTGTTTATGTTCAAAACATAATCATTAGGTGGACATATTAATAAATTCGAGACGATTAACTAAAATCGCATATTACACTTCCAATTCAAAGGCAGTGTACGTACATAGAAAATCTTAAACATTACGTATCAAAATGTTAAAAAGGAGTCCCATAATGTTTAATATTAAAATCAACCAGCAATAAATACCAAGTCTAACATTAACAATATTCTAAATAGGCTCGAGCCTTATCAGATTTTTTTAACTAAATAAAATTTTATTTGCATTGTTATGTATGGTAAGAAATTATATTTAAGCAAAAATCCTAAAAACCATTGGAACACCAGTTATCTACTACATTAACATTAAGCTCTAACTGTTGGCTTGGCCGCGTCCGCCTTCCTACTGCATAACCAGAAACAGAATTCAAAACATACGACGCAAGTCGATAATTGCTTTAAGCATGGTAACAAACCAACGCCAGTATTTTATTTATTATTTCAGTACTTGAATTAGGACTCGTAACCTGCCCCCCTGTCAGCGTTAACATTCAAGAGTTAAAAATATAATTGCAAAACTAGAGGTAGATTTTTGATGGAAGATAATGTTATTCATACAAAGCCGACGACGTTTTCCTTCCATTTCATTTTATTCACTTTAAGTTAAATAAGGGAGTAGTTGTGATCAAGCGACTGCCGAATAGCGGGACAGGTGCCCTCATTCAGTATTAAGTAGATGTTTAATTCGTCTGCCTGACACAGAAACGCATCACTTCTTAACACGAAAATACAGGTCTAACCTGTGTTCCGAACATAATTTATTTTATTTCTAAATCGAAATGGATTAGAGTCCCAAATGTAAGTAGTAAAGTTCAAGAAATTGGCCCTGTATTAGACACCCGGAAAAGAAATATCGCAGCACAACGTGAGAGACATTCTATTTAACCCCGCGTAAGGCCTTGGACAAAATCGTGTCCAGAATTGGCCACTTGGGATTACCATTGTGAGTTGAGCAAGTAAATTTAAATTCAAATCTAAGGCGAGCATTAAAATATTTCCTCCCCTCAACCCCTGACGCCCAAATCTCAAAATAGACTTTTAGTACCTGTGTTTGACATCAGGTGATCATGAGATCAGGTAAATCCAAAATAGTGACTCACCGGACGGCAATACGATATGCAAGTTATGTATGTAGTTTCGTTTGAGTAATGTTTGAATTTTTAAATAGAGTCAGTAATTGGATATCGCTACTGCTATCTTTTGAACGCCAACCTTAGCTAAATAGTAAAGTTAGTTAGAAACATGCCTTTGCGAGAAAATCACTTTTACCATTCTACTATCTGTCGGCTATAGCCAACGTAGGCGTTCAAAAGGTAAAGCTCAATTTCAATTTTATCTCGTAACATAACAAAATTTAATAAATTTACCGACTGCAATTTGAAAAAGCACATCTTCACGGCAAAATTAAATTTTCTAAACTAGCGATATTTTACAATGCGAGGGGCGCCAGGAAGTTGAAACTTGTGCCCGCCGAGTGTGGGTAAACTTAAGTATTTAAGAAACAAGGCCGGCGTCTTTGGCCATACTGTAGAAGATGGATTGTTTGTCGGCGAGTAGCTGCGCGGGCGGCGCGAACTCCACCAGCTGTCCTTTGTCGAGCACCATGACGCGCGTCGAGTCCATTATGGTGTTAAGGCGGTGGGCGATCGTGAGCACTGTGCACGACGCGAACTCGGAACGGATCGTTTTCTGCGAGGAAAAAGGAATAGTTAATATCGGTCTCGCATTGAAACCTCTAACTTTAAGGTAATTGAGACGTGCTAAGTTTTGAAACGGTGTTAGGCTAAGCGCGCACTGCGTTTGCTCCCGCAAAATTCTGTGATGTATGAAGTACGGTTGCGGTTGTTCAACCACATGCGGCAAAAAAATCTGTGATTTGCTGATTTGTTGTGGTGCAAACCGCAACCGCAACTCGCCGCACCGCAGTGCGCGCTTAGCCTTACAACTTGCTATGTTGAGACATGATGCATTTTGTTGTAACAACGGAACGTATGCGTGGCGCGAGTATATGCCTCATGGGCACCCTTTTCGCTTATGATGTCTAAGAGCTCGCTGGAGAGCAGTCACCTGTATGAGGTCGTCGGTCTCGAGGTCGACGGCGGCGGTGGCCTCGTCCAGCACGAGCAGCGAGGTTTTGCGCAGCAGCGCGCGCGCCAGGCACACCAGCTGCCGCTGCCCCACGGACAGGTTCTCGCCGCCCTCGCTTATCTCGTGCCGCAGCCCCGCTTGTAGACCTGAACAATATTACAATACTATGCTATACCACAGAACGGCAAAACAATCGATGTCATAGATAGACACATTGACGACCGGATAGCCTAGTGGTTAGTGACCCTGACTATGAAGCTAGAGGTCCCGGGTTCGAATCCCGGTAGGGGCAGACAGTTGTATGATGAATACGAAGTTTGTGCCCGAGTCATGGATGTTGTATGTATTTAATTATGTATTTATCTACATTATATAAGTATGTTTATCCGTTGCCTGGTACCCATAGTACAAGCTTTGCTTAGTTTGGGTCAATTGGTGTAATTTGTAGTTGTAAGACATTTAAGACATGTGAAAGTTATAGAGTACCAGATGATTCTTAAATTTTTGTATGCGATATTGCCATTGGAAACTGAAACTTTCCACTTCCAATAAAAAAAATTGCAATTATTTTGCGAAATTATCCAGAACTTTCCGAGAACTTTTCAAACTCTCTGGAAACTTTTTGCAACTTGCATATCTGAACTCTTGGCACGTGCGGTGCGGCGGTATACTGCGTACCCACCTTATTACACTGCACTGACCTTTGACGAACGTCTTGAGATGCGCGTGCTCGAGCGAGCGCCAGATGTCGTCGTCAGAGTACGCGTCGAAGGGGTCGAGGTTCATGCGCAGCGTGCCCGAGAACAGCACCGGGTCCTGCGGGATGATGGTGATGCGCGAGCGCAACTGGTGCAGCCCTATCGTCGAGATGTCGATGCCGTCGATCATTATCTTGCCGGCCATCGCTTCCACGATCCTGAGGGGATAAACGGTTTTGAAATAAGTCACTATTATAAGCTTTAAATCGAGAGCGAAAATATTTAAGGCGTTCTAGCCGTTTGGGTTGTCTACATGCATTCGTGAGGGGGCAAAAGTGGGCCAGTTTATTAGAATAAATGTTGCGGCATATTTTACTCACACACTAAGTACTATAGTATTTCCAATCATTTATTTTCTCGATGACAGCTCCCGTAGAATGTAACTGCGCTTTTTACGCAAAAATTAACTTTTAAATGCAATGGAATAAAAAATATGACAACTGCCTAATTTTGTTCGTTGATCCCATATGACATTCATCTAACACAAATTGAGTCCATATATGCAGTAATATCTTTTTTCAACACAGTTGCTCGTAAATTGAGTCTTATTTATTGCACCGCATTTAAACTCATAATACAGCTTATTACGCACAAGTGCTGTAATAATATTACCGCACGAGTGCGGTAATATAAACTTTTTTTTTAATCTCAGCAAACGGTTCAGTATCAATAGGAACAAGGAATATTTTCGTGAATATTAAACTATTTTAGTTTAAAGATGATAAATAAACATTTAATTTCGACAAATTATTCATTTTTATCTAAAAAGGGACCATAATTTGCATATTTAAGACATTGATTAATTATTTTATTATAATTTTAATATTAGGCTGTTTAGCAGTCTGTTGTCAGTGTCTTCGTCTCGCGCGTGCTAAGTGCACAGCGCGCATGCGCGTGTGCTGCGTGCGGATTGGCGCGGAGAAATAATATCTGCCGCCATTTTTCACTGATATTGTTGATTCAGACTTTGTTATTTTACTACTTTAAAAATTACTAGTTCAATTAATAAAGAAATGTAGTGTCCGTCGCTGGAAATACTAAAATATGTTCGGACAATATTCGGACAGTTATATCAGTAAGAAATCTAAGGTAATTACCAAATGATAAAGTAAAGTTCTAACTAAAGCAGCTCCAGGTAAGCAATGTTCTGGTAACAAAGGTAAACTAAAGTCCTTAAAGTCCTTTTATTAACTAAATTTTATTTATTTTTCCTCGCAAATGTGTTGAAAAACGTCGTATGCGACGCGTGTGCTTTGGTAAATTACACATCTCAGCTCTCTTACCCGCGCTCGCTGGCGCTCGCGCGTACAATACGCCTCGTGTGTAATTACCAACATAGCACACTTGTATCATAATGTACTATTAAAGTACGATAAACAATAAACGTTTTAATAAAGTTACATTCTATGGCAATGCAAATAGTAATGTTATGATTGAAATATGAAATATTGTACCGATAAAAAATAGATCATAAGGTATAGTGTAATAAACTTTCTTCTTTCTTTCTTTTCTTTCTAATTATTCAATATGTTGTGAGATGATGTGTATTTGTTTCGAACACCAAAACAAACGCGTGCAACTGTCATTCGGCCATTTTGCACGCTTAGTAATAAATTAGCATTCAAGTAAGTCGGTTGTTTTATTCGCTCCATAGCTGAATACTTCTAAACTACTCGTATATATAAAAATTGAACCGATATCGTATCTACTGATCACTTATTAGGTCACAACACTGTAACTATCAAACTACATCTGTCATCGAGAAAATAAATGGTTGGAACAACTATACCACAAAAATGCACGTTACGAATATTTTAGCCCTAAAGCCTAAAGTGGCATAGCAACGAGTGACAAGAAAAAGGTGATCGACCCCCGTATGGTATGTGTGTGTGCGTGTTACCTGAACAGGCCGAGCGTGAGCGTGGACTTGCCGGCGCCGGTGCGGCCGACGATGCCGAGCTTGTCGCGCGGCGCGACGGCGCACGTGACGCCGCGCAGCGCCGGCTCGCCCGCGCGGTAGCCCAGCGTCAGCCCCTCCAGCTGCAGCGCGCCCGTCTCGGGCCACGTCGAGCCCGGACCGTTGGCCACCGTCCACACCGCCTCCTGAAACAACACAACACGACTGTCTTTTAACATGGTCGCTGAAACCTCGCAAACATTTTTTTACATCATCCGATCTGACATCTGTGTCGGACGACGATAACCCATATCCGATAGTCCGCAAATGTGCCGTTTTCACTTACATTATTTCCGATTCAAAAAGGCTGCCGCGAGTCGGGCTCTGCGCAAGCAGAGACAATGTACAGCTCAAACAATACAAACATACGTTCGAGAGCTCACGGGCGCCGTTAACATATCAGTGTCGGACTCGATAACCGATATCAAAGCGGACAATGTGAAAGACAGATACATATTTCATACATTTTACTTGCCTCGGTAAAGTATCGGCGACCGATACCGATATTGGATCAGATTATGTGAAAACGCTCTAGGTGTTGAAATATAAACTGCGAACACAAGCTGTATCGTAAGATCTGTGCGTCTGTAAACAGAACGTTAAACGTACTTGGTCAGTTTCGGCGTATTCCTTTATCCTTTCCACTGCTACAATGTTCGTTTCCACTTCAGATGTCATGCGCACCAACCAATTCAAAGTTTGAGTAATCTGAAACAACACGATACAATACAGTCAAGTTATCCCGAATATACCTATTGGGCAATGATATAAGAACAGCTACAACATACGTATACGCCATTTGTATACCTAAATTGCTTGAGGATATAACATAAGCCAAGCCAAGACGTGACAGATACGCTAATTGGATCAGTTGACACAAATGCAATTTAGCAATGTTCTCTTAAAATACACTGAATTTCCCACCCAATCCACGCTACGACAACTACATCCTAGAGGAAACTCTAAAAACGTACATTCTTACTTTAGCCCTAAAAGCACGAAAGCTGATTTGAATTCAATAAATACTTTTTCAATCCAGTTAATAAATAATAATAATAGTTTGATATTGTCATACAAAATCTATGAGGGAATGGCGTTTCACAAAAAGTATGTCAATCGATTGGTGGTGTTAAGAACTTACTGGCAGCCTTCGGGGCAGCGGGAGTCAATGGTGCGTTTCCTATAACGGCCAATATGAATGCGTTACTATGAGATGCTGACGGCTTACCTGCAGCGCGTAGCTGACAGAGAGCCCCACAATGCCGGGGTCGACCTTGTCGCGGCCAAGCACGGCGAACAGAGCCGCGAAGAAGATGATGAAGTTGCCGATGGTCTCTAGCCGCACGGCCAGCCAGCGGTTGGCGATACACGAAGGGTAGTAGCACGACTGGTTGTGGTCCACACCCCGCTCTGATTCCTCTATGAATCTATTGTAACAATGCTGTTTTAGTTTAATTATCAAAATAACATCAAAACAAAGAAAGTTAGCTGTCGCTTAGAGACATAGTACCAGCGGACCACAAAAAATGTCTATCTGGACGTCACGCTAGCAACACATGGACAACAATTTTCGTAGTCACATACTTAGTATTTGATATTTTACCGCGAACGCATTCGAAACGTTTGTAACTAGCTGCTATGACAGAAAACTTACCCTAAATGTTCTGAGCATAGTAGGTTTTGTAGTGGACATAAACCGTGTTACTTACTACAAAAACTTGAGACGATCATTGAACACGTGTTTAACAGATGACCAAATGCATGATAGGTTTTGAACGCCAAGCTTAACTACATAGTTAAGCTATTTTCATTCTTATGCCTTTGCATGAAAGTCATTTTTACACTTATAACCTCTGTCGGCCACAGCCGACATTGGCGGTCAAAAGGTTAAGACGTGTTTAAATTTTTCGCAGTAAATCGTAAGCATTTATCCCCTTTATTTATAAACGCTCTATAAGCTTCTGCTAACTTAGCAATCGTTTGTCCTTATCTGTGAAAGGTAAATGTCAAAGTGACAGATAAGGACTGATTGCTAAGTTAGTAGAAGCCTATAGAGCGTTTATGAATAAGGGGGTAGGTCTCTTCGAAAGCATTACGACAGCTCCGACATGGCATCATTGGTTTAAATGGTTTTAATTAATGCGTGTTACAGGACACCGCGGTTCTGGATTCAAATATCGCCCAATGACAAACTTTCCATTGCGTTATGTAAGTAAGTATACAGTTTGACAACAAATATAATGCGCATCGGCAGTATTCGTTTGCGCAGAGAAGCGCAGACCAGTTTCCGATGGTAGCCGAACGTGTAAATAATCTATATTGAACTTTATTTGCAAGCGCAACTGGCAGAGTATTGCTTGCTTTGCATTCTTAGCTCTGTCCCGCTTACACGATTTTGCCATTGTTGGTACGAAATCGATCGACCAATAACAGCGCCAGAGTTTCCCGCGCTACTAAAATTGGTATACTGCGCAGGTACATCGTGGAGCATTATTTTTGTTGTCAAACTGTAACTAAATAGAAAATATACTCAACGGCAAAACATGTGTCCCTCATATGTATGTAACATAGGTAATTTTGTATAGAGACTGGAGACCAATTTTGTGCCGATGAGTATAGTAAAAGAAAGACAGTTTACCTTTGAGTAACACCGTAAGCTCTAATGGTGCTGGCGCCCGTGATACTTTCACCAAAGTGCGAGTATATGGGGGACCGCGACACGGACTCGAGGCGCTTGAGCTGGCGCGACGTCGATACGTAGAACCGCTGGATAATGTAGTACAGAATCCCCACGGGCAGGATCACCGTCAGGAACACAGGCGTCGACACGCTTATCACGACCAGCGTGCCCAGGACCTATAGTGTTGCCAGTCACAGCTTGTTGTAGTTAGTTTGCAGTATTCGATTGAAGTTGAGTGGTTAAAACGTTCTCATTGGCACCTATGAAGTAGGTTACTTGAGAAGCCCATAATTTTATATTGATATTTGTCAAATTAGGCCCGGCCCATGAACCTCAGCAGATACTAATGAGAGCGCTGGAAACACTTTTAAATACACCTCGTTAGATCAATAATCTTCCGACAGTTCATTATAATCTTTGCCATTTATAATATAAAACAAACACAATGAGCCCAGAGAATTACTGCCTTCTATTATCCTAAATTTATTGTCTTTCCACTTAAAGCATTTCCAAGCCCCGTAGCTTAAGCAGACATATTTTTGTACTAAGTAAGTAAATTACTTATTATTTAGCGTGTTATGTGTCTCATGTCGTGTCATTATTATATTCGCAATTCCAAAAATATTGCAAGCCGCGCATGTTGACGTGTAGATGCTTGGTTAAGTCTTAGTCACAATATTGGGATTAGTTTAAAAAAACTGGCGGCAAGTCGTAAAATCCCAGTGGTCTTCATTGTTGGATGCATAAAATATATAACATTCATTTTCCAGCTTCATTTGAAGTATGAATTACACCCACGGGCGCCAAGGTACTTTGCGACAGTATTGTATGGAAAGAGTTGAAGAAAAAGAGTAAATAAAGAAATATCGCAAGCTAATGTATGGAATAAGGTAAATTATTTTTTGGTTAGATAGAAGAGGGTGTTATCGTACGAAAAAATAATATTGATTGGAATTTACAACGGTTCTGGTTTAGAAAAATACATAGCAACATGAAAATGTTTTGATCATTTTACTTTTATGAAAAAAGATTTCGTGCTGATACACAATAATAAAAATAAGCTAAAAGAAAATGACGATGACATTTTAATTTGTTTTCTGTATAGGTATGTCACGTGAATTGTGTTGAATAACGACCAGTATACCCAGTGTAAGTTTTCGGTCACAAAATACGTCTCAATCGCGTTTGCGCTAAAATGTCAAACGCCATGGGAACTGTTTGTTGCCGTTTAGATCCGTAAGTGGCGCTGCCAATTTTTCCATAGAAATCGAGACGTTTACGTGAACGCGTTCGAGACATTTCTTTGTGTGACAATGACAACATACACTAGACTAGAGGCTCAGGTAGTGCGCACTGTGTGACAGCAAAAGCGGCCAGCAAGGACCGCAGTTTAATCTTACAAGTCAAGTAAACTAGCCTATTACCAGTTAACAAATGAGCATAAAATAAATATATTATAAAACAAGAAAAAGCAAAGCAGCAAGTGACAATGAACGTAAAGCATACAATTGGAAGAGAAGAGTTGAAGTATTCACAAATTGTATACTCGTACACAGCAAAGTTTCTAGGCCGGGGCGGATTATTACGGATTAACGAGGAATACACGTGATTTAGTCTACTCACTCCTGAATAACAAATCTGACCCAAGGGTCGTTATTGACCTATTGTAAAAACAGCTTTCCTCTTCACCTACATTCAATCATAAGAACCCTTCAAATAATACCCATCACATCCAAAAATTAATTATATCGGAGACCAAAAATTGATCGGGTCAATATGGGCTAGGAAATAATCTTCAATAGATACATTATCGACATCTCTAATATTGTAAATAGTTAAGAAGCGTAAAATTAAAATACAAACATGGTTACGAATATGCTTTTCCAGATCCGCCCCTTCTAAATACTTTGACTTGCGACAGTACAAAAAACTCGAAAAGTTAGCAAAGCAACAAAGACACGGTCGTGTAATTTAAGCAGAATGACATTTTGATATTCAACGTTTCTACCGACGTTTATCAATGCGGTTCGCGTAGCCAACGAAATATTGATATAATCATGATATTTTGTGTAAAAAGAGCAGTTGAGGCCATACGCCACAATAAATATTCTTTAGAAATTACTTTAGTTGCTTTCAAACTTTTTAAACACATTTGAGTACAAAAATAAACATAGAAATTGTTTGTTTTTAATTAAATTTATCTTACTCGTGATACTTAGGTATATTCATTTTTTAATGGTGAATATCTCTCACAAAACAAATGTGCGTATGCCCACAGCTGTCGTTAGCACATTATTTTCCCCAACATGTTTATTCTACTGTACCACAATCGGCAAGAGGTGGTCGGTTACCTCGAACACACAATACAAGACATCAGTAGCCTCCGTGGGCAGATCCTCGTCGACGACGTCCACATCTTTTGAAAACCGCGCGAGTATCCTGCCTAGGGGCGTTACTTCGAAGAATTGCAACGGCGCTTTTAACACATTGTCCAACAAGTCTGCGTGCACGAACCGCGCAGCCCCCAAACACGCCAGAGCAGGTATTAATTCCGTGAAATACGACGTTAAAGCTGTAACAAGGTTCACGGTAACCGTTTTATATACTTCGATCTTCCACCAAAACGGCAGGTCTATCCATAATGAATACATTATTTACGTTTCGGTCTGGACTGGGGAGGGAATGGTGAAGGTCGAAGATGATCAGTGCAGGGGCAGTACGGCGTCACATCTAATGCTACCTGCTAACGCATTACACTAGGCTGATTACATGCACTACTACGGAAGCTTAAGGAATAAAGAGTGCAGCTAGTTTAAAAAATCCTGGAGTGCAATAGGGTGAAGCGAAGACGCATTTTAAGAAAACACAAGTTTATTCAACTTAACGTCCTTTGGTCCGCATTATAAACTAATCCCAATATAATTTTATCATTACCTCTATAAATGAACATCGTCATACGTATTTTTAGCAATATAACATTTGTAAAAAGCTTTTTTTACTCAGATGATTAATTAAAATTGCGATACGCTGATGTCTGCTAATTCTGCTATACCCATAATGCAAATAGTACCTAACTTTGTAACATATCAAAGGGCATTATAAATTACAAATGCATTGCAAAGTAATTCAGCAGGTCAGCGTATCAGGAACACGAATTTCATAAGACAACTTATAAATCGGAAAGACAAAAGAAAATGAGCATATGCCAGTTGAAAATTTCAATTAGCATTATTAAATTAAGAATAACATTCATTCGTAGGGCTCGGAGCACGCTCAGAAAGACATACATTTGTCCATTCACCTCGTCAAATACACGTCAACGAGATCGCGGTGCTCGTCAGACAATCGTGATCCCTAGAGATGTAATTTAGTATCGTTCCCAATTATCGCGTTACCGCAAAGAAGCACGAGGTCCATCCGCGGAGCGTCATCGGCAGCACGTTGTCGAGCACGTCGACGTCTTTGGAGAAGCGGTTGAGGAGGCGGCCGACGGGGGTGCAGTCGAAGAAGCCGATGGTGGGCGCGCGCAGCACGCCGGTCAGCAGCGCCACGTGCAGCGCGCGCGCCGCCGCCAGCGTGCCCAGGTACAGCGCCAGCGACGACACAGACACCGACACAACTGCGCCAACAGACTCCGCTCTAACGCTCGCTCGCCATATACGTACGCCGCCGCCAGCTTGACCGAACCACGTTCGGCAGAGTTGCCGACTCTTACCGAATACATTACTTAAATTAACCAGTCTACTGTGACATGACTGAAAATCTTTCGGAAAACTTGTTTATAGAAAAGTTTAGTTTCGTGTACGAGAGCAGCAATCTGGGGAAATTAAGTAGAGAAATCTTGCTGTTACTTAAATTATAAACAAGCAAAAGACAAACGAATATCGTCAAAAAATATAGTAATTACAACAATTTAGTATAAAGTATCCCTACTTTATATTAAATGGTAAATGGCAACTCTAGCTTTGACGGAATGCAATGGAGTGGCGCGCCCGCAAGCATCTGTCGAACCATCGCGAGGGTCAAGCTTGCAGCAGCTTACCTATAACCGCGACGACGCCCGGAGGTGTAACGACACCTCATTATTAACAGACGTTGGCAGTGACTCAAATTCAAAATGCACACATTTGAATTACGCATACAATGAAAGAGCAAGAAAGCCGTATAAACTGCGTTAAGCTGTGTAGTTCCATCTTAAAAAATTGCACAGTTATGTCCATCGTAATGGCCATTTGTGACACATCAAAAAGCATTTTAAATGCAAGCCAAAGATGCGGAAGCACTTAAACGACACTTGAAGGCGATTGCCATCGGACGGGTCGCAACTGTCACATTGTTAATCTCAAGTAGACTTAATTTATTAGTTTATTGTTTACGAAAAGACACACCTTTGAATATCAACTGATAATTTGGAAGCTGCGATAAATTTGTGCACACGTTCGGAACAGATTGTTATAATCAGCCAATGATAAATTAACATGTTTCGTATTGACCATCATGCACAACGTGACTTTGCATATTTTTTTATTACATCAGTTTTAAGAGTAATCTCACAACGCTCAAGATATACAGCGTCTCAAAGATACAATATTCTAATAGGTAAACAAGTAATTAATCATCTCCGATTCATTAATACAATATGCAAGAACACGTTTAAAAAAGAAAACTCTCTACAAACACAGAAAATGAATATATCCATCTTGCATACATAAATTAAACATGAAATAATATTGACAGTCTTACTACGTAGTGCCGAATTTTGTTATTACTTGCTGAACTTTTGTATAGTGCATTATAATTTTTGACACCATACATCTCCTTTTTATTTACATTTAATATACACATAGGTATATCAGCAATTACACACATTTTCAGGTATTAAAATATATTTTCAAATAAAGTATTGTTTTAAGGAGCAAAGAGTTTTAAATAGAACTGTGTAAAATCTTTTCAGAACTTTTAATACGGTTGATTGAATATATACGATTGATTTTTTTTAACCTCCACCTAAGTGCATTGATTGCAGCCAAACCATTACCTATATGCTACTGATATTCATAAGGCTCATATTCTAGTGGTAGAATAAGAAAACAGAAGAACAATTATATCATACATAACCTATAAAATACTTTCATGCATAAAAAAAAATGTTGTGCATTATATTGATTTTGAAATAAATTTATGTGTCATGCATAGTAGTAGTTTTGGTTTAGAGAGATTTATCCCAAGTAAAATTGAAATCTATTAAATGGATGAAAATGCGAGGTGATATAACAATGAAAATTGAAAATATTAACAATCTGGACGCTAGAAGGAACCAATTATGCTAATAAATAGAGCATTAAAAAAGAGATGTAAACAATGTATTCATTATTTATAAATTAGGGCAGTCGTTCATAAGAGTGCAATGTGACATGTATGCAACATAAACCAGTGTATGTAGGTACAGTAGGTGAAAAGACGAAAAACATTCGGCTAAGAATTCAAAATGAACAAAGGAGGCGGCGGCTTCTGCAGACGGTACCGCTGTCAGGTGTTTTTAATTATTCTAGCTTGTAATGAATATACGAGATTTTACAGTAAACTGAGCATATGAACAGTGTTGTGTTTAATACGTACATATATTATATAATACTTAAGATTTGTACTGTGTTCTGCGTCTCTCATAATCTGGACAAACTGATCGTACACCGAATCATATCACGTCGGACAGCATGACATACAAAATATAGATTACACAAGGGACGTTCACATGTCATGTTACGCAGGCTGCAATTGCGTAAGAAGTCTCCAACCAATTAGAAGGGACACCTTACTAACACAATCACTCAATCAGTTTGTATGGATTTGTATTATAAGTAGGCACTGTTGAGATGGCATGGTGTATGTGGATTGGCATAGCCCTAACTATGGATGCACGGGGCCAGGACAGTGAGTGTAGAGTTAGTCCGAACATTGAGATGCAGGAAGTATCAGTGTGACAAATCCTATATGTATGTACTGACACAGTCATATCACTCTATTGAACAACGGCCCTAAGTCACAGATAAAATTTATTCACAAAAGAAATTTAGTTGTAAATAAAAACAATTATTAATTAAAGTTAAAAGTTAATATACAGTGACCTGAAGGTTGCTGTCGATATTTTAAAGGGTGATCAGGAAAATGGCTCAGGGAAATTATCAAATAAAAATTATTCCTTCTTAAAATAGTCGTTTCCTTGTCAAAATTACGAGTTTTACATGCAAGCAGATTTGAAAGCTTAATACACATCTGATATTATTTTAACAATAGTACCTACCTACATATCACTACATAGTATATCTATTAAATTATCATTAGTATAATAACACTTCATCTTCCCTTCACTACCACTACATAGTATAAAACAAAGTCGCTTTCTCTGTCCTTATGTCCCTATGTATGCTTATATCTTCAAAACTAGAGAACGGATTTTGATGCGGTTTTTTTAATAGATAGTGATTCAAGAGGAAGGTTTTTATGTATAATTCTACGCAGACGAAGCCGCGGGCAGAAGCTAGTTATATATAAAAATGAATCCCTATTTGCCTTGGTCACGGTATCACGCGCGAACGGCTGCATCGACTTCGCTAATTCTTTTTTTGTTCTGTTTGTTATTGTCAGAAGGTTTTTATGAAACAAAATTTTGAAAATAGAAGGAAAAATACTGGAACGGGGGCGAAGCCGCGGGAAACAGCACATTTAATTAACATTTTCACGAAAATTGCCTCTTGAAATTTCATTTTGAGCAAGATTAGTTTAGTTGCAAATTCATGACTACCTCAAAATCAGGTTACTATTGGACTTAATTAATCTTGGTTAAAAGTGATCCCATTTTATTTTACTTATTTAGTTTTTTGTTCAGTGATCAAATTTTTAAAATATCCACATCGACCTTTAAGTCAATTTATGTATCAAATTAGTTTTGAACCCAAAACCTTGGTATCTTCGGGGCAGAAACTGACAAGGCGATACTGATTAAAGTTTGGTCAGTATTTCGACATTTTAAATAATCGTAATTATAATAAAAATAGGCGCCTTATCGATTTCTGCCTCAAATAAATCCGGATCATACATAATTATAGTGTGTTATGGGACACCACGAATGAGAAAATTACGATTTAATTAAGTAAATTCATAATGATTACAATTTAAACATATAATTTTAATTAAATTCAAAATGTTTCAATGGTATATGTAAATGACGTCCATATG
The DNA here is from genome assembly GCA_949127965.1 of Pandemis corylana. NCBI lineage: Eukaryota > Metazoa > Arthropoda > Insecta > Lepidoptera > Tortricidae > Pandemis > Pandemis corylana. The sequence continues at coordinate 4,966,856 of OX421858.1, read as the reverse complement.
TAGCTCAAGTTTGTGTATTTATTAAACATTCCAACATCATAGTACAGTTTTAAGCGCAAGCACATCTCCATTATGATTGCATTGGACTCGGAAAATTAATCCCTTAAACCGCCTGACGAAGCAATTCGTACAAGTTAACAAGCAGTCATACAAGACATGCATCAATCAATGTATAACAAGTCCGAGAACCATGAAGATAAAGAGCCTATTTAATAATGAGTATAAACAAGTTTAGTGGAATCCGTAGTTGTACATAATCAGTAGTGGAACACTAGGACAAACTTTTGCAATGTTTGGACATAGTAGTAAAACTTCGATACAAATAACTAAGACAAAAGACAATAATTTACTATGTCTTCCCAAGAGTTTCTGGTACTCCTCTTAACTTCAAGACTATGGACTGTGTTTCGCGTGTCTGATTATTTTAGAAATCAGTTAAAACATCAAGCGATCAAGTAGTAAATAATTTCAAGGCGAGTTTAAAGTGAATCAGTCCAAGAGAAAAAATACTGAAATTTTAAATAAGTAAGTACTGTAAGTTATTCTGAACTTATTTCTTTACCGACACAGTGTACACAAATTTGGAATTTAATTCCAAATGGATTCCATTAAGTCAGTGGGTCAGTAGTTCTGCATTAGAACAAGGTGCTGTTTCGATACCATACAACCAAAATATAATTACGAAACCCAATTCCATGATTAAAATGATAATATTAATGTTGTAATAGAATAAGACTTACCTTGACCAACACCTAGACCGCCGTAGACTCCGAGGTAGAGATCTCTTAACTCCGTATTTACAGTGTTGTTAATCAACTGAAAAATAATAAAAACAATTTCTTTATTACAAGATAAAAGTTAAAAAACAACTGAATAACTTCTCCATAAGTAAAGATTTTTTGAAGACAGAACTGGTTCAACTGTTTGCGGATAAATTTTAATATTAATTTACTACAATTTCTATACAACAGTGGCGCTTAACCTTTTTTTTGACCTCTTAAAATTATAGAAAGTGTAGCGCAACTTTGCTTTCGTGCTTGTGTTCACTAAGTAGTTTATTACCACTCACGCCACTCACTTTTACCCTTTTGGGGGTAATTGGCCTCCGGTTCGTTACCACTGCTCTATGGCTTAATGTTAAGTCGGGAAGCAGTGTTATCGGAAGGAAACCAGTGATAGGTACTGACCATTCTGTCGTCGTTGGACCACCGCGCGAGCCAGTAGTTGGAGCCGACTTGGAACACTTGCAGGATCATGTTCATCATTACCGTGATCACGGACGCCATCACGCCCACGCTCATCAGATAGTGCTTGTATACGCTCCATTTCACCTATATCAAACGAACAATTAATTTTTTAGATCATTCTCGAGCGTTTCAAACTTCGATCAATAATATCAAAGATAATCCACGAAGACTTTTAACAACATAGTAATAAGAACCATGGTATATTATAGTAGATGCCATCGTGAGTAGCATCTACTATAACGGGTTACTTATTTACAAATGCTGTTCGCATGAATACGTAAAATCGTAACGATATTATAAATTACTAGCTTCTGCCCGCGACTTCGTCTGCGTAGAATTATACGTATAAACCTTCCTCTTGAATCACTATCTATTAAAAAAAACCGCATCAAAATCCGCTGCGCAGTTATAAAGTTCTAAGCATACATAGGGACTGACTGACAGACAACGGAAAGCAACTTTGTTTTATACTACGTATATGTAGTGATAGGCCCACGACAGTTTTAATCGCAAACAAATAACATCCAGTAAAAGAGTCACAAATATCCAAAATTAAATTAAATTCGACTCATTCAAAAATTATGGTTCACTGGCTCACAAACAATACCAGAATTTGATGTTGTGTATTGACCCTACAGTGCATGGTGTAGGAATGTAGCCTACACAGCCAAAAATACTTTTTTATTTAGTTCGTTACATTAGGTTAGGTATCATCATCAGATCATCACATACATGTTTTAACGAAAAAAAAAAAAACATGTTTTTCAGGGTTAATGGGGCCTGTTCAAGGGCAAATAAATTATTTTGGGGTTATAATAAAACAGATTGCATATTTACACCGCCAGTCTCCGCTTTCTCCGTTTCGATGAGTTTGTTGTTTTCCTTCAGCTCATTAGGTGTAGCTTCTGGCGTTTTTCGTTTCACACTGCCGGCGCGGTCACCTAAAATGAAGTGAAAATATTTGCTTCTATGAGCATGACAATCGATTGAAACCCACAACTTCTTTGAGATATACGAGTAAATACGAATCTAAACATACTTTCTGATACACTGTAACATACGCTGCCTAGATACGCATTCAATAGGTAAGTGTATATTTTTAAATAATGGAACCCTCCATACTGAATCAGTTGAGTACTTAAAAATATATACTTAACCACGGGCGACCGTCATGATCAATAGTGATATTGAGTTTAAGGGTCTAAGTTTGAGGGTATGTAACCCTGCTCTGCTTCTGCTCCCTTATACAAATTCACATTTCTTATTGTATAACCAGCGCAATTAATTGTGAGATTAATAATGTAAATAAATAAATTACGTAAACCATTACGATTCGCAGATTAAGATTGCATTATGATTATTTAATTATACAAGTTATTATTGTTATACTATAGTTTTATCATAACAGTTTTACGGTCCGTATATCGATAATAATATATTTCTTAGTTACAGTAATTAAATCAATTAGAGAGGTCAACGGCCGACCTACTTAACAAGCGCACAGTGCGATAGTATTTAAAAAGATCTTTGGTCTGTCTAACTCACTTTTATGGGTTTGATACTTGAATTGACCGATAGTACCCGAAACCCCAATGTGTTCTAGGAGCTCACGGACTGTACTCGTTATAACTAAGAGCGAGTCCGATTATGTGTGTGAAGTAAACGTTAGTCGTATACGCATGCTGCCTGACTTTCAGGCCTGTTTATTTATATAAAAATAAAAGAGATTCAATTTTTATCTACACAAATATGCGTGTATATCAGTTGTCTTGCATCCAATAGTATGTACGAGCTATTCGTAGTTTGACAGTAGTTCGAATAGCGATAACAATAAATTAGCTATCAGATAATATTTTATAAGCTAAATGGTAATTAACAACATACCAGTTGCAGCTTGGTCAGACTCTGACGCGCTTTCCGATAGCGAGCGTGCCCTTTGCAACTTGTCTTTGAATTCTGAACCCAGTTTGCTTTGAAGCACATCTGTGATTTCGTCGAGCTCTGAAAAGATACATGTATTACTAAACTTTCACTCTTGCCTTCCCATCGGACGTTTATACGGAAATTTCAAATCAATCCGATCATCGGAAAACAAAATGTACGTGATGCTAAATCGAGCCTGTAATCAAATTTAAGTTGCACGTTACGTTTTAGACCTAGCCTAGTGTGGAACCATCAGTAAGCTCTCTTTTTGTAAACATTTCTTCTTTTGAATAAACTATTTTTATTATTATTATTTTTCAGGTTGTTTGGAACTCAGAGTCTAATTCAATTGTAGACATTTAGGATTTTCCGAAATATTTATTCAGTAATTTATATTCAACTGGTACGGTTTAATGTTTTGATTGAGTTATAACAACCACCTCTCGAGTCCGAGCGTAACATTTTCTAATCTTTGAAATTGTAGCATTAAAATAATGTTTGACCACTAGAATATAGCAGCAATGAAGTTAAAAAGACAGACACAGCCTTTTATATTTTTATTGCAGACGCACTACCTTCAGGTGAAGTCTTTTCGGTGTCACTGAGATGATGCAACAGGAACTCAGCAAATGCGCCCTTCATTTCCAAGAGCTGTTGGTAACTGCCCGCTTCTGAGATCTCTCCCTCTTTAAGTACTATTACCAAATCTGTTTGAGCCAGGTATGAGACGTTGTGTGTTACCCATAATCTGGTTTTATTTTTTAATAGACCGTTTGGACCTATGACCTGAAATTGAAAGAGTTCGTAATTATAGTAAACATTGTATCGTTTTGTGCATGTCGTAGTGACGCAATAGCAATATGGCCGTTTCTGTTCTCTTTGGGTACAGAACCCGTAAATAACTAGTCTATATTAAAAGAAATGGGCTGAAATATTAAAATTAAAAGTAAACATCCTGTGATTTGCCCTCGGCGGTTGTCGATACATGGTTTAACACGAAGCGCACTCATTGTGACCTAGCAAATCAGGCGAGACAACATCACGCAGTGGCGTAACAATAGGCTGGCAGGACTGGCAAAATGCCAGGGGCCCCCGACCCAAGAGGGCCCCGGCCTAAGAGGCCGCGAGCTCAAAAATATTAAAATTAAACTGAGTACAACGTGACGATTTTTACTGATAGGGCCCCATCAAAAGAATTTGCCACAGGCCCCAGATGATATAGTTACGCCACTGACATCACGTAACTAGTTCGTAATGATAACAAGTATTTCGTCAAATCTTTATCTGACATTGACAAACTACAACTAGGGTAAGGAGAATGGTTCTACCTTATCGAAGATGTGTTTTCCTACGTGTGAATCTACAGCACTCAGGGGGTCATCGAGGAAGTAATTGTCGGCGTCATAGTAGACAGCTCGGGCCAGCGACACTCGTTGCTTCTGACCTCCCGACAAGTTTATACCTGTGAAAAACAGACTATTAGCACAACTTTTTAACTTCTGCTTCGTACGATAAATTAAGCCGGCGACATGTTAATTTAATCTCACTTCCATCTGTGTATAAGTACACACAATTGAGAAAGAAAAAATAAATTATTGCAGGAGATGGTATCAATAACATGCATAACGACATCTATCAGCAAAGCTAGATTAATTTACTCAGCAGTAATACCGTTGCAGTGCTACCATACTAACCCTTTTCGCCGATTTCCGTTTGATCTCCGCCAGGCAACATGTCGAAGTCGGGTTTGAGTGCACACATTCCGATCACATCACTATACTTCTGCATAACCAGCGGCTTTCCAAATAAGATGTTGTCTTGGAGTGTCGCATTTTGAATCCACGCCTGTTGGGGAACGTATGCTATGCTGCCTGTGGGTAGGACGACGGTTTTAGTTTAAATCGAAAAGTGAATATGGTTAAAACCTGTTTGAAATGAGAAATGTCTTCGATGTAGCTTGAAGCAACTTGCGTTTGCTCAACGTTACTCGAAGATTTTATACCTATATTATTCAAGAACATTCAGCGCCGCAAGTATGTAACCACCTTTAAGCTGCACCCTATCCTTATCCTTATCCTAAAAAAGGTGCAAACACAGACATATCAGCTACCCACCATGAGTGTTTACACGTCCGGAAATCTTATTCATCTCTCCAAGGAATGCTGACAACATGGAGCTCTTTCCGGAACCCACAGCCCCGACTACGGCAACCAAAGACCCTTTGGGGACGGTCATGGTAATGTTCTTCAGAGTTAAATCGGCATCTTTGCTACCCCATGAGAAGTTACCGTTCTCGATTAGCAATGGATTAGCTGAAATAATGAGAACATTATTCTCTGTTTGATATAATTTTGATTGATTAAATACTTGCCACCTAATCGATGTAGATAAGCCATGGTAATAGATAATTATCTCAATTATAGTGTTGTTAGTAAAACACAATAATCAGGCGAACTTACGATCTTTCGAGTCATGTTCCACGGCGTCCAAATCCAATTCATCACAATTCATGAATTTGTTTAATCTCTTTATACCAACTGAAGTCTACAAAATTAACAAACAATTAGTTTCAACAGCATAAAAACTCTTGCACCAATGCCTAGCATAAAGCACACTCCATTAAATAGAAATATTTTTTATAAACGAAGCGTTTATTCAAACACTCTTAAGTCCTTTGTTGGTTTTCTATCAGTTAAGTAAGACCATGCCAGGACAGTAGCAGGAACATGGATTGATCTAACACATTTTTGGGTAACATTTGGGTAACAATTTCGATTACGATGAGCTGCTATTGTAAAGTCAAATAATAATAATAAAATAATTTCAGAGTTCATAAATCAAATATGCCGATCTTTATGTTCGAGCTACGAGTGCAGGTGCAAATGTTACGAGCAAAGAAGCTTGGTTAGTCACGAGAACAATGATATTATTCTGAACAATGACATGTCTAAAGTAAAAGGTACAGCCGAAGAACGGTTATGTCAAAAGCTGAGCAGATAAAGGATAATATTACTATATTTCTTACATGTTGTATCCATACGTTACCTATATTGCCGGTTTTAAAATATTCTTTGCCGGCGACACAACGAGCCAATGTTACTTAATCGTTCATCAACAAGAATGCGCAAAAATATGACTAGCCAGAATTAGAATTATGCACTCCCAGTAACTATACCTACCCATCTTTGCTTCTTTCTTTGACTGTACGGATCAAATTTAATAAATTTTATATTGTTAATTAGCTACCTAATTTGAAAATATCTATTTGATCGTATCATCTCGCTTGCGGGTCGCATAAAACAACATGAAAACGAATGTGCATTAATTTTTCGTAAAATTACTGCTAAATTGAGACGATACGATCAATTTACTCTGTCCGGATAAGTACAACACATAAATAAAAGACATCCAATCAGACTTACTTGCACGACATTCGATATAACGTTAGGCAGCATAGATAGTGGGAAACGTAGTATGTTGAAAAGTGACAACGCTACGAAAGCCTTCTTAGAGTCCAGCACTTCGGTGTCATTTACCAGAACATAGCACCCGAATGACATCAGCGACACCTACGACACCATTGCACAAATTTTGGTTAGCAACAGGTTCCGTTAAGACTTGAGCTGGACTGTAAGCCGGCTGCGAGCTTACTTGTGATCCCAAAACACCGGAGGCCCTAGTATGCTGGCGTTTATCAAGGACATAAAGCATTTATCCCCTGAACAAAAAAAAATGCCTTGCTACTCCGCTATCATTCCGTTACGCTACGCTTGGTAGCGGAGTAGTAAGGGTAAATGTGGTTTTCTTAATTAAAATAGTTTCAAAGAAATATACAACTTTTCGTCCGCGACACAAACTAGCGTGCTAGTTCCACAGTGGCTCAAGCATGCTACGGTTTACCGCGAACACAAAGACTTCTTCGTAGCATGCAAACTTTTATGCAAGTAGTTGGCTTATGTAAACATTTTACAAAATTCTAGCGCAAGCATCCAGTCTACTCGCACAATTAAGTCAGTTAAAAATGTGCATGTTACAACAGGCATGTGTTGCTTGTTTATGTTCGCGTTAAACACTTAGGCGTGCCTTCGTTGGAATCAAAATTTTCCTGTAAATCGAACTCGTCCGGCCTAGTATACACCGTCTCCAATTATAATAGTTGTATTGTATGAATTGTTAGTATGTATGCAAGTGGAGAAGAACCATAGCCGCCAAGTCGCGTGCGTCAAACAGGTCAGTGGCGCTACCTCGATGGCGGAGACCACGATGAGGGGCAGTAACCCTAACGGCAGGTGTATCATGAAAAACAGGGACATTGATACAAAAATCTTAGTCGCCGTCAGGTTATGGCCGTCGGGGTCGCAAATCACATACGTAAGGAAAGTAAGGAAGGTCACCTTGAACAGAAGCATATGTTTTTACATCTGGATAAAAACTATATTAATATAATTGCGTGACAGACCCATTCATATCATTTTATCCTGATCTGTCGGTTTGCGTTTAGATCAGCACTAGATAAAAAAACTGATATTTTTTAGAAAACCTCTCATCATAACATTACCATAAATTAAAAATAATTAATAAATACATAAGTAGCATTTCTGCCTTTTTCATCATTTGGTCCCCAATTTCTAATGACCTGGGCTCTGGCAGCAGGAGATTTATAATTGTAACTTATCAATATAATTAGCAACTCATTCTTACACCACAAAAACAGTGAGTCACATACACAAGTACCTAGTGAGAGGTTTAATGGATAAGAGCTAGGTATATGAAATACACATCATTATAATTATTATAAAAAAACGCATTTTTCATATTATTGAAACCCTCGTGAGACATTATTCATAAAAGTACAAAATAAACGGTGAGTAAAATTTACGAAAAACACAGTGAGGTTGTATGTACTATAACTTGTGAACGGTATTTTTACATACATAATCACGCCTTGTTCCCTTACGGGGTAGACTGTCTTCTCGCAATAAAAATATTTCATTTAATTTCATTCCAAGGATTTGATTTTTAGAATGTTGTTAGAATGAACAGACGAGTTTCACAAGTAATTACAACTACTTCAGAGACCTAATCACGTCAAAATATTGTTATTAAAAAATTACAAGTGTCAAAATTAAGTGTTGGGTTTTGTTAACGCGCCGCGCTAAGTGTCGTTGCTCAGGCTGTTCAAATGCTGCGGGATGGTAATCGAATTGGCAGGGAAATTACGTACCAGCTCTTCGCCTATTCAACTTGATTATGATGAATTTCTTGTGTACCTACTCGTATTAAATCTTATAGGTGAGGTTTACATGATTTTTTGAAGTTTACGAACATTAGATATCAACAATCTTATCAAAATAAATCAGCAATTAATGTCATAATAAATTCGAAATCTGTGCAATAGTAGATAACTTTTAATCCGATAGGGAGCTCCGATTTTATCAATTATAATTCTACGGCTTACTAATAAAATATCACTAAGCAAATATATGCACACATAATATTGTGTATACAATAGAAACAGTTTTAATATCATCGAGATAAGATACTTTGTTAAGAGGTATACATCCAACTGGGGGTTGTCTAGTCTCATTTATGATTTTACAGGTGTTTACCTACATTTAACCTTCCATAAAATTACCTATTGTGCAGTCACTCATTTACAATTGCGTAAAGACAAGTTGTATCTCTTACCAAGAAAGGCGCGCAGGACCAGATAAAGGACGTGGCTGAATTCAAATACGCCGTTTGCTTCAATACGTGCATTTCCTTGTTTCTTATCTTAAGTATTTGGTCTTGGAAGCTAGGCTCCCACGCATACATCTTTAAAACCTGAAATACGTCACGAATCGAAATGTTATCAGTGATAGCTATGAATAGAGCAAGTAAACAGACCTTATTATCACGAACGTGTACATAAATTACGTATAATAGTCATTCGGTGAATTCAGCTCCACAAGTGGACTAATGACCTGGTCAAAGTAGCTGGTCGTGCTTGGATGAGGGGCATATACCGATCTTTGCTATGCTCACTTTTTGGGAGTATTAAGCTTACACACAACACCACCCATAATAGCTACGCTCAACGAATGACATAAAATAGTAATTCTGTAAGGGAGACCTTTCTGTGCCCTTTATTGAATACGTACCTTAATACCATTAAGCACCTCATTCATCAATTTAACCCTCTCATCCTTGTATTTCATTTGTCTGATCTGTAGTATTTTAACTCTGTTCGCGATGACCCCGTTTACGGGAATGAGGACAATCATGACCGCTAACCCGGCCAAGACGGAAGGGCCAAGAATGCCCCACAGGAAGTACAGCGCCAACGCTATCTGAAGGGGAGCTGACCATATCATGTTTAGATATGCTGTTAACTCCAAGAACCTGCAATTTTTGTATGATTAGGGAGATCGAACGGTTCGTCTTTGAAATGCATGAGAATCTCTCTTTTTAGAAGTTTACTAGTCATGGTAAACTACTAAAGAGTCTGGAGCGGGTGTCTATCACTTAATCGAAATTGAATACATCGATTTTCATGTCGACGAAAACTATTCCACGAATGTAATTACGTTTTATTTTCTATACACATAATTTTAAATTCATCGATTTTCAAATGGTCGAACAACTTTTCATCATAAATTGTTTCGAATATGTCTCAAATCATCGCAGTAACGATTCATCGAATTTACCTTTTATCGAAACATGATTCAATAATGGTACCATTCATATTTTATAACTACCTCGAACAACATTTCATCGTAGTAACGTTTCATCGAACGATGCATTTAAAACTGTAACTGTACTGTGTACAATGTACTTTAGTAAAAAAATATACTGTTATTTCTTTTATTTATTTTTTATTCAAGCGTTTATGGGAAATCTTACTTACTTCCGTAACCTACCTAACCTACCTCGAACTCCGTGAGCGTGTCGGGCTTCCAGGTCATAAAAAAAAATAACCCTAACCTACCTCGGACTCCGTGAGCGTGTCGGGCTTCCAGGACATAAAAAAAAAAAAAACCTAACCTACCTCGGACTACGTGAGCGCGTTGTGATTACAATGTATAGTAACACTGATGAAATGATTTTCTGTGTAATAAGAAATTTGGGAACTCAAACTTACGTTAAATCAAAATTTTAGCAAACGTGATTCGATGAACAACTATTGTGATAAACAAATAAAATAGTGAAGTAAAATGCGATGATTCGATTCCGGTGTAACAGGTAATTCGATGAAATGTAACAGCGATCAACTGAAGTTCGATGAATGATTCCTAAGTCATAACGACATTCTGCGAATAGTGTTCTGGGAACAGATATTCGATGAATCGATTTTCTGTAAAGTGATAGATTACCGTCTGGAGCAAGTATGTCGACAGTGAAAGATTTAATGCACGTTTCTTCCTTTGAACAGCAATAAATAAGTTTATGAACTAAATTAAAACCAGATTCGCTGTGACAGACGGACAACCGAGTCTACAAGGGTTCCGATTTTCATTTATTGTACGATTGGACGTTGAGAGTATTATATATTTCGATCAGTAACAGAAAGATCGGTGATTCAGATCAGAAGTCGTCCCGGAAATAACGCTTCGCTAGTATTGCGGAGTGAGGTCTGATTTCGAATTGGCACTATTTATATAGGTAATATTGGTCCTTGACTTGACGAAAGATCGTAAGAATAAGATTCTATTAAGTAGAAGATTTGTGACTCGTTTACTACAAGTTATAGTTGAGATTAAAGTTGTTGTGGACGGCATGTAAAACAGACGAACATTCCAAAAGATATTTGGACACTTAGTTTAGTAGGTACCTGTAGTAGACAGCGCAGACAACAATATTTTACACCGCGGATAACAGAAACATAGTCTAAATAATCTTAATTTAAATTCTTATACATACCCAAAATGCTTTATTTTTCATTGCATTGAAAAAATTATACCTATTATCATCCTAGTTGATGGAACGAGACTCCTCCATGTAACATACATTTTCTAAGACTATTGTTTTTGCATTGTTGATTTGCACTATCAGACACAGACTAACGCTCTGACAAGTCGCCACAAGACTCCCTCTATCCCGTTTTTTGTTATTCTCGGTCTACTAGGTCTCGGTCGGTTAACTTGCGCCTAGTTTATATTTGATCGGCATGCTTCGTTGACCTGTCATTTTTTTACATGTGTTGTGGTGAGGCCATAATTTACGCAAAATTACCTAATTCTTTGTCAACGAGAAGTGAAGTGCCCTATAGGTTTTGATTCCCACGGAAGGATGTTACGTCGAATGGCACTTAATAATAATGTTTTATACTATAGCTCTATCATAAGATACCTTTCATCATCGATTGATTTTACAAAGGTACTATCATTCAAAATAATATCTTATCTATGTAAATATGGGTAACAGTGTCCACACCCACCCACCATGGATGATATAATCCAGCGCGGTTAGAAACACAATGACTCGGCAGTTTTATTAATAACCACAAACGGGGATTCTTGTTTCTTACAATTGTAAAGACTGATTTATTTATCTTATGTAGGTACTTATACAAAAATGAATGGTTGTATTATGTGCTGCTAAGCGCAAAAGTCGAGAACGGCAAGACGGACATGGATGATTTTTTTGAACTATTCGTTTCTACGAAGGCTCAGTTCAGTTCTTCTGAAATAAAAAATGCTCCGAAAGAAGTAAAATACGTAAACTTGACACTATATTATAGTTATACATACAATACATGATATTAACTAAACGTTTACGTTATGTAAAACGTTTACATTACATTTCGCACCTGTCGCGGAGTAGCAAGCATCTAACGGGATTTAGTTCATAGACATTCGTCGATTTTGGTAAAAAGATACGTCAGTTGAGAAGCTTCTAGTCGTTAAAGACGGAAAAATCAATAAGTAGTCGGTATAGCCGGACCAGTATTGATGTGTCATACTCATGAGGGTGCTCGTTTTTAGGGTTCCGTAGTCAAAATGGGAAAACGGAACCCTTAGTTATTCTGTCGTGTCTGCAGCTTAGCTTAGTACTAGAAACAGTAATTTGGCATGGGTGTACAGCACCTACCTATACATAATTACATCGACGAAATGGTAGAAAATATTCATTTTTTAATAGTGTAGGTACGTCCTCTATTCGTTGAGTAAGGACAATTTACTCATCTACCCCATGATCTGAGGTCTTTCAAAAATAAAGTTTATCAAAATCAGGTTCGTTTGTGGAATATTAAGCCTTTAAGTATAAATTATGAAATATAATTAGTTTCAATTAAATTACACCTCATATAATAATTTCTAATATTTGTTTTATTTGAATGGTGAAACTTAACGACAGATCGTTTTTACGCAAGAGATAGTGATGTTTCCAGGTGACCTCATCGCGATTTATCTTATCACTCGCTCTTTAGTAAAATCATTATTCAACCCAGTCAAGCATTTATTAATGAAAAAATAGGGCAAGTTCCCTGTGGTACCTTACGATTTATTAATTGGAATGGTTGGTATCTTAATTTGGGAAGGCGGCGCGCAAGTGTCGGACATGCAATATATATTTCTAAATTTCCTATATAAGTATGCAAGCATCCTTGCAAAGGCAAACTCAAACGTAATGTAATGGGTGACGATTCTAAAAAGGGACTTTATATTTAAATGTCGTGTTCCGCTCATTGTGCAGGTTAATTTTAACCTATGAATGACTCGACCATCTCTGTCAACATTTATAAACGTGTGAAAAATACAATAGTTGCTACAGTTACAAGGTAAATAACAACACATGTTTAATAGTCAGCAGTTAGTTATTTAAGGGTTTCTGGGGTCAGCCGGAAGTGGGAACTATGTCAAAGTTGTCACTCCGCTTAACCGATCATTTGAGATCATTAGAGCGGATAGACATTATTGTGCCATGTAAAAAACTGTAAAGGAAAGTTTACGTTTGTTTGTGTAATCATAAAAAGTTACACACTTGTTATAACCAAAACGTTTAATTTTGTCTGTGGCTGTGAAATGCATCAAAGTAACACATACTTATAAAAAAAATGTTAGGTTAATAGTGCTAATGAATAAAGCCGGCAGATATGTAATAGAATAATGCCTACTTAAGCAGAAGAGGGGTCTAACTAAACCTAAGTGGGGCGTAAACATTTAAATCGCAAGAAAATCGCCGAATATTTTGTTTTTAAGTAAGAACCTTTGCAGCATGCCACTATATTGCCCCTAAACCGAGTTGTTAAAGAGTTTTGTTTTGCTATTTAAAAATATATTTGCATGGATATTCACGGTATCTCGTCAAGATTTATTGTTGTGTTTGCTTCGTAGGACGGCATAATACAGATATGCTACTTGTGAATTTGAGTTAGACGTATCTGGATTGCGCCATATTAATGCTAGTCATTGTGCCACTGTACAATTTCAAGGCGCGTCACTGTTTAAAACTGTTTTAAAATATCTACTCATTGCTTTTTTATGAAATGTATACCTTTACTTTCACTTCCTATTTTTTGACGATTTTAGATATATAGATTGGTTTAGGTTAGGTTAGATTTAGTTTCCAATAATACTGTTAATTTAGGGTGTTACCACACCAATCGATCGATGGTAGAATGGAACAGTCGACGTCGATCTATAGTTTCAACTAGACCAACGCTATCACACCAATCGATCGATGTCGATCGATGGTATCGAACAACGTCGATCGATTAGTTTATCCGTCGATCAGCTAAAGCTACCACACTAATCGATCGTAATCGATCGATGATGATCGATCGATTGGTGTGGCAACACCCTTACACGCTCATTTATTTCTTGTATCTATTACTGGACTTTTTTATGAAACTTAACACGCCTCGTCACAATCACTAAGCTTAAAAATCTCATCGTCGTAGGTAACTATGTGTATTTTTTACATGTGTTTAGATGATTATGCCAAGGACGTTGATTCACGGAACTGATTATTTTGAGTAACACTCGTGTGTAGGTCACATTGTAACGTTGTAAGACTAGAACTCAAGGTCGTAGATATCGGCGAATGTGTTATCTTATCTTACCTTTGCGCATCAACCGACATCAGGTTAACAATTTCCCCAACTGTGGACTCTTTTCTCGCCGCATTGGACATGCGCAACGACTTCCTGTAGATGGCACTGGTGAGTGCGGTCCTTATCCTCATACCCACAAGGTACATCCTCGTGAAATAATGTGCAAGTAACATAGTTTGTACTGAGGCGCATACTAGGAGAGCGACTGCATACAAATAACCTCTCCACATGGGCTCATCTTGGTTTCCCACGAAAGCAATTAAAAGTCTGAAAGTAATTCACATAAGTTAAGTTCAGGTTATCTCGGTTGAATATCTGTTTACTAATCATACATTAAGTACAAGTAGGGGTGTTCTTACTTCAGTAACTGGGGAGAAACGAACATCAGCAAATCATTAGCAAGTTTTAATATAGAGCCAAAGAAGAACTGAGGTCCGAATGCTAAACAGAGAGCGGGCAAAATCGAGGCGGGTTTTCTTTCGCCTTCAGGTTTGAAGTTGACGCTGGCAGATGTTTTGCTGTAAGTAGCTCGCGCTTCACTGAATCTAGAATCAAAGCATAACAATTAGACACGGACTTTGTAAAACTTTGCTGTAATGAAAACAAGTGTGTTATTATTTATCTCATACTTACAATTCCTGTTTTTTTAAAGATCTTTGCCAGAATTTGTCAAATTTCGGCACGACTTCTTTAGACGAATCTGGAGGATTGAGGGCCCATAGATCGCTTTCAGTAAGACTTCTACGGAAACCTGTGAGCGCGAATGGTTCGAACCAACTAAACGTGAGGCGACTTGGGAATCCTGATGCACTTTCAGGACAGGGTTTCTAAAAACAAAGGGAAATATCTCAGAAAACGCCTCCACAATAAACATAATAAGTAAACACTGATATAAATAAAGATCTTAGGTAAGGTACGAACAAGGATAATATTTACCTTTTCATATTTGTACGGCGTATCTTTAGGCGGTAAGTCGGCGAAACAATTGAGAAGGAACATAAGCACTGCTAAGGTATAGTAAATAATGTAGCTAACGAAGGCGTACTGGACATTTTCATCGTCCTTTTTACTGTAATGTAATGCTATTTCGGAGCGCAGCTGAGATATTCCCGCCACAATTAGGAGCAGCCAAAAAAAGAAAAGCACCCCTGATGCTCTCATGCCATACTTTCTGTTGTAGTATAATAGTGTTGCTGATAAACTCTAAAACAAAAAACGTTATTATGAACTATGAACATGACATCTTTAATGTTAGCAGTTTCTCTGAAATTACTGAAATCATCAAATTGGAAGTACTTATTAATATTTATTGTGTTCGGACTTTGTATTCAATGCTGTCTTCAAAACTTCGATTCGTCAAATTTCTGTGCCAGAACTTAGTCATGTTAGTTAAATATTTGGTAGGTACGAAATGTTTATGTACTGAAGGTGTTAACTGTTTGATAGCGTTCCTTCTTCTTAGATTAGAATAAAAATGGCTAAACGTTTGGTCACGTTTTTAGCTAACTAGAATATAGATTACCTTACACACACACACACACACACACAAATCACGTCTATATCCCTTACGGGGTAGACAGCCTGAGGTATCAAGACTAAAGGTCACGTTTAGCATGATGATTACCTTACAATAAAAAAATAATCATATATTATAATATAATGCAATAAAGAGTTTGCCACATATTTTCTGCTCTCTTCATAATTATGCCAACTAGTTACAGACTGACCGTTTAAATGAGTCCTCGCCCCCGCGGCTCGGGGGCGCGGGGTAGGACTCATTTTAGCTGTCGGTCTATAAAAAGGAGTTCTTCATAAGGAGTTTATAATTAGGAATTTATAATAATAAACAATATTCTAAGATTACAGGCCATTATATTATATACATACCTATATAGCGATAAGCAATTATTTGTATCCAAGGTCGGACACGAGAGATCGTCATTTATAGAGAACTTTAGGCCGGAGCCTAAAGTAACCAAGTTTGAATTCATGGCAACAACCATGATGTCATTAACGTTTTTCTAGCGACCACAACTATAATAACATGACGTCGTGATATAATAACCAATTAAGTTGGCTGTACTACTGAAGCATTATAAGCGAATGCTTTTTCATATCTCATATCTCGTAAACGTGTAAGGTATAAAACAGTGGAGTAATATCAATTAAATTCAATCACTGAAACGTCGTAACATAAATCGAGTGAATAATCTCGCGTCAAGTGACTTGTAAATCCTACCTACTGCAATGCCCTATAGAATCGGAAACCTCGATGAAGAAGGTACACAATATGGCATCGGAATTGTCATTTGCCGTCGGATTTTAACAACAACGTCGTGCCATGTACCGTTGGATCGCGACCAGGTCCGGCCTGACGACTCGAGCGAGACGAGTAACTCGTTCCAATAGTTGATGACAAAGTTGCCGATTCATCCTTACAAGCCATTACTATAAAGTTCCGATAAAAGTGATACTACAATGTCATAATAATTAACTTACACTTATAGACCAGTGTCAAGAGTAGGTAGGTACTCGGTTTTCAAAGCAATAGGCAATATTCATAAAATTTTAATTTCATTATTATGAAAAGGTATTTTTTTATTTTGTTGTTATCTAAACCCATAAAATATTGTGTAAAAAGTAAAATATAAGGGAGGAAAATTCAAACTTATAAAACGCGTCACCATTGGTCAAAATGAAATGTGACGTCAGATGTCACAAAATTGGATTTATAGTGCATTGGGTAAATTCGAGATTGGTGGAATTTCGAAACTCGTGGATATCCACTAAACAGGGAACAATTACATAATCTAGCAACGCTTACCTAGAAGCTCCAGTGTCTTTGGCTTCTACATATGCCTTGCCAGATTAAATACTCCTCCTTCCAAGCTGGACTGGGAGCAAAGAAAAAACATAGAATGTACCGCGCAGATGGTACACGTACATCGAGTCGAGGGACTGGGCGAAAATCTTAGGAATCATGTTATAGGCGATGCGGCTAGCAAACCATCACTATTTTGATCCCCATTTCACCTATACGCATACGCCCACAATCATGATAAACGTGGCCTTTAAGTCTTGTGACATGTAAAAGAGCCCTTGGCGATTTGCAAAATAAAGTTTCGAATTTTGGGTTACCTTAGGCTCTGTCTACCCCGTAAGGGATAAAGATGTGATTTATGTATGTAATAAAAAATGTTGAACATCAACATTGTGCTCATTTAAGAAGTTTTGTGTTTACCTATTTATAGGTAGTTACGTGTCGTGGCGCGACGTTTATCGTGCGTGTAGCGTAATATTAAAAAGCCTTGAAATTTCATCGATTTCGGCCCAGTTCCACCACTCTCTATGTATTAAGTTCCTGATATCTTAAGCGTCAGATATGTGCGGCGCTGTCTCTGTTTATTATTACAAAACAGACAGACACGGCATTGACGGCATCATAGATATCTGGAACTCAACAGAGTGGTGGAACAGGCCCCTATAACTAGTATTAAAAAGTTTTAAATTAAACAAATATTTCTAAGCCAGACGGAAAATTATGTAAATGTCCATGTCCATGCAAACTTTTTTAATGATTTAGTTCATCTCGGTATAAACAGACACATGATTTAAAAATCTACTTTCGATATCAGAGAAGCTTTTTGGCCGAAAACTACAGTTCCTTTCATCAGTTTACCGACTAAAATGACATAAAAACTGTAGTTTTATAATATAAGTCACTTTCAGGTGCGTTGTTTGTGGCTCCTATAATGGAGAGTTATGAATATGACCGATATACTTAATCACTCTTCATTCACGTACTCCCAGTAAGGATTTAGGTCACGGTTCGCATGGCATAGCTCCCATAGATTGCTCACTAGAGGTCATTGAACTAGGCACCAATAATTTTACTAATATACGTACATTCTTTTGTACATATTTTTCCCCCGGAAAGGGTGTACATTGTAATGCCATGGAGTCAATAAGGTCAATAGTATTGACCATTCTCTCATCGTTTAACCCTTACTACGCTTTGGCGATACTTCGTGAGATTTTTCGCTAAAACTAAAAATATGTACTTGTTTTGCTTGGCTTATTTTGTTGATACAGAGTATCGTTACTAAGTAAATTAAGTATTTAAGCGGTATGGTATATTTTCCTTTGTACTCATGTGAAAGTGATTCATTACATGTATTCACCACAACTCCCATAAACGACCCGTACAAGTATTGCACAATATTTGTAATTGAATGAAAATGTTACGAAATAAATAAGTGCTTATCAAAATAGCATTCCTTGCTATTGCTTAATATTTTTCAGTCAGTTAAGAATTTTGACTCAAAACGCTTTCAATTCCTGCATCTTGTTAATATCACGTTGACAAAAAAGGATCGCAGGTACTTCACAAACAAGCGGCACATACGTATGGGTGCTAAAACTGGAGATCTGAGGCTTTCTTTATCACCGCCATCCAGCAATATGGGCGGGCGGGAGACTAGCAGGCGAAAAATGATATTTCCGAGTGTTTCGGTACGACTTGAGGAGTCGTCGCGCAACCGCGGTTACTAGCTGTCCACGACCACTACTAGTACTACTTATATGTAGTTACGAGACTCAAGTAATTGCGAATGGGTCAGTGCTACAATTAATCTTCATAAAACACTAGGTCAGGGTTCCAGTATCAGAGACCGTAGGAACGCTAGCGTTTATTCTGGACATAAAACATGTCAACAAGCTTCCCTACTTGTTAGAAAAAAATACCGTTTAAAGGGCTTTGCCCACTACACCGTACCGTACTAAGACCGTAACCGTCTCCCAGTACACCTTGCCTTGTCTTATTAGTATGATTAGACAAAGCGAGGTGTCTACTTCTCAAGAGTCACCAAATGGCGGACTGTAAACCGGATCCGGACCACCAACCTATTTTGTGTGAATGTTAATATCCTATCTCAAATAAATTACATTAAAATCATGATTACTAGTCAACATCTGTCAAACGTAACGCGGGAGACTTTTGTTTTATTTAAACGGACCCACTACGAAACTAATTGGTGATCCCCTACGACAAAATCAACCTGGACAGCTATCCTGACCATGCGTTCTGTGATCTGCGATGACGTTGCAAAAGCCTGAACAAAGGCGGATTACTCGGGGATTCAGGGGTTTTAGTTGTACCTACTTAATTATGGCTTAAATTTTGATGAATTTGATGTGATCGCACTGAATAAATAATTATTAGATAGCTCGTTATAGATTTGATAGGATATGCGATCAGAATTCCTCTTTTTTCTATCACACTTTGACAGCTCTGTTGGAAATCCCCAACAAAAATGACGAAGCGCCCCGAATAGCTTACTCATCGTGTTCTTATCAGTTATGCTCGGCAAACTAATTTTGGCGAAGCCGAATAGCAAATTAAACGTTAGGATTTGCAAACGGTTGGTATGGTAATATCGCTCGCGTGTCAGTGCCGAATAGAGGCCCTGGCCACAGCACAGCGCCCAATCTTAAACCTAAAAAAATAGGAAATATTAAAAATAGATACTTACAAATGTTAATATCTTAATTATTGGTGTGTAATAATCAACATTGAACACATTCTCATCTTCTCTTGATTCCCTGTGAACGGTTACGCCCAAATCTACGAACGTTAACACTATTAAAAGGCTTGTGATGATTAGTTTGCTGATGTTCAATATGTTCCATGGTATGTTCCGTTCCTTGCTGTTTATTATGTAGTATGCATCTAAAAATGCTGCCAGCCACAGGTATATGCATGGTACCCATATAAGGACGGTTCTTTCGAAACAGTCTGTTAGTTCTGGATCGTCTGTGTGCCACGTTAGATTGCTATCCTGCAAAAATAAACAGCGATGAGATGGCGCATTTCATTGGAGTCCCGTAATCGATGTTTTTACAAATGGGACAGTTATGTTGCAGTGCCCTACTTCAGGGTTTGCGTTTGATAAATGACTTATGACTTATATTTTTAATCAACCTATTTCTGTACTGAAAAACTCAATACTGAAAAAGTTATGAGGTCATCCATAACAGTACGTCACTTAATGGGGGGAGAGTAGGGTCAACAACAGGAGGAGGGAGGGGGGTGCGTGAAAAGCACAATCATGATTCATGAAATAAATACGAGTCATGATGTGAAGTGTGTCCGGTGGAGTGGGAGGTGTTTTTAATGGGCAGCACTTGTGTGACCTAAACTGAAAATTTAGTTTGGGTTGGGAGACAATTATTGATATCTTATACAGATATATTTTAAACTCACTCTTTGTCTGTCCCTCACTTAATGCTCCCTCATCTACTCAAATGTTAAGTGGTAGAGATCCCTTATAAGGATAAGTTCGCCTTTGTGCATATATTTAATGTTTTTTTATGTGATTTGTGTCTGTTTCTTTATATTTGTACAATAAAGCATTTACTTACTTACTTAAATACATTTTTTCCATGCAACAAATACCGTATGTGCTGTGTATTTTTATTTGTTTGGGTTGAATTGCGTTGCATTGATAGTTTTTACTCTAAGAATTATAACATTTCTCTCTCAACCAATAGAGAAATCAATAGACAGGTATTGTAAAGTTGTAGTCCTGAGAGAGCCTAAACTTATTATGAACACTTGACAATTAGATGGAAACAATTTTAATCAATTGACTTATTTTATTGTGGATTTTCTTAAAATTAACTGGTGGTAGTGTCGTCGCCGCGATTGTGTTCTGGTGTTTTTCGTTTTTTTATTTATTTAAATTCTAGAAATAATACGTAACCATTTCGGCTGCCTCTATTAGGTACACATTTTTTAGATAGTGTTTCGTCAAAATTTTAATATGGCTACATTTCTATTAAAATAAACACAGCCACAGTATGGCAGTTGCTATTGTATAATCATCACAAAAACTGGTTTGCCTATTCATGGACATGATGCCACCACAAAGAATGCCTAAGGTCAAGGCCACTGGTCAGCATTAGGCTGTTATAATATGATAATGTACTACATTATAGTGTAATGTTCATAACGCCATGTCATTGACTTTAAACAGCCCATTAAATATGTTACAGTTTACATAGCAGAAGATACAATAACTTGTAAGAACAACTTGTTCTTTTAAGTACTTTTTATTTTCTTTAAAGTCTTTCCACACGAATTCACCTGCGCGAAATTTATAGCTATAAAACGGGCCAACTCTGGTAACTTAACATATAAATGAATAAACACAACTGTAAATAAAGTCAAATTAAAAATAACAATAATGTTTAAATTTTTTTTTTGTCTTTTCGGTTCAAAAAAAAAACACAAAATAAACAAAGTAATAAAATAAAATTATCTACAGCTAAAAAGGCTGGCAGTGTTCCCTCATTGAATTAGAAATTAAATGACAATGCTAATTAATTGAGAGAGATAATTTTCAGACCGTTCTTGTTTACCAGGGTTTCAACACAGAATCACTACATAGTATAAAACAAAGTCGCCTTCTGCTGTCTGTCTGTCTGTCCCTATGTATGCTTATATTATGTCTTTAAAACTATGCAACGGATTTTGTTGCGTTTTTTTTAATAGATAGAGTGATTCAAGAGGAAGGTTTACATGTATAATTCTATGCAGACGAAGTTGCGGGCAGAAGCTAGTTAACCAATATCACAGAAATTTCATTGATTACCATTATGAGTGAAAAACGTAAAGTAAATGACCTGTTGTATGTGAGTAATGTAGACATATAGTCAAAATTTACATTCCAAATCAGAAAAATGACTCAAGTACCATATTAGGTGTGGAAGATGTGGCTACTTGGCCACTGGAAGCGGGGAGGGGACCGTTTGCGGTCGATCTCCAACCTCACACTTGCCTTTCCACCTAACAAGGCACGATCATATGCCAAATCTTTCACGATCCGCTCCGTCAAGCTGTGAACTGACGACGAATAAAGAGTTTACATACATACATACATTAGGTCTGAACACTACTGCATACAACAGGTCATTTACTTAAGTTTCTCATCTATAACATAATGTAATGGTTGCCTAGGGGTGTCTATAAATCATGTGACACTTTTTGTCCCTATTTCCGATAATAAAATAAAGTCAAAAATTTACAGGGGACCCTGGTTTCACATAAAAAAAGATTTTTTTGGTGTTTTTGCTCAATCTGAATTAAGTCAATTGGTTGACACTTGAAAATTTCACAGAATGTGTTTTACAATGACAACAAAAAAAAGTTAAGACATACAGAAAGGTTTTTTCAAAAGGGTATTACAAAATCCTTTATTAATTCTCTTGCACGACTAGAAAATAATCTCAAGAATGCCCTCTAAGCAACACCAACTTAAGATATATTTTTTGGTGAGATGCAAGAATCTCTAAATTTTCTGGGATAATAAGTATTCAATTTCCAACTCACTATTTTTTTTTATTTGCTTTTAAATCTGTGTGGTTAGGAATGATTGAGCCACAAATGAACCAACAAACGAAAGCTTTTGTATTTATAAACTAGTATTGCATATCATTCTTGGATTTATTTTATTGATTTATATCTACAACTTCAGAGAGGGCTTTAACAATTTTCATGTAATTTTACTATAATAGTTAATACTATATTATACTTATATATAGTTTTTGGGGGTGTAAGCTAGGAACTTCAGAGAGGGCTTTAACAATTTTCATGTAATTTTACTATAATAGTTAATACTATATTATACTTATATATAGTTTTTGGGGGTGTAAGCTAGGTCTCATCTCTAGAAAAATAATTTCTCTGAAATTTGCAAACACTGAGCTTTGCTTGGTTTCCATGTAATGTGATATAAAAAATATTTGACAGTTAATATAAGAATTGTAACTTATTTTAACATAACTACAATAATTTACTGTTGTGCATCAAACTTTAATTTCTACATTTCTCATGGAAATGCAATATTATTGCAAATATGTTGTGAAATACTACCTATTCAATGTCACTGTTTACATAGTACAATTTTGTTTTTTTTTAACTATGGCACAATAATGTAATAATTATTATTAGAATTTTATTATAATAAATTGCATGTTTTAAAATTGTGGTGAAAAATAATCATGAGAATTGAAGTGAAAGTAATTTTAGTGTAACAACAAAGTACCGTACAGTTAACTTATAGCAAAACTAAATACTAAGAAAAATGCCAAAATCCTACTATTATAAACGCGAACATTTGTAAGTATTGATGGATGGATGTTTGTTACTCTTCACACCAGAACGGCTGGTCAGATCTGGATGAAATTTGGAGCATAGATAGATTATAGTCTGGAATAATGCATAGATTACTTTTATCCCGGAAAATTGCGTAATTACCGCGGGATAGTGATAAATGAATTCTATGCAGACAAAGCTGCAGGCAACAGCTAGTATGTTTGTCTCAAAATGTCATGACACTTGCCAATTGTTAAACCTAAAAATTTATTTTATAAATGAAACAATATGTTCTAGCCAAATAAATATGTAACTTATTTTTTGTACCTTAAAGATATTTGAAAGAATACCTTAAAAGTGAAAGAGCTACAGAAACATATTTACATCAATCACTTGCTAACCATTTAAACAGCTTAGTGCTTTGAATGATGTTTATTTAAAAATAAACTTGACATTGAAGATTTAATTTATTACAAGAATAAAAGCATGTCCCATCCCTAAAGCTTTACAAAAATATTAAAATATACATGTTTTCCTTGTAGCATTATTTGACATTTGTATTTTAATAAACTGATATGGTATTGAAAGTGTGGGTAGGTCAGGTAAGTGTCTCGTGATTTTTAATTCTCAGTAAGTGGGTCACCGCAATTAAGGCAGCTTGACGAAAAATCAAATTTGCGTGCTTCGGTACTTTCGGATCGGACATCAAATTTGTTATAGATAAATTGGTATGTTAAACAATACAGCTTATACGATAAATAAAATAAATCAAAATATTCTTACCCAGAACTTGGAGCCGCAGAATTTGTCAAGTGGGGAATCTAGAGACATTGTCACTTATTGAACCAGTTATCTCCCATACATCTGCTTCTAAATCTAATGGCCGTTTGTATGAAACTTGCAGAAAAATATCCTCTCACTGTTGTTTAACTTTTTTCACACTTTGCACATGTGATAACTGTCAGAACTGCGACCGTTATATATATAAGTGCTCTTATCAACAAATCCGAGCTAAGATTACGACAAACTGAGCGCCTACGATAGTAGTTTATATAACACGACAAGACACCGCCGTTCGCAACACACCACCTCAAACGCGGCGTGACAGGAGGAAAAGGGACAGAGCCACAGATTATACATTCGAGTTGGAAAAAAAGGAAGTAGGGCAAAAAGCTGTGAGAAAATAAGGTTGGAGGCCCAAACCTTGGGTAGTAGTTTGCTATGTAGGTTTAGCCAGAGATTATAAGCAGATTCAGTTTGAAAACAAATAAGCAAATCGTGTAAGCATTGATTTTACGGCTGCTTAAGTCTTAACATCTTTTTAGAATTGTTTTTACATCATTATTTTTATTGATGGTTTGAAATAGTCTTTATATCTTTTTTGTTATGTTCGTCAACACGATACAAGTGCACAGAAATTAAGAAATCCTGCTGTAAATACGCAGTTTGAGTTAATCTGTTCTATACCTTATCTGTGCTGTAAAATGCCACAATGATGGCGGATAGCGGTACGGTTGCCGCTGAATTAGTGTCTTGTGGAGTGTAATATATTTCGTGTGGCATTTTTCTCTCGTCAAGAGATTTTCTTTATTCGCCAGGTTAATATAAGGTCATTCATACTGTTTGGTTTCCTGCCACTGTGGTATTTCAGAGAAAATTTGATGTGCATCGTTCTTGACACAAGCTAAGGATCACAGCCGTCATCAACGGTGTTTGAGCATGGCTGAGTATTTAGCTGCAATCTTTGGTACCGAAAAGGACAAGTAAGTATTATGTCTAATATCAATACAATATTTACGAAATCCTTTCTATGATATTCCATGGTAAACCGTGTCATTGGCATTAGAGGTTATAATCATTGTAACTTTTTCATATTATTTTAATTATCGCCTCATGCATTATTACTCTTGATTTAGGACTCTCATAGTCAAGAAATTGCCACCATATCACTTTTTGATTCATACTAGATGTGACTTTTCCAATGTTGGAAGTGTGTATGTGTAACCTATGTAATGGACACAGGGGCACTTTCTTTGCATTATAAGTAAGTTCCACAAACAATTGTGTTTCAGGGTCAACTGCTCCTTTTATTTCAAAATAGGAGCATGTCGCCATGGGGACAGATGCTCTCGGATTCATAATAAACCAACATTCTCGCAAACAGTACTACTACAAAATCTTTATGTGAATCCTCAAAACTCTGCAAAGTCCGCTGATGGCAGCCATTGTAAGTCTCATTGAATTAGTATTAAGGGTTATTAAATGTTATGTATACTTGATGCAGTTTTCTAATAGTGTATACAAAATACAATTTATAATTTACTTTTCCCAAAACATTACTGAACAGTAACAAAAAAAATATTATTCATTATTAATCTTTTTATATAAAGCAACTCAAAAACAGCTTTAAAAGAATCTGTGCATCAAAAAATACTTAGTAATAGTATAAGGTTTGAAGATTTTCCGAAAATAATGAAACTAGTTGGATCATTCAGTAATTGGCATTGTTCATTTTTTTTAGTATGCTCCAATTCGAAAACCATTTCGAGGAAAACCATCAATTATCCGATTTATCTTGTCCGATTTCAAAAATACTTTATGATTGCAGATATTTTTGTAAAAGTACTTTGAACCTTTGTTTGACCGAACGACCGGGTTTTTAGACAGAATCCAGCATCGAATGTTTGCCACATGAAATGAAAAAAAAAAGTTTGGCTACGGCAACTGTCAAGTGTCACTGTCAAATCTACAAAACCATAGACAAAGCCGTTTTTTTTATAGCCAGCCGAACGAAGGCGATTGGGATTCTGTCTAAATTCACGAATTATCAAACAGCGAAAAAATATTTATTATTAATTAACAAAGCTACGTAAAAGCATAATATTCAAATTAGTTGCTTAAAATAGTCCATTTTATCAACAAAAGGTGTTAAAAGCACAGCTAAAAAAAATGAACAATGCCAATTGAAGTTTAGTAAATAATTAATTCATTGTCTCTTTAAAGAGTTTAAATAATACTCTCAGTTTAAATAATACTGTAACAGTTTTTTGTTAACCTTCACAGTGGTGGTTGCTAATGTTTCTGATGAGGAAATGCAGGAGCACTATGACAATTTCTTTGAAGATGTTTTTGTTGAGTGTGAAGACAAATATGGAGAGATTGAAGAAATGAACGTATGTGATAATCTGGGTGACCATTTAGTTGGGAATGTCTATATCAAAGTGAGTACCTAGTTTTATTCATTTTTAGATGTGCATTATTATTATCACGCAAAAGGTAACAGTTTGGAAAGGACCCGTAGGAAAAAGGCATGTCGGGAGACCCAAGAGACGATGGGCTGATGATATTCAGGAAATAGCCGGAAATAGGTGGATGGAAGTAGGTCAAGATAGAGAGAGATGGAAAGAGTTGGAGGAGGCTTTTACCCGAAAGGGGTCTGATTTAATTTAATTAAAAAAAAAATTACATTACTAACATTACGCAATAAGAATTTATTTCATTAACAACACTAAAACAGTCGAAATGTAAAAAAAAAACAGAATGAATAAAGCTATATTATTATTTTATTATTATATTATTATTATCAAAAGGAAGGCAACACAAGAGGTGGGAGGATGACCTACCTAAAGGCTTTCGCAGATTTGCTAGGGACAGAGATAAATGGCGGCAACTGGAGGAGGCCTATGTCCAATATGGGCAACCTGATGCGAATGAGGCGGGTGTAAATTAGGTTAAGTTCAACAATATGTAATCATCAGTGAATAAAGGCTATTTTTATTTTTATTTTATTTTATTTTATTATTATTATTAATAATTTAGTTTAGACTTAGTTTCAATTTAACAAAAAATTTACTTTAGGTAAGCCACATTGTGAGATTATCACCCAGCATTAATTATGAAATGCTCTTAATCATTGGTAGTACCTAGAACATTTTCATGATTCTTCCTTACCTTAGTTATCAAAATTGGTTCTTTATCACCATGAAACAAAACATAGTTTACTAAAAATCAATTTAATTGTCAATAAATGTCACATCAGTATGGCTTTACGCCTCTACACACTACACTACAGTAAGTATAGCTTCCTTTTTGCTTATTATCAACAGTTCCGTCGTGAAGAAGATGCTGAGAAGGCAGTGAATGACCTGAATAACCGGTGGTTCGGCGGCCGGCCCGTGTACGCCGAATTGTCGCCTGTGACGGACTTCCGCGAGGCCTGCTGCCGCCAGTACGAGATGGGCGAGTGCACGAGGAGCGGTTTCTGCAACTTCATGCATTTAAAACCTATCTCTAGGGAACTTAGGAGGTATGAGTCTAAACTTACACATCAAAGGCTTTGTCTGAATCATAGTTAGGTTTGTTTGGTTAGTAGTGGTAATCGCAAATGAAATTGATTTCTTAAAGCATCTCATACAACATTATCTTTTGAGTATATTTCTACCATGATCAGAGATCGGACAAATGGATGTTGGCAATAATATAGACATGACTCCAAAGATCAATTAACTATTTTTACCTGTAATATAATTAGTATACTTCATAAATTTTAATCAATAAATTAATGATACACATACCATAAGAATGAATGAATCACAAAGTAAATTTAATTAATGTCAGCACAATTAATGTCAATGTCAAAAAAACGATTGTATTTTTAAGAAGGAAATTAAAAGAGGTATCATATCTTTCTTTTATTATCCCATTGAAGTCTTAGCAATTATCACTAAGAAATCAATTAATTCATTAATTAATCTTTGGAGTCATGTCCATGTTATTGCGAGTAATGACACCCATTTGTCTGGTCTCTGACCATGATTCAGACATCTCCTTTCTTGCCATTGATATGCTATGCAACTAAGCCTGGTAGACATTTAAATGTTTCAAAGACCTTGTACTATTTGATAAAACCAAACAAACTACATTGTCACACAGTGGTGGATCTATGGGGGTGGTCAAGTAAGTCATGTCATGACCACCCCTTACGGCAAAGGCAGATACGAGATTATGAAAGTAGTTAACAGTGTTGGATTATTACACAAACGAAAAATTTTAGACATAGCAACACAGCTGGATTCCTAGAGCTTGTATTAACTATAGTATTTCCAATCATTTATTTTCTCGATGACAGCTCCCGTAGAATGTAACTGCGCTTTTTACGCAAGAATTAACTTTTAAATGTATAATTTTAGAGGTATAAAAATACGACAACTGCCTAATTTTGTTCCTTGATCCCATATAATATTCATCTAAGACAAATTGAGTCCATATATGCAGTAATATCTTTTTAAAGTATGATAAACAATAAACGTTTTAATAATGTTCATTACAAATATAACAAGTCCTTCCTCTTTATAATATAAGCAATATAGATATAGATAGGTAATCAACAGTTTTATTCACTCTATAGCTGAATACTTACTCAACTACTCGTATACAAATATATAAAATTGAATCGATATCGTATCTACTGATCACTTATTAGGTCACAACACTATAACTATCAAACTACATCTGTCATCGAGAAATTAAATGATTGGAACAACTATAGTTTAGCGCGCTTGATCTAACTTCAGAGATTGATACATAACTGACCACCCCCTAATTGGCTGGATCCAGTGGCGGATTTACAAATTTTCAAGGTATAGGCTGAATAGTGTTTTTGCCGCCCTTGCTAAATTTGTTGAAGAGTTGTAAGATTTTTTTTTTTTATTTCTAAAAAAAAAAGCTCGTTCCCCAAATTTGCCGCCCCCAAAATCTGCCGCCCTAGGCTTGAGCCTACTCAGCCTTCTGGTAAATCCGCCACTGGCTGGATCCGCGCATGCATTACAAGGAATACATTATTACAATTAAGTTATGGTGTGATCAACTGTCTTCTTTAAACTGACGTGCATCAGGTCGTAATAATGGGCTATTTCTCTTTGCCATTGACTTAGAAGTAATTAAGTTTTTTTATGTGTGGTAGCGGAGTAGCACCATAAATGTATTCAGTTTATCATTAAGAATTGTGAGTCAAATTCATAACTGTGCATAATTTTGTAAGCTATCATGTTATCTTTTATTTCCAGATACCTGTACTCGCGTCGCAAGGGCGGCAAACGTTCCCGCAGCCGCTCGCGCGAGCGCCGGCCGCGCCGCTCACGCTCGCGGGAGCGCCGCCGCGAACCGCCGCGCAACTCGCGCTCCGGCCGCTACTGACCGGGTCATCGCAACGTAGACCGCGCCGCCCCGCCGAACAGACCCTGACTACCGGGAATTTAAGAAGGTCCATACGAATTGAGCGGCCCGACGATCCTTTCCAACCAAACTTGTGCTCTAAAATTGGATTTAGCTGGCTGCCGGCCCCAGGAGATGTCATAAATAGTTTCATTCATTTTTGCCTGCGCCTAATCTCCAGTTGCCACAATACAACTTTTACCTCCGGACGTTACTGTGCAACCAGAATCGGGGTAATTTATTACCCTTGTAACTTTGTAGTTGATATTCCTTGTAAATACATTATTATGAGGTGGGTACGCTCAGTTCGTAGCGCCAGACAGCGGTTCTCACATGTTTTAGAATCGGAAAGCTTCGTGCCGAGTTTCAAGTGCGCGGTTGTCATTCGACCAAATATGAAATACTGTCAGGTTTTAATCCGGTAATTATTTGTGTGTTTGAAGAGTTCAAACTGACTGTGTACCTTCAAAGAGCATTTGTCGATTCAGACGGTTTCCTTTAAATGTGTCTAATAATCTAATAGGCTAAGATACTTCCGTTTTAGTTCTATACGATCTAATAAGTAATAGCTTAATGAAATCGTAGGTTTTAGCAGGATATTTTTGGATAAAATGACCGTCGCCGGCTCGCAAACGTGTGCGGGTGGCAAGCCCTGAACTAACTATGATCTATCCGGGACTCGTTTTGTAATGAAGCACCCTGCAATATCGCACAATAGCTCACAGTTAAAACTAAACTCGATTTAATTGGTTTCCATTATTGTATGTGTATTTTGTAAACGTTTCTCTGTCTGCCAGGTGTCACATGGTGCGGTATTGCAGTGCCTATCGGAGATGATAGTATATTTGTGTAAGAAATTGTGACATTTAATAATAACTATAAGTATTCATTTCTTGATATTTATTTCTTACATCTTCCTTTTCCCTATTTTTATAAATAAATAGACTTAATTGCAACAACTATTAACTATGACGATACCAGTTAGGTTTCAGCAAGGTTTGCTCCACCAATTTGCACTTCGCTATAAATCTCTTCCCAAAACTTCATGTTTGGACCATCTATATCTTGACTACAAATCAGATTTTTCCCGATCACACAGCAATTGCGTTCTGATTCAGTAAACGGCTTCCATTGAACAGAACCTTCCAGTGTGGGTTTTCTGAAATAGATAATGGTTTATTAATTAAACCTGTATGTACTCGTACTCTCTGTGATAAATGTTAACGCATTCACTGCCAGCTGCCAAACTATGTCTGTAAAATTGTGACATCAGCACTGGGCGAAAGTCACGAAAACCCATATGTGCGTCGGTGGTAGTGAATATGTTAACTAATATGAAATGGAACTGTATAGTATACCACATACAAAGATACAGATCGCACCATACTTTTAGCCCGCTCTGAACTGCTGCAAACTCGCTGCGAAGGAACTTGAAAGCGGACGATGCGATCTGTATTACGTTCAGAATAAGCAATCCATAACTTGTCAGTTAAGGAGGAAATTATTTCAAAAGAATTCAAAATTTCTAACAAACATAACTAATGATTACCCTTTAGTTGCGAAATTTATCCACAGCGTTACTAACTGTCTGATAATGCTTCTCGATTCCTCAGTCAGTGGAATATCGAGGCAGGTAACATGAAATAAGTAAGGCAGGTCATCAGCGTGGCACACTCCTTTCACAGACTCCATTTTGTACTGTTTTTTTGTGTGATTTCTCTCAGTTTCGGGTGTAAATTTGTACAAGTATACCGGCTCAGTATTGTGCAAAGAGTGATATCGAGCAAATCTATGGATGTTGTACGCGAACATCCTATCTGTTTCAAGGTTAGTTACTTCATTTAACATCTCTGTTGTTACATCCTTGCTATCAAAATAGAATTTGCGTATTTTTGCATCAGCGTCTTGTAATATTTCTGGTTTCCATTTAAGTTTTAATTCTCTTGGCACTACGGCACCGGGTACCGGTAGAAAAGCAGATATAGCGGGAAGCTTTCGGCTTATTTCAATGCCTTCTCCAGACGTGTATCCAACTACAACAGGAACATTAGCCATCTGTCCCTGTCTTACTAAATCTGGTGGGAGTTCCGTTAAAAATTTTTCGACGTTAAGATGTGATTTCTCTATCACAGGACCAAATAAGATACCATCGGCTAAATCACTAAGGCCCGATTCTATGAACGGCAATTGTATACTGACTAGAGACGAGGCAGGCACAGTTCTTAAAAATGTTAATAGTTCTTCTGGATCCTCTGTGTCTTTGCCCAATAATTTGCCTAGCTGGAATGCTCTTTTCCGACCATATAAAGTGTAACCCCATTCGTTTAGACATACGCCGCTTTGACATATAGCCTTATTAAATAAGCCTGCACTTAATTTTGATACTAGATGCAAGGACGTGGAAGCTGCGCCAGCGCTGCATCCAAATATCGTGATGTTGTTCGGGTCTCCGTTGAAGGCTGTAATGTTCTTCTTAACCCACTTCAGAGCCGCTACTTGATCTTTTAGGCCCGCATTGCCGGGAACTTCCTCAGTTTCGAGGGAAAGAAAGCCCAGAACTTCTAATCTGTAGTTAAATGTGACTAAGACGACGTCGTGCGCCATGAAGAATTCTGGACCGTAAAAGTCTGAGTTTCCGGAGCCGGTGTAGAAGCCACCGCCGTGGATCCAAACCATGACGGGAAGAGGTCTAGAAGAATGGAGGGATCTTGTGTAGACATTCAGATAAAGGCAGTCTTCGCTGCCCGATTCAAGGCGGTCTAAGCGCTCATTGTACTGCGGGCAAACAGCGCCGTGTTGAGATGCGTCGCGAATGCCTTCCCATGGCTCTGGCGGTTCTGGAGCCTGTACAAAGAAACAATTTTTAGGGATCAGTAGCAAAAACGTCTAAAGCGGAACTCTTATTTCGTCCTGCCGTTCTGTCTGTATGTCACAAGCAGTTTACGTACCTACACGGAAACTATAAACCCCGGTGTCTTTTGTTAACCGCTATACTATACCTACCTAATATCTCTGTGGTTAAATTAAGACCAAAATATTGGAGGATAGATAGATAGATAGATAAAAACTTTAATCACCACAAAAACATACATGGCCCAAAACAGCATTGGTAATTAACAAAAGTGAAAGTAAACTTACAAAATAACATGCAACACGGTTCCAAAAGATATTTAAAGGAGGCACCATAGGTAACGTAGTTACAGTCAGCGTTGCACAAAATTGGTCACCTATGGTTTTTCAGATTTTTAGGCATTAAAGCTTAGAAAGTAAGCTGTTATGCACATAAAATACAAACATTTTTTTTTGCGAGGGTGTGTGATATAAAACAACTAAGGTGACCAATTTGATTCCATTTTCCACCTATACGCCCTCAATTTTGCTAAATGTGGCCTGTAGGTACCTGTAACTTTAGGCTCTGTCTACCCCGTAAGGGATAAAGACGTGATTTGTGTAGGTATGTATGTAAGGTGACCAAAAAGTTCGACACACTATACTATTTCTATGGTGCTAATAACTATTTGGCCGACTTGGATGCTTCAAACTATATGATGCGACCGTAGAAGACAATATTAGCCCAGTTGCAGGGAAGCGAAAACATTTAGAAGATAGTTACAGAAATGACTGACCTTAAATCTGAGATTTCCTATAGGCGGCTTGGCGTAAGGGATGCCCTTGAATGCTGTATAGCTTCCTTCCGCATTCTCGCACACAACGCCTTCTAGCAAGCCTTGCTCTGTCTTCACCGCAACCATCTTGGACGCACTGCAAGTTTAAGTAGATTATGCAATAGAATGGTCAATGAAGTTATTATTCTGATTATGGTTTATTGGTTAGCTGCCAAAATGATCAGCTGTTTACTATTTTTGTTGTAGGACGTGTAAATGGCATGCGTGATATTTTGACAGTTGTTGAATCGATTTACTGCTTCTCACAAATTAAATAGACGTGCTAGCTGTTGCCGGCAACTTCGTCTGGGTCCCGGGGGAACTTCGCGCTCGACCGGGATATAGAGAAGCACATGTACAATATTACATAAATTATTATTAGTAATATTAGACTCTACATAACTTTGCTCCTGCTTTGTTTAGTTAGTTTACGCGGTAACTGGTTCTATGAAACGCGAGTTGCACCAAGTTATACTTAAACATAATATTTCGTAGATTTTCTATCAAATATACGTCAAAATTGTCGGCTATGGTCAATGTTATTGTTAAAGTAACTTGATGCAACTCACGCTTAGTTTGTTATTTGTGCCGCAGTAACTTATCTATAATGCCACAAACAGCTCAAATAAAAATTCGGACAAAATACAATTTTGCCGAAAACCTATATTTATCACTTACATAGTATAATGGATATATAAATACATAAATCACGTCTTTATTCCTCACGGGTTAGACATAGCCTAAGGTAACAAGATCTAAAGGCCTCATTTAGCATGATTATCGTATAAGTGGAAAAGGGAACCAAAAATAGTGATGGGCTGCTATGTTGCTAGCCGCATCGCCCATAGGTATAACATGATTCCTAAGATTTTCGCCCATTCCCCCGATGGGCTTTTACCATCTGCGCGGGAAGAGAAGCAACTGGTGCATTCTATGTTTTTTCTTTATGTATGTATTCTTTACTCCCAGACCAGCATGGAAGTACAAAAAATAAGTAAAATGGATGCACTTACGTTTTATTCTGCCTGGAGCACTGGACGCAACATATTGAACGCCAATGCATCTTGTAAATTTTATAAACCACTGTGTCTTCTTTCAAATTATAACTGAAATTAATCTGCAGACTGGCTTATCGCGAGCAGGAACAATTACCGAGTGCCTGATAATGTTATCTGCAGCATATATGGCATCATCAAGTATGATTATCTTGCACCTTTGTACTCTTCTATTATTTGTTAGCACTAACAAACTTAAGCAAATTTCATCTAGCCATCTCAAGTACTTAGAGAGCACACATTAGCTAATCCTAGTGAGAGCTGACAAGGTTCTGAAGTGCGTTGAACCTTCTAGCTAAGCTTCTCTCACAAACATAAATAAAAATAACGGATCGCTTTTCATACGAATTTATATGAAAAGTGATTCGCTATTTTTGCTCGTGAGTGTAGTTGACTAGTTGATAACCTTAATTCCATTAAACCATAGAAATAATATTGCATACGATAAAGAGATGTGTACCTTCTTAGATTAAGCTAGAGATTATAGTCTAGTCTTAAGGCCTGGCCTGGCATGCGCGACCAGAGTGCAGCGAGCGATTTCGCTGTCCATTACAAGCTTGAGACGCTAACAACACCTCGTTAGTTGGCAGCACGAGCAATGTATTAGGAAATAGCTAAGCGTCAAGTAAGTAATTCGAAACAACTGTTACGGGAACACATTGAAGAATTAGGTACGGCCTGCAATGCAACCTACCTGTCTGATGAGGATCTGGGTTCGATTCTCGGCCTTAGCTGACTTTTCCGATTTTTCTGTATTTTATAGTTTAGAATTGTTATTTTTAACGCGATTACCGTAAAAGTAGAAACATTTAGATTTTCTTCTACTTGTAAATCAAAATGGTACCTAAGTAGGACAATTTTCAACCACTTAATTTCGTTTTCATTGATGGGATTTCAGAAATTGGGCCCTGGTTAGAGAGATAGAGTCGTTGATGGTTCGAATCCTTCTAAAGGCGAAAATAGTATTAATGTTTGCGAGAAGAAACAACAAGTATAAATACAATGAAATAAATACGAAAAGCCTAACCATGATTAGTAGTAGGTACACCACGGATAACCCGGTAGCTAAAAGACATACGAATCCGGGAAAAACATCGATCGGCCTGCTCGCTAGGTATTCATCGTCCCGTTTAAGTTTATGATTTTGATCAGTTTCTGCTATTTCAACCTTTGATTGAGGCACTTGCTTCTGCCCCTGACTCTGACCTAAGATAAGATACATGATCAGCATATCATAGTGGTCAAGCGTGAAACAGCTTAGAAAGCAAGTTATATAAATGTACAATTTGCGTATGTTATGATACTTATTTATGATTTACATTTAATTAATTTTTTTTTATTTTAAAATGACAATTAAAATGTTAAATACAGTAAATCCTCCAATTAGTTGTCGTTCGATCCGCTAATGGCCCTGCCGATTTTTCGTTGGGTTCCTTGGGTATTTATTTTTGCAAATGTTTTCGTTTGGATTTTTGTGCTGCAAGATTTAACCAGGCAACTCAATTTTTTGTTGCTAAATTAACTAGCTAGTTTAAAAAGCACTGAACCCTGATTTTAGTCGTACCTATATAAAGGTGTGTAATAATTATTTTACATACATACGCAAATCACGTCTTTATCCCTGACGGGGTTGACTATTGTAATGTTCAGTACCTAATGTCTCCTCAACTGTAGTGCACTTGAATCGTCTAACTGTAACTAGGTACCTATGATATCAAAAGCTACGAAAATAATTCAGCTACGACCGCCAAAAATTGTACATTTGAAAAAAAAAACAATGTTCATATAAAAAAAAAAAAAAAAAAAAAAAAATGTCCCTCTCACTTAAATAATTATAAGTTTCATGTATTTTTGTTTTACAATAACTTTTAAAGGTTTATCTGATTTAGACTTATTTTTATTCATATATAAATTTAATTTAAGTTGATTAACGTTTCCTGTTAATATTAATACAACAATATACAAAGGGTTCATTTTCGCGTTCATACAAAAATTATGTGACCCACTGCGACAGATCGAAGTCGGCAAACATATACAATTTCATTCGCACGTCTATAGATTCAGAATGGCTAACGTTCTTCACTAAATTTTCTATATTCCTATTGAATTATTTTAATAAAATAGCGCAATAAAGTATGTCAAAAGTAATTTCAAACATTTGTCTCACTTTTCGTTCCTGTGTGTTACTTCACGTATTATTAACATGTAACCGTGCGTTACTAGTTCACAACCGTTACTGTACAATTTTTGGCGGCCATACCCAGGTGTCGACCAATAATATTTTGATATTGGTTAAACAAAATGGGTAGGTGCTTAACATGTTTTCAACTGATGACAAAATAATTAAAAAACATATTCGAGAAAATCGAAAACTTGCCATTACAACTGAAGATAGCGACAGGCAGCCGAAAATTATCGTGGGCAAGGTAAGTAAACTTACCAGTAAACTTACTTCAATAGTGTAGGTAGGTATACCTAATTAATTTAATACCAAAAACCAACTAGCTACTGGTTGAAGTAGGGGTACCCTCTGTCAACGTTCCTGAAGTTATTGTTATTTTATTGATTTACTAGCTTCTGCCCGCGACTTCGTCTGCGTAGAATTATACATTAAAACCTTCCTCTTGAATCACTCTATCTATTAAAAAAACCCGCATTAAAATCCCTTGTGTTGTTTTGAAGATTTAAGCATACATAGGGATATAGGGACAGAGAAAGCGACTGTTTTATACTATGTAGGTAGTGATTTTGATTAATTGCTGGCCAAATACGTACTAAGTCTCCAATTTTCAAATCGTCGCCGTAACTACTTAATACCTAAATGGTTCGTAATCGTGTGTGATGTGATTGTGTGAATTGTGAAAACGTAAACATCTATTTGTACATATTATAATAAGTTAATTTATCTACAAAACAGCTTAATTAATTAACAAAAAACCTATACCTACCTGATTTAATAAAATAGCCTAACTAGTTTCAGAAACCATTTGTACCAAGGTCAAAACAAAACGTGTCTCTTCAAGTGCTACAGACGCAAACAAATGTTAAATATTTATATAATTCCAGATACTGGATCATCCGAAATTTAAATCCGCTAAAAGAATATCATTATACCTATACCTCAGCATGGCAAAAGAGGGGCTGACAGAACCTCTGCTGGATGTTATCTCTCGAGGGGACGCTGCTTTCATGCCTCAGTACAGCTAAGGCAAAATGAGGATGCTGAGGTCCAAATGAGGTGAGGAGGATGAGGACGGAGATCTGGATGCTATGGAGGAAACTAGTAGGAAGATGAGGCAGCATTCAAGCAAAGGGTGTTGTAAGACAGGACGCTATTGAAAATGGTAATTTAAAAAAAAGGAATAGCTGTGATTTAAGTTACAGATCAAACAGAAAGTAAAGAGAGTTCTGCGAATGACAAAGCGAGGCCGTTGAAACTACATACATAGTTTGTTATATTTAATATTTGATAAAAACTTTTCACAAGTACATCATTTGACATCTGACATTCTTTATTAACTGCTTATTTAAAAAAGTTATAAAATCTAACCTAACCTAGCAGCTATACGCGAATAGTATCTGGATATTAAAAAAATGAATTAGCAGATAATAAATAATAGCAGGTTTGTCTGACGATGAGCATTGATGAGTTCTTGAAAATTATGTACTTGTAAAATTTTTTGTCAAATGACGAGCTTATTTTTTTGAAGTCTAGCGTTCGCGTTAACGTTCAATTACTTAGGTAGTTACTATGTAAAAATTGGCAGCGGCGCATAACGGCGACAGACTGACTGTCCTCATAGTTTTTGAGATAGGTAGGAACTTCAAAGAAAACTTACATCACACGATCTCAATTTGTTTTTCGCAAAATTCTGCCTTTACATTTTTATTTTGGTCTGAGCAGTGTATGTAAAAAGATGAAAAAACATTTTCGTATATTATAAAATTGAGGTCTAGAAAATGGCTCTGACGATTTTGATAAAAATGTATACATTTAACCTTAAAATCTACTTCTCTTATGGCGCTGATGGAAACAGCTTAGCCTTAGTACCTATTTGAAATCATATGTTATAGGCGACGCGGCTAGCAGTAACCCATAACTATTTTGATTCCCATTTCCACCTACACGTCCATGATATTATGCTAAACGTGGCCATCTAAGACAAATTGAGGCCATATATGCAGTAATATCTTTTTAAAGTACGATAAACAATAAACGTTTTAATAAAGTTACATTCTATGGGAATGCAAATAGTGATGTTATGATTGAAATATCGATATTGTATCGGTATTGTATATATTGAACTAGATGTGTTCCTGCGACTTTGTACACGTTGTAATTTTTTACCGGGGTAAAAATAGCCTATGTTACTCAAGAATAATGTAGCATTTTAATGGTGAAATATTTTTTGTTTGTCCAGTAGTTTTTAGTTTATTCATTACAAAGATACGTTGTCATTCGGCCATTTTGCACGCTTAGTAATAAATTAGCATTCCAGTCGGTTGTTTTATTGGCTCCATAGCTGAATACTTTTCAACTACTCGTATATATATAAAATTGGATCGATATCGTATATACTGATCACTTATTAGGTCACAACACTATAACTATCAAACTACATCTGTCATCGAGAAAATAAATGATTGGAACAACTATAATGATGCCATGTATTAAAATCTTCAATTAACAGCTAACTCACTGCCGCTTAATATGGTTACCTAACTGTTTAAATCATTAATTATAAATTAGATTGGCGCCTTCTTTAGTTTTAGTAACTTCCGTACTCAGAATTGGCTAATGTAGTATTAATAACCAATTTATACCTTTTGTATGAAAAACCTTTACAACGAAATGCGATTCAATTCATCATTAGGCAGTAAAGCAGTCGATACCTATAGCTAACTTATTTTACTATAGCTTCACTTATTTTGACAGATTTTTATTGTTTATATATATTTTTATTTTTATTAGCCTATGCTGTGTCCCATTGCTCCTCTTGATCTCCACAACTTTTGGTCCGACGCAATATCAGGCCATTCCTCTATATTACGCGTCCAAATTGTCCCGCCATCGCCTTCTAGGTCTGCCTCGTCGTCGTTGGCCATTCTTTGGCACCCACCAAGTGGCACCTCTATACGTGCATGCGGCAGACATGTCCTTTATCCTTTATCCCTTATAGGGACAAGTTCGCCTTTGTGCATATATGTTATTTTTATTTTTTTGTGAATTGTATCTGTTTCTTTATATTTGTACAATAAAGCATTTACTTACTTACATGTTCAGCCATTGTTTATATATTGAAATAAAATTCTTACTTAATATTAATTCTGGTATAAAAAGTAGTAATGTGAAAATTTTATATTTAGTTTCAGCATGTTTTAAACGTCTACTTCGATAAAGCAAATTCGAAGGGTATCATGTCGTTTACTCAGTTCTCAGCAGGTGATAGCAGCTGGGAAAGCGTTTACGAGAGAAGGCTGGAGCTGCGGTCCCGATGGAGGCTGCTACGACCGCTACCTGTCTGGACCTCATTACTCGCTACACCATCGACCCTCACTACTTCAGGAAACCACACGTCATCGGCATATGCCACAGAGAACAGATATACCCCGACATACCAGTTGATGAGCAAGATGCACCGGTCAGTGAAGTTGTAACTGCTGAAGAAAATGTAGAGCATTCTAATAATTCTTTAATTTATGACATCACAAAGAGAAAAATCAAAGTCAGAACTGGGGTGTACCTTGACGTCTGAATGCGAGTCAATTCCGATTCAGTTTGGGTTAGCTCGCTGTCAGATCCATACTATAATAAATGACGGAATTGAATCGCACTAAGACGTCATGGTAAGGCCCCTTCTGAAATATTTTAGCAAAGGGGTGGGTTGGCTTGATCGAGCACTGATCTAAATTGAGCCGCCTCTTTGAAGCCGCACACTTTGTTTGAAAATCGACAAAAATGTACCTGTGTAAATATACTGACGAGCAAAAATAACTGGTCGCTTTCCGAGTTTGCATGAAAAGTGACCCGTTATTTCTGCTCGTCTGTGTACCTATTTGAAATAGACCAAACTTAAATAACTAGATACTCCTGGAAAATATTTACAGGCGTGTTACAGCACCTCATGAAGTATTCCGGATTTTTCCGGGTTAACTGGTAGAGATCCCTTATAGGGATAAGTTCGCCTTTGTGCATATATTTAAGGTCTTTTTTTGTGATTTGTCTCTGCTTCTTTATATTTGTACAATAAAGCATTTACTTACTTACTTTATCTAAAACAGTGTATTGTATTTATTTATTTATGAACTGAGATCCAAATGAATATGCCAATTCTAAAAGGCAAAACAAATGAACTTAACCCTGTATTTCGCAAGTCGGACCAAGTATACCTACTCAATTCAAGCCTCATTAGGTTCTTGTTAAACTAACAAAAATAATTAAAAAAAAACACAAACAGACTATCTTAAAGTACATTATACATATGTTGATTATAATCAACACTGCGACGAAAAGGGCTCACCCGATGCACTGCATGTTGGAAGAAATTGGGCGAGAAAAAACCCGATGGAAATAGACGATATAGATAGGACACTTCTAGTGTCGAAGAGACATTAATGCCTTTAAATAATAAGCCAATTTAAAAATAATTTTCTTTTGATTTTAAACTAGTAGTTTCTTAATGACTCACTGTTAATTACATTAGACATATTTTACACGGGATAAAGACCACAATTATAGAGTAAGATGGTAATAGCGATCCAAACGGTGCACACGGTTCTACCACTCGTGAAACCCCGTCATAGGGGTGTTTTTACATCTTGTTTTCATTTATTTCTGCTTGTCATGTCATGACGACCTATGATTGAATAAGACTTTTGAACTGATTGACCTGAGATAAAGAAAATCAAGTTATCGCGCCATTTTAACTTGATCAACGAGTTGTCAAGATAGAAAAGAAACTCATTATTTGCTACCTAAATACTTGATTTAAAATAGTGATACGAATTATTTTCAAATGGGATATAGGATTATGCTGGCCAGTCGGCATCATCACCAGACCAGACTTAATTGGATGATAGGCACTGTCAGCTCATTCAATCGATTTTAATAGAACTTAATGAAACCGATGTTCAAGTAAAAGAGCCAGAGGTTTACGGCAACACGACAAGGAATGTATGAAACATGAAATAAATATACGAAGTGAGAAAAACGGGGTATCTATTTATCCTCTAATTATACGGTTCATCGACTCAACGAAATCTAACTGAACCCTAAATAAGTATTGCACCATTTCCACCAAGTAAACAAAGCTACGTAAATATCTATCAACTTAGCCTTCTGTATATAAAAGCGTTGTCATGTAACTGTATGAGTTTTAGTATTAATAATCTGGGTGTATCTGACCCGATCGGACGTTAGTGTCTTAATAAACTTATTTATTACTTGGAATAATCTTTGCACCGAAAAGGAAGATGAGTGGTGAGAAAGTTCAACCGAATCCCAAAAAAGCGGAACTGAGGGCTGACGTGGTCGGGAGACTACTAGCCATGACCGACGATGACCGCGAGAGACAATCAAAAATAATATTAGAAAAGGTACGTTAACTATGTCGGAATCATAATGTTTTTTTCTTTATAAAATCTTCCATGGGCCTTAAGGAACATAAATGAAAAAAATTGCCGAATTTTTATTTTTAGATATACAAAATTAGTGTGCATTAGCTTAACAGCTTGTACTATTCTTTTCCTTATGATCACTAGAAGTCCCTACACATAGAATATACTCAGTTTATTCGATTGTAGAATGTTATGTGACGAAATTTGTCAAATACCTACTCGTAGAGATTGTGGTGGTGTATCGTTGAATTTGTTGATTTTTTCTTAGGTATGTCAATGTTTACAAGATTCACCGCATATTTGAGTAAGCGAAAGAGATTGTAACAATTGTTTTTTTCACGTGTACGACTGATTGCAAATTAATTAATAAAAATATAAGGCACCTCCACGATAAGATTTATTTTATAACTAGCTTTTGCCCGCGACTTCGTCCGCGCAGAATCATAATTTGCGCTAAAACTTCTTCCTCTCTCCCATCGAAAGTGTACAAAAACCAGCCAAATGGGAGTCGTAATTTAGCGTGAAGAATTTTGTACTACCCACTTACCTCAACGAAATAAACCAGTTTCTTGCATGGACACCCGCTTCCATTATTTTTTATCTCATCCATTTGTTCTGTGGGAAATTCGAAAAATCTTATCTTATGACACGTTATGATTACATGATCTTTAAAGAACATGGCTACTTAATTTAAAGTATTTTTTTAAACCATCCTTTTATCCTGTGGGGAAATTGGAAACTCCCTCTGATCATCAAGGAATATATCAGCCAAATACCAAGAAACTATATTACAGTTTGACAACAAATATAATGCGCATCGGCAGTACCTATTTGTTTGCGCAGAGAAGCGCAGACCAGTTTCCGATGGTAGCCGAACGTGTAAATAATCTATATTGAACTTTATTTGCAAGCGCAACTGGCAGAGTATTGCTTGCTTTGCATTCTTAGCTCTGTCCCGCTTACACGATTTTGCCATTGTTGGTACGAAATCGATCGACCAATAACGGCGCCAGAGTTTCCCGCGCTACTAAAATTGGTATACTGCGCAGGTACATCGTGGAGCATTATTTTTGTTGTCAAACTGTAGCAAGTCTGTTACTGTTTTTTTCTTATCCCACACACCTGTGCACACCTCTATTATATGATACTGAAGCAATATTTATTTTCATTGCGACTTTAGGCAGCTGGGACCTTTGACATGATTATCGCTATCCCGCGGGAACTATGCAATTTTCCGGGATAAATAGTAGCCTATAACCTGGCTGGTGATTTTCTCAACAGATTAGTACAGTTTGCATCAAAATCCGTTCTGCCGTTATCACGTGATGCGCTAGCAAATGTACAGACAAACAGATAAATAGACAAAAAATATAAAAACTATTGGAACGTGTTCTGTTATCGATTCTAAGTATCCCCAGCCAATTTTTTTAAATATCATCCATGCCCATGTACAGACTTTCGACCCTCTTCAGCTTTATTATATGTATAATATAAATTATAACTCGTA
Organism: Pandemis corylana; assembly: GCA_949127965.1. Lineage (NCBI taxonomy): Eukaryota > Metazoa > Arthropoda > Insecta > Lepidoptera > Tortricidae > Pandemis > Pandemis corylana. The sequence continues at coordinate 4,923,437 of OX421858.1, read as the reverse complement.
TCATATGCAATCTCTACAACAATACGTATATTGCATTTAATAGTATTTTAATATGTTGGGCCGAAGTAATAAAAAAAATAACAGGTGATTAGCAGGCGGTCATAACGTGGTTTAATTGAGCTTATCGTGAACTACGTTTACAAAAACAATACTTACCCCGAAACGAATAAAATGAAACTTGTCGTAATAAAAAACATATATAATTTCAGATTCTCGCTCACCCAAAATTTAGGTCAGCTAAGAGGGTATCATTATTCCTGAGCATGCCAAATGAGGTTCCCACGGAGCCTCTCCTGCAGGACATCATCTCACGAGGTGATGCTGCGTTCGTTCCGCAGTACAGTAAAGGAAAAATGAGGATGTTGAGGTTGTTGCCGGGCGACCAGGACATCATGGTAGAGACAAGTTGGAAGATCAAGCAACATGCGAAGGAAGCCGAGAGAGAAGATGCTACCGAAAACGGTAATTACAACAGAGAAGGAAGCAGAATTATAATATTACTATGAGTAAAAATAACGGATCACTAAAGTTGATTGTTACCTATTTTTATTATAAAAAGATTCTCACGTTTAGCCGCGAAAAGACGGAAGTTCCATTTTTGCTATTTAGACTACCAGAACCCTAAAATGTTGCTAAACTTTTTATGTTTCAAGCTGAAAGTTCCGTACAACTCTGCCGATTATTATACGTTATGCAATAAGCAACATCTTATTCCGTTACACAAGCGGCGTGAGATTGCGGACATTATCTACGCCCTCAGTATCACTAGTGGTAAGGTCGATTGTCCTGAACTGCTTTCCAGTATATCTTTCAATAGGTACTCCTAATAGGTCTAAAAGATATCACCCGCCTATTTCACTTAAGCATGGTGCAACTAAATATCGCAAAAATAGTTTTTTGAGGCGAGCTTGTCGTAGTGTCAATGAGGTAGCTGAGGAGCTTGATATTGATATATTTAACTGTAACATTTCTACAGTGCGGCGGCGTTTAGCGGAGAGGTGGTTTGATTGAGTGTGTGTTTATATTTAATATAATAGTGACTGCAGCTTCAGTAATTGGATATGTGTTTTTTTCATCTCAAGCCTTTACTTATAGGTATATTCCAATGTTGGGCACCGGTTTCTCAGACAGAGAGTGCATGAGGTGTAGTTCCCGTGCAGGCCCAGCGCGGCCTGAGAACTTCATACGCACACATCACTGAACTGTTTCGCAGGTGTATGCTGGATTCCTCAAGATTTTTTCTTTTTAAAAAAGCTAGGTATATGGTAAACTTCAAATGAAATTTCGCAAATAAATTCTGTTGATGTCGTTGTAGATGTTGAGAGGCCATAAGTTGTGACCTAACACGTTTTTCCTCGTGGTAACACGGTTTTTTCTTCCTTGTGTAGTCACATTATGGATAAACCTTTGCTTTTGTCTCCAGGCGGCCTAGACCTGGTCATAGCGCCAGGAGCAGCGTTCACCAGAGACGGCTGGCGCTGCGGCCACGGCGGCGGATACTACGACCGCTTTTTGACCAGCCTGATCAAGCGCCACGAGGCAGATCCCCAGAATTTCAAGAGACCTTACATCCTCGCCATCGGCTTCAACCAACAGATATACCCAGAGATACCAGTGGACAAACAGGACGTACGAGTGAACGAAATTATGACAGCAGAATAAGCATAATAAGTTACTCATTTCCATAGCATGCGATCTGCGTGTGATTTCATTATAACGTGTCATTTTATGTTCAATACATACCGTTGAATAGATTAATGATGTAAATGTAAATAAAATGTTTTCCTAACAGAGGGTCACGGCTTTACCGTTAACGAGTAATACTGCGACGTATGGATAATTGTGCAAATATTTCGTTTTACACACTTCCTTTATGTTTATTTCAATGATAAATACAGATGTATTAATGCAGATAAATGTACATGCAAATTATTACCTACTACTGAATCCACTGTCACACTTAAATATACGTTTGCCAATTAAGTAGTAGCATTTTTTTCTTAAATAGTAGTTCAGAGTAAACGTTGTTTTTTGTACCTACTTTCAACTATGCTCAGTACCTAAGTTAAACTTAACTACATTGTGTGAGGAAAATATACCTATGTTTCACACTAACTGCAATTTGTTCAGCGGAGCGGAGACCAAATTGCTTTTAACATTTTATTTTGAAATTCACCCAACAGGATCTCAGTCAGATCAATACTTTCAGAATTTTCTGAGTCTGATCTGATAACGTTTTTTGTCAACGCGCTAATTATCGTAGAAAAGTAGACAAGTCAGTAATACCACGTTAGTAGGGGCACTGTTCGATACAAGTTAGATAAGAGCTTAGGTAGAAGGTTAAAAAAGTTGTAGGCATATGCCGACTGTTATTTTGTGTAGTGTCGTGTAACTACCGGATATCCTTTGGCGATTTTATGAAACACAGGAAATATGAATAATATTCAGCGCGGTTCATTTCATTGTTCACGACCGTTTTGGGCATATACATATATAATACATACCTAATTTACTTCAGATACGCATAAACATAACATGTTCTTATGTAGCATGCCTATTACTACACGACACAGTTCGCTAGGCGCGTTGATTGACCACAATTGCAACTTTATTATTGGTGGCACCGTGGCACATTGCCCATTGGCTGATTTAACATTTCTTTGCGCATACAGAATGCATAGAGAGAAATAAAGCAAAGAAGGCGGCGGCAATGGTCCATAGGAAGATGCCCCGTAAAAATAACTTAGTACTGAAGTACTTAAGTACCTAGGTACCGGTACCTACCTGTTTTTAAGACAGCCAAATGGATACATTAGTTCAGCCGTAGTTATGGTTGGCGCTAGAACTGTTTGGATTGGTATATGTATGGGAAAGTGAGCGGTGGGGTAATAATGTGTAGGATTGTTTTTTGCAGAAAAAAATAATAATAATCAGAATATCGATGTCGTTTAGGAAGCGGCTCTGGCGTGGCGTGCGCGGGATAAGGTGAAGAGGTGTAATAATAATAATCAGAATATCGATGTCGTTTAGGAAGCGGCTCTGGCGTGGCGTGCGCGGGATAAGGTGAAGAGGTGTAATAATAATAATCAGAATATCGATGTCGTTGCGGAAGCGGCTCTGGCGTGGCGTGCGCGGGAAAAGTTGAAGAGGTGTAATAATAATAATAATCAGAATATCGATGTCGTTGCGGAAGCGGCTCTGACGTGGCGTGCGCGGGAGAAGGTGAAGAGGTGTAATAATAATAATCAGAATATCGATGTCGTTGCGGAAGCGGCTCTGGCGTGGCGTGCGCGGGATAAGGTGAAGAGGTGTAATAATAATAATCAGAATATCGGTGTCATCGAGGAAGCGGCTCTGGCGTGGCGTGCGCGGGATAAGGTGAAGAGGTGTAATAATAATAATCAGAATATCGATGTCGTTGAGGAAGTGGCTCTGACGTGGCGTGCGCGGGAGAAGGTGAAGAGGTGTAATAATAATAATCAGAATATCGATGTCGTTGCGGAAGCGGCTCTGGCGTGGCGTGCGCGGGTTAAGGTGAAGAGGTGTAATATATTTCTAGGTTCTTCAGTTACCGGCCATCAGGCAGTGTTCGTCTCAGATGTAACACTAAGATAACCCAGATGTAAACTATAATCCATACTAATATTATAAAAAGAAGATTTGATATTTTGTTTGTTTGCATTAAATAGGCTCTGGAAATTACTGGTTCGATTTGAAAAAATATTTCACCGTTAGCCTACATTATCCCTGATGAACATAGGCTATATTTAATTCTGCGCACACGAAGTCGCGGGCAACAGCTAGTGTATAATATAAGAGGATAATATATTTCAAAGGTAAACCGCTTAAAAGCGGAACCGTATAACTTGTTAAGAGCTTATGCTTTTGGTCATTGCACTCTTGAATCTTGACCTTGTAATCGTCATCAGCCTCTGCTTCCTGCTCTGAGCATTTGTGATGTTACATTGTTGGTAGTCACAAAACCACACAAAAATACATTTTTGAATCTTATGAAAGTATTGAGTAATTTTTGCGTTTGTCGTAGTAAACCATGACGTATGTACCTACCTACTTGGCTCTAGCAGGCATTCACTCATTGACCAAGAAAATTGCACATGTGAGCAAATTTTTCCTGCGTCGAGTGTACAAAGTAGGTATAAACTTACTCGTGTTCATGACTGACTACAATTTACTTGTGAGAAGCAAGCATTTTAATTGAAATCGGTCACAATAAGACCGAGAATAGACCAGATATTGATTATTTCTTATTTATTTGATCAGAAGGGCAATTTATGAATATGATACCAAGATTATAACAAGACCAACAGGTATAGTATTACTTTGTACCTCTACATCCAATACAATAAAGAAATGTGTTCCACTTTCCACACATTACACCTATGCACGAGATAAGATAAGAATAGCGTCTGGTCGACCTTGCATTTTAATAATAACAATTTCGGAGTATCGTACAGCATTGAAACATTAGGTAGCTACTCCAAGGAGTTCCGATTTTTTACTATTTAATTATATACGGTCACATTTATTAAATTGACTAGGTATCGGAGGAGGAAACGGGCCCGTGTATGATCTGACAAGTTGACAACGAGAGGGATCACCGGCGGTAACACACAGCCACGCACACCATTGGATGCAACGCATTTTGATTTAGGCAAACCGAAAAGTACTTATATTACCCAAAATTTAATAGGTAAATCTTCCTATTGAAATGTAATGTTACTTCAATGCTGTACGAAAATTTGGAAAGTTCACTTCACAGATTGGTTATTTATTGCGGATACCTCGCTCTTTCTAGTATAGTTTTATTAACTAATAGCTTTTGCCCGCGACTACGTCTGCGTGGATTTAGTATTTCGGTTAACTTATTTTTAATGCCTTCAAAAAAGTTAGTAGCAAACATTAAATTAGAACACGTAAATTATATTACTCATAGAGTATCGCATCTTCAAAGTAAATTTCAGCCCCTTCTCTTCTCTCTTTCCCCTGGACCATAAAAACATATATTATATCTATACCAAATATCCCCAACTAACAATCAGGAGCATTTAGCTGTATATCAGTGACATAAGAAGTCCATGAAGTCCAAGAATAAATCCATGATAGAAAAGTTTCTATCATTGGAAAGTGGCCCCAGTTTTACAGCTGTTTGAAGATATATCATGTGTATTTTGGTACCGCTTATCAGTACTTTGATGTAAATCCGCGATACTTCACTGTTATACGAATCTGTTTGGTGTTATATCAATGATGTTTGGATCACTATATCACAAAATGATGACATATTAACAACCGCGATGCTGATAGTAAGCTATTTGTTGTTATATTGTTGGTAGATATTCTGTTATATTATATCGCATACCGTCAGTTGTCGACTAAGTAATATACTCAGGCGTGTCGTTTTTTGTGAAGTGAAAAAGATAAAATATTGCATCATATTGGTAAGTATAATAAATAATGTTCATGTTTTTATCTCGTAGTATTTAGTTCCTGTGCGTGTATATAACGGTTAATTTAACTTGCGCTTTAAATTTTATTGATGAACTAGCTGTTGCCCGCGACTTCGTCCGCGTGTGTTTTTGTGATACTTACGGCTTTTCTCGATATCAAAATTATTATTATTATGACTATTAACTTCGTCACAATATGAACCACTGAAAGTATGTACGAAACTATACTTTTAGAATTACGTCATGAAAATAATAATTTGCGACACGGAATCTTGAAAAAAAATCAAGTGCAAACTGGTTAATGACTCATCACATTTATTTATACTTTATTTTACAAATAGTTTTATTTATAGTTTTGTTTATAGTTTCTTTATTCAAAAAAGCTAAGTACAGTTTTAATTACATCACTATTAATTTCGCCAAACTATGACGCTTATTGGCGAATACTGCGCTCACTTTAACGATATTTGTACCCTGATTAATTTAAAAAATTAAATCTATTCTAACCAAATAATACATAAATGTTTACCTGTTTTTACCTTACGACTAACAATTCATTTACTAATCCGTTTTAATTAATATTTTGCGACTCAATTTTTTCTAGCAGAAGCTTTTTTAATTTATTTTCTTGGTTTAAGTAGGTACGTAATTACAGATTATTAACACTTATTATCATTCTACAAATTAATTACCTACAGGGGCCTTGCCATAGTTGCCATGATGTGTTAATGCGATTCAGTTCAGGTTCGCTCGCTGTCAGATTCATACTAAAAGCACCAACTTTTCACAATAAAATTCTGACATGTTCGTAGCGCAGGCGTAAACGCGCCCTTTGATTTTGCTTTTTATAGGCAAAGGTACCAAGAACATACAGCCAAGCGTTTCACGCCGCCCTCATATTAATATCAGGCTATCAAATAAGAGTGCGTTCAAAAACCGAACGCGTTGTGAATAATTGCGCAATAAATAAAAACAAAAGTAACGGTATTGCATATTGAACTTTAGGTGTTAGGTAAAGAACACAATTTAGGACGCCAATTTAGGTTGATTTAGGTTTGTCAAAAATCTCTTCGTTGAAAAAATGCCTGTACAGCATGTAATTATTATATTAATGTTTTTTCACAATTGACACGTTTTTCCGGCTATATGTCTTATGTACATTTGTATCTATCTATTTTCTTCGTAGTATTATTATGTTTGTAACTATTACCAACTACTTATACCGAGGAAAGCTGATTTTCTTGAGTTCCGCTATTTTGTACGTAATCACCTCAAAAATCAAATTTCAAGAAAACTGAGAAATTATATTTACCTGTATTAAATTGGAAGTATTATGTAGTAACTTTAAAATGTTACACTTCATTGGCTTTTATTGTATAGGTGTATGAAGTTAATTAATTTTAAACACAAAACCCTCTTTTTTGCATCTCTGGATGAGATTTTAAAAAAATGCTAAAACAGGTATTTCTTTATTTTTATTACTAAGCATTTATTCTGAGTTTCATGATTCTAGAACAATCTAATTTTCTTTTTTCATACAAACTTTAAGCCCCCTTTTCACCCCCTTTTTCCAAAATTTTCCAAAATTTCTGTAGCCTATATCCTATTCTGAATTAATTGGAATCGATTTGTAAACATTTCATTAATATCCGTTCAGTAGTTTTTACGTGATGCTCAGTCAAACAAACAAACAAACAAACAAACAAACAAAAATTTTAAAAATGGTTTTAATATGTTCAGTTACCGATTTTAAGTCACCCTGGTCGGTTTTTTTTTTTAAATCTTCAATGTACAGATTTTTTGGTCTCAACGATTTTATTATATGTATAGACTGATAGTACATTATTAGTGTTTTTTTTAAGCCCCTATTGAATTTTGAATATTTAATTAAATAAAACAATTAAATTGGCATAATTTACCTAAAATATGTTCTGGTTGTCGATATATCACTGCATTACAGTTTCGTATCGCCATTACAAAAATTTAGGGTTCCTCAAGAATACAGAAGTAAAATCTCTGACGATCATTATCATAGTTATACGGTACCTTGATGGTTGGCAGTCAAGCACCGTGCGTTTTAAACGCAATTTCTTTCCTCGCACGGTAAAGATCTGGAACCAACTTCCTGCTGCAGCATTCCCTGAGCGGTACAATTTAGGGATCTTTAAAAAGCGAGCCTTCCTGTTCCTCAAAGGGCTGGCAACGCACTTGTGATCCCCCGGGTCTTGCAGGTGTCCCTGGGCGACGGTGACTGCTTTCCATCAGGTGACCCGTCTGCTCGTTTGCCCCCTCTTTTATAAAAAAAAAAAAAACCTAAATAGGTATTAAAACATATTTAATATATTTTCAGCTGATATGCGTGAAACAAAATGGTGGTGTTTCTGGACGTTGATTTGTTTTTAAGCAGTGATATCTACGTTGTAGATGATCTCTTTTAGAGCAAAAACTTTCTATAATAGAGTTCATAACAACTGTTATGCGTTTCTTTAGCTCTATATAAGAGAATATAACGTTTGTATGTAACTGGTGGTATATAAGCACTTTCAAAAGTATATTTACAACTACTTAGTGTTACTGCAGGATCCCAATAGACTTTTTTGTTGCTGGCGTTAGGAGACGTTATTTATACGATAAATTAGTCGTATATCAGCTGTGGTATGTTCTTATATATCACGGGTTAGCTCCATTCGTCCCAGATATATCACCAACGATATTGCAGTGACTTAGAAACCACAATAGAGTAACATAGCTGTATAAAAGTACCGTTTATATCTGATATACCACAAATATGCCCTAAATCGCTGTTGCGAACAAAGTTGTGCAGCTGTGTTATATGTGCTACATAAAGCAGTCGAGTAAGCGTTTATAACATCATTTATTATCAAAATTAGGCTGTACAAGATTATACAGCTAGATGATGATACAAGTCACCAATATAGAGCAAGCAGTCACCGCGTTGCTTTTTTATGACTATTTCAACACTGTTTAGCGTTAATAAATTGTCTTTTATCACTACTTTGTTAGCTGGGTCGTGTCACACAATCATGCTAAACGTGGCCTTTAGGTCTTGTCACCTTAGGCTATCCGCCGCCATCTTTCACAGATTTTGTTGATTCATGACTTTGTTATTATTTTAAAAATTACGAGTTCAAGTAATAAATAAATGCAGTAGGTAGTGTTCGTCGCTGGAAATACTAAAAAATTTTCGGACAGTTATATCAGTTAGAAATCCAAGATGTTAGTTACGAAATGACAAAGTAAAGTTCTAAAGCAGCTCCCAGTCTTAATATCTAGTAACAAAGGTCCAAAGTTCTTTTATAAACTAAAATTTTGTATGTGACTCAGTTTTGTACGCATACTAAGTACCGTAAATATAATATGTAGTAAAATAACTAATTACTATTTTATTTCTTTGAAGCTACTTTCACTATCGGTAGATTACCTATTACCGGTTCATGTAGGGTAGGAGTGAGTAATTTATGCTCTAACTAATACCTGATTCATAAAGAGAGGTTCGATCGAATGGTTAAATAACAGTTAAGAAAAAAGAAAAGACAAAACAGAAGTTTACAACGGAAACTACTGATAACAAATATGTGGCGACAAAGGTTGGCGATAGTTAAGTTTGTGGGATTTATATGTGTTTTATTGGCAGCAGTGGAGGGAGGAATTGCATGAAAAACATATATATTTCACACAGGCTTGGTTATCTTGCACGTGAGTAGCGGAGTAGCAAGGTAAATTTTTTGTTCGTTGCTAATTATCATTAACAAATTAAAGTTATACTATACAAAGATTCGACTGAATTTTATTTATTTTTCCTATTGCAAATGTGTTGAAAAACGTTGTATGCTCGTGTGCTTTGGTAATTACACACTCGTCCCTCTTACCCGCGCTAGCTTGCGCTCGCGCGTACAATAACGCCCGTATGTAATGACCAACATAGGACACTTGTATCATAATGTACTATTAAATAGGTCGCATAACAAAGACCTGCGGCGTTAATTTCACAAATTTCTACCGTTAGAAAATCAACCAGTGAAAACACTTTTGTAAATTTTGTTTTCCATTAAATATAGGTACCTACCTAATAATGATTCACATTCATTAATTCATTACCAGTAATCCGCCATAACACGAGTTCAGGTTACAGGCAGCGTCAACATTATTTTTATTTATGTAGTAGGTATAGTGTAATCTAATTTAAACCCGATACGCCCACGGTCTCGGTGTTTCTGTGTTTTGTTCGCAGTCCTAAACCGACCGCGCTTACTCGCACAACGCGCGACGCGGACGTGTATCGCAAAATCAAACTAATGTTCGCTAATCAAATAAATCTACCCCACAGAAAAAGAAAATTTTTCTCCTTTGTTCGTGGCCAGTGTTTTCAAGAATAAAAAAGACTAAATAAAAAATTAAAGCTTAGCAAGAAAGTTAATTGCCAAAACATTGACTTTTATGCACGTATTAGTTTTCTATCGCAAATAAAGACTAATTTTAGTGTTGTTTGTTGTGATGAAATTTTGTGGTTAGAACACAAAATTTAATATTTCGTAAAACCTCAGCGTGTTATCGTTACTCGTGATTGTTATTGCTGTTAAGACTATGCTATAAATAAGTGTAGTGAAATACTTATATAAAAATACAAACAATGTCAAACCCGTTGGCGATACTCCGAGGTCTCGGGAGGAAGGTGAGCGGAGACGAAAATCACGAGTGCAGGACCCTCCAGATAGACCTGCCTACGCCATCATCAGTCGAGATCGAGTTCACCAACCTCACACTCACTGTCTCAGAAGGATTCAGATCGAAAAGTAAGAGCATTAAATCTGTACCTACAGAGTTTTATTTCAGTTGGTATAATACTTTCAATCAATGGGTAAATATTTCGGATGCCACTTCAATAACGGTGATCTGATAACACTGATGATAATAAGGTAGGTAAATAACATAACACCAACCATTTGTTGTTACAAGTGATTTATCAACATACAGTAGGTACGTATGTCCGCGAATATCGAAATTGGTCAATATCGAGTACGAAATCCTTAAACGTAGATTACCTAAGGTAAGCGTCACGTCACGCATTTTCAAATGTAATTTATATAAAACGCATGATGTGATGACATTGCTGATACCAATATTTTTTATCTGATTAGCTTCTATTTTTCATACTTTTGAAGGGTACGATCGATACATATACTTGTGCATTTTGTACATTGGAAATATTTACTTCAGCTAGAATGACTATGAACTATGAATATTTCAATGAATTCAAACAAGATGAAAATACGACACGATGATCATTTTTTTTACGTCGTGTCATGAAATATTGAAATAGTTTCAAACTTTATGACAGAGATTTCGCGATTACTGATACACGTGTCGTGATCATTTAACGCCCATCGATAGGTCCGGGACCCATTTAATAAAATCATTAACACTGACACAGATAACCCGACATTGATGTAACTCGCTGACTTATATTTCAGCTCTAAAGTTCAATGATATATGATACTTGCTAAAACTAAATCGACACAAAAAAACAACTCGATACAATTGTAATAAGTAGGTAACTTACCTACTTATTTACGCATTGCAATGTTGCCAAATATATCGATCTATCTATTTTAATATGTATAAAAATGAATCCCTATTTCCCATGATTACGGCATCACACGTGGACGGCTGGACTGATTTAGCTACCTATTTTTTTTTTGTTGTGTTTGTTATTGTTAGGTGAAGGTTCTTATAAAACAATATTTTGAAAAAAAAGAAAAAATACTGCAAAGGGGACGAAGCCGCGGGCAACAGCTTGTAATACAAAAATATGTTGTTTTGAGTATATTTTGATGATAATCAACAATCAAAAGCATGCTTGATTCATCATTCATTTGAATTGTTATCGTTTTTTGAACCGATCTAAGTATACTGACGAGCAAAAATATTGGGCCGCTTTACATAAAACTTTATATGAAAGTGACCTGTTATTTCTGTTCGTCAATTGTTAGTGTAACTGCTATCGGCTTTTTTCAAGCACGATATTTGTGCCGTTTTAACGCCCTTGGCATAAATAGGTATTGGACGAATAGAAATATTTGATGATTGACACGATACTTGATTTATTGTATTTTATTTATGTCACTCGCTGATATAGTATTTACAAACGTCAAACCATAGTGCAAACACTTCTACAGTTGGTTTATTTGAGGCTAGGTCAGTTGGTGTACCATTAACCAGCCCGCAACTTCGTCCGCGTAGAATTAGCAGTTGACATGTTAATCGCTATCCCGCGGGAACAATGCAATTTTCCGGGATAAAAAGTAGCCTATGTTTTAATCTATGGTACCAGCTATTTTCGTTCCAAATTTGATTCAAATCCGTCCAGTCCATTCAGCGTGAAGAAGGAACAAACATACACACTCACTCACCCACGTCTTCACAAATTTTCGCATTCATAATTTTAGTAGGATAGTTCCAACGGATTCATGAAATATAGCCCACAAAATGACAATGATACTACGTTCTTTTGCAACAATGCAGATTCGCTTTCCGTTCCAACACGTGACAATTGAAATTACTTCAAAAGTAACGATGATTCAAAACCTAGAACCGGTAAATTTGTGACGAAGAATATTCATAATATTATTCATCCTTTGTTAAATCTATGCCTGGTTAAATTACCTAAAACAATTTAACAATAGAAAGTTGCAAAACTTGAGTACCTATCCACTTGAAGATTTTAGCATAGATACCTAAGTTTAGGTTGGAAGTCGTAGGCTATTACGTTTGGCCTAGAGTAAATAAACATTTTAATTAAATATACGTCAAGATGTTAAATAAGTGTAAGTGCCTAAAATAGCTTTTTTGTTTGGCGCATTAATGTGCAATATCTGTTGATTTCTGATGCGTTGGTAAGCAGGTTCCAAGGCAACAACATTTTAAAGCGATAACGCCGATGAATTGACTTGATTACTATCTATCTATACTAATATTATAAAGAGGAAAAATTTGATTGTTTGTTTGTTTGCATTGAATAGGCTCCGAAACTACTGGACCGATTTCAAAAATTCTTTTGCCGTTAGAAAGCTACATTATCACTGAGTGACATAGGCTACTTTTTACCGCGGGAAAATACCTTTTCCTACGGGAAAATTAATTTATCGCGGGCGAAGCTGCGGACGGAAGGCTAGTCTATCTATATATATAATTCGCGAGGCCGATTTTTGTACAAGCCATCAGATCTACAGTTATGGTCCGATTTTGATAAATTATATGTCATTAGATTCGTCTCATGTTGGAGAGTTGCAAACTGCTCTTCGTTTTTAGATCTTTTTACGAAAAACCACTAAAAAAATAATTTTAATGAACTACTGTGCGCTACCCGACCAGCCAGTATAATGTGACCCGTGTCATGTGTTTTTGACGTGAGATGACACAATAAAAATAACATGTACCTATTGGACTGAAACATGTTGTAAGTTGTTCAGCATGAGAAAATATCTGTTTTGAGTCGACCAGATTTTATCCACAACACTTACGTATTAAGATAATTTTAATTATACAAAATACAAAAAATATTTTACGATTTCTTTGTTTACAATGAATGACTTGCGTCAACTTTTAATTTCTTTTTTATTGGGCTCTATTACGTCAAAATTGATTTGCCATGTTTGTTTATTTCAAAAGGTATTTAATGCTTCAAAGTTTGATATACAAATACAGGAGGTTCTAATAATAACATGGACTTGGGGACATGGATCGAAAACGAAATGGAAATGGCATGAGTTTTGGCAACAGCAGTTAGGTATCTCCGTATCTTAGTCACGGATGAGAAAAAAAAGTGGAATTGACAAATTTATCAATTTCTAGGAATCCGTTTATTCCGCAACTAACGTGTGACAACCTGATTGACTTCACTTTTAAATATTTGGAATGAAGTTAAAGTCACATTAAATCTTCTATATACCTAAATAAAAATGAATCGCCGAAATGTATGTACACGCGCATAACTTCCAAACGACTGCACCGAATTGGATACCTAATTCATTTTTAGTTTTGTTTGTTACTATTCGGACGGTTTGTATAAAATAAAATTTTGAAAAAAAAATTGCAGCGGGGGCGAAGCCCCGGGCAACAGCTAGTTTCTTTTATTGACGTCAATTGTGTCGCAGACCACCTTGTTTGAACCGACCGACCGACCGAAGGCCAATTTAATATGAAATTCGTGAAAATGCAAAAAATATAAACGTTATTTTGAAGGAATACTCGTTCATTTCGATTGCCAATCAACGTTTCCTACTGGTAATCCTAGTTAATATGATTTTACATATAATTTTTGAACATGTTACTATTCTGGGATTTAAATGATCAGATAAATAGATAGGTACATAACAGATATAAATCTTCTCTACAGAGTGACTAATATGGACAAAAGCTCAAAAACCCGCTTAGTAATAAATAGTAAGAATATTAAGTGTATTTTTTCCATGGTTGACTACCTAGCAGATTACCTACGCGCAGATGGCAAAAGCCCATCGAGGGAATAGGCGAAAATCTTAGGAATCGTATTATAGTCCATGCGGCTAGCAACCCATCACTATTTTAATTCCCCTTTCCACCTATACGCCCACAATCATGCTAAACGTGGTCTATATATAGGTCTTGTTACATTCATCTTTGGACGTAGGTACGAGAAAAGTAATCATAATGAAAATAAGAATAATAAAATTATTTTTTAAGAATCATGGTTTGCATGTGCGAGACTAGTTTTTTGCATAAAAGGTAAAACGAGAAAGTAAAGTTCAAGCCTAACAGCCAAGGAAGGTTTTGGGTTGAGAAATTGCTAAACGGCATTGGCACGCTTTGACTCTGACTCAACCTGTGAAATTTCGCAGTTTTAATATACATACGTGAAAACGAGTCTGCTTGCAATATGATCATGTTTGCTGTAGTTATTAACACGGTCGTACGTATATGCTTAATAAGTCTAGATACTGGTTGCTGCGGGCGGAGTAGCGTTATTAAGGAATATGGTGTACCACAAACACTCGGACAGTTTTTATATTGATACGTCTTTCACACTTTTTTTTTCTTGGGCCCGCACTAATGCGTTGCCATATTTCAAGTTTTTTTATATTTAAAAATTAGGAACTATTTACACGAAAAAAAAATCTTAACCAACAGAACAAGTAGCCACTTTCACACTTTTCCACACTAGAACTGTCATTTCAAGCAAATCTGACCGTGCTGAAGTCTGCCCGTTCAAGAAGGAACTGAGAGATTTGTCTATGGACCAAGAGAAGATAATCAACCTTCATAAAGATCCACATTTCACATGTCCATGACCTTTCTAAAACGTGTATAATGTGATGATTTTACACGTGTTTTTAGTGTATGGAACGCCAAAGGCTTAATTGAAAATGCAGCTTGTGTCGTAAAAAACACAACAACGTTTTATGGTAGGTACTGCAATTGAGTTGTGGTTGGAATTCATTAATTTTGTGTTTATTTTTTATTTTAGGGTCTCGGAAAGAACAATCGATTTTTAAATTAGTTTCAACATTTAGAGGGTATTTTTTGCAATTATTTTGTAATTAAATCGTCAAAAGCTGATTTACATCGCGAGGGTTGAATGCGTAAACCCGATAAGTCGAAATAATTGCTGATTGAAAAATAACACTATTATGGAAAGTGTCAATTTTTAATTCGTATAAAAATTAGCTCGACTTATCGGGTATTTAACCCTCGACCATGAAAATGTATAAGAACATTCACTGACAACACTAAATAACTGAGATCGTCGCAGAGCGGTGGATTTGGGATTTAATTAATAATTCATAAAATTATTTTTAGATACAATTAATGAGTACACAACACATTTAATTGTCACAGAACTTAATTTTGTTTAACGTCTGTAAAACCAATGTCAGATGTAAAACCATTTATATGGGCTAATAAAAGGGAAAATCTAATGGAGAAAGAATTAAAAAAAAAACGTTTAGTAGTTTTGAGTTTATTCGTTACAAATAAAAATGCGAATGTATTCTTTTGTAGTATTAGTATGGATTGAGCGTCTCGAAATACCTGAAACAACAAGTTCTACTGGAAAACTTAATAAACGTACTACAATAAAAATAAAAAATCTGTTCTGAAAAAGTAAAGTAAACAGCATTAATAAAGTTGAAGAGGTAGCCGAGTGTTTTGTATTTATTATGGGAGCATCGTCCAAAGTGAGTATTTACGTTCGCCCAAAACGGTAAAACATTTTAAAATAAACCAGTTAAGCAGCTGTGTAAATATCTAAGCAAGACTTTGGGCTTCATTTGACCGACCGAAAAAATGTTGTTAGGTCAAACCTCAAAATGTTACAATATTAAATTCATAAAACTCATTTTATCTTCATCGAAGAACCATTTCAAAAGGAATTCGACAGTATTTTTAGGCATTTAATAGGTGAACGAACTACATCCATCATTTTGAACATATTTGGACAGTTTTCCCTTTTGCACCTATACGCCCACAATAATGCTAAACGTGGCTTTAGGTCTTGTTACCTTCTGTCTACACGTAAGGGATACAAACGTGGTTTATGTACAGACAAGGAATTTAATTCCTATCCCAACATGGAACCTTTTCATAGTAAGCGTCGTAATGATTTTCCTTGTTGACACAGTATGTATGTATGTATGTTTCAGAGTTCCGTATTTCAAAAACCTTTTTTGGCGATTAGTTATAAAGTACATTTGCAGCTTGAGAATGATGATTTATCTTTTTCAACAATGTTTTGTGGTGTCGTAGTTATGAATTTGAGTAATGTTATGCTGAACGTTGCGCAGGTGATCATCGGGGCGAGAGCCCGACTCGAACAGTTTCGAAAAGTTTTTTTTAATGTCGGGAGCTCATCTGAAGTAATCGCGGTCTATATCACGTTATAAAACATATCTAATATTTTTGACCAATACTCGTCAATGTAGTTTTACTGTCGATTTGTACAATGACAAATCGAAATTGAAATTAAATCGTTATTTTTTAATATTTTGCACAGTTGTCATTTTGAGGTTATTTCCACGCCCTAAAATTTGTCTATACTTACACAATCATAAACATCATGACTGGCTGTTTAGGGGTTTCTTAAGTAAATTAAAAAAAAAACTTGAATCCCTAGAGATTAAAAAGGAGCTTTAATCCCGATATAAGAGACTGAAGTAACATTTTAAGAACATGAGAAGTGAAAACAAATTATTTAACCAGCTACTATCACGGTTTGTTGATATTATAGCTTGGAATAGACAGACGCCTTTATAAGTCCAAAATGTAGAGTAGATATGCCTCCTTTTTCGTGTCAATGTTACTGATCTAAAGTTTCCGTCTCAATAATTATCTTTCCAATTACCGCGATATACGTGACAATTTTTTAAAAGATAGAACGGGTAGATAATATTTATTCATCCTTAAAAGATAGATAGGTATGTGCCATCGCAGACTTTTTGTAGATGTCTCACTATGAATTGTTTTGTTAAATCTCAAAAGGATGACAGCGTTTTCAATTGAAGCACACAGGCGGCTTAAGTCATAATTAAACCAATTTACGCAAAACTTTAATAAATGATATGCTTAAATCTCCCTCGTGAATTACGCTATCTATTGATAAAAACCGTTTGAAATTTCTTGAAGATCCACAGCCTTTCAGGAAACTAAAGGATTTCATCTATCTAATCAAATAAATAAAAAACAGGGTTTTCCCACTAACCTTCTAGGAGTAGGTACCTACTTTATTTGAATATTTTTTTATTCGAACCATGAATTAATTTTCTAGGCGCGACGTATTCAAACCGGTGCGTCAAGTTAAAATTTTCTAAAAAATAGTGATAAAAAATTACAAAAGAAACATCCCATGATGTAAAATACATACAGAAAAAGCACAGCCGGTTGAGAACAAGCTTATTGTATAATTACTCTTACCTCCATATATATCCAATACGAGTCGGTGCTTGTTAATGTTACCTACGTTAACTTACTCGTAACATTCGGTAGTGGTTTACCTGCCACCCTGATTAGTTTTTTATTTAGATTAATCATACATTTTGCTAAAATTACTTAACTTAACCAATAAATACATAGGTAAAAGATTTTTTTGACGTGATAACGTCTTATAAATCGATGAACGCCGGCTGCACTCACGAAAAAGCATGACTCATTGCGTTACGTTCCGCGTGACGTCAGAGTGTGCAAGCGAGAGCGCGGAACGGAACAAGCGATAGAGAGGCACCTTCTTCTCTTAATATATGATGAATATGTTTCTTTATGACGTTATCACGTAAAACTATCGTCCGTAAACCGACTTTGCAGACAATCGGGTTTTTGTTCATTAATATGGACCTTCGCAAAGTAACGCTTGATGTAATCAATTAATATACAGGTCGTGTATCTGTGCGTACCGATAAATGGATCATCATTTATCATAATCTTCAAGAGAAATAACATCTGAATTAGCCGTTCGATTGATGATTGAATGTTATATGATAGAACTAGCATTTACTCGCACCTTCGCTCGCGTGAACCAGTGGCTCTTTCGGTTGAAGTTCCTATATTTCACTTAATTTCTAAAATTCCCCAACGATCCCATGGACTCACTTGCGTACCTAAATCCCATTCCGTAGATACATTAAGCTGATAACTTTCAACAAATATACCTATAGATAAACAGACATGGACTCGCAAACTCTCGTGTTTTAAATTACTGGTAAATTAGTCAAGGTAACTATTACGAAACTATTCTACAGTTAAAGTTATTTGACTAGGCTTTGATTAAAGCGATTACTAATTATTGTAATTCGTACAAACATACATGCATAAATCACGTCTTTATCCCTTACGGCGTAGACAGAGCCTAAGGTAACTAACACCTTAAAAGTAAGACCTAAAGGCCACGTTTAGCATGATTGTGGGCGTATAAGAGGGAAGGGTAATCAAAATAGTGATGGGTTGCTAGCCACATCGCCCATAACATGATTCCTAAGATTTTCGCCCAGTCCCTCAATGGGCTTTTACCATCTGCGCGGGATGAGTAGCAACTGGTACATTCTATGTTTTTTCTTCACTCCCAGACCAGCATGGAAGAAATTGTTAATTGTAATTCGTCATAATGCCTAATGAACAAAGTGATTAAAAATTATACAACTGTGCTAAATGGACAGTGTTCGTGGAAAGACGAGAGTCATGAGACTGCTCACGTAGGTATAGGACAGCTTTTTGTATAGATATACGTTTAATAGACTGCAATTTTCTAACAAGCCAATCAAGTTCCTTGCCTTGTTAAGAATAGTTGGCGCATGAACTCATGTCTTGTCGTACCGGTACTTCTTTATTCTATATTCATTACGACCAGGTAGATTATTATTATATTAATGCAGAAACAATTTATGTCATACGAGTTCCTTCATTTACATTAGAACCGAGAGTGGAGTAACGATTGCTACTTTTCCTAACAAAATAGAATAATCAACACAAACACAGCCAGGTAACTCCCGACCCAAAGTGCCACCACAATAAACAATGTACTACTTAATGAAATTAATAATACAAGAAACATTATGGCGACATAGATCTGTTACAGGAGTAGTGAATAAAGCTTTCCCACGACAATTCGTTGAAGTTGAATCCCATGCGGTTTTCAACTTTAACGACATTTGAATAAGGTTTTTAAATATGCCCTGTCAATCGTTCAAAGGTTAACCGGAAGAAATCCCTTTCAGGGATAAGTTCGACTTTGTACATTTGTGTTGTCCTGTATTCATCTTTTTCGTGTGTTTTATGTACAATAAAGAGTTATACAAACATACGACTAGCTGTTGCCCCGACTCCGTTCGCGCAGAATTCTCTTATCGCATTTCCATGTAGGCTCGAAGATTTCCATATTTATGATGCTGACTGTACTGCTGGAGCTAAAGCCACAAGTATCAGTGTCATTAAGTATGAAGATGGAAAAATACTTCTAAGTGTGTTTAATAATGATAATAATTATACACATCTCTATTTTCCTATACCGTGCATGCATGAAGTTGATTTTGTAAGTGTCGAAAAAGCTGCCAATTTTTCGTTAAAACATAGGTAATCATATTTTTTTTGTGTGCCAATTATAACTTTAACAAAATAGTGTAATGATTAAGCCGAGTAGCACTGAAATACTTGTATAGTAAACGTTTGTTAACTGGAAGTTTAATAATTAAACCTGCGGGAGAAAAATTGCTGGGGTATTTAGACTGACTATCTTGCCAGATAAGTTTGTGCTTCTTTTGTTCTATACATACAGACGTACATAAATCACGTCTTTATCCCTTACGGGGTAAACACAGCCTAAGGTAACAAGACCTAAAAGCCACGTTTAGCATGATTGTGGGCGTATAGATGGAAAGGGGAATCAAAATAGTGATGGGTTGCTAGCCGCATCGCCTATAACATGATTCCGATGATTTTCGCCCATTCCCTCGATGGGCTGTTACGCAAGGAACGTTACAGAAGCAACTGGTACATTGTACGTTTTTTCTTTACTCCCAGACCAGCATGGAGTAATTTTGTTTTATTATGTACATTTTGGTGTGTATTGTGTATTTTAGTCTCGAAGGAATAAGATTTTAGTACGTTTTTCATATGACTGACGTCTGAACTGAAGAAACACGAATTTTGCCGAGAGACACTAAGAAGCTAGAAAAGCACTGTAGGAATGAATATCGATAATGCCTTTTGTAACTCCCAATATACAGTCGGACATAAACGGAATACTCACTTAACTTACTATGAAAAGTTTCCGACCTCGTTGGGCTAGTCCTCAGCGCACACGAGCGATGCCGCTACTGCACAATACGAACGAGTTTCGATTTCAATGCCAACCTAAACTGGTGTTAATCAACCGCATAGCGCCAGCGCAGTTTTACGGCCATGGAATAACGTAACAAGAGTCTCTGTGAATCGCGTGAACCGCACAAACTGATTAGCATAGTTTTACATACCTACATTGTGCGGGCAGCGCCTGCTTAATTTTTTCAAGTTTTACTCTTTTTTTAACCGACTTCATATAGCTACTTTTTTCTACTAAATTAGTCAAAAAAAACTAAACTTAAAAACTATATGTAAGTAAATTCCTTTATATTCGTGCTAGGTTTCTTAGATGGAGAAAATTACTATCAGAGGAGAGAAGATTAAGTTGTCACAGTGGTCCGCTCAACTGGTTCCTTTCGTTATGGCTGTGGTAGTTCCTGGCGCGCATCTCCTACAGGATCTTTCTTTTTCACATGACTATTTCTTTTGGTTGTCATTATTCTGGTTCCTATTCTTGTATTCAAAAGTTTATGCCGAATAAATTAGTGTTCTAGAGAAAATTACTATTATTTTGAGAAAAAAAGGCCTCTCCAAGAAAATTATCATCACGAAATAAAAAGACATAATTTTTGTAATCTTATCTTGTTTAAGTATAGGTACTTTATCAAATGAATCAGTTCTCAATCATGAGATAGCCATCGGCGCAGTAAATGGAAATAGAAATCAATGTCCTGCGCTCGGTTACTTCAGTACTTCAAATTAACCTTGGCTTACTTAGGCATTTAAATAGCAAAATAAACTGGGACATTTTTATCTTCAGCTTACCGAACGATACAATGTATGACGAAATACGACACAGTTCGAACTGCCTATCGTGCCGCGTTATCTGGTTATAATTGCTGTTCTGGGTAACTTCTTACCAGTCCTTACCTTGAAATGTTTGCTTGAAAAAATGAGGCCCGACGTTATCGGTGATTCAATAATATAAATATTTTGTTAATGCGTTCTTGTTGGAACCAAGTTGGAACATCACTTTGTGGATTATTTACTTATTTATTATGGTTCGCCAACAGGTACAACACTGTAAGACTAAAAAAGAATCATTTTTGTTAAATATAACAAAAGAGTGATAACCCAATGACAGGCAAACACTGCAAGCATTAATAACAGTTTAGTTAAAGCGTGGGACGTGGCTAAACTAAATTCAAACACTTACATGTAACAGTAAAAACAATTCAAAAGGAAGTGTTACAAAATTAAGTTACAAACAAGATATGTTGAGTAGGTACTTATTAAATAAAAATAAATACTTCTCAGTAGCAAAAAAAGATAATCAGGCCCGACATTAACCATGAGAGGACCATGACAAAAAAGGCTGAAAAGCCAACAACCAATTTATTTAATTTGTCATTATTAAGGTGCGTCAGTTTTGTATCTATATATATATTTTAGTAGAATAGATCTATATACACATTTTAGACAATCTTTAATCAAAAAATAACAATAGGAAGCACGGATTACTGATACTTGTTTGTTTTATCATTAAAATACACAGGCCATCTTGCAGCATAAAATAATATAAATACATATTTACTTTAAGGCCAAGTTTAGAAGGGTCAAAACGGATTCGAGCCCGTATTGTCTAACTCGCTCGCAATCACAATCGTACTACTAACCGAATCTCTCTACCACCGTCTTACGAAGTTTGACGGTTAGACATTTTCGTTGTTGTCAAGACTATGCGTGCTTTAAACAATAAGTCAGACTTAAATCAGATTATTTTTGTTGCGATATAGTTTAAATAATATTGGTATGGTAATTGTCACGAATGTTACTTCCAACTATCGGACTACTAGTAAGTAAATAAATACTTTGTTTCTGACCAACGTTGGCATTAAAGAAGGGTTGACGAGTATGTACACCATTACAACTAGGTCAAGGAAGAATCCAAATCTTTCCACACCTCATAAAAACACTGCAGCATCCCAGGCCTGACTACAGTTTCTGGACATTGACCTCTGGTGATCGTCTGCATTTTTAGTTAAACCCGTTAATAGGAACTAGTTTGCAGAACTACCACAGAATCTTCTCGACTGTGTCAATAGCTTTACAAACAATGCCTACTAAGACGGTCTATCTATCAAGAAACACCTTGGGTGTATTTTTACGAAATCCGTTCTCGCAATAATTATCTAGTATGGAAATTTACCGAAATGTTGTATATCCACAGATATTGAAGAGCTCGCGTATCTATTGCTTTATCGCCACGTCACCTTGTTATGGCATTGAAATTTTGTTTTAATTGTTGCTCTAGTGTGTAGTAATTACATAACAGGAGTGTTCAACTAAATTTATCCGACCACTTGTTGTAACGTTGTGGAATAATTTTAAGACACCATGCATATTAACTTAGTTAAGTGTTTTTTTTTGTCACATTGTCGCATTAGGCATCGCCTGTAAAGATAATTGTAAATGTGGAAATAAATAAATAAATAAATAATAATAAATAAATATTTTGTAATTTGTACGAACAACGCCCCCAGAACGCAGGTCGCATTTAGCCCGGTTCTTTGTCACTGTTATGGAATTCCTTGCTCTTATGCTCTTTATCTATGCGGCCGGTATTTCATAAGTACATTAAAATAAGAATATTATAAATCATTTTATTGATTATTTCCCTCGTAGCACAAGCCGCACGCAAGTACCTAATTGCTGGCCCTTTGTTGCTGGTGGCGTGTGATTACGGAGCATCCTTAAATCCCATTAGTATTGTAATAATAAAATAGAAGGAAGGAAGAAAGAAAGAAGACATTTATTCCTTTTTGCACACAAATATAAGAGAATATACACAATTTTATAGAAAATAAACAAGAAAAAAAAACACAGACATGAAAAATAGATCATCAGCGTTGTGTGTGTCTTCAAATGAAACACAAAATTCCCAGTAATTGTAAACAGGACAGTTGAGAGGAAAATGTAGAGAGATAGATAATGACAGTATAAAGAAACATGTCATCGTTGACATGGGAAAAAAATAACGCGGTTTATTTCTCGGTTTATCCTTCATGATTCATGAAATTGTAAACGCTGTTTTTGTATGACCTGGGTACGTAGCAAACGTCTTGAAGGCGTCCGCTTTGATGTGTCACAAACTATGACATAGATAGATGGTTAGGTACCGCTACATGCCGCTATTGCCGCTGTTAATTTCTCCATACTAAATGAGACGTTTACGACACGTGTAAGCATTCGAAACGTTTTTTGGGTCAAAAACTTACACCAGAGTCTCAGGGTCCGTGGAAAGATGACTAGAGAGGCGGTTAACGCTACACGGAGACTCTTACGCGTATAAAATTATGGGCAAAAGTGGAGGCCAAACACTTCATTATATCTTACGAGTTACATCGGACTTAGGAAATTTATGGCTGTGTTAGAAGAAGACCTAGGTCACAGTATCGGAGAGCGAGATAGAACGAGATAGAAAATTCATTCTTAATAATTTCCAAAATGGCGGAGCCATGCAAAGAGAATATAACCACGAGCCATGGGGTAGGTATTGAAAACTTAAAAATATCATATTTAAATCATTTCCATAAATGCTCAAAAACGTCATCAAAAAAAATTACACCCATAAATATTAAAATGCTACTTTTTCATCTGATAAACGAGTTTACAGAGCCACCAGTTAATAAAATATATATAGCCTAAGATCCCGCTATACAACGACCTTCACCGAGATGTTTATTTGATGAAACTCATTTTATATTTAATTTAATTTAAATATATTGCATATGGGTTGCCTAACAAATTTTAGTCCAGGGTATGGTTAATTAATAATTAAAAAAAAATTCTTTTTAACATTTCACCGGTTTGATTATTAGATAAATTCTATACCAATCGAAAGTATGAAGCCCATAGAATATGCAAACGTTAAGTTGCCTATTCTTTTCCGGTCACAACTATCGGGTAGCCAGGTATAAACAGGTAAATCTATACCTACTAGTATTTTGCAATGGTCTGATTATTGAATTAAAATTAAATAAAATTAAAGATTATTTCATCTTCTATATCATATTTCATCATTTTGGAGTCGTCTTTCTTTAAATGGACGGACTTCAAACAGCTGCTATGCTGTGTCCTCTTCTATCGCATGGGATGGTTGGTTGGGACCTCTCAGTCGCACACATTCAGTCGCAGCAATATTAATATAGAATGCAAAATCTGTAAAAACGGGATCTGCTCAAAGTAGCGTTGACGACAAACGTTAGACCAGTTTAATGAAAAACCAGTTGCATTATGCCATTATGATAATTGTTGAAACATGTCACTGCGTTAGCTACTTGTAATAAGCAGACATAATTATTAGCTCTCCCACAAAGCTACGTAGTTAATTTGATCCGATAGACAGCAATGTACTGAGATAAATACTGTCAGGAATGGCGAACTGAGAATTGCGAGGTCTGATTTTAAATACGTTCGATGTGGTGTACCACAAGGGAGTATCTTGGGACCCTTACTTTTCATCTTATATATAAATGACTTACCAAATAAATTAAGCTCTAGTTGTATAATGTATGCTGATGATACCACTTTGATTATGCAATCTGATAATGTAAATAGTTTTGATAATGAAATAAACAATATTCTGGTAAAAGTAACTGAATGGTTGGGCAAAAATAACCTAAGAATTAATATAAGTAAAACTTATTTAATGCAATTTAGTACCTCTAGAAGTCGTGATTATAATTTGACAGTAAATTACGGAAATAATTCCGTGAAAAAAGTGGAAAGTACGAAATTTCTAGGTATAGGTAGTCATTGACAATTTTTGGACCTGGAAAGCTCAGATTTCAGAAATTTGTAATAAACTCCAAGTTCGTTTTTGCTCTAAGGAGGTTGAGTATTACTTGCTCAAAAGAAGTTGCACTTACGGCCTACCATGGTTATGTAGCTTCTAAACTTAATTATGGGTTGTTGTTGTGGGGCAACTCAGTAGACATAAAAAAAGCTTTTGTAGCTGAAAAGAAATGCGTACGAGCAGTATGTAATACGCATTATCTGACTCCATGTAGATCTATATTTAAATCACTCGGAATACTACCGCTACCGTGCATGTACATAAAACAAATAGCATTATTTGTGAAAAATAATTCACTTAGGTATATTTGCTAAACATGGCCAAATGTTTCCAAGATCAACTAGACATAAAGATAAATTGTACCTACCTTTATCAAGATCGAATGTGTTTAAAAGGAATTCATTCTGTATGGCAATTAAAATTTTTAATCATTTACCGGCACATTTGTATACGAGAATGCCCCAAAAATAAATTTAAGCAACTAATTACTAGGTGGCTCCTTGAAAAATGTTACTACTCCGTTGGGGAGTTTTTCACCGATATTTAATCAGATTTCAGTTATTATTTTAAGTTGACTGTAGAATCTTGACAAATTATACTAGATAAAAAGTTAATTAATGAAAACAGAATGTTAGGAAAATTATTAATGTAAGTTGCATACCCCAAGTAATTGATGATGATGATCATAATAATAATTATTATTAATTATTGATTGTTTGAATATAAATTGAAATCAATTAATTGTGACAAGAAGTGCATTAACTAGAATATTGCAAGCCTAGTGTAGGTAGAACGTAAGCACATCCTATTCCACTACTCATAAGATCTTTGTTATACACACTATGTTCTGGCAATAAATAACTTTGACTTTGACTTTTTTTGACTTTTTGGTTGCAATCACTATTCATTAATTACAATGTGTATCAAGACTCCCAGGAACTTATGCATTTACCTACGTATGAACATGCTTTTCACACTGTCTGCAATTTGCATTGTTATGTTTCGTTTGTTATTTATTAATAATACACAAGCAAACAATAATTATTTTTCATCGGCTAAAAGTGGTAGGTATGTCGAAAGTTAATATCGATTCAATGAACTTTTTAACAATTACCAACAAAACGCAGTGAAAAAGTAACGCTGATGATTTTTGTAACTACAATCTTAGGTATAATGCAAAATGTAGAGATGTAAGAATTCAATTAACACAATCGGCCAAGGGGAAATACGAAACTTTTAAATGTAACTTCTCATCCAGCCGGACCTTATAGGTACATAGACTTGATAATTGCTTAGTTAATAATTAATACTTGTTTACCAATGATCAGGCTCCTTTTATTGAATTAATATCTCAGTGCTTAACTAAGCGAGATCAAATCAGGAATGTGGTTGGAGATCCGTAAAAGAACTATAATTACCGACATAACTAGTCTAGCAAATTCCCTTATGGATTTCACCATACTAACTGCTTTTGGTACTGGTGACTGTAGGGACAGTAACGTTCGGAGCGGCGACGCGTACCGGAAGGCGAGGCCGATCGCAAGGTGGTCGGATGATGTGGTAAATATTGCGGGTAGCCAGTGATATAAGCCGACCGCTTAAAATGAGTTCTTGCCCGCGCGGCACAGGGGTGCGGACGACAATGGGGACCTGCGTAGTGAGCCTGCCGCCCGCACCTCTCGGCCCCCGCGGTCGTCCCACAACCGCGCGGGTGAGGACTCATTTAAGCGGTTGGTCTATAGCGGGTAGCACGACAAAACCGATTGCTGTGGGGTACAGTCCGTGAGCTCTTAGTATGCCATTCGGGTTTGTTTTGCCGTCTCACTCACTCTTATAGGTTTGATACTTGAATCGGCCGATGGTACCTACCCGAAACCTGAATGGCATTCCAAGAGCTCTCGGACTGTACCTAACTTGGTTATTTTGTAATTCGATTTTATTTATAGACAAATGACTTCCTGCCAAGTTTTTTGCAACAATTACTTGGCAATGATATTTCCAAGTGCTGGGGCCTCACCGTGACCTCTTAATGCGATTTAATTCCGACTCAGTTCAGGTTTTAGCTGACATTTTTAGTATGGGCCTGACAGCGATCGAACCTAAACTGAATTGGAATGTAATCGCATTAAGATGTCATTAATCCCCCTGGTGACTTCAAAAATACATAGCCCTTTGCGCCCCATTTGCAAAATAAACTTGAGGTGTGGTGGATATCGAAGCAAAATCGTCAACAACTTGGCTTAAGTAATGAAGTATTCAGTAAGTAATAAAGTATACAGTAGGTACAGCGTAACGACGTGCAACATACTGATACCGTGAACTTGAGCGCGTTCGCGGCCGCTGCCACTGTGTCATTACCGACCGCTCACTAACTAAGTACCCATTCGCGCTAATACCTATTACTTAAAGTTGTTAATCTATCGCATATTCAGCTGCAAATCTTGCGTATTAAGTTACTAAAAAAATTTAATACGCGCTCACATGGACCTACCTACCCGTTGTTCTAATTATTTTTCAGTAAAATTTTGAGGGTAAACTTCCCTCAGTCTGATCCCTCAGTCAGATGCCGATGGCTGTGAACTGGCAGTCTGAGCCTCTAGTGTAAGTTTCACAAAATTTAATTTTTAATACAAGCTTTTTTTGCTGACCGTACTTGCATTGTCCGTCCTTACATAATGTACCAAATTTCAAGTCAAACGGGCCAACCGTTGAAGAATTCCCTCCTGCGGAGACGATCCGAGCTGGGTCACTAGAACTACTAGTACAAAAAGAATAAAAAAAAACCGGTCAAGTGCGAGTCGGACTCGCGCACCGAGGGTTCCGTATCATTATCTATAAATATATAAAACCAGTGTAAGCAGAGCCCTGCTCCAAAGCAAAATGTACGCAGTGTGGGGTTACTTTATATTGGTCATTGCTATATACAGACATACATACACATTTACAATTTTCGCAATTATTCTTTAATCTGTGCTATAAGACCTACCTTCATACCAAATTTCAAGATTCTGCGTTCACGGGAACTACCTTGTAGGTTTTGATTCCCTTGAGAGTTGAAAATTTGCGGAAATTTGCGGCATAAACGGCTGTATCTTTTGATTGCGTTGGCTTAGAATTTTGATTTTTTCACAGCTCCAAGGGGCAGTAGACCTGAGTATTTAATATAAATTTCAGCTTGATACCTCCACGCGTTCCTGAGAAAAAGGGTCTTGACAGACGGACGGACGGACAGACGGACAACAAAGTGATCCTATAAGGGTTCCGTTTTTTCCTTTTGAGGTACGGAACCCTAAAAATCGCTAAAAACCTAAATTCTGCTATAACTTGAAAGCCATGCAACTTCTACTGAGGTCATACGTACATGTTAGCCTGGTTCGATACCTATTAAGCTGACCTACCTCCGGTATCACTCTTTCGTGCCAGTTTTGGGACACCCTGTATTGCAACGACCTCTATATTGAGATATCACCTGGCATAAACCTAATGCTAAACATCTATAATTAACTAAAAACTATTTGTCTATTTGTTTGTTTGTCTATACAGTTGTTCGCACGAATTCAAAAAGGGTTTAATCGATGATACTGCGGTTTTCACTGATGTTCTGTGGTTTACTTTATTATTGACTAGTAGAGACTTTATACATCTCTACTAAAGGCTAATATAATTTAAGGCTCGGGGACCTTAGGCATCTCTTTTATAAATGTATTAAATTTAAGTTTTTTTTTTTTTTTTTTTTTTTTTATGTGAATAGGAAGGCAAACGAGCAAGTGGGTCACCTGATGGTAAGTGATCACCACTGCCCATAGACACCCGCAACCCCGGAGGGATTGCAGATGCGTTGTCAACCTAGAGGATTAAGATGAAATGCCTCTTGTGCCCGTAATTTCCCCGGCTGTCTTACTCTCCGCACCGGAACACAGCAGTACAAGCACTGCTACTTAGCGGCAGGATTAGCGAGTAAGATGGTGGTAGCGATCCGGACGGACCTTGCACAAGGCCCTACCACCCGCAAGAAAGTAGAGTTTAAGTATTCTTACTGTATTTTATTTTGAAAAAATGACTTTCTGCCAAGTTTCTTGCGGCGCATTCTTTCTGGCAATGATGGTCTTCCGAATGCGCTGGTAGTTTAAAAAAATACATGTTAAAGAGCCATTGGCGGCCAATTTGCAAAAATAAAATTTTGATTTTTGATTTCGATATAGGTATTATAATTTTTTATAAGTTTTTACTGTCTACAACAAAGCCCGCTCTTAGAATGCCATTCGGGATTGTCTTTCTGTCTCATTCACTCTTATATGGGTTTGATACTTGAATTGGCCGAGTTAGCTATTATTAGCTACACCTAACTAATAATTAAATAGTCCAAATACTAATCAATGTTTAAATAATTCATGCCAGACGATTGCTGTTATCATTAGCCACATAAAATTTTACCCGGAGTATATGTAAGTCCATTTTGTCAAAAAATGTTTAGTTAATTAATCACTAATTCACCGCGGACGCGGTCGCGCGAAGCAGCTGGAAGGTAGTAAGTAAATAAAGAGTTAAAAATAGTTTAAAGTTAAAAACAAGAGCTGACTAAGTGGGCAAACAGACGAGTGTGAGTCACAACATGTTACCCCAGTTCGGAAGATGTCAACGCAGTGACCACGTGCGCTCTCGAACAAATTCATTCCTGACCTGACCCACTGGAACTCTTTCGCAGTAAATGTCTTAGTGACGTTACGTTGAATTGGCAAGGAAAATGATGTGATGTTTACTGTGAGAACGTTGTACGGCGAGTCAGGAATCAATAAATACTTATTTACATACTAGCGACCCGCCCCGGTTTCGCACAGGTCATCATTATTATGTTAGTTATTAACAATAACATAAAGGCTGCATTAAAATTCGTCGCGTAATTAAAAAAAATCTAAGCGTACAAACATGTGTAACATACTGAACTGACGCTGTGAAGTGAATAATACATTTATACGAACCAGTTTGAGTTACTTTTAGGGTTCCGTACCTCAAAAGGAAAAAACGGAACCCTTATAGGATCACTTTGTTGTCCGTCTGTCCGTCCGTCTGTCAAGACCCTTTTTCTCAGGAACGCGTGGAGGTATCAAGCTGAAATTTATATCAAATACTTAGGTCTACTGCCCCTTGGAGCTGTGAAAAAATCAAAATTCTAAGCCAACGCAATCAAAAGATACAGCCGTTTATGCCGCAAATTTCCGCAAATTTTCAACTCTCAAGGGAATCAAAACCTACAAGATAGTTCCCGTGAACGCAGAATTTTGAAATTTGGTATGAAGGTAGGTCTTATAGCACAGATTAAAGAATAATTGCGAAAACCGTAAATGTGTATGTATGTCTGTATATAGCAGTGACCAATATAAAGTAACCCCACACTGCGTACATTTTGCTTTGGAGCAGGGCTCTGCTTACACTGGCTTTATATATTTATAGATAATGATACGGAACCCTCGGTGCGCGAGTCCGACTCGCACTTGACCGGTTTTTAGAATTCCATAAGGTGCCAACAAATATTTCTTATTTCCCTTACGCTTCGTTGGCTGCCCGGGGTCCGTCTGTTTTGAGCCGTTATAATTGTTTTAGAATAAAACCGTCAATTATATGTACGTAACAACACGGGTGTAACATTGAGCCCCTTAATGTACTCGCAAACCGAGTTATCATATTTTGACACTAGCTGTTGCCCGCGACTTCGTCCGCGTGTGTTTTTGTGATACTTACGGCTTTTCTCGATATCAAAATTATTATTATTATGACTATTAACTTCGTCACATGAACCACTGAAAGTATGTACGAAACTATACTTTTAGAATTACGTCATGAAAATAATAATTTGCGAACCGGAATATTGAAAAAAAAATCAAGTGCAAACTGGTTAATGACTCGTCACATTTATTTATACTTTATTTTACAAAAAGTTTTATTTATAGTTTTGTTTATAGTTTCTTTATTCAAAAAAGCTGAGTACAGTTTTAATTACATCACTATTAATTTCGCCAAACTATGACGCTTATTGGCGAATACTGCGCTCACTTTAACGATATTTGTACCCTGATTAATTTAAAAAATTAAATCTATTCTAACCAAATAATACATAAATGTTTACCTGTTTTTACCTTACGACTAACAATTCATTTACTAATCCGTTTTAATTAATATTTTGCGACTCAATTTTTTCTAGCAGAAGCTTTTTTAATTTATTTTCTTGGTTTAAGTAGGTA
Organism: Pandemis corylana; assembly: GCA_949127965.1. Taxonomy (NCBI): domain Eukaryota; kingdom Metazoa; phylum Arthropoda; class Insecta; order Lepidoptera; family Tortricidae; genus Pandemis; species Pandemis corylana. The sequence goes on along the minus strand of OX421858.1, from coordinate 4,892,052 downwards.
CATAATTACAGATTATTAACACTTATTATCATTCTACAAATTAATTACCTACAGGGGCCTTGCCATAGTTGCCATGATGTCTTAATGCGATTCAGTTTAGGTTCGCTCGCTGTCAGGGGGGCTACTCCGAAATACGAAGTTCGTAGTTACGTGCTTCGAATCGCCTTCGAATCGATAGGTTGCTACTACGAAGTTACTTCGCATTCGTTTTCGGATCGAAGTTCGTTTGTCGTTCGTTTCGTCGCGTTTTTGTCTACTCTGAAAATTGAACTTCGTGAATGATTTCGGATTTTGATGACGTTTTGTCTACTCTGAAAATCGAACTTCGTGTGTGTTTTCGCAGTTTGACGTAAAGATTTACGATTTGAAACGTCAGAATCAAACGATAACTAAAGAGATGTCGTTTCACTGTCGTTTGTTGAGTTTTAACAGTTGTGTGGTCTGCGATATTGCGTTTAAACTTTAGAGAGTCATTTTGAAAGCTCCGATGGCTAATGGAACAGTGTTTCTACTCTATTAAAGATTTTTTCTAAACACAGGAATTAATAAATAATGAGTGGCAAAACGAAAACGAATGCGAAGTAACTTCGTAGTAGCAACCTATCGATTCGAAGGTGATTCGAAGCACGTAACTACGAACTTCGTATTTCGGAGTAGCCCCCCTGAACGATAACTTACTTCTGTCACCGAAGTTCAAAACTTTATACTGTTTGCTTATCACGTATTGACTTATTCTTAGTTAAATGTCAACTTTTTTTTGAGGTTTAAATGTACGTGAGAACGCCGAAAAACACAAAATAAACCCCAATGCGGTCAATAAAACTTGTGCAAAAGTATATTGTGATCACGCATGATGTTGGAAGTTAATAATATTAATTAATTATTGGAATTTCAAGCTAATAATCTATTTACCGGACTTTAAACGATAGTGTCAAAAGTACTTTATTTATCTATTCGTTCTTTCCATTCACGTAGTTCAATTCGAAAGTGGTCTATGGTTTCGACACGAAACTCATGCGATCCGAAATTACTTCGTAGTAGCATTCGTTGACGAACTTCGTTTCATCTTCGTTGCGAGCTTCATTTCGAACTTCGTATTTCGGAGTAGACCCCCTGATTCATACTAAAAGCACCAACTTTTCACAGTAAAATTCTGACATGTTCGTAGCGCAGGCGTAAACGCGCCCTTTGATTTTGCTTTTTATAGGAAAAGGTACCAAGAACATACAGCCAAGCGTTTCACGCCGCCCTCATATTAATATCAGGCTATCAAATAAGAGTGCGTTCAAAAACCGAACGCGTTGTGAATAATTGCGCAATAAATAAAAACAAAAGTAACGGTATTGCATATTGAACTTTAGGTGTTAGGTAAAGAACACAATTTAGGACGCCAATTTAGGTTGATTTAGGTTTGACAAAAATCTCTTCGTTGAAAAAATGCCTGTACAGCATGTAATTATTATATTAATGTTTTTTCACAATTGACACGCTTTTCCGGCTATATGTCTTATGTACACACAGCAAAGTGAATCGGTGAGCACCCTAGTTATCCACGTGTGTCATTCTATACACACATCCGCACTTATCCGCTGCCTTATTACGCACACAACAAAATGGCCTATCTGTGCTAATTGTGTTTTCTGACTACCTTCACGCATAGTTATTCAAACCTGCTGGTATTTTGTTCAATGGAAGCATAATTTTACCACCAGTATTATAAGCGTGGTGGCTCAGGTGTATTGACCTAGAGTTATGAAACCTAAAGAACCGGGTTCGAATCCTGCACAAGTGTATCTTTTTTGTTTTCAATTTTAAATTACTAATCTCAAAATAAACTCATGTTTACCTAAAACAAGAAAAAAAGGACGTAGAAGAATAAAACAATAAAATGCAATTATTGGTTCAAATTGTTTATTGCAACTTTTAATTTTTATTGTATTAGCCTCTATTTGTGTTATTATTATTATTACCAAAAGTAATTAAATTAGCTAAATAAAACTGCACACTTTTCCTTATAGAATAATATTCATAAAATAACACACACTTTAGAGGCCAGTATGATTTTATGTTTACTAAAAAGTCTTATGTCACTAACATAATAACTATCTTGCAAATTGAATACACAACCATAATAGGGCTATTTTTAAGATGACACATAATTAATATCTTAAATTCTGGTTTATTAGGTTTAAGTCTGATAAAGATGAACGAAACGTTTTATTTGCGGACGTGTAAGTCAGTGGTGAAATGAATAGACATGTTAAATGACAGCCATTAACAATAACATCATTTCACACTGGGTTATAATCTCCACTTTGAAGCGACTAAGCTACCTATCTCGATTTGGTTTGGATTTGGACACCAGGGCCCATCGATGACATCCAACCCCGTAGCCTAAAGTAACACTGCCACTCGTTCTGCACTGTAAAACATTACTGTGTTTATATATTTAATTAAGTTAGTATATTTCGTCTTCATCACTAAAAATCACTACATTTGACTTTGATTGATGTAATAATCAAAATCAAGATATTCACGAGCAAAGGTTTCTTCTATGCTGGTCCGTTAAAGCATGTTTTTTGCTGGTCTACGGCAATGCAATCCTGCAGCATGCAGATGGTTTCGCACAAGTTGCAACGTAGCATTGTGTCTTGTTGCTGTGAAATGGGTCACAAGCGGGTGCGGCAACTACATAATGTCCAAATCAAATGGCAGGAGATGAGGCTTCAGGTTTAGGCCCAGAACGAATATTTTTATCGTGTCCGAAGTCTGCGTAAGGGTGAATCCATAATGGCACAGTCTTCCGCTGCAAAATAAATGAAGTTTAAATAAAAACATTTTTCGTCAAAGAAAGTTGTTTAAAACATTACCGATAAAATAATAAGTCATTGTTTTTAACACCGTTTGTCTACTTACCCATATCAAAAAACGCCTAGCGATTCCTTATATAAATAGTTATATTGTTTTGCTCTTTTCAACAAAGATAAATGAAAATCCATGTTTTGCAAATCACAAGGTATTCGAAAGGCAAAATTAAACAGTTCGTAAGTATAACACACGGTTCATCCCGCAGCTAATAATGGCTGCCAGCGGTGACAGTTGTTTGTTCACAAAATCATATTATTAGAAATTTGAGGGTAGAAAACACTTTATATTGTTTAAGACGATAACGACCAAAATAGCCATCAGCTAGCAACTTTTAAACTCCAGTAAAAAGAGTCATACCTATTAATAATTATATTAAAAAGAAAACACAATGCGTTTGCGTTTTTAACATATTATATAAGAGTAAAATTAAACATACAACAGACTGCAACCACCATAAAATTAAATAGTTTCGGAAAAAAATAAATTATAATTTCAACCTTATTTCAAAGCTCATAAAACAGCTATTTACACAAATTGCAATACAGTAGTCGCAGATTGAACATAATTCATAAATTCACCATGTAACTTGCATACCTCGGTGGCCTAGCGGTCAAAGACAGGTCGAAGATTTGACTTCTGCTTTAGTGAACCGGGTTCGTATCCGAAGAAAACGGAATATAAAATAGTAATAATGAAATGACATTTTTGGATGTTATTTCAATGGCCATGCTGGTTGTGAGGAATATTGCTTTGGAATTGGAATCTCAGACTTGTTGAGAAATAATAATATAACATCGTCGCATCAGTGAGATGGTAACTACTCTTCGCTAGTAATAATAGTTCAATGCGTGGGATTGCATAAATTTGAAGATTCAAGGTCGAAGGAAGCTTCGATTCGGTTCTCTCGCTTACACTGGGGATGACAATATCCAATGTAAGATTAGGTAAAATATTTTTAGGACAGTCTAAATAAAAAAAATACTTTTACATTATTTTTGTAGAAGTAACTGAAACCGGAGATATTGCATTTTCAGCCTTTGAGTATGACACGATACCGGGGGGGATTATTTTCATTTAATTTGTAATTATTTTTTACTTAATTTATTATAAACTAACTTAAATAGTTGTAACTTTCTTCATTGTTATTTTATAGTAAGTTGTTGTTTATTCAATAAACAGGTAATTTACAGCGACATTGCTCATTCATCTTGTTGCTAAAAAATCTGTACTTAGGGGGTAGATTTTATGATCGAACTTACTCACACATTCACATGTCATAGATTCTACTTAACGTTCATGTCGATACTCAACACGCATAGACGTGTGCGTGGCTGTGCTAACCGCATTATTTTGCTGTGTGTACATTTGTATGTATCTATTTTCTTCGTAGTATTATTATGTTTGTAACTAGTTATTATTAATTACTTTGTTTAGACATTTAGGATTATTTTAGGTTTCGATCGGTTCTTTTACTTTTTCTGTGTGTCTACTCTTGCTTAATACTCATGTCCTGTCAATCGTTCAAAGGTTAACTGGAAGAGATCCCTTTTAGGGATAAGTTCGCCTTTGTACATGTGTGTTGTCCTGTATTCACCTTTTTCTTGTGTTTTATGTACAATAAAGAGTTATACATACATACTATTACCAACTACTTATACCGAGGAAAGCTGATTTTCTTGAGTTCCGCTATTTTGTGCGTAATCACCTCAAAAATCAAATTTCAAGAAAACTGAGAAATTATATTTACCTGTATTAAATAGGAAGTATTATGTAGTAACTTTAAAAGGTTACACTTCATTGGCTTTTATTGTATAGGTGTATGAAGTTCATTAATTTTAAACACAAAACCCTCTTTTTTGCATCTCTGGATGAGATTTAAAAAAAATGCTAAAACAGGTATTTCTTTATTTTTATTACTAAGCATTTATTCTGAGTTTCATGATTCTAGAACAATCTAATTTTCTTTTTTCATACAAACTTTAACCCCCCTTTTCACCCCCTTTTTCCAAAATTTTCCAAAATTTCTGTAGCCTATATCCTATTCTGAATTAATTTGAATCGATTTGTGAACATTTCATTAATATCCGTTCAGTAGTTTTTACGTGATGCTCAGTCAAACAAACAAACAAACAAACAAAAATTTTAAAAATGGTTTTAATATGTTCAGTTACCGATTTTAAGTCACCCTGGTCGGTTTTTTTTTTTTAATCTTCAATGTACAGATTTTTTGGTCTCAACGATTTTATTATATGTATAGATTGGAGTCTTCAGATGTATACGTATTTACTTACGAGCACTTAGGATATCCCCATCGTGGCTATGGGCAAAAATAATAGGAATCAATGTCATAGGCGACGCGGCTTGCAATCCGTGACTATTTTGAATCCACTTTCCACCTATACCCACTAGCTTGCTAAACGTGGCCTTTAGGTTTTGTCACCTTAGGCTCTGTCTCCCGTAAGGGGTAAAGACGTGGTGTATGTATGTATGTACTTAAGATATTTGGTCTTCGATGAGTAAAATAAATAAATAAATAAATAATGGGTATGTGTATCTTTAGGCGTTATTTCTAATTCACCCGCTCGTTTGTTATAATAGCATAATCTTGTGAATAGTAGCAGTCTATAAAAAACCGAGTCAATCTGTTAATTATTTACGTCAACATTGTCTTAAAATGTTTGATGATCCACGGGCAATCGAATTGTGTCAATATCAATTAGCAATTATGTTATTAGTAGGCAGGTAGGTATACATACAATTTTTTTAATGCAAGAACATGAAACAAAGACGCTTCTTAAAGAAGTGTGGTTTACGTTTCCATCAAGACAAGATAGAGTTTAGAAAAGTAACTAATTTTAGATTGATATTTTATTACAATTTAAAATCCGTCCGATTTTGAGTTTATGGCAAACAGAGGGACAGACGTGGAGGAGGACTTTGTTTTATAATATGTAGTGATTCAACTCTTTAATTGTAGATAGATATATTAAATAAATAAATGGCTGGAATTGTTTCAAGCCCAGTTATATGTTACTTGGTAATGAGGCTATTAACTTTGTCCTAAGCAAGCCTACTTGACGCACTTAAACTACATAATCCTTCTTATTCTTTGTGGCGTATCAAGTCGTTATAGCGACGACAACTTCGCCAACGTCCAAAGTAATAAAAATGTAATTCAAAATCTTGTGACAAAATGTCGGCAACGTTGTACTGTAATACGGTCAAAAGACCCCCCCTCCCCCCTGTCGGGCTCTTAGCTAACGGTCAATGATATCCCTCAGAAACTGCCAGGAAATCATTAGCCGAGCACAGGGTACACCGGACCAGGCACTGTTCTTCCCTCCGGACGGATCCGAAAACGAACCGCAGCTCTTGATCACACACGGACGTAACCCGACTTGCGCACCCAATCCTAAAAGTAGGCGTACCTATTTTTTTTATTTGTCACTTGTTTGTCCAAAAACTCTGACCCTCATAGAATATTCATCACAGGCGTCACTGCCAATCATTGTAATTTCAATTGAGTCAATTTATGTTAATGTTGGCGTTGTTTACCCAATAATTTAGCAGGTCACATAAATTAATTCATTGACGTTTTCTAAATCAGCATATTTTGTTCATACGTTTGCTTTTGTTATTTTTATACGACAAGGAAGGCAAACGAGCAAGTGGACCACCTGATGGTAAGCGAGCACTACCACCCATTAACACCCGCAACACTAGAGGATTGCAGATTGAATACCTCATGTGCCAGTAATTTCACCGGCTGCAAGCACTGCTGCTTGGCGGCAGGATTAGCGAAGTCCTTCCACCCGCAAAACCCGTACCGTTTATTTATGATTCTGGAGTTTCATTATTATTATTTGAGCAGTTATGTATTTTGCGATACAAAAACCTGCTGTCTATTTTTGTTATTTACATACAAATTAAAGCTGTAAACGTCTACGTATGCTGATTGTTAGGTGTGACTACACTAAAATTATACATTTAGTTTTGGTTCTAAGCAGTACCTATGTAATTCATATTTAGAACCTTTATTTAACCTTCTCAAATGGGTGGTTAAAATATCACTTTGCTTCAATTCTATGCTTTTGTGTGATGTTAAATGGATTTCCAAAGGTTGTTTAATAGTACATTATGATACAAGTGTGCTATGTTGGTAATTACACACGAGGCGTATTGTACGCGCGAGCGGTAGCGAGCGCGGGTAAGAGAGCCGAGATGTGTAATTACCAAAGCACACGCGTCGCATACGACGTTTTTCAACACATTTGCGAGGAAAAATAAATAAAATATAGTTAATAAAAGGACTTTAAGAATTTTAGTTTACCTTTGTTACCAGACATTGCTTACCTGGAGCTGCTTTAGAACTTAACTTTATCATTTGGTAATTAACACCTTGGATTTCTTACTGATATAACTGTCCGAACATTGTCCGAACATATTTTAGTATTTCCAGCGACGGACACTACATTTCTTTATTACTTGAACTCGTAATTTTTAAAATAATAAAATAACAAAGTCTGAATCAACAATATCAGTGAAAAATGGCGGCAGATATTATTTCTCCGCGCCAATCCGCGCGCAGCACTCGCGCATGCGCGCTGTGCACTTAGCACGCGCGTGACGAAGACACTGACAACAGACTGCTAAACAGCCTAATATTAAATTTATAATAAAAAATAATTAATCAATGCCTGAAATATGCAAATTATGGTCACTTTTAGATAAAAATTAATAATTTGTCGAAATTAAATGTTTATTTATCATCTTTTACCTAAAATAGTTTTCAACACAGTTGCTCGTAAATTGAGTCTTATTGCACGGCATTTAAACTCATAATACAGCTTATTACGCACAAGTGCTGTAATAATATTACCGCACGAGTGCGGTAATATAAACTTTTTTTTAATCTCAGCAAACGGTTCAGTATCAATAAGAACAAGGAATATTTTCGTGAATATTAAACTATTTTAGTTTAAAGATGATAAATAAACATTTAATTTCGACAAATTATTCATTTTTATCTAAAAAGGAACCAAAATTTGCATCTTTAAGACATTAATTAATTAGTTTATTATAATTTTAATATTAGGCTGTTTAGCGTCTGTGGTCAGTGTCTTCGTCACGCGCGTGCTTAGTGCACAGCGCGCATGCGCGAGTGCTGCGCGCGGATTGGCGTGGAGAAATAATATCTGCCGCCATTTTTCACTGATATTGTTGATTCAGACTTTGTTATTTCATTACTTTAAAAATTACTAGTTCAAGTAATAAAGAAATGTAGTGTCCGTCGCTGGAAATACTAAAATATGTTCGGACAATGTTCGGACAGTTATATCAGTAAGAAATCCAAGGTGTTAATTACGAAAATGATGAAGTAAAGTTCTAAAGCAGCTCCAGGTAAGCAATGTCTGGTAACAAAGGTAAACTAAAATTCTTAAAGTCCTTTTATTAACTAAATTTTATTTATTTTTCCTCGCAAATGTGTTGAAAAACGTCGTATGCGACGCGTGTGCTTTGGTAATTACACATCTCGGCTCTCTTACCCGCGCTCGCTGCCGCTCGCGCGTACAATACGCCTCGTGTGTAATTACCAACATAGCACACTTGTATCATAATGTACTATTAATATTCACGAAAATATTCCTTGTTCCTAAACTTTTAGCTGAGATTAAAAAAAAAAATTACCGCACTCGTGCGGTAATATATTACAGCACTTGTGCGTAATAAGCTGAATTATGAGCTTAAATGCGGTGCAATAAGACTCAATTTACGAGCAAGTGTGTTGAAAAATATTTTGTAAGTGCCTACCTATCAATATCATGTCTCATTGAAATTAGGTATATTAAATTTAGAAAAAAAAAATGGTTTCTAAGTTAGAATCGCAGATGAGTTGGGCCGGGCTCACACGCGAGGAAGTAATTAGGTACTTCAATATTTATGTTTACAAAGCCACTTTGTCCTTGTGCAAGCAAACATACAATTGAGTCATGAGTCATTTGTGACTGCCGCAATGAGTTTTATGCGAGTCCTGCGCAATTGAGATGTCCGAGATAAATATTTCGCCAGTTTCCATAAGGCTGGGCGCACACTAACGAGTTTCAGAAATCAAAATGAGTCTAGGAAACGAACTGGCAGTTATTCCATTGCCAGCTCGTATCGGAGAGACGTATTATTATTACCTGCCAGATGATTGAAAATGTGAGATAAGAGGTTGGCCAGGTCTGTATATTTTGTGTTTAGATATCATGAAGTAGATGTGACTTTTGGCTAAGGGCAACACCAAAAGCCCAAATAAAAAAAAAACATGAAGAATGTACTTAAGTATAGTAATAGTTGTTACGCAGTCTCAAAAAATATCTACTCTAAAATGTGTACTTACCAGCATTCGTAATAATAAAGAAAAACTATCACAATATAAGTAGCTAGTGCAACGTTCTTAAAGTGCAAAACTACTAAAGTACTGTCCTTCATGACTAATTATAAAGAGAGATACTCTCGGTAAAGTAGATGTCATTCACGATAATGCCCATCGTTCTTATAACTATGTTGTTAAAGGCTACTTATGATAAATCCACACGTCTTCGTGCATGGCACCATCTAAATATACGTCGACATCAGTATTTTTTTTGAAGTTGCGTCCAACTGGATTTTTTAGGTATTTTCTTTCGATCTGGCTGGGTTCAGGAAACGGAGACGCTGATATGCGGCCAGCCTAACAGACCTTAAAAGTCTTATCGTAATTTGCTATCGCTGGTATGACGTGGTTATTAAGATACCAGCTTTAAATCTACGCAAAGGCATTTTCCTTGTTGTAACTTGTATTTAGATTCAACTGAGAAATAAACATGAAACACTTAGTTACCTTAGCTTAGTTAAACTTTATTTCTATGAATGCTAACTTCACTTAGTTATAAAGATGTGAAAAAATTTAGGCAAAGGCGAAACATAATAACTTTAAAATAAACAATTACACTATATTATATAGGTACATTAATATTACAAGATTTACTTTTTACTTAAATAGGTATACTTATACTCCGAAAATCGATTTTCGAAGTTCGTTTCGTGCCGCTCTCATAAAGTCGAGTAATTAATTTTGATTTGAGGGACGGTATAATACGAATTTCGAAAATCGAATTACGGCGCCCGGAGCCCCCCGGGTATCGTGTTAAAAAAACTGCCCTTTAATTTTCATCTCTGTCAAAATATTCTACCTAAAATTTAAATAAAATAAAATAAAACATCATTTTATCCGACTACGGCAACGGGTTAAGTATATCATTTATAAAATCTAAAACAACTTATACCTAATAGAATTAACTATCCTTACTTAACCCATGGTTGCGGTGTAACAAGGATTTTGTTCTTGAAAAAAGTATTCTTTAAAATCTTCCACTCCGATATTACTCGGCAAGTCCGTTTTTTGTGTTTTTCTATTTTTCACTTAAGGTCAACCGGGGTTAATGGGTTTTATGGCATTTTTAATAACTTCTACGTGTAGGTAAATTACGTTTCTGTAAAAGCTGGGATTTTCAGACGCCATAAACCCCAGGTGAAGGTAAACCGTCTTACTAGTATTATGTGATCGGATTGGTCGGAATGATTTTAATCGACATAATTTTATAAAAGCACTCATGATAAAGTTTATTATTATGTGGTAGTCTAAATTCTAGCCTTAGTTTAGGGTAATTAATTAGTATACTAATAATAGCGTTTAATTTACCTCGTTTATTATAGAAGCATTATTAGCCCCTTCATAGATTCCAAGGGTACCTACCAAACAATATTATCTCCTAAATAGGTTCGAGTATTTTTTTTTAATATCTTAGCCGAAAATTTTATATTGAATCAACAAATAAATAAAATAATTACCATATTATGTAATATAATAATAATATTGGAATTAAACTACCACTTAGCTTTCAGACCTGAGAAAATGGGGCTGTTGCGTTACAACAGACGCAATAGCCCCAACAAGACGCACACAATAGCCTCGAAGCTAAAACGTAGCCTACAAATTTTAAATTGCATATTAACAGCAAATCTTAAGCTAAGCTAATTACATAAAATAATCAAAACAACATGTATTCCAGTGAATTAACAAAGGTACATACAGTTCGATAACATCGATCTACTAGGATTTTGTTAGATACAAATGCACGTGTTGGCACACAAGAAGGATCGAAACGACACATTTAAAATGGCGGATTACTTAAAAAAACAGCTCGGCCATGACATCTAGTGATCATTTTTTGTACTTTTAGTGCCGAAGCCTTTAAAAATATGGCGTGATAACGTAACGTGACGCTTTTATTATGATAATTGGCATTGTTCACTTTTTTTAGTATGCTCCAATTCGAAAAACATTTGGAGGAAAACAACCAATTATACGATTCATCTTGTTCTATTTTTAAAATACTTACGATACGATTGCAGATATTTTTGTAAAAGTATTTTTGGCCTTTGTTTAACCTAACGACCCGGTTTTATGACAGAATTGGGCATTAAATGTTTGCCACAAAAAGGAAAAAAAAAGTTAAGCTCACGGTAACTGTCAGGCTGTCACTGTCACATCTACATCATAACATTACATTCCTACTTAATGTACAAACATTAGAAATAAAAGCAAATTTAAAGTATAAAACTGTGAAATACACAATGGATATTTATAAAAAAAAGTTTTGTGCCGGGGTGCAACAATGACTCGAATTATTATTCCCACGAAATCGAAGAGAAGAAGTAGAGAAAAGAAAAGATTTGCGGAAGGAACGGTGTACGCAAGCTAATGTGGAATATTTCAAAGTTTACACGATGTACTGTTGCGAAGACCACTTCAATATGTAAGCAGGAGTCGGGAAAGATGTACAGATACCAAACGTTTTGTTCTGCGGTCAAACGAGAAAATCAAAAACAGCGCGGAAAAGAATAACAACACCAACGGACGGAACGAATCAAACACATGAAAGTTTACTGACATTGACTTGACACACACATACACAGATCTATGACGTTGACGTATAGACAAAACCGTTTTTTTTTAATTGCTGAACGAATGCGATTGGGATTGTGCCCAATGTTATCAAATTATCAAACAGCGAAAAAATATTTATTATTAATAAACAAAGCTACGTAAAAGCATATTATTCAAATTAGTTTCTTGAAATAGTCCATTTTATCTAATAAAGGTGTTAAAAGCACAGCTTAAAAAAAATGAACAATGGCAATTGAAACGGACGCATTAGCCCCGTAGACGACATAGCCCCGTCTGACCTTATATCTTTGTTATGATTAACAACCGAGAATAGCTGTTGGCTAAGGTCGGTGCTTACCTAAGACAGCTTAGCTAAGTACTTAATTGGATCGGTTATAATAAAAGTAAGTGGTCGCATTGACATTCGCACGTTCTTATTTAAAGAAGAGAAGTCAATAAGTACTTTATTTTAAAATCACCTCAAGGTCAGATAAATAGTTATTTGTGCAACAAGAGAGCAAAGTTGATGTTTGGTGCGAGTGTTGATTTTGAACCCCGAGTAAGCGAAGGATTCTAGATTAGAATCCTGACTGTAGCAAGGGATTCAAAGACACGTGAAACGTATGAATAAGAGAACACGAACTTGGAAAACATAGCACTTTTATTCCCTCTTCATCTGTATGGCGTTTTAAGACCATAGACAATATTCTTATTTTTTAATTTTAAAAATAGAAACATAAAGAAGTAAATAAGTAATAAAAGGTTGGTTGGTCGTTCGGCAACAACACGAGATTCAAAAAACTTTGGTCTCGTGTGACACATACAATTTTTCACCTCAGCAGCGGGACTGATGTAGCAGCGGATTATGTCTTAAGTGAAAAAAATACAACAAGGCAAATTTAACCAAATTGTTTGTTTTACAAAATGTATAATACGCTAGAAGTAGGTATAAGTACTATTTATTTTGAAAAACAATACAACAAACAATTTATAAAAAATGACGAATTATAAAATATGCAGACCGCAATTTATCCACGTCTTCACTGCAAGCAAGTACGTCGCGCAGGACAGTGCACAGTATGGCGCTTTCAGTGAAGAATCTACCTGCGCGCTATTTGGCCCCACGTATTATGAGCGTTTTCCCGCTGAACTAAAGAATGACCCATCTGACGAAGCATTTAGATCCAAACTGAGAAAACTTGTTGGATAAACCATTACTCTGATAGTGAATTTGCAGATATTGACATGATGTGTACCTACTTCTTTTTAATATTTCATTGTTATTTGACATTTTGTTACGACATGGAAGTGTACTTTCGATATTAATTTATTTTATTTAACATACTTCTTTCGATTATTTTATGTATTTTAATTGGACAATGATTTTATTTTTATTTTATTTTATATTTTAATATCCATATAGCTAATGACGACCCTGAGTGGAGAACCTATGTAAATGTAATTATTTGTTGCTTCTTTATTATTTTATACAATTTCAACATTTTGTGACATCCAATTATTTTTTTAATTTAATTTAATTTTTATACTCTCCGTCTTCAAAATAAGTTCTCGTAACTTGACATTGTACAATATACTGAATGAATAAATAATCTAAATCTAAAACTCATAAAAAAATCTACGGGTGGAGGCATTTCCGACATTTAAAGCTTGTTTCTAGCTATAAATAAATACTTAGGTACCAGTAGTTTTGCAAAGGGCCACAACTTGATTCTTTCGCAAAACGCATATTTGCCAATACGTTCTCAAATGCTAACCAGATTGCGACTAACCCGCTAGACTTGTTAGTCTTAGTGATGATGAAAAAAAAGAGACAGACACTGATTTTATTTCATTTGATTTGTACCTACTTTATTTGACGACCTTGTAAGACTTGTTGGCGGTTAAGACAGCTTAACAATTGAAAAGAATACCTTCAATATAATTGATTATTTAACTACAGCCACAAGATTGGCTGCCCTAGAGATAAACCGGTGGGTGGAAACATGGAATTTGAGGGGTTAAAAAATACCCTGATTATTGATACCTACCTACGCTGGTATGACGATTAAAAGACATTTTCTTCTTTTACAGATACGAAGACAATACTTAAAAACATATCCGGGTTGTTCAGGTCTGGCCAGCTGACAGCCATCATGGGCCCTTCAGGCGCTGGCAAGTCATCACTTATGAACGCTCTGACAGGATTTTCGTAAGTTATTCTATGACTTCTGTTAGTATTGGGAGTGTGTGAAAGGTAATTCCACGACTATGGTTCAAATCCTTCGTTCATTTCAATAGGACGTTATATCCGTGTTCATGACGCACGCGATTGCGCTGAAATATCGGGAGTGTGTGAAATGTAATTCCACGACTACGGTTCAAATCCTTTGTTTATTTCAATAGGACGTTATATCCGTGTTCATGACGCACGCGATTGTGCTGAAGTATCGGGTAATCCCACGATTACGGTTGAAATCCTATGGATAATAAATAGGTACAATATACCATGGGAACTAGTTAAGCGACAAATTTTATCTATGAATTTCTGGTGGTATTACGAGTAAATAATGTTATATCAACATGGGTCCAAAACTGCCACATAAACTTTCTTAATTTTTGTAACAAAAAAATCAATTAATGATGGTACCTACTAAGCTGCCTTGTGAACGAAACCTTAGAGCCGAGTAGCGCTATTCAATTTGACTAAGGTGACAATCGCTTATAATTTTTTGTAATTTCTAGTGACATTTTAAATCTGATTTACGGCCAGTACGGTATCTACAAGAAAAAGTGGTTAAAAAAGTCCAAAGAACTTTTTGGTGTTAAAACTCAACTTTTAATAAAAAGTTATTCGTATATAAGTACTCAAAATTATGGCAGATGGCAGGTATATTGTTATTAGACCCGTATTGCGTGTGTGTGATCATGATCACGTCACATTATAAAGGCGCGTTAACCTTGAGATTTTTCAATTACTGAAACAATTTAATATCTCGGAAATTAGGCTTTATCCAGCAATATTTATATTACTTTTTTATACTCCAAATAGGCACTAGAATCTTTGGTTAAAATTTGTTGTATAACACATAAAGACTGCAGACCGGTCGGAAGAATACATAGCAAGTGCAGGTGAGGCCAAAAAAAATAACTTTTTTTCTATAACAGACTAGAGCCTTCTTTTCTAAGAATCTGGATAAGAAGAGTACTAAGGCTTTATCTGACTGGTTATACCTTAAACCACTTGTATTCTGCAAACACACTTCCTAGTTTAGTTTAGTCGTGGGATATGGACACAGAGATATTTTGTTTCGTACCTAGTTGTTATCTAATGGCCCTTACTGACGCTGTTGTCGTATATTATGTACCTAATTTCCATACGGTCATCAATTGACACTGCCGTCTCGTCTCTGGATATTTATCTCCCGGCATATCCAATACTCTAATTTGAAAGGTACTAACAATAAGTTCACTGGCCACCTTTGGGTGACAAGCCCATAATAACATGTTTTCCCTTCAGAACGAAAGGCGTGTCTGGGACTATACGGGCAGGAGACAGCGTTTGTGTGTTGGGCAAGGACCATCAAACGCTCAACTCGCTCAAGCAGTACCGCAAGAAGTCGTGCTACATCCTTCAAGATGATCGCATCAGCTCGCTCTTCAGCGTCGAAGAGCTCATGAAGTTTGCCGCCGACATGAAACTGGGGAACACTTTGACAGAAAAACTAAAAATGACTGTGGTGAGTATTTTTATTGGCTACGATTGATGAAAGAATGACGATTGATGATAACGCATGTAAACGTTAAAATTATTGTCCTCCTCATTGCGGTAGGTGACTACCATAATAATAATACTTAGGTTAGGTTTTTATAATGTTTATTTTGTATTAATATAGTTTGATTACTTTTATATAAATATTTAAAAACCTAGCATAGACAATCAAATTAAATATACAACATAATAACATTCCTAAACAAAATACACACGAACAAAAACTTTATTGTAGAATCCTTATTATATTAAACACAACAACAAACAACAAATGTCAGTGACAAAGCAAAGACAATAGTACATTACACCCCCGAGGATGGTGAAATAAAGAATGTCTCAGATCGCAGGAACTTCTTGCACGAGCCAAAGGCGAGGGCAATAACCATGCGACCTGAGGCTTTCTTTATTAATGCCCGAGGTGTGTACTCAATTTTACGTCTTTCCCTGGCCAGGAAGTGGAAATTTCCGCCCACGGCCCGTGTCGACGTAAAATAATTTTAAGTTAATTGAAACTTAACAAGCTTTTAGGAATAAGGGAGTAAGATTTAATCGTTCTGTTACAGATAAACGAAGTCCTGCAAGACCTGGGTCTGTCTGGGACTGAGAAGACTCGGTGCGGGAACCTCTCCGGGGGACAGAGGAAGAGGCTGTCCATAGCTCTGGAGCTCATCGACAACCCCCCGGTGGTTTTTCTGGACGAACCTACCACGTAAGTATCTGAATTAGTCCAGAAACGTTCCTTTTTTTAAATTTTAGTTACTAAATGAAGTAGTAATTAAAAGAACCAACTTCCGATTTAAAACCTTAAGTCAACATCCTGCCTCTTGTGTAAAAGAAAAAAAAGTCTGTACAGTGTATCCAGTTGGGTGTCGTAAAATAGGTGTAAGTACATCATACATAATATATATTTAGAATTCTCATTTTTTTTCATTTTGAATGTCAATTTAGGATCTATGTATAATGATTTAAAACTGTTTAGCAACCATTTTCATATGCGTGCGCGGGTGGCGAGCTGCGGTAGGCGGTATCTTGAAGTGCTAAAACTAAAATGTTCGAAATATTCAAAAAAAAAAAAAAGAGTCATTACCGTACGAATAAAAATGTTTTATCTGCCTCGGTGCCCCCTCCAAATGTTGTTTTTTCGTATTTTAGCTATATAGGTAGTAAATGTGTAGCATTTAACAAAATACAAGTGAGGTCACTTGTCAGCTGCTGTCTTGTGTATTATTTTTTTCAGATTTAATTCATATAATATTATAATTAATTACCCAATTTTCAAGGACGATTAAATGTATATATGTATGTATGTATAACTCTTTATTCTACATAAAACAGAAGAAAAAATGGATACAGGACAACACTAAAGGGATCTCTTCCAGTTAACCTTTGAACGATTGACAGGACATAAGTATTAAGCAAGAGTAGACACACAGAAAAAGTAAAAGAACCGATCGAAACCTAAAATAATCCTAAATGCCTAAATTTTAAATAATGTAAGATATAATAAACTACACATAATAGATAAATACGATAAACTAATACACAATAAATAAAATATACTATATAATATATAAATAATATACATGTCATACACACACAAGTTACAAAACACATCACATTCATTTAAGAAGACCCATCGAGCCAATACGCCTTCAAGCGACTGCGCAGGGCAGCAATAGTCTGCGATTGCCTGATATCATTCGGCAACCGATTCCAGAGTCGAACAGCGTGCACGGAAAAGGAATTGGAATGGAATTTGGATTTGGAGAAGGGAAAAGCGAGAGATAGATTGTCACTCGACCGCAACCCGACCCGAGGGAACCAGCAGCCAAGTAACTAAATCTCTGGGAAGGTAGACACTGAAGGTAGGGGACTGAGTATTAAAAAGGACGTTAAAAAGCAACGACAGGGTGTGAACATTACGGCCAAGACAAATAGGCAACCACTTAAGCCGAGCGCGAAATCTAGACACATGGTCATATTTACGCAGGCCAAATATGAATCGAATACAAACATTCTGGAGCCGCTAAAGCTTGTCAAGTAGCTGCTCAGAGAGGTCGAGGTAAGCTAAGTCGGCGTAGTCGAGCAGAGGGAGAAGAAGAGATTGTGCAAGAGTAATCATGGTACGAAGGGGAAGAAAATTTTGCTGGCGTCTGAGAGTGTTAACTTCTTAACTAAAAATACATAGTCCTAAAATATCGACGTTTAAAACATCATCAAAATTTAAATAACTATTTAAAATTTAAAATGTGTTTTCCGTCATGTTACCAAGTATCATGAAATATACTATATTTTATAAATTTTCGAAGTTTAAATACTTGCACGTTTTGTATCTAATTAACCCTAATGACTTTATGTCTATCATTAATGTTAATCAGGGATTTACCTAAAATTTAATTTAACTTGCTGCTACCAGTAAGGAATTAGCATTCTACGAATTCGTGGAGCAATTTACTTTCCTAATTTTCGCATTTAAGTCAGAGCATTGAAATGTATGTGTCGCCCTTTCTATGTATTAATCAAATGTCTTACATATATGCATGGGGTGCTATTGGTACACAGGATTAGGGCAACAAAGAATATTTCAATCTCACTAAAACTAGTGATACATAACCTGAAGTGTGCAAGGATAATCTCTGATTACAATAGCTTCACAAGATATGTGATTACATTAATTCCTCATGCCATGTGGCTGTGCCACGTCCTTATCTCAAGCAAGGCCTAAATTTATCATGCCAAGCTTACGGTCAATTTACTCCGGTCTAGGCACAGCGCTATGCCCGGGCGCCTCAATGCTTAGGTAAAGGAATCCTGGGCCCACCAGTGATCCCCATACCAGTTCCGACCAATCACTAGGCTCCTGGCCGGTTCAGTTTGCCGTGATCTGGCCTGGCGCCCGCCGGACATGGGGGCTTTGCCCCCATGAGGACCTCCTCCACCCCTAATAGTCCTGACCTCGGTTGCTCCATCATCATGTGACCGTTATTGCTGGGCAAAATGCTCCATGTCCAGTTTATGCGCTCCCAGTGTTTATGACATTACCAAAGTGTACATTGTACTCTATAGCGCTCACTGGACCCATTGTGGAATTAGACTAGGTTAAATGCTGTTATCCTTACACACTCCAAGATCACAGCGAATAGCATAGCAGTAAGAGTGAAAAACACTCACCTGAGGTATCAGCCGAGTTTCAGGAACTCACCTCTTCAAGCCGGGGTCTCAGCTCGGTTCCTCTCCCGTTGCTCATTCAAACGCACCTCCCTCGCCATTTAACTATACCGTCGTGCCCACACACAAAGATAGTTAAAGCAAGACCAAGCCGGGTATGTTTACATCATTTTATAATAACAATGACAGTTCTTTGACACTTACCGATTTTTATATGGCAAATCGCGCTGTGCGCGACACTCCCACGAGCGAAGGAAGTTTATTCGAGTATGGTCAATAGGTGTCGCGACCATTCCAGGATTTTCTCTCTGGCTTTAATAGCCGCGGCCCGTGTTTCTTTTCCAGCCATGCTGTCTTGTTCCTGAGTTTCACCAGAAACTGTATCTCTTGCTAGAGTCGCGTCATCGTTAGCCGTAGTACTTTCTTCATGATCAGGATCTGTCATTTCTACGGACTCTACAATTTCTTGTTGCTGAGGAGGTATTGTCTGTGGCGACATATTCGAATTATGAATGGACCCACCGTTTGCTGCTTCTTGGGTCATATTCTTGTCTGCTGTATCAGGTATGGTATCGCTGTCAACCTCTAATGGGTAGAGATGTCCTATGGACCGAATCAAAATAGAGTCATCCACTTTCACCTTTGCCACTCTGCGTTCACCGTCGGCGCCTTCCAACATAGCCACAATTTTGCCTACCTTCCAGTTATTCCTGTTCTTACTTTCGGCCTTGAGTTGTACTAGGTCACCAATATTCGGTGGTCTATGTGATGTGACTCTAGGTTGCTTGGGTTCAGATCGGAATCTCTCTCTGAGACTCACAAGGTATTGTCCGATGAACATTTGCTTAAGTTCTTCAA
This sequence comes from Pandemis corylana, assembly GCA_949127965.1. Lineage (NCBI taxonomy): Eukaryota > Metazoa > Arthropoda > Insecta > Lepidoptera > Tortricidae > Pandemis > Pandemis corylana. Next base: position 4,872,415 of record OX421858.1, on the reverse strand, counting down.
GGATCATGAGTCCTCTCTTCCAACTAGCGATCAGATCTGCCTTTACCTTTGTACCTTCTGCTGGCATTTCTGCCTGTGACGATTCTGTGGTTAGGCAAGTTCCTAGGGTTAGGAAATCTGATGGTCGTAATATGTGGTCTACGTCAGGTCCAATTTTCGTAAGTGGCCTCGAGTTCACCACTGCTTCCACTTCCTTCATGATCGTATGGAGCTGGCTGTCATTAACCAAGTGTTTATCGAGCGTCCGCTTGAGGCAGTGCTTTACCAAGGCTACTAAACGTTCATAGAAACCTCCATGCCAAGGTGCCAGTTGTGGTATGAACTTCCATGAAATATTGTTCTTGACACAATACGGCTTCTCCATTATTTCACTGGTTAATTTGAAGTAGGTAGCATTATCTGAATATATCCTTTTGGGAGTATTTCTACTAGCTGAAAACCGTCTTATCGCCATAAGACATTCCTCTGCGGTTAGATCGTTGACGACTTCCAAATGAATTGCCCTTACTGTCAGGCATGTGAATAATGCTACCCATCTCTTAGCCTTTCCGCTTGACGAGCTAACAAACAATGGTCCGAAATAATCAACGCCAGTATAAGAGAATGGTGTCGAGTATGTAACTCTCTCTGTTGGTAAAGCTGGCGTTGGCGGCAATTTGTACGGCCCACCTCCATGTTTGATACACTTCAAGCATCTTCGAATGATCTTCTGCACTTGAACCTTGCCCTGCGGTATCCAGTATTTCCTTCTTATTATGCTGAGTGTATGTGGAGCGCCAACATGATAATTGCTTTCATGAGTTTCTTTTATTACGTTGTTTGTAAACTCTGACTCTTTGGGTAGGAGGATTGGATATTTCATTTCATAAGTCCATGATGTATTAGCCATTCGTCCGCGTGACCTCAATATACCGTTCTCATCAGTAAATAAACCTAAGTTCTTGGTCAGATGTGTCTTCTTGCCTGAAAGTTCATCGGGAAAGTGTTCTCTTTGTACCTTTTTTATCTCAAGGATGGTTTTATTCATTACAGCCACTTCTATGTCTTCAGGGCTCGACTCCAGTTCATCAAGCTCCATTATCTCATCCGAAAAATTTGCTGTGGTTCCGGATGGTTCTTCACTTGGATCTTGATTTTCACCTGGACTCTGATCCAGGCCCTCCCCAACCGAGAGAAGCGTGCTATGATGGTTCTCGTAGTTCCGTGATTCAGGCCACTCTGTCTCATCATGTTTAAGGAACTCGGGTCCGTTGAACCACAACTCCTTTTTATCTTGCCATGTTTCGGGTCTTGTCGCTACGTCGGCTGGGTTGACCTTTGTGTGAATGTAGTACAATTGAGCTTCTGGTACATTTCCTTTAATTTCTTTCACTCTGTTGGTCACAAATGGAGGTAGAAGTTTGTTGGATCGCATCCATCCAAGAATGACTAGACTATCAGTCCACAAGTACTCTCTCTTTATGGGTAAGTCTATGTTCGATTTTATGTATTTAACCAGCCTGCTTGTGATTAGAAAGCCAAGTAATTCTTGCCGTGGGATATTTATGCTGTCTTTATCTTTGCTCTGTACCACATGTGACTTTCCCATCACAAACGATACGGATGTTCCTTCTGGTCCTGACACTCTGATGAATACAACTGTAGCGAAAGCAGATTTTGAAGCGTCAGCGAATCCGTGAAGCTCATATACAGTGTCAGGGTTTGATGTCCTTTCTCCAAGTTGTCTTGGGACTTCAACATTACTCAAAGCTTTCCATTTGTCCAGGATACCATTCAAGGTTTGAAGAATCTCATCAGGTAATTTTGTATCCCATTTAAATTTTTTATTACATATGTCTTGAAACAGAATTTTCATAGGTAAGATCACTGGGCATACAAACCCGCAAGGGTCATATATTCTAGCCATTGTTCGCAGAACCTTTCGTTTTGTATCAACCGGAGAAACTGGATTCAAATGTTCATCAGTTAAGTTTAGTGCTAATGTATCTTTGTTTACATTCCATAACAAGCCAAGAACTTTCACTTCATTTGTTTGTCTTGCTTGAAGTTGTTCTGGGATGGAGTCCAAGAATTCTTGACTGTTAGAGACCCAGTCTCTAATATTCATAGACATCTGCTGAAATGAAGTTATAGTTTTCACAAAGATATTTCGTGCTTCCTGTATTGAATCAGCTCCGGTTATTAGGTTGTCAACATAACATTTCTCTGCTATTGATCTGATCACTTCATCATCAGATTGGTTCATGTGATGCTTAATGGTAGCTGTCAGAAGGAAAGGACTTGCTATCACCCCGAAGGGAACTCTGCAGAAACGAAGACATAATAAATTGTCACTTCTAGGTTCCTGATTAATGTCCTTCAACCATAGGAAACGTGTGACGTCTCTGTCTTCATGTTGCAGGCCCACTTGCAGAAAGGCCTTTTCCACATCGGCAGTTATCGCAATGTTGTTAGTCCTGAATTTTATCAAAAGCGAAGTTAGGCTCTCTAACATGTATGGACCACTGTAGAGACATTCATTAAGACTCTTGTTTTCTGCTGTCTTGGCTGAAGCATCATATACAATTCTGCCCTTCTTTCCTATTTGTTTAATCATATGATGCGGCAGGTAGTGAATTGGATGGTTTGGTTCTATGTCTATTTGAGACTCTACTACTTCTATGATTCCCAGATGTAATTGTTCTTTCAAAATCTCGTTGTATTCGTTGAGTGACTCTGTATCCAATCTTTTCATAAGTGATTTCAATCTCCCCAGAGCCAGTCCATAATTAGATACTATCTCCGGTGGATGTTGTATCCATGGCCACTTAACCTCGTATCTATTTTGTTTGTAAAGTACTGTGTCATTGAAGTGATGGACTACTTCTTCATGACGGGTAGTCTTTGGAGAGTCTGTAATGCCCAAGTTTTCTAATGACCATAAGAATTTAATATCAATATATCTTAACGGTAAGTCAGGTTCAGAGAAGTAAGGACAGCTTTGTGTATGACACTGGCAATATGTTGTTACAGACAGTACTTCATCATTCTCTTCTATGTACAAATTGCCCGAAATAATGTATCCAAAATCTGTATCTATGAGATATAAGTTGTCAGAAATCTCGATTTTATGATCACGTATGAATGAGCAGTAAAAGTCGTTTCCAATGAGTAAGTCTATCTTCTCACCAACTGTGTCATCATCTGCCTTCACATCTACTTGTGAACAATCGAGATTTGCTACTGGCACTCTATCTGTTATATGTGGCACAATGTTAGCTTGTATAGTGCGTGTGATGCCACGTTTGGTGAGTATAGTCATGGTAGTGCAAGGACTAGAAGTTTCGTGTGGAGATGGGGATCCGAAGGTGTAGATGACGAGCTGATCCATCGAGATAATTGGTAAGTTAAGAGCATCAGCTAGTTGCTTCGTTACGTAGCTTCGTTGACTGCCACTGTCCAACAGAATTCTACTAGTCCTTGTTAGGTCCTTATTTTGAGGATTTTGCAGTTGCGCCACTGCTGTCTGTAAAAAGGTAACTCCATGATTTACATTGCAAGTTGTATCTGGATTATTTATCTTAGACATATCTTGCTCACCTTTCTCCTTCATACAGAGCCACTGAATGTGTCCCTTCTCTCCGCAGCGAAAGCAAGTTATATTTTTTCGGCACTCTTCGGTCTTATGGTTCTTGCCTAGGCAATTGAGGCATCTTCCTTTCAATTGATTCCTACGGGCATCTACAGTGCTGAACTTCCTACAGTCCCTGCTGGTATGGTTGCTCAAACCACAGAAGATGCAAGAGCGTCTGGATTTCTTCGCTGCCGGAACAGCAGTGGGTTCTGCTTTACGTTTTCGGTCAGTTCTTTTCTGCGTGTGCTGAGGCTGAGACCGTTTGAAATTTGCATTTTGGGTTCTAACGTGAAGTGTTTCTGTGGTAGCCACAGGAGGTCCAGACTGAAATGATGATGTTTCCGTGCCAGTAATCATGGAAGATGACTTTTCCATTGCGGTAATTAACTTGTTTAAGTTTTCCTGATTGCTGCCATTGTAGTACCATCGGTGGCTTCAGTTAGATGATGCTCATGGACCACTTTATCTGGGAATTTCCTGAGTACTGTTGCACGGAAAAAATTACCATTTACTGGCTCACCCAGGTTCTCCAGGATCCTTAAATGCCTCTCGATTTCATTAAGTGTACTCCTACAGCTTGTGCTGTTATATTCTGCTCTTTGTAGGTTATTCAATTTGGTATAGTGAGCATCTATCAAGGCATCTTTAGAACCAAAACGAGTCTTGAGCGTATCTATTGCTATCTTATAGTTGTCATCAGTTACGCCTAGTCCTGAGACGGCCTCCTTTGCCAGCCCACTGAGACTCCCCAGTAAGTATGCCATCTTCTCCGAGTCTGCAATTCTTCGCTCGTGGATGCTGGCCCTGAACCTGTCCCAGAACTCGGTCCACTTTAAGCAGTCACCACTATAAGATGGCAACTCAAGCTTAGGCAGCCTTGTGATTGCAGAGGAACCTCCTTTGTCTTCTATGGCCTCCTGTACTGAACTCATGGACGCTTCTATCTCTGAACATAGGTTTTCAGCCTGCAGTTGGATCTCCAGAGCCGGATCCACCTTTTCCAATTTCGGAGATGACAGTTTGGTGGTGTACTCTTTGATTTCGCTATCTAGCTTATTTGTCAAATCTCCTAGTTGTTTTACAATGGTCTTGGCCCTGTCGTACCCCATCTGGTTGCTTTCGTATTCCACCTTTGCTGAGTCCAGGAGAGCTTTTAGGTGGAGTTTCCTCAACTCAATCCGTCTTTCCAGAATTTGTTCCATCTTGTATCAGTTCAACCCTTTTCAGGTGCTGAAAATGCATTGAATTCATCACTTAACTATTCAATCATAAGCCGACAGAGATGTCTCTTAATAAGGTTTACGTTGGTTAGCTAACTTTATTCTGATTAGATTGCTTTACCATTAAAGTATTAAACCAATTACTGCTTAGAAATTGTCCACACTAACTTGACACCCATCTTACTATTATACTCTTTGATTATATGCATTTCTATACTTAAGCCCACTCAGAAACAATAATATTGAATAATTTTACTATTTTAATAAATAACAAATATGTGACATGTTAGTGAGGATTGTCTTTAATTATTCACATGTTAACTCGTGTAACAAGATACTTTTAAGACTAAATTGCATCGATTGAATGTGATTAACACTGTTCCTTAATGTTGTATTGTGCATAAAGTTAATTTCAAGTACCTATCTTGCACTATTAAAGATCTTGCTAATTTAAGTATGAAATATCAAATCAATTTCACTTACCAATTGATTGCGTATGTAAGAATTACTGATAAACACCTTTAACACAGATTACGTTCTTATTCGCAATAATTCACACCACAAATCACAAATAACACAATCTTAACGTAACTTTTAGTTTCTGCAACACGAACACGCCGTTTACAAACAGATCGGGTAAGAAAATAAACTTTCGAACGCTTCCGGTTACACTGCCATAGAGTAAGGAAATGTTTCCATGAAACAAATTTATGAATAGTCACTTTTAACTCTTAAAATTAGCTAGACATTATTATTTCGCTTAAATACTAAGTAAAGGTCTGACGTAGCTATTCTTTATTTCTATAAAATTCACCAATAATTAATAATCATAGAAAGTACAAAACCGATAGCGGATATTGAAACATCTCATTTCAAGGTACGACACTATTCCATAGCCAACAAAACCATTCCTTTTTAAATACACATAGGTAAAGGAACTTGTCTCACGCAACTGTTGGATTCTGTGGTACCACATGAAAAAAGAAAAGAAAAAAAATTAAATCAGAAATACCTTTATTTCGATATTTAATGTAATTATGCGTAATATTCAAATACATTTTGCCGTTAATGTACAGAATAGAGATATGAGTTATGAGCGTTATTATCAACATTCTTTGCTTCGCATAAGAGAAAAAAATAGAGGGTTCTTGATAAAGAAATAGCCAGAACGAATCCGGCAATTCTCCATCAGATCCCAGCAAATCTCTCCACCAATTTTGTCGCCCTTTCTATGTATTAATCAAATGTCTTACATATATGCATGGGGTGCTATTGGTACACAGGATTAGGGCAACAAAGAATATTTCAATCTCACTAAAACTAGTGATACATAACCTGAAGTGTGCAAGGATAATCTCTGATTACAATAGCTTCACAAGATATGTGATTACATTAATTCCTCATGCCATGTGGCTGTGCCACGTCCTTATCTCAAGCAAGGCCTAAATTTATCATGCCAAGCTTACGGTCAATTTACTCCGGTCTAGGCACAGCGCTATGCCCGGGCGCCTCAATGCTTAGGTAAAGGAATCCTGGGCCCACCAGTGATCCCCATACCAGTTCCGACCAATCACTAGGCTCCTGGCCGGTTCAGTTTGCCGTGATCTGGCCTGGCGCCCGCCGGACATGGGGGCTTTGCCCCCATGAGGACCTCCTCCACCCCTAATAGTCCTGACCTCGGTTGCTCCATCATCATGTGACCGTTATTGCTGGGCAAAATGCTCCATGTCCAGTTTATGCGCTCCCAGTGTTTATGACATTACCAAAGTGTACATTGTACTCTATAGCGCTCACTGGACCCATTGTGGAATTAGACTAGGTTAAATGCTGTTATCCTTACACACTCCAAGATCACAGCGAATAGCATAGCAGTAAGAGTGAAAAACACTCACCTGAGGTATCAGCCGAGTTTCAGGAACTCACCTCTTCAAGCCGGGGTCTCAGCTCGGTTCCTCTCCCGTTGCTCATTCAAACGCACCTCCCTCGCCATTTAACTATACCGTCGTGCCCACACACAAAGATAGTTAAAGCAAGACCAAGCCGGGTATGTTTACATCATTTTATAATAACAATGACAGTTCTTTGACACTTACCGATTTTTATATGGCAAATCGCGCTGTGCGCGACAGTATGCTCAAATTTAAGTAAGTAAGTAAGTAAATGCGTTATTGTACAAATATAAAGAAAAAGATACAAGTCACAAAAAATTATAACATCAATATACGTAGCGTAGTAAAAATTAGTTTAAAATCAATTATGATTCAATTGGCATTGTTCATTTTTTTAAGCTCTGCTTTTAACACCTTTATTTGATAAAATGGACTATTTCAAGCAACTAATTTGAATAATATGCTTTTACGTGGCTTTGTTTATTAATAATAAATATTTTTCACTGTTTGATAATTTGATAAGTTTGGCACGATCACAATCGCCTTCGTCCAGCAATAAAAAAAAACTGTTTTGTCTATACGTCAACGTCATAGATCTGTGAATGTGTGTGTGATGTCAACGTCAGTCAACGTACAATGTGTTCGAATCGTTCCGTCCATTGGTGTTGACTGTTGTTATTGGGACCGTGCGCGACGACAGCGCCACGTGATAGGCGGCCATTATGGACAATATTGTCACCGCTGTCAAACAAGAAATACGTAAATATTGTGAAAAATATTAATGAAATATTGTGTTATTTTACTATATTACACAATTTTGGACAATGGTAGTCAGTAACATTATTGCCAATAACATTAACATTGTTGTTTTCAGTGAAAATTTTAGAGGTTAGGTAACTTATTTTTTTTTTCTTACGGCAAATATCCACTTATTTCTTTGGTCTCGTTTCCACCATGGTCTTTGGAAATTGGTAAAATTTACAGTCGCTATTCTTCTTGGTGTTATTACAATTCACAACAACACATCTTACCAGGACCATATTTTTATCTCAAAAACGATTACAAAATGTTTACTGCAATATGGATTTGACAGCTCAAGTCAGCGACAAAAATGTCAATTTTAGCCATAGCGAGCGCTGTGATCGTTTAGGCTACCCCCTCCACCCGCTTTGCACTCTGCCAATTGTATTCAGTGCTGTTTTTGCTTTTCTCGTTTAACCACAGAATAAACCGTTTGATCCCTGTACATCTTTCCCGACTCCTACTTACATTAAAGTGGTCTTCGCAGCAATACATCGTTTGAAATATTCCACATTAGCTTGCGTACACCATTCCTTCCGCAAATCTTCTCTTTTCTCTTCTTCTTCTCTTCGATTTGTGGGGGCTATTGTTTGAATCATTAATGCACCCCGGCAAAAAACATTTTTCATAAATTGTGTATTTCACAGTTTTATACTTTGAATTTGCTTTTCTTCTTCTTCTTCTTTTCTAATATGGCCCCATCGAACCATGCGATGATTTCGCCAATGTCAAGGTAATAAATACAGTATTCAAAAATCTTGTGACAAAAATGTCGGCAACGTTGTACGGTAGAACATGGTCATAAGACCCCCCCCCCCCCCCCCCCTGTCGGGCTCTTAGCCAACGGATAATGATATCCCTCGGAGACCGCCAGGAAATCATTATCCGGTGCCCAGGGTGCACCGGAACAAGCACTGCACTTCCCCTCGGACGGATCCAAAAACGAACCGCAGCTCTTGATCACACGCGGAGGTAACCCGACTCGCACCCCGAATTTGCTTTTATTTCTAACGTTTGTAGAATGTTACGACGTAGATGTGACAGTGACAGCCTGACAGTTACCGTAGCTTAACTTTTTTTCACTTTTGTGGCAAACATTTAATGCCTGGATTCTGACAAGAAACCGAGTCGTTAGGTCAAACAAAAGTCAAAAGTACTTTTACAAAAGTATTTGCAATCGTGAAGTATTTTTGAAATCGGACAAGATAAATCGGATAATTGATGGTTTTCCTCCAAATGGTTTTCGAATTGGAGCATACTAAAAAAAATGAACAATGCCAATTGTCTAAATTAGCAGTAAAAAAAGATTTAATCGTTTTTTGTCAGATATACGTTAAAATCATTAGTTTGTAATTATTGCTATCGTTAAAATCACTTGGTGAAACTCACACTTAGAGTTGATTGTATCTAGTTCGCTACGTATGACACATAGATAGACAAACAGTGGCCCTTGGCTGGGTTGGGAATTACCCAATGTTGCTAATTTAGACTTTTAAAATTGACACTTGTAACTTTGAGATGCGGACCGAGGTATCTTAGCTATTAAACCTATTAAAAAACATAGCACGCAAGAGCCGATACGTTGCGTATAACAAAACTTATCGAAAGACGTCTGAATTAGATTATATTACAAAGTACAAAAGCACTATATTGCGATTCTAACCATTCGTATTCCATTAGAAAAAAAACCTTGAAGAAACGATAATCATTCTCATTGTTTTGCTCACGTTCTATGTTCTGGTGTTTCAGGGGATTGGACAGCGTGACATCCGTCCAGTGTATCGAGATGATAAAGAACCTGTCTCGCTCCGGCCGCACCATTGTCTGCACTATCCACCAGCCTTCAGCTTCCATCTACGCCTTGTTTGATCAGGTAATAAAATAAAATTATTACAAAAAATTTTTACCTTGCTACTCCGCTACTCGCGTGCAAGATAACCAAGCCTGTGTGAAATATATATGTTTTTCATGCAATCCCTCCCTCCACAGCTGCCAATAAAACACATATAAATTCCACAAATTTAATTATCCCTTACACCACACAAACACTGACGCGTTTCGATCCCTCTACGGGATCATTATCAAAGTTTAATAAGCACAACTGTTACACATGCAAACCAACGTCGTACTGATGCGAAACCGTATAAATAAGTGGAGCACGTGAGTAGCGGAGTAGCAAGGTAAACATTTTTTGTTCACTAATAATGTACTCAAAAAAATGAAAAACCTGTGTTATTGTGTAATATTTGCAGATGTACCATTAACGTTAAATTGGAGGATAAAAGTAATTTACGTACATACATAAATTACTGGCTGATTGACGTAATTAATGGCTGAATAACTGAAAATAAATATAAATAAAAAAGGAGGTAGGTAATAAAATGCAAGTTCGGACACTTAGAAACCAACACAAATTTAAATAAATACCTATTTTCAAGTATTAAATTAATGATACTGAATGAAAGTCAAAGTGCTTGCCATTGAAGAAGATATTGAATAAAATCTTGGGGTTATTGAACACTGGTATTTTAGAAAGTAAATGAATTTAATCATAATCTTTTTATCAGTTAAATAATACTTCAAAAGTTTTCTCCTCGATTTGTTCAAAATACCTACGGACAGGTGACAAGTAAAGTTAGTGCTTATGAGAATAATGAATAATATTAGTAGTTAGTAATATTTTTTTACCACAAAGGAAGCGTAAAACACTTCAAAACAATGCAAGCATAACACTTACAAGAGTCAATTGTGATTCATTATGTGACAAAATCATCGCTCTTTGCCCTTTTAGATGATTTTTATGTTCATTTTGAGATTTTCATTATATTTATTTTTATGCACATTGAGTTGTAGGTTAAAGTATCTTTATTCATTACTCTTTACCTACACATTGTAAAATTGCGAATGGTTTAAGCAAATTTATCATCAAGTGTTCTGATTTTAGTTAAATATATTTTGATTGTAGAATGGTGGTTAGGGCGTAAAGTCCACTTTTACTCGGTGTCATATTAAAATGGAACAGAGTGTACCTAACACGCGTCCCGAATGACGGTTGGACTTAAAGTTTGTAAAAATTCTCACTATAGTCGCTAACCGTAAATAGGCAATGGTGCAGAGTAACGGTTAAAGACTTTAATGTATAATTTAATTTATATCATTTATATCTAAATCACATAAACAATATACTTATGGTTAGACTTAATGTAGATAGTTTATCAACTTACTAAATATTTTTAATACAAAATAAATAAATATTTTTGAACTTAAAATCTACCCGTCATTCCGGTGGCGTATTATGCGGTACAAATCTTGAAGTTAGTGTCGTTCATTCTCTTGCGTTCCGTACAGACACTGGTATACCTACGACATAGATAGGTACAATATGAACTAGCATTTACATAACGAAATACTTTGGTATTGTGGTTGTGCTGTAAATATTGCGGTCGCAACAAGAGGACCAAAACATGGTTTTTCCTAGAGTATTTTTCTAAATTGGGTCATAAACAGATTGAGGTTTGCGATTGTCTTTCTTACAGCCTACAGTTCAGAGTCCATAGTTCAAGAGTAAATTATAATTGTTTTATTTCTTCAGGTGTATATCCTGGCGGATGGTATGTGCGTGTATCATGGCGCGAGTGAAAACACGGTGCCTTACCTTGCCAGCGTCGGTCTACAGTGCCCCAAGTACCACAATCCCGCGGACTACAGTAAGTACCTCTCCTTTCAACCCTATATTTAGTCCACTGCCAGGCGTAGGTCTCTTGCAGTCGCTTCCATAACAGCATCGAAAAGCTAGCAAGTAAGTCGTCTATGCATCCATCCTCAAGACTGACGATATTGTATGCGGCCTATGTATATAACTTCGCTGGGGTAATACTTATGGTAGACATCAAAGCCGCTAATAACAAAATACGCATTGCAAACTTTGGATTAGAGTGTTCTAACGGGGGATCTTCGATTTGATATGAATTATACATCTGGGGTCTGTTCCACCACTCTTTAAATATCGGGGTTAACAGAGAGTTGTGGAATAGGCCCTGAAACTGCTAACTTTTATTTTTGCTTGAAAGCGGGAAATTACGTCATATCTTCCATATCTGTAATACTTATATTATGTATACTTAATTATGTTATTAGTTAAGTGGTGTATAATGACTCACCATGTCTTGATTCTGTTTGTATCAGCCCATTCAGACATGTCCCGGCATGCAGGTTTTTGCTTTTTTTGTCAGCAATTTTGAACCCGAACCTAACTTATAACTGCTCGACCTCTATCATGCATAATGCCATTGCAGACTGCGTATACCTTTAATACTGAAAATGAACTTCAAGTCTTATTCTTAAATTTTAAAATTGGAATGCTTATGTTATTTCAGTGTTGGAAATAGCGAATGGTGAATACGGCAGCTTCAATGACGTGTTAGCCGCTGAGTGCTCTAAGAGAGACTGGACACGAGCGGTGCAGCCAGCACAGCCCGTAGCAGACAAGACACCAATGTTCTCCTACGGGAAGAGCACCGTGGCCATCAACTCACCTCACGAATTGTACAAATTTGGATTACTATTTAGGAGATGCTTTACACAACAGTACAGGGATTGGGTGAGTCACTTGAGTATTCAACATAGGGAACTAAAAATATTTCCCTTGCCGCTCCGTTGCCACATATGGAACACCGACAAGCTTGTGCAAAATAATATATGTTTACATGCAAACTCATTCTCCTCTGCTACCACAAAAGTACGTGTATATCATACAAACTCACCAACACCACACAAAAACACTGACGCGTTTCATTCCCTGCGAGCGGGTCCGGTCCATCCTCAAAGCTGATAATAGTAGAAGGGCTTAACTTAAAGTCAAGTTAAAAGTCAGAAGTATATCTCTTATTTTCTTCGGATATTGACTACGATTACCTTTCATGAGCCCTTGATCATGCGTCTACCCATCTGCCCGTGATCATGATGAAGCTACTTCAAAATATCTGGAGCTCATGACAAGCAATTAATCTGATATCCCATAGAAAATATGTCCAATTTAAGTAACGTGAAGCTTTTTCTTTTTTGTCTAGACGGTGACTCACCTAAAGGTTCTGGTGCACATCCTGATGGGGATACTGCTAGCGCTAATGGTGGGCCACTGCGGTAGCGACGGCTCCAAGACCCTAACTAACATCGGCTACCTGATGATCTCCGTTGTCTACCTTCTATACACTTCTCTCATGCCCGGCGTGCTCAAATGTAAGACATGTTTATACAATAACTGTGTTTTTTCATGAGTAGGTACCCGTGTTAATTCAAATTTGATGTATTTTTAGTTCCCGCGGAACTGTCTATCATCAAGAAGGAAACGTTCAACAACTGGTATAGTCTAAGGACTTATTACATCGCACAGATGGTCACTGGTATCCCTATGCAGGTAATTCATTAAACCAATTCCAAATTATGTAGATAATCGAATATGACTGTGATATGACCGTGATCCTTTGTTTTGTGACTTTTGAAAATCGGTGTTTTTCTTAAATGTTATCCAAAAAGAATTTGAAACGTCATTCGGAAAGTTGAATTCCTGGCATTTTGTCCCGATAGCACCAATTATTTAATATCAATTTGTTTTGTCGGTTCCTTATTAGTAGACTACAAGCCCATGGCCAAAAAAAACATGTGAAATGAACCAGCGTAAATGAAGCTTAGAAGGCTGTTACTATATAATAAAATAACTCTGAGCGCTATGCCGTCATTTCTGAGCGGGACAGATTTTTTCTCAAACATTGAAAAAAAAAAATTGCACTAACTTCCGGCACCACCACTTTAAAGCGGCACTAGGTTTTTCGACATTTATTTTTAATCATCTATAAGCTATAAAAACGCCGTAAATTAATAATTAGTCGTAAGTCCTCACTTGTACCTGAGAAATTCCATAAATGTACCGCTCAGAAATGACGGCATAGCGCTCAGAGTTATTTTATGATATAGTAACAGCCTTCTAAGCTTCATTCACGCTGTTCATTTCACATGTTTTTTTTCCCATGGGCTTGTAGTCTATAGCTGATCACAAGCATGAGTATTTTTGGAAGGTTATGTGGCACTCGAAATAAAGCAGGATAATTAATCTAATGTAACTCCATGTATTTCTTGTCGACCTTGTCGTTTAGATCTGGTTCTCGTTCGTGTTCTCTGCGCCGTCTTACTTCCTGACGGAGCAGCCGCAGGAGATGGCCCGGTTCATGATGTACGTGTTGGTGTTGGCGCACGTCACGCTGCTGGCTGACGCCATCGGCAACGTCATCGGGACCTGCGTCAACCCCATAGTACGTACAATATTTCGAATATACGAATACGAGCAAAAAATCGGAGCAGCAGTAGGAGAGTTCTTGATTATTACTTACTGGCAGCTAGCTGACGCAAAGTTTTACTTGAAAGGTAAACGAACTTTCCCCTTTCGAAACGAACGCCTTCGCCTTTGTACTTTTTTTCCTGTGTATACTTCTGTATTTTTAATTTTTTATGTGCAATAAAGAGTTTACATACATATACATACATACATACTTTAGCTGTCAGATTTGAAGTCAAACTAAATTAAGTTGCAAAGATTTCATTCATAATGATACTTATTTATTTAGTCTTATATTATAAGCTCTTTTAGATTTTTTATCGTGGGAAAATTAAGAACGTGATAATAAAAATCGTTATTTTATATAATTTAATGGAAGCTGCTTTGATTTAATATTTGTTCAAGAAGTTTGGATGGTAATTTATATGTTGATAATATTATTGTAATTCGATTTAGAATTATTATTAAAATACTGTATTATTAGAATGAGTACCTAGGTTTATGCCTCGTAAGATACCTCATTTGGGGTTATTTACATTTAGTTACTTGCCTAAACCTTTTAAGTAAAAGTGTTCTAGATTGCAAACCTTAATATCCTAACTTAAATATAATGCTTCTTACCCAATATATAAAAATGGTGCGATTATATTCTCACAGTTTTCGGGGAAATTTCAGTCCTCATTAATCTAACTATTTTGATTAAATTAGATAAAAGTCATTATGAGTTGTTATTTTAAACAAATGATTTGTATCTGACACCTGCAGAGATTATTAAAGTATTTAATTGTTATCGTGTGAGATTTGAATACAGATTACGTCAAACCTCTATTGATATAACTAGATGTATTTAAGTAGATAAGGATTATGACAAATAAGTACATCCCAGTAACTTATCTAGATATGTAATCAGAAATAAAGTATTTACGCAGCAAGTCACGTCTGTACGTTTGACGAATAAGTAAAATCGTCACTCACAAAGCATCTACGTCATTGATGCTTCATTTTCCGCATTTTGGTAGAACAGAGACTACATGACTATAATACCATATGCTAGAGCAATGGGTTGACGATATAGATATTATTATTTTTGTACTCTGTTTGCACATTTTAGTTCACTTTTCTCTGCAGCTGATTGTACACTTGTTCGTGTCAAATGCTTTATCGTTAAAAAACCCCGGTCAGGCTTCGTATCTGATGTAACATTCATATTTTGTTTTTAGAACGACTTATCATATCCGTATTTTTTTTCCGCTAATTCAACTGTCAATGCTTAAAAAATTGCCGTCCTTCAAGATGGGTATTTCCCAGCACTATAAATATGCATTTTCGTTTTTAACCATTACGTACTTGTGATTTATACATTAATCGATTTAAATTTTGGAGCAACTGTACCTACCTACAAGTTGTTGTGCATTTCGTTAAAATTTCGTTGAAAAACGAGAAAAAAGTTACCTAGGAATTATCTAAACGTGGCCTTTAAGGCTTGTTACCTTAGGCTGTCTACCCCGCAAGGGATACAGACGTGATTTATGTATGTATGTATGTAGGAATTATCTATATAGAAAATAGTAATGATTTGTTTGATGCATTGCGTCAGGACCTGGAAGATATTTTGTTAGATATATTATATTGTTAGATAGGCCTACTAAGGCCTACAAAGCTAATGAATTTTCGTAACTTTTCAGAACGGCACGTTTTTGGGCGCAATATCGACGTGCGGGATGCTGGCGTTTGGTGGCTACCTGGTTCTCCTCTCGCACATGGCTCGTGTGATGCAGATCATATCTTACGGCTCCTTCGTCCGCTACGCTTTCGAGGCTTTGCTTCTGACCGTGTATTCGTACAATCGCCCGCCGCTGCACTGCCCAGATGAAAAGATTTATTGTCACATGAGGTGAGTATGAGTAGAGTATACTATTGTTCTCAAATGAATGCGTAAACAGTGAATTCCACTTCGCGATAGAAGAATCGAAGTAGCGTAATTCAAAAGGTTGTGTACTTGTTAAGTGGTCCATACTTCCATAGTTTTGAGAGAAATTAGTATAATACCAAAATGAACTTTAGCCGTAGGAAACTTGTTTATCTGGAGCTATGTCTTAATGCGATTCAATTCCGATCCAAAGTTGGATTGATCGCTGTCAGATCCATACTAGAAGTGTCAAAAATGACAGCTAAAGAATAATAGTAAATCCTGAGATATTTTAACTGGGGTGCGTGTCGGGTTACGTCCGTGTGTGGTCAAGAGCTGCGGTTCATTTTTGAATCCGTCCGGGGGGAAGAGCAGTGCTTGGTCCGGTGCACCCTGGGCATCGGCTAATGATTTCCTGGCAGTTTCTGAGGGATATCATTGACCATTGGCTAGGAGCCCGACAGGGGGAAGGTGGTCTTTTGACCGTATTAACGTATAACTTTGCAGACATTTTGTCACAAGATTATTGAATTATATTTTTATTACTTTGAAGTTGTCGTCGCTATAACAACTTGATACGCCACAAATAAGAAGAACAAGAAGAAGATACTTTAACTTGGCACGTTCACGTCCATATATTCAACTTTTTTAAAATTTATTTATTGAATTTTCTTACAGGCATCCCAAGGAAGTGATAAAGCAGTTCAGTTTCGAGACGGATAACTTCTGGTTTGACGTTGCTGTGCTTTTCGGCTCTATAGTGTGCGTGCGGATTCTTGCCTACTTCACACTGTGCCGCAACGTCAAAGGCTCAAGTTGAGTTTAAACAAGGCGCATTAGAACGAGGAAATTCGATAGCTTAGCACTTGTAGAACCGCGTTTAGGTATGGAACAACGCGATTTTATTTCAAAAAACACGGACCAACTATTTTTGTATTTCATTTGGTTCGCATGACTCGCTGTTATTCTTTTTGTTCTTTCCCAAGTAACCGTAAGAAAGTGCCGCACTAAACGATTAATGACAAGTTGGTGCGTGTGCTTTTAAGACATTGATTCCTTTAAAACTCTTGTAACAGTGACAATACTGCCGTGTTCATGTGTCTTACATATGCCTCGCACCATCTTGCATATAATCGGGATAAAATGCTTAGAAATTATATTTAAAAATGAACAGACTGAATTCAATTTACATGAGCTTTTTAAACTACTTTTGCAAATTTGATAAAAAATCTTAACTATTTAAATGAGTAGGCAAAGGTGTGTGCAACTTACTTAAAATATATTCTTAATAGGTACTGGTATTTAATTTCATTTTAAGTAATAATCGTTAGTTTAGCTGGTAGTTTTGATGGGACTGTGATCATTTAGTTTATGTAAGAATTGGAATTAAGTGTAATCGTTTTTATATAGACCAATATTTTACTAAAATATTATCTAATATATAAGATTTCCATGTCACAATGTTAGTTACCGTACTCCTCCGAAACGGCTTTACCGATTATTACCAAATTTTATATGCGTATTCAGTAGGTCTGAGAATCGGCTATACTATCTATTTTTCATATTGAAAATTAGAAGAAAAAAAAAACGGGAGCGAAGCCGCGGGCAACAGTTATTTTTTATAATTTTTGAATATAAGGATAAATTTATCTGAAATACAGTCTCACCGATTAGTAATTTTATGATTGATAAAAATTGTGAGATACTTGTAGAGTAAGTATGTGAAACTGTAAACGTGCAGATGCCGATGTATTGATGTAGGTATTCCGAAATATGGTGTTTTTTTTCTATTTAATTTGATAAATGTCGTTTACAAGGCTGCGTCAGAAAGGAGGGTCTTTATCCTTACCCTTACCCTTTATTGAGTAATGTTTATTTATTTGTCTGTAAATTTATTGTAATTAAAATAATTAAGAAAATGTGCAGGCTACTTAATGACAAACTCTAGGGTTTTGTAACAATATTAGTAAATAAATTGTTTTAGAAATGCCCGATTGTACTATATTTTATTACTACAAAACGGTAGCTTTAACTAAACTGGTGAGAAAAGGCAGTTAGGTACCTACTATAATAAATTGATAATTTGAAAAAGGTTCCCGTTGTTTTTGCTCTGTAGCGCATCCCATTAATAAAATCATCAAAAAAAGGTTAAGAATAAAAATAATAATTTTCTTTAAAAAATAAGAACTAAGTAAATTTATTTTAAATTGTTAAATTCATGTTGACAGGCGGAACGAATGCACTTATTCCAAAATTATTTGCAAGATTTACTTAGTTTATTGTTTTTCTTCAATTTGTTTCGGATACGATTCGTTTTTACTTTCCGTCGGTTTCGGTTCAGGCCTTTCTTTTTGATTGGTTGCCTTTACTGGTGGTTTTGGCGAGACGGTTGTGAAAAAAGATAAGTCTTTAAAATAAACAAAAACGCGTTACCGAAGTCACACTAGCATTAACAGAAAGTATTTACCGTATCCGTATGCAAACGATCAATGGTTAGAAAGAAGTACTTAGTTGCGGTACTTCCGACTACTACTAAAATCGAAATTCGAAGTTCGCGTCAAGACGTCGATAAAATACGACGCAAAACAACGACAAAACGACAACAACAAAAACAAATGCAACGATAAAATTGTATACAATTATTACCGATTCTTGTACAAGAAACTTGCACAATGTAAATGGGCCTAGTAAGCGCTTACTTGCAATGAGCATTCTGAGAAGTGTGGAGAGTGGCGCGTCGATGAGCACGCAGGCCGCGATGGACGCGATCACCGCGTACGCGACGTCGCTGGCGAACAGCAGGAACTAGCGAACACAGCGACATAAACATACGTTTATGATTACGATCATGACAATTATGACGGACAGTCAAATCTGATTCAAATTTGATGGGAAGTGCTTCAATTTGAAAATCAAAAGGTAATATTTTGCAAATAGGCCGTCAAGGGCCCTTTTTACATGACTGTTTAGGGTTCCGTACGCAACGGGTCCGTCTGGCTGTCTATTTGTCATCAGGCTGCATGTCACCAAGCTGTATCTCATAAACCATAATAGTTAAATGGTTGAAATCTTCACAGATGATCTATTTATGTCGCCGCTATAACAACAAATACTAAGAACAGGTTATTTGTATACATGTCTATCTATGTAGGTAACTAATATAAAATGGCCTTACACTGCCTACATTTTGCTTAGGAGGCAGGGGAGGCAGGGCTAACATTTTATATTCACTTGCCGAATTTGTACGGAAATCACGGTAGGTATACATGTGAGTCCGACTCGCACCTGGCCGATTTTTTTGAAGCATTGCCGGAAACACCATCATTTAATTACCTACCAAAAAGAATACTTGGCAAAAATATTTTTTTTACAACAGACACACATGTACAACCAAATACCGTAAAACAGGGTGAGTAGGGATATTGCGTTTAAAGGTTATTGGAAGTACAAAGTCAAAATTGTCTCGAGCGACTTTGTCTCTCCAAATGCGTGATCATTTTACAGGCAAAAGTGCATCAAAACCGGCTGTGTTCTACTAAAATTTTAAATAAAAAAGACAATATTTTCCTTTACGCTCTTGTTGCTCCACCAAAAGATCAATTCAATCGCGGGCGTTGGGCAAGTGACCAATAAGATTTTGTCAAACCAAAATACTCCAAAGAAACGCACCAATAAGACAAAGTCACTGTCGCCCTCTGGCGATTTGACGCGGAATTTAATGGGTGTCTTTATTCCTCCAGGTAAAGACATAGTTTTTTGAACTTTGTGCATACTTAACTCATTTTTGGGTTTTACAACAATAATTATGCACTTGTTCCATCGAAGGTGCGATATGATCGTTCCATTTATTGAACAAAAACTATTTACCTTGCTACTCCGCTACTCACGTGCAAGATAACTAAGCCTGTATGTAATATAAATGTTTTTCATGCAATCCCTCCCTCCACTACTGCTACTTAAAACACATTATAAATCCCACAAACTTAATTATCCCTTCCACCGTACAAACACTAACGCGTTTCGATCCCTCTACGGGATCGTTATCAAAGTTTAATGAGCAAAACTGTTACACATGCAAACCGACGTCGTACTGATTCGAAAACTTATAAATAAACATAATATAACATACCTACATTTATATATTTTCCCAAACTACCGATTTATTCGTGTACCTACACAAACAACTACTTACCTAACAAACATAAACATATATGTATGTATATTTCACACAGCCTTGGTTATCTTGCACGTGAGTAGCGGAGTAGCAAGGTTAATATTTTTTGTTCATTAAAATGAACCTTCGCAAAGTAACGCCTAATTCAATAAAATACGTTCCATTTAAGACAAAAAAAATGATTCAAAAGGTCAATTGTTGAGAGTTCAATTCTCCAAGGTTAGGTAAGGTTAGTCCGGGGTGAGACGTCGGAAACCTCCCCCGAGAGCTCTAGCGTTACAGTTCCCTTTTATCAGAGGCTTTTGGCCTGACGGGGGAGGGGGGGGGGGGAGGGTAACGTTTAGGCCGGTGCACCCTGGGAAACAACGGTTAAAGCAGAGGGTACTTGCGATCTGGAGGCGTTTCGGCGGCGCCTTCGGGCGTTCTGAGGGGCCTTCGGGCATTTGAGGGTCAGTGTGCGGGGAAAATGATGGGGTTAGATCTGCAGCTTCCCACTAAGTAGCCCCTCCCGCTGTGACCGCACACGACCTGGTGGCGAAAAGTTCGGCAGTATTGCACCTATCCCGGATGCGCCCCAGGCCCTGAGAGAGGGGAAGGGGTACGAGATTCCGAAGGGGGTGGCACCCTGGAGAAATGTACCTCTTATGAGGGTTCAGGGTAAGGGGAAGCTGATGAGAGGCATACCCGGATGAGCCCTAAGCCCCAAGGAGGAAGCAACGGCACTGGCAAGCCGTCGTTGGGCACTATTCCTCGGGAGGACTTCGTAAGAGGTTCGGGGGGCGGACTCACGTTGACCTAGTTTCAACGTGCAACCGTTTCTTGCGCAGACGAGGGGGGAAAAGGCGAACTCGGTGCTTGCACCGATCCCTTGAGGCCAGCGGGAACGGTAACGGGGCATTACCTACCTGCATTGCACAGTCTCATTGTCTAAGGGAAGACGGGCCCAGCGTACCTACGCGCCCTCCCCTTATTGGAGGTGTCCTTTTTAGTTTGGGTATACCCCTTCCTTGGGCATCCCCGTGCCTAGCGCATCCATAAAGATTTCCTCTCCGTAAAAAAAAATAAAGTTACGGTTAGGCCAATGCTACGAGTATGCATTCGAAGCTTCAGTTCAAATTGAAGGGAAGGGAATGTATTCGGGGGCAAAGAAACTGGGTCACTTCCAGTAGAAAGTTGTACGAAAAGTACAACAAGTTTCGTACAACTTTCTACTGGAAGTTTCCCGAGTATAGTTAGTGTAAATAAAATTAAATCCACTTACAATAAACATTTATTTTCTTATTTCATACTTTCTATTAAGTTTAATACAAACAAATATGCTATTAATACTTTCCGCAATCCATAAATTTTATTGCTCGCCGAGTTTTAACGATAAGCCTAACATTAAATCTAAAATCACTGGATGTCAGCGGTACTGATGTCGTATACAACTCGATTTCATATAAATATTGGGACAAAATCGACACTTGACTTACTTTACTCGGTCTTTGAAAGTATTCTCGCAATTTATAGACAAAAGCGTAATGAGTATTCCATTTCTTTGATTACTTTTCTTCAACGTGTTTTGGATCCAAGTCTTCTTTAGTTTCCATTATCTTCGTTTCAGTTGTTGTCTTAACTGGTGGCTTCTGCGGTGCTATCGCTATGAAAAGATGTCAAAGTTTAGGTCTGTTATTCATGACAGAGCTATGTTCAGCTTTACCGTCACAATACAATACAATACAAATACTTTTTATTGAACACCACAAATCAGTACAAAACAATACAGAAACAAAGAACAAAGTAGACAATAGGCGGTCTTATCGCTTAATAGCGATCTCTTCACTTTAATATTTTCAATGTATGACAATGAAAAGGATCATAATATCTCTATACAAGAAGTAAGTTCGACAAACATGAAACTAGACTAGTGTTTTTTTAAATTTCTTGCAGTTTCTGACATTTATGGACCCCTATAGGACCCGTGGACCGACCTCACTGTAAAAAACCCTGATATGGACGGTCCCTCAACTCAAATAGTTTGCACAGGCGGCCGTAACAAGGCTGCAGCCGCCTTGTGGATTTGCTACAGAACGAGGAGAGAAGGGGTTGTACCGGAGTGAAGTAAATTTGTATTTGATTTGCAGGGATGAGTTAAAGAGCTTGATACTTGTTATTTGTATTTACCAGCCAAAAGCATCCTTTGAAGGGTGGAGAAGGGTGCGTCGACCAGCACGCACGCTGCTATAGACACGATCACTGTGTACGCAATGTCGCTTGCTACCTTCAGGAACTGGAAACAATAGTAAAGTGAGCCAATTGATAAAATTGTAGGTAATTATGTAGTTCTTTAAAAACCACGCAATTATATGCTAAACTTGGCCTTTAGGTCTTGTTACCTTAGGCTCTGTCTACCCCGTAAGGAATAAATACCTACGTGATTTAAGTATGTATGTATTTATGTAATAGTTAACATTCATAGTGATTCTGATTTACAAGTAAAAAGATAAAATTAATAACTAAGCTGAAGCCTATAACTATAAAGACGTAGTAATTAATATAATTAATTATTGCATGAGAATAATGCTATCTGCAATATCTGCATCCTTTTACAGAGTCAGTAGTACAAATTATTTCAATAGGTAACTTATTTTCTCAAGAACAGAACAGTCCGTGAATGTTCACAGACTTCAAAATAAAATGAACTTAGTTAAATAAAAAATATGAAATAATAAATAATAAATAAATATCTTCCGACAAATTACACCAATTGACCCAGCCCCAAACTAAGCAAAGCTTGTGCTATGGGTACCAGGCAACGGATAAACATACTTATATAATGTAGATAAATACATACTTAAATACATACAACATCCATGACTCGGGCACAAACATTCGTATTCATCATACAACTATCTGCCCCTACCGGGATTCGAACCCAGGACCTCTAGCTTCATAGTCAGGGTCACTAACCACTAGGCTGTCCGGTCGAATATTGAACAAGTTTTGGTAAAATTTACTTACACCTAGAGATATATTCTGGCGAAGATATTGTAAGACAGTCGAAAAGAACCTTTATGTTTCTGAAGTTTAACTTTAACTTTTTCATAATAAAGAAGCTTTTCATTTAACAAACTTCATTTAAAGGGATTTCAAAGTAAGGAAGGTCCTCAATTTGAATTTATGTTAAGTACTCTTTTTCATGTGTGTGTTTCATATGTGTCTTAAACTTGGTCCCATATAAATTTTATTAAAATACTTTTTATACTTAATGATAATTAATTATATTTCTTTTTAAGCTCGGATAGCCTATCTTTTTTAGGAACAAAATTTATGTGTACGTAGATCTTCGGATAGAACACTTACCATACTTTCGAAAGTGAAGTAAGTAGGCATAATGTCAGCTCCGTGCATGACAAACTGCATCGGGTAGTGGAACAAATACATCGCGTATGAGATTCGTGCAATGAACTTCCACAACTTCAAGGAGAGGAACCAGTTTATCGGACCTGGAACGACATCATAATGAAAATGAAAAAGTTTATTTTGCAAATAAGCCACCAGTGCTTTCGGAAAACACATCATTGCCAAGAAGAATGAGCAACAAGCAGTAGTGGCGTAACGAATTGTGTGCATAAATAGACCAAATTCAATGTCAAATTATGCTATGAGGACAGTTAGTTGCCGTTTGAATCCGCAAGTGGCGCTGCCCCTTTTTCTATTGTAATTGAGACGTTTACGTGGCCGCGTTCGAGTCTTTTTTGTGTGAAAACTTACACAAGAGGCACTGTTTATCTCACCTCCGTATCCGTTAACACAGGCGTAGATGAGCCAACACAGCGACGCTCCCCAGGCGGACCTCATGAGCGCCGTGTTGAAGTTTATCCATAGCTGGGCATCCCAGTCGGCGTGGCGGTGATACATGCAGTAGCCTGACGCCAGTAACGCGAGGAGGTATCCACTACACACGGTCCACTGGAAATGACAACATTACAGTAGACAAACAGTGGGCTGTATATACGAGTAGAATATGAGGATAATGATGATGGTGATAAAGCTAGCTATAATGAGGGATGTTTCCAAGGATGCCATCGCCAGATCACGACTTAGGGGGACCATTAAAGAGGCAAGAGAGTAGGTATATGCAAGCGTATTATACAGCGTAGATTTGGAATACGGGCGAAACTTTAACTAGACATAGGCTTTAGCGGTACAAACGATATACAATCGTATTTTTTTTTAATTTTCTCTGTCTAACTCGACATAATTAATTTTTAAAGATACTGTCGAGCAGCAATGTAAAGCAAATTAAGTTTAGTTGTCACATTCTGTCACATGTTTTTTTTTCGCCTTATTTTCAATAAGAGGTACCTTAATTAACTCTTTCGGACCTAAACTTAACGCTGTTTTAAGATTTGCCCTTACCCCAATTCCACGTCAATCTACAACATTAAATTGCGAATCAGTTCAAAAGTAAACACAATTCGGTGACAACAATTTTTTTGTGTTTATTTATACTTTAAAACAAATACCGATGATAATTATCATGGACAAACTTTGTTATTTTTGCCGTGAAAGATTTTTCTTATATATAGGCACAGCTATAAATGATTAAGGAATAAATTGTGGCGAAACATTTTTTATTCAACACGAAAGTATAATAATGGGCACTTTTGGCTGCCACGATTTAGCAGTAACATGGCCACTTGCGGGAATAATTAAATCTAGATTTAGTAGTTAAACTTAGTTTAAGGTCGGTAGTTCCATACAGTTTTACACAACTATACTACTCGTAGGCTTAACACTAAATCAAGATATTACTATTTTTATTCCAACAGCTATGCACCTAAGATCCTTAAAATAATGTATTAGGTAGATGACAATTTAGTGAAAACAAATTTCTGTAAGTATGTCGTTGTAGATTGCATCCATTACATCATTGTGATACAGAAAGCTATCATAAAACGGAATAGATTTTATCTGAATATGTGATTCGTCTAATCCGATAATTGTGTTAATCACATAGACGATCACGTTCCGGCTGGATCTAACGCCTTGATTGTGTGAAAGGGTGGGAGTATCACAAGCAATAGGTAACATTTAACTAGTTTACGACAATATTATTAGATTGGAATCTATTGTAGTTCCGTAATGCGATACTTGCCAGCTTTAAAAAAAACAACTATTAAAATATGTGGTCACTCACCACAGACATTTTGACTTGCTTCCCTTTCGAAACGTGAAGCATGTATCCGAACAACATGCCGATTATAAATGGAGGTGATCTGGTCATCGTGTTATGATAGAAGTACACCACGTATTTTGTACTGAAACCAAATATGTTAAACATTATTCACACGCCAATTTTTTGGAAATCATATAAAAACCTGAGAGCTCTAACCACGATCGCCTATTGTTATAGTAAACACTAAACGTCCAGACGTTAATCATATCTCTGATCTCTGTATTACTCGCATGGCGTCTAGGCTAGAGCCATTGATGTTATTTCTTATTACTCATGGATCCCAGTGAACTGTTTGATGAAACTGTAAATGATGGTGATGGTTATAGAGCCGAGCACGCCGGCGGCGAGCCCGGACCACGCAGAGCGGCGGCTTCCCAGGACCCAGAACAGGATCAGCGGCGACAGGATGTGAAGTTGCACGTCCACCGAGAGATACCAGGAATGAGACAGGCACTGAAACGTCATAAGTACAGTTTTTTTATATCTGAAATTTGAAGATAGGAAGTAGGCGAAACGATCAGAGTAAGATTAATTGATGAAATGAATCAAAACTTACGATGTCGCGTGGGTTGACTATATTCTGAATATGTAGCAGCGCAGACCACCAGTAGTCCCGGCACTTCTGTGTCTCCCACGCGACGCTGTTCCACCGGACGCCGTCAGTGACTTGATGGAACACCGAAGCCTGCAGCAGCACCGCCGCCGCCAGCAGAGGGAACATTCGCAGCAACCGATTCAGGTAAAACAGGTGAATGTTCTTCACCAATTGCACTGAAATTCAAATCGACATGTTACGTTTTCTAACCTTTAATGTTGAGATCGAAACATAAATAAAATGTTCACAGAATTTCATTTTTCCACTAATGACCTAAACTACTTACTCTGTTTCATTTTGCTGACTGAAGTATAAACTAGTAGCAGACCGCTGAGCGTAAAGAATGAGTCTACGCTTACATTTGCAGCTACAAGCCAAACTGATCTAAGCTTGGCCGTGAACTGAAAAATCAATAAGCATTGTAAGTGTTTTGTTAGAATCAAATGATGCAAGGAGTAAAGGAGGGTTTACCACTTACATCGCTGACGTCAAGACCATTTGACAAATAGGCACCAAGGTAGACTAGAAAAGTGTGGCCAACGATGACCCACAATATAGAGAGAGAACGGACGCCGTCCACGCAGTCGAGTGCTCCAGGTTTACTGCTAATGGTCATCAGCCGATCAGTATTCGAGTAAACCGAAAAGCAGCTCCACAATTGGCTGGGCTTCGTACTTTCTGAAACCACATTAAATACAATTTAGTAAAGAAGTCTAGCTAGAATCATTCTCTTAAGTTTTAAATTCACGAGAATATCACATTAAATTACCTTTCAATAGGAATATGTGGCGAAGCTCGTACGCTGTGCTAAGTAAAGTCAACAATCCCAGAATGGAGAATACGACCCTGAAAAAAGTTGTTAGTGGTAAATGCGTATATTAATAAAAAACCAGTGCATGAAAGTTCTTTGAAATATTTTATCTCACAGCGCAGCAATATCAGCACCAACGTATGGCTTATCATCAGGTAGTCGACACATCACTTCCGTATAGTTAAACTCCACGAACGGACTTTCATGCAAAGGGGCTAAGACTTCCTCCACTGTACAGGGTCGCGGAATGCATACGGCCAGCGTCATCGGTATTATATTGGCAATGATTATTCCCTCCAGTACTCTGTAATTAATAAATGTATTAAAAAACTCTTAAATGTAAAGTGTTTAACAATGAAAGTTCACATTTGTAAATTTACCCACCTGTCTTCGCTAGGTAACGTTGCCAATTCTTGTCTGGCCAGCTCATAAGCTTCCAAATTCCGATCGCTTAAAGCGCTGTTTAATTTAACCCAAGATACGTCCGCAGGCCAGGAGTCCCCAGTCAGTATCGGAAAGTCTAGGCTTTGTGTTTGAATAAGGCAATATTTGCCCTGGATTGTGCTGTCCACAAGGGGTTGATTAATGGCGAGGCATTGACGGTAATTGCCAAGGCTGAATGAGTTGCCTCTCAGTATGTTTTGAGGTATTCGGAAACTGGCATCGTAAACTAAAAAGCAAAACATGTTCACAGTTTTTTAACACAGTGATGTGCATACTGTTTCCCTGGAAGGTGATAATAATAAATAGGTATATCCTTTTTGGATTGAATGTGTTCGATCTTTAAAATAATTATTGTTAGTTGTAAATTTTGGAGCAAAACAGAAAGTTAAAGATGATTAGTCCAGATGCGGCCTAAAAAACACCTAGGTATAGCTCGTATAGGATTCACTTTCTAATGGTAATGGTTTAGTACCAACAATAGAACAGCATCTATACATATAATAAAGCTGAAGAGGGTCGAAAGTCAATATAAAAAAAAACACTGGGGATACTAAAAATCGATAACAGAACACGTTTCAAGAGTTTTTAGAATTTTTGTCACGTGTGAATCATAACTGCTGAAAATTCATTTCAAAGCTTTTCGAAATTCATTCGAAAAAAATAGGAAGGAAAAAGGGATTTATATTATTACTTTGAAATTTTCTTGTCTTCGTAAATATTTTGCGAAATTCCCGTGTGTGGCGAACTAGTGGACTGTATTTTAAAATGGAAACAGATTATGATAGTGAACTGGTATTTAATGAATATAAGTATAGATAGGAGAACATGAATTAGCGGCCTCGTGGCAGCAGCACCTCCTGTTGTGGTTCGTAGAAAACTGAAATCCCTACTTCCCTACTAATCTTATAAATGCGAAAGTAACTCTGTCTGTCTATCTGTCTGTCTACCTGTTACCTTTTCACGCTTGAACCGCTGGACCGATTTTGCTGAAAATTGGTATACAGATAGTTCAAGTCCCGAGGAAGGACATAGGAGAGTTTCTGTCCCGGAAAATTGCATAGTTCCCGCGGGATAGCGATAAGCGAATTCTGCGCAGACGAAGTCGCGGGCAACAGCCTAGTCTCCTATAAAAAATGAGATGCTGCTGTCACAAGGCTTACAACTGCCAGCTACAAAAAGGGTACACATATTGGCAGTATAAAAGGAGTATATCCTTCACACCGTGGGATGCGAAAAAAGAGTAATAGACTTGCTAATATAGTTTTTGGTATTTGGCCGACATATTCCTTGATGTTAAAAGAGGTGCACTACGAAGGGAGTTTCCAATTTTTTCAATTATGGAAAATAAACACTTTAAATTTAGTAGACATGTTCTTTGAAGATCACGAAGTGTCATAAGATTAGATTTTTCAAATTCCCCACAGAACAAAAGGATGGGATAAAAAGTAATGGAAGTGGGTGTCCATACAAGAAACTAGTTTATTTCGTTGAGGTATGTGGGTAGTACGAAATCCTTCGTGCTAACGTACGACTCCCATTTGGCTGGTTTTTGTACACTTTCGATGGGAGAGGAGAAGAAGTTTTAGCGCAAAAATTGATTCTCCGCGGACGAAGTCGCGGGCAAAAGCTAATAGTTCAAAATAAATTAGTAAAAAAGACAATAGTTATCTTAACTTTCAACACAATAGGTACGAATACTCTTTATTGAATTTTACAGAACAGGAAAGTGAGCTTACAAATTTATTACTTTTAACACGTTAACTGCGGGTCCACTTTCAATGAACTTTCAGCCAGTGCGTTTGTGACCTATAAGAACTCATAACCAAGCTCTAGTTCAGTGCGTATGAGACCCAATCAGTCTCATAAAAAATAGATTTCCAAAATAACGTTAATTTCGCTCAAAAAGCTGTGTATCGTTATTATTTTTGTTTATGATTGTAGATAATCCATTGCTCTATCCTTAGACGAGTTCGCATGCAGTTTCGACACTAATATACAGAGTAAATAGAAAACAAATATAGGGTATCGATTGTATCTCATACCGCAACTGAAGTTAGTTCAATTTGTGGAAGGACTAGTGATGGGATTGAAATAAAACATGAATAGTCGATAACTATATTTTATTAAAAAAAAGGGCTTAAGGAAAGTGTTTTTCGTTAAAACACGGTAAACACAATGTTTGTTCACATTGGACACAGTGGGTAATGATTTTTTTTGTTTTTTTGGCAGCTTGTGTGCCTTAATTTACTGTAACAGCCCACGCAACGTCTTTTTTTGTCACCGCGTTTTAAAACGTGGTCTGAACATCTTCCCTCAGGAAATTCTGCAAGAAGGTGTATATATTATTTAGTATACAGTTGGTATATAGGATCTCAAAAATGTTTGTCCAAAACAATATTTTTTTATGAATACATAGGTAAACTAATTTAAAATATCCCAATTTTTTTATCGGTTACCCATGAACCCGTAAGCGATTGTGCACCCATAACAGCACGTCAACAGGTAACTACTTTAGAATGAGACTAATCGCATTAAAGTAAGTAGATAATTACAGCGACTATATAAAAAAATAGTTTCATTTTATATCAGGGAAATTTAATTTCCAGGTCCACTCAATTAGCAAAATTGTTAAATAAATAAAAGATAAGTCGCATTAAAAATCGATACTTGAACAGCACTAAAACAAAATGTGCGGCGCCCGCGCCACTCGCTCTCCCCTCCATGCGGCTATGAGGCCTCCGATTCATGACACTCAAAAGATCTCATAACGCACCAAATGAATAAAGTTATTACTCAGTGCGTTAGGGACCTAATCGATCTCAAATTTTTATTTATACGTCGGTGTGTTCAATTTTTAGCAGGAAGCAAGTTTATATATTTGTCTCCATCATACTCGTAGTATTTCAGCTGCTATTGCCTCCCGCACAGAGGTGTGAAATACGAAATCGGGCGCCGCACTAAATGAAAGACTCGTAAGAGATGTTTTAGATCTCATAACGCAGTGAACGTGTTAATGGGTAGTTAACTTACATTCAAACGCCCTCATCTCCCGCAGCTGTTCCTGGCATAGTTCTGGATCCAACACATTTTCATATAAATCGTAATCGTACGCTAAATTGGCTGTCCAATTATAAACTTTTTCTTGAGCTGTAGCGCCCGTAAACAACAAATATATTAATAAAAAATACATTTTGTCAATTAAAATATTGCGACCATTTCGTTAGCACTAAGCCCGTCACTGGAATCAAATGAATTGACTGTATTTTATGTCGTTGAATATGATAATTTTGATTGATAATTAGTTAAAATAATAATATCAATCTTAGATCGGATATGCGTCGAAAACCGATCAATCATTTTATTATGCGGTACTTACTTATTTTTTGCAGGTCTTAATTAGATCTGTTTTAAATAATTTATTGAATCTGGCTTTATTTTGCGGGGGTCTATTTCAATTAACAAAAGACCGGCCAAGAGCGTATCAGGCCACGCACAGTGAAGGGTTCCGTACTTGCCTGTCACTATATGTGGATATTATGAACATAATTATTATTTTATATTTTATTCGATACTGCTGTGGTCACGGTTTCAAGTACATTTTATAAATTGGTCGACTATTACTCGTTAAATTGTAAAGCAAACCACGCTGTGATTGTTTGTTTTCCTTTATAAACTTCGTTATACAGGGCGTCTCATTGTAATCGGTCAGTATGGGAAAGTCTGAAACTATAAGACATTCGAAGATCTGTTCTTAGGAACATGTCATCGATTTTAATAACAAGAAAAACTGCATTCATACGTTTAAAAAAAACCTGTGCTCAGCTCGGGAATCGAACCCGGTAGTTTTGAAAAAATTAACTTACACTATTTCTATTTAAATATCGATTGTGTCGGTCTTAAGCAGTAAATGGCTCTATGAAACATGATGTCTAAAATGAATAAAATGCATCGTTTTCACATACTTTAATTTATTTTAGTAAATGTTCATTGTGACCACCGTTACAATATTCAACGAGTTCAGGCACGTAAAATTGTCTCTTTAGTTGTTTTGTACCTCTTTGCTCACCAGCAAAGAGCAACTTGTTACATACACCGCTTTACATATCATATGGCATTTTATTCATTTTAGACCTCATGTTTCATTCAACATATTATTTTACCACTTTGTTGGCGTAGTTAATATATTATGTACCTACCTTGCCAAATTAAAGATTTCTAGTACTAAGAATCTCTGACAGACGGACGGACATAGCGAAACTATAAAGGTTCTTTGTTGACTACGGAATCCTAAAAACAGCTACCTTGCTAATCCGCTACCACAAGGAACAAGGAGTAGCAAGTAGTACAAGTACTTAAGTAGGTACTTAGAAGGGAGTAGCAGGGTAACTGATTTTTGTTCATAGATCTGTTATAGTAATTGGAAGTCCTAGAGTCTTAGTCTCAATGAACAAATATTGCTGAAGTAATTGTCTCCGATGTCGTTAACAATAACTAAATCATAGGAGAGCCCCTCTCGGCCGCTTTCGTAATCAATACTTGAACGGCCCGCATGCCCCAGAATGTTCAGTCACGGATTTTTATTACTATGTAAAAATGTTTACGAGATCACATAACAGTAGTTGTGTAAAACGACTGAATCCGAAGTTTATAAAGTGACCTGACAGTTAAAATCAGTAACTATACTTTTTCGTGTAAAGAAAAAAATGTGTCCCAGATTTTACTATGGATGTTCGTCACGTTCTATATGCATATAAAAAAAAAACAACGAACAAAAAAGTGACGAACTGGAATGGAAGTATTGGGACACATTTTTTCTTGTACAGCAAGGATCGATAGGGTAAACGATTCTGATAAGAAAAACCCAAAATAGTGAAATTCTGGAAAAGATGTTCCTGTAGAATTTTTTTCTGAAAAACGCTCGTTCGTATATAAACTAGCTTAGTTGAAATTAAAATTTTAAGTTAAATTTCATATAGGTATGCTGCGCTGCCAGTTCGTTTTCTTTGAACTTGGCTGAACACACTGCCGGGTGTTAGGATTTAGCGGGGCCGTCATCCGGTACGCATATTGCCTCCCTCGCAAGTGTTTGCAATCGCATTGACCGTCTCCATCTACCCTACATTGAGATAAAAAAAAATGGAGAATGCCTGCGTTTTTTTATCTGATACCTAAATAAATTAAATTGGTATTGAGCCCCCCAAAGTCTGATTTTATCGGCATTTGTAGTTTTATTTACAATTTTTTTTACTAGTAGAGTTCGAAAATATCTTTGAGACTGATCGAGGGTAGGTTACGAGGTCAAAGTCAACTGGTAGAAAATTTCATTCGAGGGACAGTTACACGAATGTATGTATACGACCTTGTGTTAACTCCGCGCGTGGCGTCCTGAATAGATATAAAACATTGTCGTCATCGTCAAGTGAGAATTTTTTGGAAATCCACGCGATAATACAACAGACTGGATAAGATAATTTCTAGTGCGCACGAAACTAATTGTTCCCGTCTTAAGGGCTTGTAGCTAGCTTAAGCTAGCACTCCTTACTTATTTTATAACTTACCAGCTGTTGCCCATGACTTCATCTGCGAAGTACTTGTATATTATGTAAAAGTATCCTATTTAGGTTAAAAACTGGGTGCCAAATTTAATCAAAAACCGTTCTGCAGTTTTGGCCTGATAAACAATCCAGGAAACAAAAATTCTGAAAATCCATTATGTTGGGTTCAATTTGGTTAAATTCAGCTTATTGGGTACATAATCCGAAAGTACCTAGGTATTACTTCTATCTATACATATAGTTAAGGTAAACACGGTCGAAAATCTGTACAAGGAAGATAAAAAAAAAACGGCTGGGGATACTTAAAAGCGATAACAGAACGTTCCAACTGTTTTTACAATTTTCGTCTATTTTTCTGTTTGTTTGTATATTTGCGAACGCGTCACGTGAAAACGGCTGAACGTATTTTAATGTAAACTTTACTAATCTATCAAGAAAATCCGCGGCCAGGTTATAGGCTACTTTTTATCCCGGAAAATTGCATAGTCCCGCGAGATACTAGCGATAAACATAGTAATTGCTAATTCTCCGCGAACAAAGTCGCGGGCAGAAGCTAGATATATTTCGTTATCAAAAGATGTATCGAAAAGATATAAAGAAAGATAAAATGCAAAAATCGTCACCTGGTGTACCTACATACCAACTTATTTCTTCCATGTACAGTCAGCGTCATACAGTATGAAACATCCGAGGTGACCGAAAAGTTCCACACACCATACTATTTCTATGGTGTACCTACTGAACTTTTTGTCCGATTTGGATGCTTCAAACTACATATATGACGCTGACTGCATATAAAATGTCAAGTAAATGTTCTAGATAAAATTCTTTTGCTACAGTATTCTAGATTCTACAACCTCGTCAATATGACTGTTTTTGTATCATCTTCGACATCTTTGCCGTCTATAAATAGATTTCGATTCATATATTATCAAAATCAGTGCAGAAATTAAAATTTTAATAACATTTGAAGTATGTATGTATGTTGAAGTGGGAAAATGTTTCAGGTATAAGAAAACAAAAGTTATTTGAAATAACATATTTTTTATCCAAATAATACAAAGCTCACAATTTGTCCCGCCCGACTCATCTTCACACTGCTCTGTCACACTGGCGTATGCTGTACAGTAGGATTGTAACGGAGGCCTTCTTAGCGGAGCGGATGCGCGACGAGTTTCGCCTCCGCGGATACGGAGGTTAACGGAGGCGGAGGCAAAGTGCTTGTGGAATTGTAAAATTGTAATTTATGGTTTATTGGAATCAACTGTTTTCGGCTTCATCGTGTGACTTAATTAATAATAACTTGGCACTCAATCGCTTAAAACAATCGCGGTTCTAACAATTAGATACATCATTACAACTTCGTACGCCCAAGCAACTTGACAGGTTGATTCCTGTCGTGTGTTCCCGCCACACACTCGTTATCTTTTGATTTGGCGCGCAAAACGCGGCCGGACGGCTTAGTCGCCGTCGACATTCGCTGCTCCGTTGTTATTATTCTACGATTATTAAATTTATGACGTAAATAAACTTCCGCTACAACACCGCTAAAATATTGTGAAGGCGGACGCGGAGGTACGATTTCTTGCGGAACTTCCGCAGTAACGGAGGCGGAGGAAAAGTTCCGTTACAACCCTAATATAGAGATAAATTCTACCTACTCAAAAGAAAATAAGTTTTATCAGTAAAAGCTAAATATAAAAATATATGCGTGTGCTTCTCCTATTTCTTAGTTAAAAACGGAGACTTGTTATTACAATACACTAAAATAATAATGTAATATTCTGTAATGCATCTAACCGATCAGGTAAAAATACGGACTAGTTTATTGTTTTAATCTTACCGAAAATTCAAGTGGCCCATATTTTGTTTTAGTATAGGATGCGGATATGTTAATAGATTGGAATCCATACTAAAGTATATAAGGTAGGTACTCTATCTTTAATCAATGATCGTGTGATCATATTTAGCATTAAGGAATCTTATCATAATAAGTGACGCAGGGAATAAAAATGATAAAAACACACTTAAAAACAGTTACCCAACTGAAATCAAAAAAAAGATAAGGACCCTAACGTCAAACGCTGATCTTAGTCTAGACTCAGAACTTAGGCGAGACGGACAAATTAACTAAAGTTTTACATACACTCACACAAATCACGTCTTTATCCCTTACGGGGTAGACCGAGCCTGAGGTAACAAAACCTAAAGGCCACATTTAGCAAGATTGTAGGCGTAAAGCTGGAAAAAGGAATCAAAATAGCGATGGGTTGCTAAATGGGTTGATAAAGTTTTAATTCCTAATTTAATTGATTACCAATGTTAGACATTCAAATCGCCCTATTTTCTAATCGCACGCAATCACTGCGTTCATTGAAAATGTAATCATCTCTAATTGCGTACCTATTCAACGATAGCGATAAACGGAACTAATTCTAAAACTATGTTATGAATGAAACGTCCAATAATAAGTAATTAAGCATTACAGATTACAGTACAGAAAGTCTTTGTCATCTTACACTACTTCATTATTTATAAATGTTTGTTTATGCTCATGTCATTAGTTGGCGTTATCTGCACTTATTTGTCTTTTCCAGATAGACAATAGTTATTTGTTATGCAAGGCTGCAAAGTGTTTGTTTGGCGCGAGTGCCTGAATTGAAACCCGAGCAAGCGAAGGATTCTTTGATTGAACCACGAGCGAAGCGAGTGGTTCAAAAGAAGAATCCTGAGCGTCGCGAGGATTTCAAGGCACGAGATACCAAACAACTTTGCTGCCGAGCGAAACACACAATTTTTCACCTCACTACAGCGAGAAAAATGGTGGATGAAAGAAAAACAGACTAATTGTAAATCAGTTTTTTTATTCTTTTTCTTCTAAATAAGAAAGGTAAAAGGATCTATAGGATAGACAAATTTTAAAAAAGAAAGTTAAAAATCGCACTAACTAAACTGAATAAAAAAAATGGGGCGCGTTTTGAATTTGCATCATAATATCTGTTTTTTCCTGCTTGGTTGCTATTTTTGTGGTTAACCACAAATTAAAATAATTAATAAAAAAAAACCAATATCTTTTTTTCTTTTAGCAACGAAAGTTAGCAAATCTTGAAAATAACTTAGGAAGTAACGAATTTAAATATAAATTAACAATGGATACCGGATCGCGTTTCTGAACGTGACATTATGTTTTTTTTTATCGGATGAAAAGTTAGGGGTCTGATTATCAGACTCTGATAACAAGTTCGACATTAGAAGTTCGTATTATTCCGTCCTTCTCATTCACCCAATTAAGTACTATTCGTATAAGCGAGACGACAACATACGAAGTTCAAAGTTCTAA
The DNA here is from genome assembly GCA_949127965.1 of Pandemis corylana. Lineage (NCBI taxonomy): Eukaryota > Metazoa > Arthropoda > Insecta > Lepidoptera > Tortricidae > Pandemis > Pandemis corylana. Next base: position 4,836,509 of record OX421858.1, on the reverse strand, counting down.
TTTCTGAGTAAATGAGCATGCATGGTGGGCAATGGTGGTCATCGTCACGTTCGAATTTCAAAAACCTTTTCCACGCAAGCGGGGAAAAAGCACTTTTCCACGCAGATTTTGAAGGAGAAAGACAGCCTTTTCGAGCAAGTGAGGTGAAAAATATAATAATACGTTTTTGCTATATTTCTTCACCGTCGTCGATCCTGGTATTATTATGCCCTATGTCAATTTCTTTGAACCGACTCTATAGGACATATATTTCTAGTAGCGGAGTTGCTTATTCATTTGCAGCATTGAAAGATTGGGTACTAATGTTCAATGATTCTATAAGTCTTCTTTATCAACGTGTTCTGTGTTTGTTATCTCTACAGTGGTATCAGTCTCTTTGTTTTCGTCACAGATTTCGGGCTCCTCTGCTTTACCTTTAGGGGCTTTTGCAAATGCTGCAACAAATAAAACTCGTGGTAAAACTCTTTGCTAGAGAAGATAAGTTGCGTCACTGTATTCAATAAGGATTTTGTGTAATGCAAATTATGAATTTAAGTAATGTTTGATTTTAGAAAGAAATATGTGACTACTTAAAAATTGAGACATTACAATCATTGGAATACGACATACCGGTAGCCATCATCATTTTCTGTAGAGCAGAGCAAGGCGCATCAATAAGTACACAAGCCGCTATAGACACGATGAGAGTGTACACCAAATTTCCACCAAAAGTAAAGAACTAAAAACAAAAAGGAATTTGTTAGAAGTTCTAGTTAAGGATTCATAAATAGAGGCGCTTCATACTTACTATGTTTTCCATGCTGTAGTAAAACGGCAGTGTCAGGGAGCCAGCGTGCATAAACATAAGGGAGAAGTGGAAGATATACATGGCGTATGAGATTCGTGCTACGAACTTCCAAATCTTCAGCGAAAGGAACCAATTAATGGGGCCTAGAATCATACAAGCGAAGCATCAAGAAAATCTATAAAATCAAACTATTAACTACAATTGAAGTCTATGATTGAGTCGGTAACTCATACATGTATTATAAAAAAGGTAATGTGTACTGTATCACATAGTCTTCAATCAAGAAGAGCGATGTTGGAGAAGATGGACAGTAGAATTTCAATTTCTTACCCCCATAACCGCAGACACAAGCAAAGATCAGCCAGCAGACAGATAACGCCCAAAGAGACTTTTCAAAAGATAGGTTTAGGTCTTCTATTATTCGATTATTCCACTGAGGATATTCTTGATACATAGCATAAGAAAAGCCAAATAAAGCTAAAAAATAACCCGTGATCACGAGACTCTGAAAACAAAATTATAAAAATTATTTTATCTATTAATAGTATTAGTAGATTTCTTTAAGTTAAAAAAAAGTTTTTTAATTTTATTCTATCATTGTGTTGACGTGATTACTATACGGGACACCCGAATCAAATTACAATTAATCTAATACTAAAAAACTAAGAGCTAAGCCGCGGACAGACAAACGGACGGACATGGCGAAACCTTAGCTTAAAGTCTCGTGTTTCCCAATTTGACTACGAAATCCTAAGGCATAAGAAAATATACTCACCATTGGCATATAAACTTTTTTGTTGCGCACAGTGTGCAAAAAGTATCCAAATATCATACCAATAATGAATGGAGGGGTTCTTATTAGTGTATTGTAATAGTAATACTTGAAAAAATCTCCGCTGAAACAAATTAACCAAATGTAATTGCATTTAGTTATATTTTTGATGAATAATACAGAGCCCGCAGATAACTTTTGATGAGCTCTCGAAATTTGAATGCAGTTTAAGTGCATTATTTTGATCAGGGGTAATTGTAACAGCGGCGAAGTATCGGGAGCTTATCAAATGCAATGACGGTCTATGGACATTAGTCTAGCAATACAATAATTCAGTTATAATTCGTTGGAAGGTGTGATCCAAGACGTAAAATACCATCGGCAATGTCGTGTCCATTATTCGGTTTGCACTTCCAGAAATATTTTTGATGTTAGCTACTTAACTATTTATAACTTGTTCATAAAACTAACATACCCGTCACTGAAATCATTAAGGAAGCAGTATACGGTATTTGCTGTCAAAGCAGCGACTAAGCCAATAGTGAAGGAGCTCCAGGCGGAGAGGCGCCCGCGCAGCACCCAGAACAAAAGCAGTGGCGAGAGGATGTGCAGCTGAACATCCACAGACACGTACCACGTTTGAGGAACACACTGCAAAGATAAATTTTCTTCTAATAATTAATTAAATCAGGGGGTTGCCATGACGTCTTAATGCGATTCAATTCCGATTGAGTTTATGTTGGCTCCCTGTCAGAAGCTTACTAAAAATTACAGCTAAAACCTGAACTGAGTCGAAAATTAATCGCATTAAGACGTCATGGTAAGGTCCCAGGTGCGAATTTTTCGGAGGATTAGGACCATATCTAAGAACTAACTTTTTGTTCCTACCTTTTTTGAATTTGAAAAAATATATATAAGTAGAATCATTGATCGACTACGATTTGAAAACCCGAAATTGTTTTCACAAATTTACTGCGGGATTTATTCCATGCTGGTCTGGGAGTAAAAAAAAAAGTTGCTTCTCTTCCCGCGCAGATGGTAAAAGCCTATCGAGGGAATGGGCGAAAATCTTAGGAATTTTGTTATAGGCGATGCGGCTAGCAACCCATCACAATTTTGGTTCCCCTTTCCACCTATAGATACGCCCACAATCATGATAAACGTGGCCTTTAGGTCTTGTTACCTTATGCTATATCTACCCTGTAACGTAAGGGATAAAGATGTAAATTATGTATATACTAAGAAGAAGAAAGTAATCTGAAATACCTACAAAGAATTTTTCAAACTTGCAAATGGCGGAATACCGAGAATTCAACTGCATTGAGAACCTCGTCTTTCAAGTCCGTGTTAGAGTTGAGAAATGAAATCTGGTAAAAATGTACTTGCAAGATTTACTGCGACCAAAACATACGTAATAGGAAGTTGAATGAAAGTATGCGAAAACCAATGTAAAGCAACATGATGAACCACGTACCATGCTTAAAGGGTTAACCCAGTTCTGGACGTGCAGGAGTGCAGACCACCAATACTGTCTGCAGTTTTGTACTTGGTTTCCAAGGAACCACCAGTTGGGCCCGTCGGTGACTCGGAAGAACACCGACGCCTGCAGCAGCACCACACAGGCCAACAACGGGAACATGCGCAGGAGACGGTTTAAGTAGAACCAGTGGAGACTTTTCAGCAATTTCACTGGAATTAATTATTTACAACTGTATTAAGTACCTACTATGAAATGAATCAAGAATTTTACTTCTTGTGTTTTCGTATTTATTTTTACGGTTTTAACAGTTACAAATCAAATTTCTAAACGATGCTGAAAACCAGAACACATAGAAAAATCCGAAAAGCTATGGCCAGGGAATCGAACCCGGATCCTCATCATAGCCATAGCTTTCTTTACTTTTCAGATTTTTCTGTGTTCCAGCGTTCAATATCGTTTAGTAATTTAACTGTATTAAGTATTAACAAAGTTTCTTTATAAATCTAATATTACGAATAGTTTTTAACAAATTCACGAGAGTCTCCGAAAGGTACGTGTGAGACGCTAGACCTCCATGGCTGCGGTCTTTTCACCCCAAACGCCTCAATATGCTCATGCCGTTTGCTATGTCGGCAAAAGCCGTCTGAACATTTCATTCCTGATGTAACAGACATTAAAAATAACGATTCCAAAATACTAGTTTCTGTATCGTCTGTTTAATAAACTGTATCGTCAAATCTATATATATGATATAGCCGGCATGGCGACGGCGAATCCTAAGCCTATTTTATGGAAATCTCTTTTAGTTTAGGAGGTTAGTTATTTAAAAAAAATGGTAACTATTAAAGGGTGTGCACAGGGTTTTCACTAAAAGTAGAAAATAAATAATTATAACGTTTGGAAGGTGTTATAATATTTTATTCGTATTTCGAGATTAAATTTTGACTTACTTGGCGTCAACTTATTTGCGGTGGTGTAAACAAGGAGCAAGCCGCTCATGGTGAAAAATGTGTCCACAGCGACGTCGGCGGATAGCAACCATATCGCACGTTTTTTGGCGAACCACTGTAATACATGTATATGTATTATTTGTATTTAACGTAATTAACGTTGATATTCATTAAGAGATATTTAAACAAAGTCTCTTGTCGGCGTAGTTCCCTTCAGTAATGTGATCTAAGTGTTCGATCCTCAGCCTCAGTTTATAAATACTTGAACTTACCTCGAAAAATTCAAAAACGTTGATCGCATACAATATAAGGTAGTTTGAATACACGTGACCCAAAATGATCCATAAAATCGATATGGACCTTATACCGTCCAGACAATCTAGAGATCCAGGATGTTCAGTAAAAGTAAAAAGGCGATTAGTATTTGTATATACCGAAAAGCAACAATATAATTTATTGCCCTTTTTAGTACCTGTAAACAAGGATTTAGATTAAATTTCGTATCTCAAGTGACTTTGCTAGTGCTAAAATCAAAGATAATCTAAGATTATGTATGATTATCACGCTAAAAGAATTTCGTATACCTTTTTTGAACAGAAATAGGTAATAAAGATCATATATTGTGCTCAAAGCCGTAATAAATCCAATTATAGAAAATATAACTCTGAAACAAAAAAAAAATAGTATAGTAACACAGCTTCATTGGACCTCATACTACTTTTGTCGGTCAGATATGATGAAGTCAGACAATAAGCTTTTACTATTCGCATAACCTTTGTTTGTAGTGCTATATCATTATTATACGTTTACAAGGCTACGAGCGTGGTATTATCGCAATAAATCGCGACTATTTGTTCCAACAGTAAAAAACCACACGCAGGGCCATCTTAAACTAGGCTGGGGCCTTTGGGCACACAAGAATTTGGAGCCCTTTTGGAAAGTAAAAAAAGCGAATTATAATAACATGTCCGACAAAATGCCTGACAAAAATGTTTTGAGAATAAACGTGTGAGATAAATTGTCGGTCCTTTGGGGCCCCCATTCTCAGGGGGCCCGGGCAAGGGCCCCGTGTGCCCTTATGGTGAAGACGGTATTGACCACACGTTCTTGTTATTGGTAAACGTAGTAACGTAAGTAGTAGTAAAGTGATAGGCACTAACATGGCCGCATAGTCTGCTCCTGCCCAAGGCTTGTCATCAGGCAATCGGCAGTATTGCTCCGTGACTCCAAACGGTACGAGAGAGTTGTTCACGATGGGATCCAACACGTCGTTCACTGTACAAGTTTTCGGTATGCAAAGAGCTAGAGAAATCGGAACAGTATTGAATATCCGATTGTTGTGCCATAACCTGAAAAAAAATAGACTATGAGGAATTGTTTCAGTAAATGCAGATAATTTAGATACTGCAATTTTATTTATTTTATTTTTTATTGGCATACGTATCGAAATTTAGATGTTAGCTTCGAATGTTTTAGAAAATAAACTTTTTAGTTAAAAAACGGTTACCTAGATCAAGTGTTAAGTTTAATTTTGAATTTATTACTTTTAATTAGATATGAAATAAGGTCGGGTCTACCTGAAGGATTAAGTTATCAAATCAAAATGCACCCGCAAAGGCAGTATGACAAATTGATAACGCAGGGTTTGCCTTCGCTTAATACATATACGACCATACCTACTTCATATATTATGAAACCTAAGAAAACATAAATTGGTATCTACAATTAAACCAAAGTACAGTATTTATATAGTTAAACTGACGTGGTGTGCTGAACTCTTCCCAATCTAGCAAGTTTATGAATAATCAGTTCATATTTCTTCAGTTCCTGAGTAGTCTCAGAAATGTTCAGTTTTCTCCACGCGAGCTGTTCCGACCAAGATTGCTCAGAGAGCAATGGTATGTTAACTTCTTCTTGTCCTGTGAGTCCTATCATGCAGTATTTGCCTTGTACTTGGCCTGCTTCTGTCTCCTGGTTGATGCGCAGGCACTGGTCGTAGTTGCCAAGGTTCACGACGTTTCCTGTCAGCAATCCTTGCGGAATACGGAAACTAGCATCGTAGACTGCAATCAATAAAGAATAAGGGAAATTGGAACACCGTGACCTTTTCTTCTTCTTCTTATATGAATAGGAAGGCAAACGAGCAAGTGGGTCACCTGATGGTAAGTGATCACCACTGCCCATAGATAAGTAATTTAATTACATTAGACATATTATTTTCTACGGGATATAGTCCGCGATTAACTTTCGTGAGTTCCCGAACGCCCGTCTACCTGTGAGCATGATGCATGCAGTAACTACTGGGGAAAACAGGGAGATCACGAAATATATTCCGTAAAAAATATCGTGATGATATTGTTAAATATTTATTTATTTTTCGCTGTCTAGGCAAAACAAATTGCATCATGATCTACTTCTTATAAGTCTCACTGCAGGGCTGTAGTTCTCTCGACAAAAGATGGCTGCGGCACACGGGATCAAATAATATCATTTTGTAACGGCCATATTGATAAACCAACATGCTACATCAAATTAAAAAACTATTTCATGTGGGATATTATTTTGAAGTTGTATCTATCTAAATGACCGAGCTTGGCTCAGTTTTTGCAAAATTTTAAAAACGCGTCCTCAGACCTAGGTCAATCTGTTTTTCACCCCAAAATATAGAAATTAATAGCTTGTAATTTTTTTCAAAATCTATCAAATGAATCAAGAATTTTACTTCTCGATTTTTTATATTTATTTTTACGGTTTTAAAAATTAGACCTTTAGAAATTAAATTTCTGAATGACACTGAAAACTAGAACACATTAATACATCTGAAAAGTAAGTATCCGGGTTCAATTCCCGGTCATAGCTTTACTTTTTTGGATTTTTATGTTCTAGTTGTCAGTGTCTTATGTTTTTCTTCAGAATCTTCAGATTCAGAATCGTTAAAAGTTTTTGACAACTAAAAACAATACTTACAAAAAGTGCTCGTTTTGTCAAGCTTGCGCAGACGGGGGTTACCTATACAAGTCCGAGTTAGCGTCTAAACTAAGTTTAAGAAAAGTCTGAATGTTTGGAACCGTCATCCCAAACCCTGGTTTAACGTTTTTTTTTTCAACTCGAGAGCGTGCAAGCGGCGCATAATAGTGTAAGATTGGTTGTACTCACATTCAAATGCCCTCATGCTGGCTAATTGTTCACGGCACAACTCCTGATCCAGCACATTTTGGTAAAGGTCGTTATCAAAGAGGTCATTTCGGGCCAGGACCACGTTAACTACACTTAAAATAATAACAATCCATAGACAAGTCATTGTACTCGCACTGCCATAGATTTAGCACTAATTAGGAAATGTGTGAAACATTCACATCCTCGCAATTAGAGATACGCATTAATCGATTTTCTGATAACTTGTTTCAGATAAGTACTTACTCATACGTTACGTTAGTTATCGGTTTGAATCGTCTTTTAGGCTAGTAAGAAACTTCAAAATAAAAAAATAATTTTGAAGTACTACTACCTATACTGTAGTATACTAGGTTGTGAAGAAATGAAAATATTTTTTGTATAGGTAATAACTTCACGGTCTAATTTATACAAGTGTTCCAGTATCCAGAATATAAGTGTTACATTCATTGCCAATACAGTTACTGAAAATGTGAGATTTCCTCACAATGTTTTAATTCATGGTCAAAATTTCGTGGTAAATGTGGTTTATGTAATGAATAATCATAATCGTCACCATAATCATAATACGTATGTGTAATGTTCATTCATAAGTCCTTCTCTTTGGTTCTCGTGGACTCTTTGGCTATGGGTTGGTAGTCAGTTTAATTCTTGACGTAAAAAACATATTAAGTATTTATTTGTAACACTTACTTTATTTTCACTTATACTAATAATTACAATACATTTAATGAGGTTCTTTTACTAATACCTACGTTATTTTAATATTTTATTTACAGGATATTCGCTTTTAGCCTATTATTATGTTTATTTTACTGATAAGGTGAAGAGTTGACATTAATTTTGTAGTCAGCCGTTGTTGTTGCAATGCTGTTTAGATTAGGCGTTGGTTTTGCGGATGGCGTTAAAGCTGAAATCAAAAATAAGTACATACATTTCAAATAGTAACTTACGGTCGGTCATTCTCTAGATTTATTTGCTGCGCCTAATTGGTGCATATGTACGTTACGTACAACGACTAGCGCGCGGTAAAAACAGACCAAGAAACAAATTGTGAAAAAATAGAAAAAAAAAATACTTTGGATTGGATATTTCGTTGCTGCGCGGCGAAAGTGTCCGAATATAACGAAACAAGGCTTTATGTCTAGGGCTTAAAAAAACATGTTCCAATATTATTGTCTGTTCGGTTGCTACGACGTAATAATGTGACTCTTTGAATATTGTATTGTAACGTAGTATGTGTCACAGCCTCATTAAAAATGAAATACTAATTACGAAATAGAAAAGTTGTATAATTTGAATAAATCTGTTAGATCCCAAAATCTCCGTCAGTGAGATTACTTGCCGAAATATGTTCTACCAAAATGTTCCAATGTATACGGCAAACGCACATGGCAGTATATGTTACCAAGTATTCTCAATGAGTTACCATCGGAAATTCACAATGAAGTGTGTGCCAACCCCAATAGATGCAAGAGAATTGTCAAAGCATTTTACCTAACTGTAACGGAGCGCAACAATAATTCGTCTGTTTAGTTTAAGGAACTAATTTGAGTAACCAGCAGCGGATAATTCTGCCGAGTTTTCGCCCGCTGTTATAAAGCTTGTAAATTGTATAAATAACATAAAAAAAGTGACGCTAACTGTAGACATAATAAGAAAAGTATAGGAATGTTACCGGTCATCATCATCTTCTGCAAAGTGGAGCATGGCGCATCGAAGAGTACGCAAGCCGCAATCGAGGCTATAACTGTGTACGCTGTCACACCCGCGAAAGTAAGGAACTGAAAAAAAACAATTCTCTTTCTTAACGCCTGAATAAATCAATGAAATAATTTGTTAGCGACCAACTTATCTATTGCTGCTATTTATGCACGTAATCTAAGTTAATAGTGTTAGTTGATTCACGGTTATTTACATTTGACATATTTTCTATGGGATATTAGATTGCGGTTACCTGCCATTGTGCTGTCTACTAGGGTGGGTCATTCTAGTACGGAAAAAAAAGTTGATGAATCAAATTCTAATAATAATATTATGTAGTGTAGTGTAATATTAAAAGTACTAAAACTTTTTTTTTCAAAACTTCAATGGTGTTGCGCGGGCTGTTCCACTTAAAATAATTCAATAATATTTTAAAGGGTTTACAACAAAACCTAACTTCAACATATTTTCGCGATTAGAAATCGATTACTTAAAAACATTTTTTGACCCACCCTACTGTCTACCCTGTCTGTCCCGCTTGTCTGTCATCTGTCAACAGTATATACCCGGCACTACGTCGTAATTGGCTTATGTAAGGTCATCGCGGTCTATATCTCGTAGAATAGTACATTCTGTATTAAGGGCGGTAAGTACGGAATGACAACCGAGGCTCTTCGCTCTTGTATTTTACTTACGATATTTTCATTGTTGTAGTAAAACGGCTGTGTCAAGGAGCCAGCGTCCATAAACATGATGGTGAAGTGAAAAAGGAACATGGCGTAAGATATCCGTGCTGTGAACTTCCACATGTTCAACGAGAGGAACCAGTTAATGGGGCCTGAAAAAAAAGAACAGTAAATTAAATGGGAATACCACGTCGAGTTGATAGATGATAAACTGATTGATTCAGCTGAGGCAGTACATTAAAAAAGACACGACACGATAACTTCTCATCTGTTAAGAAATACTTATTATTTAAGTAGGCAAAAAGGAAACGTACTTTCAAGATCATATTAAAAGCTCGTGCTAACTGAACCAGAAGTCCAGATCAACTGGAAGGGATATCTTTTGAAGGGCATACGTACTTAGTACTCTCTGTCTCTGTATTATGATAATATTTTTATCGTGTTCCATGCTATTTTTTTATCATTGAGCACTTCGGGAGATGTAAAAATAGAGTTCCTTATTCACTTACCTCCATACCCGCAGACACACGCAAATATCAGCCAGCATACGGGTACTGCCCAAAGAACTTTTGAAAGGAAAAAGTTGAGGTCGACAATGAATGCGCTGTTCCAGGTTGGGTATGCTTGGTACATGGCGTATGAAGAGCTCACTAAAGCTAATATATAGCCCAAGGAGACGAGCCACTGAAAATAAAACTTAGATTGATTTACTTTGCAAAGCATGATAAAGGCAATAAAACGACCGGATAGTTTTTGTAGTTTGAGAAGCTGGCTACCAACGTTAAAGTTCCGAGTTCGATTTTCGGGGAAGATTATTATTTCCTTATGAATACAAATGTTTGTTCTTGAGTCTTGAGTAGGTATGTATAATTAAATACATAAATCACGTCTTTATATCCCTTACGGGGCAGACAAAGCCTAAGGTAAGAAGACCTAAGGCCACGTTTAGCATTATTGTGGGCGTATAGGAAAGGGGACATTTATATCTAAGTATAATATATTTTTTATCCAATGCCTAGTGTCCATAGTGGGTACAGCCTACAAGCTTTTTATAATTTGGGACTATTGGTGTCAAATTATCCAGTAACACGCAAAAGTGGACGTCTTGCGGCTGACATGATGATGATGATGACGCAATGTAAAATGTAAAATAAGAAATTCTTACCAATGGCATATGAAATGTTTTTCCCCTTAGAAGATGGAGGAAGTATCCGAAAAGCATACCGGTGGCAAAAGGCACAGCTCTTATCAATGGGTTCTGGTAGTAATATTGAAACTGGAACCCTCTGTAAAAGATGAAAAAAGTTATCATAACGTCGCTTTTACTTTCTATGATTTCGAAATGTTTATCGACCCCATGTAGACGCTACGAGCGTAAACGCCAAAAGCCGCAAATGCATTCTACCCCTCTTAAATGCGAAAACCTTCCGAGGAGCGTCAGCCGCGTCATCCAGCTTTATTAACTGTCTTTTCACACCACCTGCTCGACAATGGCTAATTATAATATCATGTAAACCTTAGTCAAAGTAAGTCATTATAGCCCTTCCCTTGGCTTTCGCCGGGTAGTAATATTGTACTGAAATTCATTATAACCCGTAGGTTAGTAATATGATTCTCACTTTTCATAGTTCTTATTTCTATACTCTTAAAGTCCAATTTCATAAAAATCGCACGGCTCCGAAAATCGAGATGGGCACGCCACGGCAAGCGGTGTTCGATTTTCGAATGAATGAAACAAATTTCAAATAAAACAAAGGCGGCCAGTGTTTGCAGACGCTATAATATTACACGCATAGTACTGCTAAGATTCCATAAAAATATTGCTGTATAATTACACAACTAGTTACTAAACTACTAATTTCTCAAACTAAAATTTTTACTTTTAATTTTGTTTTACTGTTGTTTTAATTAAATTATTTTTCTAGTTACCTTGGTTTTTATTGTCTCGCAAAAGGTGAGAAAAGTAGAGTATACTCCTCGGAGATAAAACTGTTTATGTCTTGGATGCTTCGCTCCACTCAGGACTCAATCTTAATCCGCTCGCTACGCTCAGGAATTAACTAAAAACACCCTCGCTACGCTGAATCTAGAGTCCTTCGCTGCGCTCAGTATTCAATATCGCGCCCGTGACATAATACATGGCTTTACCCACTCGGTGTACAATCTACTATTAAAGCGTATGTGTGTCTATTAAGTAGGTACAAATTGTTAGTATAAACTTACGGGTCACTGAGATCTGTCAGGAACACAAACACGATATTCGCCGTCGCGATAGCAACCAGCCCAATCACAAGTGCCCTAAAAGCAGAGCGGCGACTGCCCAGCAACCAGAACAGGAGAAGCGGCGAGGCAATGTGCAACTGTATGTCCGCTGACAGATACCAGGTTTGAGGAACGCACTGTAAGAATACTTAATTTTTATCAATCTTTCGAACTGAAGTTTATAAATCCATAATTGCGACATCAGAGTGAATCTGAATAGCGGTTGAAATCGCTTATACACGTAGGACGTATGTAAAGTTTTGCACTGTTTTCCGTAACACCGTCACAGCACTGAACACATTCGGTGCAATTGTCTAAATGTGAGTTAGGGTATAATTGTCTGCGTTTCATTTTATTTTTTCAAATATTTCACTTTGGGTTTTCGTTACGGCAAAATCCCTCCGGCCACGTGGTTCGACAACGTTGTCAGACATGTCGAACGACGTGGAATTTCGCTTCCTTCCTATACGACATGTCGGATTACCAGGAATTTTGTATTCGACTGAGTCAGACCATCCGACTAAGAAGATTTTTGATATTCCTCTTGTAAAACCTTATGTCCCTTCAATGGTCTGTTCACAATGCTTCATGAGTTTTACAATAGAATCGTAAACTAAGTATCAAATAAATTACCTGTTGAAAGGGGTTAACGAAATTTTGAATGTGCAGCAAAGTGGACCACCAGTACTCTCTGCAGTTCTGCACCTGGGTCCCAAGGAACCACCAGTTGGGGCCATCAGTGACTCGGAAGAATACTGACGCTTGTAGCAGTACAGAGACGGCCAGCAGCGGGAACAGCCGCAGGAGACGGTTCAGGTAGAACCAGTGGAGGTTCTTGACCAGTTTCACTGAAACAGAGTTTGAAATATTATTTTTCAAAAACTCGTTTGAGGATTTTACTCTTAGAGCAACCTTGAAAGTGTTTCAGTGTAAGTGTAGTGCATTTTTAGGGTTCCGTACCACAAAAGGAAAAAATAACTATAATAAGGTCACTTCATTATGTGTTTGTCTGTCAAGAGTAGTTGTGTTAATGTGACAATGAATTACAATTCTAAAAAAAATAAGCTTCTAAAATCACGCAAACAAAAGGTACCTACAGCGCAGCGTTTTAAAGGGGTATTGAAATAAAAGTTGCCTGGTATAAAATCTTAATCACTTACTTTGGTTCATTTTGTTGGCTGAGGTGTAGACAAGAAGCAAGCCGCTCATTACGAAGAATGTATCTACGCTAACATTAGCGGACAGCAACCAAATTGCACGCTTTTTGCTGTAAAACTGAAACCATATTCTTTTATTAATCGCAATTCTAAACTATTTTTTTAATTAACTATTAAGAATAACTTGATGCTTACTAAACTATAGATAGTGATATAAATTTTACTAACATTTCTTTTTGATGGCACACTTATTATTGGTAAATCAAGATGTAAAAATGTATTTGGTACCAACCTCTAAAAAGTCTACGAGATTGCTGGCGTACAGGAATAAATAGCATGAGTATACATGACCAATAATAATCCATAGAATCGATAAAGATCTCATTCCATCCAAGCAATCAAGAGATCCAGATTTCTTTGATATTGTCATTAGTCGATTCATATTAGTATACACCGAACAGCAACGATACAATTCATTTGCGGTTTTGGGATCTGCGAATCAAAAATATGTTATGTTATAATAAAAGGAACCAATAAAAAAAATGGATTAAGTAGTCAAGTAATAAAGCAATGAGCGCATACCTTTCTTGAGTACAAAAATATGGTTAAGGTCATATACAGTACTCAATACTGTGAGAAGTCCAATAATGGAAAATAAAATTCTGAAATACGAAATAAAAGCAGCCATTAATGATAAAATTTTCAAGGAATCAAATATGTGTCATAATGAAGTTCAGTAATTTCGTTCTAAGTTTTAATCACTGCCTGTCAGTTGCGTAATGATCGTCGATCAATAATTGAAAGAAACAGTTGCTGAAACAGAAAACTGATTAAATCACACGGTAAAAGTACTCACACTGCAACATAATCAGCTGCTGAGAATGGTTTGTCGCCAGGCAATCTACAGAACTGTTCAGTATAGCTGAACGGCACAGGAGAGACACTAGCCAGTGAGCTCATCACGTCGTCGACAGAACAGGCTTTGGGTATGCAAAGAGCGAGGGAGAACGCCAAATTGCCCAACATGCGATCACTGTTGTGCGAGTCCAACCTAAAAAATATGTTTAGTATTAGTTTTGAACAGACTGAATGCTTTGAGGCGAGTATCAGCATGTAGCTAGACACTTGCACACAAAAGGTTTAACAAGTGAAACTAAAAATGCAAACACTAACATGACATTTTGTGACCTGGCCATTGCCACAAGGTCGGATATAACTGCTTCATATTTCTTTAACTCGCTCTTAGACTCGGTTACGTTCAGTGTGCTCCAAGTAGCTTCAGACCAAGATCTGCCCGAAAGCACTGGAATAGCAGCATCGTCAGTGGCTAGATTGACTTGCATCATGCAGTATTTGCCTTCCACCGATCCAGCTTCTGTGTCTTGGTTAATGTTGAGGCATTGATGATAGTTTCCAATACTCGATAAACCTCCCTTGAGTATTCCTTGCGGTATACGAAAGCTTGCGTCGTAAACTGAAAAACAACAATTGCAGCGGTAAATTTAAGTAGATGATTTCTTAGTTTTAATTTCTGTTAGTATACGTTTTTTAAATCCGTTAAAGTGAACATTTAATTAATACAAAAAATACAAATACACAAATCACGTCTCCATCCATTACGGGGTAGACAGAACCTAGGGTAACAAGACCTAAAGGCCACATTTAGCATAATTGTGCGCGTGTAGGTGGAAACGGGAATCAAAATAGTGATAAGTTGCTAGCCGCATTGCTTACACCATGAATCCTATGACTTTTGCGCAGATTTTTACAGTATATTAAAATGTTGATATATAGTTTATCGAATCAAATATCTTTATTTGTCAACAAATACTCTTCAGGTTGTGTCATGAATACTGGATCAGTTTTAAAGATAACGTAAGCAACACAGTTAAAAACAATACTTCCTATAGAAAAAAAACCGTCTCCATTGATCATGTCAATCATCATCACCTACCATGATAGTTAAGACTTAGTTAAGACGACACTCACCGTGTTTTTTATATTTTTTCGTGATTTTAAAATTGACAAGTTATTTCTAAAAACGCTCTTCTAGAGCTACAAATCCTACAATACATATTTTATACAAACATAATATTTAACATAATATTTTTATTGGTACAAGGGTTGATCCCTTTTGTTCGACTTTAAAATATATCATAACTGGTTGGTACTGGTACTACGTCGGTCGGTGGCTAACTGGTAGATGCGACGGGCCGGGGGGTAAGCAACTTACATTCAATCGCCCTCACGCTGGCCAATTGTTCCCGGCACAACTCAGGATCCAGCACGTTCTTGTATAGATCATCGTCAAAAAGCCCATCCCGACTCCCATAAACACTTAAAACACTAATTAAAATAATAAATAACTTTGCACTAATCATGTTTAAGCTCCGTTTGGATCTGAACTAATTGCGAGCCTATTCCTTACTTATATGTAATTAATCCTTTAAACAAACGAGATATGATTAATCAGTTATCCGAGTGTGATAACAATGTATTTGATCATATTTGCTAATATGAGCAAATGATTCACTGATTGATTAGTCATAATTATTGATGTGTCACTTTATTGCTATTTTTGGAATACCATACAGAACCATGGTTACAAGACAGGATGTTGTTTTCACATTAGCTTTTTTCTGCGATCGCGACAGCGAAGAATTCGTTTAATACTGGGATATTATTTTAAATTAAATTCAGGAACACATGTCATGTCAGAATGGACTTCACATTTCATGATTCTAAAATTTGCGGTTGGAATTCCGAGATTTTTATTGAAATCCCGTGGGATAGAAAAAAAATAATTATTATCAGAGTACACATTTTATGGTTCTAGACTTTACCGGGATTTTTTTCTGAAATCCGATGGGATAAAAAAACTATGGGATTTCCCAAAACACAAAATGTTAATTCATTTAAATCAATTTTATGGTTCTGGATTCTAGTTCTAGACTTTACAGTCGAAATTTTGGGATTTTTCATGCGTAAATCTTTTAAAATTTGTTTTTCGGTTGTTTAAACGGATTTAGGTAAGTATCATCAACAACACACTTTATGTCTGCAAAAATGAATTAGCTAACCCAACCTAGCGTAGGTAAGCCACGTGAATAGCTTCTTTGTTTTACAGTGTACGAATTAGGTTTTCCAAAATATCAGTTTGTGAAAATTATACATTTGTTAAATGTTGGGTGATAATAACGTTTGAATCCTTTTCAAACGACGTCTCTCATGGATACGAGTGATAACTGTTGGTTCATATGGGGTGGAAAAAATGTACTTTCATTCCAAGAACTAACGTTCTTAGAGAGCAAGAAACACAACTAAATTTGATTTTTCCAATTTCCTCTGAGACGAGGGCATTTAGTAAAAAAAAAAACACAGAAAAATAAAGTTGGGGGACTAAGTATTTTATCTAAAACTTCTACTAGGCTAGTAACGCATCTGCAATAATATCGTGGACGGCGGTGAATAGGTGCCTCCAACCAATTTCATAAAAAAACTGTAAGGCCAAAGCCATTTATAATTTCGACGAGATGTTTAGCGGTTGTTTTCGGGTATAGACGGAGTGCTTAGAGCAGTCGAGACCAACGGCACCGTGTTGGTACTGACCTAAGCAGCCTCTCTATGGCCGGCCTTAGGCCATCCCTGGTTTACGTGATAACCTTTTTTGTAAACAATAAGTATCGGGTGTCTTCAAATCTTTACCTAATAGGTCCTAATCGATATTATCTACACTACACGCTATCGATCAACCTGCGCAATATTAACAACATAATAATATTCCCTTTGCAACAGCAAGATACCTAAATTATGTGTTTGTGTTTGGTATGATAGATAATGTTTAAGGAAAAGAGGAATAGAGAAACTAACCAAAAAATATAAACTTTTAAGACTCGATACCACATCATTTTGAAGGGTATTCTATCTCAAACACTTCATTGACCGAATTCGGAAGACAGGTAAGTATCGTAAATTCTTGTTCTAAAAGTATCGTTTGTTCCGAAATGTTTTTCCGTCTCACTTTTGTTTCGCAGTCAATTCTTTATTAACCCAGTGATACATTTGGCAGTGCATACGATTAGACAAATTTTCAGTTTACCTACATAAAGTAGCGAGCGAACAAGACTAGACGGAGCAGACGTGACTTGGAAAGTTAGGTCCTGAAGGCTAAGTATAACAAGAAACAAGATAAGAATGCAGAAAAGATACGTACATACACAAATCACGTCTTTATCCCTTACGGGGCAGACAGAGCCTAAGGTAACAGGTAGCTACAGGCCACATTTAGCAAGATCGTGGGCGTATAGGTGGAAAATGGAATCAAAATAGTGATGGGTTGCTGCAAGCTTCTACACGATTCCTATGATTTTCGCCCATTCCCTCGATGGGCTTTTACCATCTGCGTGGGTAGAGAAGCAAAAAAGTTACTTTACTTTATTTATTACTAGCGGTTGTCCGAAACTCCGTCTGCGAAGAATTCGCTTATCGCTATCCCGCGGGAACTTAATTAAAATTGTTTCTGTGATTAGGGCGTGAAAATCTAACATTCAAACAGATAGAGTTAATTTGGAATTTATAACATTAGTAGGGATTAGCAGGGAATTTTAGTTTATTTTTTATTTTTGGACAGATTAGACATCAATCTGTCATACCTACTGCGTCCTAATCCTAAAGGACGCATATCTGTTTCATAGGTTTTGAGAATATTAAAAACAAATGAAAAACAAAACTATACTTTTTTATCTTCAAAATAAATATTCCAATATACAAGTGTGAGGAAAACAACGTTGGTTCTTCTAAATCAGTAATCCTTCTGTCAAAACAATAATAAAAATATAAAAAAAATACAAATCTAAATTTAAAATCAAATAAGGTATTAAAAAAGGTCGCTAGTTTGAGATAACACGTCTATATCCCTTACGGGGTAGACAGAGTCTAAGATAATAAGACCGGAGCGGCTATAATTGAATCCAGAGTTTAACCGTGCGTGGTGAGAAGTTCCGCGATAAACGAACGGCCGTGGACTGTTAGCTGTTGACTGTTAATTAGGACTTAAAAGATAAAATAAAGAACAAAAATAAAGGAGAATTATTCAATAGTTTGTTAGCGGCTTTCAAAGTACAAAAACATATGAACACAGAGTTACAAAATGCAACAACTACCAAAAAGATAATCAACTCTGCATATGCCTGCGCCTCTCAGACTTAAGTCTATGGTAAAACTGAAACATTACATTTATTTTAAAAAACGCCAGAATACGACCTAATAGTAGTTAGTGAGATTGCAATAGAACAAGTAAGTAAAGAAAAGGGAAAGATATTAAGGCACATAATTCGGCATGATACTTTCATGGACAATATTTTAGAAGGGAAAATTGAAGGAAGGAGGGGGGAGGAAGAACCAAATAAATGGTTTCGACTAAATACTGGACTACGCCAACACTTCGCTCTTGTCAAGAGGGAAATAGATAGATGGGAGAAACAAAAGTGGCAGGTACACTTTTATTAATCCACAAACAAAAGTGCAACTCTCATTTTGAGATAATGTAATTACACTAAATGACTAAAACCGCGTGCGGCTCCAACTCGCTCTTGGCCAATGTAAATGGCTAAACATGTAATGTATAATTAAACTTCAAAAAGACTGGTCGACTTGTTGCTTTATTGTTACTTCTACATTTAGCTAAGTAAATACCTACTTATAATTATATTGTTAAAGAGATTGCGCAAA
This sequence comes from Pandemis corylana, assembly GCA_949127965.1. Classification (NCBI taxonomy): domain Eukaryota; kingdom Metazoa; phylum Arthropoda; class Insecta; order Lepidoptera; family Tortricidae; genus Pandemis; species Pandemis corylana. The sequence goes on along the minus strand of OX421858.1, from coordinate 4,817,807 downwards.
ACATAACTAAATCTATGAAACAATTTTACTGTAACATTATTATCACATGTTTGCTTATTTATACTTAAAATACTATTAATGTCAACTTTCTTAACTTAAATAAGAACTTATTTTTAACTGCGGGGGCCGTCTTTGGTTTCATTCTCCTGTGAGGTGGTCGTCGTCGGTAGTGCAGTTTTGGCTTTAGGGGACGGTACCAAAGCTGGAAATTAGATTCACAGTTTCATTACGGCTTTAAAAGTACAAAAAAATATGAACATAGAGTTACAAAATGTAACAAACTACCAAAAAGGTAAACGACTCTGCTTATGCCTGCGCCTCTCCAAAGACACTTCAATGTCAAAAATTTGTTAAATTTTATTTTAAGAAAGAGCATGTATAATGCATGTGGCCATGAAGTCTTGCAATTAATAACATTTGAAGTTATATACTTTGAAATTGGCACAGTCACCTTCTTTCATTGTGTATATTGCCATAAATAAACAGTTGAAACAAAAAATAAACCATCGACTCTTAGAATTTCATTAAAAAGTTTAACTCATAAATAATAATTAATTAATATTAAATAATTTTCTACCATCATTATAAGAAACGTTGTCTGAAATAAAAATATCCACAAAACGCATTTGTTAATTAAATATTATCATCCATTCCACGCCAATTTAACGAGACTGACACCAATTACATTGTCAAATTGAAACGCGATTAGCTACTTTAATTCACTGAAACACACAGACAATAATCTATAAAGATAAGCAAATAAATACTTCCTTGAAATTGTTGATACAGTTTTATCGAGGTATTTTAATACGCTTTGGGAATCTTCGAATTTGCAATAGATAGGTAAATTATGTCGGTACTAAATTCAGACAATGACATATTCGTATGCAATATTTTTTGTCATGTAACACACCAAAACAAACTTATTCCTTAAAAGGATCTCTTACAGACCCGAGCAAAAGTTATCATAACTCCCTTTATTAAGGAGAAAAGACTAAATTTGCCTATTTTTTGTGACAAAAGTGCCAGAGTGGCAATTAGGGCCAATAAACTTGAATACAATTTTACTTAGTAAAAGTTGAATAAAACAAAAGTTACTATTTACCCTTGAGCATCATGTTCGTCAGCGTGGCAAAAGGGCTGTCAATGAGGACGCATGCGACTGCCGATATCATCACCGTGTACACCATAACGCTCGCAAACACCCAGAACTAACGACAAAACAGTTATCAATTACACCTACCAGTCACTAACCATTTGTTATAAAATTAATGACTCTACCTACAGTTTGTTCTGTCCAACACAACTCGTTGAGTCCACTTACAATACTTATCGCTTCCTCTCAGAACTCGCCTATACTTTGGAATGGTTTGTCATGTTTTGAACCTTTTCGAGGTTTTGAATCGTAAGAATCTGCTAATACGGCAGCTCAAAAATGCGAGTATAAACAACTTTTTTCAATTTACACTTAATTTTCCGCTTTATATGGTAGGTTTAGTTTGAAATAAGTATGATAGAATATGATTCATACGCATTTAAAATTATACGTACAACATTTCCAACGCTGAAGTAGTAATTATCAACGCTAGAGCTGACGTGGGCCCATATTACAGCGTAATGGAACAAGTACATTCCATAGGACACGCGAGCTATGAACTTCCATATTGTCAGCGACAGGAACCAATTGATAGGACCTGAAAAAACATGTAAAAAATAAATTAACAAATGGATGGCTGAAAGTTTCTGCGTTAAAAGAGAATAAGTGTTATTCGATTCTTACAAGGTTTTAAAATTGATAAGACAGTATATGATTTACTTCGAAAATTTACTAACCACCGTAGCCAAGTGCGCAGACAAAGATGATCCAGCAAACATACAAGCCCCAGGCGGGCCTCACAAAGGAACCGTTCAAGTCAATCACAACTTCACTTTCCCAGTTGCGATAAAATGAGTACATGCAATATAAGGATACTGCAGAAGTTAGAATGTACCCGATACCAACGAGCCACTGAAAAAAAACGAACAAGACTTATTTACAAAAAGTTTACATGTTTAAAATGCCTGATTCTCGAGCAATGAGGAAATTGTGATCAAGGTCTTACAATTGATAGCTTAATTTTTTTCCCTCTTAATCTATGCAGGATATATCCAAATACCATTCCCACTACAAACGGCGGAGCTCTTGTCAATGGGTTTTGATAATAATATACCGCAAAAGAATACCTGAAAATGAAGATGGTAGGTAAGTATTAAAAAATCGTTCACTTCACAAAAAAAAAATAGTTTCACAATATTAACCATTATTGTAAAATTGTAGGATATTGATAAATATGTATATTCGACATTCTTAACATTCGCTCATCATTAATTGAAGGTATTGTTTAGCGAGAAAGTCCAATAATATGGCAGCCACTTGGTGATGTGCGGTGCGTTGTTCCAGTAACCACAAGAAACATGACATGGTCAAAGGCCTATTAAATATCACTGAGCCAACAAAAAGTAGCAAACAAATATTGATTCCAAATTGTAAAATTAAATTACCATGTAGCCGTAAAGTCTTTTAAAAATATGTAAACGGTGCTAGCAATCAACGATGCTGTGACCCCAATAGTGAGTCCGATCCAAGCAGAGCGGCGACTGCCCAGCAACCAGAACAGGATCAGTGGCGAGAGGATATGCAGCTGCACATCTACTGAGAGGTACCATGTTTGAGGAATACACTGGAAATTAATTGGTGGATGTTAAGCTTATTAAGGTAGGTAGGAGGGCTCATTGAAAGAAATAAAGAAAGAAAGAAAGAAGACATTTATTCCTTTTTGCAAAACACACAAATATAAGAGCATACACACATTTTATAGAAAAGGAAAAAAGACGCAGACATGAAAAATAGATCATCAGCGTTGTGTGTCTTCGCAAAAGTGAAACGGTCGCTGGTTCAGCATTACGCTGAGGTATTAGACACCTGCAGCACAGATTTTCAGCCAGAACCGTCTGTGATACACGAAACGATACACAGATAAAATATACTATATAAACCATAAACTTTTACGTAAATAAACGAATAAACAGATAAAACCTGACTTATGTGTACCTAACTAAAAAATATATAAAATAATTAAATAGTTTACAATAAACAAAAAATAAAAAAGAGGGAAAACTAAATTGTTAAAAAAAAACAGGCTGGCATATCAATGTGCAAAGTGCTGGAGGACTATTGTAAGGATTTTTTGGATTGTCAATAAGTGATCTTTCAGCTTGCGCTTAAAGGTACTTAACACTCCTTGGATAGGGGGAGGATAGGGAGGAATATCATTCCAGCACTTGGACGCCGCTGCATAGGCACAAGAACCATTGCGCTCCAGCGCTTACTCCTTGACCAAACCATCTTGTTAAAGAGGTATAATGGGGTCTCGTGCTGTCTCACACCTAATAATAATGTTTCAGCATCAATCGGTAATATTAATTTTCATTGTTGTTGTAGGTACTTGCACTTCTCCATAAGGGACGCTGCAAGGTGTGTTGTGGTTTGTTGTCTAAATAATTATGTTTTGCAACGATTTAAGTATAATATGACATGTCTTACTTGATCCATGGGGATAGTTATATTCTGAATATGCAACAGCGCCGACCACCAATATTCGCGGCACATGTTTACATAATATCCCATGTAGCCCCAATCCACGCCGTCCGCCACGTGGTGAAACAGTGACGCTTGCAGAAGCACGGCACAAGCCAGCAGGGGAAACATCCGCAACAAACGATTCAGGTAAAATAAGTGAAGATTCTTCAAAAGTTGCACTAAAATCAAAGATAAACATTAATCTCAGGAATTGGAAATTGGCATAAATAAAAATAGTGGAATAATTACTCTGTTTCATTTTCTTCGTAGAGGTATATACCAGGAGGAGACCGCTTAGAGCAAAAAATGTATCCACGGCAAGTTCTGCAGATATCAGCCAAATATTGCGACGTAATTCTCCCCACTGCAAATAACATGTACATACTATTTTTAGTTTAAGAATATTGAACAAAAACCGTAAGTGGTTAGTTAATATTGCAACTGGTTGCTTACGCAACCCCGATATTACTATCATTGTAACTGTTTTTGTTCATTGATAAGGATCTACACAAAGTAATTCCCGATACAGTCTATAATAAAAGATTACTGGTAAATAATAAACGTTGAAAATACTTACTTCCAAAAACTCGATAATATTAGCAGTGTATTTGCTCAAGTAATTGACGATTAAGTGGCCAATGATGACCCACATGATGGAGAAGGACCTAATGCCGTCGATACAATCAATCGCTCCAGGGGTGTTGTTGAATGTCAGGAAGGTTTTGGTGTTTGTGTATACCGAACAACATCGGAGCAAACGGTTGGCTTCAGCAGGATCTGTAAGCAAATATAGTACAAACCACTATAAAAGTAAAAAACTTTTACATTATTTTTGTAGAATTAATTGAAACTGGAGATATTGTATTTCTAATCTTTGAGTCAGGTAGGGCAGGGGATTTTTAATTTAATTATAAATTAACTTAATTACCTAGTGTAATTTTCTTTATTGATATTTTATTATTATTATTGTTGTTTATCCAATAAATAATTTACAGCGACATTACTCATTAATCATTACTTAAAACAATCCGGGCAGTGCGTAGCGGGTAGTTATACGATGGAGCTAACTCACACATTCACACGTGGATTCTAAGCAATGTTCATGTCGGTACTCGACATGCATAAGGGAACGACGTTTGTGTGCGTGGCCCAGGTTATGCTTGAAACTAAGCCTTCACCGTTTTATGAGAATTTGATTTAGCCAGTCGATAAATTACTCTAATTGTAATGAAAATGATTCTAAGGTGACCCTATTACGAATTTGCACTTTTTAGGGTTCCGTACCGTAGTCAACAAGGAACCTTTATAGTTTCGCTATTTCTGTCCGTCTGTCTGTCTGTCTGTCCGCGGCTTAGTTCAGAGATTCTTAGTACTAGAAACCTCTAATTTGGCATGTGTGTACAATTAAATACGCCGACAAAGTGGTAAAATAAAATCTTAAATATATTTTTTTTACCTTCCCTACACGTAAAGTGGGGATGATTATTTTTTCTCGTTTGTCCCGTAGTGTGGGGTATCGTTGTGGGTTTCGATTCAGGGATCCGTTTGCGAAATATTAGGCTTTAAAGTCCATAAAACTTATGAATTACCTTAGTACAATGCTACAGTAAAAATTAATGATTTACCTTTCTTCGATAAGAACCTATGCCAGATATCATATCCTGTACTTAGTAAAGTCAAGACTCCAATCACCGAAAAGATAGCGCTGAAAGTAAAATATAGTGCTCATGAATCGTTTTGGTAATGACAAACTTCATAATCAGATTACATTAATGGTAATTGGGTAACAAGGTAATTGTGATGAAAATGAAACTAAAATATTTTCCAGTTTGGTTGGATTCTGAAACGAAACCTTGACTGTTGAGAGTTGTGAATAATTCTGGCAGTATGGCAATATGTGACCGCCTATATTGTCTACTTTGTTCATTGTTTCTGTATTGTTTTGTACTGATTTGTAGTGTTCAATAAAGAGTATTTTTATTGTTGTATGTGTTAAAACTTACATGGCAGTGTAGTCAGCAGCAACCAAGGGTTTGTCGTTGGGCAATCTGCAGAATTCCACCCAGTAGTTTAATTGGATGAGTGGACTATCCACAAGCGTCTCTAGTACGTCTTCCACTGTGCACGTCTTCGGAATACACATGGCCAGCGAAAACTCGAAGTCATTCAAAATTGGAATTAGATTACTCCTGAAAATTAAGAAATCTTTGTCCATAAAAGAGTAACGTGTAACCGACTGACTGGTGATTAACAACAACACACAGCCAAAATGATTTCTGAAATTCTTACAGAATATGGAATGGAACTAGCCTATTTTTTATTCTTTCAGCGGGGACGTGAAGTCACGGGTAAAAGCTATTCAAGTATAAATAGTTACAGACTTTAATGCCATACAACAAACTGCTTACTGGTTAGTCTCAAAGACTTGCAATTAGGATCGTACAGATTACGACGCACAACATTGTAAACGTACCTCATTCTTTGTTGTCCCGGTATGTATTCAGACCTTAAGATATTTCTATACTTGTTAGTCATTGTTGAATTATTATTCTGTCTCAATAAATCCAAATCGTTGAGCCAAGACTTCTCACTGCGCGCAGAGTAAGGAATAATTAATTCCGGTGCTCGTGTGACAACCATGCAATATTTGCCTTCTATTGGTTCGTTTTCTGTTTCTTGGCTGATTTCAAGGCATTGGTGGAAGTTGCCGAGACTCGCCAAGTTACCTCCCAACATACCAGAAGGAACTCGAAAGCTTGCATCGTAAACTGGAACATCAATGTTACATGTTACAGGGCTATTATAGAACCTAATTTAAGCATAGGTACATAATTAATATTATTATGTTAATACATAAAATAGTAATCCAAATAAGACACGCTTTATAAAAGTGAAGATTTCATCCCTTATGCTAAGTCGTTGTTTTCTATTCAATAACGATCTATGTGTTAATAAGAGGTTTTTTATTCAGTTAATATAATTAGGTGTGTACAAACTTTTGGCTAACTGGATTGAAAACAATCAATATATTTCTTTAAAATAGCAATTGTTACGAGTGTAAGGACCGTTGGCCAATGCACGACCAGCGTCGAGAACTAACTTAGTCTGAGGCCAGGGCCTTACCATGGCGTCTTAATGCGATTCAATTCCGAACCAAGGTGGATCGATCGCTGTCGGATCCACACTATGTGTCAAAAATGACAGCTATAACGTAAAATTAAATGGCATTAAAACGTCATGGTAATCCCCAAGGAATACACACGCCTGTAGCTTGCACATTTTTGTGCAAGTAGCTTGCATACCTACGTTAACTTCATACAAATAAGACACACTGAACCAAGCTACAGAGATTTATAATAAAAATTAAATAAAATAATTAATTTATTATTAGTCATTATTGCATTAAAAGAAGTGTAACTTACATTCAAAACTTCTCATCTCCCTTAACTGCTCCTGACACAACTCCGGATCGAGCACACTTTCATATAAGTCATAGTCAAACACTGAATTATCGATAAATTTCTCGTTTTCTATTCCTATGGACGAAACGCTTGTGACGCACGCAATCAATACTATAATTTTTATCGACATTCTCAACAAAGGCACGTTACGCCAGACCCTGATGTAGATATTGTGTTTAACAACAAGTATCATGTCGAACTTTTAAAGCAGTGCGCTATCAGAATGATAACCATAGGGTGGCGGACGAGAATGTGGAAAAGTGGCTTCTATCTTCGTTGATTGCGGGTATCTATTAATCACTACTGTTGACATGCGCCAATTCATGACAGAAATTGACCTTTGGCATGAGAAAAGAAAAAATCCAACTGAAAAAAATGTTTTTAATTTTCATCTGTCTTGATTTTCCTGGGTTTCACGCTTTTCTTCAGTAATATTTTATCTGGGTATCTAACTACATAATCTTTGTTATACACGAATAAAAAACCCTGAAACGGTACTGCATACTGAGTTTCTTTAAACATACGGCAATATTGATACGTACGTCGTACATCATTGGAGTCGGCTACGAAAAAATAATAATAAGCGATTTAAGTAACTTTTTTTGCCGTGGTCGTGGGTTCGAATTGCCAGCTAGCATCTCTTAAGTTTTTCGGAATGTAAGTATGTGCAAAAATTCATTTTAAATCAACCGCTTTGAGGAGACCTCGGGCCTTACCATGACGTCTTAATATGATTCGATTCCGAGCCAGAGTTGGATCGATCGCTGTCAGATCCATACCTACTAGAAGTATCAAAACTGACAACAAAAGAATCTGAGTACATACATACATACATACACAAGTCACGTCTTTATCCCTTACGGGGTAGACAGAGCCTAAGGTAACAAGACCTACAGGCCACGTTTAGCAAGACACTGAGGGCGTAGAGGTGGAAAGTGGAATCAAAATAGTGATGGGTTGCTAGCCGCATCGCCTATAACATGATTCCTATGATTTTCGCCTATTCCCTCAATGGGTTTTTACCATTTGCGCGGGAAGAGAAGCAACTGGTACATATTCTATGTTTTTTTCTTTGCTCCCAGACCAGCATGGAAGTAAATAGCAATAACTTCACACATCCCTGCAAATTTATTGTAGATCCCATGTAATTTACCTGTGTATCACAAATAAATGACTTACTTACTTACTTAAGCAATTGAATGGCGAATGTGCGGTTTCCATTCCAATGAAGCCGCGGGACGTGGACAACGCGAGAAACGAAGAAACACAAACCACAAGAAACACGTTTATTTCGGTCGGGTAGTACGAATCTCTTCGTACTAAAGTAGTATGATTTTCCTTTGGCCGGTCATTGTACCTTTTCGATGGCAGAAAGGAAGAAGTTTTACCGCAAATTTTGATTGTGCGCGGACGAAGTCGCGGGCAAAAGCTAGTAATTAATATGCGCGGATGGCGGGCGGCGGGAGGTTAGCACCTCGTTCGGGTATTAGTTATGACTTAAACATGGTGGTTATCAATCAATACATAGTATAAAACAAAGTAGCTTTCCTCCGTCGGTCTGTCTGTCGGGCTGTCCCTGTGTATGCTTAGATCTTTAACTAAGCAAAGCATTTTGATGTGTTTTTTTTAATAGATAGAGTGATTCAAGAGGAAGGTTTATATGTATAATTGTACGCCAACGAAGTCGCGGGCAGAAGCTAGAAGTTTATAAATAACTAGCTTCAGCCCGCGACTTCGTCCGCGTAGAATTATGCATAAAAACCTTCCTCTTAAATCACTTTAGCTAAAAAAACCGCATCAAAATCCGCTGTGTAGTTTTGAAGATATAAGCATACAAAGGGACATAGGGACATGGGGACAGAGAAAGCGACTTTGTTTTATACTATGTAGTAGTGATAAACAACAACTTTTTTTTAACATAACGGAAAATCTTCTTTTCAATGTAACAAGACGGCAGTTATGTTTTTTATAAATAACTGTCCGTCTCAACTCAAGTGTCAATAATAGTGTCAATAACAGGCTAATATTACTTGAAACTTGTAAGTCTCGGGTTGCTACATAGATTCTATAATTATCTAAGGTTTTCCCAGATAGGCGGGCATTTTCAAAAAATCATGTACCCTTTTTCCAACAAAATTACCTTAATTTCCCATAAAAAAATTGTGTCAGGTTGGTGACGACCCCTATATAATAGTATGAAAAAAGCGGCGCAAAGCCGATAAAAAACCAACGGACACTTTTTTTCTTTACAAAAATGAATAGGTAGTGCTAATAATTCAGATTCAGAAAAACCAAAAAAGTCTTCTTATTGAAAAAAAAAGTAAAGGGTACACGATTTTTTGTAAATGCCAAGGAAGCGTCATACCGTGAAAACCTGACTGATACATTTAGTCATCATTATGAAGAAATCGATGTTTTAATCTAAATTAGGAATTATTTTTAATAAGATAACGCACTGATCCAACAGATAAATAAGGATACCTACCTAATTGACTGTATCTAAAGTTGCCTAATTAATTAGTTGTTATGAGCCATCCCTTTGTCTTTCCTAACCGAGTAAAAGGATATTCAGCCGTTTAATTCCGTTCCACTAGGTTATTGGTTGTTATAAGATCGTGAAACATCAATTCTAAAATGTTACAGGTATTCGAAAAAAAAATGTTTACATTTATTTTTTACCCGACTTCAGCAAAGCCAAATTAGAGTTATGATTTTGACAGGCTATATATGTATGTATGTTCATCTGTTCCCTCATAGCTTCTAAAATACTTATCAAAACTGGACAAATGGGGTACCTATCATTAGAAGCGTCATGATCGTTCGCTGGTTATAGGCCATATGATATGATGTATCACTAAATGTAATGTAGCGCCCGCCAACGGGCATAAAGTACCCTGTTAATAAAAAAAATGTATAAATACACCGTGTTTGGTATCATTGGAAAGGGCGTTATTTGAACATCTCAAAAATGTGTAAATTACTGGCATTTCTTTGTGACTTTGTCCGTATTCATTTGCATTTCATCCATATTTCATGCGCAGTACATTGAAACAACAAAAGAGTTTAAATAATAGAAAGTAGAAAACTAAAACCCAACTACGACAAAAAAAGACTATGAAAAAAGATTTTAATTTTTTGGGTTGGGTTTTAGTTTTCTACTTTTTACCCGACTACGCCAAAGACAAAGGAGAGTTATGATTTTGATGTAACTTGGATACATGTACGGAATTAAGATAAAAAAAAAAAAAATTTTGCCTAAATATTTTACAAGCGATATAAAATTACATTTAATTTTGATAGAGATTATTTTTTACCAATTACACTTTAAATTTAGCGCTATCAAACTTTAATACTACCTATGGGTTCTTCCTATTCATTTGTTTCTTTCCAAAAATGGGAAAAAGACTGGTTGACTTGTTGCTTTATTGTTACTTCTACATTTAGCTAAGTAAATACTTATAATTATATTGTTAAAGAGATTGCGTAAATCATAACTAAATCTATGAAACAATTTTACTGTAACATTATTATCACATGTTTGCTTATTTATAATTAAAATACTACTAATGTCAACTTTCTTAACTTAAATAAGCACTTATTTTTAACTGCGGGGGCCGTCTTTGGTTTCATTCTCCTGTGAGGTGGTCGCCGTCGGTAGTGCAGTTTTGGCTTTAGGGGACGGTACCAAAGCTGGAAATTAGATTCACAGTTTCATTACGGCTTTAAAAGTACAAAAAAATATGAATACAAAGTTACAAAGTGTAACTCAAAATGTAATGTAGTAGATAGGTAAATATGTCGGTACTAAATTCAGACAATGATAAATTCGTACGCAATATTTTTTGTCATGTAACACACAAAAACAAACTTATTCCTTAAAAGGATCTCTTACAGGCCTGAGCAAATGTTTATCATAACTCCCTTTATTAAGGAGAAAAGACTAAATTTGCCTATTTTTTGCGACAAAAGTGCCAGAGTGGCAATTAGGGCCAATAAACTTGAATACAATTTTACTTAGTAAAAGTTGAATAAAACAAAAGTTACTATTTACCCTTGAGCATCATGTTCGTCAGCGTGGCAAAAGGGCTGTCAATGAGGACGCATGCGACTGCCGATATCATCACCGTGTACACCATAACGCTCGCAAACACCCAGAACTAAGGACAAAACAGTTATCAATTACACCTACCAGTCACTAACCATTTGTTATAAAATTAATGATTCTACCTACATTGTTCTGTCCAACACAACTCGTTGAGTCCACTTACAATATAATACTTATCGCTTCCTCTCAGAACTCGCCTATACTTTGGAATGGTGTGTCATGTTTTGAACCTTTTCGAGGTTTTGAATCGTAAAAATCTGCTAAGACGGCAGCCCAAAAATGCGAGTATAAACAACTTTTTTCAATTTACACTTAATTTTCCGCTTTATATGGTAGGTTTAGTTTGAAATAAGTATGATAGAATATGATTTATACGCATTTAAAATAATACTTACAACATTTCCAACGCTGAAGTAGTAATTATCAACGCTAGAGCCGACGTGGGCCCATATTACAGCGTAATGGAACAAGTACATTCCATAGGACACGCGAGCTATGAACTTCCATATTGTCAGCGACAGGAACCAATTGATAGGACCTGAAAAAACATGTAAAAAATAAATTAACAAATGGATGGCTGAAAGTTTCTGCGTTAAAAGAGAATAAGTGTTATTCGATTCTTACAAGGTTTTAAAATTGATAAGACAGTATATGATTTACTTCGAAAATTTACTAACCACCGTAGCCATGTGCGCAGACAAAGATGATCCAGCAAACATACAAGCCCCAGGCGGGCCTCACAAAGGAACGGTTCAAGTCAATCACAACTTCACTTTCCCAGTTGCGATAAAATGAGTACATGCAATATAAGGATACTGCAGAAGTTAGAATGTACCCGATACCAACGAGCCACTGAAAAAAAACGAACAAGACTTATTTACAAAACGTTTACATGTTTAGAATGCCTGATTCTCGAGCAATGAGAAAAATGAGATTAAGGTCTTACAATTGATAGCTTAATTTTTTTCCCTCTTAATCTATGCAGGATATATCCAAATACCATTCCCACTACAAACGGCGGAGCTCTTGTCAATGGGTTTCGATAATAATGTACCTCAAAAGAATACCTGAAAATGAAAATGGTAAGTATTCAAAAATCGTTCACTTCACAAAAAAAAATAGTTTCACAATATCAATCATTACTGTAAAGTTGTAGGATATTGATAAAAATGTAGTCTTCGACATTATTAACATTCACTCATCATTAATTGAAGGTATTGTTTAGCGAGAAAATCAGATAATATGGCAGCTACATGGTGATGTGCGGTGCGTTGTTCCAGTATCCACAAGAAGCATGACATGGTCAAAGGCCTATTAAACATCACTGAGCCAGCAAAAAGTAGTAAACAAATATTGATTCCAAATTGTAAAATTAAATTACCATACAGCCGTAAAGTCTTTTAAAAATATGTAAACGGTGCTAGCGGTCAACGATGCTGTGACCCCAATAGTGAGTCCGATCCAAGCAGAGCGGCGACTGCCCAGCAACCAGAACAGGATCAGTGGCGAGAGGATATGCAGCTGCACATCTACTGAGAGGTACCATGTTTGAGGAATACACTGAAAATTAATTGGTGGATGATAAGCTTATTAAGGTAGGTAGGAGGGCTCATTGAAAGAAATAAATAAATAAAGAAAGAAGACATTTATTTCTTTTTGTAAGACACACAAATATAAGAGCATACACACGATTTTATAAAAAAGGAAAAAAAAACTGACATGAAAAATAGATCATCAGCGTTGAGTGTCTTCGCAAAACTGAAACGGTCGCTGGCTCAGCATTACGCTGAGGTATTAGACACCTGCAGCACTGATCGGGGCTCAATTGTCGTATAAGCCATTTTGCCGAAAATGAGATTTGAATGCAGTCTTCCTCAGTTTTTTTTCTCTATCGATGTGTGTATTTAAAATTCTCCAAATCGCAAAAAAACAACAAATTCAACCTCAATTTTCTGTTGATCTAAACAGGAAATTAAAAAAAATGAGCATTATAAAAAAGATTGATTTAGATTGAAAGATATTAGAAGTATTTGATGCTCTATTCTTGTTGTTATATTTCATTTTTCCTTTGCTTTTTCTAAATCGTAATAGCTGACTTTTACGCCCTAAGTAAATTCAAATTCAAATTCAAATAATTTATTTCACATAATTTCAGGTACAAGAAGGTCTTAAAAATAATGTTCGTATCACTAAAATCTACCCTACATGGCATGTGAAATTAAGAAATCGTCTACTTATAAGTTAAAAATTCCTCTATACTATAAAAGCATTTTTCGGCCAGCCACGTTTTTAAAGTCCGTTTAAATTTTGTAAAGGCTAGGTCTTTTATTGTGTCAGGCAAATTGTTAAATATTTTTATGCACAAAATATAACTATTCTTAGAAACTAATGATAATTTTGATTTAGGAATAAACAATTTATTGCGATACTGCGATGTACAGCATGTACAGCAACTATTATTGTAGTCATAAACCTCATGCTGTTTTGGTTTTCAGAAGCTTATAAGCTTTCTTTGTTATGGGTTCTATCTCCAAAATATTATGAATTCATATTGTTCTACTCATAATTTAAGAACTATCTTCGTACAAAGCTTCTTTATAACCGTTAAAATAAAAAAGTTGCATTTTTTTTAATTTTCTGTTTAGTTTTTTGGCTCTCCTGAAAATTGAGCCCCAAGGTATCGATGGGGTCTCGTGACGTCTCACACCGAATAATAATGTTTCAGTATCAATCGGTAATATTAATTTTCATTGTTGATATTGTGTTGTAGGTACTTGCACTTCTCCATAAGGGACGCTGCAAGGTGTGTTGTGGTTTGTTGTCTAAATAATTATGTTTTGCAACGATTTAAGTATAACATGACATGTCTTACATGCTCTAGGGGGTTAGTTATATTCTGAATATGCAACAGTGCCGACCACCAATATTCGCGGCACATGTTTACAAAATATCCCATATTATAGCCCCAATCCACGCCGTCCGCCACGTGGTGAAACAGTGACGCTTGCAGAAGCACGGCACAAGCCAGCAGGGGAAACATCCGCAACAAACGATTCAGGTAAAATAGATGAAGATTCTTCAAAAGTTGCACTAAAATCAAAGAATCATTAATCATTAATCTCAAGAATTGGAAATTGACATAAACAAAAATAGTGGAATAATTAATTACTCTGTTTCATTTTCTTCGTAGAGGTATATACCAGGAGGAGACCGCTTAAAGCAAAAAATGTATCCACGGCAAGTTCTGCAGATATTAGCCAAATGTTGCGACGTAATTCTCCCCACTGCAAATAACATGTACATACTATTTTTAGTTTAAGAATATTGAACAAAAACCGTAAGTGGTTTGTTAATATTGCAACTGGTTGCTTACGCAACCGCGATATTACTATCATTGTAACTGTTTTTGTTCATTGATAAGGATCTACACAAAGTAATTCCCGATGCAGTCAATAATAAAAGATTACTGGTAAATAATAAACGTTGAAAATACTTACTTCCAAAAACTCGATAATATTAGCAGTGTATTTGCTCAAGTAATTGATGACTAAGTGGCCAATGATGACCCACATGATGGAGAAGGACCTAATGCCGTCGATACAATCAATCGCGCCAGGAGTGCTGTTGAATGTCAGGAAGATTTTGGTGTTTGTGTAGACCGAACAACATTGGAGCAACCGGTTGGCGTCAGCAGGATCTGTAAGCAAATATAGTACAAACAACTATAAAAGTATAAAACTTTTACATTATTTTTGTAGAATTAATTGAAAGTGGAGATATTGTATTTTCAATTTTTGAGTCAGGCAGGGGATTTTTAATTTAATTATAAATTAACTTAATTACCTAGTGTAATTTTCTTTATTGATATTTTATTCTGTATATTTATTTTTGTCTCAAGTTAGGTTTTTACAATATCCATATAAAAAGTAATAAAACAATATTAATACAAAATATAAAAACATTATAAAAACCTAACCTAGGGTACCGCCGGCAGCGAAGCAAGGCATAAGCTACCGGTGGTCAGGGCGACAGAGAAAGGAACCTCCTGACTATCCGAGCCGTGTCCAGGAGTACCGCCTTCTGTATCTGGCCCTTGACCCAACCACCTAGCGAGAACCTTTTAAGGTGATGGTCAAGGCTCTTCGCTATTAAACCGTTTGCCGAAACGACTATCGGGACAGTGATCGTGGAATCAACAGGCCACATGGCGGTAACCTCGTGAGCCAAGTCAAGGTACTTGCTGACTTTGTCCTTCTCGGCCTTCACGAGGTTCACGTCATGGGGGATCGTGATGTCTACGAGCACTGCCTGGCGCTTTGATCGATCTATCAGCACGATATCATGTTTATTGGCGACAATAGTCCTGTCCGTGATGATAGATCGATCCCAATAGAGCGTGACACGACCATTTTCAAGAACTGGTGCAGGTGTGTACTTATAGTAGGGCACTTCGAAGTCCACAAGACCGAATAAAAGAGCAAGTTGCTGGTGAATAATCCTGGCTACAAGGTTATGTCTGTGCAAGTACTCGCCGTTAGCAAGACTAGAACAACCAGAAATAATATTTTATTATTATTATTATTGTTTATTCAATAAATAATCTACAGCGACATTACTCATTAATCTTATTAGGTACTTAAAACAATCCGGGCAGTGCTAAGCGGGTAGTTATACGATCGAACTAACTCACATATTCACACGTGGATTCTATGCAATGTTCAAGTCGGTACCCAACATGCGTAAGAGAACGACGTTTGTGTGCGTGGCCCAGTTTATGCTTGAAACTAAGCCTTCACCGTTTTTTGAGAATTTGATTTAGCCAGTCGATATATTACTCTAATTGTAATGAAAATGATTATACGCAGTTCTATTACGAATTTGCACTTTTTAGGGTTCCGTAGTCAACAAGGAAGCTTTATAGTTTCGCTATTTCCGTCCGTCTGTGTGTCTGGTGTCCGCGGCTTAGCTCAAAGATTCTTAGTACTAGAAACTTCTCATTTGGCATGTGTGTACAATTAAATACGCTGACAAAGTGGTAAAATCTTAAATATATTTTACCTTCCCTACACGTAAAGTGGGGATGATTATTTTTTCTCGTTTGTCCCGTAGTGTGGGGTATCGTTGGAAAGGTCGTTCAAAAATATGTAGGGTGTGCGAAACCATTTTTAGGGTTCCGTACCTCAAAAGGAAAAAACGGAACCCTTATAGGATCACTTTGTTGTCCGTCTGTCCGTCCGTCCGTCCGTCCGTCCGTCTGTCAAGACCCTTTTTCTCAGTAACGCGTGGAGGTATGAAGCTGAAATTTATATCAATTACTCAGGTCTACTGTCCCTTGAAGCTGTGAAAAAATCAAACTTCTAAGCCAACGCAATCAAAAGATACAGCCGTTTATGCCGCAAATTTCCGCAAATTTTCAACTCTCAAGGGAATCAAAACCTACAAGGTAGTTCCCGTGAACGCAGAATCTTGAAATTTGGTATGAAGGTAGGTCTTATAGCACAGATTAAAGAATAATTGCGAAAACCGTAAATGTGTATGTATGTCTGTATATAGCAGTGACCAATATAAAGTAACCCCACACTGCGTACATTTTGCTTTGGAACAGGGCTCTGCTTACACTGGTTTTAGATATTTATAGATAATGATACGGAACCCTCGGTGCGCGAGTCCGACTCGCACTTGACCGGTTTTTTCGATTCAGGGATCCGTTTGCGAAATATTAGGCTTTAAAGTCCATACAACTTATGAATTACCTTAGTACAATGCTACAGTAAAATTAATGATTTACCTTTCTTCGATAAGAACCTATGCCAGATATCATATCCCGTACTTAGTAAAGTCAGGACTCCAATCACCGAAAAGATAGCGCTGAAAGTAAAATAAAGTTTTGGTAATGACAAGCTTCATAATATAATCAGATTACATTAATGGTAATTGGGTAACAAGGTAATTGTGATGATAATGAAATCAAAATATTTTCTAGGTTGGTTGGATTCTGAAACGAAACCTTGACTGTTGAGAGTTGTGAGTAATTCTGGCAGTATGTGCAAAAACTTACATGGCAGTGTAGTCAGCAGCAACCAAGGGTTTGTCGTTGGGCAATCTGCAGAATTCTACCCAGTAGTTTAATTCAATGAGTGGACTATCCACAAGTGTCTCTAGTACGTCTTCCACTGTGCACGTCTTCGGAATACACATGGCCAGCGAAAACTCGAAGTCATTCAAAATTGGAATTAGATTACTCCTGAAAATTAAGAAATCTTTGTCCATAAAAGAGTAACGTGTAACCGACTGACTGGTGATTAACAACAACACACAGCCAAAATGATTTCAGAATTCCAACAGAATATGGAATGGAACTAGCCTATTTTTTATTCTTTCAGCGGGGTGAAATCACGGGTAAAAGCTATTCAAGTATAAATAGTTACAGACTTTAATGAACATACAACAAACTGCTTACTGGATAGTCTCAAAGACTTGCAATTAGGATCGTACAGATTATGATGCTCAACTTTGTAAACGTACCTCATTCTTTGTTGCCCCGGTATGTTTTCAGACCTTAAGATATTTCTATACTTGTTAGTCATTGTTGAATTATTATTCTGTCTCAATAAATCGAAATCTTTGAGCCAAGACTTCTCACTGGGCGCAGAGTAAGGAATAATTAATTCCGGTGCTCGTGTGACTACCATGCAATATTTGCCTTCTATTGGTTCATTTTCTGTTTCTTGGCTGATTTGAAGGCATTGGTGGAAGTTGCCGAGACTCACCAAGTTACCTCCCAACATACCAGAAGGAACTCGAAAGCTTGCATCGTAAACTGGAACATCAATGTTACATGTTACAGGGCTATTATAGAACCTAATTTAAGCATAGGTACATAATTAATATTATTATGTTAATACATAAAAATAGTAATCCAAATAAGACACGCTTTATAAAAGTGAAGATTTCATCCCTTATGCTAAGTCGTTGTTTTCTATTGAATAACGATCTATGGTGTCAATAATAAGAGGTTTTTTATTCAGTTAACATAATTAGGTGTGTACAAACTTTTGGATAACTGGATTGAAAACAATCAATATATTTCTTTAAAATGATAGTAATTGTTACATGTGTAAGGACCAGGTGACCAGTGTGAGGCTAGGGGACTTACCATGGCGTCTTAATGCGATTCAATTCCGAACCAAAGGTGGATCGATCGCTGTCGGATCCACACTATGTGTCAAAAATGACAGCTAAAACGTAAAATTGAATCGCATTAAAACGTCATGGTAATCCCCCAGGAATACACACGCCTGTAGCTTGCACATTTTTGTGCAAGTAGCTTGCACACCTACGTTAACTTCATACAAATAAGACACACTGAGTGCAAGTTACTTGCACAATTAACCAAGCTACAGAGATTTATGATCCAAATTAAATAAATAAAATGTATTATTAGTCATTATTGTGTAAAAAGAAGTGTAACTTACATTCAAAACTTCTCATCTCCCTCAACTGCTCCTGACACAACTCCGGATCGAGCACACTTTCATATAAGTCATAGTCAAACACTGAATTATCGATAAATTTCTCGTTTTCTATTCCTATGGACGAAACGCTTGTGACGCACGCAATCAATACTATAATTTTTATCGACATTCTCAACAAAGGCACGTTACGCCAGACCCTGATGTAGATATTGTGTTTAACAACAAGTATCATGTCGAACTTTTAAAGCAGTGCGCTATCAGAATGATAACTATAGCACAGTAAATAAATAGAGAAGTATGGAAACATGGCTTAGTTTTTGAAATAAATACCTGCGCTCCAATAGAGCGTCAGGGTTGTCGATTTAATTTTTGTACAATTGAAAAGCTTTTTGATTTAGCGCTATCTCAGCTAGTAAGGCCTGTTTTAAAGTAACTAGCCACACTTAATTAAGAGTATTAGGGTTGGCGCCCTTAATTTCCGTAAAAAGAAACAAACGTTTATTTGGGTTCTATTATAATTAAATTAACTCGTTTATAAATAAATAATTTTAGATTTTTTTGATTTGTCGGTAGGTAAGTATTATATATATTGCATACTGATAAATACTTTCGCCTGTTACGACACGTTCGGGAAACTCTTTTATAAAATTTTATGGTACGAAAAATTCTCATCTGAATGAATAGCTTTTTAAAATAAACTATTGGGAAACATGGACACACTGCGCTATACGGCTACGAAAAAATAATAACAAGCGATTTAAGTAGGTACCTACTACCTACCTAACTTTTTTGCCGTGGTCGTGGGTTCGAATTCCCAGCTAGCACCTCCCAAGTTTTTCAGAATGTAAGTATGTGCAATCTCTTCGTACTAAGCTATGATTTGCCTTTGGCCGGTTATAGTACCTTTTCGATGGCAGAGAGGAAGAAGTTTTACAGCAAATTTTGATTCTGCGCGGACGAAGTCGCGGGCAATAGCTAGTAATTAATATGCGCGGATGGCGGACGGCGGGAGGTTAGCACCTCGTTCTGGTAGTTATGACTAAGACATGGTGATTATCACAAACAAAGTAGTTTCCGCTGTCTGTCTGTCGGTCTGCCCCTATGTATGCTTAGATCTTTAACACTGAGCAAAGCGTTTTGATGCGGTTGATTCAAGAGGAAGGTTTATATGTATAATTGTACACCGACGAAGCCACGGGCAGAAGCTAGTAGTTTATAAATAATAAACAAATAGGCTTTTTTCAACATAATGTAAAATCTTCTTTTCAATGTAACAAGACGGCAGTTATGTTTTTTATAAATAACTGGCCGTCTCAACTCAAGTGTCAATAATGGTAAACTGAACAGGCTAATATAGTCTCGGGTTGCTACATAGATTCTATAAATTTTTTTTCTTTGTATGGCAATATGGTCGATTCGCCAGTGTTATGTAGGGTTATAATACAGAACATAAAACATGATTTACGTACGCGAGAAACTAACTCTGTCAAGTTGCTACTCCAAAAGAAAAGATTAATAAAAAAGGAAAAAATGTTAGTGTAACACATGTTTAACAGGACAAAACTACGATTCTATAATTATTTAAGGTTTTCCCAGATAGGTGGGCATTTATAAAAAACGTGTACCTACCCTTTTTCCAACAAAATTGCCTTAATTTGCCATAAAAAAATTGTGTCAGGTTTGTGACGACCCCTATATAATCATATGAAAAAAGCGTCGCAAAGCCGACAAAAAATCAACGGACACTTTTTTTCTTTACAAAAATGAATAGTGCTAATAATACAGATTCAAAAAAACCAAAAATGTCTTATTTTGGAAAAAAAAGTTAAGGGTACACGATTTTTTGTAAATGCTAAGGAAGCGTCATATCTACCGTGAAAACCTGACTTTTTATATGAATAGGAAGGCAAACGAGCAAGTGGGTCACCTGATGGTAAGTGATCACCACTGCCCATAGACACCCGCAACCCCGGAGGGATTGCAGATGCGTTGCCAACCTAGAGGACTAAGATGAAATGCCTCTTGTGCCCGTAATTTCCCCGGCTGTCTTACTCTCCACACCGGAACACAGCAGTGCAAGCACTGCTACTTAGCGGCAGGATTAGCGAGTAAGATGGTGGTAGCGATCCGGACGGACCTTGCACAAGGCCCTACCACCCGTAAAACTGATACATTTATTTTATTTTATTTTTTAATTAACTTTGGCACACAAAACAAATTGCAAACATGTGGTACAGTAGCGTAAATAACTAAGACTAAGCATCATTTACAATTCAAAACTATGTGTACACATCATGAAAAGGGTGGATATAGTTAAGATCTAAAATAAGAAAAGTATAAACAACGATAAAATAAGTAAACACGAATACACCAATAAAGTTACACAAGCCTCCATTATAATTTGACTAACTCAACTGAGAACATTTTTCAACTTACTCGAAAACTTATTGAGTTTTGAGTTAAATATGTCTAGATCCTCATGGACACAAGCCAAGTCGTTGTATTCCCTACACATTCTAACTATGGGATTATAATAAGAAGTATTATTTAGTCATCATTATGAAGAAATCGATGTTTTAATCTAAATTCGGAATTATTTTAAATAAGATAACGCAGTGATCCAACAGATAAATAAGGATACCTACCTAATTGACTGTATCTGAAGTTGCCTAATTAATTAATGTTATGAGCCATCCCTTTGTCTTTCCTAACCGAATAAAAGGAGATTCAGCCGCAGTCGTTTAATTCCGTTTTACTGGGTTATTGGTTGTTATAAGATCGTGAAACATCAATTCTAAAATGTTACAGGTTTTCGAAAAAAAATGTTTATATTCATTTTTTTACCCGACTTCAGCAAAGCCAAAGTAGAGTTATGATTTTGACAGGCTATATATTTATGTATGTACCTATGTTCATCTGTTCCCTCATAGCTTCGAAAGTACTTATCAAAACTGAACAAATGAGGTATCATTAGAAGCGTCTTGATCGTTCGCTGGTTATAGGCTATATGATATGATGTATCACTATAAATCTAATGTAGCGCCCGCCAACGGGCATAAAGTACCCTGTTAATAAAAAAATTATATAAATACACCGTGTTTGGTATCATTGGAAAGGGCGTTATTTGAACATCTCAAAAGTTTATAAATTAGGTACTGACATTTATTTGTGACTTTGTCCGTATTCATTTGCATTTCATCCATATTTCATGCGCAGTACATTGAAACAACAAATAGTTTAAATAATAGAAAGTAGAAAACTAAAACTCAACTACGACAAAAAAAAACTATGAAGAAGTATGAAATAAGATTTTCATTTTTACGCCAAGGACAATAGACAGTTATGATTTTGATGTAACTTGGATACATGTTCGGAATTAAGATAAAAAAAAGAAAATATTGCCCAAATATTTTACAAGCGATAAAAAATTGCATTTAATTTTGATAGAGATAATTTTTTACCAATTACACTTTAAATTTAGCGCTATAAAACTGTAATACTACCTATCTATGGGTTCTTCCTATTCATTTGTGTTTCTTTCCAATAATGGGACTGATAACTACTGGTGTGGATAGGATATTAATGTGTACGCACAAAATGTTTAATTATTGTAACACAAAATTTAAAATATCAGTATTTTATCATATGGCGTAGCAAGGCAGACTGAAGGCACATTGATATGTATCAAAAAACTAAAACAGTTTACAAGCCGACCAGTCACAATTTTGAACATCAAGTGAAAAATAGGACTACATACACACAAATCACGTCTATTTACGGGGTAGGTGGAAAAAGGAATCAAAATAGTGATGGGTTGCTAGCCGCATCGATTCCTAGGACTTTCGCCCATTCCCTCGATGGGCTTTTACCAACTGCGCGGGAATAGAAGCAACTGGTAAATTCTATGTTTTTTCTTTACTCCCAGACCTGCTGGTGGAAGAAAGAAGAAAATAAGACTACAGATTAGTAATATCAAGTCAGATGTATTTTTTAAGCGCCGGCGCCTAGTGTCACCCAAATGCATTAATAGTCTTTAATTAGAGAGTGAGAGTGACGGCACGATAAGAACGGCACGTGTCACGTCTGCGCAAAAATATGCCGTGTGTATAGGCTCTAACAGTGCCGGATTAGCCACGTAGCAAGAGTAGCAAATGCTACGGGCCCCGCGAATTTGGGGGCCCCGCGCTCCAACGCCTGTCTGACCGTAATAAAAACAATTTAGACAGGAGCGTAAAATATCTTTGTAACAGTGTTGTTTTATTTAATACCCTAAACTTGAGAACCTAAAGCAAACCAAGGGCCCCTTGACATAATTTGCTACAGGCCCCGCGCTGGCTTAATCCGGCACTGGGCTCTAAGTTCTAATTATTAGAATTGATAAGTAAAATTTGATTCGTGATTGGTGAATCACAGATTCATTTACAGATAGTCAATACATCATTATCACATCGGTTACGGATTAAAATTAATATTGTTTACATGCACTGTGATGTTGGCTGATTAAGGACAGGAAATAATTATTTCGGAGGTTAACAGCTCACCTGTAATTTTGTAAGTTTAGTCGCTGATTCTTCCTTACCTTCATCAATTCCACTCATGTGGCAGTAAGCTAAAATTTGACTACTAAGAGTCGTCTCGATAAAACTGACTACAATAACTTAGATATAACATTATGCATAAGTAGGTAATATTATTTTGAGATAATTGCAAGTATAATTTGCCGGCGCAGGGAAAAAGACTGCAAATGTGAAATGGGACCGGGCTGGACACGCCGCATGCACCCACAGAGGTGGGCTCACTGAGCCACTTGGTGGGCGCCGGAGATTACCCAGCAGCGACACAGATCCATAAGATCCATAAATATTTGAAATTGGGTTATTTTATTATGCAAAAAATGCTAATAGACTAATTTTTTACATGCCGTTAGCATTCAGTATAATAATATTGATATTATAAATTCTCTAGGCGTTTTTTAGCATGCCATGGATTTCATTAAAAGCTCATTTAAGTAATAAACAATATAAAAAAAAAATTCAAATAACTATAAAGATAATCGCGACATATGCTATCAAAGATTTGTCTCTATCTCTATCTAAAAAAACTGAATTTGAATATGGAGTTTATATAGGTGTTGGACACGTCACATGTCATTTCAGAGCTCTCTTTCTAATTGCTGACTAATTAGTAGTAGTAGGTAGTTGTTATATTTTTCGTATTTATTGACCGATATTACTTTGAATTAAAATTTTTGTCATCTCTTTTAATATATTTTCATATTTCATTAAGAAATGTCATATATTTTTTAATGAATATTCCCATTTCTGCGATAGTTGCGACAGGCGTCTACTGACGCCTGCAGACCCTGCAATACTATCAGGTGTGGATTGAGCAAAGTTTTTTTTCTTTTTATCGACAAGATCAAGATTCCTACTGTATTAAACTCTACAGTTCCCTGAGTCAAGTAATCCTCGAAGTGTAAACTAGCACCGTTGATCGGATTCCAACCAGTGATTGGTTTATTAGACTAATTTCAACTTAAAACTTGTTATAGCTTCGAGAAACGGCCAGCTGGGTGTGACGCGACGACTATATTTTTCCTTATTTGGCCTAAGTAGCAAACCTTTTCGGCCTTTCCCTCCATCCTTCTATCTTTTGTCAATAAAAAAGATAGAAGGATGGAGGGAATAGGTATATTATCCTTAGGCCCTGTCTACCCCGTAAAGGATAAAGAGGTGATTTGTGTATGTGTATATCGTCCTGACAATATGTTAAATGCTAGCGCACGGTTAGTTTCTGTCCCTTTTATCATAAATATTATTCAATATACTGCTCTCATAAGACTTATTTAAATAATTTTATTTCCTGCATTCTTCGCCAGCCCACTTCTAGAATGCTTCTAGCCGTTCACTGTAATGAATGTACAAATATATTTTTACAAGGCGCTAAGTTTATATGTACATACAGTAGGTATTATAAATAAAGTTGCTATAATGGTTTAACGCTGGTATAAATTAAAATAACTGTTGTTTTTGAAATATTTAATTCGAATTATTATTAATCGAATTGAACGATTTCAACAATACCCTGTACAACCAAATTATATTTATTTTGATGCAGTAAATTTATATATGAGTTGGTAACATTTAGACTTCGTTCTTGACCTGCCCATTGTGCACAGCTGGTAAGGTCTCTGGTACTCCAATTGCATTCGTTTTTGATTTTTCAGAGGAATTCATACCTGAAAGCCAAAATGCCATGATATGATAGAAGATAAGTAAAATAGAGAGCATTACTGCACCGAGAAAACTTTTTTTTACTAAAATATAACAGTAGGTAACTATAACTCAAAGAATATTTGCCCTAGAGGAATTATTAAATAGAGTAGAAATATTATTCGATTTGCATAGAAAAAAAATTGCAGCTCATTTTTCATGTCTCCTTTAGATATAAAGTCCAGGGCCCGATTTTTGAAAGCAAATTTATTATGTAAAAATACCACTCAAGAAAGTGGTGAAAAATCGTGCTAAATTTGAAATACAGTAGGTGAGATAAAAGTTACGGCTCTCATTAATATTATGAAATACTTAAAAAAAAATCGAGCTATAGAGTTTTGAAGAAATAAACTGCTTTTTTTGTCACTTCCAAGTGGTACTTTCGAGTAGTTACTTTCGACTGTATTAGTCCAATACATATTTTGTCAGTAGGTTATATATAAGAACATATTGTAACTTTTCAATGTACAAGTTTTAAGGGAACAAAGCGTGAAATTAGCAGTTTACTTTTGACTATTGTAACAAATTAAAGCATTGTTACCAAACAGCATGTTCTGGAGTGTGGCGAAGGGCGCGTCGATCAGTGCGCACGCGGCGGTCGACGCGATCACCGAGTACACCATGACGCTGGCGACCACCAGCCACTGCGGATGCGGACAAACATACATGCTGAATGATTATGAATCTATATGAAACAATTGCAAGTTAATAAGGAGCAGCTCAGAATTCAAAACACATGAGAGACCTAATCATTTGAAAAAATGTTTTATTGTAAATTTTATTATATTAACATAGCTTTTAACTTTTTTGATTTATTGGTATGTACTAACAAATTATGCATGTAAAATCTAATTGAAGTAACCTATTATAATTATTCACTTTTGCTGTAGAGATCATGGGGTCGTGGGTGCCCGAAGAGAAAAAACCTTTTTACAATGTTAAAAAAAAGTTACGTTAAGTTACCGTTGGGTTCCGCGTGATGGCCACCGAAGCGTGGCAGACTGAGAAGAAGATGGCGGGATGACTTGGACGCATATCAAGTGGAGTGGCAGGAGAATGCCCTCGACCGGGACGAGTGGCGGAAAAAAGGGGAGGCCTTTGCCCAGCAGTGGGACACTCAATTGGGGTAATATAATAAAAATAATAATATATGTGTAAAGAAAAATATATTTCTCTTTAATTTAAGTATTCCCGCGCATCGAGCACCGTCGTGCTAGATGTAGATGGCGACTTTTGTCGTGATTCTCTTTACTGTGTAATCTGTGGTTGTGTTGCTGTCATGTAACTGTCATGTCATGTCAATGTAAACAAATTATTAAAATATTAATATTGGATAGAAAGAAAGCTATTTACCGTAATTGTGATTTTGGAATCGACATTGCGATTAATAACATTAAATGTCGTTTCTTTTCTTACAGGTAAAGTTTTGTTACTAAACATTTTCATTGTGAATCATACCTACCCACATGTAAAATTACCGCAATAAATCTTTTCTTACAGAGAAACTCAATTATGTTTTGATTGACTGTGTCTTCTAAATCACTACGAAACAATATCTTATAAAACGACATTTATTGTCAAAAGAAGAAATGGAGAAACTGAAATTTACGTTTCAAGTAAAACCAACAGTGGACGGAAAATCTAACTATATTGCCATAACGTCAATAACTACACAAGATGATAAAATTTTCTTGATTCCTGAGGAGTATCAATCAGCATCGTTCCATAACCATATTCAAAGTTCTAAAACTTATATAACAGTGAAAAATACGTTGAAAAAAAGACACCAAACTAGAAGTGTATGGATAAAAACTACGGAGGGTATGTTAGAGACATACTTTGACGAAGATGGTAACATGATTTTTAAGGACCAATTCCTTGAGGAAATTACCCAAGAACAATTGGCTGTCAGCAAATATAAGAATCCGGAGGATCCGGTAGTGAAAATTTTGGAAAAATTAATTGAAGGTCAACAGAACAAAGAAAACCAAAGTATTAAAAAACTTGCCGACCGGTTTGTAATTGAAAAATTTGACGGAAAAAATATCAGTGCATGTTATTGGATGGGTGTATTTGAAAAAGAATGTGCAAGGTTTGATATAGTTGAAGACGAACACAAAATTGAAATCTTCAGACTATTTCTAGAAAAAACTTGTACTGATTGGTATTCCTCCATGATGATAAAGCTTAGTTTACAATCAGAGTGGTCAGAATGGAAATCAAACTTTTTGCAAACCTTTGCTGGTAAAGGTTGGTCTACTAGCAAATATGCACTATCCTTCAAGTATCAATCAGGATCATTATTAGAATATGCCATTAAAAAAGAAAAACTTCTCCTAGAGGTAAGAAAAACAATTGATGAAGGAACCCTAATTGACATAATTGCTGCCGGCTTGCCTGATTTTATAACAGACAGAATAAACAAAGAGGAAATTGCACATACAAAAGATTTATTTAATGGACTTGGAAAGTTGGAGCATTTGGTTATTAAGAAGAAATTTATAAAAAAAAAAGATGATTGTAAGCCAACGAAAGGAAAATGTAGCATTTGCGAAAGCTTAAATAAAGGTGTGCGCTACCATTCGGAAGATTCCTGTTGGTTCAAAACGAAAATAAATAATGAAAAAGAGAAAAAACAAATAAAGTTCGTTAACAACTCTGAATTGGAATGTGAACTGCAATGCGAAGATCCAAAAAACTAATAGTCCCGCCATTAATTAAAGTGAAATTAGTATTGAATAAAAATGTTCAAGTATTTGGAATCTATGACTCAGGATCTAACGTGTCCTTGATTAGTTCAAGATTGTTGAAGATACACAATAAGGAATTCAGTTATTCCAACAATACTAATCTAAAAACAATTAATGGCGTCAAAAAGGCAAAAGGCATAGTCACACTTGATATAACAATTTTTAATGTTGAGAAAGTATTTGTAATCGACGAGGACAATTTCGATTACGACTTTTTAATTGGACTTGATTGCATAAAAGAGTTTCAATTAACACAAAACGAAAACTTAGAAATCAATCAAAAAGATCCTACACAACGAAGAGAAATAGTTTCTAAGGAAACAAATAAATCAAATACAGATATTTCTAAGGAAACAAAATCTGATAATTCAAAAAACTTCAACAAACACTTCAGTGAAGAAAACTTCCATATTTGTATAAATCATCTAGATTTTCAAGAACAGGCAGTGATTGATGACTTGATATTAGACAATAAATCAATATTTGCAAAAGACAAATATGACATTGGAACTGTAACGGATTATGAAGCACATATTGATCTGCTAGTAGAAAAATACTGTTGTAAAAGGCCATATCGTTGCACAATTGAAGACAAAAAGGAGATTGAAAATCAGATTGAAAAATTATTAAAAAAAAAGATAATAGAAGAATCATATAGTCCGTTTGCAGCACCAGTTACATTAGCTTATAAAAGAGAGGAAAATAAAAAATCAAGATTGTGCATAGATTTTCGAGACCTGAATAAAATTGTCGTCCCCCAATCACAGCCATTCCCTCTCATTGAGGACCTAATAGTAAAGACAAGAGATTGTAAGTATTTCTCAACTCTGGACTTAAATTCAGCATTTTGGTCAATACCTCTACGTGTTACAGATAGACACAAAACTGCATTCGTCACACAAGAGGGCCATTTTCAATGGACATGTTTGCCATTTGGGTTAAAAACCTCTCCGGCGATATTTCAAAGAATAATGTGCAACATATATAATACGGAAACACAAGCTCGCAGAGTTCGCAGTATGTTATATTGATGATATCTTATTATTCTCAAAATCATTCACAGACCATGTCAAGCACTTAAAACAGCTATTTGAAGCAATCAAAATTGAAGGCTTTAGACTAAAATTCTCCAAGTGCACCTTTGCAGCGGACTCAGTTAAGTATCTCGGTCACATAATACAAAATAATTCAGTAAGACCTCTGAAAGACAACTTAATATCAATAAAGGACTTCCCAACTCCAAAAACCCCAAAAAAATGTGAGGCAATTTTTAGGAAAAATAAATTTCTATCACAAATATGTGCCAAAAGTAGCAATAAAATTGGAACCACTGCATAACCTGTTAAGAAAAGGACAAACTTTCAATTGGACTAAGGCATGCCAAGAATCTTTTGATGAAATGAAACAAATATTATGTTCACAACCAATATTGGCCATTTTTGATCCAAACTTGCCTATTCACATATACACAGATGCCAGTATACTAGGAGTAGGAGCAGTCCTAAAACAGCCACAAGAAAATAATGAAGAGAAACCAGTAGCATACTTCTCAAAGAAATTGAATGA
Organism: Pandemis corylana; assembly: GCA_949127965.1. NCBI lineage: Eukaryota > Metazoa > Arthropoda > Insecta > Lepidoptera > Tortricidae > Pandemis > Pandemis corylana. The sequence goes on along the minus strand of OX421858.1, from coordinate 4,788,559 downwards.
AGTTCAAAAAAAGAAGAAAGCCATTTATTTGGAATGCCTAGCAATCAAAGAATGTGTGAAGTATTGGCAACATTTATTAATAGGTAGAAAATTTACGGTCTTCTCAGATCACAAGCCATTGGAGAATATGAATATAAAATCAAGAACAGATGAAGAATTAGGAGATCTAACATACTATCTCTCCCAATATGATTTCCAAATTAAATATTCTCCAGGAAGATACAACATTGAAGCCGATTGCCTAAGCAGGAACCCAGTCCTAGAGCCAAATGAAAACCAGGATGAACAATTAAAAGTAGTCAACATAATAAAACTAGAAGATATCACAAGAGATCAAGTAAAAAATGAAAATATACAATGCAAAAAGGGCGAATTAATATCGAAAAACAATGTTTACTACAAAAAAGTAAAGGAAAAGGAAAAAATAATCCTATCGGAAAAATTCAGTATAGAGTTCATCAAAAAGGTACACACAGAATTAGGTCATATAGGAATGAATCAAATGCAAAGAATGATCAGCTCATTATATACAGCAAAAAACATGACAAAAAACATAAAAAGGATATGTGAAAGCTGCATAATATGTATAAGGAACAAAACAAGAGGACAAAATAAATACGGATTGATGTCCCACTTGGGTCCCGCTACAAAACCATTTCAGATATGTTCCATTGATACCATTGGAGGCTTTGGAGGATCAAGGTCAACAAAGAGATACTTGCACCTACTATCAGATCACTTCACTAGGTACGCATACATTGTGACATCAAGTACGCAAAATGCTAATGATTTCATAAAATTAGTGAAGAACTGTACAGAAACGGAGGAAATCGGCATGATTCTCTCAGACCAATATCCAGGCATCAATTCTAGAGAATTTAAAAAAATTTTGGATGAAAAGAATATACCAATAATTTTTACAGCAGTGAATTCACCCTTCTCAAATGGTTTAAACGAAAGATTAAATCAGACTTTGGTCAATAAAATCAGGTGTAAAATTAATGAAACTGACACTAAAATAGCATGGACAACTATAGCACGAGACTGTGTAAAAAACTACAATGAAACGGAGCACACTGTTACTGGATATGCTCCCAAGTACTTATTAAATGGCACAGATGTTACGATTTTGCCAAATGAACTAAAATATAGAAAGACCGAGTATGACTTGACTCGGGACAGAGAAAAAGCCCTGAAGAATACAATCAGATCACATGATTATAACAAGACAATATATGATCACAATAGAAAACATATGGACTTCAAAGTTGGTGATAGCGTCTTTGTAGACAACGGAAACAAATTAAATAGGAAAAAACTCGACGAATTGAGAATCGGACCGTACAAAATTGAGGAAAGAATATCAAACTCGATTTACAAGATAAATACTGGCCATAGAAAATCTGAGTCAAATTTTTTCCACATATCGAATTTAACTCCAGCCCCTGCGCTTGAAGAACCTTGACGATGTATGCTTTATCTTCCCTGGGTGGGGGGATGTAAAGAAAAATATATTTCTCTTTAATTTAAGTATTCCCGCGCATCGAGCACCGTCGTGCTAGATGTAGATGGCGACTTTTGTCGTGATTCTCTTTACTGTGTAATCTGTGGTTGTGTTGCTGTCATGTAACTGTCATGTCATGTCAATGTAAACAAATTATTAAAATATTAATATTGGATAGAAAGAAAGCTATTTACCGTAATTGTGATTTTGGAATCGACATTGCGATTAATAACATTAAATGTCGTTTCTTTTCTTACAGGTAAAGTTTTGTTACTAAACATTTTCATTGTGAATCATACCTACCCACATGTAAAATTACCGCAATAAATCTTTTCTTACAGAGAAACTCAATTATGTTTTGATTGACTGTGTCTTCTAAATCACTACGAAACAATATCTTATATATGTATATAAAAGTTGATGAGATCTACATGTGACCCTATGCTAGATCTTTCCTCGAACGTATAGGGATTGCCATTCCTACAATGAGGAAGTGTACCCCCGCCATAAAGGCACCTTGCCCAATGGCAACGACCTGGGCGACATTTGTAAATGTAGGTTTTGAGGAATAGGATAAGGTCGTTTAAAGTTTTTTTATTTATTTTTATTCTTTTCGATATTCTATGTTTATCAGTTATGACTTGCAAATAAAAGTTAAAGCAAGTCTAAAAAAACACTCGAGGGATTATAATCTGAAGTGGCAGAATAATCTAGAAGCAGAACTCGTAGAACTAATGACCCCTGGAATTAAACTGTTCTTAATTGATGACCGCGTTTAGGCCAATTTACTACGTGTATCCCGTTCCGTTGTTTAGAATTAAATAATGAATATTATGGGCTTCATGCCTTGGTTAGATGAAATCATTTCAGTGCATGGAGTACAATCCGTTTATTTCGAAAATACTTAGCCTACAATAATACTTACCATGTTTTCCATGCTGAAGTAGAAAGATGTAACTAAAGAGCCTCTCATGACGAAAAGTATTGGCCAGTGGAACAGGTACATGGCGTAGGAGATGCGAGAGGGGAACTTCCATATGCTCAGCGATAGGAACCAGTTGATGGGACCTCGTTGAACAAAGAAAACTTCATATTATTTTTCAATATAGGTGATTTCAATTCAATAAGGTAAAATGTTAGGTAATTAATTCTCAATCGACCTCCATGAGGCTCCAGTGCTCGTGCCCAGGTGGCGCCACTATTTTTAAGCGCTAACGGAACGTTGCGATGGCGGCAAGGGAGCCATTGTGATTCTTTATTTAGTTAAATCAGTGATACATTGAAAGCTGACTTTATTAAATAAAATACCGTACACTGATAGGATTTAAAGTAACTTCTTCTGTTCATAGGTACACAACTTTCGACTTTTTTAAAAATGACTCAAACATACTCTACTTTACAATTTTACATACTCATACATACTACTTTACATACTCTACTTTACTTTTTACAATTATTATCTGCATGCTTAATTTAAAACTAACCTCCATATCCGTTGACGCAGGCAAAGATGAGCCAGCAAACGCACAGACTCCAGCACGGTCTCACGAAAGATAAATTAAGGTGGTAAAAGAGCTCACTATCCGACTCAATGTAAACGTGGTACACGCAGTAAAACGACACTCCGGCTGCTGCAGCGTACGCAATGGTCACTAGCCACTGAAAAAAAGGGCAAGAAATCTTACTAATACAGGTAAGATAAATTATTTAGCGATTCACATAGTCTTACAACATCATCTAATGGGATAGTATAGTGGTATGTAAAAAACTTCAAAAATGTTAATAAAGGTGTAACAAATTACGTGCTGGATAACCCATTGGTAAAATTTTAACAAATACTTAGGCAATTTTTAAAATAATAAATACCGTTGAAAGTCTTAGTTTCAATCCGCGATTAATGTGAAGAATGTAGCCAAATATCATTCCAAATATAAAAGGCGGAGATCTAGTCAGCGTATTCTTGTAGTAATACACCTCTCGATTACTGAAAACAATAAAAAAAAATAGTTCTAGTTATGAAATTGTTGCATAAAGGACGTATTCATATTCATACACTTAAAAGATTTGATATTTACACGAGATATAAATCTTTCACGAAGATATAGACGGTGCTAGCGATCAACGTTGCACCGATACCAAAAGCGAGCCCGCCCCACGCAGACCTCCGACTGCCAAGCACCCAGAAAAGGATCAGTGGCGAGAGGATGTGCAACTGTACATCCACCGACAGGTACCAGGTTTGAGGTAGACACTAAGAAAAAATTATTAATGGTTATTAACAATTAAATTTAATGGTAGATTTTTGCTGCAGTGAACTTTCTTTTAACTTACATAGCTTTCGGGATTAACTATGTTCTGTATGTGGAGTAACGCCGACCACCAATAGTCTCGACACATCTGAACATTGTGCGCCACGACATGCCAATCCACTCCATCAGAGACATAGTGAAAGATAGATGCCTGGAGCAGGACCACCAAAGCAAGAAGTGGAAACATTCGCAGAAGACGATGCAGATAAAATAAATGAAGATTCTTTAAAAGTTGCACTAGAACAGAAACATTAAAAGAGCAAGGGATTAGAATAAAATAAGAAGGAATAAGATAATTTTATTCAGATTATATACATCGTTAGTTAGTAACCTTGCTTCATCTTTTTGGCAGACGTAAATACTAGTAGAAGTCCGCTTAATACGAAAAAAGTATCCACACTGAGGTCTGCTGACAATAGCCACATGTTTCTTTTCAATTCCACCCACTGTAAAAAGAGTACTTTGTTATCTTTGCTATTAGTAAAATTTTAACGATATACGTAATAATACAGTTACTCACAGCAAAAATATCCAAAACATTTGCTGTATATTTAGATAAGTAATTAAGAAAGGAATGCCCAACGATGACCCACGTTATGGAGAGAGCTCGAATGCCGTCAAGGCAGTCAATACTCCCAGGATTGTTCTTGAAGGTTAGGAGGGTCTTGGTGTTTGTGTACAAAGAACAACATTGAAACAACTTGTTCACCTCGGCCGGATCTATAAGAAATACAAAACATTATTACTTTAATAAAAATATAAAGAGATACATCACAATCAGTTTGGTCTAAAGTATATGTACACTGAACCAAGGAGTACCTACGGGTGGTACAGGAATCCGAGTTATTAGCTGCCAGGAAAGAAGAAGTAATATCCGTTTAGTTTTTACGTTTAGTGCGTACCTAATAATATTACGTGTTGAATTTTTACTTACCTTTTTTTAATATAAATCTATGCCGAACGTCGTATGCCGTGCTTAGGACGGTTAGAAGAGCAAGGAAAGATAAAATTGTGCTGAAAAAAAGTGCTAATTTACAAATATGAAAACAAATCACAAATCAAGAAAAGGCAAAATGTCATTCCGTCTTCTGTAAGTACAACAAAAATGCAAAATGCAGAAATCGTTGCATGTACTTTTTTTTCTACGATATCTTCTTTGGTGTAGTAAACATGCTTATCTAATTTAATAAGGTGCTTGGTTTAATTTCAAATACTACTTATAAATAAAAGAGTGGTATTGACAGGTTCTGATTTTAATATCCTGTTTATTTACTTACACGGCAGTGTAATCAGCTGCTACCAAAGGCTTATCGTCTGGCAGTCTGCAAAACTCTACGTCGTGGATGAAGTCTATTAGGCCATTATCTAATACTGGAGCCAGAGCCTCATGCGCTGTGCATGTTTTTGGTATACATATCGCTAAGGAAAATAAGTACACGTAAGCCCAATTCACTCTGAAAATAATAAAAAAAATATTTATTTTCATTTATCGCTGCTTTTCTGTCATTCGTAGTACTAAGTTGTAGGAAATATGAACAACATACCTACCTATTTTGGTCGATTAATTTATTGACAATACTTGGAGAACTCTTGTAGTCGTCGAAGATTTTTAACGTCGTGTTTACGTTAACCGTCGTCCATTCTCTATTTTCCATCCACGATGTTTTGGAAAGTGAAGGGATAGGATTCGAAATAAGACTTTGGACCATACAATATTTGCCTTCGATCGGGATGTCCTCTGTATCTTGCTTGATTCCAAGACATTGGTGAAAGTTGCCCATGTTCACGAAATTCCCCTTTAATATGCCTTGTGGTACCCGAAAACTTGCATCATAGACTGTCAAAAAATATAAAAATAAAGTTATCTACCTTAAGCTTTGTAAACTCCATAATTTCCGGTGTGCCTGATATAGAATTAGATGAGACCCATTTTGTTTATTATTGGAGTTTAATAGACAGGTGCCCAAAAATATTTGTACGTGACCGAATTGTCAACCCTGTGCGTGTTCAGACATTTATGCACTTAGATAAAATAATAATACATAGAAGGTGTCTTAAACATATTGTGGAATAATTTAGAAGGTGGTTACGTTAGTTCGATTGGATTCTCTTGTTAAGATTTTTCCTTGTAAGTTTTGATACAAAATTAGGTACGCCTTTGACTCCATACGCTTGGATGGAACATCGATCAACGTAAAGAAACATTAGAAACATTTAGTAAACACAATCACAAATGAAACACATAGGGGTGATCGGTTTATCTAACACGTTTGCTATTCTGGATTCATTTAGATACACAGTATGTAAATAAATAAATAAATTTGTAAATTATTATTGTTAATTTTTTGTTTAGCGAGGTACACCTTCCTTTTGATAATGTGTTAGTTTGTCAAGTTGGTCTATAGAAGTACCTACTAATGGAGATCTGATAAAAATATGATAGACAAATACAGTCAACAATTATGTTGTTGCGTTGATCCGTTTTGAAATATATATCTTTCCCACAGTAAAATTAAAGAACAAATAATTTTTTTTTTACTTACATTCGAACGCTCTCATATCCGCTAATTGTTGTTGGCACAACTCGGGGTCCAGCACATTCTCGTATAAATCTAAATCAAATGGTCTATCATCATATCCGTTGAGTTCCGAAACTGACGTCAGTACCCCCATAACACAACTTAGTAAAATAATATTAAAAAACATTTTACGTTTAGGGTTTAATAGCTCTTTGGCCGAGGTTTAGTAAGTGTTGATTCGTTTGATCAACACCCTTTTAAATGAGACCGTTATCTGTGAAGATTATATTTCGAGTTTCGGCGAGATATGATAAGCACTAAATTAAATAAATTTTCCCAAAGGCGGGAATGGAGGTGTCCCTCAGCGCATACAGTCAACTGGAAAAGTATTATATATACCGCTCTAAAATAAATTGTAATAAAATATTTTCGAGCGATCAAACAAGTACATTTTCCATCGTTAATGGGTAGCGGTTCTGGCGACAGATTGGTGCAATGGTGTCATGGAGCACCTGGTTTTGTACCCTTGTTTACCCTTCAACGGCCAAGTCACACAACATTAACTATAATAATAAAGAAATCGCAGTAAGCAACCTTAGACTTGGAACGAGTTTGTCTAGATTTCATTACTTTTTAGAGATAAACAAGCAGCTCCATCGAGACTTGGCTAGTTTTTTTACAGAATGTTTTTGGGGGATTTCACTTCTTTTTGTAGAAACGTGGGCATATTGATTTATTTTATTAAATTTTCTTATTTGACACCTTTTTTTTTCTTTTGAGGTGTATTTTTTTTTCAAACATCATTTGAAGCGGCCCACCAAGTTGAATATTTTTTGTAAAGACGGTATATGTCGATTTCTAATAGTTTGGTTGGGCTCTTGTGTTTTCTAATCAGGGTCACCAGGTACCTACTCCAGATCTTCGATTATCCTAGTTTTTATAGTTTTCCCTTTATGTGGCCATTAAACCCTAACGCTGTACCAAATTTCAGCTCTCTGAGTTTTTGGAAAGTACTAGTTCTATTTTGATGATCATGAGTGAGTGAGTGAGTGAGTGTCATAAATGCGAAACTTTGCTTTCGCTTAACTTTGGAACTAAACGACCTACAGACTTGAAATTTGGGATTTTAAGTATGTGATTATAGCTTACTGGATGACGAAAATTTCTGCGTTCTGGTCTTATCCAGAGGTTCTCAAATAGGGGCCTGAAAATGCGGCGAAATGGTTCCAGTAAAGGATGGTACGGCAGTGTTTGCTTCGCGCTCGACTTGGCGGGGGCACTGCCATGCCCCCAGATTATATTTTTATGTCAAAACATAAGAAAGTCATAAAAAGATCGTCAATTGTAAACAAAATAAAAACAATAAGGTACAATAAAATAATTCATACAAAAACTAGAAATCAGAAATCCAATAATACAATCACGATATATAGGCGATATATATATAGGCGATATATATATAGGCGATGCGGCTAGCAACCCATCACTATTTTGATTTCCCTTTCCAGCTATACGCCCTCAATCATGCTAAACGTGGCCTTAAGGTTTTGTTACCTTATGCTCTGTCTACCCCGTAAGGGATGAAGACGTGATATGTGTATGTGTGTATGTATGTATCGTTAAAATTGATGCCATTACCGAAGCGTTTATATGAAACTAGCTTTTGCCCGCGACTCTGCCTGCGCACAATTCGCTTATTATAATTACAGTAATTTATAACGATATCGAGCCTTGCGTACTTATAATGTAAGGGAATTTTAGGTATTATCCCACAAAATCATTTTACGTTTTAGGCATTGTGATCATAATGGATCCGAAATTACGAAAGGATTGCGAACGAGCCTTTTTCTTTATTGTTCCGAAAGCTTAATCCCGAGCGTAATCTAGTGCGTAAATAAATTAATACCGAGAGTTAAGTGAGTGACTCATCAATAGTTCTGTAAATATATGTAAATATTATCATTTTATATCCGTACAAGGATATCAGATTATTTAGGTAATCAAAATAAATAATTTCTTAACAGACAGATAAAATTAATTACGTATATCGACTTCCTTTGAAACAATTGAATGTTAGGTTACGGTTTACATAAAAAAATTAATGAAAAATGAAAATGTGTTTATTGAACATTCAGGAGTATATATGAGAAGGTTAGGGATCTCGTAGTAGGTATATAAGGTACCTGTATCAGAAGATCCCACTTCTCCAATAAAATGTACATATATATTCAGGCAATTTACACCTTTGATACCTTCCGCTCTGCTTTCAGTGTACTTAATTTTCCGACATCTGGGGGAAATTTTAGAATAGGTATTCGAGACAGCGTGAAAAGTTGTAAGCAGGTACAATGCTTTTTTTATTACTTAACATATTACACAGAAACACAGTAAGTACTGGAGCTTTTACTATACATATAACATATAACAGAAAAATACAGTAAGTACTGTGGCTTTTACTACATAACATATAACACAAAAACACAGTAAGTACTGGGGCTTTTACTGGCCCTTAACTTATATTTAACAATTTCGATCCCGCCGAAAGTAGCTAGCTTTTCTAACAATTATTTTCAGTTAAAATGTAATATAGATACATGGATTTTTTAAAACATAATTTTGTGAACACCTACCTGTGTTAAAATGTAGACCTAAATAATTATCAGGCCTGTTTATTTCTTACTCATCTGTCATGAAAAGTAATCCATATGATATACCGATAAAAGAAGGTGTTTGGAGAGGTTGTAGTGTATAATATAGCATTTTTTTTTCGCAAAATACCTAAATGGAATTAATCATTTTTGAGTAAACCCCAAATATTACACCATCTGTCAAGAGATGATACACTTTTACTGTAATTAGGTATGCCCTTGTCGGTGTTGAAGCTACATTGGAAAATATTAAAAACACATTACAATATTCAATAGTTTTTTATTTATTGGTTTATTTGAATTGCTTGTATTTACATAACCTATAGCATAAGTAAATAGACTTTTATTTCTAGGATGGATTATTATTCGAAGTTCCATTCTCGGGTGATGCTGCAGAAGAGTTCTTCGTAGTAGACTGGGCGGATGGCATCAGAGCTGAAAATAAAATTTAAATAAGCGAAAACAGTATACTATACTATTATATAGGTACTTTTATAATAACTACAGATTGTCTGATGTAAACTGCGTTTGCATTCTCAAACAATTAAGTATAAAAATTATTTCATTAACAGCGTAAGGAAGCTACACTGTCCCTGATTACTTAATATCGGCATTTTATGCCAGAAATATAGTTTCCGCGGGATGTATACAAGTTTAGGGGAAAGACCTAGTAAATAAATGTAAAGATAATCTGGAGTCCAGGTGAAAGGAACATAAGGTAAAGTAAATTTGAATAGGTTTAAATAATTAAATATTCTTAATCATCATTATTATGTCAGCCATAGGACGTCCACTGTTGGACTAGGCCCCCCCCATAGACCTCCAGTTGCTTCGGTTGGAGGCGGTTTTTATCCACCGTGAACCCGCGACTTTAACCAGGTCACCTGTCCACCTCGTTGGTAGACGTCCTACGCTGCGCTTGCCATTTAAATCCAAATTATGTTTTCGAAATTTGATGCTGGCAAATTTTTAAAGAAATTTAAGAAAAATACCTTTCAGCATGAGTTTCTGCAGCATAGAGCCAGGAGCATCAATAAGAATGCATGCGGCTGTCGAATAGACAACCGTGTACGCCACTGCGCTCGCTAACACCAGGAACTAAACATTAAAATTTGAATATTAAAACGCCTTAAAACTAAAACCTTGTATCAAAAGGTGTGTTAATTAATTTACTAAACAATTGAATAATATACAAATTAAGAGAAAAATACACATACTTGTAATTTATTGCAACCCTAAAAATCTGTATTCACAAATATTAAAATAATCCTAGCTAACATGTTGCGACATAAATTAATTTCCTGGCTGAAGTTATTGCTACTTTGGTATCCAAGGCGCTAAAAAAGTTGTTAGGACTGACTATAATATGTAGAGTGGTCAATTTTGTTGGATTTTTACTGGAGTTTTAAGATCAATCGTTGTACAGTTAGATAAAAAGCGACCAAGCTCCATTTGGAAGCTCTGAAATTCTGATGAATTAAAAAAAATGGAAGAGAAGAAAATAATTAGGTCTTGCAAAAAAAATTAAACATTTTGAGCTGTGTTAGCTGCCTGTTTCGTAGAGCAATAAGTACAAATGTTTTTGCCACTTTTATATGGTAATTTCGAGTGATGTGATTCTAAAAATCGGTTCGCTGGCTTAGTGAGTTTTTTTTTTTTGCTTTTGAAGTGAGTAAGATTAGTGGGAGCGATTTGGATTGGAAGGACCTTGCACATGACTTGGGCTACCACCCGCAAAACCCATTCTGATGCAAATCTACATTTACTCTAACAGGCTCAAAACACCAACAAGCATTAAGTTCTGGTTATTTACCATACTTTCCATGCTGAAGTAGAACGGGACGACAGTGCTACCAGAGATGGTGAATAGCACGGAGTAGTGGAACAGGTACATCGCATAAGAGATGCGAGCCATGAACTTCCATATCTTCAGCGATAGGAACCAATTGATGGGACCTGAAAACGTTACCAACATTTGATTTTATAAGTATACCTAACACATTTTGAAAAGAGAAGCACAAAGTTTTGAAAAACTTAAATGATGGGTTGCCGAGTGACCAAAAATCTCTTCTCTAAATTGAAAAAAAAATAAGAGTTGGAAAAAGCGGATATGACACGGAAATACTTAGTGTGAAGGCTACCGTCACATTTAGGCGTAGGTACATGATTATTCGTTGCTTTAAAGATTCTGGTCGTATCAGGGCGATTTAAACATGTATGCTCTACTCAGAATATAAATAGATGTTTTGAGCCAAAATTTTTTCAAAGCGACTGCTATTTTAATCTATGTATACTCACCACCATATCCCACTACACAGGCGAAAATGATCCAACATACTGAAAGTCCCCACAAGGATCTCATGAAAGACCGGTTCAAGTTGTCCAAGAGTTCATTTTCCCAGGCTGCGTATATAACATACATGCAATACGATGACACCGCCCACGCCGCAAGATAACCAAGACTGACGGACCACTAAAAAAACAAATCCCAATCCATTTTTGTTTTCACCTATTTTTGCCTACGTAAAATACATAAAAACATTGGCTGCAACTTATGTACAGTCAGCGTCATATAGTCTGAAACATCCAAGGTGACCAAAAAGTTCGACACACTATACTATTTCTATGGTGTACCGAACTATTTGGCCGACTTGGATGCTTCAAACTATATGACGCTGACTGTACATATAAGTACTTACAATTGGCATTCTAAGTTTTCTTCCTCGATAGATATGGAGGATATATCCAAAAACCATTCCTACAAAAAACGGCGGAGCTCTCGTTAAAGTATTTGTGTAGTAATACACGAGATTATCGTACCTTGAAAAGAGCAAAAAATATTCAAAACATGTAGTAAAATGAGTAGCTATAATCTCATTTAAGTCTGCAAAATATACGTCACGTACCCTGATGAAAAATCTTTTAAAAAGCAATAAACGGTAGTTGCAGTCAACGATGTTATCAGCCCAACTGTGAGTCCATTCCATGCAGATCGAGGGCTACCGAGCACCCAGAAAAGCACCAACGGTGATATAATATGCAGCTGAACGTCCACTGACAAGTACCATGATTGTGGCAAACACTAGACATCCAGAAAAAAACTGCTAATGTAAATATTTTATTTCTTCTTAAAGTACTACTCTCTTTACTCAAAAATATAAGTCAGTCATTATCTACAATTAAACCACATGAATGGTGAGTCACCGTGGAACTTTTTCATAATCAATATCATAGTGTGACCAGATCAAACCTGTCAAGTAAAATCATTATAAAATGAACATACTATTTAATCAATGTATCTACGGTATATCTATAGATCACGAATTAAAAGGTTTTCGTGTGACAGTTAATTATAAATCAAAATTTCTCTCATTTCTTACAGATTGTGAAGGGTTGACTATATTTTGAATATGGAGAAGCGCTGTCCACCAGTATTGACGGCATATATGTACATTCCTGGTCATGTAATGCCAGTTAGCACCGTCAGAGACGTGGTTGAAGAGAGACGCCTGCAGCAGCACCGCGCAAGCCAGCAGCGGAAACATGCGCAGGAGACGGTGGAGGTAAAACACGTGAATATTTTTCAGGAGTTGCACTGCAATGGCAAAACAAATTCAATTTTGTTTTAGCGATAGCTGCTTATGGAGCTATAACAGACCTCCAAAAACTTAAGTCAGTTATTCTAAACTGATAGAGCGATTTATTATACAGGTTAATAAGCACTAAGTTACATTCTTCCTTATTACTTCGTACTTATTATTTGCAATGCAATAAATGGATTCATGTGGTTTTATATTATTCTTTGTTAAATTATAGGTTTTTTACAAACTAGCAAATGGATCACCTGGATAATAAGTGAATTGTACGTGTTTTAATTAATGAAAGACGAGGTTTACATAATATAATTTTTTAAGGATTTTTTTCTGGTATATATAGGTACTTACTTTGTTTCATTTTCTTAACAGATGTATAAACAAGCAGTATGCCACTCAAAACAAAAAACGTGTCAACAGCGAGTTCAGCAGATGCAAGCCAAATGTTTCTTCGCTGATCAAACCACTGAAAATACAAAATCAACTTGACAATTTGTGAAACTTGTTAAATCTATCTTCTATACATATAAAATTCAAAGTCCTGACTGACTGACTGACTGACTTAACTATATATCAACGCACAGCCCAAACCACTGGACTTAGAGACTTGAAATTTTGCACATAGATACCTTATACAATGTAGGCATCCACTAAGGAAGGATTTTTGGAAATTCCCACGGGATAAGGAAAAAACGGGAATTATATATTCGACTCCGAGTGACGCTATCTCAGTAACTATAATAACTAGACTCTTCAAATTTGATACAAAAGTAGGTGATTACAAAACAAAGAAACTAATTTCAGGATTTTTGGAAATTCCCACGGGATAAGGAAAAAAACGGGATTTATAATATTCAGTTAAACGAAATCCTATGAACTATAATTACTGGACTGTTCAAATTTGCTGAAATTTGGTAAGAGCCTTCCTTGATGAGTGTATGGGAGCACTAAGAAAGGATTTCCAGAAATTCCCACGAGAACAGGAAAAACGGGGTTTTTCGTTTTACTGGTCGAAGAAAGATGAAATTTAGCATTTAGCTTCCTTAGGGAGTGTAAGGGAGCATTAACAAAGGATTTCCTAACATTTTTACGGGAACGGAAAAAATATTTGTTTACAAAGAAATACTGCGGTAGGCATAATATGGCTAGAAAATTGAAATTTGGCACACATATACCTTGAGTATCCTAGAGGTGCACTAAGAAGGTATTTTTCGAAATTCCCACGGGATAGGGAAAAAACGGGATTTTTTTGTTTTACTGGTCGTAGAAAGCTGAAATTTGGTAAGAGCCTTCCTTGATGAGTGTATGGGAGCACTAAGAAAGGATTTCCAGAAATTCCCACGAGAACAGGAAAAACGGGGTTTTTCGTTTACTGGTCGTAGAAAGATGAAATTTAGCATTTAGCTTCCTTAGGGAGTGTAAGGGAGCATTAACAAAGGATTTCCTAACATTTTTACGGGAACGGGAAAAACCGGGATTTTACGTTTCCAGACGAAACAGCGGAAGTAAGAGACTTAACATTTATAACGTGTGTTTCTTTAAAGGCTTTAAGTGTACTCCGAAAGCACTCCCCAAAATTTTGACGGGAACGGGAAAAAACTTATTTTTTCGTTTTACATCTTAGCGCGTACGAAGTCGCGGGCAAAAGCTATTTGGGGTAGGTATATTTTAGGACAGCCCTTTAGGTTAGGTTAGGTTTGTTTTATAAAAATCCTGCAATATTTACAGTTTCAGAAAAATTAAGGCAGCGGGGCAATGCGGGGGCTTGCTTGCATGCTTGCTTGAGTCCTTGCTTTGCATGCTTGATTGCATACTTGCTTTCATGCATGCTTGCATGCTTGCTTGCGTGCATGCATTCTTGCGTGCTTACTTGCATGCATGCTTGCTTGCACGCTTGCTTGCATGCTTGCTTGAGTCCTTGCTTTGCATGCTTGATTGCATACTTGCTTTCATGAATGCTTGCATGCTTGCTTGCATGCATGCATGCTTGCGTGCTTACTTGCATGCATGCTTGCTTTCACGCTTGCTTGCATGCTTGCTTGCCTGCTTGCATGCCTGCTTGTATGCCTGCTTGCATACCTACATGCTTGCAGGTTTGGGTGCTCGCTTGCTTGATTGCTAGCTTCTTTGAAATGCTCATGGTTCACGCGTGCGAAGCCGCGGGCAAAAGCTAGTACCTAATAAATAAAATAATTTAGTGAATCATACCTCATAGTAATCAAACAAATTGGCGGTATATTTGTTAAGGAAAGCAATAAAGGTATGACCGGTGATGACCCAGAGGATGGAGATGGATCTGATCCCGTCGATACAGTCGATGGCACTGGAGGTACTGTTGAAAGTCAGGAGACGGTGTGTGTTCGTATACACCGAGAAACACCGAAGTAATTCGTTAGATTCAACAGGATCTGTACACAAAGACGTTGCATTAGTATCAAATGTACAAGCCGTCGTTAATAACCAAATAATCAATAATAAAATTACCTTTTCCCTTCAGAAATCTATGCCAAATATCATAGGATGTACTCAACAATGTCAGTATTCCAATAAGTGAAAATAAAGCGCTGGAAAAAAATACTTTTATAACTAAAAATGCTTGAACGTACGCACATTCATAAAATTTTTAATTTGTTAATTACCTACATGGTGACGTAATCAGCAGCAACCAAAGGCTTGTCCCCGGGCAGTCTACAAAACTCTTCCTCATACTTAAAGTCGACTATTTCATTGTTTAAAAACGGAGCCAGAACGTCATCCACTGAACACACCTTAGGAATACACAGAGCCAGAGAAAAGGAAAGCGCATTGAAAATTATAACTGCATCTATCCTGAAAACATTGAAAAATTAAATACCTACCCATGCTTTCGGTCACATGTTAAACGATTTTTATTGATATAATAGGTATCATTTTCGTTGTCCGTGCTATAAGAACTTACCTCTGATTATGTCCACCTAAGACATTTCCAATTCTTGTGTTCCTGGCATAAGTATCCAAAGTTTGTTTAGTTGAACTAGCGTTTAGTGTCATCCAATTAGCGTCATGTATCCAGGAAGTTCCAGTAAGTAAAGGTATCTTCATGGTGTCTTGGACATTGGTCCGTATCATGCAGTATTTGCCTTCTATAGTATCTCCTTCCACATGTTGGTTGATTGAGAGACATTGGTGGAAATTGCCCAGTCCGATGGAGCTCCCTCTCATTATACCTTGCGGGACTCGAAAGCTTGCATCGTAAACTAAAACATAAGTAATGACGAGTTTACACGTTTATAATACATAAACAAAAAACATAGCTTCCATGCTGGTCTGGGAGCAAAGATATGAAATAGAATGTACCAGATGCTTTTCTTCGTGCGCAGATGGTAAGAGCTCATCGAGAATCATGTTATAGACGATGCGATTAGCAACCCTTCACTATTTTGAATCCTTTTTCCACCTATACTTCCACAATCATGCTAAACGTGGCCTTTAGGTCGTGTTACCTTAGGCTGTGTATATACCTCTATCGATACCACGTATAAGGAATAAAGACGTGATTTATGTACTTACACGTATGTCACAAAAAACATGCAAGTTGCCAATTCAATATTTTAAACTTACTCAGAATAAGTACCACTAAGCATGTGTGAGTTGCTCCAAGTGGCTTTACAACAACATAAACGACGATTTAATTAACGATTTATTTTAATGCTATAATCTCATAATCGTCGGTTATGGTTAAAGTTATCGTTAACTTGATGCAACTTACGTTAAATGATTTATAGAACTTACATTCGAAAGCTCTCATACTCCTCAGCTGCTCTTGACATCGCTCCGGATCCAGTACATCCTCATAGAGGTCATAGTCAAACACTCTGTCAGGAACTTGGCTTCCAGAATCCGGTGCTGATGACGTTACGCACATTATACTAATACAAACTATTAAAAAACGACTAATTCTCGTGTCACTCATTATGCAACTCTTATTGGTCATGCGAGACCTGATGATGTTTACTCGTAAGTATAATTACATTCCATTAAGGCATTGTTATCGGTAAAGATAATTTTTAGGGCATACGAGTATGTGCAGTTGTGAGCAACTAGAACCATTTTTCCTTAGAATTTTTTATACTTAATCATTTACTTACCGTTAATTACGTTGGTGGCATTGATCATACGTATGTTTAAGCGGTGCCTCTACCTCTCGGCTGATATATTTGGTGTTGCGAAAGTTGCTGACGAACATCCCGTCTCTGCTGACGGAAAGTCATTTGCTTCATTACCTTGCCCTTCATGCAAATACTTGAGTAATAAATAAAACTTTAATTTTTCAACTGGATGCATGTTAGCGCCAGGTTAGTTTTATTCGTAGGTCTAAGGGCGTCCATTGTTCACGTGAGGCATTTTTGAGGATTTTTGACCCCCCCTCCCTCCCCTCTTGGTGAGATGTTCTAAGATTTTTCAAAAGATTTATTCTGGCTATAAAATCGTTAGATTTATTAAAAAAAAAACACAATTTGCTTAATAGTCAAATATAGTGAAATATTTGCTTAAATTATTTTTATTTAAGACTAGCAATGACTTAGTATATGAGAATTGCTATAATCACTTTAATTTAACTTAACTTTCACGCAGTTTAACACCGTTTTCTGCTAGAAAAAAATTACGTGATATTTGCCAAGTCGCTTCTCAAAGTGAGATTTAGAAAGAAAGAAGAGATTTACTCCTTTTTGCAAGACACACGAATATAAGAGAAATTTTATAGAAGAAAAACACAGACATGAAAAATAGATCATCAGCGTTGTGTGCGTCTTCGCAAAAGTGAAACGGTCGCTGACTCAGCATTACGCTGAGGTGTTAGACACCTGCAGCACTGATTTTCAGCCAGAACCGTCTGTGACTCACGAAACGATACACAGATAAAATATACTACGTAATCCATAAACTTTTACGTAAACAAAGTAATAAATAGATAGAGCCCGACTTATGTGTAACTAAAAAAATACATAAATTAATGAAATAGTTCACAATAAACAAAAAATAAAAAGGAGGGAAAACTAAATTGTTCAAAAACAACAGGATGGCATATCAAAGTACAAAGTGCATTTAGTAAGATTCGGCTCGATCCCCTCCCCTTCCTCAAGACCTCACGTCATTAATGGACGCCCCCTAAAGCCAGGTACCTACTCATCTGGGAGCTATGACCATAACTCTTGCACGTTATGGTGGTGTTCCGCTCGCGGCAGGCTCCCGAGCTACATCCAGACGTTCACACAAGGGATTTTGGTTACTGTAATGTGCGACAATTACGGTTACAGAACCGGAAAACCGGCTTAGAAGCTTATCAGTAGACTGTAAAAGTGTAGACTCAATGCGTTGAAGTACATGACGGAACCTTTAAAAAACAAATGAACGCCGTCAGGCAACATCGCGTAGGTAATTGATTTGCGGAACAAATCCGCTGAGATCATTTTTCATATCCTTATAATGACTTACCTATAAGATAAGATAAGATAAAACGATAGCTAAAGCTAAAGCCGTTCCGGATTCAGAGTCGTACTTGATTTAGTAGATATTATTTCACTAATGAAATAAATAATATAAGACTAATCGTGGAGCGATGCTGCTACCGTGGTGGGATAGTTTGATCCCAATCCTATTTGGATGAGTAACGTTAAGTATATTTTTAATCAGTTACTGGTTAGCTAATTCACGCGGTTTCGTTTTCGACGCAGAATAAAAATGTTAGCTACTTTTTCGAAAATCGACTATGTAATTCAAAAGAAAAGTCCAAGGCCAGTCGCTTTCGAGTTACGATGCATGATTGGGCTAAATTTGTTCGAAGAATGACAATGTATGCATTAAAATAAAGTCTGAATTTAAGTTGATTTTGGTCACAAATTTCACAAATATTCAAAAAGTGATAGCGGAGTAGCAAGGTAATACACAATTGTTTTTTGTTCATTAAGGATTCATTGGTAACTACATAAACTAATACCATTCGGAATGGAAAAGTCGGACACAAAATTAGATGATTGATCACGTATCGCGACCGCGCAAATTTATAAATTAGTAGGTATTACAAGACCCCACAATACATTTACTAAGTAATCTATGTTTCTTTTTATCATCGTGATTGGATAATGTAATGCGCCATGTGAAAACGAAGAAGGCCAACGTTTTGATTTTTGTAAAAGTATAATCTAAATCAGTTTTTACAGTCATCTCCAATTCAGACCACTGAGGGATTTTACCGAGGGATTTCGGGTACAAACGGAAAATAAATGAGCGCGGATTAACTTGACAAGATTAACAACTTTCGTTACTTTTGGGAATTAAGTAATTGATTGGATTACTTAATGATTTAAAATTAAAATAAAATGTGGACGATTGGTTGTAAGAGGTTTGTATTTGAGTATTATTGAGATATTTACTAATTAAATCTAGGTAAGTTAGAATTTATAATGTAGTTTTGTCATTATCTGGTGCTATTCTTGACGGCCCTGTCTCTGCGTTTTTGGAAACATTCGTCGTGGTAGTCCATGATGACACGACTGAAAAAAAAGCAGTTAATATAATACAGTAAAGTTTACCCAGACTAACGTTTATTCTCTCACATAAAAAGTGCTTGTCTGAATTTGTTACTTTGACTTGGAAGACAATCATCATCATGGAGTACTTTGTACACAAATTGTCGTAGTCCCAAACTAAGCAAGGCTATGGGTACTAGTCAAAGGATTGACATTACTTAAATACCTACACAATAAAATCCATGACTTGGATACAAACTTTTATATTCATCATACAAGTGCATTCCTTACCGGAATCCGAACCCGGGACACCTAGCTTCATAGTCAGGGTCACTAATCACTAGGCTACCCTGCAGTCGTCAACGTTTACCTTTCAGAAATCTCCTCTGCAGTATGGAAAATGGTGCGTCTATGAGGATGCAGGCTGCCGTCGAGGTGATCACCGTGAATACCATGACGCTTGCGCACGTAAGGAACTGCGAACAATCAGGAGAGTTACGGGTGTAGTGTCTTTCTCTTTTGTATTACGTAAAAATGAGACACAGTATCAGGTGGAAACCCCGAGTGAATTGGGGTGAATGGTCATGAGAGTTACGGTTGTCGTGTCTATCTCTTATGTATTATGTTTGTAATACGTTAGAATGAGATACTGTAACTATCAAGTGACCCCAGGAGCCTAGTAAATGGGGGAAGCTTGGGATGTTTGTTACGCCCTGTGTGCCATGATAACTGTTCCGAGTAAAGCGAAGTATGTAAGTACTTACAATGTTTTCCATGCTGAAGTAATAAGATGTGACCGTAGACCCGCCGATGGCGAACAGAATGGAGTAGTGGAACAGGTACATTGCGTATGAGATTTTAGCCACGAACTTCCATATTGACAATGACAGGAACCAGTTGATGGGACCTGAGAAAACGTACGTTTAAAATAAGGGCGCCACTTTCTTCGTATTTAGTCCTAAAATATAGATATTTATAAGAATACTATGCAAAAATAACGAGTTGCTTTTCCAACATTATTTTTGTTGAACGTGACCCCGTAGTTTCTCTTTTATCCGGTAATATCAGAGTCTTCAATACCTGTATTATACATACATACATACATACCGTCACGCCTCTTTCCCACAGGGGTAGGCAGAGACTACTTTATTCCACTTGCTACGATCCTGACATATTTCTTTCGCTTCATCCACAGTCATCAATCTCTTCATACATGCTCGTCGGTTTCGGGTACTCCTGACCTGACCTTTTTCCAAAATACCTGTATTATAATGACCTATTATCACTCTCTCGTATGCCAAAGCTAAGGTAGGTAGGTACGTTGCCTATTTGTAATTGAGAAACCAACCTCCATAGCCATGGACACAGGCAAATATGATCCAGCAGACACACACGCTCCAGCTGGCTCGCAAGTAGGATCGGTTCATGCTGTCCACGACCTGGCTGTCCCAGGCAAAGTATGAGTCGAACAGGCAGTAGGAAGATACTACCCAGGCAGCGCCGTAGATAAGGACGACTAGCCACTGAAATATATGTCACATAGCAGAAATTGATTTAATACAACGCCACCTGTAATTCTGTTAACAACAAAAAGTACTGTGTTAGTAACTAAGTATAATTTGTGAATTACACTTAGTTTCGGTTTCTTACGATTTTGCTTAAATTTGAAATATATTTCGAAGAGGCTAATAGACGCTACGGGTGACCGCAGAGCTGGCAGCTTCCTTGGACAGCGTATTAGTGTCGCTGTGCAAAGGGGGAATGCTGCCACCGTTTGCGGTACTATGCCACGGGTGGGCCTTCTTTTTTAGTTATTTTATTTTAAGATTAGTTTTAGTTTAGGTTTTAATTTAATCATAGTTTAATTTGTTTTTAATTCCCCTTTTGTGTTTGAAATTGTATTAAATTTAAGTCCTGCTACTTAGTAGACGCACGTCACAGAGAGCGCTCTCGGTAAAATCGGACGTCGGGAATTTGATTTTAAAATGCCATAATTTCGAAAAGTGATTAAGAAATGTTTTTTCGTAGATATTCTTTTACGTATACATATGGGCTAAAAATCTAAATTAGTGGACATTCACGATTACCCTTAGTCACTGGATAGTTCGACGACTAAGTATAGTTACGTCTAACGTCTAAGTTAGTTGGTAAAAAATAAACAATTATGTAAATTTATACAATATATCAATATAATAACTAATATTGTTTCGTTGTACTCACATAAGGTATCCTGATTTTTTGCCCCCGATAAACGTGGAGCACATACCCGAACATCATTCCCACCAAAAACGGAGGAGCTCTAGTCAGTGTATTTTTGTAGAAATACACTTGATGTGCAGAGCTGAAATAGTTGAAAAGCATACTTTAATTTTAAAGTTAGTTAAATACAAGGTATCATTAGAATTATTCTAGAATATTTCATCAGGTTGGGTTAGTTTCTTAAACACTCTTGTAGGTAAGGGATACTCGTTGTAATTTTGTAGTCTTTGCCTACCCCTATGGGAAAGAGGCGTGACGATATGTATGTACGTATGTAAAAAACTGCGTTTCTGGCGAAAAGTGGTGTATTCAAATTGTTGTGAAGTTACGTAATTGTTACCTTGTTGTAAAATCTTTCAAGAAGCAGTAGACTGTGGTCGCTGTTAATGACGCCAGAAGTCCAACAATGAGTCCATTCCATGCAGTTCTACGGCTTCCCAGTACCCAGTACAAAATTAACGGGGAGAAGATATGCAACTGTACATCCACGGACAGGTACCAAGACTGCGGTATACACTGAAAACAAAAATAGTTGGGTACCTACATGAAATTAGGTCAACAGGCACTGGGCGATCATCTGCGCCTTGGTCAGGCGACATTTGGACATAGCTTATTAAAAGGATCCAACTCACTAACGATTAATTATTTAACGGCACTTTTGTTGCTACAGAATCTAGATTCAAAATCCAAAGCTGTGAATCGGGCACGATTGGGCAAAGTGGTGGGAAAATTAAAAGGGCTTTATCTAGCAAGTCGATGTGGGGTAGTTTGACAGACTGAAATACACAATTTAACAAGACTATATCGTAGTTTTGAAAAATGACAGGTCAAGAGTACCCGAAATGCGACAACTACCATGTACTTATGATGAAATTGATGAATGTGAATGAAACGGAAGAGGTACGTCAGAATCGTAGCAAGTGGAACAAAGTAGTCTCTGCCTACTATTGTGGGAAAGAAGCGTGATGGTATGTATGTATGTATGTGTATCGTGTTCTCGGTGAAAGAAAACATCGTGAGGAAACCTGTACATACCTGTGAAGCAATTCAATGGTGTGTGTGAAATACCCAATGAGAGAAGGCCTGTGCCCACCAGCGGGACTTAGGCTATAGGTATATAGGTAGGAGGGATAGAGGCTGGAGATGATGATGATATCGTAGTAAATGAGAATAAGTGATTTTGCCGTATATAAACGACTATTTAGAGCCAAAAACACCGATGTAACCAGTAAAATAAAATTAGTGGAAAAAAATAATGGTTCTTACGTATTCTTCAGTGTTAACAAAATTCTGTATATGCAGCAGGGCTGTCCACCAATATTTGCGGCAGGGTTCTACTTGTTCTGCCATGAAATGCCAGTTGGCTCCATCAGAGACGTGGTTGAAGACTGAGGCTTGCAGAAGGACCACGCAAGCAAGCAGCGGGAACATCCTCAAGAGTCGATTCAGATAGAATATATGGAGAGTTTTCAGCAGTTGCACTGTAACCGAGACGTTAACTTTGGTTGAGAAAGCCAGGGTATAACAAGTTTGTTTAGTTTAACTGGACGTTTGTAATCTCAGTCTTCCCGCGCCTCGTGCTTACCCCGAACTATGCATTACATTATTTTGAAGTGGCGTACTTCCGACACCCAGCTCGTATTAAGAGACATTTTACAATCAATATTATAATAATAAATAATAATAATATATTTATTTATTTAGTCATTAATCCCATTACAATATTTAATTACAATTACAATTATCAAAATTAATTAATAGGTGAATTAAATTAAATTACATTCAATTACATTAAATAAAATTTATATCATACGACGTGATTTTTTACCTTTTTACTCTCATGTTTACGTTAAAATCGATTTCTAATAAATCGTTGTTGTTTGCTAGATCATTGCTTAGCTGAATATATTTGTCTAGGCTTAATCCTAGCCACATAATGAAACTTCGATAAGCCATGGTTTGCAAAGATAAGATCTACCTATAATTAACTAATCATTATGTTGCAAAATACAGCTCTTCAAAATTGTAAATATTTTGGTCAATTAATACTAGATGTAATATTATATCTATTTTTGTATATTTACGTACTTTGCTTCATTTTTCTGACATTAGTGTATACAAGCAGAAGACCACTTAAAACGAAGAATGTATCTACACCTATGGTCGCTGATCTTATCCAAACGATTTTTCGTTGGTCGAACCACTGCAAAAAAGTTACTGGTTAATTAATATTTTAAAACAATTATATGTACATTCTAAAACAATACCTAGTAGTAGCAGGTAAAGTAGCAGTAGTACCGTAATTCATCAACATGGCAAACATTACATGGGATATGAAATTCAGGCAAATGAAAGAATTTGCCTTAAAACCGATAAAAACCAAGCATTATTACGGTGCTACCCAGCAGCGGGAAATTCGTACGCCTTATGAGAGCTAAATTTAATTTAACATACCACAAAGAAATCGAAGAGATTGGCTGTATATCTATTCACGAAACTAATGAATGTGTGTCCGATTATAATCCATGAGATGGAGATCGACCTGATGCCGTCGATACAGTCTATCGCACCAGGGGGGCCTTTGCTGAACGTCATAAGGTCCTTGGTGTTCGTGTACAACGAAAAGGAACGAAGTAGCTCGTTAGTTTGACGGGGATCTAAGTACAAAAACTCGTGTTAGATCGATTGCAAAATATTGACTTATAGCTAAAATAAAGACATTTGCATTACCTTTTTTTAAAAGAAAAATGTGTCGGAGTTCGTATCCCGTACTTAGGACCGTCACTAATCCGATGATAGAAAATATAACGCTGCAAAAAAAAACATTTTAAGATATGAATACATTCGAGTCCACTTATATGTAAGTATGTATGTTTTTAAAGTCGTTGTGACCATATATATAACTAACAAACTACGATAAATTAAATCGGTGCTGAAATAACTACAACGAGACTGAAAAATTATACAGCTGTGGGCGCGTCTTAAAGAAAAATAAACTTTACTCCTTTCAATTAAGAGTGTCACTGGGACCACTATTCAGACTTAAAGGGTGTGACAAAAACAGTCACGTCTATACTATCTCACTCTGACATACGCATATTACATCATGCGTCGCCTATGTATCTTTGGTTGGTACTTACATGGCCGTGTAGTCAGCG
The DNA here is from genome assembly GCA_949127965.1 of Pandemis corylana. NCBI lineage: Eukaryota > Metazoa > Arthropoda > Insecta > Lepidoptera > Tortricidae > Pandemis > Pandemis corylana. The sequence goes on along the minus strand of OX421858.1, from coordinate 4,764,060 downwards.
GCAACCACAGGTTTGTCTCCTGGTAATCGACAAAACTCTTCATCGTATTCGAAGTTGACGAGCGAATTATTAACATACGGGGCCAGTACTTCATCCACGGAACATGTCTTGGGAATGCAGAGTGCTAATGATACCGAGATGCCATCTAAAATTGATATTCTTTCTAATCTAGAAGAAAAAAGTTGAACAGTTCGTGAAACGAAATTTGTGGCCACTTGCTGAAAAAAGGTATAGACCACAAAAATAACTATAATTGTAACAACATATAGATAGATCGTACCTACATATTGATAAGTAGAAAAAGTAAGTTGATTATTACTTAGTTGTAGAAGAATATGCAAATATGACGAAGCCAGGGAGAAACGCCTATCTCAACAGAGGCAATCTACTTCGAGGACAATTTCAAAGCTGTCTTCCGATAGTGAAGGTCACACATAATAATTAATAATACACATTTTAAGGATTTTCCTCAATTTTCTCAGGATTCCATCATCAGGTCTTGTTGTAATGATCATGGGACCATCTGTGAAGTCTACCCTTTTAATTAAATAAAGAAATCGAAATCGGTTGGCGTGATATTGAGTTACTCGTTCATTTGTCGCACACATACTGAATGCTAATTTTAGACTTATATGGTTTTCTCATGGGTGCCATTGTCAGAACTGGACTAAATTGAAATGGGACCACACGGGAAGCACCAGCTTTCAAATAAAAAAAAATCATTAAAATCGCTTCGCCCAGTCGAAAGTTATGAGGTAACATATATATAAAAAAAACTGACGAATTGAGAACCTCCTCCTTTTTGAAGTCGGTTAAAATATAAACTATGGCTACCTAAGTGCTTGTACCTCTTCATTTGATCTCCTAAATCTCGGTGTAATCTAATTGACTGTCTGTATCGGTTCATCGTTTTGACTGTTGGGTTAACATCTATCTCTATCCAATCCATATCATCCTTTGAAGATCGTCCATACAGTCGCGGCAGGGCCATAGTGTCATGTATAGTTGTGCGGATCATACAGTATTTGCCTTCTATGGATTCGCTTATCGTATCTTGTTTGATCTCGAGACATTGGTGGAAGCTGCCCATACTCATCAAATTTCCTTTGTTAATACCTTGCGGCACGCGGAAGCTGGCGTCGTAAACTAAAATAATAAAATATTTTTGTAAAGGTAATCTCAGGAACCGTGTTATAAGTTAAAAGAGATCACTACCCGATAAAGCGAAGTAAGTAAAAAGAAAGTTATAAGCGACCCAGCACTATTTTGATTACCCTTCTCTTTCAGTTTAATATATAATATATGTATGTATGTACATTATACATTTTTTAACGTTCCATATCCAAAAGGGCTAGCCCCTATTAATACGCGGTTTCACAGTCCAATCAACTGTCACAGGGCCGTATCCTGTAGACAAGAAATTTAAAATATTCATTTAACAAAAGTGGTGGCCAATACCTTTAGGAGGGTAATCTTTACAGGCTGTTCCGTAAGTATTACGACAAACTTAAGGGGAAATAGATGCGCAAGTCAGCTACCAAACATAAATTAATGACTTTAGTAAAAGTCTCACCGTTTTCGAGATACTTAGATTATTTATTTAATTTTTTCTTTTTCTATTTGGCTTTGTTCAGATTTTAGCGTCTCTTGGGGAATACAATTTGGTATCACTTTTACTAAGTTAGGTACTTTTTCTATATTTGTTAGATGACCTGCACACCTGTCTCGCCCTTATTGTACTCCTTACGTGACACTTTTTATAATATTAACTAAGAAAAATTTAAAAACTTACAGTCGAATATGCTCATATTTGCCAACTGATTCTGACAAAGTACAGGATCCAGCACATTTTGGTATAAATCATAATCAAAAACCCTAGGTAAATAGAAATTTTCAACGTCTAAAGGCGTTGAAAATACGCCTATTAAGGAAGCGGCTAACAAAACTAGAGTTTTCTGCATTGTAGCCAAAAGATTATGCACTCGACGAAGCCGACAAACGTAATGTTTTTATATCACCAGGCGTTCTTATAATATAAACTGTTAACGTTATCTGTAATAATATTTGTTAGATACTAGAAATATAAAATAATTGAACACTATTGAATTGCTACGCTGATGTGTGCAAGTTTCCTCACGAATCCTCACTCATGGTAAATTTAGCAAATCCTCGACCCTTAGAAGAGAGCTTAAGAGTACAAAGCACTTGCTACCACGGCTTTTTATTGAGTACATGTGCCGTACTTTAAAGTAGTGCAAATAGGACTCTTAGCGCTAATGTCAAGTGTTGTGACTACCTAAGTAATTATACATCATGGTACTTACCAAAATGCTCGGTCACGCGGTAATTGAAAATGAAGTGGACGAAAATTAGTCATAAACTCTAAGTAGCTACGTGTTATTCTACTAATAAGTAGGCACCAATAGTTAGAAACCAACAGTTTATTGGTTTATTTCTAGTACAATTATGTGTTTATTGGTTGCACGGATTTAGTTACAATTTTACACTATAACCCGGAAAACAGGCACAGGAAACTTTTTTATCCCGAAAAATGGCGTAAGTATTTTTCGCAAAACAGCGACGACGGTAAAAAGATTGCGATCAATTTAGATGTTTATTTGAGCAGACCTATATTAGTTTAACTATATTACAGAACAGATATAGGTACATCTGGTCGGCTAGCGTGACAACAATCATAAAAATTTGTCATATCGATCAGTATGTAATCTTATGTTTGAGTACTCTGAGTGTCAAGACATGTCCACTCATGGTGAAGAAGCACTCACGAGAAAAAATAACGGGTCACTTTTCATACGTTTTTTTATGGAAAGTGACCCGTTATTTTTGCTCGTCATTATATTTACATCATTAAAGTATTTTCAGTGTAAGGAGGAGCACCGATTTTTGAAAGCACATCACTCGAAAGTGATAAAAACCTGTGCATTTTTTAAGTACCTAATTGATAAGATACGAATAGAAAATACTGACTAATCTTCTCAGCTATTCGAAAATTTAATTTGAACTGTGGTTTTGACTTTTATCACTTTAATGTTACATATTTCAAAATTAGCTTTCAAAATTGATCACCAGGGGGTATTTTTTTTATCACACCTGAAAATACCCTCGGAGGGAAGTAGGTTTAGTTTTAGAAGTTAGAAGGGTAAGTTTTTGAATAAATGGTTGGTTACTACATGTTGTAGAGCTGTAACATTTTATTACATTTTTTAGTTGTAATAAGTATTCGTGTTTCAAATTCGATGCAATTTTCTAGCACCATCGATGGTATTTTCTCAGATATGATTTCGAAAATCGAGCGCCTGGTTTCGTTAATTTAAGTGGAAACACGATATTATTAAATCAAATCGAAAAATCGTACCTAGACATTAAAAAAATACGTTCTGTGATTTATTTTATTGAAAAAAAAATATATATTCGACCACCAGAAGCCAGGGAAGAAACTTACCACAGTCAATCAAGGACCATTAAAAGGTTTAAGTATACGAAAACTTTTAACAAGTATTATCTCCATTTCTTATGGAATTCTTACAAGTACACAAAATTATTCATCTTACTTAGTTCTTTTATTTTGTTATTTTCCTCCTTCACAATACCTACATACATCTAATCTTAGTAAATATATTTATTTAATCTACATCTTTAGGTATAGGAATACTTAAATCTTAAACCAAATTAATAATATACTTAAGATAAACCCTTATCGTGAGCAATAACATAAGTAATTATGTTACCTACGTTTTAATTTTATTTACAGTTTTTCCTGTTATAAAATTATGTAACTTTATGGCTTTTGTCGGTGTTGGCGGTAGGAGATCACAATCGCCATCATAGACCACGGGAGGAACCCGAAGGATTTTATCACTAAATTCCGGAACATATTTTGAGACTAAAATGTCGTATGAGGCAGGCTAGGTTCGGCTTAGTCTTTGAGATATTCCAATTTTTGTGTATTTTAGAGTTTCGTTTACGGTTTTAAAAGTCTTGGTTTGACATAATCATCACAAAATGTCTTGTGATATCATAATGAAAATCTACTATGACCGAATTTGCCAGCTCGCCCTAGGTAACTAAAGCTCCGTTCTCCTAGAGAAAAGAAAAACATATGTATATTGTGTACTAATGAAAAAAAAAAGTTAAAAATCAAAATTAGACATAATGTTCGTATTAAAATTTTAACTTCTTAGGACCTCAGAAATTAATTGTTAAAATCCTTCGGGTTCGTCCCGGGTACCCAGTATGTGTTCTTCATAATCCTGCCGCCAAGCAGCAGTGATGTCGCTGCAGTGTATTGGCATGGAGCGTGTGGATCCTTTGGTGTTGTGGGTGCTTATTAAAACCATCATTCGTTCTTTGATAAACTTAATATATCAATATCAGTTTATGCGTCAACGGTAACTTGTATGTTAAGTATGGAATATTACGAAAGAGATATTATGAGTATTTCTGATTTTTTCTTAAATAATATCAATTTTCGTTACGTAAATTCTTTCCGGTCCAAATATTTTTTATCTCTATTTAGACGCATCCAGAAAAATAAAGTTGAGGTCAAAGCGAATATTCGTTTGCTGGCGATGGTGTACTGGTTAGTTACTAAGCATTAGATACAGTACCTATTACATTATGACGAAGATCTCCGTTCGATTACCAGCCTCAGCATTATTTTGTACTCTAGTCTCAACCAAAACTGATAAACAGGTTTGGAATTTTCAGTGCTCGGGTCAAACGCACATTTTTCCAATCATTTATGTTTATTTGATAAAAAAGCGCGTCATTCTCAAGAGTATACCTACCTATCGCATTCGCAGAAAGTACCTATGATTTAAAAAATTAGATGTGATACTAATTTCTTCTTATACAACCTTCAGGGGTGTCTACGACAGCGCCATCTATTGTACATAGCTTTAACTTCCACCTCATTAAGGACACTAATTACTTAGTATAATTATATCATGTTGCTAGCCGTCTGCCGAGTTAGTTTTAGATCTATGCGACAGATGGCGTTATTCTAGTTAATATAAGCAAGTTCTTATTGTATAAAAGAAACACTTCAATAAAGCCACCACTGAAATCAGAAGTCTTTTTCCTTCCCGACTCCGCCACTCTTTCACGAAGAAACAAGGGGCACCAATGCTTACTAGCATTCTTCCCATTTTGTTTTTCTTTTGGTTGTGCGGTGGTTCCACATTACGGGTTCTGTTTTTTCTTTTGAGGTAAAATGATCAATCTATGTTGAGCATGTTTAGAGTAAAAACATAAATGTAGATATGTTATTTGGGAAGACATCGTTTGAGATAAAAGTACCTGGGAAATAAAATGCCAATGCTTTTTCATTATAATAAAATAAAATAAAAATAGCTATGTGTAAATTCGAATTCCAAATAGGTAAGTTATTTGTTCTAATATTCATTTTTTTTTCTTTTTCTTCTTCGATGACCGGTCTATTTTCGTTTTGCTTTTTCTGGGGCTTTGAAATACCTAGGTACCTAAAAATAAAATTATATTTCGTTTACATAAATTATGGTATTAATTGGTATCCTCCATATACATATATTGTGATTTACCTATATCCTTTTTGAGAAGGTATCTATCGTTTATTGCAAACCTTCGTTTATAATATGGGGTCCCAGTGAAAAGGGGGTTAAGTCTAAAACAAATGCCAAAGTATTTTACTTTCTACTGTATTTAAATGGAGTTAAGTCTCAAATAGGCGATGAGGCTAGCAACCTATCACTATTTTGATTTAATTTTTCACCTATACGCCCACAATCTTGCTAAATGTGGCCTGAAGGTATCTGTTACCTTAGGCTCTGTCTACCCCGTAAGGGATAAAGACGTGATTCGTGAAGTCTCAAATAGCTATGTATAAAATTCAGAATTATCCCCCTTTTCCCCTTTTCACTAGGATGTAATGTCCATGTACTTCTCATTTGTAACTGTTGTCAACTGTATAAGAAGTATTACATTAATAATAATAATAATAATAATTAATTTCTTTATTCGGGTAACATAACATGGACTTTTGCAGGGTTGAAAGATGGATAAAGAATAATGATAGAGTTTATAAAAAGATTTGCTTTAAGTACACATAAGACAGACAAACACTACGTACCTACTTCATTAAAAACAATAATGGTACTGTAGATTATACGTATCATTAAGTTTACTTCAGTAATAGCTAGTTTCACTTAAAAGTCCTATCTTGCTGAGCCATCGGTATCACTTTGGAACCATATTGTGCCAGAGGAAATAGACTAAAAGGAAACCTCGAATTTCCTTGGAAATTTCAATATAAATATATTCAATATAATAAAGTGATTTTATGGCTGGCTCACCGATGTCTGAAAATTTACATAAAAGTTCCGTCTAAAATGGGTGACAGACGAGCGAGTAAGTTCGCGTACCTACTTACGGCTCGACGACTTTACTCGCCTTTACTTTACTCTAAAAGTACGCGTACTTAGACTGACACACAGGCGTGTAAAGTTGTCGAGCTATACTTATAAGTAGGTACGCGAACTTACTCGCCCGTTTGTCGTGTTCGTTCTCTTTATGGAACTGATCAGTGCAAGCATTACAATTTGGCGGCAGGATTAATAAGATAGGCTTAGTAAACACGCCGAACTGCACGATAACTGAAGAATTAAGTAGCATTTTTAATGTCAAAAGAGTAGTTAGTTCTCGAAACTAAGTGTTTAAAATTTGATGTTCTTGTTTGTTAAATAAAACAGGTAGATAGGCATAAAAAGAAGTAATTGTGGGGTCGTTAAAGCCAGACGGATTGGAACACTAAATAGCCATGCTAATTAAAGGTATTGGACTTAGTACCTACCTACATTTCAAGGGTAAACCACAATTCTCTTTATTGCGTGTAGCGCGGTTGCGTAATGGAATTCCTCGTTGGTTGCTGATAACGTCCTTTTCAAAGGTTTAGGATGAAAAAGATAAATACCAAACTGAAGAAGCACACCTAAATGGCAGCATATCCTTAGTATATCTTCCACCTCCTCAAACATGGAGCAGTTTATAAACTCTTATCTTTATCTCTTAGACATCTGCAAACGACGCAAAGGATCGTTTCGGATGGTAAAGCTTGACTTTTTTTTAATAAGTTCACGAACATTATCTATAACCATTATAACGATAGAATCGTCTATCGTGTCTGGTGTTTTCTCAGAGGTATCCTGAAATAAGGGAGAAAACGAGCGAGTGGGTCACCTGATTAATGCTTACTTTGTTTCATTGTTGTCTTAATGTGAAGAATGTATCCACCCCTACGTTGGCATACATTATCCACAGCGCCCGCTTTTTAAATGCCCACTATAGAAGGAAAATTAAGTCTTACAAACAGGATTAAATAATTTGAAGTTTTTAGATAGATGTAGATAACATTAAGTATGTAAATCTTGATGCTCGATGAGCGCACCAAATATTTGCTTAAATATAGATCTGACATCTTGATTATACATAGAAAGTTTATTTCATCTTTTGGAGATTTGGGAGAGATTGAGATAAATTTACTATTAATCTGTTAATTATTAATTTATTATTTCGCCGAAACACACCTTGTACAGAAATATTAGTGATACATTATTTTATAGGTATATACAAACACTAATCCTAAAAGCCTACATGATCTATGCTAAAAATAACTATAAAAACCTATATTTACAAATAAGAAAAGTCATAAAAAGAAAACTCTGTCTAACCCTACTGGCTGCGGCAGGGTCCCCATGACGCTGGCGGCATTACCCCTTTGGACCGCGGCGTCGATCAACCGGGACGACAGGGCCTTTACAAAAACTTTCATGTCGGCTGACCAAGGCCCCAAAGTCTCAACCGCACGCGCCGCAAACTGTTATCTGTTAATTTAATTTTATATTTTTATGGGACAATTTACACCAATTATTATATGTATAAACATTTTGTATTGAAATTCATCAATTTTATCATACAATGATGTCTTCTCCTACCGGAATTCGAACCCGGGACGTCTAGCTTCCTTCATACTCAACGCAAAAATGAACAAAAATATAGAACCATTATACAGAGCCATTATAGGTTACTATTTAATGAACATTGAGCTTGCTACTCCGCTAATAGACCTGGACTCCGCAAAGTAACGCCTGATTCAATAAATAAAGTAAGTATTACTATTTGGCAACACCAACCTGACTCAGAAACAGGTGTTAACCAACACCACATCGTTGTGCCCTTACCAAATCTGTGACTGCGGGAAAATACGTCCAACCTCTTTCTCAAAACAAAATGGTCCCCAGCACTTTTGCACAAACGTGACGTCACCAAGGTCAACAAATGTATAGAGGTAGGTGAGATGCGTAACTGCGTAATTATTGTTATTATAATGAAACCCGCGACCGCGCACCGCCTTGATTCTTGATCTTGACGGCAAGATACCCATTAAGTTTGAGAACAATCTACCTATCGACATCTGTTGAGATCGGAAGTATTTTTGTAGAAAGCTTGTCGTAACTCTTAGTATTACGTCAGATTTTAAATAACAGAATCATCATTAAAAACAAAAATTTGCCAAAAAGTGATACTGGACTTAAAATTTAAATATAGAACAAATGTCTCTATAGTTTGGAAGCCTGGCTGATAGATTTTAAAAACATTTATAATACATAATGTTACATATTTTTATAGTAATGAATATACATATTGTAATTCTGCAACACGTAATGAAAAATTTTTTTTTTACTAAATATTTGCCAAGAATTGTTAATAACATTAAACAGATTCCTACCTTAATATTTCATAAGGCGATATAACACGCATTACTACAATAATGTTAGGTTTATTATGAGTAATTAACTAATTAAATAACCGACTTATAGCTAATCGATTCAGCCCTTAAAATGTGTAACTTAAATTATTTAGAGGTAATTTTGTGTTTTCCTTTCTAACTGGCGATAAACTGTATTTCTTTCGTATAAAATCCGGCTGGCTTGGTCCTTAGTCCATACAATGCGACCGTTCCGGATCGACGGCTTATTCGTGTTGTTAATTCTGCTCTCGGACATTTTCGGGAGCATAACTCCTCCAAAGAACACCGCGGTGGATTCATTCAATTCTTCAAGATTAAAAACGCTAAATTTTACTGAAACAGCAGTTGAACATGGATATAAAACTGAAGAGCATACCGCAGTCACGGAAGATGGTTATATACTAACACTGTTTCGGATAACAAAAGGGGCCAAGTGTCAAGAGCAGAAGAAACGAACACCAGTGCTGCTGATGCACGGGCTACTGCTGAATGCGGACTGTTGGTTGGATGCGGGCCCAGAAGCAGGCCTGGCGTACCTCCTATCAGACTCATGTATCGACACGTGGGTCGGCAGCGTCCGCGGGACTCACTACTCCCGGAACCACATCCATCTGAACCCTGATAGAGACAAGGACTACTGGCAGTTCACCGTAGACGAAATTGGCTTATACGACATACCGTCTCTGATAGATTACGTTCTGAATGCAACTGGAGTGAAACAGTTAAACTACATCGGATTCTCCCAGGGTGCAGGCACTTACTTCATCATGTGTTCGGAAAGACCTGGGTATTGTGATAAAAGTAAAGTTGTGATTGCTTTGTCGCCTGCTACCCGCCATTACTATACGACATCAATATTGTTTAGAGGAGTTCCTCAGTTATTTTCACATAAAGTTAAGTTACTTGAAGCACTTGGAATTTGGGAGGTGTTCGCAAGAGGTTTACCGATACATGCGTTTTTGAGTAATGCCTGCCAATACGAACAAGCATTTGACTTTTGTGAGAGTGTGTTAGCTCTATTCGATGCACCTCATCCAGGATCTATCGCAAAAAAAACATATCCAGGTATATTCAAACATATTTTAGCAGGTACTTCTACGTTAAATATCGCGCGTTATGGCCAAAGCATTACAAGTAAGAAATTCAATAAATTTAATTTTGATAATTCCAAAAATCTAAGGTTGTATGGAAGTGGTCATCCTCCGGAATACAATTTATCTGCCGTGAGTGTTCCCGTTGTGGTCGTGTACGGAAAAAATGATGGAGTTGTGGACGAGAGAGATGTGCAATGGATGGTTAGCAAACTCCCGAATGTTAAAGAAGCCATTGCCGTGAAAGACAAACTTTGGAATCATTTAGACATGGTTTTTAGCCAATATATAAAAGTTATGGTGTTTTCTAGAGTAATAAAATATTTATTTCAATATGACTAATTTGCCAGCGAAAAGTTAACACGTTGTTTGTATTTTTACACGTTGCTTGGGTTTTGTGATTTTATTTATAAAAAAAAAATATTTAACTTTTTTTACTACATTCCTTATTAAACAAGATCTGAAAGACTGTGTAGTGTGTTTTTATTTTCGAAAAAAATCCTTTTTAATAAATGAAAGGTAGTGAATATTTTTAAGATAAAAATTCAATCAAGTAAAAAACGACAAGTAGGTACCTACCTAACATTAATTTATTTATGTAGAAGCGGAGTAGCAAGGGATTTTTTTTTGTTCATTACATAAATTATTCGTTTAATATAGTCTTAATTTGTACTAGGTGCGTATGTACTTAATTTCCTTCCATGCTGGTCTGGGTGCAAAGAACTAACATAGCATGTACCAAATGCTTCTCTTTCCGCCATGGTAAAATCCCATCGAGGGAATGGCCCAAAATCTTAGGAATCATGTTATAGACGATGTGGCTAGCAATCCATCACTATTTTGATTCTCCTTTCCATCCATACGCCCACAATCATGCTAAACGTGGTATTTGGGTCTTGTTACCTTGGTCTCTGTCTACCCTGTAAGGGATACAGACGTGATTTATGTATGTATATAATTTGTACTACTGACATCATTCAGTATTGTTTTTCTTGCGAATAGGCATCTAGTGATAATTTATTAGAAAAAGTTAAGAATCGATTTAGTTCTTTAAAAATGTATGGAACTTTCAAGTTCAAAACCAGATTTAGCGACTAAATCAAGATTTATTTTCCTGCAAGATGTTCTAAAAAAAACAAGTAGGTCTAAAACGGTTTGACATCCTTCAAGCTGTCAGGTCAATGACCATTAACTGCCAGATGCGGACAGTGAACTTGCGATATTATTATCGTTCTAAAGGTGGAGTTAGACCAAACGAGCGAATGCTCCTTCTATCCCCACTCTGGCAAATTTATTGTATCGAGCAAAAATAACGGCGCTTTTCATACAAATTTGTATGGAGAGTGACCAGTTATTTTTGCTGTACACAATAAATTTGATAGAATGAGCCTTCGCTCGTTTGGTCTAAATCCACCTTAAGCCATCAAACGACCTGCAATTACCGATTTGCCGGTAGTCTTTCGGGCACGCTCCTAATAAATACTTGTATGTATAGTCGTACAAGAAATTCCTTTATCGCCTTAAGTTTCAATGACTTTTGTATAGCGTTAAAATAAGAAAGATTATTCTCACATACAGACCTATAAGTTAATATAACAATCAGCTTTACCGATTTTATTCTGATGTCATAAAAATTGATCAAGCACTTTGTTGGTCCACTGTACCATAAAAAACAAACACTCTGCAGAAAATGTTGTGGATAATAATATATGTACCGTCCTGACGTCCTGTACGTCCATAAATGCGATAGATGGGCTATGCGATTAAGGGGAATTAAATCTTTTCTTTTGAACTTTTACCATAAAATGTCATCGACTTTGGAAACTTAGCTGACTCTAAAATATGATTTAAAAAGGAACACAGTATATATTAAGATTGGGCGGTTTACGAGGCCGCTTTACCGGTTTCTTTATGACTACCCAAAGGTCGTCGTGGCCCCAGGCTGGTAGCGTATTCAATTTCTACTTTTTAGGTTACCTACCGATCCTTAAAAAGGAAAAATGAAACCCATGATTATTTACTCCTGTATCTGTTCGTCTGTACATGCATGTGAATAAAATTTTCTAGGTAGGTGTCTTAACCGCTACTTATTTCTGCCAGGAAAGAACTATGAAGGTGCTGTTGATGGCAAACCATTTTGGCTATGGGAACTTTAAAAAAATGACAGTAATTTTTTGTTAGTTATTTATTAATGCATGTAACCATGAATATAGATTTTAGGTTATACGATACCCACCAGACGTTGAGTCTTAATCCACAGCTGTTCTATACTCTCATACCTGCAGAGTTTCCAAACTATTGACCACAAAGTTGGAGAGATAGACGCTGAAGTTGTGTCCGATAACGATTCAAATTATGGAGAGGGAGCGGATGCCGTCCACACAGTCCAGGGTACGGGAGTTGTCTTCGAAGGTCAGTAGCCGGTTGGTGTTAGTGTATAGCGAACATTCACGGACCAGCTTGTTGGCTTCTTTGGGGTCTGGTGAAAAACCGATGCTTATTAAAGATCCAAGTGTCTCAATCAAGTAATCAAGTTAAATCAAAACTGCACGTGTTAAGCACTTAAGCTAAGATGCATGGAAACGGACGGCACATCTGAAAATAATAAAACTCCATGTTCCTTTGGTTATAATGATAGCAAAATTTATTTTAAATGTAAAATGATATTTAATTTTAAAATTAAAGGCGTTTCAACCGCTATATCTTCTGTGTTACCAAAATATACGAATCTACATGAACTAAGCGCACGAAAGAGAACTAAAGAGCACTAAAGATAAGTGTCCAAACCAGAGTGCGACGATAATAAGTCGGTTATACATAAACAGATAATAAATGAGGGCACCCCTTTCTTCATAACTGTCACGTCAAAAATTATACATACATGAGAAAGAAGAATCTATTCTTTCATTCATTTTCAATTATTTCCTGTCGTACTCTAACATAATTGTTACTTGTTTATATGTAGTTACGGTATATTTTACTTACGTAGCAGCATAGTCAGCGCCAACAAAAGGCTTGCCGTCCGGCAGTCGGCAATACTGCTCAGTATAGTTGAACCCAATGAGAGGGTTTTCACTGTAAAGTGCCAGAACAGCGTCTACGGTACACACACAGCTAGAGACAACGCCAATGGTTGCCGCAGTGATAATATAATGTCCAAGTCATCTGTCCTGCAATGACAAATCCGTGGCGTCGTTCAAGGAAGGCTTGAGGAAGATGTGGCTCACACCATCTCCTTAGATATTGTGTGTGTGGGTAGGTACTCTTATTGTATTTTGTATGTATGCATGTGTGTAATGATATTTAGTAGTATTTTATGTTTTGCTTATTGTACTTAGATATGTACGCTCTATTGTGGCTTTCACTATCTGGAATTTTAAACTCTCATTTTGTCGGTCCCTCGTTTAATGCTCCTCTCATCTACTCAAAGGTTAACTGGTAGAGATCCCTTATAGGGATAAGTTCGCCTTTGTGCATGTATTAATGTTATTTTTTATTTTTTTTTGTAAATTGTATCTGTTTATATTTGTACAATAAAGCATTTACTTACTTACTTACTTACTTACAAATAGGGGTTGGTGAACTATGAGGACAAAAATTTGGTTACAGTAAGGTACAGAAAAAAGGTGGAAAGTGTGTATAGTGGCGGATATGCTGAGATTTTATTTAAACGGAGACTCCTCCTGCTCGGACAAAGAGGGAAATACGAATAGTTTTGGGAAACTTATCAGGTCTGAATCTTCTTTATTTACTTTACTGGTATAAGACCACATTTAGCAATTACGTGGTGTGTGTGAAGCTTCCAATGGGCGCGGGCCCGCTTGAGAACTACAAAATTCATCATTTTGAGATGAGACTGTGACCTGGATCTTACCATGATGTCTTAATGCGATTCAATTTTACGTTTTAGCTGTCATTTTTGACATTTCTAGTATGGATCTGACATCGAGCGATCCAACTTTGGTTCGGAATTTGATCGCATTAAAACGTCATGGTAAGGCATGTAGTGGAACGTTTATTTAGTCGATAGTGAACAAAAACAAACCTTATAGTTTGCATATCATGCTGCATTTGCTCATTGTTCCATCTTAGTGTCAACTCTGACCATGTCACATTTTCCGAACTCGACACACCAGCCAAAGAGGGTATCCTGACTGCTGGAGGCGCGATTTGAGCACTAATCAAGCAATATTTTCCTTCGATACTGCTCTCACGCGTATTGGTTTATGGCAAGGCATTGGTGGTAGTTCCCTAAGCTGGCTAAGGAAGCCCCATAAGCAATCCTTGTGGAACGCGGAAACTAGCGTCATAGACTGAAATATTAAAACAAGAATTTAGGTAGGAAGTGTTTTTTTTTTTCATTTTTTAGACTAAATTTATTTTAATGAACTGCTTTCAATATCAACAAGAACAAAGTTAAAAATTGCTTATAAGCAAACTTGATTATTTTCTTATTCTATAATTATTTATTTTTCATGCAGTTAAAATGCTCTCTCTTTAGAAAATGAAACAATGAACTGATTACTTTCAACATGAAACTACCGTGAGTCTCAATCATAATTACACGTAAACGTAAGTGTTCGTTTCGCTGCCGCCGGGGCGAGCGCTCCAGGAAAAAGGACTACGAAATAGTCCGAAACATGTCGAGCATCACTCGACTTTTTATACGTGAGTTATCCGTTTATGTGTAATTACGAATGAACTAATTATATTAAAAAATACACATTATAATTTGAAAAGCACGACTTGACCTCAATATTTCGCGGAGTAGCAAAATCTAGTTGTAATGATAGCTTAGGTATGGGTAGGTATACTAATGTCATTAGTATAGGACTAATACTGAAAACAATGAACCCTTTTTATGCCCTTCAGTATGGACTCCAAAGTAGGTAAACAAATAGGTTGGGTTATTAACAAAATTTGCATAAAAATTATTGCAGTTAATTTTTGAAGAGGTAACCTTAGCTATATTCAATACCAATAAAAAAGTTTTCGAACTGTAAGCAAAACCCAACTGTAAGGAACCTCTACCTCCTCTCTCCCACCTCGTCCTGCCGCAAACACCAAGCACAAACATCACCCACTAAGGAGAAATACATTATACCAACAGAACAAATTACGCACACGATATTTTCACAGGCAAACGGAATGAAAAATAGCAAAATTTAAAGACAAGTTTCGTAAATAATCGTTTATTCATTATTATGTCATTGTCATAATAATAATAAAAAATGTACAAACGTAAAAAAATATCTTAATGTCACGGACCCTTACACTTTGTTATAAAAAAAATGTAAAATTTTACTTTAACGCCCTTAAAATGCTAAACTACCGAAAAATAAATAAGTATAATTGAGCAACTAACAAACCTTAGACTAAGGTACACAACACAAACTTTGTGTATATATCACTCCTACATTATAAGTAGGTACCATTGAATTATGTAAAACATACACTTTAAATAATTATTAAACGTAATCCTAAATACAATATTTCTAAATTGTCTTTCAAAATCCACACCTAATAAGTACGCGTGAAAATTATGGCTTTGAAAATGACTTTTTAGTAAAGTATCGGAATGACTGTCCATTTAGTACTTGGCCACCATATAGCAGGGTAGTATAATTTTAACAAATTTAAACATAATTATATTCAAAAAGGCTTTACCGCGAAATCTTTGGAAATATACTTTCAACAAGAAAATTATCACTTAAGTATGTTTTTTACTTAACATTGCTATATTTTTTGTCACAATTACAGTCTTAATACAATAAATCACAATTCTCGTTTAGTCATAGTTCTAAAAGGCCCCATGAATCAGTATCACTATGGAATGTTTTGTTAACCTCCATCCTAAGACTTTTAAGCCACAATTTTGGTGGTTAGATCAACCTCATCAACAGGGTATGTAATTCGTAAGTAGGACATGCTCAGCTTCAACAATTATTTTGCTTGTCACATCTTCAACATTTACCAACATGATCTGATTTCGTCTTTAAGTTACATTTTTACACATCCCAAAAACAAACAAAAACCTCAAGTCTTTTCCTAAAAGAGCTTTATTTAGCATTTTCGTTCCAAATCGCATTCTTATAAATAGTACCTACCTAACATAACCTTTGGTACATTTACAAATTTCTTCAAAATTTCACAATAATCTATTTAATTTTAGACTGAAACACTCCACGTCCAACAAAGCGTCTAATAAAAATTCAATCTATAGAAGGTTTTCAAGATACAAGACAATAACAGTCACTCTCTTATGAGTTTTGAATAATGACTAACTAAATTTCTTTCTTTCATTTTAGACATACGCGCACACAGCATGAAATTTCAAGCTCTACCTATTTTGACCTAAAAAAATGATAGATTATCGCACTGCGTTCAGTTTCCATTTGAGGAGCAGGAAAGCTCCAATTCTTAGAACAAAAAGACTGACAGTAAGAGCGAGGATGTCCCACCAGAACATATCTGGAGACATCGCAATCTCGTCCAGGAACTTTCTGGGATATCTGAAAATAAATAATTATTTGGTTAATACCATGGACTACCCCTTCTATGAAATCGTTGACGTACGTGCTTGGACGGTGACTTTGGCTATGCTAAGTTTCTTTGCTAGCCCGCACACGTAAAAAACAAACGAACAGTGCGATATATAAAACTCGTATTTTAAAACTATGACCATACTGGGGGTCTCAATAATGTATGTATGTATGTAAACTCTTTATTGTGCAAAATAAACAAGACAAATACAATTGATAAACACTGAGATACATGCACAAAGGCGGACTTATCCCTTTAACGGATCTCTTCCGGTCAACCTTTGAGTGGATGAAAGGAGTATTATATTAGGGATGGAGGGATGGATAATGTAATCACATAATACAGATATTGCTAAATGTGGCCTGTAGGTACCTGCTACCTTAGGCTCTGTCTACCCCGTAAGGGATAAAGACGTGATTTGTGTATGTATGTAGGTATGTATAATATAGATAATTTGATCAGTCAATGAAATTGTTGTTTACCTGATGATTACTGATTCTCGAAGCTGTTAAGCTAATGAAAGTCTCTACCACGAGCTATATCTATGGCATATATGCCCCTAACAAAGAGCCCCAAGAAATCAAGAGTAAAATGCTTTACCTGTAATGGCAGTAAAGTTCGTCATCACACGCGAGGTTTGGTCTATTCAGCCCATAGATGGCATTGATGAGGCCTTCGAGCCCGTATCTCAGATAGGAGACGTACGAGCCCCAATAGAGGTAGGAGGGCAAGTCACGGAGAGTCACCCCGAACCCGGCGAACATCATCATTGGCACGGAAAGCGCGGGCCCGAGGAAAGTGCCGTTCTGAAAACGAATAAAGAACGATATAAAATACATGTTACGACTAGTGTTGAAAACGAAAATGTATTTATTATTAATTACATAAATTGATACAAATTAAACTATTAAATTAAAAACGAATTAAAAACTAAACTAAAACTAATCTTAAAGTAAAATAATTAAAAAAGGAGGGGCCCCCGTGGCATAGTTCCACAGACGCTGGCAGCATTCCCCCTTTGGACAGCGATACTAATACGCTGTCCAAGGAAGCTGCCAGCTCTGCGGTCACCCGTAGCGTCTATAAGCCTCTTCGAAATATCTTTGAAGAGGCTAATAGCGCTGGGACCCCACGGACCAAGGGTCTCAACACCGAAAGGGACAAAGTTGTATTCGGTGCTGAGACCCCTATATTTATTTACCTTGGCTGATTCGGCCGCTTCTGCAGCCGCGCCTGCTCTACTAGTGGTTCCGCGAAGGTGAGACGAGGCTAGTGTGTCTACGCACGTTGCATCCCACACCAGCACACGTCCCACACTCCACGGAATCATAGACATACCGTCCGGTCTCTTGCCGTCGTCCCTAGCGATGCCCGTTGGTTCCAATAAGGCAGGGACATTGGCAGAGGCAAGTGACCGGCGGATGATGTCGTTCAGCGCGGCGTGCCTCGAAAAGCGGCCAGCGCTCTTTAGGCAAGACAATCCGTGGTGTCCTAAGGGGTCTACATCCTTGCCACAGGGGCATCTATGAGGTGTGCAGCAACGAAGACCAAGGCGGAGGCAGGTGCATATACGAATTGTTTCGGGGTCTAAAAAGGTTCCGGTGTTGGGAGAAGGGTAGGCTTCTAACCAGTAGCCGGCTTCTTTAGTTCCCGCTGCTAAAAGCCTCGCTCGATCAGACCCCGAACTATTACTTATGAGGTTGTCAAAAACTAATTTGCAAGTTATGTCGTCCCAGCTTCTTTGTGAATTTGGGTTATCGGGAAATTTTGAGCTTGGGTTGGCAATTGTCCAAGCATTTTTGGCTTCATCCAAGCCAGCAGTCAAGTAGTTAGAGGACAAGTCCTTAAGGATTTTACCTACTAGACTAGCTGAGCTATGAACCGAAGACAAAAATGCTGGAACAGACACACTCGTAATTTTGCGGATCCCAAGCCCACCATAGCGGATGGGTAGGGATGCTTGAGACCAGGAATCTTCGCTGAGTTGAATGTTAAGGATCGATTCTAAATTTTGTTTGATAAAGTCGTCAATTTCTAATAGGAGATTTTGATATTTCCAAAATGGGCAACAGCGAAGCAAATAGGTGAACAATGTCAACATCTCTTTAAAACTAGACTCAAATGAAAACATGAAAATAAAATAATCAACAACGAATTCTTACTGCCATTTACCATGCCCACCCACGATTGAGATTTAGTCAATGCAGGGCCAGCCATTGTAAAGAAAAATAGAGCGGTTGCATTACACGCTAGGTGGAAAATAGGGTGTGAAAACATTTGATTGGCGTTTGACCTGACTAGGAGGGGAAAGAGGCCATGAACCTAGAAAAGAACCTGTACATTTCAATGGTGTGTTTGAGGTTCTAAATTCACAATGAGCTAGCATCGGGCAGCCTGGTGCCTAAATCCTCACATATTGGCCTGGAATATTATGATGACTCACCACAACATTGAATGCGGCTCCAATCATCAGACCGACGCTTTGCGCCACGAACACCGTGTACATGGAAATGGCGAAGAACATGGCGAACCGCACCAGCTCCAGCGGCTGTGAAGACATGGTGTACACTATCACGCTGAACAAGAAGCAGGACACGATCTGAAAAGTAAAATACCAGTTTTGAGCTACATTTGAATCTCTTTTTTTAAGCATACCTATATATTTAAAAAAAGCCGTGGCAGCCTAGTGGTTTGACCTGTGGCCTCTCAAGCAGAGCGTCGTGGGTTTAAATCCCAGGCGCGCACCTCTTGAGTTTTTCGGAATTTATGTGCGAAAATTACATTTGAAATTTGCCATGAGCTTTTCGGTGAAGGAAAACATCGTGAGGAAACCTTGCACACATCTGCGAAGAAATTCAATGACGTGTGTTAAGTTCCCAATCCGCACTGGGCGCGCGTGGGAACTATAGCCCAAACCCTCCAACACAGAGGAGGAGGCCTATGCCATGAGGCACGCCGAATTACGCGACAATTTAATAATAAAAAGAAACCACAACAACAATAACAACAAAAATGAAATTGTAGCGAATTCGGATTAAAAAGGTTATATATATATTTAAAGATAATAATTATACTCACTGAGACGGGTAAGTCGACTATTGTTATAGAAATATAGTAGGATCCCAGGGAGTACCATCTGTTGAAATGCTCTTTGGATAAAATTGACATCTCCGACGGGACTGCAAAAAAAACAAATATTATTTAAAAAATATCAAAATAACCGTCTACGCCATACCGAAAAGATATGTTTTTTGTATGTATTTTTTTCAGCTGTTTATAGCTGCCAAATAAAATAACATAGGCCTTTTGGTGTGGAATCTTAAAAACACTTTCAAAGCGACATTTAATATATATATTTTTTTTTAATTATAAAAAATAGGTACCAAAAAAAGGAGTAAAAATTCGACCCGATTATGACAATTATTCTGAAATTCAAATTGTTCATTTGAAAAAGGAATAGCTAATAGATATATGTATATTCTTACATGTCAGTATAGTCAGCATCATAGGTGACATCATATGGTGCATAAGGATCGCGAAGAGCAGGTTATAGTTCTCCAGAACCCTGGAGCCCTCGTTGCCAGCGTTTATGAACAAGCTGCCCAGCATAATGCCAACCAGGATGTTGACCAACACGCGGAGATGGGTCATGGTCTGTTGAAAAGGAGATGAGCATTTACAGATACTGTGTGCACGCAACTGAAGTCTATTAAACTTCATTTTTTAAAGCTTTTCAGTCGTATTATGACCTGTGACCGTGCTTAAATTGTATGGAAGTAAGTGTTAAAAAAGCTAAAACTGGTTTCACGACTAAATCGAGATTTTTTTTCATCTACGAACCGAATGTAACATGTTAAGTTTAAGATTATACTCTGGTGAGATTGATTAAATAAATTTGATTGATTAATTAAAAGTAGTGGATAAAACATTTCTTTTTTGAGCTGAATAAAAAATCAAGCTTGCACGGAATATCGGCTGCCGGTGGTCCCAAATCAACTCAAACAAATTTTGAGAACTACACAAAAGTTGCGGTCGATGCTTTTATTTGAACGTAACGAGAAAAGACACAACTAAACTTGAAAAGAACTAGTTAATACTTAACATTTAATATTAACACTTACGGAGTCTCGCTTCGCCTTTAGGAATCCTCTCTTAATCAGCACGGATCTCTGGTTACTCTGCGACGTTTCTTCATCATACGGACCTGTGTCCTGATCCCGAAGTACGCTAAGAGGGAACTGTTTCCTCAAAGACTCCATGCTTGGAATGGACTCGGGGTCATTGAACCATTCGAGCGCTCGGCCGTTTTCAGCCTTAGTTGTCAAAAGTTGCATTTTATCTTCGCCGTATTCGCCGCATGCTAGCTCGATGACTGAAATAATGGAAACGTTCACAAATTAATAATGTTCTTTAATAAATCATTATAATATCAAATATCTTTAAATAAATAATTGCATTGGTTAGGAAACGGTCGAGGAAATTAAAAAGTGCGAGCTGTTAATTGTCCAACGTTTGCAAATAGAATTGAGTGTAAATAAAATCTCAAGGTTTGTCAATAAGTTACATAATTCTGTGTATCAAAGTGTATCGCGCAGCGTATGAACACAAAGTTCATGATCAAGCTTCGTTTAAGGCACTCGAGATTAGATATCGTCAAATTAAAAATAAGTTTGTGTTAAAAAGCATTTTTAAAACAAGCCTTTTTGTTGACGGTACTTGTATTGTCGTCCTATTTACATAATCCGTATCAAATTTCAAATCAATCAAATCCCTGTTCCGGGTTAAATTTTATTTGAATGATTTGAAACGGACAAGGTCATACTCCGAAATTAGAAGTGCTTATTTATTTGTTTTACATTTTCCTGTTCCTAAAACTTGTGTCGTTTCTGCTTGTTTTATTGCTTGTAGCTTAATACTAAACTTACGCTTAATTTAAAAAAAAAAAGTTATTTTGCATTGAATGATTTTTATTTCCACGTGTTAATAGATGTATTCCTGTATATTTTTCTGATAGGTAAAATCTGCACAATTGCACATCTCTACTCCGTTTTAAATTTGGCGTATAAGTATTTAAGTATTATATAAGTATTTTTTATACCTACTACAATGCACCATCGAACAAATTGATTCCTGACCCACTGTAGAATCATCTCACATTAAATGCCACAGTGACGTTACGTTGAAATTGAATTGACAATGAAAATCATGTGACGTTGACTGTAAGAACGTTCTACGGTTGGTCCAGAATCAAAATGGTTCGACTGTACCTAATTCAGCTTAAATAATTTACAAAAGTTGTAGAGGTGTTGATTATGATGACGATGAGCGTATTATAACTTACCATAATCAGCCGGATTATGGTAGATGGGGCAAGGAACGCCCGCTTGTTCTAGATAGGGGACCAGGTTCTGCGTGGTGCCCTGGTACAGGCAGTTGCCGGCAGCGAGCACGTAGACCTGGTCGAAGAGAGCGAAGAGCGAGGCCGAGGGCTGGTGCACCGTGCAGACGATGGTGCGACCCTGGTGCGCCAGACTCCGGCACAGCTGCACAACTTGTGAGCACGAGGAGCTGTCGAGGCCACTGGAATTTCGGAAAAATTATCCATATTACAGCAACAGCTGTTTTATATTAAAGACCATGTTACTAAACTTAAAACTACACGCTACTCCGCTACTAGTGCGTGAGGTAAATGTTTTTTAAGGTTCCATAGTCAACAAGGAACCCTTATAGCTTCGCCATGTCCGTCCGTTTGTCTGTCTGTCTGTCTGTCTATCTGTCTCTCTGTCTGTCTGTCAGGACACTTTGTGCACATTTTGTTTCTAAATACACATTTAAAATCCGTAAAGTAAGTATTGTGAAAAATGCATTATCGCTCGAATATTTTTAGAGCGATTAATCGCTTAAGCTGCGGCTTAAAAGCAAGGACGTAGTCACACTTGGAAAAGATGTTCAGGTGTTTACTTGTATTACTTGACTTTGACAGGTAAGATTCTCCAATTTTAGTTCTTAAAATCCTAACCGAGGTATCTGGGTAAAATAAATAGCAATTAAAAACATAATAATATAGAATGCACATGAAGATGATGATATATAGGGGACGATGGGGGAATTACGGACGCGGGGTAAATTCGGACTAACATATATCTACTCTATCCCTGCTCCCCGCGTTCAGCAGCCGCGATCACGCGTTTCGTTCGGCCATTTTTAGTGCCCACCAAACACTCCCGACAGACGGCTGCGCACACGTTTCAAGATAATTGAAATTTTTCATTTTTTGTGATTTTGATGTAATTTTCGTATTTACTATTTTGAGTGTTATTCAAAAAGACTAAGTGTCAGTTGAAAAGTCGTATTTTCTATCGATTGCGATGTTAATGACGAGTAAATAGCACGACCGTTGGCCTTGATAAATTTTGTTAACGTAAAAATTTTGTTGTTGTACTTTTTCTAACTGGTTTGGGTCAATTGCGGACAAATGGCCAGGGGTAAATACGGACGTGTGATCCACCCACAGAAGACTGGATTATGTGTTCCAAATGTAAGAATTGGGCACATGAGAATTGCAGTGTTGGGTCTTCTTCAAGAGGCTACGTTTGTGAATTCTGCAAATGAAATGAGACCTCGTCCGTAAATACCCCCTCTTGTCCGCAATTAACCCAGCATAAATGTTTTTGTTTTTGATTAAAATTTAATACATGTTGATTGATCTCATATAATTATTAATGTTGATTTGATAGGTAAACAACTATATTTTAACAATTAATAAAGACAGACTGATTATTATTAATAGTTTGAGTTTTATTTGTGATTCTGCTTAAGCGTCCGCAATTCCCCCACCTTCCCCTAAATGTTTACGACGCCAACTGGGCATTTTCCTGACGAAGCCCAAATTTTTGAAAACAGCCTGATAATGCGGCCCACGAGCGTGTTAAAACCGTTCTTAAAAACGCACGCGCTTTCGAGAACTATGAAAAATCCGTATGCCATATGTAACCAATAGGTACTGATTGAGTTAGTTATAGTCAGTTGCGATAGGATTGCGAGCAGTGTTGCCAAGCGTACGGTTTAACTCCTATTTACGCAAACTTGAACTTTGACTTTATGATTAGGTTTTGCGGCCCATCTATTCCAATGTCTTCATATTTTTTGCCAACTAGTGACTTAGTTTGACATGGCGGGCTTCGCTGGTAAAATACGACAAAGAGAAGTATGATACTCACGTAGTTGGTTCATCAAGGAACATGATAAGCGGGTTGTTGATCAGCTCTAAAGCTATGGAGAGCCTCTTCTTCTGCCCGCCTGACAGTTGTGCAGCGCGCGTATTTGAGTGATCGTAAAGACCAAGATTTGTCAGGATATCTTCGATCTGTAGTGAGAAATGGTGATATGATAAATGTGTGTAAAGTCATTTTAAGAGGCGAAAGTACATAATAGTAATTGTATAAACAGCTAATTTTTAAATAATATGTACGCGAAGTACAAGGACAATTGATTTATTTATTTATTGCAAATATATTTACACGGCATTACAGTTAAAAACCAATGCACCGAGAAACAACAGTTTATAAACTAATAACAAATCAAATCACTTAAAAATACTAGATTGCCTAACATCCATCATCTCGCAGAATCTCAAGCATTCTACCTAACCGCACAATCTACCTAAAGTAAAGTAAGTGGGCACTATAGAATTCCTGTCATCTCTCAAATGGAAGAACTGTATCAATGGCAATTTCATTTTTGTCTCCTATACCAAGTCATGACGTTACTTATTACAATGTCCATCTTAAATTTCGTTGTCACATATTATACCTCACTATTGCGTCAATCATTTTATTATATCATACGGAACTGGAATCGTCAAATACTTCTTAATTACTGTTGAAATGTCAAAGTGTCAAGACATAAAAAATTATGCGTTTTTACTCCTGATGGAAATTAGCATCAATAAACTTTTATTTTATGTACACATTATATTAGGTATGACCAGTATAATATAAAAGTTTCAAATATTTAAGTCTGGACTTTGTTGCCCACGAGGAACAAGATTTTTTTCTGACTTTTGAGATGAACCAATGCTTATGTCGATGTAAATACTACTGTACAATACTATCTTGATCGATATTACTTATTTAAATCAGGATATACCTAACAAAAGTCACCGCATTGCTTCGTTGATATTACCAGTAATCCATCCATGCAATAATCCTATATTGCTTACAAGGCGTCATGTCAAACATACAGTCCTACATTAATTTTGCCAGGTTTCTAGACATTTATTTCTAAAAATGCTCGAATATTGAATCTGGCCCGCTAGCAAATCTTAATTTTTTAAAAATAACGATTGTCCAATATAAGATCACAGGGTTGCTAGCTACGCGCTCTGCGACACGTAAGCGATTGAAACAAAACTGGTATAATTATAAAGGCGTGTCCACCTGTCCAGTGCAGGTACTGCTGCAGTGTAATTATAGTGCTTTCAAAAGGAATGGAAATATTTACTTACAACTTCTCCTTTTTCGTATTGATCCAGCGAGGTTGGTAACTTAAGGTTGGCCGCGATGGACATGTTTTCTCCGACAGTCAGTAATCCCTGCAATCGGTCGTCTTGTTGAATATAGCACGACATCTTCTTAAACTGCTCTGGAATATTAGAATGTTCACTTAAAACTGACACGAAAATGCAATATAGGTAACGAAGTTAATATTAAAATCTAAAATAAAACTATTTTCTTAAATTCTATCTAAAAAAGGCTTCCGTGGCATTGTGCCCGAAGGGCTGGCAGCATTCCCTTGTTGAATTACTGTACTGATTCTCTGGGAGAGATAGCTGCTGGCCCTTTGGTCGACAGTTCTGTTGTGTCTGCCAAATAATAAAAGTAGATTGAGCTCAAAATTCATAAAATTCGTACTCATGTCATCTACTTTAATATAGGACCGCGGGGTTTGGTTTTAACATATCTTCATCTTGACAGTTAATAAAAAAATACCGTTACGTTATAAATAAAGCCCAGCTGCAAAAGCATGCAGTTCAATACTAATAAATCTACATGTTTCCTAAATGCCAACTAAAAACCTTGGTAGAAGCTAGACACTTCAAAATATTCATTTTTCGAATGGTAGTGTCTGACAAACAAAGTAATAAACTATCAGCAGAAAACTTATTCTCACGTCTGCAATTTTTTAATTATACGTACTCATGATTCTGCCTCGTCCGTTGAGGAACACAGCTCCCCCTACTCCTGTTATCCTGTATCCAGAGAGCACATCCAGGAGAGTGGACTTGCCGGCTCCAGACGGGCCCATGATGGCCACCAACTGCTTTGGTCTAAGTCGACCGTGGACTCCATGGAGAATTTGTTTGTATCCTAGAAATATAAGAAAGATTTTGGGTTAATATTGGGTGCAATAAGCAATTAATTTACCATAGCCTTTAGATTTGGCTTTTTTTTATAAACTCATGGTAATGGGACGGGAACCTGGAATAATCTACAAAAATACTAAGAAAATTACATAACTACCAGTTTCCGACCAAGATAAATTATAAAATACTGCTACGAGGCCAATAACAAAAAAAACGTCCTTAAATTTCGTAAACCTTTTTTTTCTATTTGCGGCTTTTTAATTCGTTAATTGATCCTTGGTAGGAATATTACGGGAAACCAAGCGGGTATATTGCAGTTGATGCAATGATGATTAGTAAGCTGAGATTCTCTAGGGTTCTAGGTTCATGATCTAGATTAGAGCTCCTAAGCTAGCAACTCCTCCAGGATGACCTATTTGATCGATCGCAACTCGTTTCCGCGACACGGTCGACCCTGTGCAGTGATAAGATAACCTTTATGGACGTCAGCGATTACTCGTAGTTGTTGGTTGATATGCGGTTGACCGCTGTTGTTGACGCCAAATATCGAAAAACTGGATCACGAATGTCCTTACTTTCACGGCTAGTGGGGTAGGGTAGTCATTAATTCCGTTGATGGTTGACGGTACAATATTGAAGGTACAGGTGAGTGGACCAAATAGTTATCTTCATCTACAAAATTCGTAAAATTGAATTACCAAATTAAAAGTGTTAGGGTTTGAGATATTTTATCGAATTATATTTAAATTAATTGTTTTAAAGCGTCATGTTATTGACTTCGATTCTATAATATGAAACGTTTAGCATAGCACGACTTGAAAGTTGATATTATTTATTTGTTAATGGCAACACTTTTTTTGATTTAAGACCGTTATTTAGTTGGCGGGAAAATCTGCATCTGCGATTGGTTCACGTCATCAGGTGAATGACTTGAACCAATCACAGAGCAGGGATTTGAACGCAAAGAAAACTGTCGGAGGTGGAAAAGGAGGGCTGAACCAGGGGCATTCTTGGGAGAAATGGCGAAGAGTGGAGATCTTATTTGCATACGTTAGAAAATAAGTCTTGTGCCCTATTAACTTGTATAAATATAATAAATTTACTTTAAACACGTCGTCCTAGTTTACTTTGAAGAGGAGCGAGCCCCAGTTTAAAGCAGTGGTTATTACCTGGGTAAGCAGGTTCTAACAAAAGTAGGGAACACACGATCAACTTGTTGGGAGGCTGTGGGATATTTTTTTAAAGCAAAATGATGATGTTAACAATTTACCAGGACTGATGGAACAAAAACTTGGGAGAATTCACAATCACTAGGTACATATCAATAATGAGCCGCAATTTCATAATCACATGGTAACGCTTGCTTATGAAAACAAGTATGATGTTGATGTATTGTGAGACCTTCGACTACACGTAGCTGTACAATATGATACTATTTCAATATTACTACTTAATCAAGAATGCATTGAGTATGAATAACTGGCGAACTCATTTAATATTAACGACGAAGCACATTAGGAATATCACCTCAGTATCGGCAGTGTTACCTTATCTGAACCATTGACAAGCCTACGAGTTATCTGGCTTACAAGGCAATGTACCATTTCGTGTTTTCTAAATATGCGCCTTGCTTACACAAAATAAAAATTACAAAGTTATTGACCCACTGCATAAAAGTATTCTCAAAGTAGATTTCTAAAGAGCTATCACACAAGAAAGTGCGCATAAGCTAATAAACAATGACACTCCACGAACACTCCGAGTGTTGACAAAGATAAGCGTATTTTGTTGACATCTGTTCCTACGACGTGTAACGATACTGTGTTATTTTAGTAGAAACATGTGCGAAAGCAAAACAATAAAATCTTTGTGAGACAAAACGATAACAGAGGTATTTAAGACAACATAATGGTAATGTTTTACGGATAAGCCGACCGGAAAGAGATTTCTGCAATCAATTGATAAATAAGGTCATTTTATACAGGCAAGAACTACAGGAACCCGTTCATCATTGCATTACTTACGGGTAATTATCCACTTGTTTACCCAGGTAGGTACCTACTAGGTACATACAGTACCGATTCGCTAAAGTACATACTTGTATTATGTTCGTGGCGTTCAGTGATCTGTATGAGATATTGTTGTGAATGACCTTCAAATACCTATTGCATATTGCTTATTAAAAATTTCGGTATTAAAATACTGAAAATTTGGAAGTCTATATTTTCAAAAGCGTGTATCTAAGTATATTGTAGACATACTCTGACAACCTAAATTTAGAAAAAGAATACGACTTTAGGGCCGACAACGCACTGGCATCGCGTAAAGCGCTGTGGGTGTCTATGGACAGTGGTGATCATTTAACATCAGGTGACCCACAAGTTCGTTTGTCTGGCCTCTCTAACATAAAAAAAAAACTTATTCGCAAGAATACTCAAAAATGCTAAAGAAAACTTTTGAAACATGATAGTTATTAGATATTTTTTCTGAAGGTAGTTCTCAGTTCGAAAACAGGATGTGCATCTAGTATCTGTCTAATATCTACACGCTTATATTAAAGTACGCAATCAATTAGTTTTGACCTACATACAGTAGTCGATAGTACGCATTGCGAAATGTTCTGCATTGTGAAATAGGTGACAGAGACATTTGTTTATCGTCTACTTATTATTTCATTTACAATTTAAGTAAATGCCTAATACCTACGAGTTTTACATCAACAAATGCAATAATATCCAATCTCATTCATCGTATAAGTAATACACATAACGGTAAAAGCGAAAAATAATGGAAACTGCACACTGAGAAAATACTGTTAATATAATAGACATTAAATTCCAAAAGTAGGTAAATGCGTAGGTATATACAGTCGATGTTGGATACAAATAAATAATAACGTTATCTGCGTAGTATTAACGCTCCAAATAGTTTTCTAAACACATATAGGTAGACTAAAGAACAACAACAAAGTTCCAAAGCTGTTCACACAAACAGCTAGTGTTATTGATTTGTCAAATAATATGTGTACCTACGTCTCAATTTCCGCGTACTTTGCACTTTAAAGTTTGAATATTTCCATCGTACCTTTAGTAAACAATCATTCATCTCCGTCATTAATTGCCTTAAAAATAAATGGGTGATAGTGTTTACTTGTACGCAATATTTACCATTACCTATGTCAATTAGGGCATATCTAATTTTGTGTTGCATGTTTTCTAAGTCGAAAAGTAATCCTTCATTACATCGAGTTTAATTAATTTTTCACTCAGGATAAACAACAGTGGAACAACGTGAACAATGTGAACATATTTGTTTGACGATCATGTCATTGACCGTTTGCAAAGGTCTTTCCTTTGTTGGCAATGCTTGCGCCCCCTTGAGCGGCCTACTTCGCACGTGCTATCACTATCAGCTGCATTGACGTCACGCGTTCACTGACACTTTGATAATATTCGCTACTGTTCGCCGAAACTCGGGCGCATACCTTAGTATAATACATATAAACCCAGTCGTAAGTATTCAGTTTCAGCCTATATACCTCCCGCTGGGCACGGGACACGTGTCTCGTCTAAGAATGAACAGGGTGACTTTAGTTTCGAATATCGCACGTACCTTGAACTTCTCCGTAAGTGTTATGCGGTTCTGGCTGAGATCGATCTCATTATCTTTTGTTTGAGAGGCCATAGATCAAACAAGTAGGCAGCCACGACTTCCCCAGAAAACAATAGGAACGAAAACCTAGTAATTGTGGTCCAAATGTTGAACCCTTAATGAAAATGACTCATTTCCAGTCGTGTTTATAGATAATTATACTATGTAGTGATAACACATGTTAGGTTACTAACACGTGTGACTACAATGGATTATATTGTTAACTAGTTCCTGCCCACGACTTCGTCTGCGTAGAATTATACATAGGTATAAACCTTCCTCTTGAATCACTCTATCTATTAAGAAAACCGCATCAAAATCCGTTGCGTCGTTTTAAAGATCGAAGCATACATAGGGACAGACAGACAGAAAGCGGAAAGAGACTTAGTTTCATACTATGTAGCTATTGTATCTTTAATTATCTAAACCTAGTAATGGGATCCTTTAGTTACGACGTGACATTAATTAAGATTAACTCTTGCGTTAATTATTGGTTTTACTATCGCAGTCCTGGAAAAAGGCAGGCCATTTTTAAAACGGCTATAATTGGTGTGGATTAAAAAGTATTCCTTAAAACGAAATTTCAGAAGACTCTAACATTCATTCTGAAAGTAAACCTAAAACGGCTCTTTTAAAGTATTTTTCTTAAATTATCCAGCGAAAAACCAACAAAACGGATAAATAAAAAAAACGAATCAAGCTCGGTTTAGTGCCGATAAACCTAGATAGTATATACGATTACCAAATGTAACCACAAAACAGATTTTTATTCCTGCAATATAGCCTCAGATACGTCACAAATAACCCCTAGCAAGTAAACAACCGCTATCTTACTATATTATCCCTGCGTTTATCCTGTCTATTTGTTTCCGCCACCTACTTAAACAGTCTCCAACTTATTTCTCTTATTGGTTGTCTGGAAGAGATCGCTATTAAGCGATAAGACCGCCTATTGTCTACTTTGTTCTTTGTTTCTGTATTGTTTTGTACTGATTTGCGGTGTTCAATAAAGAGTAGGGGAGACCGAGGCGAGTTGAGACAGAGGTGAGTTGATACAAAGCCTTTTTCTCTGCATCTATGACAGTTAGCAAGGTCACAACTTCACACAAACTGTGGAGTGTAGAAAGAGCAACGAATTAGCGAAGTTACCAGCCCGATAAACTGTCACAGTTCAGATAAATCGGCTTTGTATCAACTCACCTCTGTCTCAACTCGTCTCGGTCTCCCCTATTTGTATTGTATTGTGTATTGTATATTTATGGAAGGCTCTCTTATTTGCCATAAGTTAATTGGCATTAATACGTGTAATTGATAACCCTGGATGCGGCGCGGCGTAACGGCAGCGAGTCGTCGTAAAATTAACGCTTATCGCGACCTTGTCAAGTAAAAAGGATTATGCACTTAGATACGAGTTAACACGTTCGCTGCGGCTAAAAATGTTGCTTACTTTCAACTAGTGCTGTAAGAGGTCTTTGGGCCTTCACTGTACGATTTTACCGGTGCGGCTAGGGGCCTTAAGACCACTCACGGAACCGAATACTTAAAATCCATATATTTCTGCGAATTTCACAAAAAATTATATTAAACATACTTATGAGCATTTCTAAAGGACTATTCTGTCTAATTTTGGCTTCGCCCAGAGTTTCGATGTAAGGAGAAGACACAATGACAGAAAATAATTAGGAGGCATTTAGACCTCTTACAGCACTGATTTTACGGTACGCTTGTAGCTACTGCTAGGGATGTGGTCAATAAAAAAGCAATCATATCGATGAATTGAAAATAATTATTATAATCTATTACTTTATATACATTATGATTGTTATAGAAACATTTAAGGCATAGTGGTTTGTTACAATCGCGGCAGTAAGATTTTTTTTTTTGACTTTTTTATTAGCTTCTCGACTGGTTAGAGCAGTGCGCAGATTTACATAACACATTTTCTTCGTTTGTCACCATTTTTTTAAACATATGATTTTTCGTTAGTGTCGAAGTACGTGGATTAACTGAAACAATGGAGCAATAATGTTCTGTTTGGATAATAATGGCTTGAGATGATGATGATGATGATGAATTTTAACTACGTAATAACGCAGCTTTAACTGTGTGTAACTTTTTGGTCTTCACTTATGTACGTACTTTGACTCACCGGCAAATTCAATATATCACGTGCTTTGCTCATCGACGAGTGCACATCACTGTGTTATAGTTTCATTATCATAGACACAAACAGGTGCGGGAGGGGGCGAAAAGACCCGTACTATCTATGTGAGGTCTTTAGACCCCCTATCCGCACTGAACGTTCACTTTTCACTCTCAGTGCGATGAGGGGCCTAAAAACCTCTCGTGTTTTTTAAGGTTTTACCAAATTCTACGTTTGAATATAAATCGAACCATATAGCGATCTCTTTTATACCTATGAAAATATACAAGCTATGAGCTCCGCACCAGAGCAAAACCGCAATATTTTTAACCGCACAGCCCGGGAGTACAGGCAGGAGGTCTTTAGACCTCTTATCGCAGCGAACGTGTTAACTAATTATTTATGAGTGGTATTTTAATGACAACTGCTATGCTGAAATTCGCGAAGATAAGAAGATTAACGATCAACTTACCACTTAATTTAAAAAGATTAAGTAGTTTGTGTTAGCGTTAGTTAAAATTAGGCGTGAATACAGTATAACCACTTCCATGCTGGTCTGGGAGCAAAGGAAAATCATAGAATATACCAGTTGCTTCTCGTCCCAAGCAAGATGGTAAAAGCCCATCGAGGGAATGGGCGAAATTCTTAGGAATCATGTTATAGGCGATGCAGCTAGCAACCCATCACTATTTTGATTCCTTTTTCCACCTATACGCCTACAATCATGCTAAACGTGGCCTTTAGGTTTTGTTACCTCGAGCTCTTTATACCCCGTAAAGGATTGGACGTGATTAAAAATTAAAAAATTAACTATATACTATGTACAAAATTAACCTAAACCTAGTGTGATTTGTGTATGTGCATACAGTATAATTCGTATCTTCAAAATGTTGACAATATATTACATGTAATACTGCCTGTAATTTAATTATGGAATTTTCTGCTTATCAATGTAATGAAATTTAGTCAGCGTAGAATCAATGATTCAACGAATATGCGCATAGTGGCAATGCAAGCTATACTCCGGTGCATAGAAACCGGGCACTTCCCATAGAAGCGGTATGAAAAGCGACCCGGTTTCTTTGCACCCGAGTATATGTTTTCCAGTAGATCTATTCTAGACGCGTCATAGATGAAAGATCGCGTGCAAATAAAATGGGATGCAGTGAGTAGAATCAGCAAGCTCGCTTCTCGCTTAACAATCGGAACACTACAAAAATAGCCAAAAAAGATGGTATCTTTTCGTACGACCGTTTAAAAATGCAAAAACAAAGAAATGAAAAACTTTCATTATTATTTTTCAGCAGGTTACCATTTTGCCTTCATTTACTCAAATATCTTCATTTACTAAAAGCCAACAGCTGGCCAAGGGCTCTGCGAAAACCGGTTCTGTTGCCCACATCCACTAGCTTTCGTTTTACGCAGTTGATTTTTGATATCTTTCTCACCCCGCCAGGCAAGTTTGACTTTATTTGCGAACTTACTTTCTCGTAAAAGCAAAGTCTGTTAAACCTTACGAAATCTGATGACTGGGAGCGTTGTGTTTGGTTTCTAGTTCGAAGGCCAATTCGTGAAATCGCATCAGATCTGTGCAACAATACGAACCTAAGTGGTAAAATCTGTAAATCGCTATTTAATTAGACGCAGCTCTAATTAAATTATCGATAGCTTAAGTACCATAAACCGGGGGGTTACTTTGATTTGCGGGGCGACTTTGACAACAACTTCCATCCGCTACTGAACTGCTTTTTTGGCAAGTTTAATAAAGCTTTTGCAGTTTACGGGCGTTTTAGCGGGCTTACTTTAGATTGTCACTGAAAAATTAGTGGTTTCAAAGTATTATAGTATAGTATTTTTTAATTTAATTTCAACTTAAATATCAGTCCACCCTTTTTTTATTCGGCAGGCTAAAAGAAGGGAAAAAACCGTTTATTATATTTTAATTTCATATTTTTACGTCCATCAGGATCGTTAAAAAATGGTTTCGAAGTCTAAAATTGATTCAAGTTCTGTTTGCGGTAGGTACCTACCTAGTTATCAAAATGATGTAATTTTCTACAACTTGCACATTTAACGAATTTTTTTTCAACTTTTGAATAGTATTTCACAATTGTCACCTCGACAGTCGACCCCCAAGATAATTATTTGTTCCCATCACATCAGAGTTGTTGTTACTGTTGTTTGGGATTAATTTTTAATTTATTGAGATTGGGTCTCTACCTGACTTTTACCACATAATCAATATAATCGAATCATTTATTTAATGATAAAACACATGTTTGCATCAAGTTTGAATGAATTAACTTGACTTTTTTATGATCAATAGATAACTATAACACTGATAGCAGTGTTGTAAGAGTCACGATTAGTCCAATAGTTCGTTTATGTCCTACTTTTATTGAGCAACATGTCCTTGCGTTGACAAAAAAGGCTTTATAACTTACTCGCGATTCTATTCTAAGTGACGAATCGAGGTCAGAGCCGTGTCAAATCAAAATCATTATCAGCTTGGACTCTGGGTCTTGATATTTCGATGAGCATTTGGAGAACGGACTCTGGCGGAGGAATTGCAGCCACCAGTTGTGTAGGTACCTAATAAATCTTCTTTAATAATAATAATAATAACATAGCCTTTTTATTCCGAATTCGCTACAATTTCATTTTTTTTTGTTGTTGTTGTTTTATTATTAAATTGTCGCGTAATTCGGCGTGCCTCATGGCATAGGCCTCCTCCGTGTATTTAATAAAGCTACTTGAACCGTTAACAGTTATCAATGCCATAAATGTCTTTACTTATCCATGCCACGTTTTTGAGTGGTGACAAATGTACGGGAAATGATTCACCTAATACTTCAAAGTCCATGTTAATATTATACTTAGATTATATTTAATTCATAATAGAAATGTCATAAATATGTATCATTTGTCTTTAAGCCTTGAAACGTATTTAACATT
This sequence comes from Pandemis corylana, assembly GCA_949127965.1. Lineage (NCBI taxonomy): Eukaryota > Metazoa > Arthropoda > Insecta > Lepidoptera > Tortricidae > Pandemis > Pandemis corylana. The sequence goes on along the minus strand of OX421858.1, from coordinate 4,729,510 downwards.
TACCAACGATTACGAATAAAAAACGTGTAACCGAAACCTACCGAAAGGTTTTTCGTATCAACTTTTAGATCTTGTGAATATGTTTGTTTAAATAAAGTACCGAAAGTGCTTATTTATATAAAAAAAAGAAACAGTTTAACTTTAAAAAAAATCATAATCGTGTCAATTCACGTGATGTAGGTCAAAGGGCAATGGAAGCTAATATTTAATTGTAAAACTGACATCTAGCAAACAAGCACCCTGACATTCTTAACTAGGTGCATTGTAAATATCATCTTACCTCAGTACGCAGTATAACATTTCACGGACACGACATAACAGCCGATCAAATAACGCGATTTGCAAGTTTTGGCATAGTTCAATTAAAAAAGATGTTATAAAATTGCAATGTTTTATAATATATTTTCTTCGTTTAACCTTCGTCAAGCCGGTTTCGTAATGAGAAATAACTGCTCGCGATCATTTAACGACCGTATAAATAAGCATACATATGGTATAACTGCAACCTGGCTCGGCTGGCTCTTGGTTAGAACTAGTCTGGTAAATCTATCATCTTGTCTGTTTATACCCATGGAAAATATGTATGTATGTATGTATAACTCTTTATTGTACATAAAACACAAGAAAAAGAAGAATACAGGACAACACACATGCACAAAGGCGAACTTATCCCTAAAAGGGATCTCTTCCAGTTAACATTTGTACGATTGACAGGACATAAGTATTAAGCAAGAGTAGACACACAGAAAAAGTAAAAGAACCGATAGAAACCTAAAATAATCCTAAATGTCTAAATCCTACTAATATTAAGTATAAATGTGAAAGTTTGTGAGTATGTTTGGATGTTTGTTACTCTTTCACGCAAAAACTACTGGACAGATCTGTATGAAATTTGAAAGATAGATAGATTATAGTCTGGAATAACACATAAGCTACCTTTTATCCCGGAAAATTGCGTAAATCCTGCGGGATAGCGATAAACGAATTCTATGCAGACGAAGTTGCGGGCAACAGCTAGTTTTAAATAATGTAAGATATAATAATAAACTACACATAATAGATAAATACGATAAACTAATACACAATAAATAAAATATACTACACAATATATAAATATATACATACACACACAAGTTACAAAACGCGTATGTGTTCGATAGGTTAGTCACCATTTCAGAAATACATCCATTGGCCAACTCATTACTATAATAGTTTATAATATCAGTAAGCGTAGCGATCAGATTCTTGGTTTTATTGGAAACTAAGTTTTATGTAAAGTAAGTAACCGTTCATGGTGATTGCAAAGGGCCAAATTAGTAAACTTTCGAAACTATTGTACAATATACTGACGGGAAAAAATAACGGCTCACTCTCCATGCAATTTAGAATGGGAAGTAAACTTGTTATTTTTGCTCGTCAGTGTACTGACACGCAAGGAATTCCTGTTATTGCTCTATTACGGCCGATTTAGTCCAAAAATCTTCCCAAATTCATTTCCTTCTCACGCATGTCCTTTCCGTTTTAATTGTTTTTTTTTGTCCTTTATGTCTACCACGGTTGAAATGATAATAAACTTGCTTGTGGCTTAAATTTACCACTAACACTGGATTTACCACTAGCACCGGTTTGTATCTCGAGTTTAGTTAACCTACGTCAGACTACAGTCAAACTAAAGGTAAAGGTGAAGGATAAATACCGACAAAAGACAAACAAAATATAATAATTGATTACATTTTATGTATTGATGCACGTTCAACAAAGGTGTATTAAAATTGCTATCAATCATCAAAAAATACCTACGGGAAGAATATCAGTGTCGCAATAATTATTTGTTCGGAAATTAATTGAAAATTAGGGATGCATCTAATAGCGATATTGATACGGATACCGATGTTTTTCGCTTTATTAATTACAAAAAAACTCAGTATGCAAGCAGTACTCTTTCTGATCCAAATAATCGTCAAATACGTTATGTTAACCCACATTTTTAACATCTTTTGAAACTGTAACCGTCCGAATTTTAAATATCGGTGTCGAAATCACGTCGGCAACTTTGCGTATCGATGTATCTCCACTGAAAAAAACCATTCGTGTTTATAAATTTGATTAATATTTAAATCCCCAATATTTTAACAATAATTGCTTTAACGTCACTTGCTCCTTACAATAACTTGTCACGACTTCATATATAATTTTCTTCATACTTAGGTTAATCAATAGATCTACCCTAATATGATGGTAGCAATATGTTATTAAATGGGTTAATTAGGTACCTACCTATCTAAGAATTAACTAGACCGCTATGCGCGTGCGTCACCTTGTTTAGTGAAGTTTGATCGCAATGTTGGCCAAAGTCCACGTGGCATGCGACGTAAAGCGTGTGATAATCTAACTACATCACTGGATGCCTACATCCTGTTATTAATAATGACTTACCTATTGAACTGTTTCCATTTAAACGAGTCTGATTAATGTCATTACAGTTTACAGTACAGGATAAGCAATGGGTTGCCAGGGCAAGCAGCGCATACAAATTGAGTTGCATCATCTTTCCGGTGCCTACCACTTTCTACCCTGGTGACCTCTCACTGCACGCTACTGGATAGGTAAAAAGTGATGCAAAGTCAATGTACATGTGGCTCATGAAACTTCTCGACTCCACTGAATAATATAGAACTGAATGGAAGTAAGTCATTAACAGAAAGCTACCTTATTCCTGAATAACATAGGCTACTTCTTAGGGAAAGTGTGTCCCACGGGACGCAGAAGAAGTTGCAGTCAACAAGCAACTACTTGGTTATAATATGTAGTACCCTACCTACCTCTAACGATAACACTAGCTACTGAGAATAATTATAGGCACAATAAGCAAGTTAAGTGATATACTTCTAGGATAATACAACAAATAATCATTATGCGAAGTCTAACATGATTTTAATTATCAGTTAACTTTATAGGTATATCAGCGTGATGTAACTTAAATACAATAGACAATTCCTAGCAAGACAGCCGGCTGTTTTTTATTATGCATTGAACCGATAATTATTTTGCAATTGTAATTGTACTACTGGAAACTAGTCGCATTTGTGCTCCTTGTATTAGTCACTATTTACATAAATGATAAAACTAAACTTTGCATTCTTGACGTCAAATACCTTCACGTGAATCAGTCGTGAAAAACGACTAAATTATGAACTGCGGCGATCGCTGCGCTCTTATTGGCCGGCTCAAGATCAAGCAAACACTAGCCAAATAAAAAAAAATTGTGCATAACACTCATTTGTTTCTTTTTGTATGAAAAAAAAAATTAAATAAATAATAATTATCTACAGTAAAATTCATCTGCGTGAAACAAAACCATTTTAGCCAGAAAATCGGTTTACAGATGGTGAAGATATCAAAAGACAGTTGTAAAAATGATCATTGAATACTTCCTCTTTGTGTACCTACAGTCTGTTTAAACACCTTGGTACAAAAAGCAGTTGGGACTTCCGCTGCCAATGACCCAAGGGCCTAAAATTTAACAAAGTTGTACAGACATGACCGCGAAACACTCGCTGCCGCTCACTCTCCGCTTTACCCTTGACCAGACCTGTTAAATAATGTGCTTGACTTGAGTACACCGAGTAAACCGGTATTAATTAGATGCTAGAACTGCGCTGAAAATACTAGTTAGATTGCAATCATTTTCACCACAATGAAGATGCCGCAGTTCTTAGAAGCCTCAGTAGGTACTTGTTCACTGAAGAACGTCGAAGAACTAAACTATTTTGTAATCAAGGTTTTACTGGTGATTCATAATAAGTATCGCGACCAATGTGGTATTAGACGTCAAATTTGTACTTAAATCTCAATTTTATTAATGTGAGTTAAGATGAGCTTTAGATAAGACGCACGATACCTTTCATCCGAAAATATTAAATTCGTTTATCATTATTGATCAAATCAAATCCTATGTCGTAAGTTTCTTGTTCCAATAAACGTCTGTAAGTTTAAAACTCGATGGTTTCAGCATAAATTTAATTTAGATCAAACGATCCGATCAAACATTGCATTACATTAGACCAAACAATTATTCGACCATCCGATATATACCCGTAGAAATCAGCAAAAAATAGTTGTGTTTAGAGCTTACTTAGCTGTTTCTAAGAAGGTTACGTAAACAATGATACACTTCAAATATTTGACCAGCTACTTTACTATCGGAAACGTGATGCCATTAACTTTATCTCGCATGAGAAGACACTTTATAACCGTTCAAACAGTTATAACCGTTCACACCGTTATAACTGAAGACCTTCTTCAGGGTAGGTACATTTGTTAATGACAGAAGGGCCGAAAGCCATCAATCAACCAAATCCAAACAGCAGGGTAAGCACTGCTGCTAAATAATTCACAGTATTTCGGCTTTTATTACTTGTCTATGCACACGCGCGTATTTTTATTAGGTTGTACACTATATTGTAGTCAATATTTTTATAGAATTTTGTACCAAAGTTTGTTGATTCTTATATTCTCATTTCATAGAATGATCAATTCGTGAAAAACTCATTTCACAATAATCGCAATTCATTGATTTTTAAGGCCAACTTTTGTTTTATTTAAATAGGTACTTGCATAGGACAAATCAAATATTTTTAATTCTTATATTAATAACATAATATAATAGTCATTATAATGAAAATCATTTTATATACAAGGTTGCTACTTTCACTTCTGCCAGATTTTTACAGGTAAAATAGCGTTTCTGGTAAAATTTGGTTTCTGTTGAAGTCGCAGTTCTAACCTAACCTAACTTACTTTTCTGATAGCATTTCGTTTTTGGCGCAGTCGTAGTACTAACATAACCTAACCTACTTTTTATAAGTATTATTTTTAATTAACAATAGTAAAGTTTTTTTAAATAATAATACCTACATCTTAGAAACAAACTTATCTGAATAATAAATCGCATTTGCCATCTTTTGAAAAAACTATTCGACGAAATAAAATTTATTGAACACATTTTCTTTAAAATATGTTTCATTGAAATAAAGTGTATTTGAAATTAAAATATTGAATTTAATATTCTAATAGTTGTATATTCTTTAAAAAAAATCTATTAAATGAAATAATGTGAAAATTCTGTCTACAAAATAAAGGGACTCCATTTTTTTAAACATCGGGTTGCATTCATTTACAGATCAAAATGGGTCACGCGCTCTCTTATTACATGTACTGGAGTTAGTCCAAACATCGCGAATATTATGATTGTGTTTTGTACATTCGCTGTCTTTGTTTGGCGGTTTCCTATGGATGAACTTCCTTATCGTATAATTGCATTTGTAAAATGGACTTAAGCAGGCATCTCACGTCTGTTTGTTGTGTTCTCAACACGTGTGTAGTGCACAGCGGTTTACGAGCATGCTCTAGATCACCGCTGGTCGATTTACATCACAAAACAAAAACTATTTGTTTCTTGTATACTAGGTATCATATTATCCAGGCTCATAAAATCAGAAATAGAGATACGCCAAATGTACCTAAGCTTTCTAGATCCAACAGGTGGGCAATCAAACAGTTTTTACTTTTTGTCAAAAACACACTGTGGTCGGATTATCTTAAATTTAATTATTGAGAGTGTATCGCGATGCACCTTTGCCGGTTGGTAACAATAGCAATAGGTATACTGATATTCGAAGAACAGTCGACTATTACTGCTGATGCCTCAGTGAAGGTTTAAAAAGTATGAAAGTATGATTCTACATCGGGAAAAGACTTTATTACTAAAATATCATTTTTTTACGATTATAATGTTGAACACACCCACAAAGACACCAGTAAAAAATGAATAATTACGCGCCGAAAGCGGCAACAACTAGACATTAATGGATTAAAATTATAAAACGCGGGGACTCCCCTAGCATAGATAAATTGTGCCGCGTTTACTGAATTTATTACCATCGTGGAATTGAAATTGAATCGAATTATGTATAAACTTAAGTAGATTACTTAATGCACCTATATGGATTACGATAATACTTGCATAGGCGAAAATAAATCTTGCCCAGTTAAGCTGGGCCACCAATTTAATATCACTGATTCCGATGTTAGGTATCGGAAAACTCGCCATATCAGCGAAATATCGGTATCTGTACCGGTATCTGATGCGCCCTAGTATTTAATTACGCATATATCCGAGACAGCACAACAAACAGCATGTTAAAAAACGTTGTGTATTGGAAATATATATTTTTACAATAATTTACTGGAATGGAGCGGTAACTGTATTTCCGTACATATATTACTTAATATGTTTCATTAGAAACTAGCTATGTACAGCATTTTGTCAAAATATTTAGGTTAACGTAATGTTTTTGTTTTATTTATGATAACATTCTCAAACAGTTCAAGGTCTAACTGGCGATTTAATAGACGACTGAGTACAATCTGACTTACCATTAAATTTATTTATTTTGGTGGTGACTTTACACAACACGTTAAACTAGTATTTCAGCGAGAGTTGAGTTAATATGTTAATATACTCGTATGCGTCATAAAGAGCTTCGTGACGTACCTATAGCAAAGTGCAACGCTAGCCGAAAAATGATTTATGAAACTTTTAGCAAGTTAAGTAATTGCAAGTAGGTATAGGTAGGTAGATATTGTAAGTAAGTAGTTGTTTGCCAAACTTATCCACCGCTGTATGCAGTTGTACCTATGTTTACAATAAAAGCACTTTTACTTCTTTTTACTGCACATTACCTACTACAAAGTGAGAGGATACATTAAATAAGTATTGTCATTTTTATTTCAATTCTTATGGTTTTCGTGATATTTACCTGTCCCTGTCTCATACATAGAAAGGGTCACAACATACATGTTATTTAAACACTAAAGCTTTGCTTGGGTGTAGTGAATCTTCATGACGGTATTCCTTTCTGCTGTGTACATTTGTCACGACGATTGAGATGTTGAATGATAGGTTAAAATTACGTAGGTAAATTTAACCATTTTGTGGAAGGTAAGAAATGTTTATTTTTAAAATAAAAAAACCTTTAATTTAGAAATCAATTTTTAAAGAGCAGCCGAAAACGTTGTGCGCCATGATGGTATTTAGATTCTGCTGTTAACAAAATGCGCGAACAAAAGACAAACGAAACTTCCTCGTTGACGTTGATGATGACATTTCGGTTCAGATGACTAACGCTAGTTTTTTATTAAGTATATTTTTCCGTGCATTTATTGTAATTTTACTTGTTTTATGACGTCATAATAGTGGTCTTTGGAGGAACATTGACGTTTGAAAATAAAGTTAAATACAATATTTTTAATTAAATTTCAGAAAACACTATAATGGTTCTGTTTAGGTTTCTCCATCCAATAATTTCATTCATTATTATCATTTGATCATTAGCATTTGATAGGAGTAAACTATATAGCATATTGTGTCGTACCTTAAAATCAGAAAAGGAAAGAAAGACCGTTGGCAACATGCCGCCCTTGTACCTTATGAATTAATTTAGATACACAAGATTCAGACTGTTTATTTGTGCAACGTATATAACATCGACCTTGATGTGACTTTGCAACATTGGGTAGGTATGTAAAGTGCATAAGATTGCAATGCGTTCAAGGACTTATATCGAAGAGTAATTAATTAATACACAAAGTAAATTAAATTAAATGATGGAAGAACATATTACTTAAGTAATGTCTCGTCTAAAACAAGAGAAGCTCCTCGCATCACACGTAATTAAGTACAGTCAAGGTCACATTGGTGGCGTATTTTTGACACTTTGGGGTGTATACAGTATACATCAAAATGTATATATAAGTATCCATACCTTATTATAGTGGCGTTAAGAATTTTTGACCTTGACTGTATCTAACCCATTTCGGTCGAATAACTTTGGCATATCATAACTTTCCTGACTTAACGTCAACCTCATCATCAGTGTAAGTAGTCCCACTGCTGGGCACAGGCCTCCTCTCAGATTGAGAGGGTTTTGGCTATAGTTCCCACGAGGGCCCAGTGTGGATTGGGGACTATTCACATATATGTACCATTGAATTGCTTCGCAGGTGTGTGCAGGTTTCCTCACGTGTTACTCTTCAGCGAAAAGCTCATGGTAAGTTTCAAATGTAATTTCACACATGAGTTCCGGAAACTAGAGATTAGCCCGAATTCGAAAACACGACCCTCTGCTTGAGAAACCATAGGTCAAACCACTAGGCTAGCACGGATTTTTTGATTTGTCAATTTCAGTATATAATCTCAGCTAGTTTATAGCCGTGGCTCCACTCCCATAGGAATTTGAAAGGTATTCAAACGTTCATTCCAAGGTTCAGACGTTTACACGAATGCGGTCGAGAAGTTTAGTTCTGCCACAATTTAGAACAGAGGTTCAGCACATTTGAGGTCTTTCACGAATCAAAATTGGGCAACCATCCTATCGGTTCAGTTTGATGCCCGTCCATGAGACAATACAACATAATTGAGTTAAATTGTCGGCATCCTACAGGAGGAGCAAACCCACCAATTGAGCGACCAACAATACTATCGGAATACACGACAATGATGGATTATTACTTATAATCCACTTGCCAACTGATAAAGGTGAAAAATACCTATCACTTTGTAGCTATCGTTTGATGAAACAATCATCTACCTCGATATGAAATTTTAAACGCGATAATGCTATATCCGCGAGGTGAAAAGGATTTTGATTGGAATATAACCGAGTTTCACACAATTTTTATCGTAGGTTTTTTTTTCAGTTTAATGCAGTGATGTATTAAACACATTACATTATTAGGGTTCTACACATCAAAAGGTAAAACTAAACACTTCATCACTATAGTGATAGTGAGAGAACGTATACGTTCTCTGTTTATCAAGTTTAGAGACTCGTAAAGTAAATTACATATAGCGACGAGTTAATAAATTTAGCAAGCAAGTTCTTGACTAATGAAAGTTTATCTTTCAGATCGAATACATGTTGTAGGTATAATAGAGATAAATCAGTACCATTAAGCTACTCACGCGGGGTCTTCAGTTATAGTTTGGGTACATACTGTTAGGGCAATGTTTGGTTTAAGTTTAATCGTAGTTTATGAAGTCGGTGAGTTATTTTACAGTCAGTGAAGTACAGACCCCCCCCCCCCCCCCCCTGGTGAGCACCGACTTACACTAAGCTTGTTTCAACTGAAAAATTCACGGGAACCTTAGAATTAATCCCTATTCCGCTACCTTAACTAACACAATTCGTGCCGTATTTTTTGTTGATGGAATAAGATTGAGGTCTTGTTACTGGTTTTTATAAAATGAGATTAACTTTTTTCAGTATCTTATACGTCGTTTAAAATAACGAGTGTGCGTAATGGTAATGACATGGCGGATCGAGTTCGCGAAGTCAAAACCGCATGCGCATAGTTAGTTTTAGTAATATTTTTTGCGTGTCTTGTTACTTCGCACACTGCTTATTAGATCACTTCTTAAGGTAAGTGGACGGAACGTGATTCAAAATTGTACGTTTTGTCTACTTGACTATACAGATTGATCAATCCAAATGGGTCAGTAGGTAGAAGTCAAAAACTATAAGAGATAGGCAATCTGTTCTTAGAAACCATGGCGTCAATTTTAGATTTCATAAAAATAGCATTGAATGTTTATAAAAAAATCATACATCCGGGAATCTAACCCGGTCAAAATAATAACTTTTGCTAAATAAAGTAATATTTGAGTTTATCTTTTAGTTATGTAACAAGATTCCACTAAGAATGTGTTCCTTGTGACTGAATAATAAGTAACACCATCAACAATAACAACGAAAAACTTGCAGGACCAATTTATGTCATTGTTCGCGGAAATATTTAAAAAGTTAGTATGAAAAAATTACTATGATTAAAAAAAATGCCATTTTTAATAAATCTTAAATTGTTGCCATGTTTTCTAAGAACAGATTCCCCTATTTCTAATAGTTTTTGACTTCTCCCTACTGACCCATTTGGACTGATCAGCCTATATGTATATGTATAAAAGATGAAACTGCCTGGCTGACTGATTCATCAACGCACAGCTCAAACCACTGGACAGATTGCGCTGAAATTTGACACGCAAATACTTTTTATGACATAGGCACCATCTAAAAATTGATTTGGTTTAAGGGTTCTCGCAAGTTTGTATGAAAGTCCTTGGTTTTTTTTATTATATTTTGTGCGCAAATCGATGTCTAAAAATGACACTGTTCTACGTTACCTATATCTTTGAATGTACTTATTTAAATGACGATCTCTAATTAGATTTTGATTAAAATTACTGTATACCTACCTCCCACGTCGTTGTTGACAGAAATATTACATTAGCAATAGGTACTTAACTAAGTTGGTAAATTTTAATGTGGTCTGTTTTTAGGTCCCGAACACGGTTTTAACGAATAACAATTTCGATGAACTTTCTTCTTTCTTTCTTTTCTTTCTTTGTCTGGGTCACCTCAGGGTAAACGTGTTTTAGGTAAGTACCTATTTTTAACAGAATTCAAAAAAGGTCGAGGTTCTCAATTCGGTTGTATTTTATTATTATTTTTAGTGTTTGTTACCTTAGAACTTTGTCATTTTGAAAATAGTGTGTCAAGCTTGGTCACCCAGGTAGGTACCAGTAGGTACTTATCTTAAAACAACGTGCTTTGTTAAACCGAGGTACTCAAATTATATATTTTGATTATTAAACTAGAATGAAGAAGTCATCAATCATTAGCATTACCTCAAATCAATTAAGTGAAATGATGTTTGATTTATCTGAGATCATTACAGTATTATTATTTAATTGCTCTTATTTTCATCTCATTTACGCTTAAATACTTAAGTGATTAGCAATAGTTACCAAATTAATATAGGCGGAACTGAATGTTAAATTTAAAATAAAGTATATTTTTTTCTTAAAACAAACATTAACGGGCTATTATGTCAATGAAATTTGAACCAATTTTTTTTAAGAAAATTTTACTCATGCGCTCATAAAAAATTATAACATACATACAAAAACATAAAATGGAATCCCCTTCTAATTAAGAGGTCGATTAAAATTAGTATTACTTGCAGAATGTTTATTATGGGTACTTTACGTATTTTAAACATAATCGAGATGGTTTAAGTGCTAAGTTTTTGTGCGTTTACGATAGTAATTTAAAACGGATAATAAATGATAATTACATAAATAAGCTAATTTCTTGATATGCATTAGGTATATACGTATGTAGGTATGTCTGTTTTTATTAGTTATAGTACATATTATTATCACTTTAGTGATATCATTAGATTTCTAGAAATTTATTGCTAGTTATCTTGGTCCGGTTTGCTAACGATTACATTTTGCTTGACCTCAAAATTGACCTTTGCAAAGTACATTACCTATTCGGTTAGATATTACAAAATATTACCTAAATGCTTCGTACGACTCGCACTTGTCTGGTTTTTGTACATTTTCGATGGGAGAGAGGAAGAAGTTGTAGCGCAAATTTTGGTTCTGCGCAAAAGAAGTCGCGGGCAAAAGTTAGTATTATCTAAATTAGGTATATTATACATTATAGTCTAAGTAGGTACGTCAAAAAACTTTTATTTGGTATTTTGCTTAGGGTGAAGCGAATAGTGTTATGCCTTTACGATTTTGTTTTCTAGGCATCTACCTATTATCAATAATAAATTGTAATAAATAATTTCGAGCTATATACTGCTAAGGGAAAGTGTGGGATTGGGTGAACGCCGGATCCGGGCTCCAGCACTCCGGTGCGGAAGGCGAGGGAAAACTACCACACTATTTTCCCAAGAAAGCCGTCATAAAGGCTCTATCAATTATCACCCGAATATCAATACAATACAATACAAATACTCTTTATTGAACACCACAGATCAGTACAAAACAATACAGAAACAAAGAACAAAGTAGACAATAGGCGGTCTTATCGCTTAATAGCGATCTCTACCAGACAACCAGTAAGAAAAGTAAGTTGGAGACAGTTTAAGTAATAATATCATAGCTGGATGCGACCTACTCTGTCATCATCAGTATAGCTTGGAAGAAGAGATCTTCCCGTGTTACCCGTCTGTACATATATCTATAAATACCATATTAGTAGAGCCACGAAATAGCATCAGAAGTATAAGAGAGAACATTTCAATTTGAAACGATTTTTCGATACAAATATGTGTGGCTTAAATACCTTTATTGATGCCAAGTTTGACTGTGCACGTGATGTTGCTGAAGTTGATGTCCACAGCTTCCCGCGTGGGAACCCGGGCTAAGCCTTGCACTGGAGCCAGTGCTGGCGCCAGCGCCGCTCCAGCAGCCGGTTCTTTTGCCGACAGCGCCACGCTACCAGCTTCCGAACTAAACGTCACACTGTTCTTGTCAACGATCTCTGCGCCCGCGAGCATCATTTTTGTTTATAAATTCGCGCGTTCTTATTGCGCGTGCGCGTTCGTTTGCGTCGCGCCGGCGAGTGCGCGCGCGCCTCTGGACTATCATCGGCACCCTTTGTCTTGTACCTAATTACCTCGTTTGTTTCTCCGCGCTAATTTGTTGGCCAAGTTTACCAACTGTTTATGAAGGAACAATAGGCTTTATTGGTGCTTATGCGTAAGAGACAAAGACAGCGGCCGCCGATTTGTAATAGAGCGCGCACTGAGAAACTTTTCATTTAGGTATAGCAGTTTTCTTCCGATTGTAAACTTTACCATATCCATATCTGTTATTTTCTGACACAATCGAAATATCTTTAAGATTTCTATGGTAACACTTTACAATATTAATAAGTGAGAAAATACGAGGGAGTTAATTAATAAATATACTTATTCATGACTCATGACAGTCATGACAGTTAATTCACCTTATTGATTATAAAGATACTTAATAATGCTAAAGGAAATAGCAAAGTTTTAAACTGTGGTTGGAACCAAGTATAAAAGAAGTAATTTTGAGGAAACAAAGCTTTTGTAAGGGAAATATTGATTACAGCGCCATCTATGACTTCCTAGTGAAACTCATACAACGACGTGTTGCAGTGCAGCGTTTGGCGTCAAGACAAAATAAATGTTTCATTAACAAGCAGCTGATGCCATTGTCTTACGGTAGATGTCGCGATAACGTAAAAACAGTAGTTTACTTTTTTTTTTATTTAAATATTTTATTTATTAAGAAACAATACAAGTAATACAAGTACGTGGCACAGCAACAGGTCAAACAAGTAGGTAGTAGAAATGTCTACACAACATAGATACATGTTGTATGTACTACGAGTATACTCTATACTTACTCAAAACACATCGGTTACAGGACAAACAGATGTACAATGGCGGGCTTATCCCAAAAAGGGATCTTGCCATAATTTTTTTGCCGTAGTGTTTTATTTTTTTACACATCAATTATTAATTTGTTAGCCTATGGTTGTATCCAACGCATTGTATTAGCTACCTACCTATACATATCTTAATTGTTAAAAATTACAAAAAATTGATTAAATAGTACTATCAAGCTACAGAGCCTGCTTAAACGCATTTTATTGACTATAAAGTGTAGTTAAAATCCTTGATCATTTCATTATCATCAACATCATTAGCTATTAGAGCTTTTTCCACTTCCGAAATAAAAAAATCCTAATTGGATTCCCATTAGCCTTCGCAGAGTGCTTGCAATTTTCTTAACATTAGGTCTAGATTCCCTTTAACAATAAGTCCTTCACATTTTTATTTAACTTCAATTCAGTGGAATACCGGCCAGTGCTTCTTTTACCTCTACTAGGAATCTGTGCCTCGCAAGTAAGTACCTAATAAGTAAATACATACGAAACCAAGTACGTAATGTATAGTATAATACGTACATGTGCTGCCGCATGCAAACAGCAGTAAAATGAACATGCTCCCGGTACGCCTGCTTTGGTGTCCATATAAAATTAAAGCACTATAAAGCTTTGTTTGCCGGCAACCAATCTCGGGCGGCGCATCTGGTTAAAACTGGTTTCAACTGGGCAAAAACGTTATTTTTTGTTTGAAAACTAGGAGAAACGGTCCAGACTGGTGCAATAAGGATTCTGTTGAAATGAAAAAAAAATGAAGTTACTTTTTAAATCTTATTTGTTAATTTTAACATAAGCTAAAATAACTTTATATTTCATAGAAATCATGGGGCATTCCTTTGCAACATTTTTTTTGGAGATAGAAATATTTGGTTTTCGAAGTTGAAACTGTGGACACGAAAGGCCGGTCACAATTTAATGGGATAAGTTCAAGTTCGGATGATGATGATGATTTTGGAATCGTATATAGTTTAAAATTAAAATCAAACTCGTCTTTTCAGGTACTCGTGACTGTCTTATTCCTTAGAGTTAATACGTACGTTGCAATTTGTTTTTCCATGGAATCACAATGTTGATTTGCAAGGCTCAAAAACCCGCAGCTTCTTACCGATACAAATAATTGTGTAGTAGAAGATTGTCATGTAAAGATCTTATCTTCATTTGGTAGGAAATTGTATTTAGACTTTGTAGATGTAGTTATAAGATTCAAATTGAAAATGTTAGGTAAGTGAACATAAATCTTTATGTCGTTGCTCCACTATAGACGTATGTTTGGAGATGACAGGCTACTTAAGTATTGACTGATCGAGTTTGCTGCATGAATTTCTTTATCATTATCTATGAAAAATATATGGTATCTATTTTGCCTGAAATACCAGCGATGGTTTTTATAGAAAGAATCTAAGCCTTTGATGCTCTTTTTCCGCATGTACGTCTGTAGGACAATAGATATACCTAGGTTAGATTCTGCAAGGTTTCATGTACCTAAGTTCATCGGGTAAGCGGTTCAGTACGACCGAGAAATAAAAATATCAGGTGTTCTACCCGTTCTTTTTAATTTTCAGTACCTACAGGTATGTGTAAGAAGTTAGGCAAATTTTGCTTATAAATTTTCAGCTAGGTACTTGGTTAATTTGTCTTGTAATGACTTATTCTATTCTTAATTTTACCGTTCACAGTTTTTTAAACTCGGGGCGTGTCGGATCATGCTGTCAATATAGTTACACTACAGACGTCAGCGACTAGTTTTTATTTCTAGTCAGTATATTTGTTCATATTCATCAAGATTCATATATACATTATATATCTATATACATTATACATATACATTATATGTATACATAAACTTTATTTATTATAAACTAGCTGTTGCCCGCGACTTCGTGCTCGCAGAAATAAAATTAGTAGTGAAGCTCCATGAACCACTTCAATCTGGCTCTACCGCTAAATATTTTCTTAGCGGCTGCCTACGTCATAATAACTAGGTATCTGCATCCCAAATTTCAGCGCAATCCGTTTACTGGAAGCTGTATGTTGATCGATCAGTCAGTCACGGTCACGGTTGCCTTTTTAACCGACTAGAACTAATGAACAGGGTATCACACCCGGGACCTCAAGTCAGAGTTTACCTACTCTAGGCCTTCGTCATTTATAACTATAAGATGTACAAAAAAAATTGCTTTCGATAAAGAAAACCTGATTTTCGTTATATTTCGTGATTTATGGTAACTGTTGTAGTTGAGGAAGTAAATATAACTATATCATACGTATAGTTAGAGTTAAAAGAGTCAGTACAACAATTCACGGTGAGAATATCGGCTATCTAACTACGAAAAAGGTTCGCTTATATCCTACTAATATTATAAATGTGAAAGTTTGTGAGAATGTTTGGATGTTTGTTACTCTTTCACGCCAGAACGGCTGGACAGATCTGGATGAAATTTGGAACATAGATAGATTATAGTCTGGAATAACATATAGGCTACTTTTTATCCCGGAAAATGGCGTAATTCCCGCGGGATAGCGATAAACGAATTCTATGCAGACGAAGTTGCGGGCAACAGCTAGTTGTTCATAATTTTCGCCTGTATGGACTTCACATATATGATTATTTAACAAACGCAAAAGTCGGCCTATTACGCAGTATTATTTCAATAACGAGCTAAACTTGTGAGAGGTCGTAATTCCAAAATCACTTTCCAGAAAATGCTGCGACGGGTTTTTACCGCTCGGGTTTCAAAAACTTTGGAAATTAATTAAATTCCCCGGTTGACCCATCCACGTCGGAGTTACGAACACCGTTTACCTACAAACCATTTTAACGTCAAAGACCAAAGCAATCGGCATAGCCTCTACGGTAAGTAGTGGACATAAGTAATAAACGCCTCACATTAACGTCTCTACCAGTCGGATTAAATTGACAACCAACTAATCTCATCATATTTGAGTCTTCTCCGAACGTGTTTTAAACATTTGTTGCGACAAAAACTTGCATTAAGCACTCAGTGTGCTTACTGTAAGTTTTCTTTTATAAAATACGTCTTGGACGGAAAAATTAGAATAGTTTGTTGTTGATGTGTGCCGCGAGGAACCGAGCAATAATGAGCCCCCGCATTTGTACAATACAATAGGTACAAAAAAAAACATTTTTTAAGGAACACCACACTAAAGCACGGTAAAATACGATTTAAAATTAAGTAACAATGTAAACAAAAGGCGGACTGTTAGTAATGTTTTCTTTATATTCGTTTTTAATCGTTTTCGCCACTTAAGTAGTTAAGTACTTAACGTCACCTAATCGTTACTTGATGAAATCTACAGTCGATTGGTAGAACGAAGTATCGTATGCGAAGGAAATATAATTGTTAGGGTAAATAAAGAAAAGCTTACGCAAATGAGGTTGGTTTTTATTATTTATGTTGTGACATGCGACAGGCTCGTTTGTAAGGGTAACAATAGTTCTTAGACCAAACGAATTTTACTTTACTTAGATGATCATAATGATACAAGGTGATCAAAAATCTCAACACCCTCTAACTCTCAGTAGGTACTCTATAAAACTGAAATATTATATTTTATTCGCCTCTGGGTATTTCACCGATATTTCTAAATGTAAAGCTAAAACCTACAGTTGTTTACAATTTGGCAGCTAATCCGCTATTCACAACTAACCACGCCTATTCGTTGGAGGACGAAATTATGTCATAATGTTTATAGGGTACTAAACTCGCTAACTACGTTAAATGCATAATGTACTTCGTAACAAAGCACAAATTTAGGTCAATCTCTGAATACCTTCATTATTCCGTTAATTATTAATAACTGTTGTTTTTATGTCTCAAAAGTCAAAAGGTTTCATTTCATTGTTGTCGGCATTTTTAAACGAAAGTTTTTACCATGTACACTTCAACAAATTACTGCCTAATAAAATCAAAAATTAGTCAATACTCGTGTTAATTAGCTGCAGGAATCATCAAATTTTGTCACGATCTCGCAATCTACCGCGCTCTTACATTTTCATCGTCGGTTTTAATACAAACAGACTTAAAATTTATAAAGTGGCATTTCCCGTGATAATTATTCTTATCAAATTTAATTAAAATATAACTTCGGCAGTTAATTACCCAGGGCTCGTGACTACAAGCCATCCACGCATATCGCTTATCCCATTACCTCAAACCGCATTGCAGCTATTCAAATATTTAAAAACTTTACGGCGGCAAAGTTAATTTACCTCGCAAGGGCTCAAAGTTGTGGCTATGCAAAATTACCCGCCAACTGCGATCGTAATACCTGACCAAGTTTAGAGTGGCTCTAGTTATGTACGGTTCTAGAGATAAGAACAACAATACGCATACATCATGAAGCTTGACTTGAGAAATACATTAGTATGTATAACTCGTGAGTTTGTGCCAGTACGTGTCAGGGTGAAATGTCGCGCCTAACATATCCATATTTCGTTTATTTTTGCGACTATCACCAGGCAAAGATGTACATTGAGGCGAGATAGATTGCTTTTTTTTCATCGTTCTAAATGTGGCTAGGTACTGAATACCTGTAGGAGACATCACTAAAATTAGGTACTTATTAACATCTATATTTTCCATTCCAATCCATTTTAGAGCTTTTATGAACAAACCAATTTCATCTAAATTGCCACACAATCACTCATTGTATGCAATTAGCCTCACATCCACTGGAATGTTGAAGGATATACTTGATATATCAATCATGACATTTTATAACAGTTGAATTATGAACAAGCATACTTAGACAAATCACGTCTATATCCCTTACGGGGTAGACAGAGTCTAAGGTGACAAGACCTAAAGGCCAAGCCTAAGGTATTATGATTATTATAGTTACATTTTTGTATGAACAAGTCGCACCCATGTCTGTTTACAAAAGCGTTAAAATGGATTGGAATGAACTATACTAGCCAAAATTTTGCTTTCTACTTTATTAAAATTATTTGAATACTCTGAGTCCGGCAATTAGAGACAAGTAAGTACCATTGTAAGAGGAGGCCTATGCCCAGCAGTGGGACGTATATAGGCTGGAGATGAGATGATGACGAGGTACCATTAACTTCGTTCGTTAGTGACAGTTATTTTATTTAAGTAGTTGGTTTTAACGCTGCTTCCAGTCACCCTCCTAAATCTCTTATAATATTAATAGCGAATATAAGCAACCACAAATCATAAAAACGTGAAAGGATATGCAATAAATTACGCAAAAAGGAAAACTTACTTAGAGAACAGCTTGAAGCATGCTAAATAATGAGGAACGGGTCTCTTAGGAATATAAATAAGCATTTTTTATTACGTCTTTAGCAAATAGGTAGGTGAGTCGGGCTGACCTGCCGGCCTGCCGCCTGCTACCTTTCAAAATGGAGGATTCCGGGGCTCGAACCTCAAGTTTTTTGACACTTTCGGGCGGAATTGAATTTTTTATACGCTTTTTCGTGCCCCTTTGGTGACCCTGGAAATAAAAACGCACATTTCCGTAGCAGCATCAAGATTTACGTGAGAAATCCTTAATCCTAGAGGTTAGTGACTCTGGCTCTGAAGCCTAAGGATTCGGGGTCGCGTCACATGAGGGACATTTCCAAGATTAATACTGAATGTTTGCACTCGAGACTTTTTTATGTATCTACGCCAGTTTATATTTTTGGTCGTGTTGTTTGCGTTAGAGCGTAGAAATTTTTCCTAAGCGTATTTAATAAATTACCAGTTAATAGCGGCTATTATTGCGTTAAGGCCACTGTCAACCGCCAATGACCTTGAGCAGCGCCACTCTTCACACATATATGGTCCGCGTGCCTGTTAGTGAAAGAGAATGAACTGCGAGTATCCTGGCGGCGTGGCGCACGTCGAAATTCGTAGAAATAAAACACAGGTATAATAAGAAGTAAAAAAAGTGAAGATTAATTATGTGTAATTTAACTCGTTTGCAGTTTAGGTAGTTATGTGTTGAAAAAATGATTTGCAGACCCCTAAGTCAAAAGAATAAAGACATAAAACCGTTAAATGAAAATTTTTTGACCAATCTTTGCAGTTATTTCCTATCGATCCGATTTCATCCAATCATGTACCTATTGTTTCGACTACGGCCACGTTATATATATATATACCTATATTTTTTGTTTTGCTGCTCTAAAACATAGTTTTTCTTAAAAAACTGCTTAAGAATATCAATCTCAACGATATAGGTGGTGTCAGCCTCTTAATTTTTAAATTATTTTCCCGATAATTAAAATCATTGTTAAGTACCAGCAAAAACTATATATAGCCCTTGCTTACAAAGGTTCTTAAAAATTTATGTCCCAAACATCAACCTGCATTTGTTTTTTCTTTAAGTTAATCTGTAAATTTGAATTTTACAAAGAAATACATCATTAAATAATTAATAATTTAGTTAATTATTAGTGTTTGTCAATTGTATTTCTTTTATGTGTTAAATCAGTAACAGGGGACAGTTCAACCGCCATTTTCCTTTTGCTCTATGAGTAACGTAAATTCTATGTTACTTACATATTCGATTAGTTCCACGTCGGTGAGTCTAGAACCAAACCACCTTTTTCTTGGAGGTAGCTTATGCAAATCCTGCATGGTATAATATGGCATTAGCACCGCGGAAGTATGACGAAGTGTCGTTGAGCTGGCTTTGGCCCTTCCTTTATGATACGACTTATACCATTTGATGAGTAGGAACGTAATATTACGTTGAAGTGCCTGCGCGTTCTTCAAGCTGCCGTAAATTTTGGCAACTAGATACACACACATTATTAAAAACTGAAAATTGAATTAGACTGTTTGATACGTTGTCCTATTAAATTGTAAAAATTATATAATATCGTTTACCCAATACAAAACCAACACGAGAAAAACAACCAAAGACTTCTGGGTAATTTGTGCTTCTCCATTGAAATAATTTCATGAAAACTAGGTATATAGGTAAGGAATTTATGTGAATTTAAATTCTCTTACAGTTCCATAGAGCAATGGGCATTTGGAAACTTCGCTTACCAGTTAAGGGGATTTAAACTACTAGAATAAGAAAAAAGCGTGAGGTCGCGAACAGCAGGGTCTCAGTTCATGGAACACATTCGTCAATTTGAGTAACACACGGGATACGGCGTTTGACACGATTGGCAGCTGTACCAAAGAGGGCACGGTTCCCGGATGAGCAATGAAAGAATATCAGCCAAAAGATCTTAAGCAATATCCGAGCTAGGTAAAAGACGAACACGCCGCCTTTCGGATCGAAATTGCATTGCACTAACTGCCATTAATTAAAATTACGATAGGTAGCGGATTTTATTTTCTCGTCCGACCTGACCTAGTTCACCCTGAGTTTGCACAAACTCTTTTAGTAACACGACCTAACGATTATTAGCATAGAGGCAATTAAAAATAATTATTCCGCTTAAAACTTAATTTCAGGAAAACACGATACAAAAGAATAGTTAGTGTCAAGTCAGTTGTGGGACATTTCAGATTATTTGAATTTAAGCTCTTTGTTGCACACGTAAGCACAATAACATACTGAGCATAGTTCAAAAATACTTGCAGCATTCTCTGACGGTATTAACGACTTTATTAATATAGTCACTTGGGCAGAAGATGAAGCCAGGGCCACTTGGGGACAAAATATCCCACGACATGTGTGTCGGCGACATGTCAAGCGAAGCCGGCCGCGATTTCGCCCGACATATCTAAAGACATCGCGCGACTTATGTCGAGCGAAGTTCGGCAACGTTGCGCCACTTCGTTCAACGTCACTGGCGACATGTGTTGCTGGACATTTGTGCCCAAGAGTATCCCTGGCTTAAATAGAAAGATACTGTCATCGGTTAGGCGGGCGGAGTCTTCAGATCTTTAGTAAGTACACGGTTTATAATTGGCTGGGTATAGTTCCGAAGATGCTTGCGGCGTTCTCTAACGGTATTAACGACTTTATTAATGTTGTCGCTTAGGCAGAAGATAAATAAGAAAAGGCAACGGACGACCCTCGCGCAGGCAGCTTTTTCGCTCAAAGATTCGCAATTGCGATATACTGCGGGAATACTGCCTGCGTGATGGGGACTTTTAGCGTAAGTTTTATATTTGTGTTAATATTTTTGTAATTATTAACAAAATAAAACAAATTATTTTGTTAGGAATAAGAAAAACAAATGTCAGTCTCCAAATTTTAGTAAGAACCCACACGGTTTATAATAAGCTGAATATGATACGGCAAAATAATAAACCTTCTGACTAAGTTACTTTGGATAATTTTCCAACAAACCTCTTAAACTAATTGCTAGTTAAATTGCTTCAATAAAGTTATTAAGGGTTCAGAATTAACAGGATCAAATTTCTTCTGTACTCTAATTTGTTGGTACAAGTAAATGCTGAGTACCTACCTATTTAAATGTTTTGAAATGAAAAAAGTTTTGACATATTTCTTAAAGGAGTAAATGAAATTGAATATGGGGTTCTCTAGTGCGGAGAAAAATTACTTCAAAAGGGACTGTTATTGGTACATCTGCTGCAATACACATGACTTATTTTTATTGGTCAAATTGGTACATGGTGCCAAAAGTAACCTCCTTTAAAGTATTCAGATTAGTCAAATTTTGAAAAAAATTGTACAGCAATTAAAATGTAACCAGTTGTTTTTACATGTCCACCTGGTCTTCAAATGTACAAGGATTTGCAGCCAGAAATGAGACCTTTCTTTGATCTTTGGCTATATTTCCTACAAATGACGTGAAATTATGAACAACTGTTCCAATACTGAAAAGTTATGAATGCCTAGGTATTCGATAAGATTGATGTAGCAATGTAGCACAATATTGTGTTAAAATATTAACATTCAAATAAAATTAGTTAAAATATTTTATACCATGAAAATAATAATTCTAAAAATCAAAACAATTTCGAAACAAGAAAAATAAAACTAAATACGAAGAAGATAATGGCTTGAAATTGGAATGAAGGCACATTTTTTACCCATTAAAAATCATTGTGGTCGAAATGAAAAGTGTTTGAAACAGTAAAAATCCAAAATTACACTCGAATTACCAGAACCCTCGTAGTCCTCGAGTGAAAACATATCTCATGCATATTCTCCCTCGTTGATGCATCTACCATTTATTTGTTCGCTAATGTTAAGTTTGGTACTCATTAAATAGGAATTTCAAAATAGCCAAGAGGTTTCTATTTATTTTTTTGAATAAAACAGAATATAAATGAAGTACCGCCCTGCTCTAAGTTTTGAATAGTCTTGTTCTAGCATCCAATAATAAGGAAGTCAGTGTACAATACGATATCGCGTAAATTGTTTTGAATAATATAGGTCAAAGTATCGGATAGGTACCTACATCGTCATAAAACTGTCCTTCTTCCACAAAAGACGAAACCGCTACGATTTTTTATGAAGGTACTGTTTTTTATTATGCTAGCGGTTCAGAGAGCGTTGTGGTAACCAGTTTAACTTCATATCAACGACGGAACAAGCCGGCCAAGTGCGTGTTGGCACACTCTTAGTGGCATATGATAGTTCTGACTTTAGTAGCTAACTTTTCTCTCTCCTCTCCTTCTTATTTGTAGCGTATCAAGTCGTTATAGCGACGACAACTTAGCCAATGTCAAAGTAACAAAAATATAATTAAAAACTCTTTTGACAAAATATCGGCAACGTTCTACACTAATGGGCAAAGACCACCCTCCCTATCGAGCTCTTAACCAACGATCAATGATATCCCTCAGAAACTGCCAGAACATCATTAGCCGATGGCCAGGGTGCACTGGATCAAGCACTGCTCTTCCCTCCGGGCGGATCCAAAAACGAACCGCAGCTCTTGACCACACGTGGATGTAACCCGACTCGCACCCCTAATAGCTTACTTATCTAAGGGGTATATACTCGTATGTGGGATGGCAGCCGAAAAACTCAACTCAATAAAGTTGCAATTCTGTGGTAATAAACTATCCTACCTTTTTACTCTTCCACCGATGTTGAAGGATAAACATCAAAATTAACCTATTTAATAGTCTCGCATTTTACGTAGGTATGTAGGTAAGTACGAGCAAAAATAACGGGCCACATGTTATACCTACAAACTTTGCATGGAACGTATCATTTATTGCTTGTGGGTAGTAGGTAAGTATAAGAGATCAATAGCTGACATAATAGGGAGATACATTTTCTCAGACAAACTACAAGGATCCAGGACAAGGGTAAAACTGGGAAACTTAGCAGGCAAAGTTGTGGGTCTAAGCCTGTATACTAATAAGAATGAAATCACGTACAAAGTCAGATTGAAGTTGATAGCAAGCCCGTCGTTTTTATAAGACTTGTATTGTCTACAATCCTCCATCCTCAAGGGGCTTCTTTTATTAGAGTAGCGAGACTCGCGAGAACCTGAACAATCGAGAAAAAACATAAGTGTTGCAAAGAAATTTTGCGAATGGATAATAGAATTGGCTGATATGATTGCATGGTGTGTGAAGGAAGATTGTATATGTACAGTTACCATCGGATATGGGGGAGGCATGTGTTAATATAAAATATGCGCGCAGTTTCCTTGAAAAGGGTGAGACTGTATTTATTGCGTTGACTAGGCTTATACGCCATCTTTACTTGGTTGCCGCTTGCCGTGTTCATGATTAGTTTGTCTTATAAAACGGGTAACGTGAATGAGCGACTGGGTCATGAGGAAGTAAGTGACGTATCATCATCAGCCGGAAGACGTCCACTGTTGATCAAATGCACCCCTTAGAACGCTACAATGAACGACAACTTGCCACCTGCATCCACCGGTTGCTCTCTACTCTCGCGATGTAGTCGATCCACCTACTGAAAGGCCTGCGTCATTTGGGATGTGGTCACCACTCGAGAACCCTTCTCCCCCTACGGTTGTCTGTTCTACTAGCGATGTGGCCTGACCATTGCCACTAACTAACAGTAAGTGACTGCTGATGAAATTTGTAACATCAGAGAGATTCCAAATACGTTAGGTACTGATCCAGAGACCTAATTTACCAAGTCACACTGCTAAGTGTAAGAGATGCTTTAGGTAATATTCAGTTGTGTTGTTTAGCTAGTGTCAATTACAGTCCGTACGCTGCCTTTATTATATACGCTACGAGTTTATAATGTTTTCTAGCCAATCGTTCGCTTGCTCCCTTATCTCTCAAGATATTTTCTTAAGCTGGCATCTTTGTAGTATTTGTAGATATCAACGGTTCTCATTTGTCTTATAACTCTGTCATCGATGATGTGAAACTTCATGTGTGAAATCTATAAACAAGGAGAGTTTGGTAAACCACGCTAGTGATGGCATCCCGGAATGGTTTTTATGTTAGATCATATTGCCAATGCAAGATGTAATAAATTCTAACAACGATTTTTCACTTATGATTGCAATTTAACATACGCAAGGAACATTACCATATCACACGGTCTCATTTTATTTAACATATTAACATACTCCTATCTAAACCTCCAATCTACGTGTCTAATTATCATTCTTCAATGTAGAGAAGGCCATCGAGATGCCATCATAATCCGATCTTAAAGGATGTAATACTTCCCGTGGGGTTTACTATACCGGAGGGAAGAGGGAGTTATATTGTCAAGAGTTTCGAAACGTTGGAAGTATTTTATTACTGCAAGACTTTAACTTGTATTAAGTTAAGAGTATTAAAACTACATAGAAACAAGTTAAATTATAATGATGATTTTTGTAATTTACTTAGATTGATTCAAGTTTGCTTTTGAACCGATAAAGAGGACGATTAAGCAATGTAAATTTAAATGCCTAATGTGACTATCGCTATCCCATGTCGGTTTGAGTAGGTATTCAATTTTTTTTTTCCGTTGGACGGAGGACCATCCTTTCGGAAAATTCATTACTCTTTCAAAAATTGGGTTACCTACACTGGAAACATGTTTCTCAAAAAAATATTGTCTTTGTTTATTATAGCAAAACTTCGCAGGAATACTGCCGAGCCTTCATTTCGATCGTTCCTTGTTGCCTGCATTCCGCCAACGCCTGTACAAATTTCATGATCTCCAGCGGGCTACAAGCAATATAAGAACCGCGTGGCTAGCACAACAAGCCGCTCTCGTTAGTAGCTAACGGCATCTCTTTCGTTCCAAACCGGTTGAAAAAGGACGCGTATATCGATAAATGAATAACGGTTTGTTCTGCAGCGCAACGCAACAGCGCGCGTGCCGGCCATGTAAACAAGAGGATTGAGTAATTACGTAAGTCCCAGCCTGCAGACACGCCACGCTCTCAGCCAATTTCTGTACGACGCCGCTCGTTTATTTATGACGAGCACCAATTGCGCTTCTCTTTGTTACTTTATAGGCCCAGAATTTTGATAACAAAAATGAATAAATAAATACGCATCTGAGACCTGCCCGCTCTCGCGTTTATCGGGCACGAATTTCATACTTTATACACGCGATTACATCGGTACCTAATCAAATTTAAGAAAACTATTTCCGCTCTCTTAGATCAGTGAACTCAGAATGCGTTGTCTTTGTTGATTAACTTCGAAAATTGAGGTGATATTAGATTGCAGGATGAAAGCTTTGATAGAATCGTTTTCTAGTGGGGTGGGATGCGCTCAAGGGAGGCCTATCCCTCCGGGCGCTTATTAGCGACTGCATATACTATTTGGGATTCCAATGGGATCAGAGGGGTGTCGGTGAAATGAAAACTAGCCATGTGAAAATGCTTTCATTGCTTTTACGCGTCGCTAGAGGCAATTTAGATGTTGCGGTGTTTTGCAGCAGCGGTGGGCCCGGCCTCTGGGGGGCCTGAGACGCCATTTGTCACGCTCTGTGGGAGCCAACTGATATGTGTGCAATTTTGGAACAATAGGCATCTTGATATTTATTTTACTAGTAATAATGGTAATTGATGCCTGGTAATAAGGCTGGGGCCTGTAGTGGTGGGAACAGTTTGACCAACCTACACCTTCTAAAGGGTCATTGAGCCGATATGGTTGCCCGAATCTCACTTAGGAATACTGCCGAGCTAGGCGCAAAAGTGGTATCTGATAAAATCGTAAGAAAATTGATTTTTGCTTGCTATTGCTAAGTTTTTGCTTTAAGCTAATAGTTGGTATACCTAGTCTAAACGTGACCTTTAGGTATGCATTGAACGAGCCCTTGCCTTTTTCGATCAGCAGGCCAGTAGTCAGGTGTAATAATATGTATCTAGTCAAAGTTTCAAAAATAAGTACCATACGCTCTTACACCGGCGTAATAAGGTCGTGGGACATATTTTTGAGAAGTTCGTATCGATACTTATTTTTGCACTTGACCGTACATGAATTTCAAATTCAATTTTTTTGAGATATTAATTTTATTCCGTGTAAGTATGAAAAAACAGATAGTTAGGATTTTAATACCAAACTAAAACTACTATTAAATTAAAATAACTAAATAAACTAATTCAAATACTTTATTGCATTAAACATTGTACGTTCTTCAATGTGAACCTTGTAAGGGGCACGGCTACAGAGGTAGAATAGAATTATTATTATTAAAAATTAAAATTGTTAATAAAAACATAAATTTCAATAACATAATACATAATATAATAATATATTGGATATTAATAAACATTATAATAATACATCTCAAATGCCGCAAAACATCTCAAAAGAATATTGGGAAAAACTTTGGTTAGTGACAAAGACTAAGATTACGCGAATTTGTAGTCGCTCAAGAACTCCCATCAAGTGCTCGACATGTACGCGAGTGTGGTTAAGTGCTAAAGTGGCTCAACTTTGACCGATTGTCTACAATGACATCTCTGGGGAGAGAGAGTGTGCTTTTCTCGAGTTTTTCGCGTACTCAGAGATAACGCACGCGCCGACTCGACTCGGAGATAGTCGCACAATCGCCCTCCAGCGGCGCTCTTGTGACATTATTTTCTAACTTAATTCAGTCGTAGAAGCAGAAGAGAAATCACTGGATATTACACTACAAAAATGACAATTTACATCCCCTAGCCATGCAAATTATTGACATAGGAAATCTACTCGTCTTACTCGCTAAACAGCTGCGCTGCTCGTGCTGATGTGTTCCAGCGTAGATGATAAGACAGCCGGTGAAACCACACACACATGGGCACATGAGGTATTCTATCTTAGCTCTTTACGCTAACAACGCATATTCAATCCTCTAGCCTTGGTGGTGCTCACTTACCATCAGGTGAACCACTTGCTAGTTTGCCTTCATTGTCGTATAAAAAAAACTTATAGCATTAGAAACATCAACTGGATTTTTCTTTCTTGTTTGTGAGCTTCTGAGAAAGTCAAGAATGATTCGGCTTCCATACCTATTTCCCAAAAGGAACTCGATCACTCTCTAAAATTGTATATGACGTACAAGACGGTAAGAGAATTATTAGTCCTACTTGGGTACCTAATTACAGTTCACTTATATTTTAGCGCTTGTCTGGACCAATATCTCAATATTTAACCCCCGATGCAAAAAGGGGGTGTTATAAGTTTGACGTCAATGTCTGTTTGTGTGTGTGTGTGTGTGTGTGTGTGTGTGTGTGTGTGTGTGTGTGTGTGTGTGTGTGTGTGTGTGTGTGTGTGTGCGCGTGTGTGTGTGTGTGTGTGTGTGTGTGTGTGTGTGTATATATATCTGTCTGTGGCATCGTAGCTCTCAAGGATGGACCAATTTCGATACGGTTTTTTTTATTCGAAAGCCACTTTCCTTGCGGTGGTTGTCAGCCATAATATGTTTGGTAAAAATCAGTTCATTAGTTTGAAATCCGCTCTTTTCCATAATGACTTAAGGCATTTTTGGGATATTTTTTATTTTCTATTTAATGTTATATGTATAAAGAAACGTAGCAGGTCAGTCAGCGTCATACGAATAGTAAAGTTCGGCACGCCATAGGTAGTTACTGTATGGTGTACCTAAGTATTTGGCCGACTTGGATGCTTCAAACTATATGACACTGACTGTACCTACTCAGAATAACAAAAGTTTCAAACTACAACTGGCTAGGATTCGCGTTGAAAATAATTAAGTAATTTTAAATAAAATTCTTAGCTAAGCTTAAGTATCGAAGTGCCTTATCCAGTATCTGAAAGAGGTCTTTGTCTGAGAAAACGCCGTTCAAGTGAACTTTATACATATATAACTTCAGTGTTTAGTACATTTATCATACTTTACAAATCTATAAAAATAAAAATGAATCGTCGAAATCTATGTATGTACGCCCATAACTTCCGAACGAATGCAGCAAATCTAAATACTTAAATAAATAAAATAAATAAAATAAATAAATATCTTGGGATAAATTACACCAATTGACCCAGCCCCAAACTAAGCAAAGCTTGTGCTATGGGTACCAGGCAACGGATAAACATACTTATAGGTATATAATGTAGATAAATACATACAACATCCATGACTCGGGCACAAACATTCGTATTCACCATACAACTGTCTGCCCCTACCGGGATTCGAACCCAGGACCTCTAGCTTCATAGTCAGGGTCACTAACCACTAGGCTATCCGGTCGTCAAATAAAAATGAATTGTCGAAATATAGTAGAAGTTGAATCGACAGCATCATAAATATCTGACACTTAAAATATCAGGAACTTAACCAATAATAGTGAAGTGAAACAGGGCCTTAAGCATACAAATAATAAAAATCTAAAGAACTTACAAAAATAATGAAAATTAATTAGGCAAGCGCTTAATTAATTGAAATATCGAAATAATAGTGGAAGCTTGATTCAAACCAATTGTACAGTAACGCTCAAACACTAATAGCTAGGTGTATTTAACACAGTTCAAGCGTTGTTCGGCGTAAACGGAAACCAATTTCATGGAATTATTAGTTTACTCGCTTAATTCAGAGTTTAGGTGAAGCTAATGAACTGAAAGCTATTAATTGTGATATATCCACTTACAGTGAGACTAGTCGATTGTATTTTTTTATTGTTTATTTTGCACAATAAAGAGTTTACATAGATACATACATACTACAGATATAGTATATACTAACTGTCGTTAGATTAGATCGTCGGGGCCACTCAGACTCAGACTTTATCTCGTCCTGTCATTATATTATGTTATATGGCTCTGTCTCTTGACAGCATTATAATATAATTATTTCTTATAACAATCTAAAAATTTAACATATTTATGTGGTAGCAGTAACTGATGAAAAAAAACACCCGTATATAGGAGATGCGCGCCAGGAACTTCCACAGCCATAGCGAAAAGAACCAGTTGAGACGACCACTGTCACAACTTACTGTGACAGCTCTGTCTCTTGGCTTACCAATTTTTTTGTATATTCTACATAATAACATACTATGAGTGAGACAGTGGAGAGACTACGTCTTACTTACTCGTATATCTCAAATTCAGTAATGTCTCAAAGTAGTACTTAAATAGTGGCTTGGCATATTAAACCTGAACTACCTAGTTAGTTCAATCGATTCATGAATGTGATAGCGAGAGCGTTCGAGGAGGCAATGGTTGTTAGTTGCGTACTTTAATTAAGCATTTTCAAAAGGACTAATGGTACTCAAAAGAAAATAGGGGTCACTTGAGTTTCATAAGTAAAATTGATTTGTTTTTTAGATACAGACATGTGAGACAAACAGACATCGGGAGCTTAGTAATATGACCACATCGGCACTCTTTATGAGACCCTAAACATGCAATTTTATACAACTCCAGTAGTAGTCGTCTTCTATTTTTTAGTGTATTAAAATGTCGCACTGCTCGACTAAGGCCTACCCTTCTTTCACTCGTTTCAGTCTTGTAAATACCGTTAGGAAATGTTGTTAAACTTGCAGCAAACTTTTAACTCGGCGAAATGGGCTAAACTTGTGTAGCAGTTTATCTCAATTCGGATTCATTTTATGTGGTTTAGTGCCGTGTATTCTTTATGTAAATATACCTGTCTCGGATATCAATATAACAAAGAAACAACGTCAAGAGCTTTCAAGCTTTTCGAGTTTTTTCTTACAGTTTTTAGACTTAAAAGAAAAATTGACAGGTAAAAATGACAAAACAATAGACAGAAACAGATGAATGTTAAGCTAATTAAGTGTTTGTGTGTGTATTAAGTATTTTGATCCTACTCAAAAACACAATAGCAACAATTTTAAATGATTCAGTATGGAACCCTTGTCCTCCTGTGTGAGTTCGACTCGCGCTTTACTGTTATTTATTGGCTGCCAGTTCAGTATGAAGCTGCTGTACTTATTGTACCCTTTACACCGTCAATATATAATACATACAGAGAGGGGAAGAAAAAATCGAAAAATCTTGCGGGTTTGCCTTTAGACTCTCTCTCTCTCTCTCTCTCTCTCTCTGGAGTACAGTTTGGGAATCCCTCAACGTTTTTGTAGTTTTTGAGCTATGATAACTACTGGTAGAAGACATCACTTTCAGGGACCTTTGTACATCCTGTTTAGTCCAGTTAGTGTTTATTTTATGTATGTTATACACACATGAGACTTTCACATACAATCATGAATGATTCAGTAATTCATAATTTTAATTGCGGTTAATGCTGGAGTCCTTCACTTTTCACTCATGTTGGGAGGTAAATGAAAAAAGGTTCAGTATTTTTCTCTACCTGAAAATATTTTACTCTCTAGCTAGTTAATACAGGATAAAAAATAATTACGTCAATTGAACTTTTTTTTTGTAACGCTCCATAAAAATATTCCGTGTGCCTTAAGGAACATAATGAAAAAAAATGCCGAATCGGTAAAGCCGTTCTGGAGTTTTGCGCTGAGCAACATTAATTGTTATTTAAATAGATTATGTAAATATTTCAATACATAATGTTTTACATTGTTGTTAAAATTTATATACATACATACCTAAATCACGTCTTTCTCCCTTACGGGGTAGACAGAGCCTAAGGTGACAAGATCCATAGGCAAAATTTATATAATGTAGGTACATAGGCAGAAGTACAATTTAAATAAATACCCTGGTAATTTCAGCAGGAAGCTGTAATAATTGTGTGCAGTCTCTATGCAGTTTCTATGCAGTGCAGCTTCTATGCTGGTCTGGGAGCAAAGAAAAACATAGAATGTACCAGTTGCTTCTCTTCCCGCGCAGATGGTAAAAGCCCATCGAGAGATTGGGCAAAAATTTTAGGGATCATGTTATATAGGCGATGTGGCTAGCAACCCATCACTATTTTGATTCCCCTTTCCATCCATACGCCCACAATCATGCTAAACGTGGTCTTTAGGTCTTGTTACCTTAGGCTCTGTCTACCCCATAAGGGATAGAGACGTGGTTTATGTATGTATGTATGTATGTAGTCTCGGCAAGTGTGCAAGTCTTATAGGTGCAAATATATGAAAGTCATTTTTTATTTTAATTTTCAACCTTTTTAAGTGTCGGTGGCTGACTGGCGCTAATCCATTGCCTTTGCCAAATCGCCGCATTACAAAAAAAACATATGTCAGCAAAAAATATGAAATATTGATACTGTATTTATTACCTTGACATTGGCGAAATCATCGCATGGTTCGATGGGGCCATATTAGAAAAGAAGAAGAAGATACGGTTTGTCTGTTTTATGCAAGTATCATACTTCTAAATATTATTAAATTAGATATTGTATACTTAGCGTTTGGTGTTACTTAATAGTATTATTTATGGACGTTCTTTGTGGATAGTGTGTGGACATTTTATTATGGCATCAGTGGCGGTGGCTATCACGGACTCTACCGATATAGCGCTATGTCCAAGCCGGCTTCATGGTTTGTGGTTCTTACATTGTTTTTTGGACTCAATAATCCACAGGGAACTAATAAACTAAGACTACTATGTTGTATGTTGTTTTCCACATTCCAGGTAGGCAGTACTTTTTGGCACGATGCAAATCGTCAGGAGACTTCTCATCCTGTGCTGTGACTCTGACCGTGGTAACGTGAACCCTGGGAGCTACTCCGAAATTCAAAGTTTGTATCAACCCGTCCCTTTTACTCTCTTATAAATGAGTATAAGACTAAATAGTAACACTAGACTGTTTAGTCTTTCTTTCTTTGCTCAGATTTATTTTTTCTTGCAAGTGGCCATCAGACTTAACTTAAAAGAATGGCGCAATAGGCGCAACGATTTAATTTCAATAAGTACAGAAAAAATTGTTGTAACGGATCAGGCTTGATTAAGCATGAACTCGCAAGATCATGAATATATTTCATACATTGAGAGCTAGTGTAATTTAAGAATATTAATTATAATGCCATCTTACGGGAAGTCGTGAACAACTAGAAGTACTTAGGCCGGCTAATTTTATGATGGGTACCGAAACAAAAGTCATAGTTTTCTATAGTTTCAATTTTCGCCATCAGATGACGCTAATAAAATTATTTCAGGTATTTTAATTAAATTTAGGTTAATTATTGGATAATGAGGTGTAGGAATGATTTAAATATTTTACTAAGTATGTAGTGTTAGTTTCAGGAACTTTTAGTGGGTAAAATTGATTAAAAAGTAGAGAAGCAATATATGTACTGGGAATATGGTTTTTACCAGAGAAAATCTCAAAATGCAAGGAAAATGCTTATTGGAATAAGATGTATGATTTATTAGATTTATAGTGTCCAAGTTTCACTAACTTTGGTGTAGTAAATAAGTCATAATATGATTACAAAGTTTTCGGGGTTTGCTTATGTCAAAAATATGAGAAAAGTACAAGTTTATTATTATTATAAGACGTATGATTAAAATGCAAGGAATTAGATTATATGACAAGAAACTTTATGTTATAAGGGTCTGTTTGTCTAAGTTTCATCAGATTCCGGTTAGTAGTTCAGTAGAAAAGAGAGATTAAAAATGGCTTGGGAAAATTTAGTTGCATACAAAATGGCGATGAAAATTTTATAGAGGAAAATAAAAGTATTTTAAATACGCATATATAAATTAAAAGAAAGTTATCGTTTAGAGCTAAATTTAGAGATATGTTTGGATATATTCTTAGAAATAGTAAATAAGCTATCTAAGAATTAAGTAAAATTAAAAGTTATTAAATTGTATATTGTTACTGTAGCTATCGTGACGGATATGGACAATGTGGAAGTTATAGCCAGTATGGGCGAAACGGCCGTTAAGGATGGTAGCGCCGTTGTGTCACTCTCTATATAAGGAGAGGCATTACGTGAATATGGGTCTTTTGTTTACGTCAGCGGATTCGTGAAGTTCTCCCTAAGATTATTTAATTTTGGGTTTGTTACTAGTGTGAATTGATGTGTCATTTTCCGGCTTAGTGTATTCTAGTGTTTATAATGCTAGTATATTCTTTGTTTGGGAATTGATGCTTTAATTTATCTGGAATTGACTAATGAGAACTAAATCGAGTTTCAGCTAGTGAAAGCTGATATTTGGGGATTGATACCCGGGTTACCTCAACGGTGTCAACTGACAGGGTAGCTTTCCTCAGATACGTTTTTATTAAGAAAATAACCACTTATGGAGTACTAGTGGGGTCTTGTATTATACCTGAAGAGACAGACCAATTTCTCCCAGAATTGTGTAGGGTTTGTTATGCCTATTGGTGTTTCAAATTCAACATCGTTCTGTCACCTTATTTATCTATTTATTTATTCACACGCTTTATTCGTCACAGCGATACTTGACAATCCCAGTCCAAACCGTCTTTATCGCTGAGCACACGGGTCTTATGGTTAGATCTTGGAGACTGACCCGCTCAATTAGGGGTAATTTAGTTCAGGACTCATTCATTGCACTATGAATGGGAACGCGAGTAATTTAAATAAGAAAACCGGGTTTTTCTAGCTTGTTAATACGTGCAGTTTAGTTGGTAGAGCAGCTAGGTTTATTAGGATTAATTTAATTTCAATATAGTTCAGTGATAGCTAGTGGGGTAGCTAGTATCTAAATGAATACATTTAAAGTATTAATCTGAAGAGAAATATTTCATAAAACACTTCAATTTCAAATATTTATTTAATCTAAATAATTAAAACTAAAGCAGTTTACAAATTTAATGAACAATAAAGTTCAGAATGAAATTTAAGGGGGATTTCTGAGTAAATAATGCTCATCTTCTATCCTAAAAGATAAAGGATAAACGAAGGAAATATCAACCTTTTGTATCATTCAATAATATGTTAAATAATATTATACTTCGTCATGTTATAACTACCTTTTCTTTGATACCAGAATCTTGGCTTATAATTAAAGTGCTTGAAAGTTTTATTACTTAAAGATTGGAGTAATTTGTATTCATGAAATTATATATTAATAAATAAATATAAAACCGTAATAAGTAAATGAAATTAGTAGTCTCAGAAGTTGACTAAAAAAATAGTGAAAGTAAAGCTTTGTATTTGTACTAAAGAACTTTTAATAGCATCAAAGTTAATGCTTAATTTTCAAACTATATGCAGCCTCAAGGGGATGTTTATAGTTATAGGGTGGCGTAAGTAGAATCCGAAGGGGAAGGTGGTAGCGGATTCACCCCATTTTGGGGGTTGACATATCTGAAGTACAAATATAAATTTACTTAGAATCTTTATCTTGTTTACGATCTCTCTTTTTATCATTATTTCCTTAAGTTTCTTTTATTTAATTAATTTGCTATTTTCCTACAATATTTTTAAATAATTATTGATAGGGTTGACTTTGGATAGAGTTAGGAATTCATTCTTATTTTCCATGCAAAGTATCTCGGGTTACTACAATATTCACAGTGTTGGTCCATCAGGTTTAGACGAATCACGAAGCCATTAATATTTTCTATTAAGTAGGTAGAGTTGTTAAGAGGTAGGATAGTATATAAGTTAAGTCTTTAGGTAGCTTATAGTAGGGAGGGCAGTTACATTGTCCAGGAAATCTTAGTTATTTGCTAAACATTAACAATTTAAGCTTAATTATAGTGCATTTCACATCTGTTACAATCCACATTATGCCCCGCTTTTTGTATAATATGATACAGGTATATCATCTAATCAAATTTCCAGCCTACATACCTCCCACTGCTGGACAACAGGCCTCCTCTCATAACATAGTTATTATATAATTATGGATTGTGATAATTTGATAGGTCAATTTCTGCACGTCTCTATTGAAGCGTACCCTTGGCTTAAACTAACATAGCAAGCACGTAGGTACATAACTAATTAGGCCGTTACGGTCACAGACAGGATATATTTGTCTACTACATGGGAAGGTAAAAGACGGCTGCTGTTAAGCTTCGGATACCGGGAGTATTGTATGGCAAATGAGGCAAATTTATAGGTAAACGAAGATGTTAAATCAGCCGTCGCGGCTATTTAACAGGTTATTTATTTGAAAGTACGAAGACGAATAAGGATTAGTACGCTGAAATTTTAAATTTCACAAATATATTGAACGTAGCTGTTGCCTGTGACTTTGTTTGTGTCTTACCAGAAGTTTCCACTTTTCCTGAACAAAAAGGAAAAGGAAAATAGGTAGCCTATATCAGTCAGGGATAGCTTTCTGCTTGTTAAATAATTTTTAGAATCGATTTGGTATTTCATTACCGATTTAGTATTTTGCGGGTGGTAGGGCCTTGTGCAAGGTCCGTCCGGATCGCTACCACCATCTTACTCGCTAATCCTGCCGCTAAGTAGCAGTGCTTGTACTGCTGTGTTCCGGTGCGGAGAGTAAGACAGCCGGGGAAATTACGGGCACAAGAGGCATTTCATCTTAATCCTCTAGGTTGGCAACGCATCTGCAATCCCTCCGGGGTTGCGGGTGTCTATGGGCAGTGGTGATCACTTACCATCAGGTGACCCACTTGCTCGTTTGCCTTCCTATTCACATAAAAAAAAAAAAAAAAATTTCATTACCCCTCACATAAGGAAACAAAGTTTATGGTTTGTAGTCTATGTGGATCTGTTGCGTGTTTAACAATATAGGTACCTACAATATGGGTACATTTGGGGCCATAAATATCGATACAGCCAAACACGTCAAATATATGTATCACCGACTTTGTTGTTTGCGGCATAAAGGTGTATAGACGTTTTTGGCGTCTTGGTAACGAATATATATTTATGCCCTTGGCTCATATGCGAGCATAGGTTAAATACATTTATTTTTCTTACATTGTATTTTCTGTTTTTCGATTTAAGCGACAACATGTTATGTCGTATCCCGATATTCCGGATAGGTTTTTATTTTTCATGCTTTTTCCACAATTCCTTCCATTATAAATATTATGACACACATCTATATACATCAAGCTAATCTGAATGATCTTTTAGAAAACGAAACGAAAGTTCGCGATTTTTAATCAACAGGGAACGTTTAGCTGTTTGTTGTTTCTCTGGGTACAAAAATAATGGGGCATCACGCAATCGTTTTTCGATTCCAACTAAATCGTATTCACAATCTAGAAATACTTTAGCGCCGCGTGCGGAGGGTTCCCGACGTCCCCTTGCCTTCGTTCTGTTGTCCCTGAGGGCTGATAGGAACTCCATCGCTGAATATCAACCAACGCAGCTCCTTCCTGCGAGTGTTTGGAAATTGAAAAGATATGATACATAATCCAGTCAAGCGCGAGTCGTTAGGGGAACTTGGGCGAGGGAACGCGGTTATGAATCTTATGACGCTCAGCGTTTCCAAACGTCTCTATGCTGTATAGTCTCTGTATTGTTTTAACTTGGATGACTTCAATTTGTTAAGATATGACAATTGCGTTGGTCTTTTGAAATGACACTTAGCGGCAGAACGTCAATATTATTTTCAAATTTCATGTTTAGGCCTTTTCAGGTCTTGTTGTTGTGGTTGAAGATTATTTTAGCAGAAAAAAGGTAAAAGCGCAATATTTCTACTCTGAAGCGTCCAGCCTAGGTCGAAACGTAGGCTTCCTATTCGATTCTAGCCTCTGTATCTTATTGAAGACTCGCCAGCCGGTTGCCATTCGCTACCATTATGTCAACGGTGTGCTCACGTGCATTCATTGTGCGCGAGATTTCACCGCTAAGATCGACTATATAAGCCATTTGCGGGCGCATGAGCGTCATACTAACCAGGAGTCGAAGTGGTTACCATGACCGAAATCGGTCGGAAGGATCATCATCATCTTATAAGTGGGTGACAAACGGGCTAGTTAGTTCGCGTACAACTTACCCGCCCGTCTGTCACCCATTTTACCATGATAATGATACAAAAACGATGATGAGAAAATAGGCATTTGTGGATGTACTATCGAATGTGAATAAAATAACTCAAAGGAATTTTATAAAAATTATAAAAAATACTTGTATGATAAAAAAATATTTGTATGAAATTAGCTCACGAGCACAAATAAAGCCGCTCAAGTACAAGTGGCACTAGCAGACCGAAGGTTCCATACGAAAATCCAGTGCTAGCAATTAGATAGATAGATACATAGATAGATAGATAGATAAATCGTTTATTTGATACTGCAATACACACAATCAAGTTAAAAATAACAATAAAAAAAAAGAAAAACAATAAATTACACATTAGACTTAACTTATAAGTATTTTGTTGTGTGCGTTACAGCAGTGCAAAAGGCCATGGCTCAGTGGTCAACATTGCTCGTGGGAGCAAAACACTGATATTCTGCCACAACCCAAGGACCGAAAACGAATTAAATTAATCTGCAAATATTATAAATTCCAAAATAAAGCAAACAGTGCAAAAATCATTAGAGTTTAGTGTAATGAAACTGTAGTCTGTGTATGTGTGTATATGTGTGTGTGCAAATTGTATAGGTACTTACTGCTACTGGTAATTACTGCTCTTAAGCAAAATTTAGGCAGTACAAGTTCATTATATATTTTATTGAATCAGGCGTTACTTTGCGGAGTTTCATTTCAATGAACAAAAAAATTTACATACTTACTTGCTACTCCGCTACTTACATGCGAGATAGCCAAACCTGTGCGAAATATAATTATGTTTTTACTTGCAGTCCCTCCCACCTTTACTACAACATAAAACATTATCTATCTAAATGAAACGGCTCCAAGGCTCCAACGATTTTCATGATAGGTATTTAGCATGCAGGGTGGTTCGGGGGCGAAAAATCGCTCTAGCTAGGTTTCATTTTTAGAAAACGTACCAAAAATAAATTCAAACTACACATAACACTGACGCGTTTCGAACATCATATTGCTTATTGTTGTTTCATATTGGTTACAGACAGAAAAACATAATAAAAATAGATTTTTCGATATATTTCATTAGTAAGATCCTTCACACCAAATTTCAAATTTCTAGGACAGCTGGAAGTACCTCATATGTTACGGTAGCACGGTAGTTTAAGTACGGAAACACATTTTCTAATTTTGAATTTGATTCAGAAGATTGAATTTTTCATAGCTCCAAGGGACCTGTAGCCTTCATTATTTGATATTAATTTCAACTTTATACCTCCCGCGTTCCTGAGAAAAAGGGTCTTGACGGACAGACACACAGACGGACAACGAAGTTACCTTGTAAGGGTAATTTTTTCTTTTAGAGGTACAGAATCCTAAAAAACACTGGAATTGAGAACGTCCTCTATTTTTTAAAGTCTGTTATTGCCTCGGGGCATAACAAGATTACAAGTCGTCTTTTGTTACAGGTACAATTTTCTAGCTTTATTGAATGATTGTTGTGAAGCCAACGCAACGTTTTATGGAATTTAATTTGTGTAACGAAATACGTTTATAATTGCTGATAAAGTCTTTGAACTACCTAACTTGAATGTATGTCTTGAAGTTTTTGGAAGGATTGAGTCTTACCTTATTTTTTGGAGGTCAAATGGAAAAGCGCATCCTTTTGGATTCGCTGGTATGTATGCAGTCTTTCGCTAAGAATGGTTAAAGCTATATCGAGTCGAAATTTATAATAATTACACATAAATAATGTTCACTGTTACAAGTAACTCATTAATTTATTAAGTGCATATATTGCGTGAGCACAAATCAATTCTGTGAAGGTCTTAAAACCCAACGGGAAAAGCCCTTGTATTTAAGCTGGTTTCAGAGTAGCTCAAATAGCAGAATCGAATTAGCTAAGACGATGTTCGGTGCTAAGTGCTGCGCTTTAATTGAAACTGAGACCGTAACAAGATGTTGGATATGTGCTTTATGTTATACACCTTACCACTACTCACTAAGATCAAGTGTTTAAAGGAGGTTTATGGTTTTGTGTACTGATTGGGTGGACATTCCGCACTAAAATAACATACATACATTTATCACATCTTTATCTCTCTCTCTACCCCGTAAGGGAGAAAGACGTGATTTATGTATGTATGTATGTTTATCTCTTATGGGGTAGACAACAAGACCTAGAGGCCACGTTTAGTATGACTGTGGACGTATAAGTGGAAAGAGGAATCAAAATAGTGATGAGTTGCTAGCCGCATCGCCTAAAGATAACATAATTCTTAAGGTCTTCGCTTCCTTCGATGGGCTTTTGTCATCTGCGCGAGAAGAGCAGCAGATGGAAAATTCATTGTTTATTTTTGCTCTCAGACCAGCATGGAAGCACTGAAGATGCCCTATGACATCTTTGAACTAGCCAATGTGCGTGGATATGTATACGTATAGCAGTCTGAGCTCGACTAGTGGCTCTTGAGATACGCTCAATCGGCACCTGCGTGGCAGTGGAAACCTGGCTGATATTGAGCTTTGCTTTGGTCGCCATTAGAACTAGTACATAGTCAACGGTTCAAACTAGCATCGTTATATTCAAAGCTTCTACCCTGAGCTTTTACCTAGTACCTAAGACACCGCCGGGTATAAAACATTTTTATATCTCGGATACTCCAAAGCCGCTGCATTTAATCAAAAGTATAAAATTGTATTTTTAAGAACCGCCATTTTTTTTTTTTTTTAACTAGCTCCACTAGCCTTATTGAACAAAAAAACCAAAAGCAAAAGGGTTCTGAAAAAATAAAAGTCTTAAGTTTGGACAAATTATGCAAACATTTAGTAAACTGTTGTAGGTACGAAATTATAATTATTTACCGTGAAACGATTTCAAGATAAGTCGGAAAATAACAGAGGTACAATTTTATATAGGTGCCAACTATTTCAGTTTGTCATTTGCTCAAAGCAATTATTGCAGGAAATTAACTGAATATAACACTTGATTTTATGTTTGTCTGCTTGCCAAATATTTCCATACATTTGATAAGCAATCGTGGAAACTTGTTTCCCCTATCTTCAAGACATCATCAGTGGTTGTTGGCGCTCCGACAGTCGGCCGAATAAAAATATTAAACGCGAGCGCAGTTATTTAACTCATTGCATAACTTGACCGTACTATTTTGCAGAGTAACAAACTAAAGTTATCTAGATAGTTAAGCTTGGACCTCCACAAAATACTACCAGAAGCCTGAATCTGTACTGTATTTACGTACATACATAAATCACGTCTCTATTTGTTACGGAGTGAACAGAGCCTAAGGTAACAAGATCTGAAGGCCACGTTTAGCATGATTGTGGGCTTACAAGTGGAACGGGGAATCAAAATTTTGTAGTTACAGTATTTACTACAGTATATATTTCTATCCTAGTAGTACAAACTTTCAATAACTCATCCTTTTGAGTAGGTACCTAACTTTGTAGTACAACTATGGCATAACATAACCCTTTAGGTATAAAAACGGAAACGACTACTACATATAAATAATGGTATTCCTGGGCATTTTCAAAAAAACGTGTACCCTTTTTCCAACAAGATTACCTTAATTTCCCATACAACTTTTTCAAGTCAGTTTTGTGACGCCCCATATAAATCGTATGAAAATAGTGTCCCAAAACTGACAAAAAAACCAATGGACACTTTTTTTCTTTACAAAAATAAATAGTGCTAATAATTCTGATTCAGAAAAACCCAAAATGTCATTATTTTGGAAACAAAGTCAAGGGTACATGTTTTTTTGAAAATGCCCACCTACTACAACAGGAGTATTATTTAAGTTTACTTGCTTACTTTCTTCGATAAACAACTTAGAGGTTAATTATTTTTAATTTATTCCGAATACCTAGTTATTGAGTTACAAAAAACACCTTACTGGACCGGTATAAAACAGTTTTATTTAGTAACTATCAGGATCATCACAGCGGCATAAATATTTTTAAAAAATGTGGCCCGTATTGCAAATGCATTGACTTTCAAACAATAGCCTTTGAGCTCTGCTTTGAGCTTTTATAAATCTGAAAGGGAGTTCAGGCGGGTTTCGCTTGATATCTGAATTCTCCATTTTTGCGTGGGTCTTACTCGCAGGGTCAACATAAATAAAAGCAATTTCGTTCTCTAGCGCGGTGCGCTAAAATAAACAATGGGTGAAAAGACCCCTAAGCAATCATTACAGTAAAAAAACTTTAGGGTGAATGCCGAGCCACGCGCAAGATG
Organism: Pandemis corylana; assembly: GCA_949127965.1. Lineage (NCBI taxonomy): Eukaryota > Metazoa > Arthropoda > Insecta > Lepidoptera > Tortricidae > Pandemis > Pandemis corylana. The sequence continues at coordinate 4,687,785 of OX421858.1, read as the reverse complement.
AGCATCCTTTTATCCCCTGTTATATTCCGCAGTACAATATAAATGTACATAGTCATCTTTATAAAGTGCAATGTAAGCGACCGTATTCGAATGTTGCGCGGAGTTTGGTGTAAGCCATTTATCATCCTGTATTAAATGAAATAACTTATAAACTCGGAAAGATGCATGGTTTAAAACTAAAAAGTATCTTTTTTTACTGAGTTTCCATAAAGAGATATATTTGCAAGACAATATGATTAGGCGTTAGCACACATATCACGAATATCATCCCCAATGTGATAATACCTTCTAACATTATGACTCAGCACGTTTCGTGTCTCGAAGCTCGTAATGTAAAACGTACGTATTTTTTATGAATTTGACCTACAAAACACTTTTTTTTAACATTTCCCTGTTACGGTTTTACAATATTTAAAAGTAGGTACCTTTTACTTATGGAAACAAAAAGTTTTTAAAAATATACAGCCTTTGGGAAAGCTTTGTTCAAGACTTTTAAATTATTTTACTCTGAAAAAGTAAGCAGTAGCGGCGGTTTCGGAGGCTTGTTTTTGTTACTCGCCATATCGAGTTTAAATAATTATGGTGGGATAAATGAGGGCAGGCAAAGAGGGTTATTGTTAAAAACCTTAGCATAATGTAAAAAGTAAGGTAATGACTTCGCTAAGCGGTTAATTTTCTTTTCTTACGGAGAATACCATTACAATGAATAACACTGTGGCATCGACACGGAGGTAAAATAAAATATCCCGCGAGGTAAGTGAAATAATAGCCTAATCGCGCAGGAAACGAGGATATTTTGCAAATAATAAGTAATAAATAACGAACAATCATAAATAATAACAGAAGTTACTGGCGTGTTCGTGATTAATTAGAAACTCAAGGGTCTACTTCATGAAATATATCGTTATTATTTGATTATATTTTCTTTTTCAGGGTCGAAATAAAAGTTCAAGTTGGGAAAGTTACGACGGACGATAAATGTTTTATAGGCATCTGAGTGAAAGCCTTTTAACGAAACCAGTGACATGTGCATTAATACGAGAAGTACTTTGCAAACAGAGATATCCGCCGAAGCACTTTAAGTGATTATTCAAATGTGAACCCCCTCTGCAATTATGACATTTGATGTGCTCTTTGGCTAGGGCGCGGGAAGAACAGCAGTTGAATAAATTTAGTCAATTTGACACGGAGTGCCGGGAACAAACGAGGGCCGATACTCGCTCGCCGTAATCCTCGCGCCACAAGGGCTCCCTCATATAATTTCCCTCCAAATGACCGTAATTGCGATACCAAACGCCACCCTCCCCTCAGGATAACTATTGCGCTTTTATTAAGCTCACCATCCCGCCAAAGGGATACTCATAATTTAATTATTTCCCCCAAATAACTTATTGCGAGTCTGTAAGAATTACTTCGCTGGTTGGTTTAATTGAAATGAAAGTTTTGCACAGTCCAACCAAACAATAATTGGAGCAGAAGGTTAATGAATAAGGTTTAATAAAATTGTGGAATAGGTGGTTATAACGTATAAGTTAGGTTCCGTCGTTTTTACGATTTGGGCTCTAGCTTCTCGTTAACAAACCTCTTGAGAGGCAAAGTAAAGCACCCAAGAATTTCGTGACGTGGTTTATAATGTTTACGCAAAGTGCTATATTATGTTATCGTGTGAACGTTTTCCGACACGTCGTTAACAAACTCAATGTATCAATATTCATAGACATATGGCTAAATATTTTATTGAAACCGTTGAAACTTCGTTGTGCTTATTTGTCGGAAATGGCGAGTACTGTGAGCTTATGTATTATTAGTAGATAGATATGTTTGTTTATGGTAATTTTATTGGGTATAATGGGAGTCCCGCTGGGGCGACCGGGAGACAATAACCGTTTCCTCGCCAATATTGCTTTTACCGACCTTCCGCCTGCTGCCGGGGGTCCTTCAGATCATCTGTTTACTTTTTAAAATCTGTGTTTTTCAGCTCATTACCTTTATCTCAGCTGTATGAGCTGCAGCAATTGACTGAATCAAAAAAATCAACAGGACAATTATTAATGGGCCCCGCACATAACATTTATTCCGGAATATTGTCTTTCTAGCGTGCGTTTGAATATCTGTTCGGCTGTTTGTATTAAAAATATGCCGCTTAAGAAAAAAACAGCCAAGAACTTTATACATTCTGGGAAATCTTAACATTTCTGTGTTGCTACAAATTGAATATAACTATATATCCTACTAACTACTAATACAATCCTTACCGTTAATTTGTAGCATTTTATTCCAAAACTGCCGTGGATCAATTACTCACAGAACAGCACATTGAAAAAATATCTATATTTAAAACTCTCTCAGAAATCCATCCGTTATCATGCTCCCGGCTATTTACACAAATTAACAGTTAGCAGGCATTTGCCAAATTGTTGACACATCTATGGGAACTGGGTTAAATATAATTGAGGAGCACGGTGGGGCTACACATGGCTCACACATTGTCCTAAAGCTTGAAGTTCTGAGAGGCCTTGAGAGGGTCCCAGCCACTCCCTAATGAAGATAAAGATAAACAGAATGAGGATAAATAGATGACACGCTTAACACATGTAGTGAGGCAAATCGTCTTGTCTTACGAAGGTTGCCGCATAGAATTATAAACTGAAATGCAAATTTAAATGTAAATTCTTAAATTATTGTGAACATGTTACGATAATCCAATGTTTTAGCAAGCATGTTGTAAATTTTTATCTGTTCTGTTTTTGACTTATTGCAGGAACAAATATGTATCATTTTAGTGTTTCGAAAGTAAAATTTTAGGTTAAAAGACAATTATAAGTGGATACTCTGCTTTAGCTTGAAATAGTCGAAATACTTCCAAAACAATAAAGCGTACATATAAACTCATTTCGTAGCCTATTAAAATTATATCCCGCCCCCGCTGAAGTGGCACGGCACACAACAAAGCCAACAGTTTATGTACCTATACATGTTTGTATAGAGCAAGATGCTTTTGTTCAACAAGTAAGTACCTAAGTCGTAATATCGCGGTAAAGTATCAAAATAAGATTCATTAACTTTTTAAAACGAAAAAACGCCCATAGCTATTTAATATTTTCCGTCAAGGAAACCACAGACGGATCGTCAAACACTGGTAAAAGATGGCTACCGTGGCGGAAAAAGGTGTGATCTTTCTTGATGTTCGAAAGTTGTAATGAACCTAAAACAGTTTTAAATAAAGCTCTTTGCCGATTTTACGTGGTAAACCGTGGGTCATTGTCTCTATGATCGTTATTCGGTTCTTCCACTACTTACGCAGTGCCTACGGGTCTCCGCGCACGGGCCACCGGCCACAGCCACAAACGCCGCCAGAGAAGCTAGCGTGTGGCAGCCACCGTCGTCAACCGTGTGCAACGAGTCCATATAAAATGTATGAAAACTACAGGAAATATGCCGGTGGGGGCGTTTTTTTGTGGCCCGTGTACGGGGACCCTAAGAAAATACAGAGACCACACAAGTGATTAATTTACATAATAATTTTCTGAGAAAATGAGAATATATGTAGATACATAGGCCTAGTACGGAAAATAAATGAAATATTGGTTTTATAAAGGTTGTAAACCCAGGTCTTTGTAAACTTTGATCGGGCAAATCAATAGAAAGGTATTTACTTAACGTGCGTCGGGCGATTAACAAAGTACCTACGTATGTCTGCCAGGTTTAGTCAAATTTATTATTACCGTGATTTACTTAACAAATGGGTTAAATGTATAATGTAATTGTAACAAAGTGCTCTTTAGTCTAAATCGATCCCAACTCCGGTTATGTAGGTATTTACTATTAATTAATTAGAAAAAACTGCTTCCATTGAGACGGCTCTGTCTAACATAAGCTGACTGTTTTGAATTTGGGTGACCTGGAGAGCTATGAATCTCAACGTTTATATAGACTCTGTGGCGAATTTTCGCTGCCAGAGACTTCGCCACCTCAGAAGAGTGGTTTGCCTGTATCTGGGTCGTAACTATTAAAATTTTCCGTGTTCTACCAATTACAAAATGTATTCATTCAATACATTTGACGTTTCTTAAGTAACGGAATATTCCACATAAAATACTAAGAGTAAGTTCTGTAAGTAATTCTATATACTGTGTGTGCAGTTATGGATATGGGTTTCAAATTGATCTTAACAGGCCTAGAGTCGTACGTTTAATTACACTCGTACTGTTATTTACACCCAACAAGTTAACCTTTGCTGGTTTGACCTCCGTAAAGGTTGTTTCCAGCCCATGGGTACGGTAAGACAAGTCGGACATCTTGAAACCACAACTCCCGTTAATTTACACCTCGCCCATCCGCAGCCCTTACGAAAGGGTAGTGAAATTTATGAATATATTATATTCAGCCGCATCAATGTAAATGTGCGCACCATTTTTTGATATCGCTCTATAAAGGGATAGCAGATCAGCCACTTTGGATGCAAATGAAGGATCCCTCATCTCTATAAATTCGGGAAAGAAAAGTAAATAAAACTTTACGCAATTTACGAGATTATTAAAAGTGAGATGCTTGGTTATTGAAATACCCTTTGTGGTTTTAGTTGAAGATGCGAACGAGAGGATGTAAATATTCGGCATCGGCTTTTGTGATTATCTTTGACGACCAAATAGCCTAGCTAACTGATAAAACTTTCGATTTCTCTGTGAGGGGCAGACCGATATTGTAAGACATGCTTTGTGACAACAATTGAGATATCGCTCAGGTAAGTTTATTCGTGATTAGATTGTAAACATCATAATTAGGCTCCGCGAATGGCAGAGACAGACGTCTTTTTTATTCTTTCTTTATACCCCCATTTCTGAAAGTAGAAATTATAACGATAGAGTCGAGCACTCTTATAGTACTTACCTCTGTCTAAAGAAAATAATTTATGGCTTACAGTTTTACCTACCAGCTCATGCCACATTGCAAAGTGACCTAATTAACATTATTTAATTTCATATGTGTGGCAAAAACGAAACCCTTATAATTTCCTCCTGTCCGTCCGCCGTAAGTTCACAAAGCCTGGTTCCTGAACTTAGGGCGCCGTTTTTAGGCCAGTAAGAGAATTATACAATCTAGTAAAAAAATAAGTAGACAGTAGACACTGCTCTTTTTTATCCGTATGGTAGAAATAAACTCGAAAGGCACACCGAGCGAACTTGTTAGTTTTCTATAGTTTATTGAATCAAACGTTTGTGGTTAGTGGACATTCATATTCGTGAAACATTTTTCTAATACGCGACCACTGCGACATTTTGGTCTTGCAAATGAAATAAAAAAACTATTTTGCCATTGTAGCGTAGATTAACGTATTATTACACAGCATAATTCCTCATTGCCATAAAGGTTATCAATATCCCCAGACTTGGTGATATATTTCTACATAACATGTCCTCTATTCGACGTGGGTGTAAGTAAAACAAGCCGCGCAAAATCCAGTAATTTAGTATTGCTATCACGGTATAAGCTGGTTTCAGTATCACTTAGATAAACGTAGAATGGAATAGAATCTCACGGGAGTGTGATTTTCGAATATCGGTGTTCGAAAGTCTGGCTCGAAAATTAAAATTAAATTATGACGTGAAGACAGCTTAGGTTATGCTCGTGTTAAGTAGTTATCTAGTTACGAAAGTCATGGAAGTTTTCTATTCACGAATACCCTGATACTGTGCCTTATAAAAAGTTGTGGTAGCCAAGTGGTTTAACCTATGGCCTCTCAAGCAGAGGGTCGCGGGTTCGAACCCGAGCTCGCACCTCTAAATTTTTCAGAATTTATGTGCTAAATCTCATTTGAAATATATCATGGGTTTTTCGATGAAGGAGAAGAACATCGTGAGGAATCCTGCATATACACCTGCGAGGCAAATTAATAGGTTTCCAATTCGCACTGGGCTGGCGTGGGAACTATAGCCCAAGCCCTCCCTCTCACTATCAGAGGAGGCTTGTGCCCAGAATTGGGACGTTTATAGGCTGGAGAGGAATGCTCAGGGGATCAAATGTCGTGAAATGGAAAATTACACACGGCTGTGGCATGTAACATTTACTTGCGAATAACTTTTAATGAAGATTCTTTGCTATTATACCCATATTTTGGTATTTATTTCTGGGATATTCTGGAGCTACGTAAGTTTCGTAACCCAATCTGATGTAAAAGTTTCGAACGGGGCGGAGTCTAGATGAAACTTGCTCCTTTGCCTTCCTTGTCGTATACAAAAAAATCCACGTTATCACGTTGATTCTTTGATGCCTATTAGAATTTCTTAGAATTCAATATGCTTAATACGATTATATCCGAAATTATATCACGAGGTATATATATTACATGAACTAACGTTCTTTTAATATGACTTATTATTTATAATTTTTATTACCTAATATAATATATTTTTATTAACTTTCGATGAATAAATGAGTTTTGAATATAGGGGTTGCTTTTGGATGTTAAATAAGAAAGTTTTTTTTTTAAGTGACGAAACTACTGTGTGGACTTTGTATCAAATGAAAGGGCTATTATCTTGAAAGTCTGAAATATACCTACAATGTTTATATATAAATAACAGGAAAACTTATATGAAGTCTAAATTCTTTAAAAAAACTTCATGTTTCGGATTTTTCTATGTGTTATAATTTTCACTAACATTTAGAAATTTAATTTCTAACGGTAAAACCGAAAAAGTAAAACATAAAAATCAAGAAATAAAAATTTCTTGATTCATTTGATAGTACTTATCATTTGAAAAACAGCGTCTTCTCTCGTCCTTGGTGAGCAGTAGATGTTCCATGGGAGTTTGTAATTGTGTCGTACAGACACATCATTCAAACAGATGATGCTTAGCGACCAAAAATTCGCATAGTAACAATAAGGTCACGTGACAGTTAGTAACAGGTAGAAAAATTCGGAGACTACCCACCTGCTATGGGTGGTGTAGGGGTATAGCACGCGTCACGGAATGACGAGGACCCGGGTTCGATTCCCGGCCATAGCTTTACTTTTCGGATTTTTCTATGTGTTATAATTTTCACTGACATTTAGAAATTTAATTTCTAACGGTAAAACCGAAAAAGTAAAACATAAAAATCAAGAAATAAAAATTTCTTGATTCATTTGATAGTACTTATCATTTGAAAAACAGCGTCTTCTCTCGTCCTTGGTGAGCAGTAGATGTTCCATGGGAGTTTGTAATTGTGTCGTACAGACACATCATTCAAACAGATGATGCTTAGCGACCAAAAATTCGCATAGTAACAATAAGGTCACGTGACAGTTAGTAACAGGTAGAAAAATTCGGAGACTACCCACCTGCTATGGGTGGTGTAGGGGTATAGCACGCGTCACGGAATGACGAGGACCCGGGTTCGATTCCCGGCCATAGCTTTACTTTTCGGATTTTTCTATGTGTTATAATTTTCACTGACATTTAGAAATTTCATGTATTATCTTAGTATTGTGCGTGTAACTGGGGTTCAAAGGCGTACAGCCCTGTGTGACAGACAGACAGCGAGGCCTTAGTGATACGGTTCTGTTGGCACCCATAAAACGAAGTATGAATTATTCTACTATACATAATAAACCCGTGCTCGTGTTGTTAACATTTACCGTCTTATTCATAAATGCTTGATAATTTTATGTTAACGTAATATTAATTTGGCTTTGTTTGACTTTTTGGCATTTTCTTTTGCCAGACAAAGACAATACAACATAGCGCCTATTGTCTACCTTATTCTTTGTTTCTGTATTGTTTTGTACTGATTTATAGTGTTCAATAAAGAGTATTTGTATTGTATTGTATTGTTTGCTAATTGGTTAATTTGTGAAACGATGCATTGATTAAAATTAAATGTTAGTCGTTGAGATGATTGGACCCGTAGATGACTGTCTCCAAAAACTGACACGCTCGGTTTTCATACATTTCACCGTACCTACTTGTCTGGTTTCATTATTGGTAGGTCCGTGGTTAGATGATGCTCTAAATCAGTGATTCTTAACCTTTTTCAGTCACGGACCCCTAGGAAATCAAGCACAATTTCCATGAACCCCCTAATAAAAAGAAATCGAACAGTAGCGATTACAACACTTTTTGTGGCATTCATTTATTATATTGTCAAATGGTCCTCAGCTGAGACTGCGGACCCTCATACGTACACTCAAGGATCCCCAGGGGTCCGCGGACCACAGGTTAAGGAACACTCCTCTAAATACCTAAATAAAAAAAAGTCGCGTAAATGCCTTACCTAATTCTACTTTAATTTACCTTTTTATCAAACTACGTGACAGAGATACTTTGCGTCGAGTGCATAAAATGTCAACTGTTGATTGGTGAAATGATTGAATTTCCAGTTTTCCGTTTCTGTTCACGCCGGTCCTTGTTAACAGACCTACACGGCTATAGTTAAACCTTTTTTGCAAGTTTAAAGTGTCGTTTCAAATTCACGTCAGTAAACCGGAGGCCTATCCTTCACGCGACGGCTCAACTGTCACAGACCACATGCAAATTAATGCACATGATTTGTTTGCGAGCTAACCTTTGTTTGGTCTTAATTATACCGTGTATTTTTGCACAGAGTTTTATACGAAATACTTGAGTACCTATAGCAAGTGTAGCGTGGGACGCCCTCCAGCTAGGTGGAGAGACAATTTGCGAACTTGCGAAGGTGGCTGATAGTGACTGAATGCGACAAGCCGAAAACAGCGTAAAATGGCACGTTTTAGGGGAGGTCTGCTACAGGTCGATGATGATGAAGTACCGAAAGTATAGGTACCTTTTAATGAAACTCGTGTATTTGCTCTCTGATAGCATCATTTGGTGAAACCGATGAAGTCCAGTCAGTTACCGTTTGGTCACTGAAACAATAATAAGTACTTCATCAACTCAATTTTTTTTTCAATCGGAAACGAACTTCGAAAATCCAATTTCGCAGTATAAGGCAACAATAAACGTCTTACAATAAACTTCTAACAATACCTATCATATTCTATCCATAGATTTCAATGTGGTCTCGTACGAGGGACGCTAAAGCACTCTCCCGTAGTCGTTCCATAGAAGTTCGCCCCACGCCATAAATTAAAACATTACGGGTACTAACCTATTTACTTTCAGCGCAGGGAGTTTTTTGCGGTCGGCGCGGCGGCTGCTAGTTACGGGATACGATATATATCTTCATTAATGCCGTTATTTCAAAGTGCTTACGTTAGTTAATTAGGATTACCAAAATCCCTAGAAACTGGGGTCTTAATACACCTTAAAACTATGGTCTACTTATATGTATATTATTATTATTATTATTAGTATTCGTTAGGCGGTATTATATTTACTCGCGTAAAAGTTCAAAGTCTGTATTATCTCTAAATATTCCGAGAAGACTGAAAGTAGTCGGATCGTCTTTCTTGGAGTTAGAAGCCCAGCAGTCAATTTGCCTTTTAATTTAATTAGGATCAATGGTTCATCCATATACATGCTGGTATTATGAATGCTATAGTAACTCTGTCTCCCTGCCTCTCGCTCTGCCTGTTTGTGACCTGTTATCTGTCGTGGTAGCGTAGTGGTTTGACGTCTGGCCCCTAAAGTAAGTTGTCATGGGTTCAAGCCCGGGGTCTCAGTTCGTGACTTTTTTGTAATTCATACGCGAAATTTCATTTAATATTTACTATGACTGTTTCGGTGAAGAAAATTATGACGGGGAAACCTGCACACACGTTCGTATAGCTATATATTGGTGTGTGAATGGAGCATAGGGCAAAATTTACACGTGAGCTCCTTGGGTACAGGTCAGCTTAAGATAGACTCAATCTATCGCATACCGCTACGAGCGAGAGAGAGACTTATTACTACCTACCAATTATCACCGTAAGATCTGGAAACACAATACGGAATAAAGTATAGCTGTACAGATGCTGGCTTGTGCCTCTGGCATACAATAATAGAGAAGTTACCTGCATACGAGCTAATGAGTCAAAAAAATTAGTAAATGAATTTTAACGCCTTTTTTTACTTACAACATATGACTTAAAATATCCCCGTTCCGAGTCGTAACCCGCGCAGCAGATTTCCCTGGCCATTCAGCGAGGTAACGTTGCTACTGTCATGGGAACATTTGCCCCGGGTCAAAGCGATAACTTTTAGTAGGATTTTATTTTTAATATAAGTTTGTGCATAATATAAAGTTATTATATCACTTAAAAAGATTGTTTATGTAGATTATGTTGGAAGTTTTGCTAAACTATTGTCAAAAAATATGTTAAACTTGCCTCATTGACCGGTTTTAGGCACAACCTCCTCGCACCCAGGAACTTATAAATTTAACTTATGTATAAGCACATATACATCTGACATGTTTACTTCACCATTTCTTTTGCAAGTCCTATACAAAGCCAGATATCATCCGTGTGTAATGGTGGATGAAAGAATTATTATTGCAATTTCTATAGAAAAAATATTAAGCGTTATCGAAGCTATTCGAAAGATTTATTTGATACAGAATTCCGACAATAGGCTTTTCTAACAAGATTTTTTACCAACTAGCCAATAATACACGAAGAGAGTAATGCCACTTTCTTAGTCACTTATCTTTTTTATTGTATCCTTTTGAGCATTTTTTCAGATCAAAGGTATCATAGGTACCTATTAAAATTGTTCAGTTTCTTTTAAAACTAGTACAGAAAAGGGATTCATGGAGTATCTTACTCGTATAATTGAGTAGGTATCAGTGCGTGGCGTGTATCTGTCCATGTATGGCTTTGTTGACTCAAGTAGATAGACTGTCATTTTGAAAGGTTCTCGAGTAGAGGTGGAGACCGCGGATCGACAAGCGTAGCGACTAGGTTGACAGATGATCCGTTTAATGTCGCGGGTTCACGGTTGATGTAAGCCGCTTCCAACCAAGGCAACTGGAGGTCTATGGGGACGGTCTATGTCCAACAGTGGACGACCTATGGCTGATATGATGATGATGATGATGACTAGACTGTTATTAACAGTAGTTTTTATTTCTCTCACTAATCAAATTTCTCGGTTTGAAATAAGTACCTACTAGGAAATTTATGCAGTTTCATTGTATCCGAAGAAGTCGCCCAAGGCGGTTTACAGTCATGTTTCATCCACATGTACTTACGTACCGTTTTCCTGATAATGTATTTTACTCTTAAGAAGTTGGTCGTAATTCGAAGTTAAATATCAAATTTTGCATTTATTTGTCTTTTCGTGTACCTCGTAAGGTAAATTAATTACGTTGTTGGTAGACCTTGTTAAGGGGTCCGTAATGTATCACATTGATGAAACGTCCTCTCTCGCGGTTTGGCCTGAAATGTTTGGCAGCGGCTGCCAACAAATGGGCCGGGCTGCAGGGCTATGGCCGGTAAACAAGGCTTTTCGCATTGTTACCGACATAACTACAAAGGGCCACGCACCCATTAGTAATTATCACACCCCACGCTCAACATTTCCATTTACGAATACCTTTCTTTAAATAAAAACCAATTATACCTATTGGACCTACATACATAAAGAGGTAAGTAAGACAATCCGACTAGAACGTTATTGGAATTCTTGAATGTCCTTTCAAGAATTTATCGATTCTAACAATTGTACATTTCTTTGCCTTATCGTGAATTACTGGCTTTTGTCTGATGTGTTGTCTATTATATTGTTCATTACGTGCCTTCATAAATATTTGTAGGTAAAGTAAAGGCTTAATGTGATTAAATGACAAAGGGTCTGAAGCGTATCCACTGAGATCTAATCATTTCATCGACCAGTATTTGACAAAAGAATTGCATGATTTTGCAACCTCTAACCTCGTCATATGATAAACCTTTATTATCTACTAATCGTATGTGTACTAAGCTAGGTATTACGTAGATATATTGTTAAGCTTATGGATTTTCGTTTTCTTTTGTTTTATTTTTTCTTTTATTGTCTAGTTGCAGGCTAGTAAAGTCGAATTTCCTAAAACGTTCCCATAGTGAGCTTGTGCGTACAGAAGTGATACATGCATGTTAGTAGGCGCATGCCCTCGGTATCGCTCTGCTTTCAGAGCAGGACATGAGTGCGTGAGAGCCAACATCGGGGGCAGCAGACGTAAGCTTGCCTTCGGAATCCAAAAGCTTATCGGTTACTTGACATGAAATGTATATTTCATAATTTTTATTATTATTATTTTTCTCTTCGACATTGGAGATGTCTCCAATTAATTTATTTGACGGTGGAGGCATTTTACACCTCCACTGAACTTAAATTATTTTTATTCGTTTTTCTTTCGTTTTACATTTACCAGTAGATACTTTATACATCTCTAGTCTGGACTAATATAATTGAAAGTACCTACTTAACTTGGGGACTTTATAAATCCCTCTTATAAATGTATTAGGTATAAGTAGTCATTTTTTTTTTTTAAATGACTTTCTGCCTTGATTCTTGCGGCGCGTTTTTCTTGGCAATGATAGTCTTTCCGAATGCGCTGGTAGTTTAAAAAAAATACATAAAAGAGCCCTTGGCGGCCTATTTGCAAAATAAAGTTTTAAATTTGAATTTAATTTATCTAATACCTTAACCGAGCAAATCTGAATCTCGGAAACAGCTCCAACGATTTTCATGAAATTTAGTATGCAGGGAATTTTGGGGCGATAAGTCGTTCTAGCTAGGATTCATTTTTGAAAACGTACCAAAAAAACCGGGCAGATGCGAGTTGCACTCGCGCACCGAGGGTTCCGTACAAATTTACCAAGTTATTATAAAATACAGGGTTAGCAGAGTCCTGCTCTTAAGCAAAATGGATGCAGACAGACCTCAAAAAAAGGTTTTTTATTTTTAAATTTCATTAGTTGTGCTAGGTATAAAAGCTATGTAAAGCTATTCAATACCAAATTTCAAATTCCCATAGGTTTTTCAAACTCGGAAATTTGTACGAAAACACCTTTTCTAATGACTTGACGGACATGTCTTGAAATGTCTTGACGGACAGACATACAGACAGACAGACAGACAGACAGACAGACGGACAAAGAAGTGATCTTATAAGGGTTCCTTTTTTCCTTTATAGGCACGGAATCCTAAAAAGTTTTTTTAGCCTACTCTAGTGTCCCACTGCTGAGCAAAGGCCTCCCCTTCCTTCCACCACTCGTCCTTTTCAAGAACAAAAAGTTGACGTACGAATAATACTTTCACTTCAAAATGGCTCTATCGCCGTAAGTATTGTTACTAGATTTCTCAAATTTGGTCGTAGAAGTGTGTTTGTATAAAGTACTGGATAAATTTGGACGAAATTTGGCAATTAGATAGGCAGGTAGTTTAAATTATGGGCACAGTAGATACTTTTTATTCTGAAAATTGCAGAGTTCCCGCCAAATAGTGGTAAATGAATTTCCCGCAGAAGAATTCTCGAGAAACAGTCTTACACAATGTACACGTGTAGTTACTTATTTACTTATTTATTGAATTACAATGTCGTCAATGTTGTTGTCACAAACGAATCCTGCTCAGTGACAGTTCAGAAGACATTAACTTATTTTTAGCGAGTATATTTTTATCGCGCAATATTGATTCTACTCTTGTACATGTTCATATCTTACCGGTTTTATTTTACAGACTTAACAAATGTAAGCAGTAGCAGTAGGCTTATTAAATAACTCGCTTGCAATCGCCATCGTGTTCATTTTGACAGTTCATGTATGGACTGACAATTGGCATCGGAATCAGCTAGCTGTCACATTCATACAAGAACTGTCAAAATGAACACGATGGCGATTGCGAGCGAGTTAGATAATAAGCCTACTGATTGATCAGATAAGAAACAGGCCAAGTGCGTGTCGGACCACGCATAACGAAGGGTTCTGTATTGGAAATTAAATGAAAATGGTTATCACAGCGATTGCTCAACCGCTACTTAACATAAAATATTATATCTTCATAGAAAAACAATGGTGGTTATGTCTTTTTGTGTAAGATGGACAGTTTTATGGCGATATCTTCGAAATTATAAGAGCCATATTGCTCTAAATATTTTTTATTGAAACAACTCCATTATGCACTACTCCATGTTTTTTGATGCCACAGTTTAAAATTAGACGCGGGGAGTGAGGGAAATGGTTTACAACTTTCGGAGCTTATAGCTCTCTAAATATTCACTTTATTCGGAAAAGTTACTTGGAAATCTCGTAATTGTTTTCAAAGAGCTATCTAATGAATGACTTAGGTATCGTGTGGTCTAACTGAATTAAAAATATATATCCGTGTTGGGTTCTAAATTCTAAAACAAACATAGGTACCTACCGATAACTAGCAAAGTTAGCTTTACCTAAATATCAATGACAATTACGGCTACATGACTGGCCGCGACTCTCATTTGTCATGTTTTAACAGGGTGCGTCTTTCACACCCTCCCTTCCCTACTCTCTAAAGAGTTAATGAAGTATGCTTCCAAAACGCGATAAACTAGAGAAATGGTAAGTCATGGTTGCAGTCAAAAACAATTTAAATACACAAACTGCCACTAATGGCCTTGAGTTTTATTTTCTCTAAGTTATTACCGATAATTATTTTGATTTCCTGCTAAATAAAAATAACCTAGATAAATAAGTATGTATACAGTGGGTACAATATGACATCAGAAACGAGAGTAGATACGGCTAGCAGAACAGCTAGGTTACTCCGAAATTGAAATTCAAATTACAACGTAATCAAAATAACATAATTATAAAAGAATTATCAAATTATAAACTTACCTATGTCATTAAAAAAAAACATGGTCACTATATAGTGCAGCATTATTTTTGCTGCATGGTGATTTAGCCTTTTTATTTATTATTTTGTTAGTAACCTTTTTCCGCCGTTCATACTGGTTATTAATCATTCTTTTGAGCAGATTCGTTTGAATTTTAAAATTGGTGTTCGGTATCAAAAATTCAGAACTGACATTAAGGAAAAAAGTCAGGGAGATCTGATTCTCCTGCTGTGAGGGAAATATTTACCCAGGCCGAACAAGATACTCCGAGTAGTGATTTTTTTCCTCAAGTTCCGGAGGCTTGTTTTTGTGGTGCGGAGTGCTCATAAAACCGCTTGATATATTCGTTGGTGCTGAGTTTTTTTTAAGATACTGAGATACCACAAATCGTGGTCTTGAAGCCGGATTTTTCCATTTCGGGTATGTATGCTGTTTTGGTGTCTATTCGTTTAGGGTTGTGCGCGTTCAGGCATTATTTTTCATTGTAAGTTTTATTTCCAGCTTTTTCCACACGGAGAGTATTTTAATAAATTTGCTCGTGGACTGAGGTTCCCGGGATTTGCTGCGTGCTGAGTGCGAAAACGTTCAACTCTACGAGAGTACGTGACGACCGACGAGGTTCGATTGTACGACCCGGAGTTTACGCCAGGAGCGCATAGACGACGAGCTTCGTGTTACATTCCGTGTATTCATCCCATTAATTCTCTTTTAAAAAAACCGTTCCTCCCAAGGTTTCCAAAGGTTATTGTACAACTGCATATTTATTAAGTTAACTATAGCGAATTTACGCTTAGGTGTCTGACTTGCCTTTGCACTAGGTGATTTATTTTTTAACACGTTATTGGTATTGTGCGCACAAAACTATCACGTATTAAGGTAATAGGATCTAGATAATTTTCGCTATGCATACGTGATAGTTTTGTGCGCACAATACCAATAACGTGTTAAAAAATAAATCACCTAGTGCAAAGGCAAGTCAGACACCTAAGCGTAAATTCGCTATAGTTAACTTAATAAATATGCAGTTGTACAATAACCTTTGGAAACCTTGGGAGGAACGGTTTTTTTAAAAGAGAATTAATGGGATGAATACACGGAATGTAACACGAAGCTCGTCGTCTATGCGCTCCTGGCGTAAACTCCGGGTCGTACAATCGAACCTCGTCGGTCGTCACGTACTCTCGTAGAGTTGAACGTTTTCGCACTCAGCACGCAGCAAATCCCGGGAACCTCAGTCCACGAGCAAATTTATTAAAATACTCTCCGTGTGGAAAAAGCTGGAAATAAAACTTACAATGAAAAATAATGCCTGAACGCGCACAACCCTAAACGAATAGACACCAAAACAGCATACATACCCGAAATGGAAAAATCCGGCTTCAAGACCACGATTTGTGGTATCTCAGTATCTTAAAAAAAACTCAGCACCAACGAATATATCAAGCGGTTTTATGAGCACTCCGCACCACAAAAACAAGCCTCCGGAACTTGAGGAAAAAAATCACTACTCGGAGTATCTTGTTCGGCCTGGGTAAATATTTCCCTCACAGCAGGAGAATCAGATCTCCCTGACTTTTTTCCTTAATGTCAGTTCTGAATTTTTGATACCGAACACCAATTTTAAAATTCAAACGAATCTGCTCAAAAGAATGATTAATAACCAGTATGAACGGCGGAAAAAGGTTACTAACAAAATAATAAATAAAAAGGCTAAATCACCATGCAGCAAAAATAATGCTGCAGACATCCCCCTACCAAAAGAAATTTAAAATCTAAATCAAGAGAGAACACTGACATTCAAATACCATGAAGTTGTAAAAATTTGAAAACCCTAATCAATAATGTTTTGTCAACCCTGAATATCCAAAACCTAAACAGCCCTACTACAAGCTTGACGAAACTCCAAAGCGTAAGCCGAAAAGGATATCACCGCAACATCTATAATGAAATCGCAATGTAAATTACCACTGAGTTAAAACAAAAAATCACGATACCCTAATATGTACCGATACCCACTTGAAATCAAAATGTTTCTAGAAACTTGGATTGGAAGAATGCGGAAACCTAAAAACAAATAAAACAACTCAAACAAGCCGCTGAAACTACTGGACAATAATAGCTATAACCATTATTGAACGTTAGAAAAGCTAACTCACATCCACACACACAATCGCACCATAAAACAAAACAACCGCATATCTAACTGAAAGACTTAACCCAATACCGTACGAACCAAAATGAACCTTACGCATAATGACTAATTAAAAGTTGCGCCATCTATCAATACACCGAAGCACTAACTACTGGCCATTGAAACAAAGTGAAGCTCAAACTGACAAAAAAAACTGTCACATGAAGATTTCAACTTGTCAACGCCACCTATAAATAATATTAAGAACAAACTTCACGACGCCATCTATGTGACTAAATCTGAACCAACACCCTCTGTCTGAGATAAAATTTCAGAACAAAATTTAAAACGCCCACTGTCGGTGAAACAATAGAACCACATAAATACAGTCAACTACATAAAATTGAACACACTGCCGCTAGTACTAAGAACAACACTTAACTGCAGTTTAAATCCTAAAGACCAAAACTAACCTATCTTCCTAACTACCGAAGCACGGAAACTGGTACGGACGCGACAAAGTATGTGGCGGCTCTACCACAACTTGAAGCAAGCCATAACATCAGAACGTGGTCTTCGTAGGATATAACCTAAACCATCTAAAATAGACAACGAATGATTCCAATAGGTTGAGGATAATTACAAGAGACCTGGCAAGTCCGACTCTTGTTGAATCCTCGAAACTCGAGTCTGACCCAGTGCCAGTATAAAAAAACACGTAGTTTAACACCTATGGTACAGTCGGTAAAAAAAACGTCCACCACATGATAAGGCGAAATAACGTCGAAACTGGGAAAAAAGGAAAAGGTAGATACAGTCAGACTGGAAAAAATCGTGACAACCTCTGGTACAGTCGGCGAAAAAAAAACGACCACCACATGATAAGGCGAAATAACGTCGAAACTGGGAAAAAAGGAAAAGGTAGATACAGTCAGACTGGAAAAATCGTGACAACCTCTGGTACAGTCGGCAAAAAAACGACCACCACAAGATAAGGCGAAATAGTGTATAAACTAGGAGAAAGATAGGTATAGTCAGCCTGGAAAAATCGTGACAACCTCTGGGAACAAAGAAACGATGCATATACGTCTTTTAGAGAAAACATCACACGTTTAAAGATCCACCTATATTTAGCGGATAAACACGCGTATTTTTATGAAAGCGTCGTCAGGGCTCGAGAACCCATAACACGTTTAAAAAAAATCCACTCGTATTTTAATGGATAAACACGCGTATTTTAATGAACGCGTCGTCAGGGCTCGAGAACCCATAACACGTTTAAAGATCCACTTATATTTAGTGGATAAACACGCGTATTTTCTCAAAGTGTCGTCAAAAACGATGCACCAGCGTCTTTGGAAGAGAAAAAAAGGAATAAGGTGCATTAACTGCTGAATGACTGGAGACCAGAAAAGAATATCCTACAAGATAGCGTATAGGAAAAGAAAAAGATATGACGAACGATCCGCCTTCCTACATCAAATGGTTGGAGGTCAGAAAAGGATAGGACGAATAGGATACCGGAAAAGAATAGGACGGACGATGCACCTTTCGGCATTTAGGGGAAAAATTATATATCAGTGAAATGAAGTACATTATTCGTCGTATTACCTTAATACGTGCTTCGACTTCCTTAATAGTGTGCAGTTCAGCCGGAATTCTCCCTACCTTTATTTTCTAAATTCAAAAAGCCCTTGTAGGCCTCCTTAATTTTGGCTTCCTTATTTGAGACATAATAACCCTACTACCGCCGTACCGGAAATTGGACATACGGATTTTACCCTGTGATATTTATAATTAATTTTTTGTTAAATATGTCCGCGTTTATTTCAATATTAATACTTTAAAAATAAAGATACTGTTCTAGTGTTTGTGTAACGTTTTATTTCTAGCGTTAGATCAAGTTCGTACAAAATTCAACGTGTACAGGAGCCCTTTTTTCCTTGTGCTGCAATAGCCATTATCATCTAGCAGTATGCTCATTTTGCTTTTCGCCATTAGAGCTAAAGAAATGAAAGGCACATACCTCGAGTATTTCAGATGTGCACTAAAAAGGAATTGTTCGAAATTTCCGAAGGATAAGGAACCAGCTTATTTTTAATACTTCCACGCACGGGACAAAGCATAAGCTAAAACTAAACGCAAAACTTCAGAGTGACTATTCAGATGAATGAGAGAGTTGACCAATCACATTATCACATCACAAGCGGAGCCAGACGAAATGTAAATTTCAATTACTTAATTTGATCGGTTGATTTTGCACGACTCCGCTCCGCTCCCCTATAATGGACACGCAACTTTATGTCTCAAAATGAGATAGACAATTCATTCGCATCGTCTAGCGTTAAAACGTTTTGACAAAAGCGATTGGTATCCCAAAATTATTAGATAATTCTGAGCATCTAGTGTAGGTTTTAGACAGAAAAAACTTCTCAATTAATACTATGGGGAAATGATAGCGCCACTAGCGACACTTAGAGGCAATAAACAGCTGTTCTCATAGCTTTTGACACAACTCGTCGAGACGTTTGTTGCTACAAAAAACTTACACTAAGCTTCGAGAAACTTTGTACGGTGTCCTGTCGTTATCAAGCAAAGCAAAAAGTAACATATAAAAATAACAAAAATCTCGATGCTCCACAAAAAATGTCCGATCGAAGGATTACTCTTTATCACATTAATATTTTGAGGTTCACAAATATGATTGGTCTATTTATGGATCATCCTTTGTCATGTCATTATTGACTTGTAAACAATTCCTGCAAATTCACTTTGTGCGCTTTTTGGCTTTAATGGAGTGAGTTTTGAAAAGGGGCTTATTTCCCTTTTGGTAGACATTTAATTTGAACTGTGCTGTAGTTTCTATTAGGTCTAAATTTTAAATTCTTTTTGTATGAGCAGCCCTCGATTTCAGCTGAATTCAGAGTTAAAAGCACAAATCAGTGCGAGCTTGTTTTAATAGCTCCATGAATGCCCTTTCTCACTTCCGCAGCATTGGATATTTACGAGATGGTGACGGTAACGGCCGCCATCTTTAAAATTATTTCATGGAATTCGAACGGGCAGAATTGTTAAGTTATTTAAAATAAAATATTTCGCCCGGCCGTTAATTAAAATTGATATCCAAGATTGTACCCAACCCAAGTGTAAAAATTCGGCCATTTTCCGAATAAGTAATTTCTAAACTCGGCCGGATTCAATAGAAGGAGCTTTTTTCTTATTTAGCTATGATTTATGTTCTATTAGCATTTTTTCTGTGTTCTTTTGCCTGTGCTATTTTAATACCTATATTTTTTTAAACACGCAATAAAGTGTATTTGTTATTCTTTGATTTTTATCTGTCAAATAGGTACAGTATACTTCTATTACAGTCAAGTTCAAAAGTCAAGTACCTAATTGAGTGACTTGGCGGTATCCCTAAACTTGGTCAGCTGGTAGATTTCCACATTGGGTTCGGTCAATCTTTTGCTAAAGCAATGGAAGAGCGAAATCGCTGGCCTACGCCTAGGCTAGATCCTAGGTTCACCAAGTCAAGTCGCAGAGCCTGATAGATGATTTATGCAACAAAGATGACCCAACGTTTTAGTATCCTGCCATGCTTAACATTTACGTCTAACAATCGTTAGACAGTTGATTACAACGAAATAATTGAAAATAGAAAATATAATTTAGGCGCTTTCTGGACTGGATTTTCGAAATGTGAATGAAAATGAAAATTTATTTTTGCAAATTGGTCGCCAAGGGCTCTTTTACATGTCTTTTTGAAACTACCAGCGCATTCGGAAAGACCGTCATTGCCAAGAAGAATGCGCCGCAAGAAACTGAAAAATGAAGGGCTGACTGAGTCTCTAGCGTACGATTTTGGCAAGAAGAACATCCTCGAACGGCTTCGCGTTAACATAGGTACTCAATTAATATGAGAAAATTGACAGCGTCACTAGCGGAACGAAACGATAACAAATAGTCTTCATAGTACTTGACATTTAAACGCAAACGCGGTCAAGACGTATTTTGCGGGTGGTAGGGCCTTGTGCAAGGTCCGTCCGTATCGCTACCACCCACAGAGCAAAAACAAAGAGGAGCTGGCCTAAGCAACTGTGCACTGTGATTTTCAACTAGGTCCTGACGTCATCATTGTGGGCGGGGCTTAGTCAGTATGTTGTCAGCGTTCGTCAGGTGCACATGTATCGAGACTCGCATTATCGGTGTGTTTTCGCGGTTTTAAGAAGAAAAGGATGAAAGTGTTGTGTTTTATCGTGTCAAAGTTATTCAGACAGACGTTCTGATGCTATGAATGGTATCACATTTCATTTGTAAGTAATTTTATACGTAATTATTAAAATACTTCTAGAAAATTTTCGGCTTTCAAGTATAAATTATACTTCTCGACACTAGGTGGCGTAACTTTTGTGAATTAAAAATATAAGTACGTAAAGTTCCGCATTAGTATATTGTAATAATCATACGTGTATACTGAAAACTAAAGTATACATTTAGTCCTAAATACTTTTTAGTCGCCAAAACAGTACTTTAGTAGTTTTATAAATATATTGTGAACAGGCCGCCATCTATCGTCAATTAGAACAACTATTTTCAACGTCAAAAATATCCAGAGCCGTAATTAGAATCAAATAATTTTATCGAATAACGCACGGCTATGGTTAGTAATGAAATAACAATACATTTTAATAGCAAATATTTTGAAGTAACAAAGTTCTGAGTTGTATACATATTATTCTCCGTGACTGTTCATGAATTGAAAGAACTTAGAATATTAAATAAACATTTTATCCATATTAACATAATTGGCATTGTTCATTTTTCTAAGCTGTGCTTTAAACACCTTTATGATAAAATGGACTATTTCAAGCAACTAATTTGAATAATATGCCTTTATTTTCGCAGGTAATTGAATTTTGTAAATAAAATTATGTTCGTTATAATAATTTGTCTATTATTTTACATAAGTACAATATACATCTAAATCAGTAAAAATGGTTACCCTTATTTTATTCATTTATTACACAAACTTTTTGAAACTCAAAGTTCTGAGTACGTCCCATTACTTTTACACTGATTGACATCTAGTGTGAGATAGCTGAACTAGGTAGGCGAGTGGTTTTGCTACTAACCGACGGATGGAAAATTGAAAAGTGGGCGGAGTTCCACAACCCCTCACCCCGCAAAATGTCACGCGATGTTTCATAGGGAAATCTTATTACCACACCTCCTCTTTGTTTTTGCTCTATGCTACCACCATCTTACTCGCTAATCCTGCCGCTAAGTAGCAGTGCTTGCACTGTTGTGTTCCGGTGTGGAGAATAAGACAGCCGGGGAAATTACGGGCACAAGAGGCATTTCATCTTAGTCCTCTAGGTTGGCAACGCATCTGCAATCCCTCCGGGGTTGCGGGTGTCTATGGGCAGTGGTGATCACTTACCATCAGGTGACCCACTTGCTCGTTTGCCTTCCTATTCATATAAAAAAAAAAAAAAAAAAAAAAAACTGTGTTTTTTTTATGTTAGAGAGGCCAGACAAACGAACTAGTGGGTCACCTGATGTTAAGTGATCACCACTGTCCATAGACACCCGCAGCGCTTTACGCGATGCCAGTGCGTTGTCGGCCCTGCAGAAAATTGTACACGTCGGAAGCCCAAGTTTCCTTGCGGCGGGGTTGGAGATTTTCTTTGGTACCCCCACCCTAGGCTATCGTGATGGACACATGCCTAACACAATAAGAAGGCCTATAATACCTAACCTAAATTATTCTACAATCCAGGCGGCCAGGACAGCGCGCGTATCGCGCCCCTAGTAGAGCCACATTAAAATAACAAGTATTAAACGGGTATGGTTACCCATAAACACGACATCTAAACTTATACATAGGTATCTTGCTTTGCTTGTAATTTGGAATATGTAGCGTAACAAGCTCTGCAGGTTACGAAAGCATAGAACTTTTGTTGAACTGTTGTTAAACCTCACTTGTTACTATATGTACAACTGCATATAGCCTCCTAGTTCCATTTAAAACAGTTTATATTGAAATGTAGTTATGGTTCTGATTTGTTTAATTAGGTACAGAAGATGCCACAAAGTCCTACGGAGAGCAAATGTAGTCATTAAATACAAAATGAATTCTCAAGTAACGAAAACAAAATGTTTAATCGGGTAGGTATCTAAATTTTCCTCTTGGGGGTGAAAACAGAATACTTATTCCACACTGTCAAAATTATTTCCGTCCGGAGCGAAGGCGAGGAGTTTAATCCCTCGCTATGCTCCGAAATCTACATTATGTTATATTAGATACATAAATTTTATTACGTTATATATGATATACATATCACAAGCTTTGTTAATTATCAGACCTAGCTACTTGCGATGAGAAATACTCGAATTATTTCGATATTTCATGAAAAAAATAATTGTTTTTTAGGTTAAAGTTGATTGCTTAACACGTGTTATCTTGTATTGAACTGTTTCGTTTGGAGAAAACCCTGAACGAGGTCTTATTCTGTAACGAGATCTACAAAATGTACCCGATCTTAGTACATATGAATAGGTAGGTAACTCTTATATGTAAAACAGAAATAGTGTATGGTTGGAGGCTTGGGAGAGTTGTGATTGAAACAAAGGTTGCTTTTAGACTGACTACATTGGTGAGTAAACGCATTATATAAGCAAACACAGGTTACATGAGTACATAGGTCATACGTGTATATCTTACCACTACAATAGGATACTGTAGGAAGTTTTTTTCAAAACTTTGACGTTCGTTTTTCATTTTAATTTACAACGCAACTGTAATTGCAAGAAGACTGCAGGCGGCGTTGAGTGTTTCTTAATCGGGGCAGAAGTCCAGATTTTTCACTGTTGTAAAAAAGTTGACATTTGTTTTTCACGCCGACGCCTTCCGTCGCACAGAGGTTCCGTCCGACCACCAAGTTCTGTGCCTCTGGCAAAACAGCAATCTTCGAACAAAGGATTTCATATTTTATCTATTTAAATGACAATGCCAGGAAGATGTTTTGTTATTCCTGCGAAAAGAAACAAGCTTTGAAAATGTAGAAGCGTTATTTAAATATTTAAAAATACGCTGTTATGGCCGTTTTTGTGATTCCTTTTTTAAATTTTACTTGGCATACAAAATATACTTAAATTACAATTTTGTCGCTATCCCAGGCTAGAGTACGATTTCTCTTCCCCGGTTAATTAAGCCCTAATCCACCCGTAAAGAAATTTAAGCTTAGTAAAATCTTGATTCAAAATCCTTTTACGTTAAAATTTAACACATTGTGCATCGAGTTAAGACAAGAGATGACGTTCTGTGTTAATAATTGATAAGTGGGTTCAATATTGCAGTCAAAAGTGCATTACGTAAAATATAAAACACAAAAAGTTTCATGTTGATTAACGGCAGACGGGAACCGAACTGTTCAAAGTAGGTTAAAAGGTGCCAAATGCCGATGCACCATATATGCGGTAAAACAGAACTTTTAACTTATTCATATTATGTACCTATTATTATTCGATGGCGGCAAAGCCCGAAAGTTTTAAGAGCATCCATAAATTTATAGGTGTGGGGTCGTTTTCTTAGCCGTACGAGGGGGGGGGGGGGGGTTGGAATCAGCAAAATATCACGAATGATCACGATGGGGGAGGGGGGTGTCCGAGAACACATCACGTGTACATATAATATCACCATCGAAAACATCTGCGAAAATCCGTGGACCGAGGAAATGACGTAGCGTGAGCGTGACATGGGTTAAATTTAAAAAAAAACAAGGAGGAGTCCCACGGAAGCCGGTGGTTTTCCGCCGGCATCTTTGGCAAGTTTATAAAAATAAAAATATTTCCCAAACTTGAACTAAGGGCAGCCCAAATAACTCAAGTCCACAAAATCTTTATCTAAATCAACATGCCCATGCAACTAGAAAGTTATTATAAATTACTATTGACGCACCGCGGCCTCGCACGGGTACAATCAGTGTTTCTCTACTATATTATGCATGTATTATACACTTAAACCTTCCTCTAGAGTCACTCTATCTATTAAAAAAACCGCATCAAAATTTGTTGCGTAGTTTTAGAGATCTAACCATACATAGAGACAGACAGATAGCGGAAAGCGCTTTGTTTTATACTATGTAGTATAGTATTATGTAGTAAGGAGACTGTGTTTTCTTAGAACTTTGTTGGTCAGATTGCCGTGTCTTGAAAGGTACTTTATAAAGGTTAACTGGAAGAGGCTCTTTTCTGGGATAAGTTCGCATTTGTTCATTTTGTTTAGTGTTGTAATCTTTTCTGTGCTGTACTGTTTTTAAAACTTACTCATTTAGGGCCAGTTGCCTGCCTACTTAGGGTTAAAATTAAAAAAAAAAATGTTGCTTAACCTGGGTTAGAAGTTAGGAAAAACGGTTCCATACATTTTGAAACTTTTAACGCTCGCTGTGTTAGTGTTAGCAGTTGACTCGGAGTTACATAGCTAGCCCTGGCCCGCGTAAGCCCGCCTTACTGCTTTAAAGTGCAAGGCTGCCATGCCAGCCTATCGCCTTTTCAACCAGCGCAACGTGCATTATTCATAACAATACATGTGTGCAAGAAAGGCGCCATCTAGTGCCAGACTCGCCAGTCACCCCAGCGTCAGGTAATAGCGTTGGCGCGCTGTTGCCGCTTCACAAACCAAACTTTATTTTTTGTTTCACTTTCTTTGCCGTCTCGCTCGCACACAGCGCAGCGCATCAAGTTATACCAGCCTTGAGCCGACCGTTGCTCGCGAGTGACGTACGCTCTGTTGCTTACGTTGCTTAAATTTCGCGCTAAAGTGTTTACATACAGGATTTGAAAATGAGATAACTAGTTCTCAAAAGTGATTTAGTGCATAAATAAAACATTTAACCACTGGATTACTGAAGTTAAGTGTGCTAACGGTTTACTTGTTGTGTGTTATGTGCAGACAGTTAAGTTGAAGTTCAGTAAAAACAAAAGTGTGTTGCAAGTTTGCAAGATGGGAGCGTAGGATTTGTTTAAAAAAGTGCCAGTAATTGTTTAGAAAGTTACCGCAGCGCCGTCATGGGGACCAGCAGAGTGCTTTCACCGTTTACTTTGTTCCTGTTTTATGCAGGTAAGCGGCCGCAGACAACTGACTCACTCGCTGGCCTCGCAAACGCCGCTTGTTGAGCCTCTGTTACGGACACAAACCACTTGAAAGCATCTCAAAATAACACCTTCACGTACCATATCCCAATAGAGTTCAGTAGTTACAAGAGGTACATTAGTGATCCACTTGATCTCACAAAATAGAGTTTTTAACTTGGCTGTCAATTCATTTGAATGTCAAAACGAGACACTTTGGAGATCATAGTCACGACACGACATTACGAAATGGTTTTATTTCATCACCAGCATGGCATGCATTTTGCTATATTAAAATTGTTGACTTGAACAGACTAGAGGTAACATTTAATTCAAATTTAAGCTCGAACCCAATCGTAAAACAGTGCTGCAGTTACTTTTGGTAAGCAGGTACGACAGTATTAGCGGTTAAATTTATAGGTAACAACATGCCTTTTGTAGTTTATAAATTACTTATTTTCCAATGAGATCATCAGGTCTTTAATAATAATGATCTACCAACCGGTTTAAGTGCTTACTACATTAGAAATTATAATCATCGTAATAGCTAGTAATTGTTTACCAAACAATATTGTACTAGACGTAGCTTAAAAATAATTAATGAAGTTCATAAATAAATTTAATAACGATTATTTTAATGTTATGTTATAATTCATCGAAGTAGCTACCGCTGTTAATGTATTATAGTACAATACAACCCAGTCAGTAATAGTAGGTACTTAATACTAATTGACTACCTACCCTACGATATGTGAGATATGATATGTCCTACTTCTGCGCATAGGACTCCCAATTTCGTAATAGAGACCGGACCATGGGTCCGATGAAGTCCTAGTGTTTTTACGAACTAAAATACCTAACACTTCGGTAGTTTGATTTTAAGACGACTTAATGTATTTTTGATACAAGGGGTTACTCTGATCCTAAATCTACCGGATAACTATGTAGCAAGGATAGGAGCAAAGCAATACTTATTTGTAGGTAGGGTTAATGTTATTATACTTAGCTCCATGTCAACAACAGCGTCATAGGTCACTATGGCGACAGCTGTTGTTTCCATACAATATCTAACCAAAAAACTACGGAAATGTATGGGGATGCCATATGTCGAGAGTCACAGTGCTCAACAAGCAATACAATATTGATCCCACCATAGTATTCAACGCAATTCATGTATGTAAATAATAACTCTTTATTGTACAAAAACACATTCATTTTACAGGTAATAAGATAAACATATGTACAGAGGCGAACTTAGCCCTTAAATGGATCTCTTCCAGTTAACCATCAACCGATTGACAAGACAACAGAAACCAAATAAAATGATAAACCTAACAAACCTATTTAAGTCAACAACGGGACTCTTGTACTGTAAGCACTGTATAAATAGGTCCCTAGAATGGTTATAGGTTCCTACGTACTTCCCTACACTTGTTCTATACGGCTAGTTTGTCAGCATCGCGACAAACGCAATGCATAAAGGTTTTATTTCAAACTGGTTTCACAAACGTGCCTTATCGCAAAGTTGCAGCTGGAGCCCGACAGTGTTACTAAAATAACTTGTATCCTCATATTCTGCTTGCAATTTTTGGCCATCAGAATTAATAATCTATCTATACAGATCGCAAAACAACTTAAAAACACTATAGGTATCTATGACGGCTAACTCCTGTATGAATACTTCCACTAAACTACCACACTTCATCTTATATTCTCGTCCGGAGTACTATAGTAGTGGATTCAAAGGCAAAGAAACTTGCATGAAATAACGGCGAATTTCCGTACCGACCAATCAGAAATTCGTATCGCTACTTCTGATTGGTTGGTTTGGTATGGGAAAACGCCACGATTCACGCGAGTTTCGTTGCTGAGTCTTAAATGGTAACACTACTAGCAACTGCTTCCTAGTAAATGTTAGATCATCCATCTATTTCGAAAGTAAATTGGTCATCACTCTGTACTGATCTCATTTGTCATGAATTTTCATCACCCATTTCTAAATAATGATTTAATGATCCAGCAACTTGTAAAATGATGCTTGGATAACAGTTTTAAGGCATACAGTTTATAGGCATGTAGTAAGGACCAACCGTTGAAGAATTCCCTCCTGCGGAGACGGTCCTCTGTGGACCACCAGAATTCTACTACCAGATTATTGTATTGTCATCTGAATTACAAAATTATGCAAAATTTCGGCTCAATCAGATGAAGATATTTATCTGCTTCAAATTTGAGTCTCAAGATTCCACCCGGAAAAACATACATACAGACATACATAGTTACGTTGCTTATTGCTTGCTGCTATTAAACTTGTAATAATAATTAATAAACTGTATCTATTTTACACTGCATTCGCCATGCCCGAAGCGATCATATTCCAACTGGCAACAGGGATTGTAGGTTTAACGAGAGAGTTGTCTTTAATTGACGTTAATTGGACGATTCAGACACGACACGAGACTTAAACGACAGGTAGATTTAACCATCAGGCATTTCTCTAGCGATACGGCAGAGCTTCCCGCCCATTTAAACGAAACATGATTGAGTAACTTCAAGCCGTATTTTTGGCATTTTATCGATCCACAACTACGTGATAACTTGATAAGTCGATTTGGTCCTGGAGTAGATTTAAATTATCTGGGTTAACTTAACTCGCTCAGTTAAATTAAGTCTAAGAGATATGTTAAAGGACGATGAAATTAACACCTTGCTTGATTAAGTACGAATTAAGTTTGCCTATATGTTGCTTCACGTGTAGTATCTGCCAACCGACCTACGCAGAAATCTAAGCTTCTTGTTGCCTTTGCTAAAACTAACAGTATTTACAATATAGCCATTTTAGTTAAACGTGCTGAGTATAGATAGGAAGGTATCTCCAAATACATTAAAAATAATAAAAATGATAGCGAGTGAAATCATGTTAATCAAAAACCGGTTCGTATGCAGGTGCGCGGCGAAGCTTCGAGTCTGGCCATCTCGCCTCATGTCTATTTGTAAAAGTGGCCGCAGCGGATTGGCTTACGTCGAGGCGTGCAAGTAACCTTTTTCTCAGATCAAAAGAAAAAGTAAATTCGTATCCAAAACGTGTGGGCTGGCTGGTTCATTAAAAATGGTTTTATCTTGAAAGGGTTTATGGATCATCAGATTAACAATCGCTGGATAAGTCCATTTAACTCTCTCAAAAAAATGTTTCGATTAAATCAATTAGCTTCGTTAGAATTAAAATATCACAATTGAATCGTTCTGAGTTACCGACGAAATAGACAATATGATAATGATTATGCCCAAGTTATTATTACAAACGGATATTCGGTGATGTAGAGTTCGGGATTCAACTAACAAAGTTGTGACATGGGTATTCCGTTGTGAGGTAAAAACATTATGCTAAATATGAAAGCACTAATGAGAGATCTAATCTTACGTGGTTTGTTAATTCAGTTTTAATAGATTTAAGGCCTGTTACACCAGTCTTATGTTCCTGATATTTTAAGTACTTGCCAGATATCTATGGCGCCGTCTCTGTCTGTCTGTAGGATATCTGACACTTAACATATGAGGAACTTAACAAACGGTGATGAAACAGGCACTTAATTGTGCAAAATCCTCTCCAAAATAGTTCCGAAATTGTAAAGTTGTTAATAGTAGAATCAAGCGCTGCAAAAATGTGACCGAAGTGACCTGTGAAATACTTTATAGGAAATAGCATTTAATACTATAAAAGTTTGATGACGCCGTATGACCTGGGCCTACTGTCAACCCAATTTTCCGACCATGTAATAATTAAAAACACCTTTAGTTTTTACTCTCTTGTAAATTGAAAAGAGTTCAAGGAGAATCTAGATATATAAACTATATCAAGGAGAATCTAGATATATAAACTATAAATTCATTAAAGTCACAACACGAACATCGACACGATAATTCTGTATTTCTTAAATAACTTTTTTGAATTATGTTTTGCTGTCAGAGTTTGGTTATTTTTTGATTTCCCAGCTGAGCGCTTTAACTTTAGCAAACAAGAGACTAATTTTCGTTTATTGTCCGTACTTAAGTAAGCTTTAGAAAGAAGAATTTTGACCAGTTTCTGTAGAGTCGAGCGGGGGCGAGCAAAGAGTCTTAAGATATTTGCTTACTTTAGACTAGCTAGCTTACGCACGCGATTTTGTTCCCTTGGAAGAAATGCTTATCCCGTGATTAATTTGAAAAACCCTCACTTATCACAAAGAGAACTTCATAATGATTACGGTTCCTGCTTTGATGAGTCAGTTAGTCATGAGACTCTTCTTTAACGAGAATTAACACTGCCCAGCACCATCTTTTTTCGAATTTAAAAGCAATTACAAATACTTTGTAAACATTGTTAAGATATTGTCAAGCAGGATCACGAAGTTATTGCTCCAACCAATCGTGCCATTGACAATCGGAATTTTAAGCACTTTCGAAACCAAAGAGGTCGCGTCGCGTTGCTGACGCCGGCGGCCAGCTCCGCCGCGGTCGTGTCGCGCTTTCATTAACGGAGAGTTATGATTCAATCGCATGAGGCACGATAACATCACTCTGTAACAGTCTCCAGCCATGAAACTATTATGGAACTCATTGTTATAAATTCGATCCTTTTCCATTGAAAACAGAACTGGTTAAGATTTTCGGCACGTTCGGGGCTTAATCTAAAACTTGAATCTTAGCGGCGCGTAATTGGGATGAGCCAAAAAAATACCCCTGGGTTTACGCGTTAAGCTGAGCCGCTCTCTAAACTAATGTTGACTTTAGTTTTACTGCAAACTGACGGCCTCGGGAAGCATTTAAAGCAGTTTTCATCACACAATTTACGCAGAGAGGCGATGAAATGAAAAACACGGCGGCTATAATCGAAATCGCTAGTCGCATTGCGTTGTAGTGCGTGATATTTCGGATCAAGTGTCAAATCATAGCAAATCGAAATAGCATCGCTTTTATTTTTGCTTGTATTCCCATTTATTTGGAGTCGATCCGTCTGGTATGTTTTTGCAATTTCTTAAATATAATAATGACAATAAATCTGCTCTTGTACTAAATATTTAGGGCATTCTGTGTCTAGAGTTCAATGGACAAAGCAAAATTATCTCTTGTTCACATAGGTAGCGTTGTTGAGAAGTTGTAATAGTTGCCTGGCATGTAAACGTTTGTACAGCTATTTGTTTTCCAGAGCAGTACATTTCAAAGGAGAACTGGACGAATGATGCCTAGATTCGTTTTAAGTAGTCAGTACACACACACACACACTTCTTACGAATATTTGCGAGTACACGAGTCTTGCCCTATTTGGTTTCCTTGTAAGTGAGTATTTATTCATAGACTCTTAATTTATCTTCGATAATGGCGGTTACTGTAATGCTTTTGCCGGCATCGGTAGATGTATGAAATATTTTACACCCTGGAAATGGCAAAAGATTATAATCGTGACCCCTCGTATCGGGTTATTAAACATCAACCAATGATGTACCACAAATTGGGCAGAAAATCATTGACTGATGCCCATAGTGCACCGGCCCAAGTTCTGGTCTTCCCTTGGACCCATCAAAAGGAAAGAGCAGACTCAGACGAGGAAGTTAAAGTAAGTTGCATCCCTTGGTAGATCATTTTACATTGAAAGGGCTGTCACTTCTTATTTATGGCTAACTGTGTCATTTTGATACTGGGCTAGCAGGAAAGGGACTTGAACACATAAACATCATTTAAAAAACCACAACTCGCGCTAGCAAATACTGCCGTGACGAATGCTGATCCAAGAACTGGAGCATATCTTCGTATTTTTTGCACCTGTTGCTAATGCTCTTGAGCTATAAAAAAAATCAAGTAGGAACAAGAGAAGTTACTTACTTAGTAAGCATGAAATTCAGCTGAGAAGGAGCGTTTAATTTTGTTATGAGTAAATATCTACAAAATTAGTCAAACAGGGTACCGCCGTGGGATTCAGGCCCTGTTTAAAATTTAGTAAGTACCCAACAAGCAATTAAATTATGTTTCAGGTCGGTGGTCAAAAGTTTGTCCGTATTAATGATTTCGTCCAGTGGGCTCCCATTAGTGCCGGCATCTGACAAATCTACATTCCAATTATGGACGGCCTGTTTAAATATATGGCAGCGTGCATGTAGCACGGGGTTGCACTGCGGTTGGATCGAAGACAACGCAGTAACATGATTACACGTTCACGGAACAATGGGCTGCTTACGCCGGTTCCACGCCACTTCTAACTCGAAACACACATTGTTGCTGTTTGTCTGCAGGGTTCCCACTGCCAATTTCGCACAATTTTTCCCATCGCACTTACCGTTCTCATTCTCTTGCTAAATCTCTACAGTTTAAATCTGATTACAAAAGTGGCGAGTATTTTTTATGATGCATCAAATCATGTCTAGAAATCTGCTCTTAAGTACTTCCGTAAGTATATTTAAACAAGTGTAATGTGGAAACTTTCACACTCAGTCTAATTAATTATTATACTTCGTAACTACTAAATCTTATTCATTCGTAATGACTAATGAGATGATATATTGAATAATGATTTCCTATTAATCTGAAACATAAAATAATGAGTTGAGTCTGCGACATACATTCTGACTAAGATGTCAGAATATGATTAACGATTCTTCTTCGGCCTTCATTTGGATAAATATACAAATTCCTCTAAATGTTTTCAGCAACTCACTTAAAACTTTTTTAATAACTTTAGTGTTTTTGGAATTCTTTCACGTTTCCCCTGTTCTTAAGGGTCCTCGAGCTTGTGTCAAGTCTTAGAAGTACCTATAAATACGTTTAAGTTACAATGAGATGAAATCTTATAAATATTTATAAATATTTATAAAGTCCTTTATAACTTTTACGCTAAATCTAGCTAAGCAGTTAATTTAAAATTATATCTAATAGCTTCTGCCCGCGACTTCGTCTGCGTAGAATTATACACATAAACCTTCCTCTTGAATCACTATCTATTAAAAAAACCGCATCAAAATCCGTGGCGTAGTTTTAAAGATCTAAGGCATCGTCCTTATAGAACGCGAATGGGCGATCATCGTAGGTTCGCGCGAATTTTACTCGTACGAACGCGCGACCAAGCATATTGAACTCGAATAGGGTCCTAACTGACAATCGCACGACGCGGTCGCGCGACTTGGTCGCATCGCTTACTCGCGCGATGATCGCGCATTCGTGTTCTATTAAGACGATGCCTAAGCATACATAGGGATAGGCAGACAGACAGACAGACAGCGGCAAGCGACTTTGTTTTATACTATATAGTGATTGTTAATTAAAATGAGACTTAAAACAGACGGCATATGCAAAATACAAATCAATGCATCGGATATACAGCTACACGGATAGAGCTGCCGCACTGTCTAATTCCTCCGAGATAGCACTAGATGTTTTAAAGATGTAACACACCTCACGCTCAATTTACCCTGCGCCAGTAAAACCGAGCCAGTAGCATGAGCATGAGACTGCAGTTCACGATCGATCACTTGTATTGTGCCTGATTAACTCCATGGTATTATTAGGAACAGGGCCTAATGTAGCACAACTCCAGGATATAATATAATTGATACAAACAATAACATCAACAATACGATTATTCAGAACGTTTTTGTGCTCTAATGCTACGAGTAATTAGAACAGTACGTAGACGTACTTTACTCGCTACACTACATATAGTATAGTCGAATTACGGAAAAGTATGGAAGTAATTCGTGTAGTCGTGTTTTTTTGTGGAATCGTTAGAGGGCACGACTAGATGGTTTCCCTCGGTTTGCACCGTTTCTATCATGTACGGAACACTTTAAAATATTAGGTATAAACTTCAAGTGCCGTTATTTTAGAGTATGATAAAAGGTATTAGGCGCAAGTTTAGCCACGTGAAGGGTCCCCTTTGGTACATAATGTATTTTAATTAAAAAGGTGTACGATGTATAGAATCTTGGTAAAATATTTTTTTCTGATTGCGGCTCTAGGATAATTCAGACGGTTGGTGCAAACTTACATTAAGCTTTTCAAAGTATTATAAACACCCAGGTAACTTTGCACCCCGGTGCAAAGTATGAAACATATTTTTTTCACTCTTTTGTACATTGTACTTCGGGGGAAATTAAGATAGTCGTGAAAATTTATAAATAACACATATTTAAAAGATACTACATTTGCACTCAATAAAAAAAAGAAAATTTTAACTGGAAGTTTGATAAACATAGTTCTATCTAAACGCAAGGAATCGCAGC
The DNA here is from genome assembly GCA_949127965.1 of Pandemis corylana. Classification (NCBI taxonomy): domain Eukaryota; kingdom Metazoa; phylum Arthropoda; class Insecta; order Lepidoptera; family Tortricidae; genus Pandemis; species Pandemis corylana. The sequence continues at coordinate 4,653,534 of OX421858.1, read as the reverse complement.
GAACGCTAGCGGTAGCGGGCGGTAGGAGCGGGGCGCGGGACGGCCGGGCGGGAGAAGGTAGCGCAGCGCTCGCGCTCAGTACGTATTTCGTCGGTGCATAAATAAATAATATTTGTTTCTAGCCGGGGTTGCAATTTTATTTTTCTTTTTAGATGACCACATCATCAGGTCATCATGATAGTACCAAATTAAGTATTGTATTGTAACGCAATTTATACACACAGAACAAGTTTCATTTCGATACGACAAATCGAAGTACTATCAAATGAATCAAGAAATTTTATTTCTTGATTCATTTGATAGTACCTATCATTTGAAAAACAGCGCCTTCTCTCGTCCCTGGTGAGCAGTAGATGTTCCATGGGAGTTTGTAATTGTGTCGTACAGACACATCATTCAAACAGATGACGCTTAGCGACAAAAATTCGCATAGTCAGTTGTGGACCGATTTGGAAAAAAAAAAATTGTTGGAAAGGGAATACTTCCACTTTGGTCCCATTAACATCAAATCAGGATCTGATGACGAGATCTTGGAGAAACTGAAGGAACTCTTCAAATCTTACAAGCATCACGATAGCGATTTAGGTATATTTTAATGTAACTTATGCATTTGCCTTCGGAAAGCACTATTTGATGAATTGGAACTGATTATGAGGACCACAGATGGTCATCAGATTCAATAAGTAATTCAGGGCTTGCGATTTGATTACTGTAATACGCTTGCTAAACACGTCATAGGTACTCATAAAATGTATAGGTACATTTTCCAGATTACCATGTGGGTGAGCGTGTATTTTTTTATTATTTTGGCGTTTTGAATTTGAATTCAAAATGTAATTACTATTTTTAAATTGTCAATAAATTGGCATGTTTCTAAGCTTATTGGCAACTAGGCGGTAGTGTTTTTTTTTTTCACCATGAGAGTTGAAAATTCGATCAATGTAGGATTGAAAACGCAAAAATTAAGTTCTAAAAAAAACCCTACGTAGTCTTACAAAAATAGTAATGCCTGTCTGATAACACAAGTACTCAAGAATATTGAGCAAAAATTTAAAAGTTAGCTTAAAATGGTGCTATGATCAAAACATTGAACAAGGCTGTTCATTTTCAAAAAAACCTAAAAGTTCGAATATCTCGGAAATCGTTCCACTTTTACTAAACCTATTATAGCTTTATTATAACGTCCTCAGTGCCCTCTATCCATAGTTCAAGGATTATCCACTCATTACCTAACACCCTGTATGTATGGTAAACTGAAGCTGATGAAGGAAGTTACCTTGAAAGAGAATTCCTCCGTAGCTATTAAAGTTTTTTCATTGGGAAAAATAATATTTAGTAAAAAGTGATGAACAGTTTGCATGAGATCGTATTACTCGTGGTCTCACTGTTATAAAAATCATCACTAGAATTAGTAAAATTAGGTTAGGTTCGTTAGGTAACTTGAAATGCCCGAAGGGCAAACCGAATAGAAATAGAAGCCCCGCGGAAACGGGGTCCCCTCGACCTTATGGTGGAGTGTAATTCGTCATTTTTATAACAGTGGGACCACGAGTCCGTAAAGGGTATTAGGCATAATAAGTTGGACAAATTGCAAAATGATTCACTAAAAAGTCGTCTGTTTCTAGCTCGATTTTGACGTTTGAGACGATGCATACTAGAAAAAGCGTAAATGGGGATCTCATATAACTCATATTATTATTAGTGATCACCTTGTCCGCTCCGATATAATTGATGGTGACTCTACATACTAAATCATTTATTTAATCATTGTCAATCAATTAAATTCTCAAAAAATCAATTCTTCTTTATTTTTCGTCTAAACTTATTTAATTAGGAGTTAAGAAATAAACCGTATAAAATTAATAAGTAGTTACAATACTTAAGCATAGAAAATACCCATTTGCTTAAACAATCCGGCACGGTTTTTGAGGTACCTACGAACCAAACTAGTGGGGTTAAATCAAAACTATAGACATTCATAAGTATAATTATTATTATGGTTTAAGACATGTAGTTACAGGGTGGCCGGGTCATCCTAAATTTCCCAAAACTAAATATACACCACTTATGTTGATAAATACAAAATTACCTAAAAGTACATTTAGATGCATGCGTTACTACATTAATTTACATTATAATGTAATAATAAATAATAAAATAAATAAATAAAAAAATAAAGTCTATTACGTGCTGGCATCAAGAACCGTGCGTGAACGGTACGTCAACGCGCTGCATTCGCTTGCCTTTATTAATCGCGCGCTTGTCATGTCTGTGGATTTATTACTCTATGGTGATTCTTTAGAAAATTACAGAACCGCATGTTCCGCGTAGAAATCTCAATTTTTTATGGGGTGCGAATGTAAATCAAACCAAGTCAAGACGATTGTGACGATTTTTATTAATTTCAAAATTTCCCCCGAAGTACAAAGACAGTAAAACATAGAAAACTACTTTCCGGGTGTCGCACCCTGGTGCAAATTTGGTATTGTGTTTTGATATATTTTCTCATCATTTCCTCAATTTGCACCGCGTTCTGTATTTTCCCCGGGGCCGCAATGCCAAAAAGTATATTTTTAGCTATATGATTTTTTTTTTGTATGTTCCGTAGCTTGAATTGAGCTAAATAACGGGTGCAAATATAGATTAAGGTGTAATAAAACGTATGGCAAATTGCACAAACTACACCTATTTTTTCTTCTTAGTTATTACTATTACACCATTTTCTACCAATTCCACCCCTTTCCGGGGGGGTGAATATATCAAGCGCTGTATTAGGTTCCATTTCTAACCCATACAAATCAAAAACAATTGTTTTTATCAGTTCTTAGAATTATTTCCTGACTTAAGTGAAATTTCACGTATTTTGCCTCCACTAATATACTTAGGAACGGTTTGGTTGAAGGACCAATTTTTAAAACATGACTGATGTTTTAGGACCTGGTCTACACGCTATAAAGGCCTTTCAATATTGACTTAGGTCCCATTAGATGACACAAATGACCCGGTCCGTGATCGAATATCGTACTGACCAATATAGCGATAACAATAAGCATTTATGCAATTCTCTATACTTACTAAAATTAAATAACGTCATGTTCGCAGCGTACCTGCATAGTATAATAAACATAGGCATGTAAAAACAGGATTGTCAAAACCATAATTATGCAAAGAAAATTGCGTGAAATTGCAGAGATATAGCCAAATAAGAGTTCATAACGTTGCTTCTGATCAGTCGGTACGAAAAAGCGCAACAAGTTCTGTTTATTTTACCTGAATGTGGTTTTGTGCAAATCTACCTCGTGTATCGTTACTGTGTCGTATCATTTGGACTGATATGGATGGAATAGAAAAATTGACTTTAATTTATCTCTCGCTAAAATTGTTTCTGTATTTGAAAGAATCACGAACCCATATTTTATGTTAAAGAGAGTTTAATTAAAACCAGTTAATTTCGCATGTTGCCAATGTTGCCACGCGGCTGTTATGCTTGAATGAAGCGATGAATAGAATTTGTATTTTTTCTTGATTAAGATTTTTCAGGTCTATAATACCTACTAACATTATTATGGATGACCTTGTGTTTTGTCGGAAATGAACGATTATTATTATTATAGTAAGGGTTTTGCCAAATGATGAGTTTGCGAAACGGTCGATTTTCTTACATTTCACAGTACTTGTGTGGCTTCAAGCTTCAGTGCTAGTTGAAAGACTAAAAGATGCCCATTAAAAGAAAATTGGAGGAATTTTACTTGCGCTTTCTTTGTAACTAACTGTGCGACAGAGCTATTTATTTTGCTTCGTGGTTGCATTAACTTCGATACAGTTTTATTAGTGCACGTTTCCAATGACAAGTTTATTTCAGTTAAGTACCGGGATACCTAATACCCGTTTCTTTGGATAAAAGGAGCTAAGTAGGTAAGTAGAGCGCGCGGGCGGCCAGTCCACTTCAATTGCTTTGGGTTTCTTGCTTTGCCGGAAAACGGCCTTTTCCGTTAAAACTCGCAAACCCTACTAATTGAATTTCATTCTAAGTAGGTACGTTTTACGTAAAGTCTTAAAGCGTGAGTAATTGTATGCTCCAGTTGTGTACCTACTTTCGTCCATAACAATTAAATTTATTTCAACGTTCGAATATGAAATTAAGTGGTATTGGAGAAGCGCTTTTGTGTTTTAAATTGACTTATTGAATAGAAAATCTGTCTGAAGTGTTTTTTATTTATTTAATTGACACTTTGTTGGGAAATTGAACGAGTTTAATTTTACGTTTGGTCGACATCGACAATATCGACATGTATAGAGAGGACGTACTGCGTACAATTCAATATAACGATATAGGAATGTGTTTTGCGACATACTGCATTACATTACAGGCAGTTATATTCTTTAGTATCTCGAAGATTATTATTAGAAGTACCGTTAGTGAATATTGCCTTCTGCAATTTGCAGTTTCGGACGATAAAATGCAAAAGTTTCGTTTACTTAATTATTATTTTGTTCCTTATTTTATCAACTTCCATGCTGGTCTGGGAGTAAAGAAAAAACATAGAATGTACCAGTTGCTTCTCTTCCCTCGCAAATGGTAAAAGCCCATCGAGGGAATGGGCGAACATCTTAGGAATCATGTTATAGGCGATGTGGCTAGCAACCCATCACTATTTTGATTCCCCTTTCCACCTATACGCCCACAATCATACTAAACGCGGCCTTTAGGTTTTGCTAACTTAGGCTCTGTCTACCCCGTAAGGGTTAAAGACGTGTTTTGTGTGTATGTATGTATGTTATTTTATCAAAAAAATATTATTTTTCTGTATAATATACCGAATTTATTACCGAATTTCATTTCAAGAAGTCTTATTTGAACTTCTAATACTCTGAGAGTCTAATCCTCTTCAGTAGCAGATTGCTAATCTAGCTGTCACTATCAATACGCGGCGGCGTGGTGTACCGTGTACCTACACTACATGTCCTCGCGTCGGCTACCGGAGCTGTTTATGAATACCAAACAACTACTGTCGTTCACCGGAATTCCAGACAAAAGTTACCGACTTGAATGCTCAATTTAAATTTGTTCCTCCTATTTTATTATGCATTAATAGTATGGTTAATTTTCAGCTTTGACTACAAAGTGCTTAGGAGAAGCCAATGAATTTGTAATCAAACAGCAATTGCTTTGCCAGATTCCATAAAATTTAGAGCGTTACTAATGATTTGCTTGAACAAGTGATAATTCAATTTGTGTGACTTTATTTCGTCGAGGAGTTGTTTTTCTTGTATGTACTTGACGCATTTCCAATCATATTTAGTTTATCTCCTTGCGTTGCATGGTATTTCGCATCTCTAATAAATAAAATCCAAGCGTAAAAAGCCATTAACCTTTTTGTTGTGCGATTGTTTAGATGCGTTTGCAAAATAAGATGCGAATAGTATGTTCAGTGAATTGACTTAATCGAGCAATGAAAAATGAAAGCTAGAAAGGCATTTAACCCTTGACACAAATCTGAAACCTTCAATCGTAGACTCTATCTCCATATCTTTTGAAACGTTTCTTGAATTCATGGACAGTTTCTTTCGCAGCAAATCAATTAGTACTATTTACCTTTACTTTTTGTTTCGGTATACGCAGAGAAGTTAAATAGGTATTTTCTCGATAGTCCTTTTTATTTCTACAAGTTTACGACGTGGGCCACATGAGTCCATTTATTCTTTTTACCTGTTTCTCACTTGCGCATGTAATTTTAACTGAAAAATAATCTTCTCAAGTCCACGCCTTGACTACCTTTTGTTAGGCGTGTGCAATACAAGATAATGTCTAGTCGTGTCATTCTTTTTGAATAAGGTTTGGAACAGCGACATGCATTACTTTGAAGGTTGTTCATTGATTTACGGATCACGTGGTGTGCGTTCGCATACCGAAATGATTTTGTACAAAAAATGTTTTGTTTTGCTTAATGTATGCTAAACGCGTTTGGCAACGCATAAAATTTAAGTGAGAACGCCAGAGTCGCCAGAGTGACAATTGTTTTAGTGATAATCACTTGGACCCAGTCACCTTCACTTCGCTGACAGTTAAAGAAGCCTTGAGGCTTGAATAGAGTCTTACAACCAATGTTTCTTAGAATATCACTCGTGTTGTATGTTGAGGTCTTGGTTTAAGGGATAGGTCGCTTTCAAATCCAACGGCGCGGCGAACGACAGATTAATTCCAATTAAGGCATCAATTACGCACGTGGTTTAAGCGTTACTATAATTACATAGTAATCTGCTATTAAATAGCAGGATTCCGGTTTTTACTCGTTATCATACGTACACTAACCTTACTATGGAACGGTGTAGTGAGTTTCCGAAGATTTGGAAACTTCGAGCTGGCTAGGTAAAAGTAAAAATAATCCATGTTAAATAACGAGTGAGGCAAAAAGCCGTTGCATCTGGCTTCTTGGTTTCGGTGCGGGCGCAGCCACGCAGGCCGTCGGGCGCCCGCTTACCTGCTCGGCCGGTCTTCGCCCTCTCCTAAGCACCTCTATCCGTCCTTCTCGCACTCCGCTATGTGCAACGGCATGCAACGTCGCGCAGTTTGCGCCAGCGCCGCCGCAGCCACTTCGAAACGTGATCGCTATACCTGCCTCAAGTCTCCGCTTATTGTTTAGTTACATTCTCTTCGTTATACTTAAACTTAGTTTTTACCACCTGGTCCAACATTATTCCATATCGCGATTCAACACTGGGTACTTAACATAACTTGCGTGTTGATCGTTTATCTTTTCGAACCTCTCTTAGGTACCTTTAGAGTTAAATATTTCTGTTTATTAATATTTTAGAAACTCGACGAAATAGTTAGCTGTCTTTTCAGGCTTTTTTCGAATATTACCTAACCTAACAAATAGGCCCTGATCTTTAAAAACATTATCTTTAAGTACATTAAAGCTAAAATAAATCCGCATAGACCAATAGTATGCTAGTACAATCGAGTTTTCCAATATCTATACAGCTAATCGTATAAAATGTCCAATCACGCACGTTATGTAACTGAAAATAGGGTATGTGTAAATATTTTTGAACGGTTGGCTGTAGATAAATATTGAAGAACTCGACTGTACATACTTACACAATACTTACACAAATATGTAGGTATTTATAAATATATATTTTTATCTTGATAATACCCGAAACAACACTTGTTTCACACAGAATTTAAGTGTAGTATATATACCTGCTGAGTAAAGCTATTCTGTGTGCTCACCCTGCAAACAAATAGGCCAGAAGGTACGGAAAGTGAACGCCTCGTCGTCATTTAACACGTTTTAAAAATATCAAACGTCGTCGTATCTCACGAAGGAACTCCTTGACTGCTTTTATCGGTCTCTTTTGTAGCGCGAAGCGTGCCTTAGGCCGTGGTCGCTTTCACCCGCCGCACGCGGCCGACAGCGGCCCGCCGCCCGCGGCGTCTGAATGGTGTGTTCGGGAATGCTCGGGAATGCCCGCCGCGTGCGGCGCCGCACGCGGCGGGCGAAAACGACCACTCCCGAGCATTCCCGAACACACCATTCAGACGCCGCGGGCGGCGGGCCGCTGTCGGCCGCGTGCGGCGGGTGAAAGCGACCACGGCCTAAAGTTTACGCAAATAAAATATGACAAGGAATGTTAACTAGCCATCGTCAGAATTACTCGTGTACAAAGTGTATATCTCAAGAAGTTTGTTATTTAAATAACTGTGATACTGATAATGTTTAATTCATGACTGTTTCATACAAAATTGTGTTCAAAACTTTGTTCAGTGATTTTAAATGGTTCAGTCTTAGAAATAATTAAACTTTGAGTGTTTAATAAGAAAGTAAAGTCAGTGGTGAATTTATGGATGGACGAAAAACTTATCACCATGTAATAAATTAAAGCGACGGACTGAGATCAAGAGTAATAGATGTAAGGCTAATAGAGTGTTCGTCCTTTTAACATTTTTTTTACTCCGCGCCTTGAGCCAATTTACATAAAGCTGGTACTGTTTTAATAAGATAAAACGTTAAAGTTATAAATCTTGTGACACCAGATTCAACTCAGCTTGAAATTAAAAGAAATTGGCCGTTTGTTCCTGTGAACTAATTTTCTTTAAAAATGGCACCCATTCCAAAGTCATAGATTTATGCCAAAAAAGGAAATAACATTTCTCAAATTGAGAAAGAACAAAACATGAATCAAAAGCACCCCTAAATCCTTCATGAAAGAAAAACCTCTAAATTAGCCAACATTTAGGTTTCGAGCACACAGAATATTTAATCATTAAATTTGCTTGTGTAGAAATAAGTTTGTTTGCCTAGGTATATACGTTTTAGTAAAGTGACACATCCTCGTTTTTAAATTGTGACTCAAGTCTTAGTTATTATTATTAAATTGATCATGATCACCTATTTTACATAATTAAGTATTTAAATTTTAAATTAAGCGTCATCACCAGTTAAGTCTGATGAATGTAGTCTGTATTTGTCAAAAAGTATTCTTTCTATGAATGATTTACTACTTAGTTCTTCCACTAAAAATAATGTTTTAGCCATGAATCCGTGTTCTACGAGTACCTATAAACTTTTTACGAGTGAATAGCCATGAGCGTGCAGCATCTTAACTTTTATTTTGACTGTTGTGGGCAGTGACTAAGTTATTAACGTCATATTTTATGTAAGTAGTTTGAAATTAATGCATCATTGTTACAATGTAAGTTTTATTGAAAAACTTAAGCTACGAAAAATTACTCCAAGGATGAAAAACACTTTTACAACTTGCTTTATACTTGTTTCACGGTAACACAGGCATAAAAGACCCATTTACGCTACGCAGCGAACTAAACCGCCGCCTATTTCCATAAACCGCTTATCGGTTGACCAAAATATGTTTTGCACGATTATATCAAACCGATGTCACTTGAAATGTAAATCGTTCCGTAACCTCGGAATAAAGTGGGGTGTAGCGGATGCGATGCTTAGGGGGTATGGCCGAGGACGCCACATGTTTGCTTTTTACGGGCCAGGCGATTCCGTTCGCACATGCTGCACCCGGCACCGCACCGGTATAACGCGCCCTAAAAAAACACCTACATCCATATACCCGATATCAGCTCGTGCTCACTCGAGTGACACTTAATCACGAAAAAATCCTTGACATTTGGCCTTTTGTTTTAAAGATGGTTAAGTGGAGCTAACCTATGTAAGTTTTGTAAAATGACATTGCGAAGGATGTTGTATAATATTCTGTTTAATCTAACATTGTGAGTTAAAATTAACACGCCAAAATTATATTCAACTTCCTAATGTTCAAATAAGGTTGAATACATTATTCGATCCCATGAAAACGGGCGAGTGTAGGAGGAATATTTTGCAGTGATGTGATTAGGGTTGTTCGAGAGCCGTTCGCTACCTGCGAGCATGTTTGCCAAAAGAAACGAACTTTTTATTACTTGCCAACCTTTTACGTTTCGTTATTTGGTTTATTAAAACCGAGGCGGCCCCAGCGCCATTATTAGAAACAGGTAAAAGTACCTACCTCGCTTTTGCTACCGAATATCGTATTATACTCGTAGCTTATAACATAACATTATATTAGTTCTATACGAGGCTGTTACACTTTTATTCTCAGATTCTATAATAAAGAAAATGTATAAAACTAATTCTTACATTATTTACGTTGAAAGAAAATTAAAATGCTCAATTATTCAACTAATATTGACCAGATTAAAACTATCACTAAGCTATGTTATGATTGTGATCAATTTCCATATTCTTCTAAATTGAGAATATTTAAAACCCACCTGTCGCTACTTTTAAAACGCGAACTGTCCAAATTATAGTATGTTTAGTGTAAATAGAAAGTAGCTTCACGAATGCCAAATATTGTTATGTACCTACGAATGTACCATGTCGCTTTACGTAAGAAGCATGTTGCGTGAAAATAAGCATGACATAGGTGCGAGTAGTTTTATTCCAGTCTTGCGACATAGGACATACAGTGTGTGCATTGTCTAGAAGTGTGGCCGCTCATTTTGCGAGTCGCTAGCAAATTTAAAACATGCCGCTAAAATGTATGAAAATCTTGAAAAAAAAAACGCTAATATAGTCTTAAAACTGACCAGATCTAGCGAGAAAGTCGCTAAAACGGCAACCTTCTAGACCTGTTCGGTACCTAGTCAGATAACCTGTGCCTCTCTTGGGTGCAATGGGTGCGACACATAAGAAAGTTTCTGGCTCACTATTAAGATGCAATGTATGGGCTTAGAGCATAAGAAATAAAGAATCGTATATTGTTTAACACGGTGTAATTTTGATTAGTTTCTTTATGAAATGTTTAATTGTGGTAAAATTGTTATTTTCAAAGGATCGCCCGTTTCTGTAGTTGAATACGATAACTCTATGTATAATCATTCTGGTATTTTTTACAATAAATACATGAGTAGGTACCTGCTGTAAAAAAAAATTGCGTTGATCCTACTAGTCTTCTTCGTGTCAACATTTTCTTGGGAGAATTCAGACAGTGGCGTTCGTAATAACAAATGATTGCCCGTGTTACCTTTTTAATAATACTTAATACATTTAACTAACAGTATTTTTTATAAAACATTCAAGGTCAAAAGTCATTGATACTCGTAACTCTACTCACAGACATCAGTATTACCACCATTGTGCGTAAATTTTTTGTCTAGTTCTTATACTTCAAATGAAACCGTGACAATAATGCTGAATTTCGTTTTGCGTGCGAAAAAACTACAAATCTCGGGATATGTACGTATAATACAGGTGACACCCAAGGTGTAGCACAAAATAATAAATTCCAGCTCAGTTAACGATGATTATCACAATGCTTTAACTCGGTTAATTATTAAAATTCGTCGTATATTTCATTTATACTCATAGTTTACCAGGCATAAAAAAAAATAAAACACAAGCCATAGTGGTCACCCGACATGAAATTTGTACCAAGGTACACTGCTACCCTGCGGTACCGATTTTTGAAAGCACAACATCACTTGAAAATACCATAACGACGATGAGCTCAAAATGGGACTAACTAAAATAAATAAATAATGATTCTGATAACTTTTACAACATGAGACCAAGCAGGGGGTTTTGGTTTGGAAAGTAATGTTTTATATTAATTATGTCTTGAGTGTCACCCTGTGTAGTAGGTACCTTATAAAAGCAACAGAATGTTTTTAATGTTGTGTTAGTTGAATATTAATTCAAGAGCAGTTGCAAAAATCTGATATTTAACAAGAGCCCTGGACGTATTCGTAAAAAAACCTGCCAGTCTCAAGGGTCGTCAGGAGGTTACTTATCCTTTTTAGCCTGGGACTGTATAATTTAGCAGCAACTTTATTGAGCTACATGGTTCGGCCTTAGGTTAACATGTGAGTGTAACGTATACTATGCTTCGTTATCATAAATCTGGCTTAAATTAACCCGACGCTTGGTAATGTTAAGAGTCCCGCGGCTAACGAACTGCGAATGGTATCGAACCGTGCCGGCGCAGCGCTGCCGTCTTAATACTAATACCATTGATTCGATTTACTCAACCCTCCGCTTTCCACTTAATTTATTTCGGTACTAGCTACCCAAATTTGTAGTCTAAATTTCCGGAATGTAACCATTAGAGTCAATAAGGTAGCAGTGACGTTATAATTGGTGAGTTGTTGGCGATACCGACATTATTATAGTGCCTAAGTTGGTTTAGTCATAATACTGAAGGTCTTCGAATACTCCTATTTATTATAAGTTGCACACATTCGTTTCGTGTATATGTACGAATGTTCGTTTTTATAATTTTTATTAATTTCTCCAAATAATAGAAATTCACACGGAAATGATGTTTTTTTAGCATTTATTAAGATTCAATTATTAATAATATTTACATTTGCCGCTGTCCATTAACCTGATGTAATTCGGTTTATATCAAAAACCAGCGTATTGGATATTCTCGTTAATAAACAACACAACCAGTAATGATCCATTTGTCACTGATATCCCAATTAATCTTGCAGGTAATTGATCTGCTTCAAATTATAAAAACTGCCCCACTGGCTTTGTCGTTAACAATAATAAATTGCATAACTGAAATTGTAGCAGTTAAATTACCTTATTAGTGATCATAAAGACTATTTTCAAAGATTTTGAATAGGAGCTAAAATTGCCTAAACCGCGTATTGCCTACCTTGTCTTTTTATTTCTTTAATGTAATAACATACACATATATAACATGTACAATAGTACAGATTTGTAGCGTTCAAGAAAGAATACTATTTAGATTGTATTGTATTGTAGACTCGTATTAATATCTAAATGATTATTCCCATCGTGATTTATAGTCAAGAGGGTTATAAACCCAGGTAAGTAACAAACGACGTAAACAAAGATTTTGTAGCGTCTCTTTGGTAATATTATGGTACATATTAAGGCCGTGGTCGCTTTCACCCGCCGCACGCGGCCGACAGCGGCCCGCCGCCCGCGGCGTCTGAATGGTGTGTTCGGGAATGCTCGGGAGTGGTCGTTTTCGCCCGCCGCGTGCGGCGTAAGAAACGCGGCGGGCGAAAACGACCACTCCCGAGCATTCCCGAACACACCATTCAGACGCCGCGGGCGGCGGGCCGCTGTCGGCCGCGTGCGGCGGGTGAAAGCGACCACGGCCTAAGAAAAACCGGAGTATCAGATCTGAGAATATTTTAAAGCTGTCGATGTTTTAGCTAGGCTTACCTAGAATCCCTGTACAAATCCCCATATTTTTTCCATAGCGCTCTCTACTGAAACCCATAATTTCATTTGAGATCGTGTGTGAAATCCGTACATTCGTATGGATATTTTGTTGCCCTCCACACGCTAACTTTCAATTATTCAGTCTACAGGGACTTTATTAAATTGTCATTTGTTTACGTCGACTGGGATTTGCATCCATCAGGATGTATATACTTTTATGAAAGTAAATACTACATATAAAACTATACATACCCACATATGTTGAACATTATATGTATATGTAGAGTATTTCAGTACTTAGTGTGAGTCGTACTAAGTTACTTTAACTATAACCGTCGACTTTGACATATATTTCATAGGTTTTCTGTCAAGTGTAAGTCTAAATCGTCGGTTATGATTAAAGTTATTGTTGAAGTAACTTGGTGCCACTTACGCTTAGTAAATATGAACTAGCAGCGTACTGTATGTGCACGGCTATCCATGCATGTTTAAAATAAGTAACATAGACAAATATAGATTTGTATGTTCTGTCAAGGACATAATTATATATGTACGTTACCAAGACGTCAAAAACATGTATTACACCTTTATGCCACAAATAATAAGGTCGGTGGCACGAAGATATTTGACATGATGGCTGTATCGATATTTATGCCGTCGACTGTTCCTTAAATACATATTTATTTGCTCCACTGTAAGAATTGATTTGTTTGATGAACCTTTTTGTAATACATATAATAATCCGTTCAAAGCACTTGGTGTACGTACAGTCGCGATCAGATACATCGTAGCTGTGTAGGCACTCAAAAATAACTGATCATGCTCGTATTGTTCATGGCGTTATAAAGCGTGTTGACCAATTTTTACGCACTTAGCTCCGATATAATCTGATAGGGACGGTATCTAATACGAAGAAAATATAGAAAACCAAATACATATACCTGCACTATCTAAAATCATTTAGATTTTAGATCAGATATATAGATCTGATCTGATCTATATAAATAAGTACATTTGCAAGGGTTGACACCAAAACTCTTCGTCGTGAGCAAGACAATTTATGACTCAGAGACGATCAAAGGTTGCTGTTTATCTTATTCTAATAAGTGAACGAAGCCGCTGGCTAAAGGCCTGATATGATTTTGGATGAGTATTTCTGAAAACAGGATAACAGAAATCATAGGCAGCTACCCACTAATAACTCCGTCTGTTTGGTGACATGTTAATCCTACCGTGATATTCAATGAGGAGGCCTAATTACGAATTCTTCTAATTATGAAATCAGATCAAGAGAATAAGCGCTAGATTGTATTTTAGTTAGTCCTTGTTAAAGCCGTCAGACACCTAGCGTGCCCAAAATTCTACAACGATTTTAGCGACGTGTGGGCCGTGAAACGATATTCGTGGATGAATAGCTATCGACGCGTGTACATGCCGAAATATTTTACTTTACCACTTTTATGTGCAATAAATCGCTTTTTTGCATACGTCCTTTGCATGTTATGCAAGTGCTTGTCGGGTTAGGCATCACGAGTATGTAATCACGGCATGTTTTTCCTGTGAAATTACTCGCACACTGAGTACCTAGTTAAAATGCAAGATCTTTAACATCGCATGTGTGCTTATTATAAATGTTATAATATTTCAGGTAACTATACTCATATCTGGTTTTAGTTATAAACTATGATCCTGTCATATCTCGAGTAAAAATAAATCCCACCAAAAACTTTCTGTAAAAAACTAGCCAAGTCTCGATAGAGCTGCTTGTTTATCTCTAAAAAGTAATGAAATCTAGACAAAGTCGTGCCAAGTCTAAGGTTCCTTACTGCGATTTCTTTATTATTATAGTTAATGTTTTGTGACTTGGCCCTTGAAGGGTACACAAGGGTACAAAACCAGGTGCTCCGTGACATCATTGCACCAATCTGCAATCGTCAATGGGTAGCGGTTCTGGCGCGACAGATTGGTGCAATGGTGTCATGGAGCACCTGGTTTTGGGATTAAATATACAGTTTCCTTTTGATAGTAACAATTGTTTGCACTACACAACAACAAATACAAAGTAGTGAAATAACACTGATTCATCTAGGTTCTAGTCTAGGTCCTCATAGTACGTCATATGGAACGCGTTTGCGTTAATGATTTCTCTTAGCCTTAGCAGACCGCGGCTGCGGCGTAACACGACTCTCGTAACCCGGTCAAACACAGGAGCCGGCAATCGAGAAGTAGCCGAGAGAACTGTCACGACCGTTATTCGCACTTTAGTGACGTGCTAATGAGGATCCCAGATCCCGCTGAAGATAACATCTGAGAACGACACCTTAAGGGTTCTTGTTTATTGTTATGCGTATTTGACCCACTCTGTCCAAGTGTCCACGACTAGCATTTGTATGGCAATGCGTATAACAATTAAAACTTATTTTGAATACGCAATAATTTTTAGCAATGCGAGTTTTGTTTTGAAAACCAAGTCTTCTGTTGCGTAGCCTCTTCATTAAACATTACATTTAAATGACAAGAGCACGTGGCGACCAATTTACTCGAAACAGGCATGTAGAAACGTTGGCGCTAAAAAACTTGGTTACTCTTAGTTTCAAATTACTTATTATTAAACCACCATTTTAGTTACATGAATAGTTTGACATTAGGAAGCTGTCAACCTTTGTCTCTACTCGTATTTCTTGGTATTAATACTCATACACTATACTATACATTGTGTCTACACACAATCATTGCATGAGGTTTGGTTTCTTCGAAAATATTAAGGTATATGTGGTGGTAAATAATGTTTAACTAAACGCTTAGTATCCGTTTGACGTCTTTTCTGGGTCTCCGTACCGCACATTTTTAGGAGATGAGCTCTTGATGCTTAAGTCTGCGTGCGTACCTCAACCGTTGTCCGATAAACTTCGGGTAAAGAAAGTCCAACAATAAGAGTAGAAAACAAATAAATAAGGCACAAAAAGTTTTCTAGAACATTGGTGGCCATGTTGAAAAATGTTGTGAAAGAAGTACATAACTTCATAATTTTGATTACAACTTCATTTTGCAACTGCACTGTAGCCAGACGAAGATGTACTTATTCGTAGTACGCCATTACGAAGCAATTAACGCATATCCTATTTTTATTAAAATTATACGCATTTGTGAGTATTTGAAACTCGTAAACGGGGCTTAGCTCAAGTCGGGCGATACCATAAAATGGAGACGTAATGGAAATTACTTAACGGTATTAAATTATGTTTTCCACCGGGGAAGTTCTTGAATTACTTTACTTCATCAAGTAATATCGGGAATATTTACAACACAAACAAGCAAGTTTGTTATGTTGCTTAACAATTATGGTTTAATGTGAATAGAATATTTATATTTTGGATTCTTGTTTATCTATTTTTGACATACATTGGCTTGAATCAAAAAATAATTTAAAGGCCACACTAATGTCACAAAAAAAAGTAATTTAGGTTTATCTAATGAAAGTCTGTTGAAAGAAATAAACTGAATCGCGTGCCTCCATGAAAACTAGTCATGAACAATTTCACTATCATTTATTTTTGATAGATGTAGGTGTATACTCTTTATGTAAAATGACATTTTGCAGAGAAAAAAGGTTCCATAGCAGTAGGTACGCGATTCATTTTATTTGACTGTACTCTACGCGAGATTTGAACAGTGACAACGCAAAACGTAAGAATTTAATTATTGCGAACACCATTGTCGAGATACCTTTGTCACGCCCAGTAACAATTTGCGTACAACTGTAATTAAAATAAATATATAATGGAAATAAATATTCCTTGACAAGTTAAGGTTCCAATGTAATTTCATTTTTACGATTTAAATCTCAGCCATACTGTTTGATTTTGAGAAATTGTCATAAAAAATTATAATACTTGGTCGACAACATGGTCGGCATGATTAGTATATATATAATTTTTTTCAATAGTCTGTACACGGACAGATGAAAACAAAATTAATTAATTAATGCCCATTAAAAGATTATTTTCTTTGGTATAAGTGAAATTTTATTTATTTAAGATAAATATTACCTACCTGCAGCTGTACAGTCAACCAATTTGATTCCTAGGTCACTGTACAACCTTGTCGTTGTAACGACTAGATAATTGCAACGTCAGTGAGGGTCAAAGGATTATCGACTTTCCGATCACAACATCGTGCGGCAAAAGTTCAAAAGTCCCCGTACGAGTCCGGACCGGACTGATTTGCTAAATGTCAATGAAATGACATAAAGGACGCCGTGTAAGTTGAATGTTAGGTCGTAGAATATTTATTAACAAATTTGTAATATATTCATTAAAACATGACTTTAGAATTCATCCATTTATTGGAATAAAGAAATAATCCGTCAAAGTCAAACTAGTCAATTTTCCATAGACAAATATATAACAGGTCTCCACCCTAAAATCCTGAAGACTTCTGCTAGTTCTGCGCTCTTATTGACGTCTGCAACATCTGGTCGACGTGTCGCTTGCAGGTCTCACCATCATCTGTTTCCACAAGATAGTGAACCGGCCCCAGTACTCGTAATACAGTTCCAAATTCCCATTTTGTGGCTTTGTCAGTGTAGCTTCGGATCTGTACTCTTTGGCCCAGTATGAACGATCTCGTCTGCGGGTGTTGAAGGGCGCTATGTGTGCGGTCTGTTACGGCGCTTCTGAATTGCATATGTAGATAAGTCCTCACCTCCCTCCCGAACATGAGCTCATACGGGCTCGAGCCTGTACTGGAGCTGGGGGTCCTCCTCAAGCGCTCTTTTATACCAAGTAGTTTATCGTGTAAGGTGCCCGGATCAGCGCTCACGGCCTGCAATGCTCTCTTGACAGTCTGTACGGTCCTTTCCGCTTGCCCGTTTGTAGCCGGGTGGTACGGTGCTGACGTTTTGTGTGCTATTCCGTTTTTCTTAAGGAATGTTTCGAACTCAGCTGATACGAACTGTCTGCCGTTATCTGAAACAATTATTTCCGGGTAGCCAAAGGTTGCAAACAACTCTTTTAATCTTGATATGCACCATGAACTTGTTGTTGTCTTAGTGGGAATGACTTCTATCCACTTTGAAAAAGCATCCACGATGATTAATAGGGATTGTCCTTGGATTGGGCCAGCGAAATCCACGTGCAGTCGCTGCCAGGGGGCTGCCGGTGTCTCCCAGGGGTGATGCGGCGCCCGTGCGGGCTGTTTCTGGCTCAGTCTACATTCTCGGCACCCTCTGACAAGCTCTTCGATGTCCTTGTCGATGTTTCTCCAGTAGACAAATCCCCGTGCCAGGAGCTTCATTTTTACAATACCTAGGTGGCCTGTATGTAAATCTTCGAGAACGGCCTGTCGTAATGTAGTTGGGATCATGACTCTAGTACCTTTCAAGATACATCCATCCTGTAATGTCAGTTCGTTATCATTGTGCCCGAGCCGCATAACACTCGTTCCTGAGCGCAAAGCCTGTAGTATATCTTCGTATTCTGAATCTTTTTGAGTCTCATCTGCAATCTTATGTCTGTCAATTGATATGTTATTAATTTGTTGAAGCTGAAACGCGCAATGGACATCAATAATATTTGAAGCAATAATGTCAACTGGAAATCTGGATAAGTAGTCAGCATTACTGTTTTCTGCTGATGTTCTGTACTCTATAGTGTAGTCGAAGCCGGACAAGAAGTGTGCGTAGTGAAAGAGTCTCATGGTGCTCATCGCCGGTAGCGTTTTGTGTGGATTAAATATCGTAGTCAGGGGTTTGTGGTCCGTGATTAGTATGAACTTCCTGCCATAACAGTAATGGAAAAATTTCTTAAGTCCCCAAAAAATTGATGTTGCTTCCTTATCAATCTGGCTATATTTCTTTTCGCTCGTTGTGAGCGAACGCGATGCGAAGGCAATGGGCTTGTCCGAGCCGTCCGCCAGCCTGTGCGAGAGCACCGCCCCGAGCCCGCTGCACGACGCGTCCGTGGCGAGCACTAAGGGCTTACTCGGGTCAAAATGGATCAAAACCCGTCCGCTCAAAATTTCTTGTTTGATCTTATCGAAGGCCTCTTGACATTTTGATAACCATATGAAATCTTCATTTTTCTTTAATAAATTGTTAAGTGGACTTGATATCGAAGCTAGGTTGGGTATAAACTTATTGTAGTAGTTAGCCATACCCAAAAATGTACGCAATTCATTAATATTGTTAGGTCTGTTCGTGTCGAGGATTGCTTTGACCTTATCTGTAGTTTTGTGTAGGCCGTCCTTATCAATAGTGTGTCCGAGGTACTTGATACTTTTTTGCATGAAATGACATTTCTCTCTGTTAAGCTTTAAATTACTTTCCTTCAATTTTTGTAGTACAACTCTGAGTCGAGAAAGCAACTGTCCTTCTGATGACCCTTGTATGATCACGTCATCAAAGAAACACTTGACTCCAGTGACGCCCTGAAGTAATCTGTCCATGAACTTCTGGCAAAGATTGGGTGCTACCTTGACGCCGAACATAAGCCGGTTGACTCTGTACGTGCCCTTGTGCGTACTCAGCGTCTGCATCATGGCGCTCTGCTCGTCCATAAGCATATGTAAATAGGCCTGGCTGATGTCTAATGTACAGAATACTTCGCCGCCGTTCATCTCTGCAAGAATGTCCTCGATGATGGGGATCGGATACTGTTCGTCTTTGATGTGCCTATTCAGGGTTACCTTGTAGTCGGCGCAGAGCCGGATGCTGCCATTCGGCTTCACAATCGGCACCACCGGTGTACCCCAGTCCGAATTATCAACTTTCGTAATGACTCCTTGTTTACAGAGCCGTTCTATTTCTTCATCCACTTTCTCCTTTAAAGCGTAAGGCATACGCCTCGGCTTGACGAAGATAGGCGTCGTGTTATCTTTCAAGGCGATGTGTCCTCTGTAATCAGGAATGCAGCCTAAAGTGCCGTCAAACACACATGCGTACTCCTTCAAGAGATCTTCAAGCTGGGGCTGCGTGTTCTCCTTGATAGTGTTGATGTCAGCCAGGTTCAGTTTTATTGAACGTATCCATGCTCGACCAAAAATAGAATCTACGTCTTGTTTAATTATGTAAAGTTTTCCATCAAAGGATTGGTTTTTGTATTTACAGGTGACGTAAGCAACACCGAGAGGTTTAATTATTTCTCCCGTGTAAGTCCGCATCGTAACATCAGTCTTGAATATTTTCCGTCCCGATTGTATTTTTAAGAAATCTCTAACTGACATTGAAGAGAGTGCAGCCCCAGTATCCACCTCCATTTGTGAACGGATACCGTTAATGTATATATTTATCATGTACTTATCCGTGTTGTTGGATCGGATAATGTTAGTGTTCCAGGGTGTATCATCGTTGACGGTGTCTTGTGTATTGGGATCTTGCTCGACGGCCATTGGCAAGTTTTCCAGTTCAATTTGGTGGTTAGGTTTCGTCGATTGCAAGCATACTCGTGCAATGTGTCCTTTGCGCTGACATTTAATACATACTTCGTTGATGCATTTACAGTCGTTCGCGCGATGGTCGGCGCTTCCGCAGCGAAAACATTTACCTCGTAAGTCTCGTATAGATATCGGTGCTTTAAAGTTTGTCATTTGGTTCTTAGGCCGTGCATGTATTTGAAAGTTGCTTGTAGACGAGTGTAATGGCTGTGCGATGAGCTTGCAATCTGATTTTGCTATTTCGGTTGCAGTTGCGGTACGCACGATGTCGGCAAAATCAGACTTAGTTTGTTGCTCCAAAATTTTCGTTTTTATATCGTTGTCACGTAGTCCTCGGATGAATTGTAATGTTAAAAAGTTGTTACAAATAGATTTCTTGCAGCTGTCACATGTAAATTCACAATCTTGTGCCAAACGTTTCAATTCTGATGTGTATGTCATTATAGATTCATCAACTTCTTGCATTCGTGAAATGAATTTGTGTTGGCACGCCCAAATACTCGGTTTGGGGTCTAAATACTCTGCTAAAGTCTTGACAAGTACCTCGTACTCTTGTTCACGAGGGTCTGACGGCGAACAGAGGTCGTAGGCCTTCTGATGTAGCTGCGGCGGTAAAGATGATAACAACATCAGAGTTTTGGTTCGTAGGTCATTGTAGTTGTTTAATTGTAGGTACATTTCTAATCGATTCACAAAATTTTTAAATGTTTCTTTTTCTTGAAATGGTTGTAAGGTAATCTTGGGTGGACTTGAGGATGAGGCAGCCGCGTCGGGCCCGGCCTCGCTGCGCGCGGTGACGAACGTGGACGGCGCGGCGGCGGCCGGCGCGGGCCGTAGTGCTTGTAGTTTCAGTTTCAGTTGTAGAATTTGCTCTTGTGTACTGTACCTCTGTTCGATTTCAGCTTCGAAATCATCTTCATTTTGACATTCGATGTCTGTCTGTACCTGATCGAATTTCTTTTCGTAATTTTCTAGGTTAGCGAGTCGTATGTTGGCTTCATATTCAGTCAGAGTGTCACTTATTTGTGTAAGTTGGTTTTCCAGCTTCGTCAGCTGGCCGCGTATCGATGCACGTGTCCTGTGTAGTCGCGTGAGTTCGTCCATCGTCGCCAATTTGTAATATATTCATTAAAACATGACTTTAGAATTCATCCATTTATTGGAATAAAGAAATAATCCGTCAAAGTCAAACTAGTCAATTTTCCATAGACAAATATATAACAAAATTGTTTCATTATGATGGTTCTATACTGGCCGAGGAATTAAATTGGTTGACTGTA
Source organism: Pandemis corylana (assembly GCA_949127965.1). NCBI lineage: Eukaryota > Metazoa > Arthropoda > Insecta > Lepidoptera > Tortricidae > Pandemis > Pandemis corylana. The sequence continues at coordinate 4,632,101 of OX421858.1, read as the reverse complement.
CCTATGTCTGTAACTCTCTTCTTTCCAGTAACACCAACACACGATCTCTGTAGGAAGAGTTTGTTAATAATGTTTTACCGACTAACATGTACACCTGTAGCCATACCTAACAACATCAAAGCATTTTACTTAATGATGCTCCACGTATAATGTCTCCATCGCAGTGAGCTTTAATTTGTTAATTACTGTGTATTTACTCGTAAATCTTGTAATGTTATTCATCATCATTTCTTCTTTTTACATTTTCAGATAGTTAGGTTTTTGTGATCAGCATCACATGCTCTCGCAGAGTTATTTTGAATTCCTAAATTTTGTGCAGTTTAAACATGCACATACATAAATGTCGTCTATATCCCCAAATGCCACGTTTAGCTTGATTGTGAGCGGTATAAGTAGGTGGAAAGGGGAATGAAAATAGTGATGGGCTTCTAGCCGCTAAGATTTTCGCCCATTCCCTCGTCCCTTCAGTTTAAACCTTTTTGTTTTTGCCCACAATTATCAGTTGCCGAAACATGGTGGTTGCTTTAGGTACCATCTGCCGGGTTGGGTCTGCGTCCGCAATCCAAATAATGTTCCTTTTCCTTAAATATGATAATTTCTATCTTCGTTCATTCCGTTGAAGCTACGTGATAAAACAAGCAAGCGTACACCCTAAATGTTCCTCTTTGCTCGTTAATTCGGAACCAGGATATACTTAAATAGGTACATACTACACAAAAAAATAAGGGGCGAGCCGTGCCAAGAAATCATCCCGCCGCTGCCACTAGGTTTTTTTTTAATGCGGTGGTGACTATTTTAGATCATTAGTGCAGACGCATATGACAGTATCTATGTGTTAATTGATAGGCCTCCTCTACTTAAATTTAGACCAGAATCTATCAACCACAAAAATAACGATATTTGGCTTTATATGTCTTTTTCGACGTCTTCTATATACCAAGGCGGGTGCCTACTCATAGGACACATATTTGCTTAGACCAAGTATCCTACTTTATTATTTTCTGATGGCAAACTTTAATTCATTGTGCAGCTTATTATGTGAAGAAGGAAGTCAAAATTCTGGCCATACATGTGTCGCCCGCATGATCCCACGGTCGGTCGCAGCCGCGGCCGCGGTCGCCTTCCCACCACGTTTCCCATTTCTACATTATGCATGTAGCACACGTGTCTTCAAGTGTATCTAGAGCACAAAGCTCTCATTATTGTATGTGTAGCTGAGTACGTAACCGTCTTCGCGTGGTGAAAAAACTCACCGTATTTTTTATAGAGGGTTTCTAACCCAGAACGTGAAATTTTTGTTTAAAATCGACTACCGGTGCGAACAGCAAATCTAAACAGCACAGTTTATGAGTCCAAAATCCGAATTCAGCCCATAAAATAAACCTCGATTTCGTTTTGAAAAGGGTTTTTGATGCTTGCAATACACACTCAATCCATAGTAAAAAGTAATGTAATCTGAATTTGGTCTTAAGCCTTTGTAATGTTCTACTGTTGGGCACAGTGGCACCGAATTGTTGCTAAAACCACCAGGGACGTTCTGGGGTAGGCGCACTTTTAGAAAGACAAAGCGCAGTAGTTTTGTTATAGTTTGCAGTTAGGTTTCCGACATTGTTTTCCGTTCTTGTATGTACGCAAATCTGTCAGTCTGTGTACCGTTTTACCGCCAGTGGGCAGGGTTGTTAAAGCATGATATTCATAAGCTTTATTTAACTTTCAGTTTTCGTCTGTATGTAGTGATAGCCAATGGTCGGATTGAATTGTTTGGTGCGTGTATTTGAGGTCAGATGAAAATGCAATAATCAAGAAGTACCATCAGCAAAAAGATTTTGTTATGAAAAGCAATTAATGACTACGAATATTTTCCGTTATTACATTCAAATATAAACTACATTAAAATTTTTATGTGATTCGGCGAAATCACTAATTTTTAATTCACTTGTGGTATTATTACATTAAATTTTAGAATTTAGTGGCTGAAAACATTACCTATGCTATCAAATTCAAATAATAAAATAAGATGTACCCAGTAATGTTGATTGTTTAATAATGTTTATAGATAGACCATAGTAAAATTACATATTTTCATATTTTCATATAACTGATATGAATCCTGATCTGTAAATAATACACATTAAAAGCATTTTTTTTTGTCTCTAAAATCACTTTAAGACTGTGTATAAGTAAATTTGTTTATCAGTTCTATTACTTATCTTTAACAAAAGTATGCTCCTCATCCAAAAGGATACCTGTGCTATCTAATTAATGTAGGTTATTTATCATTTGCATTTTATGATTTGAAGACTTAAAGAACCTTAGCTAGATTCTTAACTGTAGTCCATGAGAAAGATATTAGGCAATTTCACGCGTTTGTTAAATGTCTTCGCCCGTCATTCTCATTAACATAATGTGCATTTGCGAATTTAACTATTTGCATCCACACTTTCCACAAGTTTACTTAACTCGCAATTCTGCTTTGCCTCTTTTTACGTTAGACTACGATTGCAGAGATAACCAACTTTACTCATAGTAAATCGGTTCTCTTAGAAAGGGCTGCCAAGGAACAGGACTACAGGGACGTAGTCCGTAAAAGCAGTAATATTCATACCAATGTTGTAGTTCGCCTGAAACGCGTTGGATGTGGATCCAACATCGCGACGAGGGAATTCATGTTTTAGGAACCAAGGCAGCCTTGCGCGATCATAAACCAAATCTCTTAAGTGAAAAGTAACTAAGTAATAACTAGATACTAACTAGGTAAGTATGAGCAGAACAATATTAAATTAAAATATGTACCTGCTACACTTATTTAAAAAGTCCAGTTGTTCTGATCTGAGCTCGAGACGTCAAGTATTCTTTATTGAAGTCTCTACTTCGTTTTTTTGAGACCCAACTCGTTAAAAAAGACTAGAAGTTATTTTAATCTTGAAGTGGAGTCCAGGCGTCTGTACAGATTTGTGAGTTGTTTCTTCAAGATTGAAACTGGCACTATTTCTAAAATTATTTTTCTACCACTTCAACTTTCCCAATTAAGTTAAGCGCAGAACAACACGCTACAACGCATTCTGAAATCGGTACCAAGTTGAACTATTTTGATTTAAGTTATCCAATCTACTCAAATGCTTTTAGGCCCCAACATTTAAGAGTTAGTATAACCTAATTTAGAATCGTTATAAACAATGTAGACAAACAGATAATTATGGGGCCTTAAATGGATATGGCTTGTGTATGATTATTCATGTCATGACAGATAACATCTCTCAACGTTGAATTGAAAGTCAACGGAGAAATGTGTCGAGTGAGCGAGCGCGTCGACCAAAAGCTCTCGGAACCCGTTGGACCGGTTCTTAAGCACACGTGCGCCAAGTTTCGTTGATGTCTACGAATAATTTCCTCTATTTTATGTACGGCCGGCAGTTAGTAGGCCACCGAAATAATTTCGACTCGCCTACAGGCTCCAGCCACGCCGGCATCATTTCGAGCCGTTGCGTCTACGAGTCTAATTAACAAGTTACGTTTTTTTTTACACTTCCTTGATATTTATAACATTTTTTCCCGTAATTACGGTAGGAAACTTATCACCCTGTATGAAGTGTTTTGTTTTACTTAATTGCCAGCCACTTTGGCGATGCGACGGTTAGCACCCGGTCTAGGATTGTCATTAATCAAACCTACGTCTGTGAGTTTTTCAATTATGAAGTACGAGTACTTTGAAGAGGATGTTATAGCAGAGGCGTAGAGGCGCTCGTAGAACGAGATATGCCAAGTTGTGCCATCTAGTCGTCAAATTCATCAAAACCTTACTTAGATTAGCCTTATGGGTATTAGTAGATCTTCATCACCATGAAAGTATAGGCTTGCTGATCATCAAAATTTCCCAATGAAGCGAAAGAGGTCAGGATCATTGCAAGGGGAACAAAGTAGTATCTGCCTCCCCCTATGGGATAAGAGGCGTGACAGTATGAACGTCAAATTTTACATTTTCGGTCCATTTGTTATTTTAGAGTAGACAAAAAAAACTGGAGATTGTTTATTTATTTTTCTTGGCTAAATTTATTTTCTCTTGTTTGCGTTTCACTATGCATTATTGTTATATATATATATCTATACGTATAATAATGCAGAAGAGGGTCGAATGTCTGTACATGGAAGATATTAAAAAAAAATTGGCAGGGCATACTTAGAATTCATAACAGAACACGTTCCAAAGTTCATAATTGGGCCACTTATGTTTGTTCGCTCTTAGAAAATATTACCTTATAAAAGCTTCATTCGATTCTTCAAATTTGACATGGAAATAAGTTATTTATAAGCAAAGCTATGTCTCAATAGTTCAGCGTATTCAGAAGCTCTTCGATAAAATATCGTCAAGGTTGGCAGTGGGCGGCGTTGACGCGAGGGCCTGGCATACTTCCCCGCCAACGGAGCCAACTGGGGCTGCTCTCCGTTATGATTTCTACGGAATCGTCCACGTTCTGCAAGCATCCGGGTTTGTTTTCTTAGGATGGCAACGATATTTTGTTTTGGTACACAGTACAAATTTGCCTAACGTTGGCCCATCCGGTGCGTTGAAATTTATTGTGATAAAGATGAATATTCGTATTTGTGTTGTAAATATATATGCTTGTTTAAGCTGATGTACGATGGAATATAAAAATTTCATTTCATGTCTCGACTGCAGCGTTCGTCACAGTAAAGAATAACAACGCCAGTTTGTGTAAATAGGACCAAAATACTAATCAATAGAGCAGCACTGGTCAATCTCTACATTTAGAGTTTAGACAGTCTGCGAAACTTTGGGAATATTGCTTCTTGCTATTTGCTCAGAATACCTGTTGAATGACTCAGTACAGTTTGACGATGTCTTACTGTCCAACGTTCTGCATCATTACGGTTTGCGTGATAGAGATGAGATAGTCGTAGTACTCGTACCTAACCGATTTCCATAGTTGACATTTTGGTTTTAACTTTGTGCAGGAACTCAGTTTTACAGTAGGACCCTCATACCTATATTTGTATGTTTTTCGATATAATTCTGCATAAAATACTACCCTTTTCAAACTTCACTTCGCAGTTGAATGAGTATTCAAATACTGTCCTATTTATCTGTTTGCCCAGTCCCCACCAACCGTCATTTGTGGTGTCCCCAGTAGTAGGTAGCGTCTCAGCAGGCTGCGCACGCGACCTCGTGTCATTGACCGCTCCCCGCCGTCCTGCGCCCGCGCCGCCGCGCGGTGCCGCCACCAATGGGTGTCACGGAAACGGAGTCTCCATGGCGGGAATATTTAAAAACAACTTCTGGTTTCGTTAACGTCGACTCGTCAAACGTTGTGAGGTACATACAGGTAGATGCTTAATGTCTTAATAAACAGTATATGCTATGTAATCTTTTCATAAAATATTAAAGAGTAGAGTGTCTATGTTGTTATGAATATATTAAGTTTATAATTAGACAAACAAAACGCATTAATTATTGATTAATTTACGATTTTTACAATAAGTTATGCGCCGCGACGCCAACATCGTGTCTCCTCTTTCACTTACAGGCACACCAACAGCAGGTGTGATTAGTGTCGCTGCTCAGGCTCATTTGTGTTTGTCAGCGTCTTAAACAGCAAACTCATATAAAAAGTAAAAACATTTTTTTTTTCATTTGACGCAACAGAATTCTCAGAATGATCAAACCATTTTATGCTCAATTAGAAAATTGTTATCCTTTCCCGAAAGTTCATAACTAGCAAAGTAAGATTTCCGAGTTATGAGTACGATCACAGAAAGTAATATAATGAAATTTCATCCTAAAAGTGGTCTCTGAACAAGTTCCGAAGCTCACCTAGTAAAACAACTAGCGAGTTATTCGATCGAAAGAAGGCTTCAAAGGTTCAAACGCGTTTTGTTTGACTTCCACTGCTGTCGAAATTTCAATTTCAATTACTTAAACTTTGTTAGCTATTTCCGCATTATATTTCCTTGAAATAGCGTTTTACTTACGGTACATTGTAGTGGTTGAACCCCAGAAAATCGATAGGAGAATAACTATAAGGCAAGAAGTTGTAAGAAGTATGAGCTTCTAGGTCCTCGATGCACGAAGCTACATACACTCAAAGCAATTTAAATCGCCAAATGGAATGAATTATTGAGTTGGACAAAATATTTAATTAATTGTCAAAGTTTGCAAACTGGAACAGGATAAAAAGAAAACCGGCTTGGATTTTTCTTTAGAAACCTTTTAAACTAGGACAAAGCCGAATAGAACCGGACGACTCTATCTATACGTAGCTAATACAAAGTAAATGTTAGTTAAATAACATTAATGAGCTTCTGGTTGTTGTTATAAGCGCTTCCTTTTATTTCTTGCTTTTGTGGGCGGTTATTTTTTCAGTTTTGGCCACAACCCCTCTAACCGTATTTTACCATGCTCCAACTGTCCTGTCAAAAATCTCGGCCGACCGGCGACGGCTAACAAAAAGGACAAGGGAAACAAACAAACACTTTTATTTTCACTGTAAAATTAGGATTCTATATCTATTTACTTAAACATCATACGCGTATGACAGTGCTTACGAGTGTTGATTTTTCTTTTCTTGAAATATATTATTCGACCACAGACGGATACATTTTGTTCTACTCCGAGATTTTGTTACATCCTACTCGAATCGTCCAGCAGTTGTTAGACTACCTAGCACAGATTGAATGAGTGGAACTCTTCGTTTATCATTTCTACATACTTAAAATAGTCTAAATCCGTTTTCCCGCTTCGAAGTTGTCACCGGTTGTAAGTCAGAGAGCAGAAATAAAAACAAAGCGTGGATATAAAAATTATAATACAAAATAAATATTTACAAAGTAGTATCAATCAGCACTGCTCTTGAAAAATAATAATACTGGCCTGAGACTTCGGATAAGCAGGAAGGCAGGCAGGGCAGGGTATCCAGGTGGCCTCGGACTGCTCCGAGGGATCAGAGCGAATTGAAGCAGGATGCAATAGGAGCGGAAGAGTAGAGTAGTGGGTAGTATTCGGGAAAGGAAGGGCTGTAAGCAAACACCCTGCTTAATCGTGGCTCGTAAAGGCTATCCAAGCCTGGTTTCAGTGTAGCCTAGGCCACTGAGGAAAAACTAAACAAGACTTGAATTAGATTTCACAAAATATATACAAGATAATAAACACTAGGAACAGTAAAGCTTACAAGTACCTGAAATAGTGGCAGCTCTTTTTTATAATTATATACCTACAAGTAGATTACAGCAGCAATTTTCAGTTTTATAAAATAGAGTTCAAATAAAATGCCTAAATGCGGCCTATGCCTTGCCAAATAGCTGAGCGAGTGACAGGAAAAAACAAAAGCCAATCGTAAATTTTGAATTTTGAATTAAGTTTTTATTTGTAAGCGGCCAGTGCGTTCTTGGCTCGTCGCGGAGGTTGACCATGTAACAAAGTTACAGTAAAATGACTACATCAGTAAAAAGTATGAAACAAAGTCGCTTTCCGCTGTCTGTCCGTCCCTATGTATGCTTATATCTTTAAAACTACGCAACGGATTTTAATGCGGTTTTTTTAAATAGATAGATTGATTCGAGAGGAAGGTTTATATGTATAAAATTCTACGCAGACGGAAGTCGCGGGCAGAAGCTAGTATTCTATAATATAATGCTGTACTACTTTTTTCGAGATACACGGAAACCTCTTCTATTGTCAAGACTGGATATATAAACATTCCCCGTATCTACCAAGTTTTAGCAATAAAAAATGCTGTTATTTTACTTTGGATCTACAGGATAATATTATGATTTCAATCACGATAAGAACCTTGAACTGATTGAATATAGCTATCAGTCGTTCTTTTCTTCCCTGATTTTGTCGTTTTATTACTCGTTATGCTGAGATTAAACAAGTCATATATTTGTTTGTATTCCATCTATGAAAACGTTTACTGAGATTGTTACAAAACAGAACTTATTATGAATGTTAAAATCAAACCTTGTGGTGGCGCTAGTCTCTGAAGTGTTCGGCTTTACATCTTTACACTAAACGTCTTCCTTAAGTTGTATTTATTTGTTCTGAAAAGATTCCACACTGGATCACAATCCATGATCGCTTGTACCTCCATAAACGGAAACAGAGACACTTTCATAATTGCAATTATGATGTAGTTATGCACCTAATTAATACATCATATAAATTAATTCTATGCTCGCCCAGAATATAATTATGGAGATTAAGCAGAAGCTTAGTTAGAATTATGTTGACCTTATTAATAGTATAAATAGTTATGAATAGTTTCGTAGGTACTGGTATGTCTGTAGAATTTATTATCCCGTTGAAGATTGAGTCGACATTCATGTAGAATTACGGCTGTTATTTGGAAACTTATCAATCTGACTATCTTACACCTAACACGTCTGGATAACTTGCTTTATTTATCGTCGAAACAAGATAGGATCGCATATATACGAGTACATCTTTTATATGTATACTGTCGCATAGCCACAGCCGAATCAAGACTTAATGAGAGAAGAGTACAACTCGTGCCTAGCGCTATTGCTGAACTTAAACTTAAATATTGAACAATATTTGAGATCAGTGAACCGCAGACTTGAAATATTTGTTTGGATTGGCTTGCAGACAATTTCATTTCTCTGCATGGTGACCTCATTTTTAATACGAATAATCCCAATCCAAAGAGTAAAGCTCTATAGTACTTTAGTAAAGCTCTAGCTTATTGGCAGCAATGGCGGCGTAACCTCAAATAACGGAGCCGCTTGTAGGAAACAACGCCATCTTGTTTCCATAGACAACGTTTTGATGACGTCATTCGAAGCTTTATAGTGATTGCTAATTGGCAAGGATTAGACGGTCAATATTAGGTATCGTGTGATCCGCTGATATCGCGATCCATATCAAGAAATATTGATGCTTATCGCAGCGAATCCGATTGTTTTGAAATCTACGGTCCTATATTGACATACCAGTATCACGACAATATTGACCATTTATCAAATCAAAAAAAATCAAATCATCAAATGAATCAAGAATTTTTATTTCTTGATTTTTATGTTTACTTTTACGGTTTTACCGTTAGAAATTAAATTTCTAAATGTCAGTGAAAATTAGAACACAGAAAAATCCGAAAAGTAAAGCTATCACCGGGAATCGAACCCGGATCCTCGTCATTCCGTGACGCGTGCTATGCCCCTACATCACCCATAGCAGGTAATAATACATGCCAATGGCGGTACCGCAATTGATTGGTATTATATAAATTAGAGCTTAGCAAGTAGATCTGACACAAAAAATCCAAATATTCTGTTTTATTTTCATTTCTAGTCTGGTATAGATTTGAAATGGCGAGAAATGGGCTAGGACTTCACAATAAACGAATACAAAGTTGTAACGTTGCATTGTGGTTATAATGCTGCCAAGTTTTAAACGTCATACGATCCACTATGAACATAATTACCTAATTAAGTTGAAAAGGTTTTTTTCTGTTGTATACTAAATAAATAGGCCACGTTAGACTAAACGCGGCCATTAGCTCTTGCTACCTTGGGCTCTGTCTACCCCGTAAGGGATAAAGCCGTGATTTATGAATGTATGTGAATAATATATATTTTGATAAGATTATATAGTTGAAATTTTATCTATCAGAAAGCTTAAACACATCTTCATCTTGTATAAGAAAATTGCTTGAAAGCTTAGCGGAAAAGGTGAAAGGTCTGTGGGAGGTGTGAATAACCACCAGCTGCGCTGGGTGCTTATAGTTGACCCGAAAAATTGCTTCGCTAACACATAATATTACAGAGTACCGGTGGAGCGTGGTTGGAGGAATTACATGAGTTATTTTTTATTTACGTTTGATTCCCTGTAAAATTCTAATAACTGAACAGGAAACAAAGGCTTTTAATTGGATTTTTCTCAAAGAGCTTTTTGTGAATTGGATTCATAAATTTGCTTAGGTAATTGATTTCTTAATGTCTTCAACACAATAAATTGGCCGGCTGTAGCTCGGTAAATCAGTAAGCACATTATAACTCTGTTTTTTTCTTTTACTTGAGTTTCAGCGTTAATTGATTGTATTATGTTCATTTATTAAAAGTAGGGTACTCATCGTTTTAGTACCTATAATTTCTTTGAAAGCATGAGAATAAAAATACTAATTTTAAACAACTTCTAAAATTTAATACTTAATGATAATGATAAGAGTTTAAAGTACGTTTAAGAGACCCTCAACTGAAAATATGAAGCCGCTTCTATGAGTGGGCACGTGATATGTGTAATCCACATTAATTAACTTGGGGATCCAGGTCATGTTCTAATCATTAATGAAGCTCATGTTTCTTTCCTAGACGACGTTGCCCGTTAAAATTTCCCTTTAAAAGTGTAGTAACCTCTAACTCACAACAGATAATTGCTTCCATCTCCTTCTTCTAACCGTTCTCATATTTGACATGACATTATTATTTGTTTTCATGTTCAGTGTATTGTTATTTGTTTTATTCCAAGAAATACATGCTTATTTTGGCTGTCTCGCTATTTTCCTCAAGATCTCATATTATTCTGTCAATGTTACCAAAAGGCACTGTTAAAGCTGTTCTGAACATAAACGCTAAAATATTTTTTGATTTCTTGTCTCGTTTATATTGATATCATACCATCTTTAACCATCGGCAACACACAAAATCAACAATACCGCAGTAATTCATTATTATCTTACAAAAAGAAGACTGAAGGGTCTAATGTATATTATATAATGTCACATTAAAATTATACTGTTTTGTTCTGACAAGTAATTCAAACAAACAATTATTTATTATTAATTAAGTAGGTATGCAAAATAAACACGAAGATTTAACAATGTCTCCTTTTTCAGCTGTTTGGTGGGCGAGGGCGGAGGATGAAGGCCATGACGCTCGGGAAGGCGACGACGTGACGTTGCGTTGTCGCTTCGCCCTCGAGCCTCTTGCCGGGGAGTCCCTCACCTACTACTGGGTCCGTAGCACTGCGAGCGGACACGACAATGTCGCCATCGGGAACATACCACTCGAAACTAACTACCAGTAAGTAAATTCTTTGTTTTCAATTTCTTAATAATCGCGCTAAATAGCGTAACGTAGGTGTTCGACAGAGTTAGTGAAAAACGAGAGCCAAAGGTGTCTAGAATCATAGATATAATGAGGTCGTAACGAACACTGATCATGTTTTATGTCGGGTTCTGGTGATGCCTTCGCTTAGGCTTTTCTCCTCTGTAATCATTATTTGTAGTCGTCCATCCAGGTTGAAGTTCAAAGATATCCTTAGGAGCTGTAAGTTATAGCCTATGATTAGTTGGCAAGACTTATTTGATTTTCTCAAAATAGCCGCCCCGCCCCATGTTGGTCGATCGACGTTTTTCTTTACGCTTTTTTTTTTCAATAAAATATGTCGTATTGTCAAGCCCATCATCAGGCTCAGAACAAAGGAAAAGTACTTAAAGACGGGAGTTCTGTGAACGGTCAAGTGAGGTGGTTAAAACTATTCCTCGATGTGTGCTAATAATGTGCAACCGAGCTTTACCAAGCAAACTAGTTTAGCTACGCACAAGTGCACTAGGCGAGGCGTAGTTTTACCCAGCCTCACTTTATTGTCCGCAAAATTCTGTCTTTATATCTATTATTATGTCTGAGCCATTAGGGTACTCGAATATTGCGATGACATCGTCTTCCATGAATGCAATATGTCTGTCCTGTTTATTTTTAAACTTGCAGACACAGACATACGATGCAGATAAACCGACATTATATGTAGCTCTACATATGTACAATTACTGGAACATCGACAAAGTTGCGTTAGCCATGGTTATGATCACAGATAGCATGTATCGATCAATACCTAGATTCCTGTTGCATCCCAACGCTAGTTAGCAACACTATTGAACTCGAGCTCGATACTGAGTATGCGGTCACACATGCGATACATGCGGAACAGTAAAATTGCCAACTGGCTACTTACTACACTATTTGTACTGTTAGAGGCCTCAGCCAGGTCTCACGATAGACGAATGACAATGTTCTTTTGCTTGCATTAATACCAGAACGTGCCATTCGCTAGTAGCATATTAATATCTAAGTTGCTTATAAAAGGCCTGATTGACTGAGCTAACGCTCTGCGTACTTCGAGCTAATTCAGATTCTCGTAAGGAGACGCCGCCATAAGAGAAGTATAGGAATTGCAATAATGCCGGGAATAAATAGTTTCACAATTGTTGTATTCGAAGCTAAAATTAAAGGAGTTGGAAATACTTTTGTATTCCCATCTTCAAGCCCTAAGTTTCCTAGCGAAAAGTTCTTTGCCACACAATACACAATACATGTAAAGGAAACATAGGCTTATGCCTCCATAACTTTCGATTAAAAGGCGCCTACGCTACGATATGTGCTCAAAGATTATACGACTATCAAAAACTATACATAAGGAGCCATTAATTTCGTGAAGCATTTTGGGGCGACTACCTCTCCCAATCTCACGTGAGGGGAAAGGCTGGGTCTCGGCAAATGTGACGAAATAAGGATAAGTCCTTCACAATAATATTTATAGCGTTTACCTGAACGAACAAACGATCAATGCGTTCATGCTAAAGCACGCATTTTTTAATATGGACGTGTGATTTTGGAGCTGTGTCCATCTCATGACATCTCATCGAGGGGGAGGGCGGATGAATAATCGACAAAATCGCCTCAGGTTGTTTATGGACACCTCCTAAGCTGCATTAAGTACTCCATTAAAATAGCGATTTCTGTTCTAGGAATTCGTTAACTGGTAACAATAGTTTACTTAAAGTTTCACAAAACCAGTCCGTGCATTGGGCTGCTTGCTATGTAGCACAAACTATTGTTTGCGCACCCCGGTGTTCTAGCTGACCTAGGATTACTCTCACGTCACTGTTAGGTAATCATTTCTGTATTTCGACGATATACTGGCATTAATCATTTTCAACATGAAACTACCGTGAGACTTAATCATAATTACACATAAACGGATAACTCACCACCGGGGCGAGCGCTCCGAGAGGAAGGACTACGAAATAGTCCGAAACATGTCGAGCATCACTCGACTTTTTATACGTGAGTTATCTGTTTATGTGTAATTATGGCATTGATCATATTTAATTTTACAATACTTACCTGTAAATAGTTAATTAAATACGTTACATACGACCATGACTCGGGTACAAAAATTCGTATTCATCATACAAGTGCCTGCCCCTACCGGGATTCGAACCCGGGACCTCCTCAATGACTTCACGGCCGAAATCAAAGAGAATATAATTATATGACTACTATCTACCAATTCGAATATCAGCTTATTAAAATATTTCTGAAACGAAAGATGAGGACATCAATTTATTTTAAGAGTATGCACATAATTGAGTACAGTCAACGTCAAAGTAAGTGATCAAAATCAACGTTTCAAAACATCTTCTTGCATGACGTGTCAAATATAACAAGTCATAGCAAAGTGTCAATTTTAAATGAAGTCTTAATTAGTCAAAATAAAGTGATCATAAATAACAACACCGAGACAGAAATGAAGTGACAAATCAGTGTTTCAAAATAAAATAATAATACACGTTGTCATAATTATGAGTGTGTCAAGTAAATGACAAACGAAAAACTACATTTCGAACTGTCGGAAATGTCTGAATGAAGGCTCGATAAAAAAGGATTTATTTAAAATATAACCAAAAATCAAGCTGATGTAAGACCTTATTTCAAACTTTGGCGGACATGAGAGGTGTTATAGTCGCATGTTTGTCTCATGAATATAACCGATACAAACCGAACATCTGACTTGTAATCTGAGGTATCCCATAAACCCGTATTTTATAGAGAATCCTTTAATTTGAAACACTACAATGACTAACTTTGTGAATGGCATGTCACTTAGTTTTCAAGGATCACTTACTTATGACACGTTTTGTGTTCATTTACTTCTAATAAACTACAATAGTCAGTAATATCTGACTTAATTTAATGTTTATATTATTTTGGGAGCCTAATTCATCAGTTTCTTTTGCTGTTGACTGTGCCTACTTAATGTTGCATACAAAAAGTATATATATTTTTCCCGTCAGGTGCGGATCTTAATTTGTCGCGAGTATTGTACAGAAAAAAAACTATGGCTACCTACTTATTTATCTAGAATACATAATTATCAACTTATAAATATAAATAAATATAGATACATATGTAATGTTTGTACTTGACTGTACTTAATTAAGTGAAATGTTACGTTAAATTTCTTCAAAAGACCGTGTTTACTTTTGATCTCAGTCACTGTGTTTGTCCTTGCCGAGGAAACCCTTAAAAGAACTAAACAGTGTTTTGCTCAAAGATAATTTTTTATCAACATTAAATAATATAAAGGTTCAATTACGTAACTCATTAGCACATAGGAAACTAAGATGTTACTTGTCAAGACCTATAGACCATATAATTAGGTTAACAATCTTCGATCGTTACGTATAAATCTAATACATACATGTATTATGTACAATACACTACAGTAAAACGTCTCTTTATTGAATATCACATCGTAAATAACATGAAGTGCAAGTGAACTTCAACCGTCTAGTGGTAGACCACATATTTGGCCGACTAGACATAGAGAAAATTAATAGGTAAGCAGTAGCAACAGTAGCAGGTACTCTGTGTATTTTTCCGTGTCACTATAATAGTATAAATCAAAGTCGCTCCACGCCGTCTGTATGTACGCTTAGATCTAAACTACGCGACGGTTTTAAAATAAGGTTTTCATCAATAATTATAATGATTCAAGAAGAAGGTTTATAACCTGTGCGAATCTGTGGCGTATTGCTAGTTAAACGATTATTCTTGCAATAATTACCAACAGTTGGAAGCAGTCCGAAACTGTAAACGTCGATAACAATATCAAATTATCGCTTATAGTTTCTAAATCCCGTTAATAAACCACGAGTTATCGTTGAAAACTTTGTATGTCACTAGCATAGTAAACAGCAAAATATGGAAATTCAGGGGCGAGCTTTAATGCAGCGTTTAATTTTCAGGATCACGTACGCGCCGTCGGAGGGTCGGTACGACTTGTTGGTTGCCAACGTGTCGTACGACCGCGACAACGGTCGGTTCGAGTGTCGCGTGAAGGCCGGTGGCTCGGGTCGGACGCTACACTCGCAGGTGGGCTACGACTACAACGACATAAAAATGAGGCCAGTCCGCACTGAGCGAGCGGCCTCGCGAAGCAGCCGCATAAGGCATCATTTTGTTTGAAACAGGGCTCAAAAACGGACCAAAAGAGTTTCCTCGATCAGTGTGGACAGCTGTGGATCTAATCTAATTGATTGATTGTACACGACAAACCTGAATGTGTAATTTTAGGAGACCTCATTTCTTTACTTAAGGCATAATAGTTTTGTAAGTACTTAGTGTGAAAGCGAAAAAATACATAAATTATAAACTGTCTAGACTGCGATACTTAGTAATGTACACGTAATCCTAGTCTGCTTCACCGAAATGTAAATACGCTTCATTAATGTTAATAATACCTAATTAAATATTTGTCCTGCGGGTAACTATTTCTAATACATTAATGTTTAAAAAGAAATTCATTTGCTGCAGCAACCTTTACTTGTATTGTCATTGTTACGTTTATTATGAAGGCAAAAAGGGTATACATACATCTATCTAATGATCGGATTTATAAATTCTCATTAAAAAACCTTTTGAACAGCGACAAGTCCACCTTCTTCCAAGCTTTTATTTAACTTGCCGTCTTACTCTGTCCATTTGTGTGGGTCAAAACTTACAAGTAAAATTTTACCCACTTCTATTAGTGAAATGGACTTGAAATTTAGTATGAATACGTATGTAGGATTGATGACAATCCATAGGTTCGTGTACTTATTTACTACTTGTGCAGTCAGTAAAAAAAGCTTGTGTTAATATTTTTATCGAATTTTCCGGCTTACCGTTTATGTCAACCTGTGATTTATCTGCAGGGTCATGCACTGGTGGTGTTAACACACCCGCGGGCACCTTTGCTGTCACCTGGCGCGCGAGCAGAAGCGCAAGAAGGCAGAGAGATCAAGCTCGCCTGCTCCAGCTCTGGAGGATCACCGGAGCCGGACATCAAGTTAGTATTTTGATCTTAACTACCAGCAGCCTTTGCAGGTGAATTCTAGTAGCCCTATGTTTTTGTAGAGTTCTAAGGGGAGCCTTTGTTCGACAATGGATGTCTTCGGGCTGATATTGATGATGATGAACTTCTTCCGGTAATGTTTAAAGTTTCTTCCAGAAATAAAATAGTTACGTAACATATAGTATAGCATATCAATGATCATCTCAAAATTAAAGTTACTCCTGCAACCAACGTGATAAAACAGGATACTAGGAGGTAAGGTGTTGATATAGTCTACTCTCGGTTTCAAAACAGTCTTAAGCTGAAGATGTCTCATATTAGACATGTAACGCGTAACTTGCGTGTTATATTAACCGTGGTAGCGTTTAACAATCGAGTCTGTGTGATGTACGTCATGCGAAAGCGGAGGTGGGTTTGATTTTCGCACGATTACATACATCAGTGGATAGTCTTGCGACTGTTGAACATTAGTGCTCCCAAACATCAAACAAATCATATCACATAACATACGGTGCGTCCTTCTGCATATGGCGCCTGAAACCGAATAGTAAAGAAGACTTATCTTCACCAATTTTTATCAATACTTTTTGCATACATACAGGATTTTACTACGATCTACATATTTACCTTTATGTTATTATGACTGATATAATCGTCTGTTATCAAGTTATCACTCCATGATTGTGACCGTTGTTAACGGCGTTTTAAATACCGGGTCTACGGGTACACCACCGTAAATAATGGTTAGGTATGAAGTCCTGTTTATGCTATGCGCGGGTGGACGTTGTGAAGAATTCGCTTGGATTGTTTTCACCTTTCTCAAATCATTCTCACTAAAGTTATGGTTGCTCTGTGGTCTCTTCCAAAATATTTGGGGTTAGTAATGCACGACTTGATAACTCGTGTACTGTATACAAGTTAAGGTCGCTCATTCCAGGCCGTATATTGGAGAGGCCGTACATCGGTGTCACCCCTACTAGCACTCAGGGCTAGCAACACAAGAAATCCCTCTGGAGCTGCGGTTGTTTATAGTTTATAACATAATTTACTACCATTAAGCTACAAATCCATTAGGTGACTTTTAAATTGTTTGTCTCTTATGTAATAAATAGCGGAAAACTCATGTTCAAAATTACAGAACCAAAGGAGCTAGGGCTTAGAAATATATGAACCATTAACTATTGATTAGCTTTTAGCTTCGTTCAACTACTCGGGAGCAATAAAAACGACTCACTTGACGTAGAAACTTGTATGAAAACTGACCCGGTTTTTGGCTCCCGAGTATACTTCCCAGTAGGTAAATCCGATCCGGAAATTCTAATTCGATACAATGGATGGATGAATACGAGTTGAATGACTCGAAACCCGGAACTAATTGTTAATTGTATGCCGTAATAATCGTTAGTACTGTACTACTCATAAGTTACAACTTCATGATAAACTTTAGTTAGGATTCTCTCAATGAACACATTTAGCAACGTCATAAATAATAAGTATGAAACCAATAAATCGCCATCGACTATATATTCTCCGCAATTCGGAGAATTCGCCTCAACGTGACTGCACTGCTTGCGGTTGTCTCCAACCCACCAATCTAGATAGCCCAAAATTAACTGCTTGCGGGTTTGCCTTTTGTCTACACTACCTAATATTATAAAGAGGAAAGATTTGTTTGTTTGTTTGCATTGAATAGGCTCCGAAACTAATGCACCGATTAAAAAAAATCTTTTACCATTAGAATCCTACATTATCCCTGATGAACATAGGCTATACATATTTAATTTTGCGCGGACGAAGTCGTGGGCAACAGCTACTTTACTATAAAAGCCTACGTTTTGAAGAGATGCTGTAAAATGCCAAACGACACCCCAGATTCCAAAAAAAAGGCGCTCTGGCGAGTCATCCCATCTGAACTGCTCGGCCACGCTCTAGGTAAATTAAATATGTAGTCGACCTCGTTAAGGAACAAATAGGCTGTGCGTTAAATTAAACAGTAGGTAGGTTTAATTCTAACTTCTATTTGCGCTCCCGGTGAAAGCATTTTGCGAAAGTGCGTCTAAACATGGTAAGTATAAACAGGGAACGAATCCCTAAATCGTAAAATGGATTCTGCAAATTTGCAAAATATTTTTGTAAGACCTATTAAACTACACCCCACACCATGGGGTAGATTGAAAAAAAGTCCTCCCTAACGTGTAGGGTGTAAGTGTCATAAAAAAGTTTTTCGTTTTTGTTTTCTATTACATTTTCGGCGTAACTATTATGTACACCCATGTCATTACAGTTTTTTTTCTATTTGTAATAGTACCTAGGCACTGAGCTAGACCGCAGACAGACAAACGGTCGCGGAAAACGAATAATGGTTCCGTTTTTGCCATTTTGACTAAACTCCTAAAAAGAAAAAAATAAATACCTACCTTTAGTTTAGTTTTCTTGACATCGCCGTCAACATTTTTAGTCTGTACATTTTAGTCGGCCGGCACTTACCCAGCCTAACGCAATTATCCCGTCAGCGGCCAACTCTCGGGCGCTGCTAACATGAAAATAGCTCTTGTTAGTGGTGAAAATAATGGTAATATTAACTTATAGCTTTTATTAACATTTTCATTCAACCTTGAGAAAACAAGCCGCCATCTCGTTTGCTTTCAGACAGAATCACTTGTTGTACTGAGCAGCGTTATCCGTTGTACTGGGGTCGAATGCAGCCACATATGTTAACCATTAATTACCTCAGCTTGTACACAGATAGACGCTTTCATTTCTACACCAAACATGTAACGCGCATAATATTGTCGCCCTTTAGAGCCGCTCGCGCAGTGTCAATAGAGTTAAACCATTTAAACGTTAAAATTATGCCAAATCCATACATTTTAACAATACTTAACCCTAAGTTAACTCGACGTTATGTAGGTAGTTTCCTTATACAAGCCCGTTTTAATTACCTAAACTTCGTAATGTGAATAAAATAATATACTTACTTCCTTGCATCCAATTTCTAGTACCTACTAACAAAGAAGCAAGCGGATTAGACGTCAATACTAACTATCAGATGATTAATTACTTTCTGCCGCGTTCACATAAGTATAGATATTTCTAAATCACACTGTCAATCGTGATTCGTGTATCGGGTGGATCGTGTGTGATTGTGATTTTAAGAAATGCGTCAGCGATTCACATAGTGTGTCATGGGTTGAATTACATATGTGCCAGTGGTATCGTTAGGGGTTGGGTTTTGGCATGAAAGTATACGCTTCATAAATAATATAGACGAAACCGTCTTACTCGTGTAATCGCGGAGTGGCAAAGTAGTTCGTTTCAGTTCGTTAATCTGATTGCCTTTGGAAAGTTCCGAAAGGATTCAAAGATTCTGATGTGATGTGTATGAATATCTTCATGAATGAGCATGAAGAAACGTTATCAAACGAAATCTGATCCCGTGTTCACCTAAACCAGATTTTCTGAGTCAGGTGTTAATTTCAGAAACAAAAAACTTGAAACAGATAAGTCATGAAAATGTTATGTAATACGGACGCCAAAACAATAACATTATAACAAGCAATTATATCACTATGACACTATCCATTTAGATATAACGTGGTAGCTCTTATTACGCACTTTCAATTGTTATGTCAAGGCTATTCTGAAAAAATTAAAGCCCTTGATGAAATCTTCTAATCATTTACTTGTACCTTCGGGCACTGTCTGCTTAGCTATTCCCCTCGTTGAACTGCCCCCAGTGAAATGAAATCTTGACAAGTATGAGTTTTGTAATATTTGATAAATAATAGAAGGATATCTTTTATCCCTGAGAGAGAGTAAGACCAAAACAAATGTTACCAAAACAAAATAGCAAAATTAATTCACTTTAACGCGCCCTTTTATAAACAAAAACAAAGTTTAAAAGCTGCATTCTTTTAATATCGAGAATCTACGGTTTATTAAAATATAAACGGCGTACAAAGAAGGTAACAGATAAAAAACGGGATCTAAATGGGGCGATAAAATTTATGGAGGCAGTGACTCGGATTCAATTAGAGTTGGAAGAAGGCAAGTACGGGCGGCGGGTAATGAATGCTACCGATACTTTGCTGGGCTCAATTAAGGACCAGCCCGCGACCATGTCAACAACCTTCGAAAACCTCTCAAAGAAACTGGATTATTGTTTCAAACAATATTTTGTTAACTTTTTTTTACGTAAAATTCGGCCGTAGGCAGGTGTCTTAGTATGGAAGTGGAACTATTTTATCGTTTCTTCCTTAATCTTACATTAACGGTTTACGTTTACGTAAACGGTACTTAATTATGGTTGCTGTTTAAAAACTAAACAATACTGGCAATGTGTACCTAGAATTGCTGAGTTTTGGCTTGTTATTTTCACTCAAGCATGGCTGTGCCTATTTATTTAGTTCATGTATCCTATTTGTTTTATGGGGCTTGGAAACTCACGTGTGATTTGCGCACGGGCGGGTCGTGGAGGAAGAAAACGCGGGCAAGATGGGTCCTTTATCCTTAACCTGTTCGCGCGTGAGTGTGGGGCCCATTTGGTACGAACATTATGGAAAATTTGTGGAGTCTTATAGTTTATAATATATTAGGCCGAGATATTCAATTCAATTAAAGAATGTAATTAACCTATTTCTTAAGTAATACGATTTATCAGGTTCACGGTGGATCCAAGCCTCTTCCAACCGAGGCAACTGGACGTCAGGGGAAGGCCCATGTCCAACCAATGCTATGATGAAGATGATGATGATGGTGATGATGATGATGACGATTTATCTCCAGAGATATATACATTTATGGCGAACCGTAGAGGAAATAAACCAATTGATTTACTGTTATCCCTTTAGGGCCGATTTTTCAATCCTCAGATAAGCATTTAACTGACAGATACCCATAGAGTTATTCGTAGAGTAGGGCTTATCTGACGATTGAAAAATCGGCCCTTAGTAAAATAAAAAGTTATTCTTCATAAGTAAAATACACATGTTACAATATTTATCTGTACATATAATAGAAATTAAGAAACCAGAAAACTACTCAAAAGTAATAACTGCTTCATCGTTAATAGAATAGTACCCGGGTGCCCGACCTTTGCTCGGTTTTTTTAATACAGTTATTTAAAAAATCGTTATGAACTCTTTAGGTATATACTTAATGCAAGTTAGGACGCTATATGAAATTTTTTGTTGTAAGTACCTACCTAACTTTTCGTATACATACATGTTCTAAACCGGCTTTCTGTCGAAATCTCGTAGCCAAAAAAACCGAGCAGCACTTAATGCTTAAAACGTGTATTAATCTTAATAACGTTTTAATTGGAGACAGCAACAGCCATGGCATCACTGCACTGCGCCATTCCTAGGAGCTCGCTATTACGCGCTACTAGATCACGCTAACGCTGCGCTTAAAATATTCGCAAAACTTTACACTACCGCCATTTTACGCTCAGACCTAGTATTGAAATTGCTTTCGGCGGCGAAATCTGCGAAATCAGTTAACTTAACAGCCACAACTTTCAGACAGTACCTACTTAAAGTTATATGTGGCAAATACTGGGGATTCGGAGTTTTCCGTAAAACTCGTAGTTTTAAATTTGTTACACCAGTTCCGTGTCGGGATGTTCGAGAGATAGAAACTAATTATAATTGGCAAATCTCGTTAGTTCATGTTTTAGTTTGAGGTATCTACGTTTACCTATTATGAAGTATAACCACACATATATATAGCATTGCATTACTCAAACATAACAAAATAATGTTTTTATGACTCTGTATGTACTATCCTCCTTTTAACTTTATACTAATTTTATGTTTTACCTGTTAATTCATCTGTTTGCGAATGTTTAATAAATATTAATCAAACATAAATAAGCACAACATTCCGCTGCAAGCACATTTAATTTATTTGGACGACGGCGTACGCCAATCCCTGTGGGATGTCCAAGGTATCGTCGGAATGACGATGTCCCTGAAGACCTGAGAATTCGAATACGCAGAGGTATAAATGGCGTCAATAGGTGTGAGAATACGCCCTTACGGGTCGCTAAGCCATCGATAGTTATTTAGAACGATATTGGAGACATTTATCATGTCACCAAATGTAATAAACTGCTCTGGTTGGCGGTTCACTCGCCTAAGTTCATACGTTTATCATTTTCAGAATTATTATGCAAAGCTAGGAGTATCTTCCGCTTTTGACATGATTATTTTACTATAGTTACGACCAAGCTAAGTTTAATGACGTATCGTCTCTTTATTCATGATTCATGTATCACTTTTTTCCAAATCGAATAGGAAATAATTACATGACATGAACGACAAGCAAATTCTTGCTGGCGTAAGGCAAGACTTTAATGTTTAAACCTTTTCCCCAGATGGTACCGCCACGGCTCGACATATCCCCTGGAAGCGGTGACGACGCACGGGCGCACTCGCGCCGAACCCACAGTGGCAACGCTCACGCTAACACCGACAAGGGACGACGATGCTGCCCTCTTCCGCTGCGTCGTCTGGAACCGCGCCATGCCGGAGGGGGAGCAACTCGACGCTAATGTCGAGCTCAGCGTCAACTGTAAGTACATTAAAGCATTTTCTGGTCGTTGTAGCTAACTTCACGAGTATTCGTGGCCCCTACAAGCACGCAAACAAACATCGTCACACTTAAAATATGTCCTTAACAAAATTGACAAGAGGGAGTGACTTTAAGAAGTCTAAATAATGTAACTAAAGAAGCATCTTGACATTCCTTTTTGTGTTTTTAGGTAGAAACCAATAAGAATATTGTAATATTATACTGGTCTAAATGAGTAAAGCGCACGAAAGTTGTAAGTGTTTCAACAACAAACTCCTCATCGTACCCGCCGTATTCACGACGTGTGCAGCTTTTTAAGTTTCTATAACAGTAGTTATACATGTACACGTTTTATCTCGCTACAAACTTTGAAAATATCAGAAATTGTTCATTTGCTGCGTATAACTCATTGCTATAGTAGTTTTGACTTAAGAAATAAAAACAGACAAAACAATGTGTAGTCATTATGGACCGAAGCAAAATCATACTAATAACGTAATACTTTGACGTCTGGCCAGCGTTTTTCTCGTTCTCAAACTAACTACATTTATTTAGTATTTT
Organism: Pandemis corylana; assembly: GCA_949127965.1. Classification (NCBI taxonomy): domain Eukaryota; kingdom Metazoa; phylum Arthropoda; class Insecta; order Lepidoptera; family Tortricidae; genus Pandemis; species Pandemis corylana. Next base: position 4,608,820 of record OX421858.1, on the reverse strand, counting down.
GTTCCCTACATAAATTAAAATAAATGCCGAGATTGGCTTTTCAATGTCATACAGTCCACCTTCCTCCTTGGACCATAAATTTTCTTTTCTCTAATGAAACTGCTTCGAGGATTCATTCGTTTTGTCAGTTGCTAAGGAAAAATGAAAATGGTATATGTATTTTGGACCGTAATTAAAACTTCTCTATTGTGAAAATATAAAATGGATAGGTACCTACCTTTAACATAAACAAGATGGGATGAAAATTTTTGCTTCAGTATACTGTAGTAGTCACACAGCGGAGCAGCCAATTGTCAAACAACTGTAATAGATCGTGAAACTTAAACAACTCTATTGTTCTGTACTGTACGCATTCAGGAAATGTTTATGAATGTGTTTTAATACCCTCCTTTATTCCAGCGCCATTCCGATATGAAACAACAATTGAATTTTATTATTCCTTGCCTTACGAAAACATGAATTCATGCATGAAATATGTACAAATATATTTATGTATGTATCATTATAAATAAAATCTCTATTTCAACGAACTATGACTAATTAAAACAGTCTCAAGGGCCTCATACTCGTAAGTACATATTATTATTTTTCTAACACAAAGTTTGTCCAAATTCTTAGTTTGCTTGATAGTAATCATCATTTATACAACGTACAAGAAAATTTAACGTATCAAGAAAAATAACCAATTAAATGGTCCTTAAAGTATTCGGAAAGTCTTGACACCAATCTTTTGTGTGTGGCGACAAAATGCCAAATTAGGTCGCCGGTCTTATCACGGGTCCCGACTAATCTTATTACCTGTTGCATTTCATAGTCTTCTTGCTTGTGTGATTAACTCGCATCGTATTGGCGGGCATCGGCACGTTGGCCACAGACTTACGTTAAATATTTTTCGTTAAAAAAATGGTCTATAGTACTTAAATAGGAAAAAACCGGCCAAGTCCGACTTGGACTCGCGCACCAAAGGTTCTATAACTTCGGAAAGTTAATATAAAACCGAGTGTTAGCAGAGCCCTGCTTCTAAGCAAAATGTAGGCGGTGTTTTCCAAAGTATTATTTTCCAAGCCATTTATTTTTTCAAAAATATTTTCTTACCATTAAACCAAAGCAAAAATAAATAAGAACATTTAAAATATAGGTGGTCAATGTGCTTGATGATATATCATTACAAGCAATCCATTTCTTCGTTTTTTTTAATCACTGTATTTGAAATCAAACTAGTTCACGTATTTGGTATTTTCTCATGTAAATTCCACAAAGAAAATCAATGTAAAAAAGGGGTAAGCCTCCCTAAAATACTTCACCAACAATCCATAACATCAGGCGGAAATGACAACTTTGAAAATAACAAATTGGAACCATCATGCCATGTTCCTTGCCGAAGGGGCGGTTTCGGGCCGTCCAAAGTTTTACTTTTAAAGGGAAATAAACCGTAATAATGACTACGAGACTGACATTCTATTATATTTTAAATAAGTAACCTAATCTTTTAGTGAGATAAAAATGATCACTGCTAAGTAGGCTTCATCGGTTAGAAATAATAGTCGATCAATTTATCATTTGTGACTGGTAACTATGAAATCCTTCCTACAATACGCGTGCACCGCCACGCACTTGGCCTGTTTTTTGCTATTCTGGAGCGGTGAAACAAAAATCGCCGGGTTACCATATCAAAGACATTTCAGTCGCAGTAGGTCGTGAATTCCCTTTGACAAATAATGAAGTCACCACGATAAGTCACACATAGTAATAGCGGTAACTCCCTTTATATCAACTAATTAATAACTAGAGAAACGATTATGTAGCGTGTAAGATACCAATTAGAAGTGTTTAAACGTTAAAATTCCTCGGCAACCCCATTTCATCGTACCATCTTAATTAGTTTCGAAATTGATAAAATCGAATTAATATAATTCGGCTGTAGACAAAACACGCGAACTTCCTAAGCTAGGAATGAATGTGGAGAGTTACCTACGTAACTAATTCAGTCAAACTCCGCTTCACCAACTTTTAATCCTACTAACGAAGTTAGTAATGGTTTTCCTCTAATTGATAAAAGTTTAAGTATAAGTATCCTTCGCACATACTAAACCGAGTTCTTTGGGATAGTTAGGATTAAACTTTTAACATTAAGTCCCGACTTAAAAGCTTAGGCTGCCTTAAGAAATGAGACTAATAACTTGGCTATTAGTTGTTTTATTAAAGACTTGAGATTTTTGCGATTTTAATGCAATACTTGTCGGTGTAAATATGTCTTTCATCACCAGTGTGACAGAAGGAACCTTTAACAAAAAAATTTTAGCTATTGAAATACTGTTTTGAGTCAACGTTATGTTTTTTCATAATTTTTACAACCCAGCTTTTATGTATCAAGCTATTGGCGCGAAAATAATGCCCAATGCGGCCCAATCGTAAAACGGGCGGGTGTCATTACAGCCGGCATACGACACAACTTGCGGCGAAACGTTGTTTGCTCCCGTTTCTTTCGCGGAGACGTGGCCCTTGCAGTAGTAATCCCAGAGCGCAGCCGGCAGCCATGGAGGAAATGTAAAGCCCCCGCAAATAACCTCAATCAGCTGGGAGTTCGCCGCACTCGCAAAGGACACGCGAACCTGCAAACTTGGCCCGTTAAATGAAAACAAGAATCGTGAAAGGGCTTTTAGCATGCTTGTTTTTACTTGCCGCCCCGCGTTAACGCTATTTCGACGGCGAGCCTCTTAAGCTTTTAGAGAAAATCGGCGTTAATATTACAATTCTAGGGTTGAAAAGGCAAACGTATTATCTTACTGACCGTTCTAAAACTTGAATTTGTAATGTTATTATTTTATAATAGCTTATTACGGACTTCCAACACGGGCAGGCAGGAAGATAATATTTTTCCTAGGGGTCTCAAAAAGGGTCATGGCTTTGTTATTTATCTAAAAGATTAAAGATGTTTATAAAATTTGAAACATCCGGTAAGGAAGAGTTTGTTGAAAATACGTGTCCCAGTTGAGCGTAATTGGGTCAACCCAGTTTGCCAGGAATGCTTCGATGTTAACTCTTTCAGAAAAAGAGATGAAGGCATGATAAGTAAAGTACTGCCAGGTGATTCAACGAAGCACGGGCCTCCGTTTACTGCACAGCCCTGAATAATTGAGTTAAGGAAGCTCACCCCATGACCCTCTTTCAATTATGTAAACCCTATCTCACATAAGGAATCAACTTGCTAAATATATTATATTCAATGAGGATGGGATTCGTTAAACATTTAACGGCAACAATTAGCGACGAACTTGTTTAATTGAGATCGCCTTTCTGAAATCGGGAAACTTTTTTTTAAACTAGCATTACCTAATGCCTTTAATCGAGTCGTAGAAGGCTGCTATATAATGCGTTAAAAAGCGCTAACACCATATACCGTATACCGGGGTGACTTTGAACTATGGAAAGAATTTAAAAGGTAGTTTGATGATAAACTCATTCATTTTTATTCGCGTTTACTGCTCCTAATCGATGGCTTCATCAATCTTCTTTTCGTGTACATGTCAAACATTCACGTCATATGTAGACAATGTCGATTTTATAGCAATTTTATAACTATCAAAGTATCCCTAATATGAGTAAAATTACGGTAGGTAACTAAATAATAATAAGAGGAATAGAAACGTCGTCGTCATCTTTTTTTTTGAGTTTTCACAGGTTTTACTAAGTTATATTAAATATCAAACACAATCTCTGGAATTACCTATTTTTTAAAGAATCAACTTCGTTACAAACTGCTGGAAAAATAATTAGATCTCTTTAAGACATTACTCGCTTTTTTGCTTGCGTGTCATTTCTATTTCTTTTATTATTAGTTCTGTGGAAGTTGTAGATACAGGTGGAAATTATATAAACTTCGTCGACTATCACCTATCATCACTACATAGTATAAAACAAAGTCGCTTTCTCTGTCCCTATGTCCATATGTATGCTTATATCTTCAAAAGTACACAACGAATTTTGATGCGGTTTTTTTTTTAATCGATAGAGTGATTCAAGAGGAAGCTTTTAATGTATAATTCTACGCAGTCGCGGGCAGACGCTAGTCTATCTATCTCTTAACCATTTATTTAACTAGAGTAAATAACTATTTAACCGTGTTACTTAGTTTTTAATTACTGTCAACATGTGTCCTTTACCTAGTTTGCTACCATCTTAGTTACAGCTGTTACTGCAGTGTGAGTACGTCTGTGCACGTTTCAGATTAAACTTGCGCAATGAATATCAATATGCCTTAACTATCAAGATTATATATTCATACGTAGTTACGGGATTAAATGTAGAGGAGGTAACTAATGTTCTTAGTAACTTCAAGGACACAATTTAGAGCATTTTCAGCGTTTATAATGCGAAATAGACTCGTCATACGTCTACGAACAAAATGTCTCTGTGATTAATTGAGGGGAAAGTTTTTTATCACGGTCAATACACAGTAGAACCTCTCTAGGGTTAGAAATAATTCAAATCGCACTGGCAAAGCCCTCTGTAACGGTGTGGATTGCATATTGCTAGCATACGCCAGCGGCCAGCTAGCGAAGCCAACGAGCCTACACATTGTGGTACAAATCGAGATGAGGACCTTTTCAAACTTCTTCCTTCTATTCTATATGTAAGAAAACCCCTATGCTAAAGATTCCAAGTAAAGAATATTTTTATAAGACCGAGATTTATTATATCGAGGCAGGTTTAATCAATCATGTATCAATCCCTGTCATTCGCTAGTAAAAATCATACACCTGCATTATTAAGTTCGTATCTCTGAATTTATTTATTTTTGTTTTCAACGCGGAAGTTGAACCATAATATTTGATTTAAATCTAATCATATTTATTAAATTAATTCTTAATTCCAACAACATACCGGTGATTCCAATTGCTAATTCGAACACACATGTAATAAACTTGTTACATTCACATATATACTCACCTATATCATTATTATTCATCAAAGCCGATTCATCCCTTTTCTTCGAGGCATATTACAGCTTGTGTAATCATGTGTTGAGCCACTATGTAACGCTGTCATAGTAACAATGTCAATACATATAGCAACGCGTTCCTTAACACTAACAACTAACAAGCAATCATTTCACTAAAACAACGTTCCATTTATGCGAAATAATTGAAAGTCTCATCATCGTATCATCTCTTTACCATTTACTTGATAAAATTCATTCATTTGTTTAAAATTAAAGATGGACTAAACAGACTGGACGGATTTATTGTAACATTTGAAGTACCTATTGGGTAGGAAAGAGCTCGCTAGCTTTTAACTAGAATAAAGAGGCGGTGTGAAAATTACGTATACGCATTACGCTTAAGAGCAAATATCATCTGGTTCTTCCACCTCAGATAGTTTACTATGCCATATACTTATTTTGATCGTCCATATCGCATATCGAAATTTCAGAGCTTAAAGAATATAATTTACAGAATTAGATGTCTTAAGCGTCAAACAGTATTTAAAAACAAAGAAATAGTCGAAAGAGATTGATTAAAGTTGTTAAAACTGTGGGTGCCGTGGCCGATTGCAAGCTTAAATAATAAATACCTAACAACGCCAGAGTATTAGGTACGGGAAATCAATGCAAAACCCACTAATATTAGTAGCTGGCACTGCATTATGCAAAATGGTACTTGTTATTTAAACAGTTATACTATAAGTGAGACATTGTAAGAAATACAACTTTAAAATGTCACACGTTTGTATTTGTAGTAGTGTACGTCTATATTGGAGAATTTGATTCAAATCATCAAATCACAACCAATTTTAAATTTGGAACGCACTAGGAACTGTCAATTGAGTAGCGTGATACGGGCATCACCTTCGGGTAGACATGCCCCCAACCCTAAAAAGTAATTTATGTTCACGAAGCGACGGATGAAGGATATCACGAGATTACAATATTCAATGTTGTTAATAAAATAAGTTTCGGTTGGCGCGGTGCGCTCGCTATGATTGATGGAATACGCCGAGCTTGATGAAATACCCAACTATCCTTAAATAAACAACTTGGCGAATAAATGGCAGTATACGGACGCAAAGTTGGTGTTTCCTGTTTGTTTGTTGCAAAATCTTCCCGATGCCGAGATAAAAAGAACCAATCCATTAACCTAAACCGTAAACGGTTCAAAAGCTTGATTCGTGTGGAATTATATTTACCCAAAGATTTATTATCGTAAGGAGCATGTATGTAGCACGCAGAAACATCCGCTTCCTACTCCAGCTCCACATGGCCACGGCGAACGGTTCATATAAACAAGATAATTGAAATTATTCCTGGATGGCTGCGCTCTGTAATGTTATTTCGGGCCTATTAGTTACCGGTTACTGCTTATTACTAACGTTGCACAATCACTTCTCTTATGCCATCGCACACCGTTACCATTAATCATACACAGTGTTTAAACATAATTACTTCAATTAAATCCATGAGTCTATGGTAGATATTTCGTAATTTTCGAGTCATATTTGTGAATTTCACGTTCGTAACCAATTATAATAACGATACGAGTACATAATCAGCGAATGGAATAAATTTAACGATTTAAAGTTAAGCTTTTTACGGGTTAATAAATGACGCACTTTGTTATTTCTGGAAGCTATGTTACAGGAATATTATTTACATTTTACTTGACGTAGGTATTCATACATTTGGTTGGAATGCTCCGAAAAAAAAAACCTTGGGCCCTTTTACATGTCATGGACGTCCAAGGAGTCTTATATTTACTGCCATTAAGACACAATAATGTACTGTTGTTCACAGATTTCCCGAGAGTCGAAGTTGGTCCTGAAAATCCTTTACGGGTAGAAATCGACGGCAGTGCAACAATGGAGTGCAAAGTAGATGCGAAGCCTAAAGTAAACTCTGTGACTTGGACGAGAAATGGAAAATATATATCAAATTCATTCACGCACACCATACAAGGCGTGACCGTACAAGACGCGGGCAAGTACTCTTGTGCTGCCGACAACGGTCTCGGTCGCCCGGGCGAGAGGGAAATATTCGTCGACGTGCTCTTCCCGCCCACAGTCACCGTCGAATCCAAAACCTTTGAAGCCGAAGAAGGCGGCACCGTCAAAATCCACTGCGAAGTGTCAGCAAACCCTGAACCTATATCCATAGAATGGACTATGGAAGGAAAATCAGACTTCCGGCAGGAAGGCAAAAATCTTCTGCTGACGAGAGTGAACGCCGACATGGCGGGGACCTACGTGTGTCGCGCTATCAACGAGATATCCTCGAGCAACGGGAAGAGGGTGGAGCGCGCGAGCAGCGCGTCGGTGGCGGTGCTAGTGCGTCACAAGCCGGGCGCCGCGCACATCAGCCCGCACCAGCCCGTGGCGCAGGAGGGCGCGGGCGTGACTCTCACGTGCGCCGCCAAGCCGCCCGGCTGGCCCGCGCCACAGTACCGCTGGTTCCGTGACATCGACGCTGCCGACCCGCCCGCCAAGCCCGCCGTGCTCGCCACCGGCAACAAGTACACCATCCCCAGCGCACACCTCGGCAGCGAGGGCGTCTACCACTGCCAGGCCACCAACGAGCTCGGCCACGGCCAACTCGCCTCCGTCACGCTCGAGGTCCACCAGCCACCCCGTTTCCAGACCAAGCTGCAGCCGCATCTCACTAAGCCCTCCGGCGAGCGAGAGTTCGCGGTCACGTGCAGCGCTCTTGGCAAACCACGCCCCAACATCAAGTGGTACAAAGACAACTCCGAGATCAAACCCGACGCGAACTTGTACGAAGTCAAAACTGACATAACAGAGGGCCGAAACTCTGTCTATAACGTGCAAAGCACGCTCCGATTTAACGGCAAAGCGAGACCTAACGCTAACGACCTGTTGCCCGAGGATAGAGGAATATATTCTTGCACTTTTGAAAACGAAGTCAAGAAAGTTGAATCGACTATGCATCTTCGTATAGAACGTAAGTTTGAAACCCATAATACATTATCATTTGCAACCCACAACTTTTATGCAATAATATTAAAACTTTCACGAATTCAACTTCATACCGACTTGCACTTGCCTTACGCGAAGTGCATGAAATATTATACGTTTCAGTTTATTATTACAAGCTTTTATTTAATGTACGTGTATTTTGTTTGTCCGGGTGGAATCTTGTAACTTAACTTTAAGGCTTATTAATTATGTATTTTTACTCCCATAGATAAACCGATACCAATTCGACAACAAACTAAAGTAGCTTACGACGTCAAGGAAACGGCCGAAATATCATGCAGAGTGCAAGCGTACCCGAAACCGGAATTCCAATGGTTCTACGGTTCGAACTCGGCGCCGCTACAGATGTCATCCGACGGCCACTACGAAATCAATACGAGCACCGACAACAACGATTCATACTTCAGCGTCCTCAAAATCAGAAACGTCAAGCCGCAAGATTACGGAGATTATTACTGCAACGTCAAAAATTCGCTCGGTAGCGTGCGGCCCCAGATACGATTGCAGCCTAAAGGCGCGCCAGAATCGCCTCGGGCTTTGATGAGTAAGAAAATAGGGCCGTCGTACGTGACGCTGAAATGGGAAGCCGGGTTCGATGGCGGTCTGTCCAGTACCAAGTACTTCGTGCGGTACCGGCGCGCGGCCGCGCTGGGCGGCAGCGGCGCCGCGGACTGCGTCGCCGACCACGCCGCCCTGCACGACTGGATGGAATACGACTGCGGCCGCTCCAACCCCTGCAACGTCACAAGACTCGACCAACACAACACTTACTCCTTCAAGGTGAGTTTCGACTCGAATCGGTTTTGTACATATATTTAGCTAGTAAGATATATTCGCAAACGCGGAACGTGATATTAAGAAAAGCAATTTATCAATGCTATGTCTAAATGTAAAACTGATGTGTCCCTCGAGTGCGAGATATTTCTTTCCGAAATTGGCTAAAAGGGTGAGAGATGGAGATGACATTGAACGATTTGCAACGCAGGACCTCAGTTCCAAATAATATGTCAAGTTTATACAAATCTTGGGAATCGTCGACGACATTTGTACAAATAGGCGAAGCTAAATAGGGTCCGCGATTGCGCGGCCTCTCGCGAAACATGAATTTCACTTGTGATTAACTATTTATTATTTTCTTTTCCATTCGTATCGCTACCGACAGCATCTGACATATGCCTTCAAGGTAAATCATTTGGGCGTGCCGTTCATTCCTTTGTTTTGCTGCCACCTTTTTGTTGTTCGCTAAGTTTTTCGACACGCTTTAGTGTGCGCACCGAGTCCGTCCGCGCGTCGACTTTAGTCTCACGGGTGTCGCTTGCTTCAGGTGAAAGCGGTGAACACGAAAGGACAGAGTAACTACTCTAACGAGATCACGGTGACGACGAAGGTGGATAAGATCCCTGCGCCGGAGCAGGTGACGTTCGAGCCGGGGTCGCGCACGATCGCGTTCAGCGTGGGGGCGACGTGCCTGCCGCTGGTCGGCGTGGCGGAGTGGCTGGCGGGCGCGGGCTGGCGCGTGCTGGACACCGTGCCGCTGCGGCTGTCGGGCGCCGCCGCCTCGGCGCAGGAGGCCGCGCTCGAGCCCGCCTCGTCCCCGCTCGCCGACCAGAACCCCCGGCTGCGGCTCAAACTCTGCCTCCAAGTCAACCAGGAAGTCTGCAGCGACTACACCGAAGCCGACAGTGAGTTATTACTGATTTAAATCAAAACCTTACCAATTTTGCATTTAAACCTACGCTTACTAGATTCTCACAAAGCATGGCACTTTAGATTTGTTTTATGTATTCATTATATATACCTAATAATTCACAATACTCGTATTATAATAATACTGAAAGTTACCGCGCGGAATTTTCTGCCTTTACTTCGAGAAACTTGATGTACCTACCTATTCTATTTTGAGCGATGATTCAATTTTCGATGTTTAAACCTTTGTTGATACCACTCTATTGAAGCGTAATATGATTAATACATTTTATGGGATTGTGGACTATCTTTTACAATTATCGAAATTGAATCCGTTTCTGTGAATATCAATGAACGAATCAATTTACATCCGCCTGAGTAAAGGCGTCTGTGTTTTCCCTATCAATACAACATAGAACATAGATCACTTAGGTACACTGCGCTGGGCACTTAGCCGTAATTGACGTATAGTGAGCGCAATAGTCGCCTTATTGGTTGTCACATAAGTCAATAGGCCCATTGAATTTATATTGACAGTGAGATACGATATGCATTCCGGATATCCCGCTCGTTGGGTTGGAAGCAGAGGACTCCGCTTACTTGTTTACACTTTATCGCTTAAGTATTTGGAGCGGAAACGCGAAAATAACAAACTATAGCGTATCATGCGTTTACAGTTGGGCCGCCGTACATCAAAGAAGCATCCGCGCTCAACACAGCTACCCTCGTCGCCATCCTCATCTCCTGTCTTGTATTCCTCCTGTTCCTGGGTTTACTGTTCGTATTCTGCCGTTGCAAGCGCAACGAAAGTAAAAAAGAGACCGCCAAAGAGTACGAGATGGATTCGATGCGCCCGTCTATGGTGACGCCTCAGAATCAGGCTCCGCCGCCGTACTACCCTAGCTCGGGGATGGAGAACAAGGCTCTGGAACATTCCATGGACTTGGCGCTTGCGATGGATGACTCAAAGAGTGCTGTGTACGCGTCGCAGAGCGGGTACGGGTACCATCTGGCGCCGCATCAGCCGCCGCACACGGCACACGCGCAGCAACACCCGCAGAACATGACCAACTCCGACTGTAAGTACTCAACGCAATACTTAACTCATCCTCCTAATGTATAAAGACCCCTATACACAATAAGCGATGCACGGCCATCGCTATACCGCCACGCGCTACGATCCATTGCTCACTGGCCAACTAACAGGTATACAAATTTAAAATTTGGCCTGCAAAATTATTTGTAAATTATAATCACTACATAATATAAAACAAAGACCACCACGCCTCTCTTGTTCGCGATAAACTCAAAAAGGATTTATCTTATGTTGGGATCAAGGAATAAAAACCAATTTCACGAACTTCCCACGGAATGTGAAGACCTGCGACGGGAGCGAAGCCGTGGGCGTAAGCCTGTTTATGATGATAGCAAAAATAATAAATTCCGAATCAATCTGAAGCTTGTTTGCGTAAACCTGGAGTGTGAACCTTTACACTATTCGTCATTTTTACATGAGCGCCGTTAGAAAAATGTTCAATACATTTGCGAAAACGCCAACAACTATCTTGCAGTTTTTCGGAATTTAATTTTACATGCATGTTGTATTTCCTTTGCATTTAAAAAAACGTGCAAAGTATTTAAATGTAGATTTAAATCTTTGCTGTTGTAAACTAATTACTCACAGATATAGAACGTAGTTAGTATTTTTATCGCAAGCGTATAATGCTAGTTTGGGATTATCAGTTGAACGACATTCTCTATGCACATTTAGGCTTCAAATTTTTAATACCTATAAAAAGTAACAAATACTCGCCTCGTGATCACAACCACAGCGATGCGACCAAAATGTCGAAGCAAACAGAACATTTATGCAATTAAACCCCGTTTTTATCGTGTTTATATTGCTCAATTATTTCAATTAGTACGGCTTCGGTCACGTCCCGAACAAACTTTGCAGTCCCTGTTACCGTTAGTCATAAACTTTAATAAACCTATTTCAGTTACAAATATGTTCGGTCCCTTTCAAAAGCTAACTCGTGAAAAATATATAACTCATTTAGCTGAAGCAACTATAATAAGCGTTTATGAATACAGACAGGGTTAATAATTATCGTCGTTTTAAATGTAGGTACCTGTAATTTGTTCTGCCTCCTCGAATCCTTTACGCTTGTGTAGATTTAAATGGAAGCTTGAATGATATGATTTATTACAATTTTTCTATTATGCTATCCGAGGACTAGCAACCGACGGCGTGAGCAGAAAAGGTGTGTAAGCTCGTGTAAATTTTAGTTAAATTTGTGAACTTTTACAAGCTTTTTTATTACGTGTATTACTTACGTGTGTTAGAAAATTTTACTAAACCGGGATGAGAAAGGGATTGAAATATCTGTCATTCCATATTACTAATGACGAAATATAAATTTTATGTCAGATTTTTCAATAAATTTTCACTTTCAGTTACTACAGTGTTTTTAATTTATTATATTTGTGGGTACGGCTACTATCAGCTATCGTCAAGCAAAATAGCATGTTTATTATTTAATTTGTGTTTTACTACTCACGTTAATCTTCTTTTCTTCTTATCTTTCTTATATATAAAAATGATTGCTGTTTGTTTGTCTCGCTAAAACTCGAAGATGGTTGGACCAATTTGAATCATTTTGGTTTTGAAATATTTGTGGTTGTCCGGGAAAGGTTTAGACGGTGAGAAAACATTTATGAAAACACGAACGGGGTCGAAGCCGTGTGCAACAAACAGTTAGTTATTTATATTAATATATTGTGTTCTCATTGTGTCGTAGGGGTGAACATGGGGTATATAGAGAACAGTTACACGAACAGCAACAACGGTGGCAGCGTCAACTCTCAAGACTCGCTGTGGCAGATGAAGATGGCGGCCGCTGGTGGCGCCGCCATGCCGCCGGCGCACGCGCAACATCAGGTATGTTATGTACCCAGCCTCGTGGCGCCTTAGCGCTAGACTATGTCAGGGGTCGGCAAGTAGTTTTAGGTGGGGTCTAATCCAGGTTAGATCTAGAAAAATACAAGTATACCTTATCTACGTATTAATTGATACATTACAATATTTGGCGGCCAAGGTTCGGCCTTTCGTTGTCTGCAAACTGACCGCGGTCCGCCTGTTGCCGACCGTTTACGTGTGTGCTATGGAAGACGTACTTAAGACACCACTAAAGACAGAGCCGATAGAAATTGTATAATAGTTAATTAATAGAGATGCATCAATGACATAATGTTTGTTATATGCATCCTTTTCCAAAATTGACGATATCTATCAGTTCTGCCTTTTGTGATCAGTTCAGTATGCCTTCGAGAGTACTGCACTCGGACACTTGAAATATGATTTAACTGTTGATCGATCAGTGACATTTATCTCGGAACTGTCTGAATGAGCCGCGACGCAGTTGAAAGAGAAGCAAAAATTTGTGGTGTTTCAAATAATTCGAAGAATATAGCAGCAGGCTTTGGCTGTGGTTCCCACGCGCCCCCAATGCGGATTGGAAACTTTACACATACCATTGAATTGCTTCGCACAGGATTCCTTCGCGATGTTTTCCTTCGCCGAGAAGCTCATAATAAGTTTCAAATTTAACTTGATCATAATAAATTCTGAAAACTCAGAGATGCTAGCCCGGGATCGATTACACGACTATCTGCTGCTTGAGAGGCCATAGGTCACCTAGACCACTGCTTTTTAAAATCTCTCAAATCTGATCCTGATCTATTTAGAATTTATTTATTAAAAATAAGCGCCTAATGACGTTTATACTACTACTCCTTAATAATTAATTAATCTCGCTTGTTATATACGCCACAGAGGAAAACAAATTTAATATACGAATCGCCTTAAAGAAATTTACGGTCATTTATTTTGGTTGAATAATTTATTATTATATAGCTTTACCTATAGAACTGTGTGGACCTCCACTAACATTTTCACTCATTAAATGCAGGGTTTGTTATGATAATAAGATTTGAAAAAAGATATCGCTCTTTAGTCAGATTTCACAGAATCATTAAAAATCTGTTATGATTGTTATCCTCTCGGTGAAACAACTAACGGCGATAGATTTTTCTTTCGTTCATTGGGCTCGTTGTAAATTTTGGGTATATTTGTTTATAATTTATTTTCATTAATACATTTCTCAGTACCTACCGGACATAACATTTCTGATTGATACGAAACCCAAACATTATTAATTTTATTTCTTATTCCATCCCTACAATATTATAAATGTGAAAGTAACTCTTATCAGTCTGTCTGTTACCTTCTCACGCTTTTACCGCTGGACCGATTTAATTAGAATTTGGTGTACATATAGTTTGAGTCTCGGGGTAGTCCCGTATAATTACATAGTTCCCGCGGCATAGCGATAAGCGAATTCTGCGCAGACGGAGTGGCGGGCAACAGCTAGTATAATATAGGTATACTAAGAATGTCAAATCGAAGTCTAAAATTATACATGTTATTCCAAAATACAAAATAGATGAACTAAATCTTGAATAGTATACAGCCTAAACATTTAGGGACCAAATAAGTACGAGAATTCACACGGGATTGAGCCCTGGGCACTTTTCAGATTTGTAGATTTAAATTCTATGTTATTTACCAACGTCTATATTTCGTCTATGGTTCTAGCCGAATATTGCTAGTTGCTACGAACAAATAATTATAGTGAAAAGGTATTCAATCCACATATCACACTGAGTGCGGTTTCGGCGTTTGCGGCTCGCCAAACGAACGTTTTACGTATCTATTATAATTGAGAACAATCTCCGAAATTGTTAATAGAAATCTTATTCTGAAATAGATCCGAGATCGTGTCTTGCGGGTTAACCAACGTCTGATAGTGCATTATTAATTGCTTCATGACTCAAAGCGTCTATTCCGAGACTCGAATTCATATCTGTTTATTACTTTCCGTGAAGTGCACGCGAAGACAGTTTAATGCTTTTCACTTGTAACAATATCCTCTTTACTCAGATAGTATTTTAGAACGTCTCACAAATGTAATATTCATAGAAACTGTCCCAGAATATTTTAAAAATGTAATAAGCACTTATTTTTATCAACATCGTCGTCATGGTATTCTTGCTGAATGATATATAGAAAAAACCACGAAAAACAAATTATTTTCATGCCTTAATTCGGATATATAAAGCAAGAAATTAAATCGTAGCTAGATATCTTAAGTTACTCATACAAACATATATAAAATTCAAAGTCCTGACTGACTGACTGACTGACTGACTGACTGACTTAACTATATATCAACGCACAGCCCAAACCACTGGACTTAGAGACTTGAAATTTTGCACATAGATACCTTATACAATGTAGGCATCCACTAAGGAAGGATTTTTGGAAATTCCCACGGGATAAGGAAAAAACGGGAATTATATATTCGACTCCGAGTGACGCTATCTCAGTAACTATAATAACTAGACTCTTCAAATTTGATACAAAAGTAGGTGATTACAAAACGAAGAAACTGATTTCACGATTTTTGGAAATTCCCACGGGATAAGGAAAAAAACGGGATTTATAATATTCAGTTAAACGAAATCCTATGAACTATAATTACTAGACTGTTCAAATTTGGCATAGAAGTAGGTGATTATAATAGTAAAATAATGTTTTAATGATTTTTGGAAATTCCCACGGGATAAGGAAAAAAACGGGATTTATATATTCAGTTCTACGGGATCGATTTTTCGTTTTACTGGTCGTATAAAACTGAAATTTGGCCTTCAAGTTCCCTTGAGGAGTGTAAACAATAAAAAAAGGATTTCCCGAAATTCCCACGGGAACGGGAAAAACGGGACTTTTCGTTTTACTGGTTGCAGAAAGCTGAAATTCGGCATGTAGGTTGCTTCGGGAGTGCAGAGGAGCATTAAGAGAGTACTTTCCCAAATTCCCACGGGAACGGGAAAAATGTTTGTTTACAAAGAAATACTGCGGTAGGCATAATATGGCTAGAAACTTGAAATTTGGCACACATATACCTTGAGTATCCTAGAGGTGCACTAAGAAGGTATTTTTCGAAATTCCCACGGGATAGGGAAAAAACGGGATTTTTTGTTTTACTGGTCGTAGAAAGCTGAATTTGGTAAGAGCCTTCCTTGATGAGTGTATGGGAGCACTAAGAAAGGATTTCCAGAAATTCCCACGAGAACAGGAAAAACGGGGTTTTTCGTTTTACTGGTCGTAGAAAGATGAAATTTAGCATTTAGCTTCCTTAGGGAGTGTAAGGGAGCAATTAACAAAGGATTTCCTAACATTTTTACGGGAACGGGAAAAACCGGGATTTTACGTTTCCAGACGAAACAGCGGAAGAAAGAGACTTAACATTTATAACGTGTGTTTCTTTAAAGCTTTAAGTGTACTCCGAAAGCACCCCAAAATTTTCACGGGAACGGGAAAAAACTTATTTTTTCGTTTTACATCTTAGCGCGTACGAAGTCCCGCGACTTGGGGTAAAAGCTATTTGGGGTAGGTATATTTTAGGACAGCCCTTTAGGTTAGGTTAGGTTTGTTTTATAAAATTTTTGGCGCGGGAGCCCCGGCGTGTAGGCTGGGGCGGCCGGCGGGGCGTGCGTGGTGACACCATAGTTCTCCCACGGCGCCCCTCCAATGGCAGAGAGGGAATACCGGCGGTTTTTTAGTGGGTAGGCCTCCTCCGCTTCCCCCCGCTCGGGGGGGGGGGCCGGGGAGGAGAGTCCCACATAACTTCCGCGTCGTCCCCAAGGCGCGGTCGTATGCGTAACGCATTTTTCCGCCGCAAAAAAAAAAAAAAAAAAGGTTTGTTTTATAAAAATCCTGCAATATTTACAGTTTCAGAAAAATTAAGGCAGCGGGGCAATGTGGCTTGCTTGCATGCTTGCTTGAGTCCTTGCTTTGCATGCTTGATTGCATACTTGCTTTCATGCATGCTTGCATGCTTGCTTGCATGCATGCATGCTTGCGTGCTTACTTGCATGCATGCTTGCTTGCACGCTTGCTTGCATGCTTGCTTGAGTCCTTGCTTTGCATGCTTGATTGCATACTTGCTTTCATGCATGCTTGCATGCATGCATGCATGCTTGCGTGCTTACTTGCATGCATGCTTGCTTGCACGCTTGCTTGCATGCATGCTTGCTTGCACGCTTGCTTGCATGCTTGCTTGCCTGCTTGCATGCCTGCTTGCAGGTTTGGGTGCTCGCTTGCTTGATTGCTAGCTTCTTTGAAATGCTCATGGTTCACGCGTGCGAAGCCGCGGGCAAAAGCTAGTACAAACATACAAAGCAAATGAGAGCCTTTTATATGGATACGCCTACGCCTGATGTTAGTCTGCTAATGACACAACATCTAATCTTGTAACTTAAAATTTACAAACAAAGTAAACATATTTTGCATATGGTGACTTTGCAGCATCCTTTGTAATGCGATAAATTCCCGCCAAGCAGCAGTGCACATGAGGTACATGAGGTATTTTATCTTAGCATCTACAATCCTCTGCTCTTGCGGATTTCCATGGGTGGTTGCTACCGCTTACCATCTTGACGTGACTCACTTGATAATTTGCCAGCCTGTTTCGGAAAACAACCGCACGTCTCGCACTATCAAAATTGTCTAACACACTTGCCGCGTTGCCGCTTTGATCGGCGATGCATCGTTTTAACCTATAAAGCGGTTTTTTCTAACCTATCTATCAACTCATATCCAACACTACTAAGTCCAGGAAACTAAAATTAGGATTAAAGATAGCGTAGCTAGCGTTAGCGTAGTTTGTAGCGTAGTCTGAACTCATATGAACGGTTTTTACGAGATTCCCACATATTTATTCTTCCATAAACTATCATAAATATGTATAAACAAAATCGAAGCCACGTGTGTGAGCTACTGCTACATAATCCTAGTAAGATACGAATCTTACATAATACATGTTGTGTATGTAACCTTACTAATATTCTCTAAATTTATTCACGACACCTCTGCTTCGTACATGCGTGAAGTAACAATTTATTCTAGTAAGCAACAGTGTTATTAGTTTCACCTGCGGAGTATTTGATCGGCATTGATTTATAACAAAGTGAAGATTAATCGGCTAACATCGCCAATAACGACGTACCTAATGAAGATATAATCCTTGAACGCTTTCACGCTATGGGTTTGATAATGGAAAGTGTATTACGCAAAAGGTTTTTAACTCGTTTGATTTTGTTATACAGTTAGTTACAGACTTACCTGATTAGGACACTGCAGTCAAAATGGCATAAAGGGAACTCTTATACTTTCGGCACGTCCGTCCATCCGTTCGCGGCTTAGCGCAGAGGCTTAGTACCAGAAAGCTGTCATTTGGCATCTCCGAGTTTAGCATTGATACACTTATTACACGACAAAGCGTTTTTTTTTGATATGTAGGTACCTCCCGTACACCTAAAGCAGAAATGGTTTCCATTTTCATTGTCTTTCTCATAGTGTAGAATGTCGTTGGATAGAGTCAATAATATCGCAAATTATGAAAAACATTTTTCGATGATTTGTTTGTGGTGTAGGTAAGCATCAAATATTCTATTTTGATTCCCCTTTCCACCTGTACGGCCATAACCATGCTAATCGTGACCTTTAGGTCTTGTTACCTGAGGCTCTGTCTACCCCGTAAGCATCAAAATAGGTACCATTTTACGTTAGTGTTAAGATTCAAGAGTTGATGAGAGAGAAGTACTCACTTTTTTTGTTTCCGCAGCAACTCGACCGGCAAAGTGCGTACGGCTACGATCCGATAGCGCACGGCGGCTACGGCGCGCTGGACGACTACGCGCCGTACCCGCACCTGCCCGCGCCGCTCGCGCCGCCCGCCGACTACCTGCGCGCCAGCCAGAACTCGCGCCAGGAGTACTGCTCGGACCCCTACGCCTCCGTGCATAAGCCCAAGAAGCGGATGGACCAACATATAGGTGAGAATACATTTTGTTATTAATTTCCCTTCATTTACAAACATAAAAATGTTGACTGTGTGAAGAGTCACGCTCGGTTAAGTTGGTATGCTGTAATTGAAAACGTTCACGAAGGAAAACTCCTTGTCTCACGGCTCCGGCCCATATCCGGTTCATACTTAACCTAACACAAAAATTAAATATTCTACCCGCACATATGCCATGTTGCGTTGGCTTGAGAATCAATATCGGACACAGGTTCTGGTGCAAATTGGGAAACAGAGCCTCAAACTCTTTCTTGTATTCCGTACCCGACCCATGCCACGTCACCTGGTCCGTGATCTCCATTCAAAGATATCATCAAGTACTAGAATCCACCATCTGCCATTGTAGATTTACCTAAGTATATTAATCGAAATTACGAGGTCAAAGATCGCGATTGCGAGAAGCGGCTGCTGTCAATCCTAAAGTAATGAAAGATTTAAATTGGAACTTTACCAATTACTTGCGCCTGTCTGGGAAATTTCAGATTGCGGATTTCAAATAAACCACGCTCTACATGCCTGTCTGGATTATTTGAAATATGTTATCAAAGTAATTCGTCTGCTCTATCTTATATTAGTTATATTACAATATCGTTTCACAAAAACCTTTCGAACTGCCGAACTTCCATACTGGTCTGGGAGCCAAGAAATAACATAGAATGTACCAATTGCTTCTCTGTCCGCGCATATGGTAAATGCCCATCGAGGGAATGGGCGAAAATCTTATTAATTATGAAGGCGATGCGGCTAGCAACTAGCAACCCATCACTATTTTGATTCCGCTTTCCACCTATACGCCTACAATCATGCTCAACCTGGCCTGTAGGTATTGTTACCTTAGGCTCTTTCTACCCCAAAAGGGATAAAGACGCGATTTATGTATACATACGTGTGTAAGTTTTGTTTCATGTACCTAACTATTATTTTCCGTGCGACTTTGACTTTCCGCTAAAGTTCTTGACGTATTGTACTCTTATGAAAACTTAGATAACAATTTTTGGGTACCTACGTGGCGGGTTACCTCCGCGTGTGGTCAAGAACTGCGGTTCGTTTTTGGATCCGTCCGGGGGGAAGAGCACTGCTTGGTCCGGTGCACCCTGGGCATCGGTTAATGATTTCCTGGCGGTCTCCGAGGGATATCAATATCCGTTGGCTAAGAGCCCGACAGAGGGGAGGGGGTCTTTTGACCGTGTTCTACCGTACAACGTTGCCGACATTTTGTCACAAGATTTTTAAATACATTTTTAATACTTTGACATTGGCGAAATCATCGCATCGATTGATGGGCCCATATTAGCTAAAAAATTTAATTGAATTGAATTAGATAACAATTTTATTACTCTTGAAAACAACAAAATTTGTTACCGATCGCAATGTGCTTGTAAATTCTTTTAGTTATTGTTTCATGCAGCAAATGCTCCAGCTTATACAAATAATCACCGGTTACTTCTTAGTAAATAAAGTAATTACCTTAATTACTGTGTAAAGCAATTGACGACGCTGGAAGTTACTTGTAGGTACTTAATGATATTTGTCAACCTTCGACAGTCCTTAAATAAACGTATTACACATAAAATCGATTGATTGGACATTGGTCGAAACAAGTTATAGGTACATGTAGCAGCTTTATCAAATTCGTTTCGGATCCATTTTTTACGTGAAGTAACGGGCGTGCGTTATTGGATCTCCTAAAAAGTTCACGGTGTGATAAAACAGTTAATATTTCAAATATCGAAATATTCCTTTTAGCCAAACTGGACGAAAGTTATTAAAAATACATAGTTCGCTGTTGCGTGACATGAAGGAATTATATAAATGTATGTAAAAATATAGTTTGTTATTTATTTGGCTCATTGGAGTTACAGTGACTGATTGCCCTACTATTACACTACATTTTATACCTAATCACCGTGTTTGTAAAAAGGGCGGGTAAAAACATGTTAGTGTAATTTATCTGTGATACTCGTAAACATTTCAAAAATGATCAAAAATATGTGTGACATTAAATCTGTCTATAGCCAGGAAAATAACTGGCACAAGAGGCATTCAATTTAGTCCTCTGGTTTGGCAGTGCTTTTTTATCTCACTTGGTGGAAGGCGCAGCCCCGCTAGCACGAGAGCGCACGAAAGTCGCGTTGCGCGCGAGTTGGACTACCCGTCTCTTGCTTGTTGGTACAGTAAAAAAAGGACGGGCAATCTATCTCGCGCGCGACGCGACTCTTGTGCGCTCTCGTGCTAGACGTGCAGATGAGGCCAAAGGTGTGTAGGTGTAAGGTGCTTATACGATACCCTAGTGTTTAAGGCCGATGTTGTCTACTTACCACCTGGAGACCTAACTACTTGGTTGTTTACCAAAACTAGAGATCCAGTGAATCGACTTCAATATTTATTCCTGCAGTAGTTTTTTGATTAATCGATATCTAAAGAAGGTATCATAAAGTTGATCTGGAATATTGCAGAAGGTAATTGGGCTAGTTTGATTGAACACACCTGTAAAGCTTTCACGTCCTAGTTTTTGATTAAAAACATCACCTCTGTGACGCCGTACAACACTTTTGACATCGACCAATGGTTGGAATCAGTTGTCAACCAAAATATTATAAAATTCCTGAAAAACGTTTACAGTGGGTGAATCAGTCAAATAAGTCTAACAAACCAAACCGCCTGCTAAAGTGTTCCGGGTTGATTTAAAGGCAGTGTATTATTATTATTACTAAACCAAGGTTTAATTACAGAATCTCCATACCATGAGGTGAGCGGTCTGCCGGAGTCGTACGGCGGAGAAGCGGGAGGTGAAGACAAGCCAGCTCAGCTCTCTCTCAGCTACGACGAGTCGCTCGAGTCCGGCTACTCCACGCCCAACTCGCGCGCACGCCGTGTCATTCGCGAGATCATCGTCTAACTGTGAACTGTGAACTCCTCTATTCAAGACACAAGGTATTTTACTGGCAGAGCTTGAGTTAAAATCTCGCTGTCGCCAATTTATTAGTGTTGTACTAGAAGTCAAATAGACTCAGGATAGCTAGCACAAAAAGCGTGGTTTATCGTTATTGTAAATCTGATTATTACTATAGTGCATTGGGGTAAATTCGGATTTGGGGAAATTTCGATAATCGTGGATATTCACTAAACGGTGAACAATTACATAATCTGGCAACGCTTACCTAGAAGCTCCAATGTCCGTTTAGTGGATATCCACGATTTTCGAAATTTCCCCAACTTCGAATTTACCCCAATGCACCTTAATTGTGATTTTACACGAGTGAAGAAACATGTCCAGTGATTTGCTAATATTGCACATACACGAGCAGTTCAGTAGAAGGAAAACATTTGTGAAACCAATGGTGCAATTTTTACAAATTGCACATGATTGCTGAACTGCATTTAGATGGTGTTATGCACACTGGTGCCGACAGTTAACTGCTTCTGAGTTGCCCGTGTAAAAGAACCTTAGTTACGCAAGAGACGCACTGTACTGCAAACGAGAAGTGGCATGCCGTACTGTACTCTGTTACTACAAGTATTAAAAAATAATGATTACTTGGCCAATAATCGATCTATCTGTGAATCTGAGACCACAGATACAAAAGATTGACTCGATCGGTTAGTTCGACAGGTTTTTGTTATACTCACATGAACTACTTAACATTTTTATAGCCGTGCAGAGCTAGCTTCCTTGCCCTTTTATCGCTTGTAGCTCAGTGCGCCTTGTTCACGATAGTTTGAAAGATACGCACAGACCAAGTAGGCAGCAGCCACCTGCATTAAAGTTGCCGCGATTTTCCTTGTTAGTGCGTCACTTTTAAACTTAGACAACATTAGAAAGGAGTTACGGTAGAATATGCTAGTCGTCCTGATTATAGAACGCCCCCACAGCGTATCAAAGCTGCCTCTTCACTATGTCAAACCATTGTGCAATGTCGAATCCAAGAATAATGACGCATCACCCAACGAGTTCCGACGTCATCACTCATCACTTTTACCCTAAGTCCTCGTGAGCTAACCGCACTGTGTAATCTCCCCGACCCTAAACACCGTGTTTCATTTAATAAATATTTACGTCTGAAGGAGGAGCGCGAATTTCAATTGTGTCTATCAACTTGTTGGAAGGACGAATGTTATTTGACTTTGCTCGACAATTTAGTAATAACGAGTCTCAGAGAAGTTATAAGGTACCTATTATATATTTTTATGTGAAATTG
Source organism: Pandemis corylana (assembly GCA_949127965.1). Classification (NCBI taxonomy): domain Eukaryota; kingdom Metazoa; phylum Arthropoda; class Insecta; order Lepidoptera; family Tortricidae; genus Pandemis; species Pandemis corylana. The sequence goes on along the minus strand of OX421858.1, from coordinate 4,585,965 downwards.
ATTCACATAATATACTGCCGTCCAAGCTCAAAGCAGCTATTGTCAACAATAACAACTATGAAGACAAAATGCTGTTAAAATTTTAGTCACGTATCTACTTTCTGTAGAAGCCCCTGTGAATTAGCTTTATTTTATTATTTGGAGCTTTACAGAATTATAGTTAGAAACGCGTGAGTGTGCGTCAAACGGAAATATAAATCTGAACCCAGTTGTGATTTTCGTCAATTGTGATAGTGAATGCCACTTGTGGCGAAACTTGTTGTGACTAAAAATGATTGTGAAATCAGGGAACACCACCAATTTAACTTTTAATCATATCCTAACGAGTACACTTTTGATAGATTTTTTTATGGATAACAATGAATTTTTCAAACAATAGCCGTGTCCGAGCGACCTCCGTTACGTTGCTAACCCGACTAATTAACCACATTCAGTTACACGTATTGTTGCCCAAATGTAAAAACGGGACTAAGGAATTAGTAGCGTGATAATATGAAGCGACCCGCGCGATTAGCCGGCGACGTGTTTCTGTGAACGAGGCGCGAGCCCTGCTTGATTGAGGCACGGGGGTTATGCTGAGCCGAGGACTGTCACAGCTTTGTCACCATTCACCGCGGCAACCTCTCAGATACATGTTTAATGTGTAATTAAACGTAACATGAAAAACATTGTTAAATCATATGAATTTTTAAACAAAGGCTCTTCTTTGTCCAGGCTACAGCAGACATCACATTTAAGTGCATTGGAGGTTGTATTTAAGCCTTTTGCCTCCTTTATCGTAGTGTATCTAAATAAATAAAGATGTGTATATTACCCGTTGAAATCTTCAAATATTGGAAGATGTGTGACGGAGATGAAGATGATATTATATTAAGATTAATATGAAGTTGTTAACGGTTTATGATCAGCGTAAGTGGGCTAGCTAGTTAGTATAGTTAGTTGCTATTGTAATGTAACACGTTCGAGTGTTCGTGACGTTCGTGCGCGCTGCAACGGCGATTGTAATTAAGTAGAATTAAGGAAATTACGTTTATGAGCTTACGATTGAATTTATAAGACGTGTCTCTGATGAATGAGCAAGCGCAGCGTGACGCGCAGGAAGACTGTCTTAGCTGTAACGATTAGATAGGTATTCCAATTATTTGTCTCATTTCCGTCTAAAGATGTCTTGTTAGCATAAAAATTCGCCTAAGTTTATGTAAAGTCATATTTTCACCAATGTAAATACTCTTGATAGGAATAAGTCTAATTGTCAAAAATCTCTATTGAGGCAGCTCTAATTTGAACGCGTTCACGTGGAAACGTTGTTATGATAATTTTTAAGTTCAAAATTCCCCTGGTTTCGGAATCGTACGGAAGCAAATGAAATGGGTAGTCAATTAATTTTACCGGTTGAATAAATAACATTAATGATAATGTTTTATTCGCTAGGTCATACGTTTTACTAATGAATTACTTAAGATATGTGCTGTATACTCGCTGGCTAGCTGCAAACTTAAAATAGCATTGCCTACGTTAAAACATTAAAGCCTCAGTGGTGATTTACCGAACGTTTCTGAAGCGCTTGGAAAATCGCCACTGTAATAAAGCTTGTAACGAAATACTCTTGGTTTGATCTTGACATGAGTGCCATTTTATTTTTCTCAGTAGTCGACGATTTCTATTAGCTATTAATGCAGGACTTTAATTTTTCAATGTTCCGGCTGTAGTAGTAATTATTGTTCTACAGTAAGCTACCGGCAACTGCATAACAGTAATGTGACCACGAAACACTCTGTTAAATAAACGTGCACATTCTCGCTATTATACGATTCAATGTTTTGTATGAACCACAAAGTTTGCTAAAGCTTTTAACTATGTAAATACCTTGCATATGTCTCGCACAGGAATTTGATCTCATTTTCATCCGCTATAACATTTCATTTTACCGCAAAGCCGCAGTAAGTACTGTCGGTGGGAAACGATACATTTCTTGCCTGCCTTCATGTCATAAAGGTGTTGTATTTACTCGATTTAGTTGAGCTACTACCCAAATTTACCCTCATTTGCGCAAAAAACATAACCGTTTTAATCCTTCTAAAAGCATTTGCTTAATTTTTGTAAAGATATGAAAACAAATGAAAGCTCGTACTATGTTTCGTTTTAGTTCTGTCTTATTCAGAATTGGAAATATACATGAGCTAATAACAATACGTAATAAAAGTTTATGGTAAAGTGCACAGTGCAAGTGCGGGTAAATATTCGGCCAACCGTCTATTTAGCTTGTAATAGTTGTCCTATCTAAGTTAAACGGCAGGGAAGAGGACTCTTGCTATAAACCAACCGCAAAATTGACACTTAGTCCTTTGCATTGTTCTGTTCTGTTAAACATCCGTTCCACGAAACAACAACAAAAATTAAAAGGAGCTTTTCATAGCGAACAATCTACACGAATGGATGTTGAATTGAATTACATTCGTTCATTAGCATTTATTGTGCCCAGCCAACTGACATGCGCTGTATGGAACCAGTTTGTCAATTCGATTCATTATAATGTACTTACTCAGGTTAAAAATGCTCATTATTTAGTACAAATTTTAAGCACAATTAAAACCTATCAATCTACCTTACGTTACCTCGTATGTCTAACTATGTGCCAAACCGTGGACCACTCGCTGTCACACTCGCTTTAACGCGAACTATAATACTGTATTACTTTCTCACAACCTTATGCCTCCTAGAGATCATTTCTATCACTTCACTTTCGTCATTAAATACTAGAAATGGGCCCACCTTAAATGTAATGTGAAATGAAGTATATTTTTATTGAAATTATTAGCTAGTTATAATGTTTATTTGTAAACTGTAACCACCTGTCAGGAAGTTGTCTCCATTATGCTAAATTAGTCCAATGTTAAAGAATAAACGTGGTGAAAGCTTGAAACATTCAGCCGATGAATTCTGCTTTAGTACCCATATTTGTGCTTTTGCGAAAAAGGGATTACTCTGCCAGGCAACTAAGCTGTCAGCTCAGACACTCCCCTCACATATTCACCAAATCTTAGTGCTCGTTATCGTCTCTTAGGTAGTTTATGTATGCCTTCAGATAATCTGAATGACGACTAGGTCATATTTTTTGCCACTGAATTAACTATAATTTTACTTACAAAACAGTGAATCTCATGTTTCTTAAAATGAAAGTAAGTACGTATTATTATTGTGAGTTAAATATACTTTGTAATTTTACCCTTCATTTGGGAGTATCTTCTGTTACCTCTGCGGGACTGAAAATATTGACTATTCTCCGCTCTAATTAACATAATTAAGGCCCGTATCAATTTTATCTTACATTGAGAGCGTTTGCGAAGCTCGCTCCGTCTCCGACCGACTTTCGGGGACGTAGCGCGCGGACGAACGCCGAGGAGAGTGCCCGAGCTAGCACCAGCTGCCACTAATGCAACCTTGGACGAAGCAAATCGAATATTAATGGTGTATACTTACATTTTAACTTCCTTATTGCTTAAATAATATTTGATCCTAAATTCTAAGGTGTTGAAGCGTGATCAGCGGGATCATTAGTTGCCTGTAGGCACTTCCTGAAATTAATATTGTTCAAGCACTGTCGCGCGGACAGCTTCATCGATCATCTGGCATTGAAATGCTAAACAGGCTAAAAATATTGCCTTTTAGCTAGAGGTGAATTCTCTCGCCGTGAATACCTACCCTGCTGAAATACCTTAGCAATATCTAATTAGAACAGCGCTTGAATCAATTTAATAATGAGGATCCATAGAAGTTTGCATTTTTTTGTAACGTTTAAATATGTTACAAAATACGATACGTATACGCCATCAATTAACAAAGTAATTTAGATCGAAAATTACTTTGAAACAGTCACGCTGATTCACTGAATTAACAACTTTTAATTTGACGCTGTACAAATTTGACGTTGTTCATTACCTACCTATTTATTCGAAGCCTGGGTGACAAAATGTTGATACTCAGGGGCGTTATATGAATTTTGTTATTAAATGTTAGTGTTGTAGGTTTTTTGATATTCGAAATTGAGGTTCGGAAAAAGAGTATATATTTGTGCTGAATGTTTCAATTCTTTCATTCGTGTATAAGTTTTAAGAATAACCTGTCCTGCAGGCATAGTATGGTACACGCGTAGGTATGCTTTCAATGGATGCTCTTCGACAATATTCAAAATAGCAGGCGCTATTTTTACGTTATTTTAGGTTATTAGCAATGAATGTCAACCAGGAAAAGATTTTCAAAAATGTTGTTACGGTCTATCGCCTCGAAACATGTTTTTGATCACCTTTTCGCCAGGAAAATTGATCTTGACTGTTTTTACATTCTCTTCATGCATCACTCTTAGTTATTGCCATTAAATTTGACTGCACTCTAAAATTATATGAATATTTTTTTATTTCTTTGTATTGCATTAGAATCTACTTATTCTACGACTATACTTTATTTGATTTATTAGTTAGCGTTTGTATATTTTTTACAAATATCTAGATAGTAAGGATTCTACAGTACTTACTTTATGATTAAACGTCAAAGAACGAAAATAAGCCATATTTTATATTTAAGTAAGTAATTTTACAAATCCAAGACATTCAATTTGATGTAATCGCTACATGTATTCTACGAAATCAACTGTAAATATTATAAATTGTAAAAATAAATTGATTTTACCGTGTAAAAGGTTTTACTTGTTTGCTGAATTTCGTGAATGTCACGACCGACCCGATCCGACAAATTGTACCTATTCAACAAGAAATCAGTATTCAATAGAAAGGTAACTCATTAGGGTCTCGCACTTGTAGTGAAAAAACGGGGCGATTATTATAATCGCTCGCTTGTGTCCATCTGTTTCTGCCGCTGTAGTTCTCACCAAAGGGTTGTGTTTTCAACTTTTAATTGGCATTGAGAGCCATGAATAATGTTTTCTTATAATTATAGCTATGACTTTTGAAAATAAAGGAACTTGAAACCTTCCTTTCCTTTTACGGTAAGTTCTAATTGTTCTGACATTGTTTACTTGTGTAAGTAAAACCAAAGTCTTGTTGATTCGTTTTTCTTGAAATTTGAACAAATCAGAATTTGTTTTGTTCAAGTAGCTTTTTTATACCTCCTTAAGAGCATTGTCTTTTCACTAAATAACAGATGAATCGGCTCAGTTGTGCTACCGGGAATGCAACAAAGCACAGTCACAGATATCAAAACACCAAAGGTCTTACTGGACGAAGAAGTGAGGGAGGAAAAGCAAATACATACTTTTGAAAGGAAAGGTTATTAAGATGTGTATCGCCAGAATTTGTATATGTTATGCGTACTTGTTTCTTATAAACTTCAAAGTCCGAGCCATTTTACAAATCCTGTAATTATTTGCCGTATTCTATTGGACGTGAAATACGGCAGCATACTTATCCGAGAATAAACAATTTCCCCGAGGCAACGCGATCCGCCGGCCAGAGTACTGCTACAAAAATAATAACGTAAGTATGTATTCACTCATTTTGAATATTTATAGTGGCTTTCGGCCTCTTATTTATACAGATGTATATAGCTACTCGTTCGAGTATTCTACCTTACAGGTAAACCAGTTTCCGCGCTCACATAGAAAATGCATTTTGTAAATATATGGACATTATATCTGTAGTAGCACTGAAAGAGAGACTTTTAGCAGCTCCAACCGCTACTTCTGTTCATAAATGCGAAACTGGGTAAGCATCAGGGAGGGCTTCTAGTGTTAATTAATTGTGGTGATTTTTCATATACATGCAACAAGCATTGTTTTTCTAGTAGTCTATGATCCCGATATAAAACGACCTTCACCGAGATGTTTATTTGATGAAACGTATTTTATATTTAATTTAATATGTCAATAAATATATTGCATATGGGTTGCCTAACAAATTTTAGTAATTAATAATTTAAAAAAAATTGAACACTTCACCGATTATTAGATTATTATTAGATAAATTCTATACCAATCGAAAGTATGAAGCCCATAGAATATGCAAACATTAGGTCGCCTATTCTTTTCCGGTCACAACTTTTTTTTTTTAATTATTAATTAAATATACCCTGGACTAAAATTTGTTAGGCAACCCATATGCAATATATTTATTGACGTATTAAATTAAATATAAAATAGGTTTCATCTAATAAACATCTCGGTGAAGGTCGTTTTATATCGGGATCCTATACTATAGTGTAGAAATAAAGAATCATTAAATTGGCAAAAAAATGCTCACTGATGACTCCACTGAACCAAATTGACGGAGAAATAGCGTGTATTAACGTGTAGCTAAGGAGGAAGAACAATAGTTTATCTCTTTATTCGCGCGTTAATTCAAGCTATTTGTTATTCAATTTGTGTCAGTAAGCAATCTTGCGTGAAATATAAGAGGTACCGTACAAATACTTCACAGCTTTAAATACCTTTAGACATCCATACATGATTGGAAGTTTTACCGAATAAGTTTCGGGGCCTGTTTTGCATTTGTCAGGTCATTAAAAGTTTTAGTTAGAAATTGTTGGTTCGGCTTATTAAGCAAAATTGCAACGAAACCCATCGCAAGATCGATATTTACTTAACCTTTGAGCTTGCTTACCAAAAAGAGGAGGAAATGGTACCAACTGCTCTAATATCTTTCCGTATTTCCATGATTCATCCACTTCTGCAACGACAGAAGCATGCTTTCGTTAAATTTATAAGGCTGTAAAATAATATACTAGTTCCTAGTTAATGCGATAACCCTGTTTGTGAATTGTTAGTCAGAAATTGCATGTTTCCTCGAATTTTCATTGGCGGGTTTTCAGTTTTGTTCGCAATACTTGTTTTGGCAGCACATCGTCAATCTGAATCGACTTGGGCCACTCGGAATTCCGGCGAGTTTGTTCTGTGAACACGGCTGTAATTTGCAGCTTTATTGTAGGTTATGGTGTCGTAGGGAATGGGCGAAAATCTTAGGAATCATGTTTATACACGATGCGGCTAGCAACCCATCGCTATTTCGATTCTCCTTTCCACCTTTACGCCCACAATATGCTAAACGTAGCCTTCAAGTCTTGTTACTTTAGGCTCTGTCTACCTACCCCGTAAGGGATAAATAAGTGATGTATGTGTGTATGGTGGCGTAAGTGATCACTTATTGTTGTTCGCCATCAGTTAATTCAATTACTAATTTGCATGCACACATACACACAGCAATCACGTCTTTATCATATACGTGGTAGACAGAGCCTAAGGTAACAAGGCCAAAAAGGCCACATTTTGCATTATTGTAGGCGTATAGGTGTAAAAGGGGGAGGGGTTTTACACATTGACCGTTTGGGTAAAATCGACTCAAAAAGTGTTTGGCCAGTTTTATGACAACAACAAAAAAACAATAAAGCTGACCGCCCCATTAACTTGCAAGTCAAAGTCTTTAATGTTTTAAACCAAAGAAATAACATCGAACTTAGATAAGGGTGCGGGTACTCTTTTGACCGCCGAATATTTTGGTGAACACCAAAAAATTACATCTCTTAACTATCGGCTTAAGAAATATCTACTGCTAGTCTACTAGTCCATTGGCGCTGGTGCTAAATTAGATACCATCAGGTGGCCCACCCGCTCGTTTGCCTTCCTTGTCTTATAAAACAAAAAATATAATTACTTATTAAAGTTACTTACTTACCTATAAATGAAATTTGAAAATAAAATATGTAACTAGAAAAAGGTACCTAATATTAAAAGTTAACATTAATCAAATTACTGTATCAAGGTACCATGCAACGAACGGAATTACTTAAACACATTTAGTTTTTTTTTCTTTAATTTAAATATCTACTTTAACCCACTACCGCAGCAGACCGTGGGCAATGGAGGCGTTGGCGAGAGGCTTTTCATCAGCACTGGGACACAATAAATAGGCTTATAATAATAATAATTTAATTACCTACTTATACCTAACCTTTTTTGATGGGAATCGTTTCTACTACAATTCTACTGAGATAAAAGTTCCTCAAAATCATCCACCTAGTCAGTTGCCAGTTAAGTGTAAATATGTGTCGTAATTTATTAAACTGTCTGTATTTGTTTGCAAGTAATATATAGTCCCGTCGACAGAATTAATAGATTTCCGGGCAGAGCAGATGCGACGAGGGATGCTGAGGAGACACTAAGTCTCTCTCGAAAAGGACCTCATCACCCTTAAACTTAACTATAATAGGTATTCTCAAAGGTTTTAAACAGCGGTTTAAAATAACGTCTCATAATGAACACAACACACATTGTTTTTTTTAATAAAATAGAGCGGCAAGTAAGCACCCCTACTCGTGAACACCTGCAACAACAGAAATTGCAAATGCGTTGCCAGCTGGCAAGAAGTAATACTTCATGTGTCAGTAGATTCACCCGTTGTCTTACTCTCCGTACCAGAACACAACAGCGCAAGCACTGCTGCTTGGCGGCAGGATTAACGTGCAAGATGGCGATAGCGATCCGGACGGATCTCGCACAAGGTCATACCACGCGCACTAACGTATTAGCTTCACCTGTATCTACCTACATTTCTAAATGATATAGAAAATTATAACAAAGAAAAATCCGAAAAGTAAATCTATGACTGGAAATCAAATTCTGATCCTCATCAATCTGTGATGCGTGCTTTATTACCTCTACACTACACCCATAGCAGCATAGCATAATAAAGTAAATAAATAAATTACACTGCCAAGCGCAGTTTATTTTTGAATAATATCTATCGACAAAAATTACACACTTCCGTAGTGCGGTGTCCCCTTGTTTTGTAGACAAACTTTTCATATATTTTTTTTCAAAGAATATTCAACTATTACAATACTAAATCCAATATTTGGATTTTGACTAAACAACCATAATTACACTAACTATAGCCACCCTCGTTCGCTCGAGTGGCTAAACATCTCATGTCATTATGCCTTGTTTTAGTCCCTTGTTGATCAATCTACTATATCAACAATGAAACAAATTTATTAAGTCTACATTTTTACCTACCTGTAACGATCTCTCTATTCCCACTAGTTCTTAGCTTGCTGAACTAGGTAAGTAGTGAGATTTTTTTAAAGAATTCAATTGACATGAAATTCTAACATTGAGTTTGTAAATTGTTTGACATGATTAAAAGGGTGTTTTAGTGTAATTTTTAAGTAGGTATCCTATTATGAATTTTAGGATAAGGTATTAATGATTTGTAGAAAATTGTGTTTTATTATAAGTTATAAAACTGAACGGTCTGGTAAAAGGTAGGTACTTGTTTGAGTTACAACTGACTAACTAGCTATCTAACTCATTAAGCAAGCATTTACTTAGCGACGTCTCAACCCTATACCTATAACCCGAATAAACACCTCCAACTTCTCAAATAATTTGTAACCCAGAGATATAAATCAAGATTTCGCTCAGTTAGTCTATTTTTGTAGGTTTCTCAAACTTTGAAAGGCAAAGAATCATCGTCGCTAACGATTAATGTTCCCTTTCAATGACATAAAAGGTTCTTTTCAACGAAATCAAACGAAAGTTGCGGGCCGTGTGGGAAAATGCGACCTTTTTTGCCTTCCCTCTGTACGTAGATACCCGTCTATCTATACCTACCGAACTATCAACTAATAAATTTCATCGAACATTCCACTAAACTAAGGTACGTACTTAGGTTCTTATTCTGCTGAAGAAAACGGAAAAACTTAAGCCGACACCCCAGTTCCTGGTTAGCAACTTTGACCAAAAATTTATACGACGGTTTTCACGAAGAAAAACCTTGTAAACACGTAACTTATTATGCCGTGGCTTATTTAATGTCAAGTAGATACTACGACTGATTGTCTCAACAACGCCTAGGCCCCAGCCCAACAAACCCGTGTTTGATGTTTTTAATTTCCCTTTAAAATGTAGATACAAGGAATAAGGATCGATTTTGCGAAATTCAAACGGGGAAGTTCACACAGCGGGAGCGAAGCAGCAAACTATGTAGTTTCAAATATTCAATTACTTTTATGACTTCAAACAATTAGGTACGCGTTTGATCAGTAGATGTTTTTGAGTATGTATTAATGTGCTAAGGCATAACAGAATTTAGCAGGTATTGGTCGGGAGTCGGGTTATCTATACCCGTACTTTTCTGCAAACTTGCTAGTTTCCTACTTCGCAATAACTCATTTTAACGTTCAAACAAAGAAACTCGCATAGTTTACGCTACAAACTCTTAACGACGTAGTAAAAATAGTTCGTTAACCTCTTTTGACCTGCGTTTTTTATTACACAGGTCTACTTACCCCGTAAAGTAGATGTCAACCCCCGAACCACGGACCGTGGTTACGGGCCCGTGTCAATTTCTTTCCTAGGGGTTCCGGATGAGGAGGGTCTTAGTGAGTAGCCGTGTAAAGAACATTCTAAAAAGAGTTTGATTGAATATGTACGTGATGTTTCGAGATTTATATCCAAGGGCAGAGAACGCTTGCTTTAAAAGAGTTGACGCAGACTTTTGTGTTAACTTAGGTAAGTTAATAACTGTCAGATAATTTGAAAAATCCACGCTAAGTCGGTATTTATTTATCTGCGGGACTACTAAACTAAATTTTCGGTTCTACATTTTCATTTAAATTATGATCTTATTGTAAAAAAAATATTACTAGCTACATGTATCGTGTGATCCCTTGATAAGTGCACAACGTATAGAGTGCCCGGCCTGCCCGAATTACCTACTGTTTTAAATTAATAAAAAGACGCACAAAGCGACAAGCAGGTACTATAAAAAAATATGAGGTGAAGTGTATTGCAGTAGGTCTAGTGTAAGTTAACATAGTGTAGATTGAATAGCCTCAGCAATATATTTGAGATCAATTCAATTTAGTGTAGGTACTCCCATGCTGGTCTGGGAGCAAAGAAAAAACATAGAAAGTACCAGTTGCTTCTCTTCCCGCGCAAATGGTAAAAACCCATTGACTGAATAGGCGAAAATCATAGGAATCATGTTATAGGCGATACGGCTAGCAACCCATCACTATTTTGATTCCACTTTCCACCACTACGCCCTCAGTGTCTTGCTAAACGTGGCCTGTAGGTCTTGTTACCTTAGGCTCTGTCTACCCCGTAAGGGATAAAGCCGTAATTTGTGTATGTATGTATTAAATGTAGAAAACATAACACTTTGACTTATCTATGTACACACAGCAAAATAATGCGGTTAGCACAGCCACGCACACGTCTATGCGTGTTGAGTATCGACATGAACGTTAAGTAGAATCTATGACATGTGAATGTGTGAGTAAGTTCGATCATAAAATCTACCCCCTAAGTACAGATTTTTTAGCAACAAGATGAATGAGCAATGTCGCTGTAAATTACCTGTTTATTGAATAAACAACAACTTACTATAAAATAACAATGAAGAAAGTTACAACTATTTAAGTTAGTTTATAATAAATTAAGTAAAAAATAATTACAAATTAAATGAAAATAATCCCCCCCGGTATCGTGTCACACTCAAAGGCTGAAAATGCAATATCTCCGGTTTCAGTTACTTCTACAAAAATAATGTAAAAGTATTTTTTTTATTTAGACTGTCCTAAAAATATTTTACCTAATCTTACATTGGATATTGTCATCCCCAGTGTAAGCGAGAGAACCGAATCGAAGCTTCCTTCGACCTTGAATCTTCAAATTTATGCAATCCCACGCATTGAACTATTAATACTAGCGAAGAGTAGTTACCATCTCACTGATGCGACGATGTTATATTATTATTTCTCAACAAGTCTGAGATTCCAATTCCAAAGCAATATTCCTCACAACCAGCATGGCCATTGAAATAACATCCAAAAATGTCATTTTATTACTACTATTTTATATTCCGTTTTCTTCGGATACGAACCCGGTTCACTAAAGCAGAAGTCAAATCTTCGACCTGTCTTTGACCGCTAGGCCACCGAGGTATGCAAGTTTCATGGTGAATTTATGAATTATGTTCAATCTGCGACTACTGTATTGCAATTTGTGTAAATAGCTGTTTTATGAGCTTTGAAATAAGGTTGAAATTATAATTTATTTTTTTCCGTAACTATTTAATTTTATGGTGGTTGCAGTCTGTTGTATGTTTAATTTTACTCTTATATAATATGTTAAAAAGGCAAACGCATTGTGTTTTCTTTTAATATAATTATTAATAGGTGTGACTCTTTTTACTGGAGTTTAAAAGTTGCTAGCTGATGGCTATTTTGGTCGTTATCGTCTTAAACAATATAAAGTGTTTTCTACCCTCAAATTTCTAATAATATGATTTTGTGAACAAACAACTGCCACCGCTGGCAGCCATTATTAGCTGCGGGATAAACCGTGTGTTATACTTACGAACTGTTTAATTTTGCCTTTCGAATACCTTGTGATTTGCAAAACATGGATTTTCATTTATCTTTGTTGAAAAGAGCAAAACAATATAACTATTTATATAAGGAATCGCTAGGCGTTTTTTGATATGGGTAAGTAGACAAACGGTGTTAAAAACAATGACTTATTATTTTATCGGTAATGGTTTAAACAACTTTCTTTGACGAAAAATGTTTTTATTTAAACTTCATTTATTTTGCAGCGGAAGACTGTGCCATTATGGATTCACCCTTACGCAGGCTTCGGACACGATAAAAATATTCGTTCTGGGCCTAAACCTGAAGCCTCATCTCCTGCCATTTGGTTTGGACATCATGTAGTTGCCGCACCCGCTAGTGACCCATTTCACAGCAACAAGACACAATGCTACGTTGCAACCTGTGCGAAACCATCTGCAAGCTGCAGGATTGCATTGCCGTAGACCAGCAAAAAACATGCTTTAACGGACCAGCATAGAAGAAACCTTTGCTCGTGAATATCTTGACTTTGATTATTACATCAATCAAAGTCAAATGTAGTGATTTTTAGTGATGAAGACGAAATATATTAACTTAATTAAATATATAAACACAGTAATGTTTTACAGTGCAGAACGAGTGGCAGTGTTACTTTAGGCTATGGGGTTGGATGTCATCGATGGGCCCTGGTGTCCAAATCCAAACCAAATCGAGATAGGTAGCTTAGTCGCTTCAAAGTGGAGATTATAACCCAGTGTGAAATGATGTTATTGTTAATGGCTGTCATTTAACATGTCTATTCATTTCACCACTGACTTACACGTCCGCAAATAAAACGTTTCGTTCATCTTTATCAGACTTAAACCTAATAAACCAGAATTTAAGATATTAATTATGTGTCATCTTAAAAATAGCCCTATTATGGTTGTGTATTCAATTTGCAAGATAATTATTATGTTAGTGACATAAGACTTTTTAGTAAACATAAAATCATACTGGCCTCTAAAGTGTGTGTTATTTTATGAATATTATTCTATAAGGAAAAGTGTGCAGTTTTATTTAGCTAATTTAATTACTTTTGGTAATAATAATAATAACACAAATAGAGGCTAATACAATAAAAATTAAATGTTGCAATAAACAATTTGAACCCATAATTGCATTTTATTGTTTTATTCTTTTACGTCCTTTTTTTCTTGTTTTAGGTAAACATGAGTTTATTTTGAGATTAGTAATTTAAAATTGAATACAAAAAAGATCCACTTGTGCAGGATTCGAACCCGGTTCTTTAGGTTTCGTAACTCTAGGTCAATACACCTGAGCCACCACGCTTATAATACTGGTGGCAAAATTATGCTTCCATTGAACAAAATACCAGCAGGTTTGAATAACTATGCGTGAAGGTAGTCAGAAAACACAATTAGCACAGATAGGGCATTTTGTTTTTTTATTTATTTATTTATTTATTTATTTAATAATCACATACATCTATCATTACAGTTACCCAATACGATAGAGGAGTAGCACATCATTTCACAGTATAGATAATTCACATATTAAATTTTAAAACTAATTTCATTCGTAATAACACAATACAAATAAGGTAACCTTTGTGAACTCATTCAGAGAGCAACAGAAAACATCGACTAGAGTGGCGACCCGGTTGAGCGTGCGCAGTGCCCTCGTGCAGGGCGCCTCGCGCAGCAGGTTGGTGCGCGCGCGCGGCACGGCCAGCAGCGGCACCGCGCGCCGCCGCCACACGTAGCGGTCCGGCACGCGCAGGCCTATCGTTGCCAACACCCCGGGATTATTGCTCGTCCCTCGCAGCAACTTGACTATGTATAAAGCGAGGGCCAGTTCTCGCCTCACCTCCAATCGGTTGTACCCTACCATTCCCAATACGAACAACGTGGGATACATGAGTGGATAAAATGGATACACGCCGTACATCTTTAAATAAAGTAGTCGCACAAACTTATTTTGGATCCGTTCCAGCATAAACCTATACTTGGCCTCGTTCGGACTCCAAACAGCTGAGTTAGACTCCAAATGGCTCTTAACGAGTGCTTCATATAACGCCCGTACAGCACTTAAGTTCGAGAAACCATGTGAATGCCGCATCAAAAATCCCAAGTTTCTAAATGCTTTTTTACAAATCGCTGTTACATGATCCCTAAACGCGAGTTCGGCAGTAAAAAGTACCCCTAAATCCCGCACCTCTGTGAGTCGTTCCATCGGAGCTCCCTCCACCTCATATGGATGATGAGTTGGACTGCGAGACCGACTGAAGGATATCGTTGAGCATTTGGACACATTAAAGTAAAGTTTATTCGCCTTACTCCATCGAACGACTTGATCAATATCCTCCTGCAGCGCGTGACAATCTGATACACTCTTTATTTCCCGCACCAACTTTAGATCATCGGCAAAAAGCAAACAGCTAGAACTCCGCACCACCTCAGGGAGATCATTAATCATTAGCACAAATGTTAATGGTCCCAAATTGCTGCCCTGACTTACTCCGGACCTAGTGTAGTAAGGTATCGATCGGTACCCAGCACAGTCCACGAACTGGCGCCTGTCCCGCATATAGCTGGCAAAAAATGCAAGAGTGTGCCGTGTGCACCCCGCGTCCGCCAGCTTCTGCAGTAAAATGTCATTATCCACCATGTCGAATGCTTTTTTAAAATCGAAGTACATGACATCTACTTGTCCGCCAGCATCCACTACTGGAATCACCTGGGTCGTAAGGTGAAGCAGGTTTCCTGCTGTACCGCGGCCCGCACGGAAGCCATGCTGTGCATCTGATAATTGGGAATTAACCTGCTCCTGCAGTGACCGTTGTACAGCAGATTCAAAAACCTTTGCAGGTGCACACAGAACTGCTACTGGTCTGTAATCGCTTGGATTCGGTCCACCACACCCCTTTGGAACCGGAATCACGCGGGTCAGCTTCCACTGGTCCGGAAAAACAGCAGATGCCAAAGAAACGTTAAAGATGTGACACAGCGGTTCAGCGAGTACTGAGCGGCAGTCCCTCAAAATGAAAGGTGGAATTCCGTCCGGTCCCACCGAACGCTTAGGTGGAAGTCTCTCGAGTGCACGGCGCACATCCCCGATATCCAGCCCATGAATGCAGACATACGCACTATTGGCCTTCGCGGTTGCGCTCGCGGCACCCGAGTCCAGTACGGCTGAAGTAGTACAATACACCGAATGAAAAAATTGTGCAAATTTATCCGCAGATTCTTGTTGCGATAAAACCCGTCCGTCTTCAACTGTTGTGTGCGTAATAAGGCAGCGGATAAGTGCGGATGTGTGTATAGAATGACACACGTGGATAACTAGGGTGCTCACCGATTCGCTTTGCTGTGTGTACCATACCCTACTTACTTAGAACAATTAAATTCCAACCTGATTACTGTACTTATTAAAAACAAAAGTTAATGACGCACTGCAAAACTGCAGATGTTGCTCTAAGTATTGATCTTAGTTGAGTTGAGACTAACATGAAAGGCCGAAAATGAAGATGAAGACTTTCCATTGTTTTCCTTGCAATACTATCGTCATCGAGTTGTGTCATCCGGATATCCAAGATTGTGTTCATTTCCCTCAAACCTAAAATATTACACATTGGTACGGCTACATTGTAACTGTCTCACCAGACTAGTACTACTCGTACTGTAGGTACAATAAACCCCTTGGTTCTTGTATTATACAAAGCCGTGATTGAGTGAAACTAGGGTGTTGTCCTTGCGATGTTACATCTAACACTGCCGGGCACAGACGCCCCAGAATAAGAAGGCTTGAGCTCTAAATCACACGGCGGCGCAGTGCGAATTAGGAACTTCACACACCCCCTTGAACTGCCTGCATACACGGAAACAGTCATGGTAAATTTCTATGCATAAAAAAATCAGACGTTTGAACCGCCGATCTTCGACGGTCTAACCGCTGGAGTGGCCAGCTAGGTAAACTTGCTTGACTTGCTTGCTTACGATATAAATGTTATGAATACTGGCTTTAAACCTACCTGACTGACCGAAAGGATTTGGCCAATATGTCCCTCCTTTTAGCGTTTTGATTGAGGAAAACGAGCGGTAAGTAAGTGAGTATAGTTCATCATATTATAGATATTGTTGTGTCACTCACTCCTTGAGCGTCGCAACGCCAAGCACCATGGCTTGGTTGCCATAAACGCTATTTATATTAAATGGCCGATCAATTTCATCACTTACATAATCAAAGAAGTCTTCACTACAGTTTTAAGTATTTCACTTCCACGCATTAGAGTATTATAAATTCCACTTAATGCGACACTGCCAAAGCTCGGATGATGCCAGAGAGCCCCTGAAATAATCTAGTGGCAAAATGACCAGCGTGAAATATTTTAACCAAATGCACTGCGCCTCGCCAAAGTAATGTTTTATTCTATTTGCAGCACTTGTTTTAGCCGTAAGGTAAGTTTGCTAAGAGTTTTGACAAGTTTTTCGCTTCCAGACGTCGTTCTCAGAAATGCTTTATGTCAATTAGGTTCCCTAGGTATCCAACGGACTTTATTTCAAGCTATTATTTCTGATGGTTTTACCGTAATTGAAACTTAAATATTCTAGGTGTCATATTTTGAGCATCATGTACAATTCAAAACCATCAAAACAATATTATTTGGTTGGTCAGTTTTACAGACAAGAAATCGATTTAGCAAAAGATCTAATCTGTGAGAAAATGCATTTTTCCGATTTTACTAACATTGAGCTACTTTCGTTTGGTCTCCCAGGTACTTTTCTATCTATCCTATACAGCGAACAATTCTTGTAGTATTCTTGTATTCTTGGGATTTTGACGATAATCTAGGATTAAGGGAAATAGTATTTTCGGTCTGGAAATCGTTCGGACTTGCCTTTGTAAAACTTATCTTACAAAAAAACTGTCTTGTCGTAGGTACTTAAACGTTTTAATTTAATGTTCGGTGGTATACTATAGGTAGTAATAATGTAGCTTATTAATAACAGATTGTAGTACTCAACGCCGTACGGAGGAAAACGCTGTCGCTCAGATTTCATTGGAATTTATAAAACAGTAATTATTCATACAATATATTTCTGACCGCAGGACAGCACAATGAGAGACTGCTAGCGACATCTAGTTTTGTGAACTAAAGTTTGAGTTTAACTAACTACTTTAATAAAAGCGTTAAGTATAGTATAGCATTCATTTATTAGTTAACTAATTTCTGTCGGCGACTTCGTCTGCGTAGAATTATACATCCTACTAATCCTACTAATATTATAAATGCGAATGTAAGTTTGTTTGTTACGGTTTCTCACTAAAACTACTCAACCGATCATCATGAAATTTTGTACACATGTTCTTGGAGGTATTAGAAGTAACATAAGATACTTTTTATTAAAAATAAAATATTTTTATGTCGTCACTCTGACGTTATCTGCGCGGACGAAGTCGCGGGCAAAAGCTAGTATAATATAAACCTTTCACTTGAATCACTCTATGTGTATTAAAAAAAACCGCATCAAAATCTAAGCATACATAGAGACATACATACTGACAGCGGAAAGCGACTTTGTTTTATACTATGTTATTGATGATGAAACAATACAATAGGTAAAAGTTTTAAATAATTTAATTATAGTAAAAATGGTATGTTGGACTGGTACTAGTTTTATTTTTTAAAGATAGAAATCTACATTGTGGTAATTTAAAATTTAGTAGGGTCATTTGGCAGCACGTTGCTGTACCAAATTTTAAATCAGCGAAATCTAGTGCATCACGGAGCGGTCGGAGCGCATAACACAGAAATGCACATGTAATAGGCACTCATGTCAATTTGCAATGCAGGGAAACTGCAGAACGATGCGAGTTTGCGAAATTTGTGTCACTGCAGTAAATATGATGGTCTTGGTCGTGGAAGTAGGCAAATACACCATTACACGAGCATTGTCTGACGGGATTTTGGCAGTAGTACGCCATCTATTAGTGTATTATAAAAGTGTGTTTTGACCAACAACACAATAGAGGGCGTTAAGTCCACAGTGCAAAGCATAGATACACGGATGCAGATGGAACCATTGTTAAATTTCAATGTCCTTAATGAAGAAAAAATTCAAATGCTTATATTAGTTAAGCATGAGTTTTCTTGTGATAAGATTATCACATGTTAGTTCCTTCCTACACGAATCCTAATTATTGATTTATTAAAAAGCTTGCCGGCCCCTGACTGCGCATGTTCCGCACAAACGGGTAACCAAAGGGCTGTGAATCTGAATCTGTTTAGTTTTTATATTTCATGTAAATAAACGATAGTTAAGAATGTAATTTAATGACTCTTTATTAAAGAAACACAACGAAGTTCTGAGATAAAAGATCCATGTTGGAATTGTAGCCACCGCGTTAAAAATGGGGAACAGTCAGGGAAACGAAAAACAAAGCAAGACAGGTAAATCACCAGCAAAGGGGAAAAACTTCTTACGAAATAGAAAATCACCCAGCAGGGAGAGCAAGAAACATGGGAGGAAAAAGAGCGGCGCGAAGCGAGAGGCGCTCGACAGGGAGTTCGATAAAACGCCAGATTCTGATAACATTGAAGTGCTCGAGGCGTCAGATAACGACGCGGTCGAGTGCGCGTCGAAAGCGGGCGAGAGTGTGCAGTCAGAGGTAACGGTGTCCAGGTGCGGGCGGTCAGCGACCCGCGGCGGCTCCACGCCCGGCTCGTCAGTGCTCTCGGGCGCGCTCACGCCGCTCGCCGTCGAGCTCAACCAGTGCTACTACTCCGCGGAGAGCAGCGCGCACGACGCGCCTCGCACGCTCACGCCGACGCCCGCGCCCGACATGCCGCACGACGATGCCGCCTCCTCGCTCTCCGACGACTTAGAAAAAGAAGAAAAGTCTGACGTTTTCGATGACAGTGACAAAAGTGACAATGAAAAGGTTATGGGTGCGATATTGTCTGGTAGCCGGGAGCGGCCGCCGCACGAGTGCAGCCACGAGTTCCGGGAGCACCGGCTGAAGGCCTCGCCGGCGCAGAGCTCGTTCACGGTCTCGCGGCACCGGCGCGTGGATCTGCAGCCCGTGCAGGCCGTGGCTGCCGTCGCCCGGGAGCCCGCGCTCGCGCTCGCCAATGGTTAGTCAATGTTTACCTCTAATCCTACCGCCTCTACAGCGCTAGGTAATTGTGCACTTCGTTTATCTGTGATTCTACCAAAATGATCAAAACATCCAGCGTTGTGACTTTTAGTTTGCGAAGAGAAGTTCGTGTAGCGTTTCGCGGTGTAATTTTTATTCATGGTTTTAATTGAGGATGCCATAAAACGTGTCGGTGTTTGTAGAGATCGCGCGAATTGTTTATGATCTATGAATAAACCTCAGCTCTGCACGTGACTGTGATTATCATTGTGTTATCGAGATGATTTGATATCATGTGCCACTGCGCCTGAAACCGCGGCGCGATGTAAATAACAACAAGCGGACGTGTTTGTAGTCTCTCACTCAATAGTCGGAAAACCGGTTTGTTGATGCTTGCTCGCCATTACAATGGAAGTAACTGTTTGATTGTTTCGTTTTGCCACTCATATTTTAGCTTGAAAATGTCGCTCTATACTTTTTTTTTTTAATAAAACAGGCTCTCCAAACATTGTGAAAATACTCGTTGTTAATAAGTAGAGTCCCTAATGCATTTATCATTCGTTGTGCAAGTCATTCAACGCATTAGTATATTGGTGCGTAAAGTAAATAGGTAACAAAATAAATGATAGGGCCTCAAACTGAGACAACATAATAGGAAAAAGATCGCAATAGGGCCTTCAGGCATGAGTAGGTAGGTACTATTGCTACGGATTTCTTAATAAATGAAGTACTTAAGAGTCAGTCAGATTCAGTTAGGGTTGCATGTGTGTACCCTAATAGGAACATACCTAATATGAAATTGAATTAAATTTTTTCGTACAATTTGGGATTCATCATCATCATAGACATATTAAATATCATAATCACAGAATACAGCGGAAATATAAACTAAATTAAATTCATTCCTGCTCAGGTAAGAATTCGTTAATTTTATTCTTGTTTATCAATTGTACCAATGTGCGTGTATTTATTACAGTACCTAGTTACGTATATTATATATAGGTGTGCATATAAATTAGTAAGTAATAGCAATAACATAAGATAATAGCAGTTGAATGAAAAAAAAACAATTTTCACACCCGTCCACTGTATCTCTGTCTATCGGAAAATGGCAAAATATAATATGGTAGAATACGTGACCTACTCTATACCGTGCCGTGTGTTGATATGAGTACAATTATTTTCTTACTATAAATGGTGTCGTTTATACTTAAATAGGGACCTAACAGTGGCGTTTCGCAACCCCAAGCAAAAACCCCTAGTAACTAGGTATATCTTCTGCCTACTTCTATCCTTTCGTGAACGAAGACTGACAAGCTTGAGAGAGAGGTGGACAAGTACCTAAACACTAAGCCGTGACATGGCAAGAACATAAAAGCATGCATCAGCGAATCCATTTGGTTCTGACTCGTAATCCTATTGAAGACTTTGCACGCCGTATAAAGTGGATTTAGTAGGTACCTAGATGAAACTTATGACAACGTTTAAGTCATGTGTTTTCGCTAGAACACGACGGTTTATTGAATTAATGGAACGTAAATTTTACATTTTGGCATTATTCACTCAAGCAAGCGTCGAGTGTCGAGTGTCGAGTCAAGTGTCGACTTTACCCACGGTTACAATATAACACAAAAGATTCCACTCTACTGTCTAGAGAGTAAAAACGTGTAAAAGATAAAACATGTCATCTACTGATGCTGACTGAACGCGTTTAAATACACAGAGACAAGATAAGAGCATATCGGTAAGTCTTCAAATCTAAGTGGGTCTACCAAAATATTTAGTTCCATTCAGTCCAATTAGAGTAAGCATTTAGATAAGACTCCTGATGATGGTCCTCAACCAAGTATTATAATTAAAGTGCGAAAGGGGCGTTTTGCTCTTTAAAAATTGTAGGCGCAATACTGCGAGAAGGCTAAAATTGGAAAACTTACCTACCCATTCATGTGACTTTCGTTCCAAGTTACCACTCTGCACAAGACCAATGTCAGAACAAAATAAAAGTCCTCTGATTTTGTAAACGCCCGAGCCCAGCCACAGGATGATTAGCTGAAGATGAACTATTAAGCAAGCAGAGGGCATGATGGTTGGAAGACGTGACGTCTTGAGGAAACTGGCTGGTCAGCCTTTTGTGGTGTCGATAGTGTTAAAATTGATGACGTTTTCGTGTTCCAGAGCCGGAACGTCGACCCGCGAGCGTGAGCGAGGTGCCTCTGGAGTCAAACGTACTTCGGAAGGTGGCTTCGCTCACGCTCGAGAAGCACTCCGAGCCGAGGGTGCTCCGCCCCAAGTTTGTACCGGAGAAACTCAACTTCCAACTGTACGAGAAATTTGAAGGTAAAAACACAATTTTTATAAATCTAAATGATTCCATGGAACTATGTATCTGCTTATAAGCGCGGTTGTATAGGTACTGTTATGGGATGTGAGCGTGCCCCTGTTGAGGAATGCAATGTAAGTATTGAACGTAAGCAAAACCGTAGTCGGACTCGCACTTAACCGATTTTCTAGACCTTTTTCGGGAGTTCAGACTTTTTCAAATCTTCTGTTTGGCATGCTGATCTACCGGCAGGTGACATAATATACATAAAGACGTAATCCATGAGCGTAAGATAAGCCGACGGGCTGGAATTCAGTACAACCGCAAGCGCAAGATGACCTTTAATACTGTTTGTAATTATACAAATAGTACAATATAAAGACCAAACACAATTTACAAAACCGAACTTATCTCTTTAGGTATCTCTTCCAGACAACTTTTGTCTAGCCACAATGCTGGCTACAAAACATTTAGGTCAAGTCTCAAGGACATCCTAAAAACAGCTTAAGTACGAACTTACATGACAAACAAAACATAAAACGAAAACCTCTCTCTCCTGCCTACCTTCAGGTTAGGTGTCAGACATACCTACAAATACATAATTACATATATAGGACACCAGTAGGTATGTACGGATCATCCGTACTATTCGTGGCCTACTTATCTTATATTAACAAATACCTAATTTAATTGAAGTGTATTTATAATATAAAACATGTGAATGGCCGGTACGTAGTGTTTTTATCTAATCACATGATATCTTTAATATGTAATGATTAATGCTTAATTGTAAAAATATAGAGACTATATCTAAGTCATTATACAGTCTCTATATTTACAGTCTCTAAATTACACGCTGTAGTAAGTCAAATTCGTGGCACAATTATTTGTAAAAAAGGGTATAAAAATACATATAGGTACTTATCCAAAAAGAACTTCGTCTTCGTCTCTATTTAGTAACTTTAGGGTGGTCGCAATTTAAGAGTGAGCACAGGCCAGTGACATAAAAAAAGATAAAAAATAATCGAAAACCAAATTGCCATGAGGAGAACGTAAAATAAATAAGTCGGTTGGTACTGAAAAGGAGCGTCCCGGCTAATTTAATTGTAAATATGCACTTACATACTTACCTACTTTCACGCCCATTAGCCAAGATGCTCGGTTCTTATCTTGATTAGGTTCAGTAGTCAGTAAAGATAGCGCTAGTCGCCAGTGAGTACGTGACAAGCGGTGCCTAGTGCTAGCGCTAGCTCTTTATAGTAGTTAATTAGTATAAGTAATTAATAGTAAATTAGCAATATGCAGTTATCGACAAACCGCGTTAACTTCACCAATTCATCCATCGCCCAGTTCAACTATGTAAAATTTCTGAGCAAGCATGGAGACACGCAAGAAGGCATAAACGACATTGTGACCATACTCGGACTGCATACCGAGGAACACACTGCATTTGAAACTGAATTTCAGTTTGCTTCCGAAAGTGACCCTATTCTTGAAGAAAAAGTTAATGTCAATAAAGAATTGGTGGTATATGTGCCAAAGACGTTACCTAGTATTAAATTTCGTTACGATATACCAGTGCACTGGTTTCGATACACTATGTTTGTGCTGAGTGGGGAAAGCAGACGCATAATAGTCAAAATCGATTTTAGGAGATTAGTGTTAGTGGTGGAATACATTGAAAAGTTTTCGATCTTGTACAGTGTCCACGCTTCGACGCTACATGGTTTGCAGTTATGTAAGTTACAATACAAAAGTGCCTATTGCTTCAGTTTGCGCGACTCGTTTTCAAGCAATAACCTCTACCATGCGAAATAAAGCGGTCTAATGGACGTAACTACTATCTAAACAGGACCGAGTACTCGCAGCTGAAAAACGAGCCGACCGAGATAAGTAGTATGGAGGAGCGTGTCCCTTTCTAACAGGGTGACAATAAGATTTGGATTATGCGAGACAAAATTCAAACTTGCAATCTTTCTGCTAATTACTTAAGTATTATAAACACTTTCATTAGCTATGGAATATTTTTGAGGGAATAAGGGATGTAACGAAATAACTAATGCAAATTAGTAACTATCTATTTTTTAAGTGACTTTTTGCGGAAGTGCAAGACTGCGAAGTGCAAAAACTGAACTTCGTATCTTGCCGTCTCGCTGACACTAATATTATATAGGTATTTACTTAATACAAGCGTGAGAGGGACGGTACGACACGAACCTCGATTTTTGAATTTCGTTGTGGCCCACCTGTGTTAATGAAATTGTCGTGAGATGTACTTTGGATATAAATCGCTAAAAAGTGAGAAATAAAAATATTTTTTAATAAAAAAATAAAACGAATTAAAAAATACTGTAATGTACGACAGTAAGGAAACACAATACCTATAATTACCTACATGCAAGAATTTAAGGTCAAGATAGTTATTAGAAGGGTTACCATTAGACATAAAAAATAAAATATAATGATAATCTTTTATTTTTTATTCAATACAACGAAATTAATGAATTAAAACTGTTAAAATAACATCAAAATAAAGGTATTTCAACGGAGTTTTTATTTGAGCTAAATTTTTTGATCAAAATGTTTTTTTAAGCTGCCAAGATCAAAGAACGAGACACAATCCTCCGTGTCGCTATCCCTCTCGGCGCCGATTAGCCGAGTCTTTGTGTAAAGTGCAACACAAAAAGATACTTTCTCAAATCTAGTAATATAGTTCATTTTCAGAGTACCTACTCCGTCCGTTTAGATAGTACGTCCATGACTGAAAGCGCTCCATGCGGAGCTCTGCCTGCAGTGTCATGACGCTGTCAATTGTAATTACTTACTAAAACTTTTCGCTTTGATCAGTTAGCAACTACTTGTTAGTATATGCGCTCAGTTTCGGCACCAAGGATAAATATCTTAAACTAGCTGCCGCCTAGTACAAAAAAATTGCCAATCTGGTGCATACATTTCAACGGTTCATTTTTGATTATGTAGAAATTTATTAGATTTTTTTAGCAAACACAAACTTTTTTGATTATTGAAATACTCCCTATCTTTTTATGTCAAAATGACAGATAAAAACTTTCAAAGTGAAATGACAGACGCGATGTTGCGAAAGGTAAATTCTAACGAAACACAACAACAAAACCGATTAAATTGTTTATGTTTGGATTACAAAATTTCAGTGGTTTAGTGTTCGTTTAGTGGATGTTGTTTATTTTTGCATTTCAGGGCAGATGCTGCTCAATTGGTTCATGTCGTCCATTTCCGATAATAATCACTTGAAAAATCTCCTCACTTCTCAAGATTTGAAAAACCTTGGGATTCAGTATTGCACACACCTGTTGGCCGCCGGCGTCCTTCAGCAGATTCCTGATAAGGATGCTCCATCAGAAAGTATTTTTAAGGTTAGTAATAGATCAAATTTCTCACAAACTTTACCAATAATGATTGAAGGTAATCAACACTACCTATATGTCACTGGTTCTGTAACTTGATACACAATAGGTACTAGATCACCTTGATACTTTTCTAATAAAATTTTGTCATTGTTTTTGCACTAGTTATGGTTTTATAAATACAATTTGATCATTTTAGTAGCCAAACATGGGCATTTTGATTTTTTTTTAAATATTTTATTGCAGCCCAATCTGATGTATTATTGGAGTCACATGGAGGCCCCTGTTTCTCAGCCAATCACGCCAGGCCGGCTGCACGCGTCAGCCTGGCCCCATGACAAAGAAGTTTACCGCAACATAGCTCAAGATAACCTGACAAACCTGCGCAACATTGAAAATAACAGATTCTTTAACCAAAATAATAATGATGAAGTAGCCGACATCAATGAGGCTAAAATAGTCATCGCTCAGCTGAAAAATAGACTATTAGATTTAGAAATACAGTTAGAAAAAGTTAAATTAAATGCTCAAATAGAAACAATCAACAAAAATTTAGAGAAATGTTTTCCTCAAGATGAATCAAACGAAGTGGAGTTTGCGAACAAGGAGGTCCAAACTACTAGTGAACTGAACGGACTTCCCAAGGAACCTGTGATAACTTTACCTGATAATGAGCCCAGTGTTTTAAGAACAAGTGTAGCAAGTGGTAGTACATTAGATGTAAGTAGTGTAGCTTGTAATACTGAAATATATAATAATAATAATGGAAGTAAAACTGAACACAGATCTGAAAATATAGAAAATTATTGTAAGTTAAATAAAATCAGAGATTATGAGGAAACGGCAAGGAATGGAGACAAATCTGAAAATGATAAAAATGAAATCAAAATTGATGAAAAAGATAGAAAAGTTGATGCAAAAGAAGGTTCCGGAGATAAAGCTTTAACTGTTTCGCAGCATGGCTCCATGGAGAGTTCTTCGGAGGCATCATTTTTTAGCATTAATAATTCCACCGAGCTAATTTCTAGCAAACAAGAAAGTTCCTCAGACATAGTTATTAAAGACAATGTATCAAAACCTGTATTTAATTCTACATACATTCCAACTACTCAAATATTATATGAAAATAATGATGCTAAAAATAATGCCCATAAAGGTAATACTACACTAGAGATAACCCTGATTCCGATGTCAAATCAAATCGACAAGATTTTACCAAAGACTGTCTATGACGGGGCGGGGCCTCAACAACCACCTGGACCTCATTCGGTCGAGTCGGGACAGAACGTCAAGGCGACACCACCACCGGCTCCTCCTCAGCCCGAGTCGCTAGAACCGACCACAGATCCACCCAAGTCTATGGTGCAAAACCATGCTGCATCTCCCCTACCAGAAATCGAATGCTCAAGTTCACCAACATCCCCAATGGTTTCCAAAGCTCCAGCGCCCCCGCCGCCACCGCCTATGCCAGAAATGGACCTTCCACCTCCGTCATCCCCCGCACTGCGCCCGCCGGGAGCGACGCCGGAAACCTATGTGCCGCCGCCGCCGCCCCCCATGCCCGAAGTGCTCGGGGTGGGCCCACCGCCCCCACCAATGCCTGGGATGGCCCCTCCACCCCCACCGATGCCCGGTATGGGCCCGCCACCGCCTCCGATGCCCGGAATGGGCCCCCCTCCACCACCGATGCCCGGAATGGGCCCCCCTCCACCACCGATGCCTGGAATGGGCCCCCCTCCACCGCCGATGCCTGGAATGGGTCCCCCTCCACCGCCAATGCCTGGAATGGGCCCCCCTCCACCGCCAATGCCTGGAATGGGTCCCCCTCCACCACCGATGCCTGGAATGGGCCCCCCTCCACCGCCGATGGCCGGCATGGGTCCGCCGCCGCCGGGCTGCGCCGGGGCGCCGGGGCCGCCGGGCCCGCCGCCGCCGATGGGTCCCGTGCCTTTCCCGGCACCGCCGGCTGGCGGTTGGAACATGCAACGATCGAGTATGTTTCATTCCTTCGTCAATTTTTGACAAATATCCTAGTGCATATATTTCTCTTTATGGAATTTCTAACTGTACGTTTTCAGGTTTAAGAAAGGTTCCGGTGAAACCTGCGGCTCCCATGAAACCGTTATATTGGACTCGAATTTTAGCCCCACCGGTCCCGAGCTCGCAGGGAGAAGTTGTGTCGACGCCGTTGAAACCTCTCTGGTTAGAAATAGAAGAGACGAGCTTGGACAATATTGACGAATTCACGGATCTGTTCTCGAGACAAGTGGTTAAAGCGCCCGTGAAGAAGAAAGTGGAAGTGAAGACAAAGATTCAACCGGTGAAGATATTAGAAAGTAAGCGGTCACAGAACGTGGGTATACTCGCTCAGAGCTTGCACGTCGAGTTTTCGGAAATCGAAAATGCCATATACAACTTCGATACGTCTGTAGTGAGCCTGGAAGCACTACAGCAGATTTATGAGATGGTGAGTGTTTTCATTCATTTCATCCAATATGTAAGATTTTTATAAATGCACCCTCTAGTCCCTCTACCCTATGAGTACCCTCTAGCCTTGGTGTGAGTTCTTAAACCTCTTTGTTAACTTTGTGTTGTCTTTCCATTCTTGAGAAGAAGGAATTTGTTTTGTTAAATTTTTGTTAGATTCTCTGTTGATCAAAGGATTGGCTAATTTTTCAATAAGTGTCATTTAGTAGTCCAATAACAAAGTATTATTCTTTTTGTTTTAAGAGAGCGTCTGAAGAAGAATTAGCAATGATTAAGGAGCACTTGCGGGGCAAGCCGGATGTGCCATTAGACAAACCAGAAGCGTTTTTGCACGACCTCTCTGGAATACCGAACTTCGCCGAGCGCATCTCCTGTTTTATGTTTCAAGCTGAATTCGAGGATGCTGTTAGCACGACCATGCACAAATTGGACAACTTGAAGCACACTTGTGAGGTAATTTACTTAAGTAAATATCTTGTTTTTCGTTAATGAAAACGGTCAGTATTTTCCTGAAATGGTCAGTTGTACTGAAGAAATGTTTTACAGATTTGATGTCAAATCTTTTTATTTTACAAACTTTACCTGGTTGTGGTTGACCTTTTAGCGCCAGACCAAGTAAAAAGTAAATACGGAGCTCTAAGAACGGTAAAATGAGCCTGGTCTAAACTAGCTACGCCTCGCCTCGCCTCGTGCGCGTGCGCGTTAAGTATACTCGGGAGCAAAGAAACCGGAACACTTTTCATTGAAGTAACTGATTGTTAGCTTGGCGAAGTTTGGGTATATTGTATACGTGCAACTCTATGTATGCACATAGCCGGGAGTAGCTTAAACCGGCGTCACTTTGCCGGTCGCAGAACTCCGTCTGGACTCGATTTAGAATATTACCTGACTAGCCCCTTAAAAGGCACAGAGCTTTAGTCCGATGTTATCTCAGTTCCTGACGACGAGCGAGGCTCTGAAGAAGGTGTTCGCGATCATCCTGACGCTGGGCAACTACATGAACGGCGGCAACGGGCAGCGCGGACAGGCCGACGGGTTCGGCCTGGAGATACTCTCCAAGCTCAAAGACGTTAAGGTACATTACCAAGTCATACATCACCAGAAACACTAATCAGGAATTAGACGTGAGAATATACTTAATTTAGTGCGGTTTCTTACTTACTGTTATTGCATACGAGTATATCATAGTTGGCAGCATCGTGAAATTTAATAAATTGCGTAAACGTGTCCCTACGCGCGCGAGTGCGGTTTTAATATAGGTAGGTAGGTATCTCACACACACACACACAAATTACGTCTTTATCCCTTACGGGGTAGACAGAGCCTAAGGTAACAGTTACCTACAGGCCACATTTAGCAAGATTGTGGGCGTATAGGTGGAAAATGGAATCAAAATAGTGATGGGTTGCTAGCCTCATTGCCTATCTATAACATGATTCTTATGATTTTCGCCCATTCCCTCGCAGGTAGATATCTAATTACTTTATAACCTATATTAATCATTGATGAAAGTAAAATCGGTGGCATTTTTTACATACTCAGAGAATATATATAGATTTACCAAGTTAGTTAACGAAAGAAAGAATTACGCAAACTGCTGGCGGGGGTCATCCGAATGTCACTGATTGCGACAGAGTCGATCAGGCGAAAGGAGACTAATTTAATTTAGAAGCCTATATCAGTTTTTAAAAGTAATAAAACCTTGAAATGCGTGTGCGTCCAAGACGGGTAATCCATAGCGAACTGTTACTGTAACCGCGCGGACCCTGTACCCAATTCGTACGTGGTTCGCGTGATTCGCGCCGCGCTCACATCGAATCGAGCACTCGAAACTCGCTTCACGCGCTCACATTAAATCTCGTTACTGTATCCTTTCGGTTGCGATTACAGTTCACTAGTCACGGGGGCTACTTCGAAATTCAATTTTCGAAGTTCGCGTCGTACCATCCTTCTCACTCTCAAATTAATGATTATCAGTATGAGTGGAACGGCACCAAACGGACTTCGAAGATTGAATTTCACAGTATGGGGCCAGTATACTTATCGTAGGGGTGCACGGTTTCAGTCGAAACGTTCGAACGTGACGCTGCTGCACTTCATAGTGCGCACGTACCTGCGCGTGTGCGGCGGCGCGCTGTCGGGCGCGTGCGCGCTGCCGGTGCCGGAGCCCGGGGACGTGGCGCGCGCCGCCGCCGTGGACTTCGCCGCCGCCGCGCAGCATCTGCAGGCGCTTACCGAACAGCTCGCAGGTACCACGCACCACATGCTGGCGACACTGCTCCCGAAACTGGGGGTCTTTTACCCTTCATTATTTTGACCTGTCTCCTGTTTCTCGAATATACGAGTTACAATTTTACAATTCGAAACTAGCAACGTTGACCCGATCGATCAGTGATTGGGATTTGACCAGTGTTGCTAGTTTGTAAAATAGAAAGTTGTAGCTTTAAGAAACGGGCCACGGATAGCCTAATGGTTAGACCTGACTGAGAAGCATGAGATTCTGGGGACGATCCCCCCCGTCGGGGCAGATATAACGTGAGAGACAAGAAACGATGCTTAGTAGCGCAGCCACGAGCAAAAACTTGGCAACAGGTGAGTTTGACGACCTGATAGCCTAGTGGTTAGAAAACCTGACTATGAAGCTTGAGGTCCCGGGTTCGATCCCAGGTCAGGGTAAACATTTGTATGGAAAACAAATGACTTTGTTGTTTGGTAGCCTATAATTGTTAAGTCATAATCCTAATTTACAGCATGCAGAGAGAAGACGAAAAAAGTGATCGAAACAGACGCGCAGGCGCGGAGTGGCCTCGAAGAGCCCGTCGGCGACCCCGGCAAGCGTCTCGACGTGTTCGAAGAGAAGATGACGACCTTCCTTACGGCCGCCGAGGACAAACTCAAAGCCGAGCAGGAGAACTTGGAAGAATGCCGCACCAAGTTCCTCACCACTGTCAAGTTTTACCAGTATACACCAAAGTGCGGGAAGCTCGACGAACTGGAGCCCAAAGAGTTCTTTGCGCTCTGGATGCCGTTTTGCAGCGATTTCAAAGACATCTACAAGAAGGAAGAACAGATTGCCATAAAGGAAAAGTGAGTATTTTAATCAGATTCGCGAAGGATAAGACGACGCAAATAAAAAAATCCAATTTTATTTGATTGTCAAAATATAACAATTTTGGCGTGCGAAAAAGACTTAAGTATTTTACTCATAGTCAGTGCTCGTAGTCCATTTGGTTGACAATCTTTTTAATTCAGAAACAAAAATATTTTTTTTGCAGGTTAAAAGAAGCGAAAAAACTTCAAGAAGAAAGAAAATCTCAGTCTCTTACGCAACCGAAAAAACAAGGTGGTTTGAAAGCACGCCTACAGAAAATATCCAGTACCACGAAAAAGTGAATTCACGCGAAATTTTATTATTACGTGAAACTGATTGTTAAATTTACGTTTAAGTAAAGAGAATGAATGTATACAAAGTACATGTTGCCATTCTTGCCTTAAATGAATTTACATTATTTATAACGTATGATTTATCGCTACATTTCCCTTACTAACAGAATCTTACAACTTTGTAAATATAAAAATATATATTTTAAAGGTGATAAAACTGTCCTCTTTAATCCTCGAAAGTTAAATTACTTACGCATAAAAAAGTTGACAAAAGTACACCGCGTCCTTGCGATTAATTTTTAAATGAACCCGCAAAATCGTTGAATGTAATATTAAAATAGATTTACATCAGCAAGATTTAGTTACTTTTCTGACTGTGGGTTCGTTTTTCTAAATTAGTACGCAGGGACGGGTTAAGACCCCCTATACCCCTGGCACTACCCCTAGGGGTAGGGTGGGACTGAACCATACCACCATAGTGCTGTAAGCTACGGGTATTAGGTAGGTAGGTTAGGTTAATTAGGTACAGGGTTGATATGATTTAAATCTGTGATTTAAATCGTGATTTATTCAATAGATTTTTTAAAATAAATCGCTGATTTAAATCATAAAAATTTTTACTGCAACCAAATAGGCCAAAAAATTGTCTAGGGACTTCCCCCGACATAGACTACGGCGCGCACACGTGTTGCGATGCGAGCGATTACCGACACAGATCCAGGATTCCCCGAAACTAAAACACGCGACACATTTCGCTTTTCGCCCGATCATTCGTAATTGACTAATATAGAAAGATTGAATACAAGATGTCTGGAAGAAAAAAATATGCTGTGTGGGTTTATTTCGATCAAATTACGTTATTTTTATTTTAATAAATAACTGAACTGACTATTAAATTAATAAAAAAGACAAGTAAAAAAATCAAAAAAATCTGATTAGGTATTATGATTTTTTTAAAAAGATCATGATTTTTATCAACCCTCGCTAGGTAGCTCCTTAGGTATGCCTGAAGGGCAAACTATCCAGGAATAGGAGCCCCGCTGCGGGGCTCCGTCGATTTTTGTCCTATTTCTCAAATCCCAGCACTACTATGGTGGTATGGTTGTCCCACCTTACCCTCAGGGATAGTACCAGGGGTATGGTGGGTCTGATAGGCTATTTTATTAATCAAGTCTAATTCAAGCGGTTAAAATCCTATATCTACTTTTACACAAATCACAAGTCCTCTATAATACGTTCAAAAACTGTATGTAAGACCAGCAGAACCGAAACCGATATCCACCTTTTCCTCGCCATTTACGAAACCAATATCCACCGTTTCCTCGCCATTTACTTGATAATAATATTATGAAGTCGGTTCAGTCACTGTAAAATGCACCTTCAAATGACAAAATCAAGTTGACAGTTGCGAGACACTAAAGCTGCTTGGCGGCGAAAAGATTATAAAGTTGAAGTTTCTACCGCTTCCGAACGTGTTCCGAACCCATCTTAGAGTAAGTACATAATATATAATTATGTGCGTAAAAGAAATATTTTATGCAACCTTATTATATTTTATGCAATATTTAAGGGTCGTTTCATAAAGCCGCACTCGTGTTTTAAGGACCCTTTTATATATCAGTTGCTTAAACTACCTACTAATGTTGTGCATCAGCATGCCTTAACGGTCCTAAAACAACTATACTGCAGAAAAACTACTTTGAATAAAATATCTATTTATAGACTTAGCTAACTTTATACTTATAGGCCACGAATGAATACCACGAGGCCCATTGAAACGGTTCTAAGGATGCTGCCAATTGAACTTTCAAGTTGTCTAATGCTTTAAATAAAGCGTTAGCTTTTAAGGCGGATGCTCGCGTTAGCTCATTGAAGAAGTCCCGTTAGATGGCGCTGTAATCAATGATGTGTGTTTTTTGTAGTTTTTAGAAGATTCTTAGGACACTTATAGATTATCAATTGATTTGCGCACACAGTTTAATACGGCCGATTTTTTGAGACTACACTCAGAAGGTAACAATGCACCAATTCGGAGAATAGCTGCACAAACGCTGGTGTCACTAACGGCCCTATACAGATACTAGTCTTACACACACATGCAAATAGGAGGCGGCAACTGGCGGAAAAATATTGCAACACCTTGCTAAGCTGTTAGCGTAATTTTTCACGTTATATTTACGTTTTTATATCAACTTTACTTTTACCAGAATTTTTACAAATCTATACGTACAAAACTTAAATCGTATTATTTCAACCATTTATAACTTTGGAATGGCTGCACGGATTTTTATGATTTATGATTTGTTAGCTTTCTCTCTTCCTCGAATAGCCAAATATCTTATCATAAATATGAAAAACGCACAAAAAAAAAACTCTTTTTCACGCCACTGGTCGGAAATGTGGCAAAAGATGGTCAGTAATGGGGCCCCAAAACAAAGTATAGTTGTAGGTTGAATGAACAGGCCAACTATGAATTCAAACAGGCCAACAATAACATTGTTGGACAGTTTCAAAGACCAAAGTCGTCCAATCACATCGGCATGCTGATCGCTGATTCCACCAATCAGAACACAATTTGGGATGCTATTACACAAAATCAACCAATCAGAACACGTCGTGTGCTGCATATTAAATTTTTTCAAGGTCTATCCCATCAGGAGAGGCAAAGGAAACTAGGTCCATACAGCCACGTCTGACGTAAATTGTTTTGTCTTTCATGTTTAAGTCCTGTCTTAAAGTCAGAGTCGTCAGTCCGTCCTTGTCACGTCATATTAAAACTATAAGCGATTATGGGTGTGTTTAATAAGCACTTCGAAGCGCTTTGCTTAATAAAATAACATAACAAAAAAAGCCTTTGCGTGACTGGCCACTAGAGCGCTCTCGTTTTTTTTTTTTTTTACAGTAAAATATGGCGGGAGAGTGAAACTTTACTGTTGTATTTACGCTCATGTTTTTTATTTCCTCGCAGTAGTCGTGAAAAGCACTATGTAATGTCTCGGCCAAAAGTGCAATAGATGGACTCGTCTCTCTTCGAGGGCCTCACCTGCGGCTCGGCCCTCGAACTCACTCGTCCATCTATTGCTCACTTTCCAGCCTCTACAACAATGTACTATAATTTTTCGTATGCAGCGCCATCTCTGATAAAAACTGACTTTAAGGCGGAATATTTTTTGCCAGCTCGGCTAGTTACAAACACAGAATAATATTATATATGAGTCTAGCAGATGCAAACATGTGAATCAATGCCACCTTCAACCCTTTTTGAATATTAGGGAGTATTTTTTTGTACTTTGTTAGATAGAGGGCTATCGTATTTGTACTCACTAGTTGGCGCCACTGTAGAGTAAGGTATATCATATCAGATTATTCAGGATTTCTTTTAATTTATCTTTAATAGCAAGCTATTTATTACCCACAGTGTTGCACAGTCCCGTTTATCCTCAAAATTAGCTGTCATTTTATTTGCCTTCTTAGTTTGGCTCCTACTTTTCATAGCTTTTGTTTTAACATTTTAATAAACCTGTCGTATGTCTGCGAAAATATTCGGAAACAATGTAAAGTAAAGCCGGAATATGCAACTTGTAGGTAGTACTAATTTTACGTTTATTTATAATACCTCAAGTTACAATAGCGCCTCTAGCGGCGAATTCATATGCCGTCATTGCTATTATCTTGAAATGTCTTTGAGTATTTAATATGTAGGAACCCGCGATTCATATCTGATATTCGCTCACACGTAGAGACATCATCATCACCATCGTCTGACATTTTATTAATACTCCTATGCATTGCATTACAAACGTTTCGTCTGGGGCATCTAAACAACTAGCGCTGTACTATAGGTATTGTCGTTTCGCGTCATAGGCTTTCGTAAACAGGTAACTTGAGAATCAGCCTGCTTACAACAATGAGACGAAGTCATTCGTGCTAGCCATTCGGATCCTTTCCTTTCACCAAAATGCATTGGAGTATAGGATCACATAAAGGAAATTAAATAATAACGCATAGCGCGTAGGGACTACGTCTGATTGCTTCTTGGCTAGGGATTTCGGTAGTCATCGGTCGTGGGCCACCTGCCTAGTTCACCTGGGTGGACCACGGGCACATTTTCTTGCCGATGTTCCACCTCAGAACACCTAGGTGAACCACGGGCAAATGACTATGGGTCATGGTCCAAAAAGTGCCCATGGTTCACCTAGGTGTACTGAAGTGGACCATTGGCAAGAAAAATTGCCCGTGGTCCACCCAGGTGAGTTAGACAGGTGGTTTTCGGTTAGATATTTGTTCCGGAGTTGCGACCTGCCTTTTTATGTTATGTCATCATAATTCATATCACTAATTCCATGGTACATCGCATAAAAGGAAAAATAATATTAGATAATTATGATGACTTTGCAATAGGTAGGTACGACAAATAAATAATGACAACTCCAAAACAAATTGAATCCATCTGAACTCACTTTTACTTACTGATACTTACTTCCACAAAAGTCGAACTTCATCCATCGATGGTTTTGGGTAGCGTTACCAACAGTGGGATAAAGCAGATTCTCACGGTGTCTAGTCCACACGCGAAAAATAAAAATTGCAGCTCGACGCGAATTATATCAGCGCATGGACCAACTCCATATGCACAACTGGTTGTGCCAATAGGAATTTCGGGCTTATAAAAATAAAAATTCTCATAAGAGATAGTAAAATTAGATTAGGTTCATTAGGCATCTTCAAATGCCCGAAGGGCAAACCGAATAGAAATAGGAACCCCGCCGTCAATCTTACGGTGGAGTGAAATTCCTAATGGCACAACAAGTAGTCCATAATATAGAGTAGGCCCAGGAGAAAAGCGTCATACATTTAGGCACAAATCGTGTGCATAAAAATGACATAGAATTTAACAAGCGTCGTGCAGCAATAGCGCCTGTACTATACGCATGTCGACCAGTGAAACAGCGAACAGAGACGTGCTAAACTACGAAACTCTCTAGATATTTTTTTCGGTCTGTAACCATGATCCACCTGCAGTTTGGCCACCTGGTTTTTGACAGAGCTCCGCTCCTGGGCGGAGCTCCTTTTTCTGGGTATTGAAACCTCAGTGGTTTTCTGGGTGGACAAATTAGGTGGGCTACGGGTAGACTACAAACAAACTGCACAGTCGATTTGCAGCTAGCTTGCAGTTCAAATGCTGACCGTTAAGTTTATTATAGGCGTTAGATAAGATCCCACAATAGCTATGCCAATACGCCACGCAACACGTGGTATGCGCACATAAGGATTGATTTATCAAAGCACTGATAGATTAAAAAAACTTCGATATTTTTTAAATAAAACTTAATACTTTTTTAAATGAAAACTCTTTTATGATGTATGTAATCAATCATATTGGCAAAATTCAGGCCATTATTATCAGGGTATTTAAAAGGAAACATTGACATAACTACACACTTCAAAGTCAAGAACATATATTGTAATGATTAGATGTTTTCTATACCAGGCGTCAGGCTCCAAATGAAAGAGATGAGACGATCACTGACAAGTTAGTACTCTTCTCGGTGATTGTCAACGTCAAGTGATGAGCTTCGCTA
Source organism: Pandemis corylana (assembly GCA_949127965.1). NCBI lineage: Eukaryota > Metazoa > Arthropoda > Insecta > Lepidoptera > Tortricidae > Pandemis > Pandemis corylana. The sequence continues at coordinate 4,549,309 of OX421858.1, read as the reverse complement.
GAATCAAAAACACGTCAGGCCATATTGAATCTTATGACGTGTTTATTTTTCACTTGACACGAGATTAAATCTTATACCATTTAAAATAAAGCTCAGTTTTCTAGTGTGTTCCATACTTTTGGATACTTTGGCTACTACTACTACGCTACCAGTGGCGGTTTGGATGTTACGGTACTAATGTTGGCTTGAATGTTACTAAGTACATACTGTACATACACACATAAAACACGTCTGTATTCCTTGTGTAGTATATACAGTGTAGTTATCACCTAAGAAAATAAGACGAAAAATACAAGCCTTTCCAAATACACGAGTATCTCGATACGAAACTCAAAATATTTATTAACTTATCAAAGGATGTCACGAAATTGTAGTTTGTAGATCACGCAACATACTCAATCCATAAAATATTACATAGCTGAATTGCATGTAATGGAAATTTGCCACTTATTTATTGTTCACAAAAAAATTTTTTTTACATGCATACAAGAACAATCATAACTTATTTTACTACATAGAATTATATAGGCTGACTTTTTTTATCACCGTCAAAAGAAACAACACGACGAATACAAGCATTATTTTTAAGTTTGGTGTTAAAATATTGCAAATGGTATCATTAAATGATACCTGTCATCATTATCATCCTCATCATATCAGGTGTGTGACGTCCACTGTTGGATATAGGCCTTCAGATACCGCCCATAGAACTCCAGTTGCCTCGGTTGGAAGTGGCTTGCATCCACCATGAACCCGCGACTTACGGTAGGTACCTATACGGTTGCATATGATACCTAGGTCAACCTAAAACTTGTATTCTGTATCATATATTCTGTATCATACAGTTTCCTTTTCCTTCTTTCTACCGATCATAGGTAATGGGAACCTGAAAGACGGGCTAAAAGTCTTCAAGTCTTCAGAACAGGGTTGACAAATCTCCGCTGTTGGACATCTGGAAATTCACGGTCTTGATAATTTCCCTAGTAACATAAAGTAATTAACCAATTAGAGTGGTAATAGTGGTTACAAAATTTTGCAACACCGCACTATGGATATGGATACATACATACATACATATCACGTCTTTATCCTTTACGGGGTAGACAGAGCCTAAGGTAACAAGACCTAAAGGCCACATTTAGCGTGATTTTGAGCGTATAAGATGGAATAGAGGAATCAAAATAGTGATGGATTGCTAGCCACATCGCCTATAACATGATTCCTAAGATTTTCGCCCATTTCCTCGATGGGCTTTTACCATCTGTGCAGAAAGAGAAGCAACTGGTACATTCTAAGCTTTCTTTACTCCCAGACCAGCATGTAAGAACATATATTGATAGTTTGGATGAAACAAAAACAGACCATATCGATTAAATCGAGAATTTTACTTCCCAATACTGTAATTAAGACTTTCTTAGGTTTTTCTATGACAGTTTTTGGGTCTCCTGTGCATATATAGATATGTATACGTACATACTCAGTAAAGCATAACGAGGTTTTTACCTCGTAACGTTATTACAAATTACATCAATAAAAATCAGTGTTTTAGACCCAACCAATTTTTTTGTCATCACACCAGCAGTAAAGTTCTTGCTTTTCTTGCACAATAATAGCAAGTAAAATCTCGCGTCCAATGGATGTATGATTCACTTATTTCCTGTTAATGCACAAAAATTACCTTCTGAATCCAATGTGAATCTGAAAAATTAACGTACAGTCAGTACAACAAAAGGATATATAGATATTTTTTAGGCTTGCATTAGTATGACATGATATTTCACTAAGAATTAAACTCAATTCAAACGTTTTCTGGATACAAAAATACTTGTTTTGCACATTTATACTAGTTAAGATATTTAACATAGACCAATTGAATGCTATCTGACTCGCAAAATAAAAATAAAACAATTGATATAAAAATCAGTTCACAACATAGGAAACCAACAAACATACATACTGACACTCACAAACATAAACAGAAATTAAATTCAAAGATTATACAAATTTATCCCCACTTTATAAACACTCAGAAAAACGTAACCAAAAAAAGTTACATGATGATAAACTGCTCGGCCCGAAAATTCTTGAAAAAATCTTTAAAAATTAATTACTCGAAAACTACAAAAATCGGCCAACATACATGGGGTATATTCGGATAGCCCCGGATGTGAGGCATGTACATTTTTTTTTAGACTTCAGTCTTTGGACCACTCTGTATATAATAACCATTATATTTACCTATTGTTGAAAACCGCATGAAAATCCGTCCAAAGTTTTGAGTTTATTGTAAATAAACACACAGACAGACAAAACGACGCGGCAGATGACTTTATTTTATAATCATACTATTAGCGACAGGCAGACGGACAAACAGAAAGACAAACAGACGGATGATTGGACGTACAGATTAACAAGCAGACGGACGGACGGACGGACAGACGGACGGACGGATGGTCGGAAGCATAGACAAACAGACAGACAAACCAACGGATGGACCGCCGGATTGATAGTTGGACAAACAGACAAACTGACAGACAGACAGACATACATACATACAGACAGGCAGGCAGACAGATAGACGTACGGATGGATGGACTGCCGGATGGATGACCGGACGCACAGACAAAAAGACAGACAGTCAGAAATATTTAAAGACATTTTTTATTTATCACAAAAGAAGTTAAAAAAACAGAAGTATCTAAACAAAAAAAGCTAAAAATATAAAAGCCACTGATAAATAAATTGTCACAAAATGGCCCAAAAGACTGGACAAACAGAAAGATAGGCCGCCAAACGGACGGACCTGCAAAATATATATGTGCTTCTAACAATGGTTCCTTATTTCTACATGACGTAAGAAACCCTAAAAAAATGCGAGTGAAACTGTGAACTTGGTAATAGATAAGCTCCTTTGTGTTCCGAACACCAAAACTTGGCCAAGTGCGAGTCGGACTCTCGTACCAAGGGTTTCGTCCAAATTCGGCAAGTAAATATAAAATCCAGTGTTAGCAAAGCCCTGCCAACTAAGCAAATTGTAGGCTGTGTGAGGTCATTTTATATCGGTAACTTAATATTTTTGTCTGTCTAAGTATGTACTTAGACAGACAAAAATATTCTGTTTTTAGTATTTGATGTTAGAGCGGCAGCAGAGAAACGTCATTTGTGAACTGTCGCCAAACAATCATGATAGCTGATAGCCATATCACGGTTCATAAGATACAGCTTGGTGACAGACAGACAGACGGACAGTGGCTCCTAAATGAAAAAATATAGCTACGTAATATGGGTAAAAAAGCTATAAAGTTAGGACAGACGGACAGATAGACAGATATAGACGGACGGATTTGAACAATGTGGCCATAAAATAAAGCACGATACAGCGTGAACTTAGTAATACATAAGCTCCTCCATTGGTTACTTACATAGACAGATTGACAAAAATATTCTGTTTTAGTATCTGTATAGCAGCCACAGAAATACATCATCTGTGAAAATTTCCTTTATCACGGTTCACGAGATACAGCTTGGTGACAGATAGACGGACACACAAACATATACACATACAGACGGACAGTGGAATCTTAGTAATAGAGTCCCGTTTTCACCCTTTGGGTACGGCACTCTAAAAAAGCTGGTCAATAACAAGTTCGATTCGAGCACTAAAGATTCCTCTAAGTTCTAAGAGTTATAATTAGATGTAAGCGTAATGTATGGTTAGTTGTTACTCTTTCTGTTGATGAGTTTCCAACTGCGGAAGCGACCCTGGCTGGGTCACCAGAATTTCACTTCAAGATTACTGTATTGTCATCAGACTTATGCCAGATTTCACGTCAATCTGATCAATTAGAAATGGGTCAAAATTCACTTGCAAGATTATATTACATGCAGACACCGGGACTGAGCACTTCAATTGCGTTTACAAAAATAATTTGTACCAATCATACAAACGTTGGAATGTTGTATCTTACAAAAATTTATTATGATTAATTGATAAGTACATACCTGCACGTGTACGTACAAATAAATATCTACGCTGCGTCCAATATCGTAGCTTGTAACGTCTTTTACTTCCTTCCTTTGACTTGAATAAAATTAATTACGAATAAAATGAATAGATTATTTTTATTTTAAGACACCATGTTCTGTCAACCATTAGTTTATGACAATTCATATCATTGTTTTTTTATTACCTGTCTAACCAGCCAGGTTTTTGACTCGCGTGTTTTTTTTTAATTGTTCTGCAATTGAGAAAACCTATTTACTCGGCCTATTTTGTATTTAGCACTTGTCGGATTTCACGAATCATTGCCGTGGTATATGGCCGTGATTTGATGCAGAGGGTTAGGGTTCGATTCTCGTGAGAAGCATTAGTGCAAAATTAACTGGAAGCCTTTTTTATTTTTAACTTTCTGTGGTCGAGTACTTTTTTTTTAATATATAATACGTGTTTTTAAGGCGGCAATATGACTGGGGGGCGCCACCATCTATGCCAAATTAATAAGCACGTGTGATCCTAATACTAGAGAACTTACTAGGCATGAAAGCTTTGCCAAGTTTAGGACTGGCAATGCCACCCGCTAAACCATTCAAATTGGCGATGCCTCACTGCTACAAGGTTATACAAAAAAAAAATACGAAACTATGTGTTAGTTTAAAAAAAATCTTGGCTAGAGTAAGTTTACCATCACAAGTATATTTTATTTTCAACTAATTGATTTTATCGTAAACAGTAAAATCTAATTAGGATAAGCTTGAGGTTGTTTAAAAACCACTTAGGTAGTACTTTCTTTGGTTTGATTTGACAAGAAAAATATTGAATTTACCATAAAGTTTTCTACATCTCATCGAGATAGTATTACTAAGTAAGTAAGTTATTAAAAACAATGTTTATAAAATTAAAAAAGAATCGTTCACGGCCTCGAGATTTGAACTTGGTCACTAACTATTCAGTCCTTTAAGTCACGACCACTGAGCCAGATTGGAGGTCACGTGACAGCTCGAAATAGCCGATTGGTTTTTACAACATGTTTTATTTGACACTAGCTACTCACACTATTGTAAAATGCATCGAAATTAACTGCATCATACTGCAATTTAGGTATGATAAATGCACTCTGTTTTGTAATTTGCGCAGACAATATATCCATAGCTAACTATCCTCAAAAAACCGCATTGAAATTAAGCCTGTGGACGAAATGCAGCTGCACGGAAGGTTTGTATGGAAGAGCAACCGCCTTAATGCTTTGTCCCACATCAAACTAAAGAGAACTTTGTTTCTATGATTAGATAGAAAATAATTATGGAAATACGAAGCACAACTCTTGGTGTTAATTATACATATTATAGAAATTTATTATTGATAAATTCATACTGTATTGTATGAGTGTACATACATAAACTGTCAGTGCTAAAACAAGTTAGCAGTAGGCAAGTCTGCATTAAATCTTGATTTATTTATTGGATTTCATTAAAGTTTTTGTTTAGAATTAGTCTCATTACATTTTTTCAATCTAGAAAAGATGTTAACCACCAACCATACTGGTCGTCAGTGTGGCTCTGTGGCTATAGCCAGCTGCAAAAATATCGGCACAGATAAAGACATGAGAAAGACAAAACGAATTTAAAAAAAAATAACATTCACATATTTACTTGCCTTTTTGCAACTTATTTTAGGAACAATGGTGTTCTGTGTCTGGATATAAAAATGTATAACAATATGTTTTGGGATATTGAAAAGAGACTATATTATACCTGAAAGGCTCTAAAAAAATTTTGGATAGTAGAGCTATTCCAACATTCTTATACTTGCTAAATAATCACAGCTATTTTTATAGGTTCAAATGGTGTAGTACAGCAATAGTGAATTTTTTTTATGTAACTGTTTTTATCTGTACTTAATAGCTGGGTCTATGCTGAGTAAGCTGCCTCGCGAAGGCTGCCATTTTGTGTTCAATTTTAACCTTCACACGAAACAAAATTATGTTTCGTGCAGCTGTCTTGGCGAAGTGCCTTGCATGCACAGTGTGGGCCAGGCTACTACACTTTCATCAACAAACAACTGTAAGAAATTTATATGGTTCATCTATTGGTGCTGTTATGATTAAACTGTTGCTATCTTGTGTTAGTAATCAAAACAAAAAAAGTTAAAAATAAATTTATTAACTGTAATCAACACATTTTTCTTTCCATATCTTTTTGAACTTTTTCTCTATTTTCCTGTTGTTGGATAGAGGCTGTAAAAGAGCATCTAATGAGTTCTTTAGGGCTTGCCATTGCATGAAGCTGAGATGGCTTGTTAAAGATGAATCACTGCTTTCATTTCTGTGAGCCTCCTCATTTGTTATAAACTCTTTTAAAGATTTAGTATTGGTCACATTTCCTGGAGAGTGATCATAATTAATTTTTGATCTTACTTCACTTTCAGGTTTAGTTATAGTGGTAACCACTGTACCTTTGAAACTTTCCCTAGAAATGGTCACTCCTTGATCTGTATTTTGATACTGTATTGCCCGTTGTGATGGAGTGGGGCTTTCTTTTTTGATGATTGGTGTTGTTTTAAAATCCAGATATTCATTGTTATCATTGATCTGATTTATAAAGTCAAAGATGCTATCCAGATTATCACCATCCTCATCCTCAACCTCAATCAAATCCTGTTGTAAATTTAAGCTTTTATCAGGTGTCCACTCAAATCTACCAAAGTTGTCAATGTTGTCCAAGTCCAACCAATTCTCCAAATCTGATGGGAAGCTGTAATTATCAGGCAGGAAAAGTACACCTTTTACTTGGAGGTTTTCTAGCCATGGGAGCAGTTGTGAGTACCAGTTACAGGCATGCCGCAACAGCACAGAGCACATAGACCACACACGACTCAGCACTGCATATGGCATCAGCGACATCCAGTGACTGTTACCACTTTTTATGCGGTCTAAGTAAAACACTGACGCTTTTTTAGAGCAAATACATATCCTTAACATGATCTTTGAAAATGCAAGTAGTCTTATCAGAACATACTGAAGCATTTGCCGTGTTGGTAAATAAACCTCGTCATCAACTGGTGGCAATGTGTCGCTGAAACTTTCAACATCTTTCAAGAGATTCAGCAACAAGTATCTTCTCAAAGCTACATTTACTTTCTTGAAATTTCTGTACCCAATGTCGTTGCGAAATTTTCTATCGAATTTGTAAGCAAATCTGGATAGAATTGCACTTTCCTTGTGCAAAGGAGATTGTTTCCTTAGTACTTTGATTATATTTTTAAAAGTAGATCTTAGTTCTTGAATCCCTGAAATCAAATAAATAATACCAATACACGAGACTGAATATTAGCGTCATCGTCATCGGATAATAAGGCAGCACCCATCATTTAGTTAAACAAGCAGGTCGAACCAAGACCGCGATCTTTATACCATTTAAACTTACCGGGTACGCGATTCGATGAAAATGTATGGACAGGTGGTGGTAATAGTGAGGCATCATTCCAAGGTTCTAACATTTTAAGCTTGGAACAAAAATTACTCAAAGACTATATAAACAACTTAATTTTAGGATGTTAGGTTATGTTATTCTGATTTTTGACATCTCTCCCTCGCAAAACACCCCACACCCCATCCGCACGAGCGCACGACGACTGATTGTTGTTTTTTAAATTTATTCCGCAAGGGAATTGGCGAAGGTTTTGCACCATACAGCCAAGTCTTCATTATGACAGGACACTGAAATGGACGTGACAGCCAGGTGTACGTTTGGTGACCGCTGACTCGCCGGCTCGCGCTATGAAGTGCCATTAATAATTATCACCAATGGGGAGGGGATCTTTCTTTTGACCGTGTTCTACCCCATGTTCTACCGTACAACGTTGCTGACATTTTTGTCACAAGATTTTTGAATATTGTATCTATTACTTTGACATTGGCGAAATCATCGCATCGATCGATGGGGCCATAAAAAAAAGTTTTTTGGCAACTGAATTATTTGCAGCAAACTTACTTAAAAATTTTGCATTTTGTCAGAATTTTTTACTTCAATCACCTCTTCTATCCTTTAGTCATAGCCAAGAGTTACTTCCAAGAGTTAAAATTTGATAATTTAACACCTGCGGTAATAACTGTGTCTCAAACAATGTAAGAAGTTTGTTTTGCCCAACTTCCTCTTTTTTTTGTTTCGTTCGCCTTGCTCGCTACGCTATCGGTATCGAGAAGAACAGTTAGTTTAGTTACTAGTTAGTGTATGTATTATATGTATACTTACTCTACCGGCTACGTCGACCGACGATCTCAAATTTAATTTAAACAGGTAATTGATATTATAAATCAAGTTATATCGCTAAAGAAGGTTCTGTATGAATAAAGTGATATTTCAATCCAATTACAGCTGCATAAAATTAAATAGTTAACCCATGGTCATAGTAAAGCAATAATTTTAAGGTTATTCATGTATTTTGCATTTACTCCCAACAGTTTTGTGTCGATCAAACCACAAATATGCCAAAGAATAAGAAGAAACAAGATAGCTCCAGCGACAGTGATGAAGGACCAGTTGATGTAAGTTAATCATATATAATTCTAATTGGAATGATTATCACTGATTTTGTCGTATGCCTATCTACTTTAGTAACTTGAATTTCAGAGAAACCCTCCACCGGAGAAGAAGGCCAAGATGGGTTCAAGGACTGATGATAAAGAGCCCACTTGGGTCTTGGAAGGCAAGAAACTAGTCAAAGTAAGGGAATTTAAAGGAAAAGTATATGTGGATGTGAGAGAATTTTACGAGAAAAATGGTGAAATGTTACCAGGGAAGAAAGGCATCAGCTTGACACCTGAACAATGGAGGAAATTACTGGCCTTGAGTGATGAAGTCAATGAGACCATCAGCAATAAATGCTAATGTAACAAATAACCTAATTGTAGGTATGTTGTTGCTTGTGTAATTAAAGTTGATTGTTGAATTCTTCAGTGTTTTTATTTTTCAGCCATTTACGAACTAAACTACTGAAAAGTTTCCAGAATCCAGATATATCACATTTTTTGTTAAAATTAAGGGAATTCATACACTGGTAACATTAATACTTCCGGTATAGACTTCAGACTTAATCATGATATAGGCGATGCTGCTAGCAACTCATCACAATTTTGATGCCCCTTTCCACCTATATGCCCACAATCACGCTAAACTACTTTAGACTGTCTACCCCATAGTTAAAGATGTGATATATGTATGTATGTATGCATAGACTTAAATAGTAGTGTTACAGTTCTTGGCAGGTAAAATTAAAAGTAGACAGAAATAACAATTTTATTTATTCAAAAGTAATATTTCTTTCACCATCTCTTGCAAAGGCTTTTGCAGTTAAATGTCTGGAAGTAAACTTACATAAGAATATTGTATAAATAAATGAAACAGGTACAAAATTTGAGCTGTTTGTTATGATATAAAATTAATCAACAAATTATTACATATTGAGTAGGTATAATTATTTTCATATAAATTTCCATTGGCAATTTTCATGGAAGTATAATGCTTTTAATGAATGTATTTGGATTAATATGAACACATTTAGACTAAACCCATACTAATAGGTACTAGAGGCAGCATTATAATATGTGACCTGTTTTGGTCATGTCATGTTACATCTGGCATGGCAGTACTACATTGGGTTGACAGCACAGTTAATACTTCTATGGCTGGCCCCTATACCAAAAAAGTTAAAAATACTACAACTCAACAAATTATCACATATTAGTATAACTCATACAATTGTGTCAAATTATTTAGCTTTTGTGGTACATATATAGAGAGCAAGCCTCACTGTGTGCTTAAAACATGTTTAATTTCTTCATAATAACAAGATCTAGTTTATCTTTTCTTTAAGTGTGTCGCCAGTCACTTCAGTGACCCATTTCTCAAAGATGTGTGTACATGTCAAGCATCACTCGACTTTTTATACGTGAGTTATCCGTTTATGTGTAATTAAGATACAATTGATAATTTTACAATTGTAAACTAACAACATTGGCCCAATCAACCAATCAGTGGTAGGGATTTGACCAAAGTTGCTAGACTTGTACAATTAGTAGCTTCGAGAAACTGGCCACTGCCATACCAGGATAGGACATATCCTAAGGCTTGAATTTACTATACATACTTCATTTAATTTAGAATGAGAAACCACAACAAAATTATATTGCATCTAGTCAACTATTTCTTATCTAGCAAATAGTACAGTGCAATAGTCTGGGAGCCGCAAAATAAAATTGTTTTAATGTCATTTTATTTTGGTGTCGTTTACAATTACTCCAATACGAATTGAAAAGAGAGTACACTTCACTAGCCGCAATATAATGTTGTTGTGGTTTTTCATCCTAAATTAAATGAGGTTACAAAAAATTTCGAACACTGGTAGAGATCCCAAGACACTGGCAAGTGAGAATAATTGGTTAACATTTTTTTCAAATTTTCCTAATTCAAAATTTTCAAAATCTATATAGATACTAAATATAAATGCATGTGTTTGGTAGGCAATCCATAATTACATCAGTCACTTGAAACTAAAATAAATACATTTTGACGAATTACGTAACAAGAAGCTTGAATTGTTAAAAATTGGACTTTATGATATGGATCATTATGACCAATTAAATCTATCCACTGATATTAGGATTTAAAAGTTTAGTAAAACGTGGAGTCATAATGATGACAATAATAATAGTAGAAAAATATTTCGTCTATCAATTTCCTTATACGGAAAAATTCATTAGTAGAAAGAACTACAGAAAATTTAAGTAGTTTTAGATTAGGTATATAAAAAATCCACCCATATTCTACATATATGGCGTAAGAGGTATGACTAGTGTTTCTAGTAACATTTGGTACATCCCAGCTTGCACTACTGCTAAATATATCAGCAAGCCCATGGATGGCTTGACTTAGTGACATAATTATACTTTTATCGACCATAAACGACTAAAAATTATAAATATATGCCCACAATGAGATTCATTTCATTATTTCCATAGACCCGCTACCAATCATACTTAAAACTAGATATGCGCATTCATTACACATCGGATGATTTCACTGAAATTCCACTAAATGCCGCACTCAGAGATATCAATTATAATAGAACCTAAATAATTCCATTAAAAAAACCTGTGTAAACCATTGCTAGTATATGATTAAATATTAATTAACGTCTCTGGGTGCCGCCGGAAGTCCTTTACACGCACCTTAATCATAAACTATCGTTACCGTAACCATAATAAATATAAATTGTGAACTAGACATTTACATACTTATTTAATTTTTGGCTTGATATGGAAACAATTAATTTTGAAGTGTTCACACATTTCCTGAACCTGAAAAGAAAACAATATTTATTAGAAATATTATAACTATTCTCTCTCTCTCTTATAGTGCCTCTCCAACTAGTGGAGGTTGGCAGTCAGCTCCGCATATTTCCTCCGATCCTTCGCGAGGTTGAAAAGTTCGGCAGCACTTGCGATTATAACTATTGTAAATTTGGAAGGGGTGACTTAATTTGAATCCAATATTACGATAAAAAAACCTACACAGGATGTTTAATCAAAGTAACTTAACCATCTGCTGAAAAATTCAAAATTCAAAATTTATTTTTGCAAATTGGCCACCAAGGGCACTTTTACATGTCTTTTTTGAAACTACCAGCGCATTCAGAAATACCATTATTGCCAAGAAGAATGCGCCGCAAGAAACTTGGCAGAAAGTAATATTTCAAAATAAAATACATTAAGCTACTTACAATGCTTAAATCAAATACATTTATAAAAAGATGTATAAGGTCCCCGAGCCTTAAATTATATTAGTCATTCAGCCATTATTATTAGTGGTATTATTAGTGGTAGAGATGTATAGTCTCTACTAGTCAAAATATTCCAGAATAATTCTGAGACACCTTGTATAAAGATTCAGGGACGGGCGGTATAGTTAGTGCTTACCACTCTCGCGCCGTAGTAGATGTGCGCTAACGAGCAGGCAAGCGTGAGCGCGGCGAGCAGAAGCAACTCCGCGGTCGCGGGCAGCAAGCCAGCCAAAGCCGCCGCCACCGCCAGCCCGTACGGCAGCAGCAGCGGGTTCCACGCTTCGCACCGCGTGTCGCTCATCTGAGCCACGATCAGGCGGCACTGTCGGGTAAATGATAAATAAAATAAAATATTTACCTGCATAGGACAATATGCACAAAGTCATCAGATCACCTTTTAAATATGCAACATCTTAGATCAGTCTTTCCTTACATTTTTTTTAGCCATGGAGCCCAAGGAAATCAAGCACAATTTTCAAGGACCATCTTATAAAAAATCGTTTACCGAATTTTCCTTTAGTATTCATTTATTACTGTTAAATGAAAATGATCTAGTATATGCTGGCAAACCTTCAAGGGCCACAGTTTAAGAAAGACTGCCTGAGATAGATCGCGTTTTGCTACTCGACTACTCGACGAGGCACGGTTAATACGGCTCGCTAGTAGATCACTGATTTAGATGGATTTAGGCTACCTTGATATGCTTCACAATTGAACTTTAACCTTCTAGCTGCCGCTTTAACTTCTTTATTGCAATGCCTTGCAAGTTGCAAGTTGAACTTAAACCCAATTGAACGTAGGTTACTTTTGCATTGAAGTAATGGACGTATATATATCTAGGTCGTTGGCGTTCACCCTGCGATGCTTAGATACGAGTCACTGGCGTTGAAAAGGTTAAAACCCCTTAAGGGACTCACATTAATGTTAGAGAATATGGTCCCAGTGAGTATGTAGAAGACGCGCGGCTGGCGGTTGATGACGTCAGCGGGCGAGTACAGCGCCCAAGCGGAGCTCAGCAGGAAGAAGGCCAGCAGCGGCATCAGCGGCCGCGTCGCCTCGCAGAAGGGGCGCAGCTTGCCCGTGCCATCGCGGTAAGACCTGATAAATTACCTCAGACACCGTTAGTTTTAATTGTTTTTTTTTATTAAAACCTTTTTCGTGATATCCTGACTTGGACTTGGGGCTCGATTTTTGAAAGGACGTCACTCACGTATCATTTCTCAACTGGTAAAATCAGTCCTACTGTTAGAGCCCGGCATTTTCACGAAAAGCCAAACGCTATCGCAATCTAGTTAGAGCTAGTGTTAGAATCATTTTTTTTATCGATACCTGATCGATATCGAGTACCGCGACAGTTAATTGAAAAAATGCAGAAGAAGTGGTAAATTTACAAATTGTTTTATCCATCTCCACTCCATCTAAATCATTAACCACCTATACTTTACATAATTAAGTAACAAAATAACCCGTCATTTTGGCTTTGCCACAGTTGGGTAACAATGAGGTAAAACTTTGAATGAAATGATACAAACCATGTGATTTTTAAAATTAAATAGTTGTTTTATTTGTTTGGTCGTTTTTTCTTCTATTACACAACTATCGATACCTATCGATTAAAAAGTGTATCTCACACTAGCTAGATTGCGACAGTGTTGTGTTTATGCTGTAATTTTCTTCTACCGTATATTTCAAATTCAGCATAATTTTTACCACTTTCGATTGGTACTTTCAAGTAAATAATATGTTTTCTAAAATCGGTCTCCTGTGGTTTTATTGTTTACAGTAACACTGCATTTTATTTGGTCAACTTTCAGGGATGGTAAGAGTCGTTTTGAACATTCTTGACTGCATTTGTTGGCTATCGCGCCATACACGTTTTTAACATTTTTCAGACCGTCCTCAAGACTCGCTACACTTGACGACCAAACACCCTATATACTTACTTGTAAATGTTCCAGAGTATGACGGTCTGGCTGGTGAGCATCGCGGAGAAATACAGAGTGAGCTCGAACACGAGCGTGGGGGTGATGCCGCCGGGGAGAGGCACGTGCCACGCCTCCGGACCAATCAGCGACGTCACCAGCAGAAGCAGGCACGAGCCCTGACACACACATATACGTATCAGACTTCATCTTTTGGAGGTCAACGACACATAAATTGCCGAGAGTTGCCGCCATTTTTGTGGCTCCATCTACGTAACATTAGTGGATTGAAATACAAAGTACATACAAAAATGATCTACGCTTGTGTTTGACTTTATGATGACGCAGAATGTAATGTAAAGTTAGTTACAGCTTTTTCACGTGTCGATGGCGTTCGAAAGGTTAAATAAAACCATGTTCAAGAATACTAAAACACGGATTCTGCTTATTTAGTCCGTGAAATGAAACTAATTACAGAAAATGTTTTTATCAAGGCAGCCACAAATATAGGCATTAGAGCGGTCAAAATATATAACACGCTTATCAATAGTCATGCACGCTCTATAGAGAGACATGAAAGTAGGATGTTAATCTGATAGGTACATAACTTTTCCGTATTTACCAAATTAATTATGAACAAATCGGTTTGCTAAAATCGTCATTAAATATAAATGAGCGAAGGGTCTTTGCACTCACAATCATGGTGAAGTCATAGCCCCAGGGTAGGAACATGACACCGGTGTTGTACTTCTCCCAGTGCGTGAGGTAAAAATTGAGAAAGATGTTCCAGATCACGAAAAACATCCGCAGTGGGCTTAACTCGTATCTGGAACAAGGCAAACGTATTAAAATAATACTATAGACATTTCATGTATGTGTAGATTTCAGTGGTAGGAAAGAGACAAGGAGGGGAGACATGAAAGAGAGACAGCAGATGATCAGAGACCTCATTTTGAAAGCACATCACTCCAAAGAACCATTCGAAAGAGATGAAAATATTGCCGAATTTGAAAGACGAAAATTTATTTCCAGCTGAAGTTATGGAGCAATATAGAGGTTTTTGGCATTTTCAAAGCGTAAGTACTTTCAAGATATAATGTGCTTTGAAAATCGGGCCCAAGTTCAACATTCGGGCTTTTAAGTACCTAAATGGTGATGGTGATCATTTTGTAGGCATCTTTTCTAATCGATCTACATCCAATCCTCATAGAAGTGCTTCCATAGAAATTTCTAAGTTGTCTGTATCAGTTTTATGCTCTGCCTAGAGGTAGAAACAGTATAAAACGGATGAACAAGAACTAAACATTTTCATACAAAAATGTAACCAGTTTAAAACAATAAATACTTATGTCAAAACAGTGACAGTTCCGAAGTGGCGATTTTTTCTCTTTACATACACATACATACATACATAAATCATGTCTTTATCCCTAACGGGGTAGACAGAGCCTAAGGTAAGGCCACGTTTAGCATGACTGTGGACTTATAGGAGGAGGGGAATCAAAATAGTGATGGGTTGCTAGCCGCATCGCATGTAACATGATTCCTAAGATTTTCACCCATTCCCTCGATGGTTTTTTCTCTTTACGGGCGGAGTCAGCGGCCGACGACGACGATCACAAGTCCAAACATTTGTTTTACTATTGTACTATTGTTGAGATGGGAAAAGGGCTTTGATCATGTATTTATTTGGAATATTAATTATAAACTAGGTACCAATCATAATGACTTTTGCGACCTTTCGACTCTAGCTAATTTATACATTTATCTTTTTTCTATGCTTCTGTGATCACTACGTTATGGTTCAGAGCCTATAACATATAATTTACTGGCAATTTGATGTAAGAATGAACAATAGAATAATTTAAATCAAAATTGCTCGATTGCATAAACAGAAAATTACTCTGGTAAAATTTATTGTGATGGGCATGGACATAATATTGGACATTTATAAATCTACTTAGTGACAAGTGAGACAAGTTTTTTTCAGTATCCTGCCATTTCCATCAGCTCATTTTATTTTTGAAAATTGTATCTTAATCGTATATATAATATCTCTCCGTCTTTGCGTAAAGATAGGTACATCAGGATAGCATAACTGACACCAACATATTATATAGCTCTCCTCTTCTTTCTCGTCCAATTCTGGTTGGACGGGTGATGTGGACTGTGGTCCGCGCCTGTCCTCACCTCACCTGTTGAATGTATGCATTTATTACCTGCCGAATATGCTGTAGAGGCATGTGGGTATGAAGACAGCGGAATAGGAGTCCAGTCCGTGGTCGAACAGCTCCCCCAGGGGCCCGCTGGTGCCGGTCCGCCGCGCCTGCTTGCCATCGATGCCATCTACCGAATTACAATTAAAGCTTTAGCCAAACGAAAAACTTTGAGAAGATTGTTCCAAACATTTATGTTCAAACTAAGAATCAAATTAAGAAAATTCGCTTTTTGGGCTATGTATAGGGATGGTACGTACGTCAACTGCTGCAACATTGCCATCTGGTCCCAACATTGCCTTAACTGGTTTAAAGAGACTGGATACATTATCGAAAAAAAAAAACATTTTGAAAGCAGATAAAGTTGTCCCTAAACCAGCTTAGGCAATGTTGGGCCCAGGTGGCAAAGTTGCATCAGTATGCGATACATATATTTGTCCGACGGTGTCTGTCGCAGTATAAGTGAATCTAATTTTTAGCTGAAACTTCGTACAAAATACTTAACGATAATATGTAGAGCTGAAAGTATTGTCTACTAACTGACAACACGTGATGTTTGTTTACGCAGCTCTATCTGTAAATGCATACATTGACCCAGAGCTTTGAAAGAATGATATTAATAATCTATCACATGTGTCACGGCTAGGCACAGATCCCTACACGATAATACGTAAGCTTAACTCCCGGCACGGTCTATAGGACCTACTTAAGGATTTTTGAGTTGCTTCCTTGACCTTTCGTTTTATTTACTCGGCTCGAAAATTAGGTATTATACCAGTTATAAAACTCCTCGCAAATATCAGAAGTCTTCTGCAAATTTCAGAAGTTTTCTGCAATAATCTCAACTTTGGACCAGAGAGTAGGTACGGTAGTCCAACCGTTCCACTCCAGTGAAATCTTTTTCGAGCGCGTGTTTAAATCAGTGTTTATCTAAAAGTGTAATAATAATTAGAGATCCGTGTTGCTCAAGTATGAGGATGCGGGCTGGTGTTAAATAACGTCTATTTCACGTTATCACTAAATGATAACAAGGGTCAGCAATCGTATTGGAAGATGGGACGATGCGTCTAATTGTGTTACATAGTCGTTGCACGCCGACCCCATTTTTCAAGGAAGCTATTTATCACTTTACATTTTTTCAGTGTCCACCTTATACAATAAATGGGTCTTTATACTACAGGTTTCAAGACCAGGTTGCGAAATATTTAGCAACATCTACCTGCAAAGTGTAAAATAATGTTACTCTGTCGAGTCGAGTTGGCACAATTTCTATTCTAGTAAGGAACGCTTCGTCAGGAAGTAATACCGCAACTATGATCGATAGAATTCAAACATTCAAAGATTTACAACTACTGTAGGTAGCGAATGAGTAATGATGCTAATTACACCTTATCGTAATTACGCGCGAGATACTACATAAATTTAAGCGTGAGCACCACGTGGTGCCCGGTCTTTGTACGTTTCAATGAAATTTTAAGGTCATTATTACCTCGTGTTTTTTACTCGTACGATTTAAATTAAACAACTTTTTGTTCAAGATATTGTCATTGAATTTGAAATTTACGCCTAATGGATATCTGCGCTAAATCTAAATAAGAAGCGTCGTCTAAATTGAGATAAACCCTTTAGTCTGGTTAAAGTCATGTGTAGTGATCGGCATAAACAATGATGACGATCGTGGACCGAGCGAATACTTGGCCATTTTCAACCATAACTTTAACAAGTAGAGGCGAAAATTGTAGTCCTACTTACAATACGTAGTTTTCTTGATGGCAAGTATAATAGATAAATAATAAAATTTTACAGGCAAGTATCTATCAGAGAGTCAATGATCATAGTGAATTACGCATTCACTGTCAGTGATAAAATACAGGCCACGGCTAACATAACGGATCGTCACTTGTTTACCTATCGACGCTATACTCGGTAACATGTCAACATCCATGATTTCGAGCCGAACTGGTAGGTTAAAATACACCTCGAAGAACTGAACTTTTCCCCTATATCTAATCTATATATTTTTATTATTTTCTTTTCTTTCAAATTCCCTTCTGATTTTTTCTGAATTTATCAGGAAGATGTCGGAGAAGAAAATCTGTATGGAAGCTCTTACTTTGCGAAGTAGGTATTTCGTTTTGAATAGGTATATTGGCCAATCTGCGCTGTTCCGCATAGGAACTAAAAGTCCTTTTATTGTAAGAAGTATATGCCCAGCAATGGGTGTACGGACCAATCTAAATATATATATAACTCAAAGGTGACTGACTTACTGACTGACTGATATAGTGATCTATCAACGCACAGCCCAAACCACTGGACGGATCGGGCTGAAATTTGGAATGCAGGTAGATGTTATGACGTAGGCATCCGCTAAGAAAGGATTTTGATCAATTCTACCCCCAAGGGGATAAAATAGGGGATGAAAGTTTGTATGAAACTTTGTCAATTTTAAACCGATCGGGCTGAGACAGCTGATAGCGATAAACGAATTCTATGCAGACGAAGTTGCGGGCAACAGCTAGTAACCCATAAACGCCAAACCGAAAAGTAACTATATGTATAGTCAAGTACATTGATAAAAGCAAGAGCTCGTTTAATAACATCAAAGTAGTAGGATCAATGCACAACATGAATATAAACAAATGAAACTGACATGTGACATAGATCCGGTTAAATCTATTTATAGCTCATTGTTTTCAGAGTATTTTAGCATGATTTGTAAAAGCACGTGAGTTTTAAAGAAAAGTATGTAGGCATCATCTCTACATAGGTAGTAAAAATAATTTCCTTTTAATAAAAACAAATCCTACTTAAGTGTGTGTGATTTTTTAAATTAAATATGCAACGGATTTTAATATAGTTGATTCAAGAAGAAGGTTTAAGTACCTATATGTATAGTTTAATACCCTTGGTTGGTTTGGGCATGTAGAGCGGATGGATGAAAGTAGACTAACTAAACAGATCTATATGGGGAGTGCGAATGGTTGCGTTGGGAGGGGAAGGCCCAGACGGACGTTCCGAGACCAAATAGGAGACGTTTTGGAAAAAGGTCAGGTCAGGAGTACCCGAAACCGACGAGCATGTATGAAGAGATTGATGACTGTGGATGAAGCGAAAGAAATATGTCAGGATCGTAGCAAGTGGAATAAAGTAGTCTCTGCCTACCCCTGTGGGAAAGAGGCGTGACGGTATGTATGTATGTATATGTATAATACCCTATACCTACGTAGCCGAGACGGGTCACTAGTAGTTACTATAGGTAACAAAATGATAAACGTTGATTCTTTGTTTGTATGTAGAGGATAAGTCTCTGGAATGAAGAAAACCAGTTTTAATAATTCTTTCAATGCCTAATAAAGAGTTACCACTATCCTAGATTAACATAAGGAAATTTTTGTGCAGGGAAAGTAGATATCCCATGCCATACCTGCAAGTAAAACTTATTATTATTATATCCCCGCAGGTTACAACCAGACAACCACTAGTAAAATATATGCCGTGGCTGCGTAAATAGGTAGGTACATGTACTAGTACAAAGGCTAGAAAACTAACTGGATAATGAAGACGATTGGGTTCAGCGCCACCTTCGCCGAGCAATCTGTTAAACGCATTGTACAGGCTGCTGGCACAGTATATATATAAGCTAAAGCAGTAAGGAACCTACGAACAAATCGGTTGAAACGACACACGCACACAGGCGCGCGCTTTACACGGCCCCTAAGGGGACCTGAGCCTGAGCGGAGTGGACGAGGTCCCCTTAGGGGCCGTGTAAAGCGCGCGCCTGTGTGCGTGTTTCGTTTCAACCGATTTGTTCGTAGGTTCCTTACTGCTTTAGCTTATATAATATACTGTGCTGCTGGGGAGCTGAACTATGGCAATTTTGCTCTTGACGACAATAAGACTAAAATTAAATACCGACTTAGACCGTATAGTCTTCAAACAATGGATAATGTCAGAATGTCATCATACTGAGTTAAGCTCTAAGTACCGTAAACTGCTGCAACTTTGCCATATGGTCCAAATATTGCCTTAACTGGTTTAAAGAGACTATCTAGTCTCTTATATTACTACTGCTCTCTCTCGCTCTTATGTATCTACATTAAATGAAAAAAAAAACATTTAAAAGCAGATGAATTGTCCCTAACCAGCTTAGGCAATGTTGGGACCAGATGGCAAAGTTGTTAGATGGCAAAAATTCGCTACAGATAAATATATAAATAAACCACATGCTCACCCAATGTATATGCCACAAACAAGTTGACGGCTGTCACAGCCCACACCCAGTTTGGGATGATGTCGTTGGTGACATTGTCTTCTGTGAGAGCGTGGAATCCGTAGTCGTAATACGAGAATAGGAGGAAGTTTAGGACCGTCAGTAGGAAGCCAGTGAATGTTAGCAGGTTGGGGGCAACCCACACCGGACAGAACTGGAATCATGTTAATGATAGTTAGCACTGAACGCCATGGGCGTAGCGAGGTACGTGTGGGGGGGGGGGGGCACCCCTAGAAGATGCAGGAATACTCACAAACCGTTAAGTAATATTTAGTAGGTAGCCTTTTAATAATAATTTATTTTAAAATTAATAAACAAAAACGAAGTTGATTCTTTTGACAGCCTCCCCTTAACAAAATCCTACCTAAGCCCTTGCAGTTAGCGCTATTAGTCGTCCAAGAAACTGCTTAGTCACCTTATAGTTCAATGTCATTTGCACGTAATCAAACTGGGAGGGTTATTCTTCTTTGAAAATCAATGTCACTAGGTAGTTGTTTTTTAGGATTTCAAACACTAGTCATATTTTCCTTCTAGATATTTTTATGTACGTATGGGACCTAAATATGCTGGAGATGATGATGATGATTTTTATGTAGCCTATTTTATTTCACAGCTAATAGTCACCAATTTATATATTTTTGTTTAATGTAATTTAAAATTATATTATAAGCAACATTTAGAACAAAATATATTCTTCCAAAAACCAACAGGATGACTAGCAGAGAGTGCATATTACGGATTTATAAAGATAAACTATGAAAAACTGAACAAATTTTTATTTTGCAATTTTTTTTAAACGGTCATTTTTAATGTATTGCATCTGCTACAAGGTGAAAATCAAATATCACAACAATAACTTATATTTCCAAAATGTTATTGTTTATAACAATTATTTGTCAAAATCAGCCTAAGTTTTATCATTCAAAATATCACACCATCAATGCCAAATAATATCTTTGATTCATTTCAATTATGTCAAAATTATATTACTGATTGCTAGGAAGCATCCTGATTGCTATGATAAGATAAAGTGCCTAATTTATAGAATCAGAACCATTCTTGATTGTTATGTATAACTGTACAAGTGTTAATTACCATCAGGTGACCCACTTGCTCGTTTGCCTTCCTATTCATAAAAAAAAAATGTATAAAATGTGTTGTTCCTTGAAACAAATTATCCTAGATCATGAATAATAAGTATGATTATTCTTGAACCATGGTCTTGCATGATACAACAAAAAATTTACATTCTGCAAACAGCACAGATCTTAATCTAATCCAACTGTATTTGTCCTGTATTCCATACTTTTAAATCTAATCCAACTGTATTTGTAGTGTATTCCATAGAATGTAGAATACACAGTTCTTGGTAGTGATGGCCTTAAGAGAATGTAATTTGAGACTTGTCCCACCAGTGTTAAAAATAAATAAAGCCTCATATTCCTTATATTAGTAATATTAAAACAAAAATAAGCTTGAGAATATAATACAATGCATTCAGGCAAAGAAACTTAGTAAGTAAATAATTACATGTTCTTAGTAGGTATATAAATCGAGAATAGACACCTATTATTTTACTTTCACCTGACAAGCTAGTAGAAAAAAAGATTAATATTTATGCAGGCTTTGTACCATCTAAGTTTTAAGTGACAAGTTAAATGTAGTTATAAAAGAAATGAAAAACAACTTACTTGTACACACCAATTCCAGAATGGGTGCATAACATAGTTGCTTAGGATACTTGTGTCAATCGAGTTATACTGGAAAAAAGAATGAATATTCATCAGCAACACAAATGATAAATTTTACTATTGTAAGGTTTATTCAATTACAAAAACAAAGAAGTTGTTATTAATATGCGCAAGTAATGGCGAGATCCCTAGTAAAATATAAATGAGTCGCGAAATTTTTGCAATTATCCCTGTTATTAATTAATTATTCTATGTGTGAATTACAACTAACTTAAGTTATCTATTTTAGGATATTTACAATATTTTTCACAACAAAAATTTACCACCAATGAACTTAATTCAATTAAAGAATACTACCTTATATTTATCAAAACCTTCCAGTTTCTCATCGCTCAGAAACCGAGCCATATTTGAGCCGCAACACAGGATTCTTAAATCTGCTTCTTTCTTTATAGATTTTACAGCAAACTAAATTTAATGTAGCTGAAAAACACCGTCCACGCCTAAGCTTAAAAATTTCAAAGTGACAACTGAAACCGATATCGAAGCAGTGCGATTTACAAGAGACCGAAAGTACGAAACTGCGTTGTCAAGCTTGCCGTGAGTGAAACCAACCGCGTTCGTCCACACACCGCACCGCACCGCACGCACGGCTGCCTGCAGTGACAGACGTCAGTCAGTGAGGTGTCAGTGTCAGACCTGACAATCAAATAAAAATTGCCACTATAAAAACTACATTGTAGCCTAGCACCCACAAGCACCTAATCAATCTATTTTATTAATAAAAATACAGCGATAGGGAACGCCCAGTACAAATACAGGATTTTATAACAAGAAACTGGTTTTATAGCTTAAAATGGGAGAAATAACATTATGAGCAATTTTTTTACTCATACGCTGTTTGAGCTACAGTTTAAAACTCGATGAAATCACAAACTTCTGATTATTTTGTGAATGATCCGGAGCGGGATTGCAAGGTGGCCACACTGTAAATAAAATGGCGCAAAGCTCAAACGTCTGTCCGGTCTCTACACTATTTAAATATTGTTGTTGAACTTACATAAAACATTATAATGTGAAAAAAGCAAAGTTGCAACATTTATATTGAATAAGGCCCTGTTTCACCACCTTACGGCTAAAGTTCAGGTTACGTAGCTTACGGTTAAACTATGTTGTGGTTAATCTGTGTAATAAATATTTTCTCTGTTTCACCACTCCAGTGTCGGTTAAACTAACTGTCGGATAGCTAAACATAAGTTTAATAGAAAGTCGGAACGGCAACGTCGCATCTGTCATCCCGCGTTCCTGTTTAAGCAGATTTCTTCATAGGTTCGCTTCTCAACGTAGAAGAAATCTTAATATAAGTAGTAATTTTAAAATATAGTTTATGTATAAACATTATTACCATGTGTTTAACGTGATTATTGATCCACAAATGTGATTTATAATGATGATTTGTTAACAACAACATTAGGGAGAAATAAAATCAAACACGTAAAACGGATTTTAAAGTGGCGCCAAATCATTTGTCAATTCCTGTGTCATATCATAACAAAAAATAACTTTTCTCTGTCGAGCAACTGTTGAGTCGAGTGAATTTACGTGAGAGTGAAAAATGGAAAAAACAAGTATCAATAAGAGAGCGCGTACAGTCAACTTTTCTCGCGAGGAGACTGAGAGACTAATCTCTCTCGTTGAAAAATTTAAGTTGATCTTAGAAAACAAAAAAAGTGACTCCATAACTTGGCAAGACAAGGAAAAGGCTTGGAAAGCTATCGAATCAGAATTTAACTGTGCTGGAGCTGGACCCTTTCGTGATTGCAAGCAACTCAAATTAAAGTTCGTGGCTCTGAAGCGCGAGACTCGTAAAAGGTCGAGTTTGTTCCGCGCGGAGCAATACAAGACTGGTGGAGGAAAAAACCTGGCGCCGCCCCTCACAGCAGTGCAACAGAAAGTAAAAGAAATGATTTTGCTGTCTGTCGAGGGGAATGAGAGTTTATATGACTCCGATCAACTAGGTAAGTGCATGTTTATTTTACTAGCTTACGCCAGTGTGGTTTCTTTCTTTAAAAAATCTGCTTTAGTAGGTCTAAGCCCACATTCGCACGAGCGCTTTTTCAACGGGCGTTAAAAAACCGCTCAGATACCCATGTATTTATTCACACGAAGGCGGTTTTAAAGCGCGGCGCTTTTTATCGAGCAATGTTCGATTTTCGACGTTTGGCGTTGAACGTTAAATCGAATTGATCTTACGGAACTCCGCGACGCTTTTTAAGCGCTCGTGCGAACCGGGCCTAAAGATTAAACGTTGATGAGTCGGTCAGTCTATCAGTGTTGTGTAAGCATGAAACATAACGCAACCACCTGCACCTGACAGTGACAGATGAAGATGACACTAAACTTCTAAGCTTCTGTTTAACGAACTTTGTCTCGCCCTCGCCGCGCGTGATTCGCGTGCTATGCGAGTGTGTTGTGTGCATGTAGAAGCTATCTTTCTTAACGTGGTACCATGAGATAGTTTCATTTCAATATAGTGTTCTTTTTTTGCCATGGAACAACCTAAATTCATTGATCAGTGGTCGTTTACACTTTTCTGCGCAAGGACTACATAGGACAATGTGAAATAGGTATCACTGTGGGCCGCACACTGTTGAACTTGAGATTATAACATACTAGACTTCCGCCCGTGTGAAAACTAAGAACATGGTAATGAACATGTACTTACTTTTTCTTAAGCAAAGTTATTGACTATTATAATTGTTTGCTATACCTACCGAAAGCCGCTTGCGGCTCGCGGGCCGCGGTTTGACGACTAAGGGCATTAATGGTGTGCTGAGTGCTGTATAAGGTAGGTACTTGTTGAAATGCAGGAAGAACTCAAACAGGAACTCAATAGGTACAGGAAGTTTCTGTAATTCTCCAATCTAAAAATGCTATTGTGTAACTGGTAGGTACTTAGGTTTATTATAGAAAAGAGCTGCACGTCACAGACTGAAGACTGACATTTATTTTGAAAGATTCCTCAACATGTTTATACCTAAGAGCTAGAAACACGCTTGCTCCTCTGGACTTATGAACATTCAGGACTTATCTTTACATACTTACAAGAAGTTGAACATGATTTATCACAAAGTCTTGTTCATTTGCCCTTCTGTAAGTTTAAACTACAGTTAAAACTTGTCTACTGAAAAAGGAATAGTATTGAGCACAAAGTACTTAGATGATTATTTGAGTGATAAATGAGATAAACCATTGTATGGTGTTAAATGTAAAATTATTGTTATTTTTTACCTGTATGTACATACTTAACTACCATACAATAATAATAATGGATGTGGACTACATTATTTGCCTGTTGGCCAGCATATGCCATTTACAATTAAATACATGGTCTAGTTAATTGCTTAAGTTTATGTGTTACTCATTATTGCAACTATACCTATACTTACATGAAATAATGATTACAGGAAATAAATGTACAAAGGCAAACTTATCCCTACATAGAATCTTTTTCTTACACATTCATTCACTTTATACTATTTATTGTAGATGCTGTTGCAACTGTAACTGATGTACCAGAAAAATGCATTGTTCTTCAAGAATCCACCGATCAGACAGAAAATGTAGTAGGTGTGGACGGTGTGGTGATAGAAACTGACACAGCTGATGCACCTTACCGTAAGTATTTCTTTTACTTTCACTACAAGCTTTAATTTACCTTTGTATGTATACTTTTTTTTTTTTTGTTTTTAATAGCCTACTTGGTGTCCCACTGCTGGGCAAAAGCCTCCCCTTTCTCTTTCCACCCATCTCTGTCTACTGCAAGGCTTCCCCAGTCCGGCTCCAAATCATCCCGCCATCTCCTGTATGTATACTACTCAAAAGAAAATAGGGGCCAACAGAGTTTTATTTGTAAAGTGAAATTATTATGAATCCAGTAATTGTCTATTAATTTCTATTTATATTAGGGTTTTCGTAATTCAAATAACACAAGATAGGTATTTCATAATGAATTTGATGTGTTCAGGTAAGAACAAAACTATATATTGTTATTTAATTTGACTGATAATTATAATTCAAGTGCCACTTATTTTCTTTTGAGTAATATGTATGTATGTTTGTCTGGGTGGAATCTTGCAACTCTTTTGAATCAGATATCTTCAAACAATTGAGCTGAAATTTTGCATACTTTTTAATTCGGATGTCAATAAAACAATCTGTACAGTTTACAACAGAAAGTAGGTGCAGTCAACTAAAAAGCTTGTATTAAATATGTCATTTTTAACAGAAACAAGTAGTTAAAAATTGACAAAATTCGAGTCACATTCTCACACTGGTGGGTCCATATACTATTTTATAATACATGCTGCACAATATTGCAATATTTATCAGCTTATAGGTTTTCCTAAGTAACATTATAAAAAGATATTTAAGTCATAAAAATATATTTGGCACCCTTGCATCACTCTTTTTACACAGATGAATCTTTAACTTTCTGGATGGTTAAAAAAAATTCAGTACAAATTACCCTTTAAGGGTTCTGTTTTTGTTTTGAGTATGGAACCCTAAAATATTTATACACATTAGGTAAATTTTAAGTCTGTTTTTTATTTTCTAGACCCAACTGTAATAGATCCTATGCCTAGTACTTCTAGCCAAGTGGAAGTGGACATAGACATACCATTAAAAAATTGGGCAAAATGGAAACCCGCTAGCTTGAAATCCAGAAAACATCCGGCCTTGTGTAAGTATTACTTGATATTAATCTATACATATAAAATGCCTGTTTAAATTTATTTAGATAACATGGCACATGTATTTAATTGATACTACATTAATGGATTGTTAAATAACATATTATGTTTGATATCAATATAAATAAAAATAAATGTTACTTAGTACAAAACTCCAGAATGGCTGGACCAATTCGGCTAATTCTTTTTTATCATATGTGTCTGATATTCCTCTGAATGTTTATATGAAGAAAAATAACAAAATAAATGTGACAGGGCCGAAGCCGCAGGGAACAGCCTAGTTAGTTATAATAATATATTCATGAAATACATGTCTTATATTGCATAAATATTTTTTTCAGGTAAGCCAAAAGAAAAGAGGCCTTTTGACAGATTAGCGGAAGAGAAAATAAAAATTACTGAGATGCAAAAACAGCTTCTTCAAGAAGAGTTCAAAGAAAAAGCCTTGAAAAGGGACATGATGTTAAAGAAAATGGACATGATGTCAAAGAAAATGGATTACGAGAGAGAGCTTTTCAAGTTAGAACAGGAGGAGCGAATGCTGAGAATTGAAATTTTAAATGTTGATTTGGAAATTAAAAAGAAAGTGTAGTAAAAAATTATACCTATCATAAAAAACATTATATGTAAAAAGATGCAATCCTCGCGACGCAATCATTATACTAAAAAATACTATGAGATGTAATGTTAAACAAAGTTGGTTGAATTCTGTTACATTACATCTCAATGTTTTTTTAGTACAAGAACTGCGTTGCGAGGCGTGCATCTTTTTACATGTAAACAATAACATCTTTTCCTTTAAATAAGTTAAATAAGTTTTCCTTTGTAAGTTTTGTAAATAAATGTTATATATAATTCACGTCTTTATTCCTTACGGGGTAGACGGAACCTAAGGTAACAAGACCCAAAGGTCACGTTTAGCATGATTATGAGAGGTTGAAAGGGGAATCAAGAGTGATGGCTGCTAACCGCATCGCCTTTAACATGATTCCTAAGATTTTCGCCCATTCCACCGATGGACTTTTACCATCTGCATGGAAAGAGAAGCAGCTGGTACATTCTATGCTGTTCATTTGCTCCCAGACCAGCATGGAAGTACTTAATGTCTTGTTGTGTATAACCAAGTGTGGAGATGTTTTTGTAACTGTTCTATCTTTGACGTCGACTGTATTTGAAATAAGATTAAAAACTTATTTATGCCGTTTGTTTAACTTTGTATTTGTTTCCGCCACCTACTCGCTGTTTTAAATTCATTGACCTTGTCTTTTTATTTTTGTAATCTTATTGTACTTAACGAATGGTCGTGTTCAATAGAGAATACCTATTTGTATTTGACCTCTGATATGTGTCTGAAATCGCAATATGTTTAAATTTATATAACTTAATAGGCTCAAAACTAAATCTGTGCAATATTTTTTTAAACTACAACTTTAATTTTAATGTTATGTCGGGCTCTATAAATAAGTCGCTGAAAATTCAGGGTTCTTAATCTGGTTGAAAATGGCCTGAATGCTGTGTTTTGCTTACTGCTACTTGTAATGAGAAAATTATTTACCCGACTGCGCCAGAAGGAGGGTTATTTATGAAGTACCTAATTATTCATTACACACAGCTAACAAAGCATTAAAGAATTAAATAAATACCATACTAAACTGTTTCTTAAATCTTCATTTTGCCTTAATTTTTATTTAGCTTCATATGAAGCTTTGTTTGCGTTTGTAATCAATTATTCTTGCAGGTAAAATTTGACCCACTTCTAGCTGTCGGACCGAGTTCAAATTTGGTAAAGTAAGATGGATGAAAATGCAAATAAGTAAATACAGCCTACCAAAAGAAGGTACTACCTACCTAAAAATACACTTGTCTAATCAAAATTATTTTTTAACAAAAAGTAAAAACATTCTTTTATAACAGCATTTCAGACGGAATTTAGCGACCTCTTGTCAAATTTCATCACGATCAGTAAAGTAGTTTTACCGTGAAGAGGTAGGCAACAACAACAACGGATAGAGACAGTTATACTTTGCATTAACGGTTTGACTCAAGATATGAAATCGGGATCGGTCCTAAAATTCAGCTTAATATCTCTATGTAAATTACTTTTGATAAATGTGCAACTTTCTGAGATTATCTCCGTCCAACTGCTGTGGCAATAATATGCGAGCTATTATCGCCTGGGTTACGCCACTTTTCACATATACCGTAAGCATGCTTCTCGCTAGACGGTTGGTTAAAGTGTCAGATGTAGAACAGGTATAGGAATATAAACAAAAGACTCATTTCTAAGGGCAGTTGTGTAATTATTAAAGAAAGTAAAGTGTATAAAGTAAAGTATTTACAATAATGACGAAAAGTATTCTAGGATAACATTACTTCTCGTGGCATTTCCAACCTCGCTCTGCGTTCCACATGGTATGTCATCATTTTGGTAATGTTCAGTTTCATCAGAAAAGTGCTCATCTCCTGAGCTAATGGCAATATTGTGAAGTACAGCACAAGCCACAATAATAGATTGAACTTTTGATAAATTTAAATGAATTTTTTTCGATAAAACTGGAAATCTGCTTTTCCAGACACCATATGATCTTTCTACAACATTTCTTGTTCTTATTTGTGACTCATTATATAAGATTTCAGCTGGTGTGGAGGGGTTGTGAAGAGGCGTTAACAAATAATTCGTATTTTCATATCCGCTATCTCCCAATATATAATAATTCGAGAATTCATTGTTGACTAGACGTTGTTTTATTCTCGAGTTATTGAATATTGTTTGGTCATGACAAGAACCAGGCCATCTAGCTACAATATCCATTATTTTCAAGTCATGGCCTGCTAGTGTTTGGACATTCATGGAAAAGTTACCATGTCTGTTCCTGTAGCATTCCGCATTTTCTCCACCTGGTGAAATGATGTTGACGTGAGTGCAGTCTATAGCGCCTATCACTCTAGGAAATCTAGCGATGTCGTAGAATCCATGCACCATAGGCTGCACATCGGACGGAATTTTAACGAATATCGGTCTTAGTTTGGCTATTGCTTCGGACACTTGCGCAACTATCCTTGAAGCCGAAGCTTTACTGACACCGCTCAAATCTCCGGCCGCTCCTAAAAATGATGCAGTCGCATAATACCGCAGCGTCAGCAGCAGCCTATTGCGTGGGGATATAGCGGCGTTTCTGGAAAGCAAATATTTTACAATTAGGTTTCATTCTTGATGACTGATTTGACTCAAAACTAACATTTACGTTCCTTCGTGGTCAATTATTATGTTACTTACTAAGCAAGTCTAATAAAGATGTATACATGAAACAGTAAAAAAACGATACTTACAAATTGGTTGCTGTTTTTATTTCATCTTCTATGAACGACAGGACATAGTCAACTGCCGACTTCGTGAGCCGAAATCGACTCCGAAATTCTTCGTCGTCATACTCCGTATAATGGTCTATCCGGCTTCTAAAAACTGGGGTTTTCCGTGGACGTGATATTTGTTCAAGTAATTCGTTGTTCAAATAAATTAAACAGATCCATTTTCTTAACTTTTGCTTCAAACTAGCTCACAACTCGAAATGTAAAGCAAAGCCCGCCAAAATAAAGCCCGCGCAAACTGAACTGTCACTTATTAAAAAGTTAGGTTATGTGATGAATAAAAAAATAACACCCACTTGATCTGGCTACTAAATTAGTTGACAGTTGAACAGTAACATTGGCTTAACCCACACTTGTGAAACAGAAATTTTAACTCTAACTATCGGTTAAGTTGTGATTCGCCTAACCGAGAGTTAAAAATAAAGTGGTGAAACAGGGCCTAAGTGTCAAATTCTACATGGAAATTTCTACAAGTAAGTATAATTCTCATCATAATCATCATAATCTCTAGGTATAGTAGTTATTGGAAATGTGAAAAATATTTGTTTCTTTTTTATCTATTGACGCCTCAATGCGATCCAGCCATCATAAAAAATATTTGACATGCAGAATATTGCCTTTTACACGACACAGGTCACAGGACACAGGGTACCTTCTATCCCGATTCTCCCGATTTTCTGTCGTGTAGGGCATCTTAGCTAATAACATTATTTTGTATGTTGGGAGTATTTAAGCGGTTGTGGATCCCACATAAGAACATACAAACATCCTCACAAACATTGAGCTTCTAATTATAATTTGTACTAATTACGTATAGCTGCAAACTTTTGCCCGCTACTTCATTTGCGCAGAATTAGAAGTACCTGGATGATCGAGCTTTGCACGGTATTTTTCTTTTGTACGTTTTCTAAAAATAAAACCTAGCTAGATCGATTTATGGCCCCTGAAACATGTATACCAAATCTCATTAAAAATCGTTGGAGCCGTTTACGAGATTCAGATTATACAAGAATTGCTCGTTTAAAGGTATTAGATAGATACGATCTTCCCACGGTGGTGCGCGACTCTACCACTCTACTGTTCGCCGACGATATGAAATTGATCATGCCTATTAACTCCACTCTAGACTGTAAGGTTTTGCAACAGGACATTGACGCAGTGAACAAGTGGAGCATAGAGAATAAACTTTTATTTAACAGCGGTAAGTGCGAGGTGATGTCTTTTTCACGTTTGTCGTCGCCTGTCCTCTATGACTATACCATCGGTGGGGACGCCGTGGCTCGCGTGGAGGAGGTTCGTGACCTCGGAGTCACTTTTGACCCCTCCCTTACATTCCGGACGCACGTGCGAAATGTGACGAAGTCTGCGTATCAGAGATTGGGATTCGTGTTGCGAAATTCTGCCCCACTTACTGCTCCGGCTACGCGAGTGCTGTACGCGGCGCTAGTTCGGAGCATTCTCGAGACGAGTGCAGTGGTCTGGAGTCCACATGAGAAAAAAATTTATTCTCATGTTGCAGCAAGTGCAGAAAAAGTTTCTACGCAACTTGTATAAGAAACTGCACAAATATTACCCCTTCATTTACCCAACGCGGTTCCTGCAAGGCCACCTGGGATACGATTCCCTGGAGCTACGTAGGAATGTAACCTTGTGTGGTTTTTTTCTCCGCATATTGCGTAACAAAATTGATAGCATAACTCTTCATGCAACTTTTGCCAATTTGAAAGTACCTAACGACTACATCAACAAGCGCTGTAGAGTTAGCCTCCTGTGTGGGCCGCGCGCCCGCAGCCGCCTGCGCCAGCACTCGCCTCTCCCCCGCGCGGTCGCGCTCATCAACTCCGCGCTCGCAGCAGCCCCCCAGTGCGATCTGTTTGCGACCAAGATAGCGAGGCTGGAGATGGAATGGAAGAGAGTGCTAGAAAGGATGCAGAATGTATAGGAGATGCATGTCTTTAGTCATTATTACACATAAACGGATAACTCACGTATAAAAAGTCGAGTGATGCTCGACATGTTTCGGACTATTTCGTAGTCCTTCTTCCTGGAGCGCTCGCCCCGGCGGCAGCGAAACGAACACTGCGCGCCAGCGCTCTGTTCGCGCGGCTGCTCGACGCAACTGACAGCGGCGCACAACTACCCTCGTTTTCATCGTCATTTTTATTACTGTCAAATGTAGGGCAGCACACAACACTGATCACGTCACTCCGTAAAGGTTCGCTCACACTCACCGTTTGGCCAATATTTAAAACAGTTTTCCAACTCGGGGGCACCGACCATCCACTATCCCGGTTGAAATTGGGATACCGACTTATTTCAATGGCTTCACGTACTTTCCGCGGAATGAAAAACTTTTCTCTCGCCAGTACTGACACCTTATCAAACCTGATATAATGCGTCGAATCAGATTCCATCGAATGTTCAGCGACAGCAGACCCCTTGTCATCCTGTTTCTTCATACTGCGTATGTGCTCCGCCAATCTCGTGGATATATTACGCCCGGTCTCTCCGATATAGTTTTTCCCGCAGGAACAAGGAATCATGTACACCTCGGGAACATTAAGGGGCTCTTTATCCTTTGGTGGTTATCCGTTTATGTGTAATAATGATTAAGTCTCACGGTAGTTTCATGTTGAAACATGTCTTTAGTCTTTAGTTTAGGTTTAGGTTAGCGTATAATTATCTAATATTAAGTATCTTATGTAACGCTATGGTGTCAACTGTCATGATATATATTAAAAGATAAATAAATAAATAAATAAATTAATAAATAAATAGATAGATAGATTTATGGCAAAGCATCTTCCTCTCCCCGTCGAATAAAAATATAAACCAGCCCAGTTCAAATTGCTTTTACTTAGCTATATTAATGAACAAAAATATTCACTTTTAGATGCTTCGCTACGAAATTGATAGGTTTGCTTGTTTACCTACTTTATATCTTGCTACTGAATTTTGACACACTGCTTAGCCACTTTCAAAGGACAGATTTACTTAAAATTTGGTATGTAGGTATAAGAGCTCCACTGACTGCAATATGCTGTCAGCAAAAAAATATTTTTTTTATCGGATAGTAAGTACCTACTTTAATAATTAATGAAAAGATACTCGTAGCAGTATTTTTTTACCACTTTAAGTAGAATAAGCCTTTCATAAAAACGCGTAGCTTTATCTTTATGTAAGTGTATTTATTTCGTGAAAAAATACTTTGAAAATGATGCTGCAATAAAAATAAATAATTTCTTACGAAGAACGATCACTGGGTCTTGGCCCAGCAAAAATATGGAGCTATCATTATCGCAGAGTGATAAAATGTCATGCCGATTGTTGTTCTCCAAGTAAAGAGCTCCATTACTCCAAATGAGATTAAACACAAATAGTTCACCCACGCGCCTTGTATGAAGCACATCGGACTTTCTGTGCTGTTATCATTTAATTTTACCGACTAATTAAGATGTTACATAAATCGGCGACTTTGCGGTCGAAGCGGTTAATCCACCAACTGGCTTACTATTCTACTGCAAAAGTAAGTGTTCATATTTTTTAATAATCCAGGTATTAGATAATAAGAGGAAAGACGGCTAGTTACCCATTCATCAAGTTAAAATTAGTTTAGGAGTTTTGGAAAATGGGATAGGTAAAATAAAATATTTGTAAAATCGCATTCAGAAATTTTATTATTTTATCAATTTTTCAGAGCTTTCCGAGTTGACTGTATATTAAATTCTAATCGATTTATACAAATTTGATTAAATACTTAAGGAATTACTCGCACGCGAGGCATCGAGGGAACGGGTGATCTTAGGAATCATGGTATAGGCGATGTGGCTCCCCTTTCCAACTATACGCCCAAAATTATGCTAGGCGTGGCGTTTAGGTTTTGTTACCCTAGGCTCTTGTCTACCCTGTAAGGATAAAGACGTGATTTATGTATGTATGTATGTATTATTATTTTGATAGTCATGGTCAGATTCGGTGACAACTTTTCTATGAACTTCGAATGCAAATAATCTGCCGCATATGTTTCGAAATATTAGCATAATGATATCTACTGCGAATAACTGATGGATAGTTTAAACCTACAAAAAATATACAAAAAAAGGTGCATTAAAGTTAGTTATTTAACATAGCCCTGTAATAGACAGCATTGAAATTCTACATTGAAATACTGCATTAACTGGATTTTATGTAGAGATGTAAAATAAACAGCGTTAATGATAAATATTTCTACCTACACATGATCAACAGACATAGGTGCCTATATAAGCTATCCGAGGGTTTTTTTTAACATCATATAAGATGTGAAACAATTACTTGGCCATTAAGGCATTTGTTCCATAGCCTGCAATACACATTATATGCTCTTTAAAATTAATTATTTCTAATTGATACTCATGACTGGGTTGAAATAATAATAATAAAAAACTATCTATAATATCGAAGTAGTTTTACACCTTACAATACGATTCGCGGCGTTCGTTTTCAAGATAGCAACAAGCAACGCTTCCGTTTTGTTATTCGAGAGATTAGATTCACATTCACATGGTTCTGATAATTAGGTACACGTTTGTTATTTAATCGAAATAATTGGCGCCCTAAGAGAAGATAACAATAACAGATAAACAATTTGATTGGCAAACGTAATAATAAAAAGTTAATAATACCTATTACGGCGCCTCTACAATCGTTGGGTTGGGTTAGGAACCTTAATATGACCAGCATACTGAGTTGATAGTAAAGCTTCTGGTGGTTATGGGCCGACCGGTTAAATGAGTCATTTAAGCGGTCGGTCTATAGTAGTAGCTGATAATTGTTTGTCAAACGTCTTTTACGTCAAAATCGGTTAAGTGAATAAGAGCCTTTAAAATCTAAAGTTTAGACTTTTCGGACTCGCCACTACGCGTTCTTCTACATTTCTGGTATACCACTCTGATACATTGCTGAACGCTTATTGTCAGGTAAAGCCACAAAGTGCGTCACAGCGTTGCCTAAATCAAATTTCATAGAAAGAATAAGACTGTTCGTTCCAGGTAGAGCTAGACCGAAAAAACGCATTAGTTATTTTTTTGTATAGCGAGGAGACTCAGCAGCGGCGGACGAACGCTGGTGCCGTAGGATATGGAGAATTAGCAGCGCATATCTATCGAAACTCTTATATGGCGAAGTCCACGAATGCCTGCCTGGAACTGACAGTCCCGGCCGCATCAGACCAACGTTGAAGCTTAAGAACAATTTGAACGGTTTATCCACTCTACATAGTAATGAAAATGTTCGTTTAATAAAAGTAAATGATGAACCATATAAAACTTGCACAGCTATCAGTCAGAGGAAGGTAGGGAGAAGAAATGGAAACTATAGCTACGTTACCCCAATAAGTAACACTTAAATCCATTTGGAGATATCAATTTATATTTTACATATTTGCTAACTGGCTTGTCGACTGCCCAAAGTATCTGTCTAGATTACACTGCTTTGATTTTTAGCTCAGTTGTGATATACATATATTGCATATTAACTCAAGTATACATATATAAGTAAATAAGTAAAAATTTTAAGCCAGCTCCTACTTATCACCGCGCCTAACATTATGTCTCACATTTTTACTAAAAGCTTTCCTTGTTTATGACTATTGGTATTAGCTAAACACTCAGCAAGAAAACGATATCCGCCACCTCTGCGCCCTCAGCTAATTAGTAAATGAACAGAATTTACTTAACTAATATTTATTTTTGATTAAAAACATAGGATATGTACGAGTAAGTATGTCTAAGATATACCAATATTTGTAACCTTCAAAATCATTATCGGCTTGCCAATAAACGCCCTCGGTCTAACTAGGCTACTATAATGTAGCATGTGGTTGGTTGGTATGGCAGTTAATAAAGATTTATAATGATATTTTAATCTTATTGCCACGGCAAAATGATTACTGAAATCAAATAACTGATAATAAAGTGATATGGATTTTTCCCTTAAACTTGTTGACATCGGTTTATTTTTCGGGTGTGTCGCATATCAATATTTCGTGGCCATTACTATTTAGATATAAAAATGAAAGTTTTCAGTTTCAGTTTCTTGGTTTTAATTCTAATAGAGAAAATTTAGCATGACCACCATAAAATTGCTTTTCCAGCCTGTGGGCCTTGCAATTTGAATTCACTTGAAAAAATACCAGATTCTTTATGGTACTTTTTGTTTTAAGTGCATTACGTTGGTAAATAACGCTTGCTACTTACTCGTTGGCCTAAATATTGATAAACTTAGTAACTTTCCTATAAACTTTGACTTGCGGGTGATAGCTGATCAAGCCCATTCGGAACGATGTCACTTTCATTAAAAGATGCTAGTGCAGTGTGCCTAATACACTCTTGCACATAATTTTACGATTTAGGCAATTCGAAGCTGTAGAGTAATTTTAAATTGGGTTGAGTTTTAAAAGGTCAACTTAGGTGTAAACTGACTGTGAAACCATTTTGCCCTTTTTTTTCTTGGAAAATTAGGTATACGTTTTAGTTAATATAAGAACGTAAATACGAATTCGGCCAGCTTACTGTAGATTTTGTTTGTTAAAAAGACAGAATTTATAAAATGAGTGAATGAATTTAGAAAAGATTAGTTGAGAAACCCGGTAAGAATCAAGTGGTTAGCACAACATGCCACTGATAGGCATTAATGTTTTGTAAAAGTCTAAGTTAGTATTCGATTCCTATACTAGTATCTTTTATCCCCAGCCACGACGAGTGATAGCCATCCGACGCGAGGATCAGACAGTATGGGAACGCCGGGCGCCGTTCGCTCCTGCCAACGTCAATCGCTTCGTGCGGCAGGGCGTCAAGGTCATCGTGCAACCATCCAACCGAAGGGCTTATCCCATGCAGGTATACTTCCAGAGGGTCTACAACACGCTATCTAGCCTAAACGAAAACACCACGTGGAAAATTGTATGATTTCTTACGCAGAAGAATTTTTATATCTTAAAAAAACTTTCGTGGCGCGCTCTACCTACTTACAATTGCCATTGCCCATGGTCGAGCTTATCTCCCTATACCCACCTTACCTAAGGCTTACGACGGGCGGGCCGTAACAGCGAGCATTTTCTGTGTGCATGAGATGCCAGGGGCATTATCATGACGTGATGTCTGTAATGCGATTCAATTCCGATTCAATTTTACGTTTCTGCTGTCATATTTGACACAATAGTATAGACCTGACAGCGAGCGAACCAACTTTGGTTCGGAATTGAATCGCTTTAAGACGTCATCGTAATGCCCCAGCTAACCATGTAATGAATAGAAAAATCGCTCGCGCCGATGCCAGCCGCTTGTACCTACCACTTGGGTACCTACTAAATGTTCTACAACATTTTTTCTGTAATTAAACCAATTATTCGAAATGCTCTGCAAACTGGGCCATTATTAATACGTTGCATATTATTAATATTACAAAAATGTTAATTGTCCTAGACATACATAAGCGCGGGCGCAGTGATCCAAGAGGACATCAGCGAGGCCAACGTGATATTTGGCGTGAAACAGACGCCCATAGACCTGTTGATCCCAAACAAGACTTACTGCTTCTTCTCACACACAATCAAGGCGCAGGAGGCTAATATGCCGATGCTGGACGCCATTTTAGCTAAGGTAATTCGTGTCTTTTTTTAGTTTTCTTATTTGTCAGGACAAGGTCTGCACTAATGAAAGTTTAGGGAAAACTTTCTACTTTAATACTTACTTTTTTTAAATAAACTGCAAGCTCACCATTGCCGTCACTTGCAACCGTAAAATGCCTTGACATTTTTGGATAAAAATTGTAAATATTTGAAAACTATTCTTACTTGCCGCCGAATCATTTTATTCTAAGAGGCATCTTTATACCTAGGTACTCTTTTTTGAAAAAAACCACAAGGCTGATTGTCACATGACTAGCAAATGTTTTTTATGGCTTTCATTAAAAGCTCATTTATGTAATAAAGAATATAAAAAAATGATTTTTAAAAAACTATAAAAATAAGCGAGTTATGCCTAAGCCATCTTTCTAATCGTTGATTAATTAGTAGTTTAAAACTCTTATATTTTCCGTATTTCTTGACCGATGTTACTTGTAATTTAACTTTCTGTCGTCTCTTTTACGATATTTTCACATTTTATTAAGAAACGCGTTTTTTTTAATGCATATTCCCTATAATTCCTAAAAATGACATTGAACTTAATGGGGATAAAGGAATTAATTCGACTATTCACAATATAAACACAGAATATAAGAGGGTTTTCATAGCAAACAGAACATTTCCAGAACATTCGTCTAATAGACTACGAGAAGCTGATGGACGACGCTGGCAACCGGGTGGTGGCCTTCGGCAAGTACGCGGGTGTGGCCGGCATGATTAACATACTGCACGGGTTGGGGCTGCGGCTGCTCGCGCTTGGACACCACACGCCCTTCATGGTACGGTATAACATCAGCCGCTCAAAAATGTGGCGACATAACAGTAGGGGCATGACGTTTTAATGCGATTCAGTTCCAACTCAGTTCATGTTTTAGCTGTCATTTTTAGTATGGA
This sequence comes from Pandemis corylana, assembly GCA_949127965.1. Taxonomy (NCBI): domain Eukaryota; kingdom Metazoa; phylum Arthropoda; class Insecta; order Lepidoptera; family Tortricidae; genus Pandemis; species Pandemis corylana. Next base: position 4,510,688 of record OX421858.1, on the reverse strand, counting down.
TATGACAGCGAGCGAACCTGAACTGAATAGGAATTGAATCGCACTACGCAGACCAGACGTCATGGTAAGGCCCCCGGTCAAGGCCGTGCACTGGCTTGTCGCCGGGGTAGGCAGCGCATACAAACTTGGTGCGCCTCCCTCCCGCTGCCTATCCTGGAAATCCCATGCGAAATGATGTCTCAAAATAAAAATAAATTGAGCAATGATTTATTTTCACAAGTTCAATATTTAAATTTATGATCAACAATCATCATCATCAGTCAAAAGACATCCATTGCTGAACATTATGCCTCCCCCTGATTGACAATACCAAAATACAATACAAAAAAACACACACAGAACTAAAGGCCGATTTTGCGGGTGGTAGGGCCTTGTGCAAGGTCCGTCCGGATCGCTACCACCATCTTACTCTCTAATCCTGCCGCTAAGTAGCAGTGCTCGCACTGCTGTGTTCCGGTGCGGAGAGTAAGACAGCCGGGGAAATTACGGGCACAAGAGGCATTTCATCTTAGTCCTCTAGGTTGGCAACGCATCTGCAATCCCTCCGGGGTTGCGGGTGTCTATGGGCAGTGGTGATCACTTACCATCAGGTGACCCACTTGATCGTTTGCCTTCCTATTCATATAAAAAAAAAAAAAAAAAAAAAAAAAGATTTAAAGTATTCTAGACTGGGTTTTAGATCATCGGTTGAACTGCCATTTAAGACCTTAAAAGTACTTTCGTTATCTAAATAGTCAATTACAATACTTATGTTCCAGTGGTTAAATGATACTCTAGATAAAATAAAGCCATCATCTCTTAAACCGAAGGACTAAGCACTTGTCTCAAGACTGATCCTCCTTTGGAGTACCTACTTATTTCTGTTGTTGAAATTTCGATCACGGTCATTGATTTTCTTAGCAAAAGCTTCTAATATCATAATTCAGGTAAGCCCATAAACACTTCTTCTGTATCCGAAATAATTTCTCTCGAAACAAATTTATACAATGTCAGACGGTAGTTTTCTTTTTTACTGTACAGTACTAGAACTTATCTGATCCCTTAGTTTTTCATTGTTACAAACGTTTGAAACGCTTTCGTTGTGGAAAAATTAGCAGCGCCAAGCAATCAACACTTTTAAGTAAAGGCTCTGTTTCTTACAGCATATAGGCCCGGCACACAACTACCGCAACTCTAGCATGGCGCGGCAGGCCATCCGCGACGCAGGCTACGAAGTCGCGATGGGCATGATGCCGAAGTCGCTCGGACCCCTCACCTTCGTCTTCACTGGCTCAGGAAACGTATCCCAGGTAAGTTTTCTTTCAGATTGAAAAAAATTGTTGCCGAGTTAATGGAGTGCTATTTGGGTATTTAGTTACACTTCATTTGCGTTTCAGGGAAGCCAAGAAATATTCTCGGAATTGCCTCACGAGTACGTACCACCAGAAATGCTGAGAAAAGTAGCGGAACATGGCAGTAAGTAGTAAAAAGTTAGAACATGTGTTTGTAACGAATTTGAGAGAGGCCCGCTTCGCTCCATCTTCACCCAAAGCGAGCCGGTATGTTTTTTAATTAGTGTTTAAAAACAACGTTCAATTCTTGAATCGATATATTTTTTTAAAAGGAGAAGGTTCTCAATTCGTCGGGAACTTTTTATTAATTACATTACAAACTTTTATTTATCTTTCCGTGCTAGTTAACATGAATGGTTGTATGCGTTGGGCATCTTGCAAGTGTAGTTTAGTCCACTTGTAGTGGTCAGATTGATTTGTTTAATATAAATTTGCAGGATAAATGACAACGTAAATACATAAAAAAAACACATTGAAAAGAGAGAAACACATAAAGAAAAGAAACTTGTATTAAAAGTCTTAAAAATATATTTCCTTTGTAGGTCCGAACAAGATCTACGGGTGCGAGGTGCGCCGGCGGCACCACTTGGAGCGCAAAAATGGTGGCGGCTACGACGCGCAGGAGTATGAGGAGCATCCTGAGCGGTACATCTCTACTTTCGCTCAGAAGGTACGATTATTATTTAAACAGACTTAGAATTGATAAGTACTTTAGTAATGCTGTCTTTCGATTCCCTTAGATTAATTTTTGAACAAAGACACACCTGCCAAATCGGTCATTGAAACTGGTAGTTGAATAAATGTGTTAAAGGTGTACAGCTCCTTCCTTAATATCAGGAATAAAAACTGGTAGTATTTTTTTTGCACCGTGTCCATTGAGTGTAATTATTGCTTATATTAAAATCTTGCAAGTCTGGTCTGACCCACGTCTAGTGCTTAGACAGTTAACTATGTTAATTCTACGAAAAAGTTTGTTTTCAGTTTTTATTTTATTTTATCAAATATGTACTTATTTTCAAATGCGATGCCGATTATGAAGTAAGTAATTCTCAAAGTCAATGCAGAGATAAAATTATAAATCGGCATTATAGCTCGTCGTCAACAAAGATTGCATTACCTCATTATCCTTGCAGTAAAGTTATCTTGTGATAACACTGGCAAATAAACACGTGTAAACTAACATTTGTACCGCGTTATCGGTCACAGGAGTGGGTTAATTCAATGGATAGCGTGAAATCAAACTCACTTTTATTTAACGTCACAATTAGTGCCATGCCCACATTTTATCAATAAAATTGCGAATTGAGGCTCAGAATGATTGCTAAATATGGCAATTAGCATAAATAACACAGATTCTTGGTGAGTTACAGTTCCGTCCGGTATATTATATGTAAAAATAATTAATAAAATCATGGGTGTCGTTAAGTTACGAGCGCACAAAAGTAAATAAAATGGGGAAACAAAATCATGAACTGAAATCTATGTATACAATTTTTTATATACAGACGATGAGATTCGGTTCAATGACATTTGGTAGCCGTTAACGTATTAAATTACTTGCTAAAAGTCTAATTCACTTTATTCTAATAAGTACTTTAACTGTTCTTTACAGATTTTTAGATTGTAAGAATCTTAATTAAGAAACTGTTGAGATGCAGTAGTGTATTTATTCTCAAACCACGCAGTAAATCTAGATATTATTATAATTAAGTACCTAGTCATTTATTTCTAAATGCTTAGATACAACGCGGTTCTTAAGTAGATGCGCAAATAGAGCTATCTATTTATTGTTTCATTTATAGATTGCGCCTTATACGTCAGTGCTAGTGAACTGCATCTACTGGGCAGTGGATAGCCCCAAACTACTGACCATTCCTGACGCCAAACACCTTCTGCTGCCTTCGCACGCTCCCTGGCTGCCGAAGAGCATCGGCGCGCCCGCGCTCCCCCACCGGTCAGTAACAAGTAGTACATGCAGGTGTCATGCGTCTGCTAGTTAACTGCATCCACTGAGCAGTGGACAGCCCCAAACTACTGACCACTCCTGACGCCAAGCACCTTCTACTGCGGTTACACTAGCTGCTAGGCCAGCTATCAACACGTGAATCTATTTATTAAATGATATCACGAGACAATGTTAATCCATACCATGTCTAACGTAAAGCTACATATTAGGAAGCAACTTTCACCATGACTTAAAAAGTTAAGTTTTATAATCACATTTTTGTGTTGATAATTTCACAGAGGTTACGAAAGGACCAATATTTATTTGACTATAATATTTCCCTATACAGAATGTTAGCAATCTGTGATATCTCAGCTGACCCCGGCGGTTCAATCGAGTTCATGAACGAATGCACCACCATCGACACGCCCTTCTGCCTGTACGATGCTGATCGGAACAAAGATACAAAGAGGTAAATTTGAAGCTAAAACTTAATGTTCACAAATATATTATCCATTATTCACCAAGATTAGGATTTGTGGGTAAGGCCGTAAAATGTCTCAAACAGCGTTAGTATCTAATGGGTCATGAAAATCGAAAAGTCTCTTTGTAAATTGAGACCTTTGTTAGTTGTAACCATACGATATACTGCACCAAGTATACGCACGCTCGCTGATTGGTTATGTTATTGGTTTTTATTAATGGTCTTATTCGTAGCACACGGAATACTTAAGGCCTTATTCCGTGTGCTACGAATAAAAAATATGTTCTACCTTACCTTACCCTACCTTACCCTATCACTGAGGAAAAGAACGAGATTCAAAATCTTATTATACGGTTACCGCTGTCATATTTTTTGAACGAAGTCTTATGTCAGTTTCAAAGGCCCTGGTGTGCTGGTGTGTTCTATCGACAACATGCCAACGCAGCTTCCTCGAGAATCCACGGATTTCTTCGGGGACCTTCTTTTCCCGTACGCCGAAGACATCATGAAGTCTGATGCGTCACGTCCGTTGGAGGAGCATAACTTTACGCCTGTCGTACAGGGGGTAAGTAATTAAGTATAATATAGCTGCTCTAGCGTAATTAAAACTTCCTCAGCCATACTCATTCTTTCAACTTTACATAACCCACGTAAATAAATTATTTTGTGTTGATGTGTTGTGTTAGTATGTACATTCCGTTTCACGAGTAGGTACCTATCGGTAATGAGCTATCGGTATCGATGTTTGCCAATATAAAAAATCATAGATTAGATTACGGCTATTAGCAATTTGCTTTCAATCCTGTCGCTTCAACACTGGTCTTGATGTGTCTTGTATATCTAAATAACGTTTAACATGGATGTTTCACAGGCTATTATAACGAGCAACGGAAAACTGACACCGCCTTTTGAATACATCAACGAATTGAGATCATCGAACAAGTAAGTCTTTAATACTTATAAAAACAAAGTTATCTACACATTTATATTACACCTTGCCTATATGTATCGAGTTTATGTATTCCCGTGAAAAGGTTTTCATAAATGCCGCTGCTTTCAGTCGTTCTCGTCACAAGGTGGAAGGCAATGACCAGGAGAAGTCGATAGTAATCCTGGGCAGCGGCCTCGTCTCTGCACCGGTGGTCGAATACCTCGCTCGGGACAAGAGCGTGTCAGTTACAGTCGGTAAGTCCTCCGATATAATGTTTCTACTTTGTCTCAGTTATTTGAGCTGGTTTTATAAGTATGTATTCAATGAAGTGCCCCATGTTGGGCACCAATAGCGTGATGTATGAAACTGCGTATTTGTAAGCGATTGCTACTCTCGCAGTTGAATCGCAAAGTGGTTTTTAGATACTGCCTTGGTTGGCAATGGTCTTGGTAGATACTTTATTGTTACGGACAAATACTAAAACTAAAAAAAAAGTAGATTTTTTTCCTTGTCACTAATTACACCTTTTTACCTACAATATAGCAACTGAACCTAGTAAACGTTTAATGTTTGAATGTTCCGTGATGAGCGTGACGTAACGTCGTAATTTTATGTTTGAAAGCGTCAACTATTGGGGCCTTACCTTACCATACTTTCCAGCGTCCCAAGTAAAGGAAGAAGCGGACGCTCTAGCGGAGCGGTACGGCGTACGCGCCGAGTACCTGGAGGCTAGCGACGAGTCCGCGCTGCGGGCGCTGGCGGCGCGCGCGCGGCTCGTGGTGTCGCTGCTGCCGTACGAGCTGCACGGCGCCGCCGCGCGCGCCGCCATCGCCGCAGGCGCGCACCTCGTCACTGCCTCCTACGTGCGCCCCGAGGTGCAGGAGCTGCATGCGCAGTGAGTGCTATGAACTATAATTGGGAATGGATGATTATTTTAAAAGTGCTTGGTGATTTTTCTATTGATAGGAATAACCATTCTTAGCTACGGAAAAAAGTTTCTGATTTTTCCGTCGAGCCATATATTTTATAAAAATAAAAACATTTTACTCAGTCACTCGGCGGGGTCTATACGGCAGTAAGCAGTACGCCAGTGACATATCAAATTTAAAAAAAAAATGCTGCTTGAATCTGTGGTACACAATGACATTTTGTCACTGACATTGATTAATAGCACCGCACTCGGAAGCTAAAACAAGCAAAAACAACGGCTAAGTGGCGCCGTCTGTAGATTGTTGTTGGTACTAAACCACCTATTTGGGATTTCATTAAAATTACCATAAATTTCTCATAATTACTTTCAGTAGTGTTTTTGATTCGGAGTAGAAATAACCCAATAATTCCAAAATCTGAGAAAAAAATACATATTATGGTCATTTTTATTGAAATTCCCCATGTTTGGTTAGTAACACGAACAATCTACAGACGGCGCCACTTAGCCGTTGCTTCTTTTAGCTACATATGCCATCGTGTACCACAGATTCAAGCAGTATTTTTTTTTTTTAATTTGATATGTCATTGGCGTACTGCTTACTGCCGTATAGACCCCGCCGAGTGACTGAGTAAAATGTTTTTATTTTTATAAAATATATGGCTCGACGGAAAAATCTGAAACTTTTTTCCGTAGCTAAGGATGGTTATTCCTATCAATAGAAAAATCACCAAGCTCTTTCAAAATAATCATCCATTCCCAATTATGCGATATTTTTTTAGGAGTTCGTTCAGTTTTTTTTTGTGTTCCTACAACAAGGAAGGCAAACGAGCAAATGAATCACCTGGTAGTAACCGATCACTACCGCCCATTTATATTTATATCCGCAATGCCGGAGCATTAAAAGGTCCCTTGCTAGCCTTAAAGGCAAAGGTAAAATACCTATTACACCGGCTGTTCTGCTCTCCACGCTGGAATACGGCAGCGCAATCACTGCTGCTTTGTAGCACAATTAGCGAGTGAGATGGTGGTAGTGATTCGAACGGACTCTACTCGAGGTCTTACCAACCACGAGTCCTGAGCGTCATATATTTATCATGTCATCAACATAAAGGGCATCTTGGATATCCGCAGAGCCAAGGAAGCGGGTGTTACTCTGCTGAACGAAGTGGGACTGGACCCCGGCATTGACCACCTGCTGGCTCTAGAGTGCATCCATGATGTGCAGAACCACGGTGGTCGCATCGACTCATTCGTATCCTACTGCGGAGGTTAGTATATGCACGCTATTAGCCAGATTTCTTCTCACGTGCAAGCATCACTCAATGTAGAAGTTTCACGTCCTAAAACTTCTGAACTTGTTGCATATGGATGATTATAAAAGAAACCCCTCATTTAACAGGTCTGCCCGCTCCAGAATTCAGTGATAACGCCTTGAGATACAAATTCTCGTGGAACCCTCGTGGCGTTCTTCTGAACACCATTTCTGCAGCCAAATACTTGAGCAGAGGACAGGTATGCTCGTAAATTCAAAATATTGTAAGCTGAGCTGGTACTTAGTATTGTTTACATGAGTGATATGGGAGCAATGTTCGTAACAAAGATTCAATAGTCAGGTGATCAAGTTTTATATCTCACAGAGATATTAAGGGTAATGATAATTATAATGATGCTGTTTAGAGAAAAGATGACAGTAAGGATTCTGTTGGTGATAACTAAGATCAAGAATCAGAAAAAAACTGTTCCTGTTTCGTATAGCAGAGACTTCCTTATGATATACCCCAATGATACCTGTAAACAGTAGATTTACTTTTTTTTACTAAGACTTCTTTAATGCGTTCCGTCTCCCAGGTGGTAGAGGTTTTGAGCGGCGGCGAGCTGATGTCAGTGGCGCGCGAGCTAGACTTCTTGCCAGGATTCGCCTTCGAAGGCTTCCCCAACAGAGACAGTACCCACTACGCCAAGCTGTACGGCATCGAAGACGCACATACCATATTCCGGGGCACTATCCGGTATAGAGGTCAGAAACAAAAATTATTTCTTCTGGATCTTATCTAAAAGACATAGCTACAATGTAATATTTGATTTGTGAAATTTTCTCGAAATAGTGAATTTTCTGGCGTAAGCTAATCTCCTATTAAGATCACCAATACCAAGCATGGTTTTTACAGCTTTGAACCTTTATTCTTTGTGTATGATACTTATAATATTTCTGCAATCATTTGACAGGTTATGCTGAAACAATGAAGGCTATGCAGTTATTCGGCCTCGTGGACCCTAACCCCCATCCGTCGCTACATCCTGACGGGCCTGAGATTACTTGGGTAAGGGCACACTGATATTTTCAGGCGTTGTTAATATGGTTTTTGTTTGATATGTTTAACTTTTTGGTCTTTTTTTTCTAATTTATTCAGCGTCAATTTGCCTGCGAGTTACTTGGGCTTACGGATTCGTCAATATTCTATGAAAATCTCAAAGGAAGGCTGGCTGAACGAATTGGAGCCACGGGCATGCAGGGTGTCGAATCCTTAGGTCTCCTGGAAGATAATACGATCGTGAAACGCAACACGCCGCTCGACACAATCAGCCATTACCTCACCAAGAAACTGCAACTAGGTAATGTTCAGCACATGCATATCTGGTCACACCTACGGCCTATTAATGTCTTCCTCCATCCCCCTTTAAAAATACCTATAGCGAGCCTTCGGACACTTTTGTAGTTACTTGTAAATTATGAATCGTATTACAGTAGGTATTTACTTACTCATTTATTTATATGCCTAGTTATTCTTCGTTATATTTGAAAACAAGATGGTTTTTGACGACCAAGAGGTCAGTTTTGTCGATGTTGTGGACAGTAAATTAAAACATTGGCCATTGTGCTGTAAAAACTAACCTCAACCTAAAGATACTGCTATACCAGCCAAAACGTTACTCTTTTACTCCCTCCTCTCTTGGAGCCGTCTGTCAGGAGCGAATAGCACTCAACTAGATAAGGTTATCGAACTCGCGTCCTCTTAATAATTCTTGTAAAGTTCTACCGCTATTACTCGTATTGTAGTTATCACATGCAATGAGGTGAATCATGATTTTAATAAGACAAGGGTTTTTCATTGTCTTTTCGAATTGTTCTGGAATGTTTTAGCAGGTGGTTGGGTTAGTTACACTAAATAGTCCTGTAAATGTTTTTCAGGATTTATGATTACATATATCACGTCTTTATCCCTTAAGGGGTAGACAAAGCCTAAGGTAAGAAAACCTTAAGGCCACGCTCAGCATGATTTAGGGCGTATAATTGGAAAGGGAAATCAAAATAGTGATGGGTTGCTAGCCGCATCGCCCATAACATGATTGTTAAGATTTTCGCCCATTCCCTCGATGGGCTTTTACCATCCGCGCGGAAAGAGAAGCAACTGGTAAATTCTATGTTTCTTCTTTACTCCCAGACCAGCATGAATGAGCTGTATAATTCTATTACAGAAAAAGACGAAACCGACTTCGTAGTACACCGGCACGAAGTAGGAGTGACGTGGAGCGACGGACGCAAGGAGCGCCGCGAGGTGACGATGACCGTGCGCGGCGAGCCGGGCGCGCACACCGCCATGGCGCGCACGGTCGGCCTGCCCACCGCCATCGCCGCCAAGATGCTGCTCGACGGTGAGTCACTCGTGGTAGCGCTGCAGCGACAGCTACTGTCACAGCTACTGCAACGGCTACTGTTACTGCTACAGGATTTGGTCTTTAAAAAGATAATTGAGGCGGGAAGCAAAGGAGCTAAAAGCAATGGGGGCTTGTATTTTACCAGCATTTCTGCAAACATAATTCTTTGAGTTAGTGGTGTGTTAGTGGTGTAGTCTTTCACACTTCTTAAACGTGATTAAATAACCTAAGTATCTATAAAACATGAAGCCCTTAATGCAAACTTCTTTTTAAGATATAGTAACTTAAAGTTATTTTTAAATCAGGTTCACAGTCTTCGTACACTGCAATTTCGTCTATTCTGTAGCAATATTCAACCATTTTGAAATGGTACTTATTCATGAAACCGATTTCTTAATGCTCATTACAGGTGAAATTCAGGAGCGTGGAGTGGTCCTGCCGTTCTCTCCTGTCGTGTATAAGTCCCTGCTCTCCCGATTGCGCTCTGATGGTATCACAGCGAAGGAGGTTATCAGGCCTCTCAATTAAACCATTAGGTTGACTACATCGAATTTATTGTTTATGTTGAGGGATATTCATCTTCTCTTAAGCGCGATGGCTAATACAGCGCGAACGACAGGCACTTGCCGTGCTCGTCATAGGTCATTCGCACGAAATGCCTGCATGAATGTCTACAGGAGAAGAGACGCTTTGTTTATGAAATATGATATTTTAATGGTAACCCTATTGAATTAAGTATATGGCTGTATTAACAGATAATAATTATTGATATAAAAATTTTTTTTTTAGTTACATTGTTAAGCGTTACATTATATTAACTACTTCTTCAGCGTGCCATATCCTGATGGATGTCAGCAATCGGAAAGAATTCTCCATGTTTCGCCACTCTACCCAGAGTGGTAGCGTCTGCAATACCCACAGAGCAAAAACAAAGAGGAGCTGGCCTAAGCAACTGTGCACTGTGATTTTCAACTAGGTCCTGACGTCATCATTGTGGGCGGGGCTTAGTCAGTATGTTGTCAGCGTTCGTCAGGTGCACATGTATCGAGACTCGCATTATCGGTGTGTTTTCGCGGTTTTAAGAAGAAAAGGATGGAAGTGTTGTGTTTTATCGTGTCAAAGTTATTCAGACAGACGTTCTGATGCTATTACTGGTATCACATTTCATTTGTAAGTAATTTTATACGTAATTATTAAAATAGTTCTAGAAAATTTTCGGCTTTCAAGTATAAATTATACTTCTCGACACTAGATGGCGTAACTTTTGTGAATTAAAAATATAAGTACGTAAAGTTCCGCATTAGTATATTGTAATAATCATACGTGTATACTGAAAACTAAAGTATACATTTAGTCCTAAATACTTTTTAGTCGCCAAAACAGTACTTTAGTAGTTTTATAAATATATTGTGAACAGGCCGCCATCTATCGTCAATTAGAACAACTATTTTCAACGTCAAAAATATCCAGAGCCGTAATTAGAATCAAATAATTTTACCGAATAACGCACGGCTATGGTCAGTAATGAAATAACAATACATTTTAATAGCAAATATTTTGAAGTAACAAAGTTCTGAGTTGTATACATATTATTCTCCGTGACTGTTCATGAATTGAAAGAACTTAGAATATTAAATAAACATTTTATCCATATTAACATACTTGGCATTGTTCATTTTTTTTAAGCTGTGCTTTAAACACCTTTATTTGATAAAATGGACTATTTCAAGCAACTAATTTGAATAATATGCCTTTATTTTCGCAGGTAATTGAATTTTGCAAATAAAATTATGTTCGTTATAATAATTTGTCTATTATTTTACATAAGCACAATATACATCTAAATCAGTAAAAATAGTTACCCTTATTTTATTCATTTATTACACAAACTTTTTGAAACTCAAAGTTCTGAGTACGTCCCATTACTTTTACACTAATTGACATCTAGTGTGAGATAGCTGAACTAGGTAGGCGAGTGGTTTTGCTACTAACCGACGGATGGAAAATTGAAAAGTGGGCGGAGTTCCACAACCCCTCACCCCGCAAAATGTCACGCGTTGTTTCATAGGGAAATCTTATTACCACACCTCCTCTTTGTTTTTGCTCTATGGCAATACCGGTCCAAAATCTAATAATAACTACAACGACCTAAAATTCTTGATGGCATAGAGATTTATCTCGATCGCGAGATTTTATAGATCTTTACAATACATCCTACAAGCTCACAACAAAGATTGCTGTCGGAGAGACTGAGAATTATCACGCCTGAAAAATTGTCACGGCAAAGAGTCGTTCGTAGACCAGCTACGAAGCTACACTGCAGCTACACCGTAGAGCCGTAGCTCGGTGCTACGAGTTCATTTCTTCACATAATTTCGTGTGTGAAATGAGGGAAACATAGAATTTCAAAGCGTTTTATTTATCTTAAGTGTTATAATTGTCCTTATAGAGTTTAGAAGAGTGTAACAGGACAAAACTTTAGAGCGAGAAAGTATGTGTTTCTATCTCGCTTTAATTCGTACTACTGTTTCTCTCTCGATCTGAACTATGAAGGACAATGTGTGAGTAAGAATGTATTTATTTATGGGCTAGCATTATATAAAATTTCGACCCAAGTGTTCAATTATTTTGTAATGTATAAATTCAATATAATTCATTATCTTTCAAAAAAAAAGTTGGATATACTTAAAAACCAGTAATAGAAAGAAAAAATCTACTGTGCTAAATATTGTGAACCTGCCAGCGTTTTATTTTTAGATTGATTTTGCTAGTATTACATTATTTGGAACTTTTTTGGTATTTGTATATTCTAGTTACACTTTTATGCGTTTGTCAGAGAAGACAATTAGTCGGAATTATTGAGTGTTCTTAAGAAGGTACCTGAAAAAACTAACTCTAGAAGGTAAATAAGCCAGCATTTAAGTATATGGCAAACACAAAGCTTTCATCCCTTTAGATGCCTTTTGTCCGCAACAAAAATAGTGTAAAAGTACAGTCACGGGAATTATTATCGTCTTCAAAGAATTCGCTAATCGCTAGGTATCCCGCTTGAATAACGAAATTTTCTGATATAAAAAGTAATATTATTGCCTATTGGTAATACTTACCTTAGACTTTAGGGGAATGTCCAAAAATTATATTATCGGAGTGGATCAACTATTTCTTGTTGATATTCTGTCCCATCAGCGAGGGCAAAAGTAGTACAATTTGTTAGAAGAAATGTTGTGTCTCCTTGCTCCTTACATGCTTAGTAGATGACCAATCATAGAAAAGTCATAATAAAACCACCGCGTACATACATAAATCACGTCTTTATCCCTTACGCGGTAGACAGAACCTAAGGTAACAATACCTAAAGGCCACTTTTAGTGTGATTGTGGGCGTATAGGTGGAAAAGGGAATCAAAATAGTGCTGGTTTGCTAGCCGCTTCGCCTATAACATGATTCCTAAGATTTTCGCTCATTCCTTCGATGGGCCTTTACCATCTGCGCGTGAAGAGAAGCAACTGGTACATTCTACGTTTTTTCTTTGGCAAATTTTACGGTTTATAGAGTGACCAAGGAGACTAACCATAGCAACGAGACAAGAAAAAGTTGATCCACCCATCGAACAAACTGAGTCGTAAGCCACTGTGGAACCTTTTCGCAGAAAATAGAAGTGGCAGCGCATTGCCAGAGCCCTTTGTGCAAGTGTTGACACAGCAAAACGTCTCGAACACGCTCGCGTTTTAAACGTCGCAATCACTATGGAAAAAATTGACAGCGCCACTACTTAGGGGCACGTAACAACACCAAGCTCAGCTTATAGGTTTGATAATTCAACACGAACGCGTTCAAGGCATTTATTCTGGCGAAAAACTAAGGTACAGTAAAAGGAAAATCATTAAAAGCAAGTGAGAAAGTTCTTCGATGTCAGGAAAAACGGTTTGACTGTACAGTTCTCGCGGATTCTTTTCTTACTTTTATCAGTCAGTGAGGTCAATAAGGACAGTGTTTGTCGATGTAAGTTTCCATATCTCCGTACCTTTATTATTATGACGATGACCGTTACTTGTAAATATTGTGACTTGGTTGTGATCGATGATATTCTAAAAAAATGTAAATACGTTTTAGAATTTTTCCAATTTTTATTTACTATGTACCGATTAAGTGATGTTTTTAAATAAATGTTGATGTGAATTTACAACCAGTTTGTTTCATTCTCTAAATTATTTTAATTATAGCCTCACTTACTCAAACATCGGCATTTGTCACACAGAACCTTAGAGCACAGACCCAACATAACTATAACCAGGCGGTAGGTAACACGTTTCATACTACGAGTTCTTTCTCAAAGCCAACCCTGTAGTAACATTAACGCGCACAATACAGACAAAGGCGGGTGTCTACATTAAGACACGCACAGACGGATAATTTGAAGTTCAGAGCCCTAAAAATGCGAGTAAGTGAAGTAAGGTAGACCACAAATAGTTGCCACGTATAGAAACATACCCTATAAATATGCAATTTATTGCATTAATTTATGTAAAGTACAGTCAGACATAAATATTTGTACGTTACCAAGGTGTCAAAAACATCTATACATCTTTATGCCACTAACAAAAAGGTCGGTGATACATATTTATATTTGATATGATGGCTGTATTTTGCCCTCGACTGTCCTAAAGAATTAACAAGAAGTAAACATTTTACTCACCTGATCTTAAGACACCTTAGGTACTTAACCTTAAAACAAGTTCGTACAATATACCAATTTGACTTCTGAACCACCATAGAACCATATCATAGTAAAAGAGACTTAGACGTCATCATGACAAAGTTCTGTGGTGGCATAGGATTTAAATTGGTCGACTGTACTAAGACTGAGTTATGTAACATGAAATGTATCATTCTGCAGATTAATTTACAAAGTGCGAATGATACATAGCAGCAATATGGACGGCAAATTATTTAATTACTTATTGCACATTAACATCACTTTTAACAAGTCTGTACCTTTCCACCAACAGGTAGGTAGGTACGTCTGAGGTAAGTACGTCTAGGTTGACCACGTACCAATTTCCAATCCCATATAGTATTTAATGAGAAACCAAATTGAAATCAAAATTATTTTATTGCAAGTCGTATAAAAACTACCAAAACTAAAAGTATTTATTTGTGTTTTTCTTTTCCTAATCCAACCTCAAACTTACCCAAACGGTATGAAACAAGCGAAGGGTCGTATCTGTCTTAAAACAATAAACATTTTCGATTTCAGCAAGGCAACTGCTGAAAATGAAAATACTGTTATCTAGTAATGTCAACTGGAAAAAAAAGGTGTGTCATGTTTGACATTCTTATATCATTTTTTTGCTAACTTAAAATGTTTATTCACATGACTTGATTTGCTGTTTTGAATTATTTTTTACTGTTATTTTTATAAAATTATTAAACCTAAATCCCGATTGTGTCGTGACACATTTCTCCTAGAGTTCTAATTGCGTGTCAATTTTATAATGATGATGACTTTGCGTTAAAGTCTTCTTAAAATGGAAAACGACCCGAATAACACTGTAAGTAGTCTGGCACCAGCCTCCGGCGCCGCTGCCGCCGCGGCTAGCTCGTGAAGCCATGTAGATCTGCTGCTTTCCTGTAAATAACTCCTAGAATGACTGAAACTGGTTTTACTGTACCTCTGAGATTATCAACAAACTTGTTTACATGGAACGTGAATGCTGTTCATAAAAATATATTGGAAAAGATAACCTATGTACTTATAAATCCAGTATCAGCTCTCTGATAGTCAACTAATGCTTCGTTATAGTGGAAATTATACATAACCTTGTTTTTCTTCACGTGTAGTATTCATTTGCATATTGAACCAAGGCCAGATGTAAATTTTATTCCCAAATCTGTTTTTAGCCATACTTTTTAATGCTATTTACCTTTTATCTAACGTATGCGAAAGCCACTTGATGGAAACTTAAAAATACCTGTTTTAATGGGTGTTATACTTAGTTATAGGTCAGATGTTATACTTACCTACAGATTAAGTATAATAAAATTTAATATTAACAAACATACGTATTTTCTTTACATAAATATTGAAATGTGTAAGTAAGCTTTTAATAGAAAATAAATATTTTTCCCTCGGGGCCTATCTATCTAGTTACTTTGTAGTAAAGCAGAGCACTAGGACTGGAATAATGAGCTGGCAATTAACGCTGCTGACATAAAATTCATGATAATATTTAATGAGTTCGCAGGCTGCTCCCACTACCCTACAATGAAATACATTGTGTGTACGCTTAATGAAGTGATACACAACGTTTCTTTGTTACAATAAACTTAAAAAAACTGGTTTTATTATTATATAATCGGCGGCGCCGATCTGGTGTAGAGCGGTTATGCGTGCGCTAACCTTTGTTGTGTTGATAGCTCATTTTTGTTATTTCTTAACATTTTGGAGATTCTATCAATATTGTGTTTACTGTGCGCTTGGTTCATGTGTCTTATACGCTTTGGGTGCGATAATTCCAACGTTTTGAAGCTGTAAAAAATAGTATCGCAAACAATAATAAAAAGCTCCCTATTTGTATTATTTATTTAAGCATATCTTCATTAACCGTACCTATCACGCCCACTGCCACTTTAGATTAAGATGTAAGGTTAGTTACAGTTGTCCACTTATACGTAACAGCCAAAAGCAACAGTTTAGGTACCTAGTCACCGAAGTAATTAAGTCCCTACTATGTATGTACGTGTACCTTACAGCTGCAGCTTCTTCCATTTGAGATATTGTGATCTTTTTACATTAAAATGTGAAATTTAAGGTTAACATCGTGTTTAATATTAAATACGACTCAAAAATACGTTCTCTTTAGGCATCTTTTCTAGGATATCGTTATAGCGTACTAGATAAACTATATTATGTGTGAACTATGCTCACTTATCAGTACTTGCAGTACTTAAGTAGCTTGGCTTGTATGTGTACACGCCTGCTTACAAAACACGCTATCGCTCAGGCGAAAACTTAGTAACCCCGATACTAAGCTTCCGTGTACAAATGGTCTCATTTGTTGCGTTATGCAGACGGCGGGTCGCGAAACAGGGCGGTGCATGTCGGTGGCGGCGATGCAGGCGCTGCACCGGCTACGCGAGTGCCGGCTGCTCTGCGACGCGATAGTGCGCGCGGACGACGGCGCCGCCTTCCCCGTGCACCGCGCCATACTCTCGGCCTGCAGTCCGTACTTTCTGTTAGTAACAGCTCTTTCACAGCGACCACACACCGTTTTTCGAGAAGGCTAACCTTTGCTGTGATATCCGACACCTTGAAGTGCATTAAATGGTATAGAAATGGATCATCAATTTAACTCGTAGGCTCCCCAAGGTTTGTCAGTGGTCCTAAGTCATTTAAAAGCTACAACGACAACCCTAAAAATTGGCAAACCGTTTGGATCCCGTATACTAAAAATGGGCTCACGGGGGCCCACGGGGACCACCAGTTCATCAAGTGAGTCTTTTGGCCGGCTTTTTTTTAAGCTTTTGTCTGTTCCTACAAACAGGAGTCTCTTAAGTGGAAAATAAACTAAAATGTAATGGGACATCTCAGGGCTCTGTTCACGACTACGCTGCACTCTCGCGAGCAGAGCGATGTGCTGATCTCTGGCGTGCGCTCCGAAATCCTGCTGCTGCTGATCGAGTACGCGTACCTGCGCCGTATCGACGTCACCGATGCCAACGTGCACGAGCTGCTGATGACCGCCGACTTCCTCGCCTTCCTCGGCGTACTACAGCTCTGTAGCGACCATCTCCGGACCTCGCTCAGCCCCAAGAACTGCCTCGGAATCATGACCTTTGCCAGGTTCGTTTTGCTATTACTTACTCCGAACAAAACTGCTTTAGAATTATGACGTTCATCAGGTTGCTTAAATCTAACCATCAAATAGCGCGAAGAATGCTTCAGTATCATGGCGATTGCCAGTCTTGGCTAGCTTATAATTACGACTAACGAAGGCCTACACTTTCTTAAGTTGTGGGTCTGTTTTGTCTGTGTAATAACTTGAAAAACAGCTTGTGAATTATCTCTAAGAATATTATGGTAGAGATAAGACCTAGTAAAATACACTGCACCTTTCTATATTTATGGTGAAATACGGCTCCGTCTATACTATCTTCTACAGCCCTAATTTGCCGTTTGGTAACTAATGTACCTATTTGTATCCACAGACGCGTATTTTGCTACAAACTGGAGGCCGATTCTCGAAGATATTTACTCCGTTATTTTGTAACCGTGGCGACGCAGAGCGATGAATTTCTCCATCTCCCGCTCGAAGAACTGAACTCGATAATCCTTGAAGACGAACTGAACGTGAAGAGCGAGGAAGTAGTTTGGGAGGCCGTCCTTCGCTGGGTAAACTACGAACCGGACAGCCGTTGGCAGCACACCGTCAAGTTAATGGGTAGCATTCGCCTGGGACTACTTGATACGCAAGTTCGAAATTATTTTTACTTAATTTTCAATAAATATCTTATTTTTTACCTTAGATATAGGTATTCTATACATATTATTATTAGTTTTTCCTAGAAAACGTCAAAGATCATCCTTACGTTACCGGAAATGAGGGTTCACGCCCTATAATTATAGAGACGCTTAAGTTCCTGTACGATCTGGAGATGATTGCCCAGCGCGACGGCGAGGTGGCCACGCCGGAGATCGCCCGCCCCAGAGTCCCGCACGAAGTGAGTCCGAAGAGTTTCATTAGTTAATAAATTTTATAATGACTGATTGAAACTAGAGATATTGACTTTTAAAGGTATTGTTTGCTATTGGAGGGTGGAGCGGTGGTTCACCGACTGCGTTCATTGAAACCTACGACACTCGAGCGGACCGCTGGATTAAGGTTTTATATGATACTTTTTAAGTTATCTTCGGACATTCAGATAATACAATCAACATTTTGACATCTTTCAGGTAGAGGAGGTGGACCCGGCAGGCCCTCGCGCGTACCATGGCACTGCAGTGCTAGGCTCTTGTATTTATGTTATTGGCGGATTCGACGGAATGGACTATTTTAACTCGTGCCGTTGCTTTGACGCTGTCACAAAAGCTTGGCGAGAAGTATGACCCGTTACTCCACACTTACTCCCGTACTCCCGCTCAGAACGAGTTTTACGAAACAAAAATTGGTTTTTTGTTTCCGCTAGGTGGCACCTATGAACGCTCGTCGTTGCTATGTTTCTGTGGCTGTGCTAGGCGAGACGATATATGCGATGGGTGGATACGACGGTCACCACCGACAGAACACGGCGGAGCGGTTTAACCACCGCACCAATCAGTGGTCCCTTGTTGCTCCAATGAATGCACAGCGGTCGGACGCCAGCGCCGCAGCGCTTGACAGTGAATTTTTAGACTTATCTTTATTTGGAACTCAGATTAATAATGAAAAAAATATCATTTGAAAACAAACAAAATCTTAGATTGAGCTCTTCTTCGTATTTTGGGATATAACGTATCGTTTTCTTATATATCTTAAAATACTTCTTTAAAAAAAAGATTAAATGTCTGAATAATACGCTGTGCTGTAAATGTCGAACAAAGCTTTTTAGTGTAGGATTACTCTACATTTAAATTTTAGATAAGATCTACATAACGGGCGGTTTCAACGGACAGGAGTGCATGAACAGCGTCGAGGTGTTCGATCCGGACACCAACCAATGGACGAACCTCGCGCCGATGCGCTCGCGCCGCTCCGGAGTCTCCTGCATCGCTTACCACAATAAGGTAAGTAAATCAGAGCACTTTACGTAATAGGTATGTATAATTAGCTGGAAAACCTCAACCGTTGGAAAAAGTTACTCTTCCTCTATGATCACCCAAATATACGACTTTTTGTGTAGGGTAAAATAAAGTGCTTTAAAATTTTAGAGTAGGCACTGTATAGTTCAATCCTTTTATTGATACTCGTACTTATGTATGATACTCCTTGAGTGTTCAAGTAAATGATGTAGCCCGTACAAATGTAGAGCTGCTTTGAGGAGCCACTTTTATTTGTACGGGGTTCGTTGTAGATTTCATAACTTGGGGTGGCTGAGGGCCGATTATTAAAACAATTAAAATATATTACTTTTTTTTAACACATCATATTAAATTAAACAATTGTATAACTTGGGATGTGATTTCGTTCCCGGTTCACGCTGATCTGAGGCCCGTCACCGAATTCTTAAAAAACAATCAAAGTCAAATCGAACTTCGTTTGTAGCCTCTTACCAGCCAGCCAGAAGAGAGATATACTACCTAGTCCTTCAGTACCTTACCTAACTTTTGCGAACGTCCACGTTTCATCCACCTTTATCTTTCAGATATATGTGATCGGTGGCTTTAACGGCATATCCCGAATGTGCAGCGGTGAGGTCTATGATCCCGGCACCAACACGTGGGCGCCCGTGCCCGACATGTACAACCCTCGCAGCAACTTCGCTATCGAGGTCATCGACGACATGATCTTCGCTATCGGGGGCTTCAACGGCGTCACCACAATCTACCACGTCGAGTGTTACGATGAAAGGACCAATGAGTGGTTAGTCTTTCACACCTTACCAACAAAGGTCTTCAGGTATGATGGTAACCTGTCCCATGAATTGCAAGAATCGCTGATGCTACCACAAAACCATACACAATCATAATCTGATGTTGCTGAATTTGATCATAATATATTTATTTTGTTTCTGTAGGTACGAAGCAACTGACATGAACATCTACCGGTCGGCGCTGTCGGCGTGCGTGATAATGGGCTTGCCTAACGTGTACGATTATATCCACAAACACCGCGAGCGGCTCATGGAGGAGAAACGACAGAAGATCCTACTGTCGGAGACGGCGCGCCACGGACAGCATCGCACCGCCTTGCCTGATGTAAGTACAACATACATAGTGCTCGGAGAAATCACAGGCTCTAGGGCGTTTTATTTTTCTTGGCCCTTTAGGATAACAACGCATCTGCAATCCCTCTGTTGTTGTGGTTGACTACCTTATTTTTGTTCCGTTTTGAGTTTTTGTTGTTTTTGTCTACTACTGGAGGTCCACTATCATTAGGGCAGGGCTATCCTTATTATGGATGTTGCTGCTCGGAACAGGGATCTAGTGCTGAGCCAAATTCTTGTTCTTATAATCCGTCCCCTGCATAGCTGTAGCCGCGGTTGTCTCTAAAGGCAGTAATGGTTACCTGTATCCTAGCGACCCGCTTGTGCGTTTGCCTTCCACGTCGTAGATAAGTAAGTTTGTATACAAATAGAAATTGAAGTCGCTACTGACGGAGAGGTGTGTGTTATTTATCAACGTGGTAGTTACTACCTAAAATCGAGGCATTTCGAGGCGAATTTATGATACCTACAAAAAATCTGCGTGAAAAAATTAAAGATAACAGAAATAAGTACCTACTTTTTACCTACGAGCATGACCCGGAATGACTCGGTCATTATAAACATTGCTGATTTCTCTTAATTGATAAGTGTAAGGAAACGTGACTCTATAATTTAACAAAAAAAAATTAAACCTTTTGCATATTTAGCTGAACAAAGTAAATCACAGTTATAAAATCAAAACAATTAGAGACAAATTTCTTTGTAATTTAGTTTGTCATACTTAATTCGTTAAATACAGAAAAACTTAATAGACGACTAAGTATATATAATATTAGAGAATAAATATTTGAGACTGCAATTGTTCAAAGCAGTTAAAACGCCGATTGTAGAATCATATTTTTAGTGTAAAATGTATGTATGTTCTTACGCTATCAATTGCGCGATACTACTTAGGAATTAGAAGCATGTTCGTCACAGTTCCACGCACGCCTCTATTGTCTGGTTTATCAAAACAAAGTCGAATGATGTACCAATACTCAAAGTTAAGTTAATCATATCATAATTATGTTATTCGGAGCTGTAAATCAATGCTTTCGATTTGAACTTTACCGAATAAGTACTGTACAAATGGCAGGCTTCCACGCGAGTGGTTTAACGCCAATTTATATATCCCGCGGTCTAATTATTCTCACTTCATAGAAGTACCTACCGTGCGCTGTAATATTATGTACGAATATTATAAAGCTGATGAGTTGGTTTGTTTCGAAAAATCCTTTCATTTTTAAGTTTATCACCACGCTACGACTGATAGGAGCGGAGTATCAATGTAAAACGTTGCAAAATCGGGACGAAATTATTCTTTTTGAGAGCTTCCGTTGCGTGCGCTGCGTTGGTTAAAGTTTCGCTAAAATCATGTATGAAAGTTTATTTTTACGTTCTATCAGGTCCACCTGATGGAAGATAACGACGACATGTTGGAGCAGCTCGGGCTGATGGAGAACCCCGCCAACGACGTGCCCATCCCGCCTCCACCGCCGCCGCCGCCCATGCAGCAGGAGCGCGAGTGACCGCCTCGACATGCAGCCCGTACTTGGTAAGTATAGTCTGCTGCTTCCTACTTAGTTCGATTGCTTCTAAAGATATACTTCCATAACTAGGTGTAATAATGGGACTAAAAAACATCATAGGCAGAGAGGAGTAGTACAAGCTCAAAGCTGACCAAAATAGAGCAAAATAGTTAATATATTTGAAAATTTCTTCACAACAGTTAGGGAAAGATAGTACAATACCATCCGTTATTTTACTCATTACTCTTTCAAGGTGGTCTAAGAGCAAAGACAAACACAAAATGCTTCTCTTCCCGCGAAGATCGTAAAAATGGTCCATCGAGGGAATGAGCGAAAATCTTTGAGGAATTATGTTATAGGCGAAGTGGCTAACAATACCTATCACTATTTTGATTCCCCTTTCCATCTATACGCCCACAATCACACTGAACGTGGCCTTAAGTCTTGTTTCCCTAGGCTCTGTCAACCCCGTAAGGAATAAAGACGTGAATAATGTACATGTATGCACCATCTTAGCCCTATAGCCTATAGCTATAGGCTATAGGTTGACAAGACATATATGTTTGCCTCAGAATGATCATGGAATCTTGAGTGAGAGTTTGAGTGGGAGTCAAGTAACTATCTAGCTTAGTAAGTACAATCGCTTATTGAAATGGGGTTATTTGGAAGCAGACTTTTCCTAGTTGACCTCCGGCAGGGATAGAATAGAATAGAATAGAATATATTTATTTGCAAAGCATAAGTAGATATATAACAATGTTATTGGATGGCACAGAGACAATAGGTTCCTTATTCTGCTATTTGTACAATTTTATTATACTAGCATGCAAATTAATTTTATGGGTTGCTTACATTATACAAAGTTCATTTACACTATAGTAGTTTTTTTCTATCAGTATCTGCATTAACCTATTTTTAAATATATTTTCAGGAGCTACCCGTATGTAATTTGGTAGCTTGTTAAAAATGTTTAGACACATAGCAGCACAATGTTTCCTATATAATGCGGTCCTAGGAACGCAGACATGCGAACCAGCCTTTCTGGATTCCGTCTATTTCTTGTTGAGATATCTCCAGCTGTTTTAAATAAATACATATATATATCTCTTTACAAAAATGCAGACTTCAAAAATATACAGACAAGGCAAAGGCAATATACCAAGCTTTTTAAAGAGAGGCTTACATGATTTCTACGGTGCAGAACCACATATAGCACGTACTTATACATTTTTTCTGTGCAATGAATGCCTTGTTAAAATTTGTGCAATTTCCCCACAGAATAAGACCGTATCTTAATGTCGAACTAACATAGCCGTGATAGGCGGCCAAAGCGGCATTTGAGCCTGCCGTGCGTCTTAATCTACGTAACGCATAAACAAATCTGTTCAATTTACAAGTTATTCTATCTATTTGCGCCTACCAGTCTAAGTGTTTATCTAAAATCAAGCCCAAAAATGTTACGTTATTCATTTCATGTATTTTTTTATTTTTATAATGCAAATTAAGATTTAAATTCGTTGTCCACTGCGCGCCGCTCCGCGATAAGCCGAGCCGCGATCGCGATCACGCGCCGCCGTGTGCGGTGGCCTCTATCTCTGTCTAATGCCTACTTTGTTGCAGGTTACTGAAACTGTCTTGTTATTTGAAGATAAGCCTGCCAGATCGTTACCTAATATAACCATAAAATGATGAAATAAAACTCTTAGAAAAAAGTATAGTCAAGTTAATTATTATCTATGTAAAATTGTTACGTAACCGTGCTTTATTTTTAACATTTACATTGATTTTAGCAATTTTGGCTTATTTATAATGTTGTGATATTTTCATAATGTGAATCATTCCTGTATTTTTGGAATATTTTTGAAAATTGTTTAAAATTTTTCGGACAAGTATATGATATTGAGAGGCTTAGACGTGTTGTTTTATTTCCGTTACGAAGCAAAACATTTTAAGTCGGTAATAGGGTTTTATATTAAATTCACTCGTTACTTTATAAGTACTTTATTATCATACATTATCCATGTTATGATTACGATTGACTTATAAAATGAAAAAACATCAACGTTAACACCATCAACATCAACCTTCTTTGGTCATCCACTTTAGAATACTCTTAATACCCAGACTCCCAGCAACGCGTCAGTAATCAGAATTCTCGTGGCATGTCGCCTCGCTGATAACAGCGGGGTGCACGAATGGTTGCGTGTGTGTGGTCTGCTCGGCGGCACTGGCTTGCCACGCTCGCTCCGTCCACGCCACAGCCGTGAAGCAAGCTCCATTACTAATGAAGGCGCGAAGGGTTACTGCCCCTAAGCCACGACTCAAGCAGCGCCACCCATCAGCGCGCACAGACTTCACTGCACAGTCCCAAGCGCCCGCATACCGCCCGACAGCATCCCCCTGAAAACGTGACTTCACCACGTCTATTGGGTACAGCACCACCCACGACAACGTCCCAGCAATGCCACCCGCAGCGAACACTCGCATCACTGACTGGTCTCCACGCGTCATCGCCTCGTACGATGTGAAGTAGATTGCGAAAGCGGGGCAGTCGCGGAACGCTGTGATGGATAGTCCGCGGAAAAGTGTACGGACACCACCGGTTCTTAATATGTGGCGAGCTCCTCCCCAAGCTCCTCCTGGCATGCCATCTCCTGGTTTGGAAAGCTGCTGTCGCGTTTTGACTAACTCAACGGGCGCGCAAGCGAAACTCTGCATGAGGCCTGCCGCCGCGCCGGCCGTCGCATGGGTTGCCAACGAATCCGGGTTAGGCAGCGCTCTCCTCGTGTTCCCGTACGCTCCAAAAACTATAGCGTTCACCGCAGCTATTCCTCCTAAAGGCGCCCATACTCCGCGGTAAGCAGTTGTAATCGTCCCTCCTCTTAAAAGAGCCTTCGTACATTCCAGTGCAGTCCCTCTTCCTGATTGAACGTGCACTTTAAGCGTGTCTAGTGGATGACCAGCGATAATTCCAGCACAGCCTATAAACAAAGGAACTAGTTTAAATCCGAAACACCCACATCAGTTTAAGTACATAGCCCGGGCGGGTCATCGCAAAAGAATCGCACGGTAATAGAACAATTTAACTGATAGAATTGCAACTAAAAAAGTCAAATCTTAGTTGCGAAAATTGACTGTGTTCTTGAAATCTTAGTTACAGTCATACGAACCTTGTTATATGGCCGTATCTGTTTTTGCGATGACTTGTCCGAACAATGAAGATAAGTTAACAGTCGAAAATGCTTATAAAATATTCTTACCTCCGATGCATCCTGCTACGAAATCCAGAGCCATTGTTGATGGTAGAAAGTTCTTTCAAGCGTGAGCTGTAACGAAACCAGCAGTTGATATGGTGGCAAATCTACAGATTTGATTTAAGATTTTGCATTTTTTTCGGCAGTGCCTATCCCGTCAGTGGAAATAGTCTATAACATTGTACTGTATCGGCATCCTTGCGGGACGCACGGCTTGTACAATGTGAACTGGTCGCTCCAGAGATGATGAGGCACCGGCCGAGTCTCCTCTACTGTTAAAGAACTCATTCAAGTTGCTCTTGCTCACTATCTTTAATTGGGCATATATTTATAAACTTTGTGGAGCGACCGAGCAAAATGACCTTAGATAAGTATAATCTGACAACACAATAGGACTCAGACTCACCTCTCTGGCGTTCAAATCAGGTAATCGTAGTGGGAATTGACGTTGTCTCCACTAGAAGTGATGCCAATGAACATATTGGTGAGGTTGGTGGCGTCGGAGGAGGTGTGGGCCCTGTGGTCCGGCCTCCGGTGCTCTTTTTGAATAAAAACGTTGCGAAAGTGGTCTGCGCGCGCGCCGGTCCAGCGTTCACTGCGCCGCGCCCCGAAGCGTCCGTTATTATCTCTTCTCCCGGGTCACCCTTATCATCTGAGGCCATTATACGTCTTAACAAAACATGCTCTAGGCACATAATGTGAATATTTCTATCATCCATATGTACAACACTGGCAATAAGATCTATTATAACAGCCGTAATTTCATTCTTGATCTGCAAAGGCTGATGACCTACTTATTGAGTGTTCTGTGAGCAAACTGTTTCGAGAACCTCGAGATTAATCTCGTTTACCTTCCTTTAAGTCGCGCATTTGGGTAACAAGCCAATAAAAATCTGAAAATCAAATAAGAGAATTACGACTACAACTTTACAGTTATCAAATTTAATAAGTATGTATGTACTTTCGCTTGCTAAGCCAAAAAGCAGAGTTAAAAACAGGTGTAGTGTTCTTCCATGCCGGTCTGGGAGTAAAGATAAAACATACAATGTACCAGTTGCTTCTCTACCCGCGCAGATGGTAAAAGCCCATCGAGGAATGGGTGAAAATCATAGGAATCATGTTATAGGCGATGAGGCTAGCAACCCATCACTATTTTGATTCCATTTTCCACCTATACGCCCACAATCTTGCTAAATGTGGCCTGTAGGTACCTGTTACCTTAGGCTCTGTCTACCCCGTAAGGGATAAAGACGTGATTTGTGTGTGTGTGTGTGTAGTGCTAGTTGAACTCGCGCGCCGAGGGCTCCCTAGCCCCTTTACGCACTTTACGACTTCACGTCATTTATTGAACAAGCAATAAAAAATAGTTATTAGGGTTCCGTACCCAAAGGGTAAAAACGGGATCCTATTACTAACACTTCGCTGTCCGTCCGTCTGCCTGTCTGTCTGTTACCAGGCTGTATCTCATAAACCGTGATAGCTAGACGGATGAATAGAATATTTTTATGCCTGTCTGTCTATGTAAGTAACCAATATAAAATGATCTCACACTGGAGGCTGCTAACACTGGATTTCATATTCACTTGGCGAATTTGCACGGAGACCTCGGTGCACGTCCGACTCGCACTTGGCCGGTTTTAGTATTTAATGTGTGGCTATTAATGCTAAGTTATCAGATGAATTTTAGGGTTCCATACCACTCTTGCGGGTGGTAGGGCCTTGTGCAAGGTCCGTCCGGATCGCTACCACCATCTTACTCGCTAATCCTGCCGTTAAGTAGCAGTGCTTGCACTGTTGTGTTCCGGTGTGGAGAGTAAGACAGCCGGGGAAATTACGGGCACAAGAGGCATTGCATCTTAGTCCTCTAGGTTGGCAACGCATCTGCAATCCCTCCGGGGTTGCGGGTGTCTATGGGCAGTGGTGATCACTTACCATCAGGTGACCCACTTGCTCGTTTGCCTTCCTATTCATATAAAAAAAAAAAAAAAAAACTAAAGGAAAAAAGGAACCCTTATAAGATCTGCACTTCTGTCCGTCTGTCGGTCTGTCTCTCAGTCCGTCAAGACCCTTTTTCTCAGGAACGCAGTTTTTGCAGTCCCTTGGAACTGTGAAAAAATTAACCCTCTGAGTCAACTTAATCAAAACTGCACTATTTTTTTAATCATAACGTAGTTATTAAATTGGTGTTCTTCAACCGAGTGCTCTTAAACATGTGCAAAACGACTGCGTCTGTGTGACACATCTTTGCATTTCTGCAAAACCTGCCCTCCTGCGCTTCCTCTTAGCAACAAAACTATAGCACACAGACCAACTATCATCAGATACTGCAGTACAAAATGCTAACGTGTTTCTAACACCATGACAGTTAAATTTTAAAGCCACAACTACGACTTCACCGAGCTGAACTGCGTCTTGCACGGGTGGTAGGGCCTTGTGCAAGGTCCGTCCGGATCGCTACCACCATCTTACTCGCTAATCCCGCCGCTAAGTAGCAGTGCTTGCACTGTTGTGTTCCGGTGTGGAGAGTAAGACAGCCGGGGAAATTACGGGCACAAGAGGCATTTCATCTTAGTCCTCTAGGTTGGCAACGCATCTGCAATCCCTCCGGGGTTGCGGGTGTCTATGGGCAGTGGTCATCACTTACCATCAGGTGACCCACTTGCTCGTTTGCCTTCCTATTCATATAAAAAAAAAAAAAATCTTATGTAAACCAACATATACCTAATCTTATCTTGTACCATCGAACTAATTGATTCCTTTCAACATGAAACTACCGTGAGACTCGATCATAATTACACATAAACGGATAACTCACGTATAAAAAGTCGAGTGATGCTCGACATGTTTCGGACTATTTCGTAGTCCTTCTTCCTGGAGCGCTCGCCCCGGCGGTAGCGAAACGAGCACTGCGCGCCAGCGCTCTATTCGCGCGGCTGTTCGACGCAACTGACAGCGGTGCACAACTACCCTCGTTTTCATCTTCATTTTTATTACTGTCAAATGTAGGGCAGCACACAACACTGATCACGTCACCCCGTAAAGGTTCGCTCACAAACCCGAACCCGTAGTCCGAAACATGTCGAGCATCACTCGACTTTTTATACGTGAGTTATCCGTTTATGTGTAGCTAATTATAATTGATTCCTGACCCATTGTGGAACCCTCTTACAGTTAATGTCTAAGTGACGTTACATTGAACTGATAAGGAAAATCATAATAAAGTTTACCGTGAGAAGGTTCTACAGGGGACCAGGAATTAAATGGTTCGACTGTACCTATATGTTAAAAGCTCTGTCTAGGGAAGAGTTTACTCTCCGACGCGATTTTGAGTTTTGATCATAACAATACAGGGGATTTTTTTCTTTGCAGCTTGCAGTACCTAAATAAGTAAGTAAATAACATTAATTTGACCGATATGTTTAGATAATATTAAATAAGTATACCGATTAATATTGCAGTCACAACGTGATATAACCATGAACTTGTCCATCGTTTGTTTTTCAACAATATTTATTATCTCGTTTTTCAATTTCAAGATGAAACTGGTTTTCATAAACACAGCGGCAAGTTCAGACCAAACAAAAAAAAGACCGATCGGTAAAACTACACAACTACACGGTGCATACTCACACACACACGTGAACAAGTACACGTAAAATGCCCGCAAACAAACAAGCAAACTACCAAATCGACTGAGTTTAGCGAGAAAATGCGTAGTTTTACACGCGCGGCCTCACCTTATTGTTTGCAGAATTCTGTCTCTACTTTTCTATGGCCTGAGGCAGCGAGCTATACTTTTGTTGTTACTTAGTTTAGTTTACCTTAATTAAAACCCCATTTTTATTTAAGGCAATTCGGAGCGTAATATTTAGTTATGATGCATGACAATTCATGCAGAATTTCAGCTCTACCTCATGTTTGTACCTAATGGGTATTAGGGTAGCACTCCACTTGGCGTTGTCTGTTCGCGTTGCGCTATTGGCATCTTTGTCGCATAAGCTAGAAACAATATAGTGCATCCCCTTCACTCACTCCAATATTTGGATAAATACGCCAAGTGGAGTGCCACCCTTTAATTTTTCCTAGAACAGAAATGTCTGCTATGAGTTGCGACGAGTGCTTTGAAAAATGGCGAGGAAAGGGAATCAGAGCAAAGTATGGCCACGTACTCGTCGTGCCTATGACCTCTCTCTTTTTCTCTCTTGTCATCAGAGAAGCACAACAGTGCCTCTTAGCGCGCGGCGCATCCTTTAGGCGGTTTAGGACCAGAATGAGAAATGACCACATCCACAAATAACCACTCCTTTATGTAAACTAAATCACCAATGTGATGTAAAATACAACTTAAACAATTGTAAGTAATTTAAGCAGTTAAAAACTTTTTTTAGTCATTAGATAAAAATTTCGTCGATTAGGTTCGATTTTATTAATCATCGTTATCGAAACGTAAGTGTTTGTAGCTAGCAACATCATCATTTTCTAATGTCAATTTTATTATCATAAACGACGTAATGATCCTATTAAGCCATGTACAGATATGCAAAGACAGACATGCCTATGCCTTCCGTTCTTTTACTTCTTTTTCTGGGACTAAAAAAAATATTTTCAAATTTCGGAATTTGTCACTTGACTGGATTTGATGAATCAACAAGCCAAGCACAAGATTACTTGCATAATTTTCCTCTAATTTTGTCTTCGGTTTGTGAATTTGATTTGTATTTAAAATTCA
Source organism: Pandemis corylana (assembly GCA_949127965.1). Lineage (NCBI taxonomy): Eukaryota > Metazoa > Arthropoda > Insecta > Lepidoptera > Tortricidae > Pandemis > Pandemis corylana. The sequence goes on along the minus strand of OX421858.1, from coordinate 4,481,016 downwards.
AGATATAAAAATTATGACTCCAAGTGCACTTCGTTTTTTTTGACACTAAAAAGGTAAACAATCTTGACATGTCTCTTTACTAAAAAGCGCTTTTTAAAAATCGGTAACTGAAACATACAAATACACAAAACCATAATAAAACCAATCACGACATTACAGGAGTTTAAAATTATTAATTGCTGTTTTCTTAAGTGTTTTTCAATAAAGATACATTTCAAGATTATTTACCTTTTTTAAAATGTCAAAAAAAAGAAGTAGACTAACTGTCATGGGAAGTGTACTCTAAGCCTAATGTTAATTGAGAGAGGCTACTCCGAAATTCGAGGTTCGTATCATGCCGTCTCTCTCACTCTATTATTTATACATCCGAGCTTCGTATTAGTATGAGCGTAGTTAAATGTCTGTCACTGTCACCTATGTTGTCAGTAAGTGCTGCAGTTTATCCTACTTCAACTTCACTTCATTCATTGATCATTCAGTGCTTAGGGCAATGTAAGTCATTTGCGCATTTATTTGAACATTTTAAACTACTTGATAAAACATTAATGCAAAATATTATGAATGACGAATGCGCGTGGTCAACTTCAAGCGTTCTCTACGAGTATACGGTATAGAGCACTATGACATCAAACCGACACAAAATCAAACATTAAAAACATGTATTCGAGAGCTAACATAAACATTGACGACATGGCCAACACTTCCTTTGATTGTGAGAAAATTTCGCAACATATAAGGATGGAAGATGTACAAAGAATGTGTCGTGTGTGTCTCGCTACGGACAGCAAAGAGCTGGTGCCTCTGATGCCCTTGGAAGACGATGGTTTGTCGGAAATGTTCACTTCATTAACGGCGATACATGTAAGTTGAAAATTTTCTGTTCTGCAACCATGACCTGACGCTTTCATGACTAAATTAATTCCAAGAAATCATAAATTTCATTACAAGTAGTTCATAATTATTTGTTTTGAAAGTTTTCATGAATCATATAAGTATAAGGAATCTGTTTCAGTTGCTCTACCACCCGCTCGTTTTATTTAACTTCTATTAAATTCTTTTCAGGAATTGCAAGACAACTTATTTCCAGCTCAACTGTGTGAACTGTGTCGAGCTGAAGTAGTCCATTGTTTCCAGTTCAGAGCCAAATGTATCAAATCTGATGACATCATTAAAACAGTACTGAAAAGAGGACTTATTGTCAAAGATGAACAAGTTGATTTTCAGGGGTACCTATAATTTCATTACATTTTCACAAGATTTTATTTAACTTGTAATGTTAACCTTTGGTATGTCAAAAAGCAGATTTATTTTGCATAAATATATGTGAATACAACACATGAAAACATACGAACAATGTGAGCTTAATCTGTTGTCTGATGCTTAATTCAAGGATTAATTTTCAGAAAAACTTCAGAAATTAAAATTAAAACAGACAATAGAACTGAAATTAAAGAAGAAGATGAAGAAGGTAAATGCCTACAAATAGAAAATTTATTATTTTAATACAGTGTTTGGTCATTCTTTGTTTTAGTTACAGATATTCAGTATTTAGAAGATCTAGACTACAGTGATGATGACACTCTTTGCATGGTGCAGGATATGGAAATCATAAAAGGGTATGTTATGTTTGACTATGTTTAATTATTCATACAAAGAATAATAAGTAATTCAATTTATAATTTGCAGGAAAAAAGCGGAAGTATCAGGTAATTTGTTTTATTTTACTAGTCGTGTGAAAATCACTGAATTCTGTTTGATTAACCTTTTCGTCACCATGTCATATGCAAGAGACGACACCCGTACCCGTAGACTTCTCTATTGCGATGCTTTAAGTTGAACCCAATTGAATGAAGGTTGCTTTTTCATTGAAGTGATGGAGGTATGTATAGGTTGTTGGTGTTGAACCGGTGGTGCTGATATATGTGCCGTTGGCGTCGAAAAGGTTAAAAGATACATATAACCTAATTATAATTAGGTTAATGCAACTTTTCGTTTGAGAATTTCATTTAGTAATTTTCTTGTTATACAATATTTTTAATGCTTGTTTTAGATTCAAAATCGCTAAAAGAACAAGTCGTCTCTGAGAAAAAATCTCAAAATCGCAACTACTACTGCACATTATGTAACAAGGTAATTAAACTTTGCAAATATCTCAGACATGATAAAATCTATCAGTTCATGGGGTCTCAGGATTGTTCTGGAATGTTTCACCAGCTGGCTGGGTTACTTTGATTTGCACCGTCATTTTTGATTCAAAAAGTCAAAGACATTCTACTATACATTCTAAGCATAGATTTTGATTTTACAGGGCTGTTCAGAGAAAATAACCCAGCTGCCTGCTGAATTTAATTATTCCAAATAAATTAAAACACTGTACCTAACCTGATCTGGGATTTTGGAGGCAGCTCATTTGAAAAGACGTATAGTTTGTCACACCACCTGCAAGTTCCTTAAACATATCCATCAAACTGACTCTAGTTTGTTTTTTATGTTACAATTTTTTTTTATTTTTAGAAATTTAAAAAAGTGAAAGCATTAAGGACTCACATGAAGCTGAAGCACGAGAAAGCAGACGACCCGAACGCTTGTAGCCAGTGTAAAGAGGTTCTCGCGTCGGAGCACGACCTGGCGCTGCATGCCGCCGTGCACGCCAAGGGCCCGGTGTGGCAGTGCCTCAAGTGCCAGAAGGAGTTTCATTGTGAGCCCATTATGTTTGTTTGTTATTTACAGAGCGGGATTTGTGTTTTTTTTTACTTTTTTCGGCATTGGCAAATATCCCTACTAATAATATAAATGCGAAAGTAACTCTATCTGTCGGTCTATTACGCTTTCACGCCTAAACCACTGAACCGATTTTATTGAAATTTGGTACAGAGATAGTTTTAGTTCTGGGGAAGGACATAGGATAGTTTTTGTCCTCGAAAATTGTATAGCTCCAGCTCATTAAATTGAAATTGTATGATGGACACCAAAATTTGTACTCTGGTTCATCGCATTGGCCATGTCATGACGGGCAAGGCTACCCTGGAAAAATATCTCTAGATACGGCTCTAGATATACTCAACGGATTCTCGTGAAGTTTTGTGAGCAGTGAGCTTATTATCTAACTCGCTCGCAATCGCCATCGTATTCACTTTGACAGTTCATGTGTATGGGCTGACAATTGGGATCGGAATCAGCTAGCTGTCACATTCATATAAGAACTGTCAAAATGAACACGATGGCGATTGCGAGAGAGTTAGACAATAAGCCTACAGGTTTGACGATTACATACAATTTTTTGTCGATTCAGCAAGACATTTCGAAAGTCAAAAGTGTCACAAAACTTTTTGTCCGATAAACTTCGCGAGATCTACAGCTTAGAGCTACTAGCCTTAGTGCACTCGTATTGTTTCATTTCGATATGATGCTTTTTGTATGTGCAGCGCGCACAGTGTTCCGGCGGCACGTGCGGCGGCACATGTCGCGCAAGCGGCACGCGTGCGAGCGCTGCGGCAAGGGCTTCGCGGAGCGGCACGCGCTGCGGCGCCACGCGCGCGTGCACTCCGGCCTGCCCACGCCGCGGAACCACGCCTGCCATCTCTGCGACAAGCGGCAAGTACATCTATAGATACTGCCAACCGCGGAGACGCGGCAAGTTATCAAAGTTTAACTTTGAAACCATAGTAGGCTTGTCGCAAAGGTTGGTTGTGACTGCAGCCGTAACAGACAACTGAGCGAACGCATGAGGAGAGGTGTGCTGGTGTCGAAAGATCATAAAAGCCATCTACGTCTTGTCATCATCACTCGGCTCGCCGCCGCTTTTGCCGGTTTGCGTGCCAGCTTTTACTGCCTGCTATAATTATAACATTTATTAAAAAAACCGTAGTAGCCTAGTGGTTTGACTTGTGGCCTCTCAAGCAGAGTGTGGTGGGTTCGAATTACGGGCTCGCGCCTCGTGAATTTTTCGGAATTTGTGCGAAATTATATTTGAAATTTACAATGTGTTTTTCGGTGAAGGAAAACATCGTGAGGAAAGCTGCACACATTGCGAAGCAATTCAATTATGTGTGTGAAGTTCCCAATTCGCACTAGAACGTATGATGATATGTAGGTATGATGGACGATGATAAATTATATTTATTTACTTGGAAATGTGATGTGCTGAAAAACATTATAAATGTGTCACGGGCGGTACGGGAATTACGAACCTCGACTCAGAAAACCTTCAGTCTTCGACTTCGGGCTTCTACTAGAGCCTCGATCGTAATTCTGTACTTACCGCCCTTAACACACAATGTGCTATTAATAATGTGGTACGGTTTTTTTATTCCAGGTATAGTGACGCAAGCCTGTTGGCGGCGCACCTGGCGCGGCACAGCGGCGCGCGGCCGTGCGCGTGCGGCACGTGCGGCAAGGCGTTCCCCAGCGCGCGGCTGCTCGCCTCGCACGCGCTCGTGCACTCCGACCACAAGCCGCACGCCTGCCGCTACTGCGAGCGCAGGTAAACTGCCACACGCCACACAGCCTTGCGGCAGCGTGCGGCACAACCTAATAATAATATATTAAAAGTTCAAGGGAACTTTTTGATCTTAGCTAATGCCGTATAATGAAATAGTTACGATGTCATTATTTGTTTACAAATTAAGCATTTTGCTAAATTCGTTTTTTTTTTCATTTTATCAAATCAAACCTATAAGAGAGAGAAACCTATAAGACAGACCTATAAGAGAGAACGAAATACTCCCCGCAATGCAATCTGGTTTCCGCGGAAAACATGGTACAGCAACTGCCCTCACAAAGGTCACAGATGATATCATCACAGCGTCAGACGGAGGCAAGGGCACCATTCTGGTTTTGTTGGATTTCTCACGAGCTTTTGACTGTCTAAATCCAGCATTACTAATTTCGAAAATGAGATACTATGGAGTATCCGACTTTTCATGCAAGTGGTTTCAGTCATTTCTCAGTAATAGGCAACAATTTGTTGAAATACAAACGGAAGAGGGGAAATTATTAACATCAAGTACTCAGAATATTAGTCGAGGCACGCCACAGGGATCAATCTTAAGTCCTTTGCTGTTTATTTTGTATACTTCGGATTTAGTGACGAATTTGAAGAACTGTAATGTGCACCTGTACGCCGATGACACACAGCTGTACCACAGCCTAGCTCCTCAAGATCTTGACATTGCGTTAGCAAGGATCAACGAAGACTTAAGTACTGTGGCGGATTGGTCTGTCAGAAATAATCTTGTGTTGAATCCTAGCAAATCGCAGTTCATAGTTATGGGTAGCAAAAGGGCAACGCGAAAAAATTAAAAAACAAGACCCAAATGTTTGTATCGGGGACCAACACGTTTTGCAAGTCGAACAGGTGAAGAACCTTGGTCTCATTATGGACGGGGAAATGAGGTTTTTAGAGCATGTTAGCATCAAAATAAGAAACGCATTTTACAGACTCAAGACCCTATACAGTCTGCGGAAGTACTTGTCAGTGGGAGTGCGGGAAACCCTTACAGAGGCCCTCGTTCTTTCGCACTTAAACTACGCCGATACTGTTTATGGACCCAGACTCTTAGAAAAAACAAGGAAAGCGATACAACGTCTGCAAAATGCATGCGTGCGGTTCTGTTACGACGTTCCTCGCCGGGCTCGCATCACTCCTTACCTTAATGAAAGAGGGATACTAAATATGGCCAACAGAAGAAACTTACATTTGGCATTCACTCTTCGTAAGATGATTGAGTATGAGACTCCGCGATATTTGTTTGAGCAGCTTAAATGGTTGAGGGATGGCCGTGCGAGGCCGTTGAGGAGTCATAGGGAAACGAAACTTAGGGTACCGCAGCACAGGACCGCGTCGTTCAGAGGGGGTTTTAAATTTGCGGCAGCTAAAATGTGGAACGATTTACCTCCACCAATGCGAAATCATATGCATTTGCTTCAATTTAAAAAAATGATAAAAAATCACCTTTTAGAGAAACAAATGCAAATATGAAACACCCGCAAAGACGCACCCACACACACACACCCACACACACACACACATACACACACACACACACACACACACACACACACACACACACACACACACACACACGCACACACGTACACACGCACACAAGTACATACTTGCATATACCACACCTCTGCTCAGTAATCATCTATCTGTTACAACTAGCCTCCGATAAAGGGACCAGACTGAAAACCAGCGCTGGGTTCATGTAGCCCAGCACACGCTGAGACTGGTACCCGTTGCCGGAACATAGCCCGCCTAGTGTCTCTTGTTTTTTTTCTTTCTTCTTTATTATAGTCTTGAATCTGTTGTCAACTTAACTTCTATCTGCTTATGTTTTGGTAATAAATGTTTTTTTTATTTTTATTTTTTATTAAGAGTGAGTGAGACAGCAAGACAAACCCTCTCAAATAGCATTCTAAGAGCTCACAGACTGTACACTGTTGGCCAATAAAAAGAATGTGTTATAAATAGAATACTCTGTTGCAGGTTCCGTCACGAGTCGACGCTGCGCACGCACCTGCGCACGCACACGGGCGAGAAGCCGTACATCTGCTCCGTCTGCGGGAAGACCTTCATACAGAACTCCAACCTCACGCTGCACATGCGCACGCACACAGGTACCCAGCTGGGCTTAGGATTTAAAGTTTGATTCAAAATTAGTTCACCTTTGACCCCGTAAACTTTGAACAGAGGCCAATCCAAACACATTTATATGTTTAAACTGCTTTATCGTGATTAATGTGTGCGTGTGTTCCAGGCGAGCGGCCGTACGCGTGCGCGGAGTGCGGGCGCCGCTTCACGTCGGGCTCGTCGCTGAAGAGCCACGCGCGCACGCACACCGGGGAGAAGCCCTACGGCTGCGAGCTCTGCGGCAAGCGGTATGCCGCATGCCACATATACATAATAGAGTAGAGACAAAATCACACTACATATGCATGGTTGAGTAACCTTTCGTATGCCTAATCCTGGATCAGGCCAAGATTGAAAGCTATATTATGTATTGTGTTTTTATTTACATACATACATATATCACGTCTTTATCCCTTACGGGGTAGATAGAGCCTAAGGTAACAAAACGTTAAGGCTACGTTTAGCATGATTAAGGGCGTATATGTGGAAAGGGAAATCAAAGTAGTGATGGGTTGCTTTGCTAGCCGCATCGCCTATAACATGATTCCTAAGACTTTCGCCCATTCCCTCGATGGGCTTTTACCATCTGCGCGGGAAGAAAAGCAACTGGTAAATTCTATGTTTTTTCTTTACTCCCAGACCAGCATGCTCAAAATTAAGGATGTGTAATAAAAATAAACCTACTTGTAAGAAAGCCCAGCCACCACAGCCATTGCTTCAGGTACGCAAATCCACCTGCTGATGCTCTAATATTTCCACTTGCACTTATTTTCTTCATGGAAGAAAAAGAATACCTTTAATTTTTCTCTGTAGCTTCATGGTACCTGCCTGAGCGGCACCATACATGCATGTTTCATTTAAGGCCCACAGCCCTCCGACGCAAAGTTTAATGTTATACAAGGTCTCGGATTTTTTCCGGAATATTTCAGAACATTGATTCAACTGAACACCTCTACTAAGATTTTTCATTCAAAATTTAGTCCCGCCCTTATCGTTCAATGTATGGAAACATTCGCCATTTGTCATTCTGTACAATAACGTACATAGAAACGTACTTTTTTTGTTATATGGCAACACTTTATAATTTCAGTCTCAGTTCAAATTGCACCAGCTATTGTGTGTGCATATTAAATTTCTTCTATGTATTAGAAAGGTTTTATTTTAATTCTAAACATAGAATTTGGTCCTTCGAGCCGGATCCTATACAAAACCTAGTTATACATTCAAAAGGCCATTTAGTCAAACTAACCCAAATACTAAAATTTACGAGACTAACCCCCTTATTCATAAACGCTCTGTAGGTTTCTGCTAACTTAGCAATCGTTTGTCCTTATCTGTGAAAGGTAAATGTCAAAGTGACTGATAAGGACAAATGATTGCTAAGTTGGGGTGCGAGTCGGGTTACCTCCACGTGTGAACAAGAGCTGCAGTTCGTTTTCGGATCCGTCCGGGGGGAAGAGCAGTGCTTGGTCCGGTGCACCCTGGGCAACGGCTAATGATTTCCTGGCAGTATCGTTGGCTAAGAGCCCGACAGGGGGGTAGGGGGGTCTTTGACCGTGTTACCGTACAACGTTGCCGACATTTTGTCACAAGATTTTATAATTAATTTTTTTTACCGACATTGGCGAAGTTGTCGTCGCTATAACGACTATTGTAACGCCACAATCAAAAGAAGAAGAAGAAGATTGCTAAGTTAGCAGAAGCCTACAGAGCGTTTATGAATAAGGGGGTATATAGATATGATAAATAAATGTAGGAATGGTATGTTCTCAGGTTCGCGCGGCTGGACCTGCGCGCGCACCTGCGCACGCACTCGGGCGAGCGCCCGCACGCCTGCTCCGCCTGCCCCAAGGCCTTCGCCAGCGCCGCGCGCCTGCGGGACCACACGCGCGTGCACACCGGTACTGCACCTACTGTGCCCTATTTTATTAGGTTACCGTACCTCGATCGGCTAAAACGGAACCCTTGTAAGATCAATTTGCTGTCCGTCTGACTGTTCGTCCTGTCGAGTGGTCGACACGGTTCTGTCGCGACGTCTTTTCTCAGGAACGCGTGGAAATATTAAGCTGAAACTGAGGTCTATAACTCATAGACATCAGTTTCAGCTTGGAGCAGTGATAACGACAAACTTCTAAGTCGATGCGATCATAAAACACGGTCATCAGAAAAGGTGTTTCCATAGAAATTACTGTGGATCCCCCTGTTCGAAGCAACGGGGTAACCGTCCTTAAAACAGACAGCATCCAGAAGAATCTAAAATATCTTAATTAATCTGTAATTTCAGGTGAAAAACCTTATGAATGTGCGATGTGTCCACAAAAATATCCCACGAAGTCTCACCTCGCGAAGCATCTCAAGAGCCACGACACGAAGCGGAAAGAACGGAAGAACGTCGAAACCAGAAGTTTGGTTATACTACAACACTTAGACGAGAACACGCCCTTAGTATACACCACGACGGACCACGACGAGGTGGTCATGGAACTAGAAACATTAGACGAAGATATCCACAAAGACATGACAGTCGACATCGGAGAACAAGTGCCACTAGAAGTGACTGGAGAATTAGTGTTACAAGAAAATGGTGAAGTCAAAACCGAACTCGTGATGGTGGACGGTCAGAACACTGCCCAAAACATCTGCTTAACGAGCGACGGAGTAAACTTTTTGACCAATGATATGAGCTATGGGAATAATGTGAATTTAGTAACAGTTAATGAGGGAGAAGTCAGTATTGCGACGGCCAGCGCCGCGCTCGAGCGCAGCGTGAAGCTGTACCAGCTGGACCAGAGCCTGGTGCAGATACACAGCGCGGGCGGCCAAGTCACTATAAGCCAAATCACTAGTAAAATGACTGCTAATTTTTAATACCTACCATTTATTTATTAAATGCTTGTTTTATTATCCTTGTGTTTTTGTTAAATCTGTCTATGCCCCTTCCGCCCACCTACGAAACCGGAGTATAGTAAACTAGTTGCGATCGAAGCTTTTTTTACTTTTATGTAACTTTTCGATCAAGGATTTTTATATTCGTACGTAAAACTGCCGCCATCGACTACCGACCCATACATAGCAATAATAATCTGAAGTAAATGTGTGCATCAGTGTAAGTATGTCGACAACTTGACTTGTTGAAGCTGTTGTCGTCCAAAAAATTATAAACTTGAGGATTTCATATATTGCAGGATTTGCAAAAAAATACAATCTTAATACAACAAATTAATTTATTTGACTTAAATAAAATTACTTCCAAACTATTTGCATGTCTAAACTAATTAAATGCTTTGTCTGTTTAAAACCAACCCGACTTTTTGGCGGCCTGGTACTTCTCGATATTGATGCGCATTGAGTCATGGATCTCTTTAGCATTTCTATTCTGACCGTAGTAATCGACAAAATCGCCGTCTGGGTTCACGAGGTATATGATGATGGTGTGGTCCACCTTAAAGATAAGAGGGTTCATTTAGAATATGACAATGTAGAGTAATATCAGTATTCATGCAAAATATACTAAGTATATTTCAAGGGGGCTTTTGTCAATCTTACTTTTTACTTTATGGATAGATTTCCTTGAAACTTACTTAAAATATAAGAAAAATATTTATTGAGTAAAAGAAGTAAGAAGACTACAGAAATAGAGTAGATAGGTACCTACATTGAGGATTAGTATGGGATTTGTTGCGTTCAGGGTAGTGAATGGGTTGGGTAAATCAATGTTTTTCTATCCATTTATAAAAAATAAACTACTGAAAGGGCATTGCAAGCTTTGAACTGATAAGCGAAGTCTCGGCTTGTAAAAGAAGATAGAAGAAGTAAAAATAATGCATTAAAGTAGTACTCACAATATAATCACTGTCAACATCTGCAGGGCCCGCACTGAAGTACACTCTGTAGGACTTGCAGGCCTTCTGCACCTGCTCCACTGTGCCAGTCAGCCCCAGCAACCGCGGGGAGAACTCCTTACAATACCTACAAAAATATATATTCTTTGGTTATAGTTTGCTTATTACACGGATGACCATCTGTCAACTGTCAACTAGTAATAATAGTGCTCTAGAGGAATATTAAATTTCGGTGAATTTACTGCTGCTTCTTATATGTAAATACAGTCAAAGTGAAGCTCAACACATTCTCAACCTGAAATAGTGTTATCAAGTGAAACAAATCCCGAAAACAGCTTAAATCGTTTACTTAAAATAACACGAACAGTTTGTGTTGTCATCTACCCTCATACTAGAATTATAAAAAGTCTAAAGAACGAAAAATCGATTTAACAATGGAAATCAACATGAAACTAATATTAGAAAAAATTTCGGAAGAAATGAATAAGCTTGGAGAAGAAATAACAAGAAGAGTGACAGAAAGTGTGACAGAAAACTTAACAAAAACGATTGATGAAAAAATGAAAATTCTCACTATCGAAAACCAACAACTACATGTAGAATTAGATATATTGAAAACAAAAGTAAGGAATTTAGAGAAAGATGTAAGGAAGAACAATTTTATCCTCCATGGAATACCAGAAGCCGAAGCAAACGGCACTGAGCTTATGCAGCTGACCCTAGAAGCCCTTAACAAACACAGTGAGGAAGCTGACCAAGAAAAATGGGACAAGTGGGAAATCAGCAAGTGTTACAGAATAGGGAAAAATAATAACAAGGGACCTAGACCTATCCTGATCTCAGTAACTCTCGAGTGGAGACGGGACGACGTCTTGAAAAACAACAAGAAATTCCCTACAGGCATTTATGCCACCGAAGACCTGCCAAAAGAAGTACTGAATAAGAGGAAGGAGCTCAAACCCAAGCTCATAGAAGAAAGAGAGAAAGGAAACATCGCATATTACAATTACGACCAACTAGTAGTTAAAGATAAGAAAGTGAGGACTAGTGAGAAAAGGAAAAGGTCGCTCTCTGACCCCCAAGCAGAGCATAGTAACGAGAACATACAAAACCCCAAAAAAGCCAACATCAAAGACAACTACCTGCCGACAAGAAGCAAGACCCCCCAGGGCTCGGAGAATTCAACCAACCCGCTAGATAATACCTCAACCTCAGAAAGCTCAGAAAATTCAAAAAACTAACAAGCACACATAAACAACTCGCAAAGACAACAACAACTAGAACCGGAAAAATAGAACACATAAATATTACAACAACAACAACAACAACAAATTTTCGAAAAGACACCCCAATCCGGCTGGTCACCGTGGGGGAAGCAGACCACCACCCTCCATCTAACTTAGAAACAAGGTCAAAACGCAATAATGGCACTAATAAGGAACCTCCATTATACAAGAAAAAACAAAACAACAACAAGATGAATAGAAACAACAATAACCAAGAACAGATAAATAAAAGCATAGAATTTAGAAGTGAAAAATACCTCAAAATATGCACATACAATGTGAGGTCTCTAGCAACTAAAGAAAGAATCCTTCAACTGAATAATGCAATAAACAAAATACGCTGGGACATCATAGGACTAGCAGAGGTTAAAAAGGTGGGATACACCATTGAAGAACATGAGGACTACATCTTTTGTTACAAGGGCGAGACACTGAGACTTCATGGCGTGGGCTTTCTAGTTAGAAAATCACTCAAGAGCAACATAGCAAGCTTTCTAGGTATATCAGAGAGAATAGCTTTGCTGAAGCTGCAATTCAAAGAAGGACCACTATCACTAATCCAAATATATGCCCCTACAGAGAGCTCAAGTGAAGATGAGATTACAGAATTTTACAACGACTTAACAAAAGCACAAGAACTGGCTGATAAGAACTTTTTGATCATGGGTGACTTCAACGCCCAAATTGGACAGCCCACCCCACACAAAAATGCAGCAATGGGCAACTATGGATATGGTAAAAGAAGTCCTAGGGGCGAACGACTGATACAATTTTTGTATGAAAACAAACTGTCAGTAATGAATACCTACTTTAACAAAAAACTGTCTAGAAAATGGACATGGATTTCCCCAGACCAACAAACAAAGAACGAAATCGATTACATAATAAGCCCCAATCCAAAGTCTATTACAAATGTAGAAGTTTTAAACAAAGTTAGTTTTCCGTCAGACCACAGGCTTCTAAGATGCTCGCTGAGTATCAAAAAACATAGAACTACAAGAAGATCATTCCAAGCCCTTCCAAACAAGCTTAAGTCTGCACATGAACAAGAATATTACATACAAAATCTGGAAAAAAAAGTAGAAACATTGGAAGAATTTTGGAACAACAATAAAAATGTACAATTGTTAAGCGACAAACTAGAAGAAGTAATTACAGATTGCCTCAAAATGGATAAAAAAGATAGCACCAACAAAAAGCAGGAAATTATGAGCAATCACACACTAAATCTCATCTCTAGAAGAACTGAACTGTTGGCCATGAAGAATAAGTCCAAAGAAATGAAAGAGGAATTAAAAAACCTATTTAAAGAAACCAATAGGGCAATTAGGAAAGACTACGATAAACACAGAAAAACAGTCATAGAAAGAAATATCGGTAAATTCCGTAGCTCAAAAAAAGCCTTTAAAGAACTGATAACGCACAAAAACTGGATACAGAGTCTAGATAGTAAAAAAGGAGAAGTTAGAGACAGAGAAGACATATTAAAATGCGCAACGGCTTTCTATAGAACTCTGTACGAGAAACCACCGTACGAATTATCACAAGCAGACGATCACTCAAACAAAAACAACATACCATTGGACCCAATAAGCGAAGACGAAATAATGAGACACATCAAGAAATTAAAACCTGAGAAGAGCCCAGGAGCGGACAACATCCCAAACGAAGCCCTGATAATAGGAGCACCAATATTAGTCTCACACCTAGCGAAACTTTTCAACTTAGTTCTTGAAACAGAACAAATACCAACACAATGGTTCAAATCAAATATAATACTACTATACAAGAAAGGGAACCCGCTAGACATCAACAACTATAGGCCTATAAGCCTATTATCTACGATCTATAAATTATTCTCATCAATCATACTAAGCAGAATAGCGCCAAGTATTGATGAAAACCAACCAATAGAACAAGCGGGCTTCCGGTCACACTTTTCCACAACAGACCATATACATACTATTCAACAATTAATGGAAAAATTCAGAGAATTTAACAGACCGCTTTACATAGCACTAGTAGACTATTCAAAAGCATTTGATAGCATAGTACATTCATCTATATGGACCGCTCTGAGAAACAACAACATAAATAGCTCATTCATAAATATTATTAAGAACATTTACTCAGGTACTGTTAGCAGAATAAAACTGGAAAGACAGGGAGAAGAGTTTGCAATCAGAAGAGGGGTGAGGCAGGGAGACCCGCTCTCCCCTAAGTTGTTCATAGCAGTGCTTGAAGATATCTTTAAAAACATTGATTGGAAAAACAAAGGTATAAGCATACTAAACAAGAAGCTGACACATCTGAGATTTGCAGACGATATAGCTATTTTCAGCGAATCTGCTGTGGACATGAAAGACATGTTACAAAGACTGGACACCGCAAGCAAGGCAGTGGGCTTGCATATGAATGCGTCGAAAACCAAAATCATGTCTAACAGCCACAAAAGAACCATCAAAATAGACAACAAACAAATAGACTATGTAGACGAATATGTGTACCTAGGGAAATTGTTATCCTTCGAAGAAAACAACAATGAGAAAGAAATTGACAGACGAATAAATATAGCATGGAAGAGATATTGGGCACAGAGAGAGATTATGAAAGGAAAATACAGACTAGACATGAAGAAGACAATAATGGATTCCTGCATTCTTCCAAGCCTAACTTATGCATGCCAAACATGGGTCTATACGGAAAAAGAGAGAAGGAAAATCCTGTCTTGCCAACATGCAATGGAAAGGAGCTTATTAAAACTAAGGAAAATACAAAGAATAAGGAATACAGACATAAGAACGAGAACTAAATTAACAGATGCCCTTCAGTTTAGCCTTAAACAGAAATGGAGATGGGCAGGACATGTGGCAAGATATGAAGACAAAAGATGGACCCATCAGATAACAAAATGGCCAGGGCCGTCAGGCAAAAGACACGTTGGAAGGCAGAGAAAAAGATGGGCTGATGATGTTAGGATCATGGCAGGAAAAGACTGGATGACTATTGCTAAAAGTAGAGAAGATTGGAAAAGGATGGAGGAGGCTTTTACCCTAGGGGGGCCACTCGACAAAAAAGTTTAAAGTATAAATATATATTAATGTAAAAAATGAAATGTATAAACAATGTAACAACTTAAAAATTTTGAAAGTGGAAATAAAGCTTTATTATTATTATTATTATTATTATTATTATTATTATTATAGTTTGCTTGCTAATAAATGTCATGCACAAGGTGCAATAGATATAAGTGGAGTTCAAAAAGTTTATTAGACAATTAACTCTGATTGTTAAACTAGTTCCGAAAATTCCGTCATTGCAGCAGACAGGTTAACTGCCATGAGATTGAAGTTCCCAATGTATTTTCTTATAATTTTTGTTAGTCTTAAAGTTGTTTAATTTCGGAAAAGCATTTTTTTCAGAATTGTTATTAAACTAAACTAACAACATTCTGTGAGACAACAAACCCGAAAAATTTTTTTTTTTATAGTTTGGCGTTTTGTTTGTTTAGCAGTATTAAAAGGGATGTTAGTTGAAGTACACTGTTGGCTGCATTTCTCTTGTCAGCTTCTCTCCTATTACTAAGGCTTGATTTCCTCCTACACTGACGTCTGCTCGGAGTTGCAGTGCGGATGCCCATTGATATTGTGGATATTCGTACGCGCGACCGACGTCAGCGTAGGAGGAAATCAAGCCTAAGAAAACAAGAATGAAAATCTTACAATTAATCTAGTTGCCAATGACCGAAATTTTAATAGATTTTATTTTATAAATTGTTTACTTACTTTCCGACAATTTCTGGTGTGTCTCTTTGAGGATCTACAGATATGAAAACTGGCTGCAGGGGTGGAGCCGATGGTGTGGCATCTGCAGAATGAGCAAATTTGAAGTAATTGTAGTTATGGGATAATATTAATTTTGAATTCCAAATTGTAAGAAACACCATTAGTTCCATTATCTCACCATGTCTGTCAACAACTTCAGCCAGCTTTTCCAGCTCGTCCGGACAGATATCGGGGCAGTGTGAGAATCCAAAGTATATCAACAGCCACTTGCCTAGTAGGTCTGAGCTTTTCACCAAGTTGTTCTAGAAAAAAACAAGTTACATTTTATACAATACTGCACTATTAATACAATCTTCAAACAAATTGAACAACTCTACGTCACATCTGACATGGATAATAGCTTCAATTAAGGCTCTAACAACCGTAGAGGAAAACAAATTAAAATATTTTTCTCGTAGGTTAATACCTGTGAGTCAACCAATTCAAAGTCTCCTCCTATCTTTGCTTTGCCGAGTTGACGCTTTCTCTCACGGTCCAACGCCGCTTGCTTCTCTTGCCGCACGTAGAGCATGAAGCCGGTCAGCCCGCCGGCCACTAAGGCCGTCCCCGCCATTGACTTCCATGTTATCGGTCCGAAAAACTTCTTTGGTTGCATCTTAGGGGGCTGACGATCATGGTGAGCACATTGCCGCACCGATGATGTTGAAAACGCACGACACGTTATCCTACTAGTGTTTCGCACGATGGAATTCATAATTAGAGTTATATTTGTGTTATAAGGACTTTGTATAGAATGATTCAAGTAAATATTAGCGCCGCCTATTTCCCTACCACTACATGCTCCTCGAGTTATATCAGCTGGCTGTCAATGTCAATATTTCAAATATGTCAATGATAATGGAAACATGAACTAACTGGGTTACCATTAAACAAAAGTAGCCCCAAATAATCGATGTTAAATCGATTAAATAAAATTTTACGGTTGCGCAAATGGAATAAGAATCAACCAAACTGTTGTATTTATTTTTTAATACAGTCATATTTTATCCCCGTTTACGACTAATATAATTAAAAGTATTGGCCACTTTTTATCAAAAACTTTAATAAAAAGCAATATTATGGAATTAAGGGTTTTAGTAAAAAGTTTGTTTACTACAGTTTCCGGATAAAATATGATCAAAAATTCTGTGGGGTCTTGGTGGGTCAAAATGGAGACAAAGATCTGCTTAACTTTTATGTTTTATAAAACTACATCTAACTACCTTAAGGGCCGACAACGCACTGGCATCGCGTAAAGCGCTGCGGGTGTCTATGGACAGTGGTGATCATTTACCATCAGGTGACCCACTAGTTCGTTTGTCTGGCCTCTCTAACATAAAAAAAAAAAAAAAAAACCTACTCACTATTAATTATACCTACCTACAGAAAATTGGTACCTACCTAGTTACTATAGTCGACAGGCGTAGATTATAGCCGTAAGTCACATTAAATGTTTAATCACTACCTTCTCATTGTACCGATCTCGGGTAGGTAAGTACTAAGTACAATAGCCATCAGAAATAGCCGAATAATCTAGTACTTTGTCACAATAACCAACTAAGTACGTCGTTAAGTCAGAAATGTGACACAGCTAGTAGGTATGGAAAATGGCAAGGTACTAAAGTGTTCAGCTACTTCTGAGGCCGACCGTAAGTACCTATGTTACAAAATTATTCCACAACAACAGAAGCACTGTACCTACTCATACCAAAACACGACTAATTTTAGTTAGGTATTTAACTGTCGGTGTCGCCCGACACTGCGGTGAGGATTCTCAAGCCTTGAGAAATGAAATCATTTGACACCCACTTGTTCATTATTACCATAAATACAGCTATTATAGGTTACAATTATTTCGACATTTTCGTGGTTCGTGCGCTTCGGTACCTAATGAAAAATGCGAGGGGCGGGGCGCGACCGCAACCCGCGGGGTTATAAACGCGGGCCGCCGAGGGAGCCCTACAGTCCTTCATTGCAATACGAATCACCTATACCAGGTAAAATGTGGAGAATTATTTGTGTAAGTAAAAACAGAATTTACGAAAATGTAAAGCGCGTTTACGTGAAATAGTAGATAAACGAACATAAAGACAGAGTATAGAGTGTAGAGATATTGTGTGGTCCAGGTAACCCTGCTGGCGTGGCTACTGTTGCTGAGCGAGGTTGCAGGCCAGGAGTACCTGCCCCCCAAAATCGGCGGCGCCAAGAAACCCGCCGCGCCTGAGCCGACCGTAAGTTAAATGATAAACGACAAAATCTAACTTAAAATGGAGAGGCGAAATTACCTAGGTACTCAATTGAACATTTTCGCTTTAAAGTTTAGGTACCTACCGTTTAGAAAAAAAAGGAATTTCTGGATTTTTCTTAAACGAAGCAATCTAACTACCTACCTAAAGCAGGTAAAAAGTCTCTCTATTTTACGGAGTCAATTTTGTAATGATAAATAAACTGAGGGCACTTTTCATCAGAATAAACGGCGCTCATAGACTTAGAGGAGAAAAAAACAACAAAAATGATCAAATAAAAGAAAACGAATGCTAAAATGCCCAATAATAATGATAATTATATTTAGGTACCTACTTCGGAAAAAAAGAACGGGTTAAAATTAATGGGTGTCTCAACTTAAACTAAACTGTTCCCTTGCGTCCCAGTTGCCGGCGAACTACGACTTCTCATACGACGTGCAAGACAGCGGCGTGAGCCTGGACTTCGGGCACAACGAGAAACGCAAGGACGACCGCGCCACCGGCTCCTACCACGTGCTGCTGCCGGACGGCCGCATGCAGCTCGTCGAGTACGAAGCCGGCCCGGACGGGTACAAGCCGCAGGTGAGGGCTAGCCCCGCTCTTATAGACGCATGTGGGTTCATACCATGTGCACTAATCCTTCAGAAATAGCAAGCATCATTGTTTGGCACTATTGAGGTCGGGAATAGAAGGTAAGAAGAGCTGGTGTGCATATTGACACAAGAGGCGACCTGAGCTCTGATGGCTCACTGAGCTGGCAAGCGTTTGGTCGATTGTTAGTTTTCTTTATAGCTCGCAAGGTGGACGGACGATCTGGGCGAAATAATTGGCTTCAGCTATGTATTTTCGTGGAGATCCTTATTGGGGAAGTCTTAAAGGGACTGGACTCTCCCAGCTGATTTGACGATGATGATGATGATTTCTAATGAAAATTTTACAAAGATCTAAGTATTTATGTAAGTACTTATTTTCTAGTTTGTGTAGGTTTCAAGCTGAGCAAAAATTAACAATTCGATCACAAAAAGGCCATTGAGTTGTAATCTTGCACACAGAGCACACAAGGCAGACGACCCATAGAAATGTATCGTTTTAATTTAGAAATTTGTGTTACCCGCAGGTGATGTACATGGGCACGGCGACGTACCCAGCAGCCGGGGAAAAGTTCGACGGCTACCACTACAACGCGGCGGCGAGCCGGCAGAGCGTCCGCCAAGCCACGCGCGGGCCGGCGCGCGCGCCGTCGCCGCCCGCCGTCGCCGCCGCGCACACGCCGCCCACTAACACCACGCAGTAGACGCAAATTAATGACAAGTCCCTCCTTTTCACCCCGGTCCCACCCATTTTTATTACAAATTGGTGCCCGTAAACAATACACCTGCAAGCGTGAAATCATCTAATTTATTTACGACCGTGAACGCAAACGAAGCGAGTAAAGTTTTAATACCACTGTGGGCCCAGCCACGACTATGTGTGACCGGCACACAAGAATTGTTAGCACATTGCGGGTGGTTCCATGTAACTGTTGTCTGTACGTGCCAGGTCTTATAATCCGAAATTTTAAATTCGCATCGTGCTCGTGTCTTGCTTACGATAGTATAGTGTTTAATAGGAGAGTGCCTAAGGGAGACGGTATGGCACGAACTTTGAATCAAAAATGCTGTTTCGCTAGTAAAACAAATTTTTCACGCAGTATGTAGCGTTTACGCTAGTGGGCGTCTTGTCTTCAGACGCAGGTCGCTAACTAACCAGTATTCAGGTGTATCAAGTTGGTAATCAGGGCTCCAACCACACTAGTATTTGTCGTTGAAATAAAACTACGTCTTATAAATGACGCGCCATAAAGTCCAGATTATTCGCGAACGGCCGGCGTGGTGAGCGATTTTCTGATACATTGCGTGTGTTGTCAGTTAACCGCTATACGGCGAGGATGTACCTGGGCTGTGCCATGGATAGAGAATCGCTGGCCGCACCACCGGTCGCACCACGTTGAGTTCGAGATAAACGCTATAATTTATTTAAGGGTTGATTACAAAAGGTGCACCAAAATTACTAATCATTGCTTTACTTCCTTAAAAAATATTCAAAAACTATCGCTGTATTATCCACTAAATCTAGGTGTAGTAAGTGTGGTAACCCTATTGTTGGCATATAAGTTCTTTGTATAGTTTCTTCGACTAAATAGAAAAATAATTGTAATCCTAGTCAAGGAATAATTTCGATGATTCAAGCCAATGGGAAATTGGTTGGGTTGGGACAGCTGCCACGACGATGTTGACTGTATAAAATGTACAAAACTATTTATTTAATCAAGCACGAAAAAACATAAAAAAAAGAAACAGGACTTTATTTATTTTAATACTTAAAGACAATAAAGTTTATCAACAAGTAACATATGATGTCTCATTATTTTATTTTATTCTAGCTTAAATAATATATTACCAGCGTCGTCAACCAAGATTGGACACAGTCGCCGACCATCTTAATCGCCTGTTTAACTTTTCATGTTGTAATTAGGATCATAGTTGCTTTTAAGATTTTTGGCTGCTGTTGTTGCTATTCATTATCTTTTATTTTTTATATTAGGTACTTAATTAACATTGTTTTTGGCAAAAAATATTTGAATATCTTAAAATTAACTGAAGCACCCTTTAACATTCAATCCAAGAACTAGAAAATAAACCATCAATTATAATAAAAATTAAGTAACGTTTTTGAAATAAATAAACACATTTCGCCTATCTCATTAGGAACAAATACTGAGATATTTCTCCGTTTGTTTACATTTTAAAAGTGTCGATCGAACCCGGAAAAAGACACTATGAATTACCTACGTAGTGCTAGCGGCTCGAGCTTAACTTAATAGATATTTAATTTTAGATCAATAACATAAGTTATAGTTTTTTCACTGACAAATGTATGTATGAGATTTCACTTTTACATAGTTAACTGTTTAACTTTGCTTTGGTCTATAATCTGAAATAGGTGTTATGTACGCTTCTAATGCCAATAAACTAAAAAAACCGTGGAAATCTTTCTAGTGTAGAGGACATTTGCATACAAAAGTGTAAGATTTTTTATTTATTTTGCGATTTTTCTTACTCCCTAATCATTACTGAAGCAGAAAAAAAGTGTCCTCAATTTTGTTCTTATGCGATTTCTAAATGTCCGTTAGGCGAAGAGTCGTATAAATCGTGTAAAAATGACATAATTTTTTCCCGAAAAATAAGAACTTTTTTTCCATTTGCTGTTAACTATGCAGTGTGTCTATTTAGTCCTTGTTTAGACATGTAAGAAAAACCATGCAAGTCACACTGTTACATTGTAGCACGACTTCAAACCCGTTCGCATCACGACCTGGCGATTGGCAATGCAATAAAACTTGTAGAATTTTTCTTGCAAGTCTAAACTTGGCTTTATGTTTTTCGCTAAAATTTTATTCCACTGTGTCTGTTAGCCCCCGTGAAGTATGTCTATGTTTTGATCCGGCCAATGCACGCGACGGTGCGTCGACACCGTATCGAAACCCACGTTGTCGAACGACTGGTACTCCTTCTGCATGCTCAGCTCAGCCAAGCTGCGGTACCTGCACAATAGATGGCCAACTTAGACAACTTAGTAAAACCTGTTGAAAATGGCGATTAAGATACGCGACGTGTTGGGGTGCTATGTCACCAAACCCTACACACGGAGAGTGGAGTTCTAGTCTCTGCGAGGTGAACGCGAGATTAAGCGCTACATGTATATAAGTAAATAGATACTTACACAAGAGAATAAGCTGGCCTGCCTGCAAGTCCGGTTAACGATTCCGATCTGCTGTCATAAAGGCTGAGAAATAGCAAATAACCGTGCATCCTATAAAACGACCTGCATTCGTTCAAATTTCGACAGATTCGGAAAACTATTCGGGAAGTACGTAATTTTCTGTTACGAACTCTACACCTATTGAAATAGATAAAATATTTAACAGGAATTTGCCATCTTTGTAAAATATTTTCGACCTCCCGATAGCAAAACTGCCCCCAGCGTTTGAGTACACACCACAACTTTGTCTGTCTTACTGTCAGCAGAAAGGTAAAAAAGTACGTATCTATTCGCTTTTACATTGTCTAGGTGAAAAGAGAGATGATCTTTATGTAGGTGCGTGTACGTACCGCTTGACTAGCACGCAGCAGCCCAGCAGCAGCAGCAGCTGCACGGCCAGCCAGGCCAGCGCCAGCGCCAGCAGCAGCAGCTCGTGCACGCACACCAGCCCCTCGCTCCCCAAAGCCGCCCCCGCCCCCGCCGCTACAGTCTCTTCAGCTGTAAAAGGAAACCCGAATTTCGTACAACAAACAGGCGGACCGCTTCAGACTTTATCTTCAGACGGCGTTTTTCTTGGGATCCTGTAGGTACCTACCGTTAAACGAGCAATATATTTACTTGAAGTATGCCTTCGTGGAAAGTGCCACAATAGAGAGATCTCTCTCCAGGCAGATGTTATGCCTGGGGAGGTCCGAAGGAAGAGAGTAGCAAGTCGTATTGTAGTAGTAGTTGTATGCACCCACGTTGAGAAACTTCGACTTCAACGAGTAGATGATAATCAAATCAGTAATAGGTACTCAATAACAGATGGCGCTGACCTGTATCATACGGTTAAAACAAACTTGAAAGACACCGAGTAAAGCTCGATCGCCCAATAAATAGACGGTCGATGTTAATAATTAATGATCTCTATTGACAGACGGTCAATATTATCGTGATACGGGTATGTTAAAAAGGATCACGGATTGCGAAACAACCAGCTTCGCTGTGATTGACACGCATCAATATTTCGTCATATGGATCGCGATACGCACGGATCGCCCGATAATATTGACCATCTGATCCATGGCAACGACTCCAGGGAGAATGGTAGGTACCTACTATGAAGGTGGTTTACTTACGCGGGTTGGACCTGTGGTCGGCCCGCACCATGGTGTCGGCGGACACGACGTCGCCGGCGCCCACGACGACCTCCAGCTCGAGCGCGCCGCCGCCCGCCCCGCCCGCGCCCCCGCCCCCCCCGCACGGCGCCGCGCCGCCCTGCGCCACCACGCCGCCCCAGCCCGCGCCCGCCGCCGGCGCTGACCCCGCACCCCACTCTACGCTGCTGTTGGTCTGCCGGGCTGATCTCGCTTGAGGGTTAATGCACTTCACCTGCACGGGATGAAAGTGAGATGTCGATTTATCGCGAAATTAATTTACTCGGTACATATTCGGTACAACTTCGTTCCTGATCATATATTATGTGGATTAGGTTTAGGTGGGAAAGAAGCGGTGAGAGTCTATGCTATGCCTAACTCATTTTTGGTGACACGGAATTGACTCTAGGCCTATAGGCCTGGATCGATGGGAACTATGAAAAGGTTTGTGAACATAATGCGAATGCTTATGTGAGCACAAAAGGAGGGCGCGATTTTCTCACTTTTGCTGACAAGAGTGGAGGAGAGGAATCGACGATAAACAGATATCTACTTTGAAGATTTCATTTCAGCGTTGCGAATTCCGATCCTGATCAGATCAGCGCTAAGCAGCTAAGCGTACCGGTTCACACTTGCCGTCGCAGAAACGCAGCATGAGCGCGAACCGCACCACATGCGAGGCGGGGAAGCGGAACGCCTTGAATCGCGCCGCCAGCCTCTGGGTGCCGCCCGACACGCTGCGTGTGAACGCGGGGAAGTCCACCTGCAAACACCCATACGTCAGGGACCCCAGCACACTACGCTCCTCGAGCTGCCATGATGTGCGATCACTTCTCTATAGCCCAACTCTTCACTTTGTCACTTGCCACACGTGGGAAAGAGAGAGAGAGCCCTGGGTATGACAAATAACATGACGAGTAAGGCAGCCCAACTACGTATTTACCTCTTTTCCTCGATACTTTCCATGTAGCGTTGCCATCCGTCCGTTAAGGCCTCCCGTAGCGCCATACAGATAAATTATTGCCTACCTGGCCGGTGGGGCAGCCGCGGCTGTCCAGCAGCAGCACGGAGCTGTCGCCGAGCCGCGACGACGCCACCAAGTGGTACGCCTCCATCTCACGCGTCTCTGCAACACGCAATACATAGCGTAATAACAACTGGTGAGGCGATTCGGTCGTTCAGAACAGAACAACTACGCTGTTGCTGCCGATGTTCAATACGCGTCCTGTGACCCAGTTTAGTATTTTCATGGATATAATTTAAAAATCGGTTTCCGGACAGC
Organism: Pandemis corylana; assembly: GCA_949127965.1. Classification (NCBI taxonomy): domain Eukaryota; kingdom Metazoa; phylum Arthropoda; class Insecta; order Lepidoptera; family Tortricidae; genus Pandemis; species Pandemis corylana. The sequence goes on along the minus strand of OX421858.1, from coordinate 4,456,962 downwards.
GCGACCAATATAGAATATACCAACATTGGCGAAGCGTTCATGACCTCTTTGACGTATCCGTCATCGGCGAGCTCTGCTGGCTCCGGAGATGAGAGCGAAAATAGTTGGCGAAACCAAATTTGGCGTAGTGTAGCATCGTATTCAACATGAATTCAGCCAGCCGCTGTTAGACGGTGATACAAAGGGATGGTCAGTTAGGCAATTGGACTCACCGGCAGTGTCGATCCTGAGCTCGAGCGGCTCGCCGAGCGAGACGGTGGCGACGCCCGCGCCGACGGCGGGGTCGGCGCGCACCACATACATGGACACCGGCGCGCCGCCGCCCAGCACCGTGCTGGCCGCCGCCGGCGCCGGCGCCGCGCTCGGCTGGCTCGCCGCCGACGGACGCCTGCACAAACGTTACATAGTCTTCCCAAAAAAACCTAGACAAGCTTAAAAGGATAAATATCTATGAACTATACGATTGTTTGATAATTATTGTCTAAGTTTTTGCACTTCCATGCTGGGCTGGGAGCAATCAAAATACATAGAATGTACCAGTTGCTTTTCTACTCCCGCAGATGGCAAAAGCCTATCAGGGAATGGGCGAAAATCATAGGAATCATATAATAGGCGATGCGGCTAGCAACCCATCACTATTTTGATTCTATTTTCCATTACTTACCTTAGGCTCTGTCTACCCCGTAACGTAAAGGATAAAGACGTGATTTGTGTATGTGTATATATGTAAGTGTTGGTATCATTATGGCATGGCCATATTCAAAGTGTACATACTCAGACACATAACTACAGACACACAGACACTGTGCGTCGTGGTGAAACTGAGCATATCCCCTCTTATAATATTATTTACCTATCCTGCACATTGTTCATACATTTAAGGAACCATTATGCAGAGTTATGTGTTCAGAAAGTTATTATTTCACAGGAACAACAAAGAATAAATAGTTACATAAAAGCGTCGCTCTCATTAAACTCGTTCTCCTAATAACTGGTCTTTAATACAACGCGTGTTCAGGTACTGATTTATGTATGAGTGGCAAACTAGTGTTTATCTGGTTTGTTACCGTGCATACTAAGCTACCCTATCTCCGGCGCAGTTTAGCCGTGAGCGGTGAGTGGATTTCGGGCTTGTCGCTGTGCAGTGTAAGTTATCGTGTAGACTCCCTCGGTTTAACCGTGAGCGCTGCAGTGTAAGCGGCGGTTACCCGGTGTCGCTGACGGCGACGGCGGCGTGCACGGGCGCGGGCGCGGCGCCGCCGGGCGCGCAGCCCACGCGCACCCAGCGGTCGCCCGCCGTCTGGATGATCGGGTTGTTCTGGATCATCACCATCACGTACGCCATCGTCCTGCAAACACCCCACCGGCCAGAGGCTCATTGTCTAACGCGCGGACTCTCGCGATTGCATTCAGCATCTCTTTCTGCCCTCATACTTTATCGTTTGACAGAAAGGAATGGTGAATGCGATTGGTGAAATGCGTTACTTGCGTTAGAGAAATAGCCTAAGTTTTATAACTTCGCTAGGTAATTGACCGTTCGACTGCATCTCCGTTTCTGCTTGGGCATAATGTCCTGTCCTATGTCCGGCTGTCCGTTTGTCCTCTACAAGTAACATTTTGTCAACCGATTCTCGAGAAGTTTTGTGAGTAGGTTTTGGATTAAGTTTTTGTTTTTTTTTTCAAAATGGCGGAGCATGAGTTCAAAAGACAGACTCGTGAGGTCTATAGCTCACAAAACCAATAGTTCATTATTGTCAGATAGTTCAGATGTGAAACTCCTTATTCCGGTGCCATCTACTTAATACCGGAAGTTCGCCATCACCATAGCATCGAATTTCAGAGTATACTACTCACCTGTTAACGACTCCGCTAGGCGTGTTAGTGATGGCGTGCGCGAAGTTGACGTCGCAGTCCCCGCGCAGCGGCAGCGCGAGCCGCACGTCGGCGCCGGCGCCGCGCGCGCCGCACGCCTCGCCGCGCCCCGGAACGTACACGCGCCCGCGGAAGCGCCCACGCGCCCGGTACGTCACCACCAGCTCCGAGTCCGAGCACTCCACGGTTACTGGGAAAAACATAGTTCTAAACGCTGAACGGCCGATGCCTCAATTCCGTTATAGGTTCTTGCAATTTTAATATACATACTTGTACCTATCACGTTTTTATCCCTTACAGGGTAGACAGAGGCTAAGGTAGTAAAACCTTAAGGCCACGTTTAGCGTGATTAAGGAAATTTTAATATACTTAAATAAATTACAAAGCATCATTGAGAACAGACCCTTTTATTTTTATGTTTCTGGAGAAGAATTTTCTTCCGCAAGAGCATCCTTTACGAAATTTTCAGACAGCCAATCGGGCCTACCAGTGCAACGAGTGAAACATCCCTATACCTACTTAACTGCCAATTGCTCTATCTATATCTGTGTCCCCGCAACAAATAAAATCCCATTTGTCCCCCGATCCTTTCACAGCATTGTTCGTTTCGTTGGCGTCATCAAAGATGAGCTCTACTTACGCATCTAAATTTTTGCCCCGTAATGTCATTCTACCAATTAACGGAAGTGCACTATCAAACTACCTACAAATAAAGACATCCATAAATCTTCAGCCACCAATTTGATTATTGATTACTGACACCGTTAGCTACAAGTCCGATTTAGACTTACAAGAAAAATCCTACATTTCATTGCATTGCCAGGCCTTGATGCGAACGGTTCAGAATTCGTCAACCCGGTGCCGCAATGCAATGCGCCCTGCAAGATTTTCCTGTAAGCTGGGCAATACATTTACGTAATAAGATGCTCACTGTTCAAGCAGATGACGCGGCGGTAGTAGACGGCCTGCGCGGCGCGGCGCAGCAGCCAGGAGCCGGTGGAGACCAGGTCCTCGGAGTGCAGGTCGCACAGCCCGCGCGCGCCGCGGGCCTCCCCCGCCTCCCCCGCAGTCGCCTGCCACGTGAAGCCGCGGCAGACGAAGCGGGACTCCGCCTCACACGAGTTCTTGCACTGAAAAAAAGGGCTTAAGTATAGACCGGCCGCACCTCTCTTGGCCCCCTTTATCGCCTACCCCGCGCCCCTGTGCCGCGCGGGCGAGGACTCATTTAAGCGGTCGGTCTATAGCTACAATTAAGGGGTTTCTAAGTCTGTGAGGTAACGAAAGCAATAATAAGAAACTCACGAAGCCCTGTTGCAAATGTAGCGAGCTTTAGTCTGAATGAAAATGTATTAAAAAAATGAACGATGTTTAGAATTTCATGTACACACGGCAATATAATCAGGTAAGCACCTACGCACGCTCGCGCCGTATCTATCCTGCTTACCGAATAGCTTTGCTGTGTGTACCTATGAGTGTTCATCGAATACTCTGGGTCCTAGGAGGTTAAAATAAAGCAAAACTAATTTAGGTTTAGCGGTTTAAGTGTAAATAAATAACCAACAGACATGCAGACGAATATTTAATACCATTTAATACCTACCTATTTGGTTTAAAAAAAGTAAATCTTTCGCCTCACCGCTTTCAACTGACTAGAATCGGACCATAAATTTGTTAATAATATAAATTTTAATGCTGTGCATCAGTCAGGCACGAATAGTTGTATAAAACATAGCAAATAATAATTAAGACCATCTTTCCAAGACTAATTACGTTAATTAGGCATTTGTAGTAACGATCGTCAACCATGACATCAACAGTATTTCCCTCAGTATAACGATTACCTTGTCCGCCGGAGTGACAACAATAGTTCCATACGCCAAGCTAGATTATACACCCATTAAATACAAGAATGATTACAGTTTCGTGAGTAAGGAGCATCGATAAGACATGACACATGTCATAACTCATACTTACGTAATGGTTAAGTTATTAAAAAGCAATATATGTAATATGTAATTGTACCGAATAAATAAAAAAGTAAATAAGGACCAAACTTCTAACTTTTCCTTAACATAAATTGAAAAAAGTATGGATGCATTAGTCTTTTCACTTGTTAGAGATTCGACGGTCGCAGATTGATCCAGACCCAGACCCCATAGGACCATACAAATGTCCCGAATGATCGCGTGTTAAAATACGCTGCCGAGCAAAAATAATGCGGACACATTGTATTGACACAAGTCTGTCGATGTAGCCAAGTCGTTAATACACTAACGAGCAAAAATAACGCGGCATTTGCAATACAAATGTGTATAAAATTTACCCGTTATACTGTAGTATAGAATTAAACCTCTATATTTTACTTATTTTATTATTTACTATCTAGCACATTCCAATAGTGACTACCTAATGATTGTTTAATTTGAAGTCTCTAAACTTTCAAGTAAAGTGCGTTTAAATTAAACTCACCTCGTCTTTGGTATAATTTTTATACGTAAATTCGACGTGCTTCAGCGTCTGGTTGTAGTACTCTTCGTAGGAACACCGATCTATTTTCTTCGGGTCTGCAACAAAGTAAACACTCATTAACTATTAACTAAAACTGCGACTAGGATGGATGATATAAGTTATTTAATAAAGAAATAATTTATTTACACATATTCTATAAACTAAACATAAAAAGATACGTTAGAAAGTATAAGTAGGAAATTTGTCACAAAGATAAATTAAAGTTTGGAACAGCTAGTTATGAAATAAACCCTCGTATACGCATACGTGAAGTGAATAAAATAAAAACAAGAAAGTGAATAAATAAAAACGATAGTGAACATTTTCTCGGTTAACATTAGGTTCAAATTCCGATAGGGAGTCAACATTTGATGTGGGATCTCAAGAGGTTAAGATATTACTCTTTTTCTGGGACAATCGCATAAAATTAAAGCATCCTCGCCACAAATGGCCTTCTTAAAATTCTTAATAACAATATAATTTACACGTTTTTATTGCACAAGAGAACCAGCCTTGGTCGGAAAATGACATTATTTATTGGATAGGTACTGAAGTGTTGAATAAATTAAGTTGCGAAAAACAACTGCTCAGGTAACATCTGCACACTAGCTTCTTATGTAGATAACAGGAACTACACTCGAGAGAAAAGAAAATGGGTCACTAATAAAAACGTTAATGTCCCGGAATCTAGCAATATAGGTACTTAATCTAATCTCAAAGGTTTTTCACCATGACTATTTTAGGTTCATTCTATATACCTACAGGTATTTTTATTATTTATTAAAATTAAATTTCAAAAAAGGTAAAATTCAAAGAGTGACTTTGTCAGTGACAACTTTTCTTTGCTTTCGAGTATTTCTCCTTCTTGGAATAAGCCTTTTATTAAAATCCATTACAAGGTTTCTTCAGTTGTTTTTCCTTAATGGCTGTCAACGAAAATAATAAATTAGGTACAATAGGTAAGTAAGTGTTCCTTCGTTTTGTTAACTTTGATATTACTATCGAGAATTCTGATGAAATCTACTTTTAGCCTTTTACATTGCCTACCTTTGCATCGGGGGGAAACCAACTCTTATAGGTTTGATACTCGAATCAGCCGGGTGAGGGAGACAGCAAAACGAACCCTAATGGCATTCTAAGGGCTCACGGTCTGTAAGGTCTTTCAAATGTGCTTAATTGCATTTAAACTTTCAAAATGATACAGAAATGGCTTAGTTATTTTCTAAAAGCATGTCTAAATCAATGTTGCGAGAAAAACTTTACATGATATTTATTTATTTATTTATTTATTTATTTATTTACGGAGATCCAACAGCTATGAAATACAGTATGGATTGATTACAGTAGTGACATTAAAGCCAATTATAGGCTCTCACAACTAGAGATAAATTAAGAAAAAAAAAACAAACAAAGTACGCGCGTAGTCGCAAACACACACCACGCAACCAAAGATAGAAGAGAATACAGTAAAACTTATACACTACACACCAACAAATTAAAAACAAACAAATATCTAATTACTGAATCTGCAGTCACTATTTCGCGGGCACCCTTCCCTCCCATCTCTCCCGGGTGAGATTTGGTGAGATTCGGTTCGATTTTCCGTTACAGCAGCTGTATCCAACCAGGGGTATCAAAAAGTTACATGATATTTTGCCGGCACCCTTCCCTCCCATCTCTCCCGCGTGAGATTTTGTGAGATTCGGTTCGATTTTCCGTTACTGCAGCTGTATTGAACCAGGGGTATAAAAACTTTACATATTTTGCCGGCACCCTTCTCTCCCATCTCTCCCGCGTGAGATTTTGTGAGATTCGGTTCGATTTTCCGTTACTGCAGCTGTATCCAACCAGGGGTATCAAAAGCACTCCAAAATTACCTCATGTGGTTCAAATAAATACACGACACTTTCCCTCAACCATGGGTGTCAACTTACAATCGTGTCTGCACTGGTTCTCGATGTAAAACGTGTAGTAGTTGGACACCCGGTAGGACTCAGGCTCCGTGAACTTGTCCTCGGTGTTGAGCACGCAGCTCCCGACTGCGCCCTCCGAGGTCGCCACAGAGTCCGCCTCCACCACGCCCCCGGGACTCACCCATTGGGCTGACCTGGACACCAAAAATACCTAGTATTTGAGAATATGGTAAAAGAACTGGTATTCTCTGCAATGCAGCGGGGATGTATGGATATGAAATTTCGGGTATGGATGAGTAATACCAAAACACGTATTAATAAAAAAATACCTACATAATTATTCATGTGTAACTTGAACCAAGCTGTACTAATTGTATAATGAAGTGTAAATAATCATGACTTAATGTGGGTAGTACCTATTGTTAAATAACCCCCCGTCTAGTGCAGTCGGGTAAAAACTATTGCACCTACTCATACGTTGCTTGCTTCTACGGACTTATGAGCAATAGTATAATGGCTATGAAGCACCCGTGATTAATCGATACATACATACATACATAAATCACGTCTTTATCCTTTACGGGGTAGACAGTGCCTAAGGTGACAAGACCTATAGACCACGTTTAGCATTATTGTGGCTGTATGGATGGATAAGGGAATCCAAATAGCCAGCCACATGCCTATAATATGATTCCAAAGATTTTCGATTCCCTCGTGATTAATGGATAAGTTGGGCCATCCCTAAAAGGGGAATCAAATCCACGAGTGCTTACTACACTTACAGTAAAACCACTAACGCGCTTTTTATGTTATTATCGTTTGATAGCTGTGTACATAGCACGTTGTGTCTAAAACCATTGAACAATGCGTAGATTATTAATTACGATACGGTTTCTCTAATACTCAGTTACAGGTTTTTCAAAACAATAACCATTGCCGGCAACGTATTGTCTGCAGGGTATCACAATATCATAGACGGTGGGAATCGTTTAATCTCACAACACAGTGTCGTGTTACGTGTGCATCGATCCGGTTCGAAGGACCGTATGTTTACGAGTGATCGATACGCTAAATATAGCAAATTAATTAGTATGAGGACGTGTTTTTTTAGGGTACCGTACCTTTAAAGGAAAAAATTAACCCCCATAAGATCACTTCGTTGTCTGTCTGTCTGTCTATACCCTTTTTCTCAGGAGCGCGTAGAGATATAAAATTCAAATTGATACCAAATACTGAGGTCTGCGGTCCCTTGGAGCTGTGAAAAATGAATACTCTGTGTCAACTTAATCAAAAGATACGGTCATTAGAAAAGGTGTTTCCATACAGATTGCCGAGCTCGCGAAACCTACGGGGTACTTCTAGTTGTCCTAGAAATTTTGAAACTTAGTGGGAAGATAGCACAACTCATGACTAAGTCTAAAAATCTTATTTTTTGATGTGTGTCTATGTAGGTAACCAATATAAAATGGCCACACACTGCCACACATTTTGCTTAAGAGCAAGGTTCTGCTAACAATGGATTTGTACCGAAACGTCGGTGCACGAGTCCGACTTGCAATTGGCCGGTTTTTTTATATAGGTACTGGAACACAGGCACCATATTAACATCTTATTACAGACCATTAAGTATGCTTATGGGTCTGATAAATGCGGCGTTGCACCCCCAAAGTCCCCCCTCTCCTCGCCACGTTATACCATTTGTCACTTTTTTGGTATCCATACCTGTAGAGCTGGTCCTGGGGCGGGGCGAGCACGGCCGCGTAGCACTCCCGCGCCGTGGTGTTGAGTACCATTTTAAGGTTGCCGCCTTCCGAGTGCAGGTTGTACCCCGGAGTGCTCTCCACGGACCACCAGCGCTCGCCACAGCCTTCGGACACTGCGAACATATACTCCAATAAACCCAATGCACTGGCCGCTCGACTGTCTCCGTAATGAAAAAAAAACCACGACAGGGGATGCAGAAAAGGGAAAACGGAGTAGGGGTACATTTTTTATTTAGCATAATCAAATTAGTAAGAAAATATGGTTTACCCAAAAGCATACTTTTGGCTTCCGCTTTGTTTGAGAAAGGCTTTTATTTGACTGTATGGGTCCAGTGCAAGTCAAATTTGACCCACTTCCAGTGTGACTGGCTCCATGGCTGACAATGCACGTAGATACAGTCACAAAAAAAACTTGGTATAAAAAAATAGTCTTTGCTCTTGCTTCTCACTGAAAACCAGCACTGCGCCATTCTGATTGTGGCCTTTTTGACGCTATTCTAAATGACTTAAGAGTAACGGTACGTGTGACTTTGTGATTGATTTTATTTTTTATTGTCGTGTCTGTTTCGAATGTGTTGTCGGCTGTATACGTACATTTAACGCAAATCTTCTTAAAGTAAGCAACGTCGTTGTCGGGGCGCAGCAGCTCTTCCGTCTGCTCGGCTACGCCCTGGCAGTGCGCGCGCGCGTACGCCACCACGACGCCGGCGCACTCGCGCAGCTCACGGCAGCGCGCCAGGCACGCGCCCGCCAGCGAGCCCTCGTCGCCGCTCGCCGCGTACACGAACACCGGCGTCGCCCGCTCAGGTGCCGCGCCGGACCAGCGCGCGAAGCTGCCCGACAGCCCGCTGGCACACTGCCCGCTGGTTGCTACAAATATATTTGTTTACTCGTATTTCTCATTTTATTAGGGTTCCGGACTTCAAAACGGAAAACGGGTCACTTTTGATTTTGTTCTCCGTCTGTTTGTGCGTCTGTCCTTCTGTCAAAACCCATTTCTCAGGAAAGCATGGAGGACTCAAACTGAAATCCCTCTCCCATTTTTGTAAATGCTTTTTAACCTTAGGTACCTAAGGTTAACTTTGCGTTAACTTAACAATCGTTTTTTTATCCTGTTCTATGAAGGCAACGGAATCAAAACCGATACATCCAAGTCAGATGCCAAATTATTTCTCCTAATTATTAAGTCCAGTAACAGTCACAGTCGTCTTAGTCTGCCCTAGCCCCTAGACAAGCCCTGTCAGCTCCTAATGCCTTCCGTAAAGCGTGCACGTCGCAGAGAGCTACGGCTATTTGGAAGGTTTTGCTTCAAAATTAATGAACTTAATGTTTTTGTTAGATACTCCCACCTGTCCTACATTTACTAGAAAGCGTTATAAAAAATGCGCTTATTGACGGCGAGATATTAGTATATGTGTGCAGACGTCCGAAATCCTTATGCACTTCATAAATGAGGTATAAAACCGCTACACTGTGTTCGCCAACATCTTCCAATTTGAATAACCGGTTTGCTCGGCTGGACCATATTATAAGTATAAATTTAGCGGTTCATTGGAAATTGTTTAGTGTCAAGTAAGTGTTGTGGTGAGCGTTGGTCTCCAGTGTTTGTTTATCGCTTATGAACTACTTTTTACTCTAGTTGTTTATTGTGAATAAGGATATTGTTGGCTAACGAAATATAAAGGTAAGAAAATACAGCCATCTTTCTTGTGTATTTTTGTCATACGTTCACAATATTTTATAAACAACATACGTTTCCCGAATTTGATCTCCGGACTGCATAGTCAGTAACAAAATTGGAGTTCGAAATGATCTTTAAACTCCCTCATTATCGCGGCATTTCAGAAATCCGGCCCCTGCGATACTTTCACATTTTTCATTCGGAGTTGTGAAATAAAACTCAGTCATTTTATCAAATCGTTCATATGTAGTGCCCGCTTATGAAATTTATGAGGGTACTAAACTTTGGTAGCTAACATATCCTTCTCCTAGACACAGGACCCTCCATTCGCAGTTGGACTTGCACTTGACTAATTCGTTATTTCCAATTAATGGATCGGATCGAATTGTCTATTGTGAGTCTTTCGTTCCCAACCTAAATAGCTATTGTGAACTTAATTTTAATTTCCTACTAGTTTATTATAATGCAACAGCTTCAGCTGAAAACTTTTTATCCGATTCAATAGCATGAAAAAAATCCTTAAATTGTTGAAAAACACAACTAATGACCTACATTGTCAAAAAAACTGAACGTTTATTATTCAAATCAACCAAAATCTGCTTGAAACTCGAAGTTCGATAAAATAATCCCTAAAATTCGTAACTGTTTGTAGGTACCTACTTAACGTAATTCCGATAAGTCTGAAGTCGAGGCATCTTCATTACACATAAACGATAACTCACGTACATATAAAAAGTCGAGTGATGCTCGACATGTTTCTTCTTCCTGGAGCGCTCGCCCCGGCGGCAGCGAAACGAACACTCATTATCATCAACATCATCATCATAGGCATCTTGATTTTAATCATAAACGTTTATTACTAAGCCACCATGTACCCTATGTATACATACTTAAAAGCATATTAAACATTTAATAAGCAAAATAATCAAACCCGGGAACATAAGATTCGCAGTCAAATAGTCTAACTAACTACTTCGGTCGTCACTCATCCATCACAGTCACTTTATGTAGCTATTCGTCATTACAGATGGGACAGTTCCGCACAGTGCTGCTGCTGCTGGCAGTGATCTGCTCGCTGTTCTCCCTTGCGCCGGCAGCCGGCGTGCTGTCGCCCAGCAAGTGCCCCCAGGGTCACATACCGATAGGCGGAAAATGTATTCCAAGACCCAAACATAGTTTTACAAAACTTTAACTATTTCAAATGTAATTAGACACATATTTTTAAGGTTTTACTTATATTTTTTTCAAATTTCAAGAGTGAATGTTGATATTTTCCGATGGTGGGAGTCATCGGTAAATGCGAGTAAATCTCTAACGACAATGAATTTTTTTAAAGAAGAAAGTCATTTCTTTTATTTTCTAAACTTTTTTACCAGCCTTGTTTTTAGCTACTACCTACTATGAGTATAATTGGAAAACATAGATTTAATAGTTCCCGAGGGACTTAACTTGAGTGTGTTAAGTAATCATCGGATGTCCTTACGTTATCAAAAGGACTTCTTTTACCGAATACTCGTTTGTTTATGGACTCAAAATTTAAACCTGCATCAATTTCAGTAGGAATCAACGCAATCTTACCGACAGCATATTGTGCGAGCACCGCGACAACAAGCAGTAGTCGCTCGCCTTCCATGGTACTTGAAGCACTCAATCCTTAAGCCACTACTGATCACGAGACGCGACTTATATCACTTATAACGCGGATCTTCCTAGGCCGCATAGTCTCCGAGTATCAGGGAACAGAACTATCCGTCCCGAGCAAGGAGGGTGACTCAACCAACTGGTAACCCGTCCGGCCCGCCTGGACACCACCACTTGTGCAATTCGTTACAGCTTATTGTACACGCACCGCAGCTGAGCAAACGTAACCGCCGCACGCGATTGGATGAACACTACTAAGAATGAACAAGCGGAAAATAATATTCAATCCAAAATTACTTCAATGGCACTTTTAATTACAGCTGCAGTTAGATGTCGCTAACTGTTAAGATAGCTCCGATATAGACGAGATCTACGCGGAGTATCGCTGTCGTACATAACCCACATTAATTACATAAAGTCTTTAGAGGTAAATAGTATGAGGTAATTAGTTCAAGCTATGGTTATGTGTGTGTCGTTCAATAAACTTGTGTGGGGTAGAGTCGGAGGATCTAGCTCGGAGCACCGCGACGGGCCGGCTGCGAGCGCCCGCTGAAACTACGAGACATGAAGTGCAGCCGAGCCCTGGCCCCTCCACCGCCCCGCGACCTTGCAGTTTATTATGCCTTACATACTACAATTTACAATAGGATGACGCGAACACGACAAATGATAGTGAAACCGAACGACACCGGCACTCGGAAGGTAGCGCCCGAACGTTTTGCAACACGGCATGCGGGCTCGGCAGACGCTTCAAACTATACCTAATGCACCCTGCTGTTATTTTGCGGATATTTCGAAAGGATCCGCCATTTGAGCGATGCAAGTCGTAATTTGCATAAATTAGTGAGAATGACGAAGGAACAGGAAAGTTGACATCCGTCCCTAGCGTGATATTTATTAGTAGATACTTAAATTTTGAATATTTTTTTATGCTTAAGTACATATTGAGCACTTAATAGCTCTGATGTATTTTTGATTTCGCATGTTACCTTAGAATTTTGCAGGTCAAAGAATACAGATTTTTGATGGTCGTACCACCGGCACTTCTGAACCTATTTAGGTAGAGCGCAATACTTCATACAATATCTAACTTGGATTTCTTCAGTAAAGTTATAGACCTACCGCATATTTCGGCATATTCCAAGTGCAATTATGTCTTACATTACAAGGCCATTTCCAAGATACATACAGGTATTTAAAAACGCCGGGAACGATCAAGACGGCCGCTACCTACGTCAAGATAAACAGGAAGCCAAACGTTCAACTATAATGAAGTACTAGGTAGCGATGGACAATAACGTAATTTGCTGATAAAACAAGAAACGATTTTCCAAATAGCCGCCGCCGGCTGCTGTTCAACAAGCGTGTAAATGATTTATGTGGCTCAAAGTGACTAATTGTTTATGGTTAGGCTTCGCGGTGCTTCGGCCTATTCACCCGACGCCGTCCTCGGCGCTTGACCTATAAAAGCAATCTGTTATGTTAATTCGGTAACGCTCAGTGCATTGTTATGTAAATGGCCGGCGAGGCATGCCGTCGCCCGCTCGCGTGGATGTGCCAAATTACGTACAATTGCAGCTATGGGCTTGACATTACAGTTCATTACACGGTGCTTAAATCGATCGGTTTTAAATTAGGATGTTTACTTACTTGATGACAAATGAGCCTCGTTTGGTCCACTAGGCACGCGTGAGTTGATCTTACTTCCAAAGCCCCAATGCTATCCGATCGTTTTCAGCTACCGAGATGTTAATTTGAAGAACTTTGACTGACTGGCAACTCGTAACTAAAACCTAATAAAAGAAACTTCATACAGAAATTGACAACCATATTTTAAAATTGAAAACCTCGCATTGGATAAATTCCTCGTGATTGACTATAGATGAAGATTCGTACCACCTACCACCAAGCTGCAGTGCTTGCGGTGCTGTGTTTCGGTGTAGAAAGGAGAGTAAGACAGCCGGTAAAATTACAGCTAAATGAGATATTTTATCTAGGTCCCATAAGCTCGTGCTGATATATTTGTGCAGAGGCACTTGTTAGTTTGCCCTTCTCGTTGAATATAAATGAAAACAAAGCAAAGAATACATGCACATTGAGCGGACGATATTCTTACAGTATCATCCCACCTCACAAACTCTTAAGTAAATAGATATATCATTCTCTTGGTATATCATTACCTTTCTAAGCCACGAAGATCTGTCTCGAGGTATGGCGGCATGTTAGCAGCTTGGTGTCAATTCCGATAATACAGAACGCAAACAATCCACAGGTACTTGTGTGTCATACATATTTGTTATGTTTGCGATTTCAGGACACGATTAGCACGACTTTCGACTCTACACCTGTAACAATAAAACATACTGTTATGACAACTGAAAGGCCCGAAATTGTAGTAACAAGGAAGTCAGATTTTGACATGTAACTTACCGAATATATAGATCGTGACTGAAGCAATGTTATGTCTTCAACAGAAACAGATACAAGTGGGTTTTAAAGCATTTATTATAAAATCACACTTTGAATAAATATCATCTTTTATATAATTTGTGCTCTAATCTACATATTTATTGCTTGGAAACTTTACTTTTTGAAATCATTATCTGACAACACAAAAAGGAAAAAATACAAAATGGTTGTGCAATAATGCATTGGTTAGTTACAACAGTGTCCCAAAACAGTTAGCATATAGACAGGTAGGTACCCAACGGATTGGCTAACCACAAGTAGGTACAGTTAGCATCAGAAATTGATTAACTACCGAAGAGCTCAAAAATATCTACATGCGACTGTCGTCAAGGTAATAACAGGACTTTCGGATTCACTTTGAGCACTTCCGACTGTTTATTAATTTTCGATCTTTTCTGTATCTCCGTTCATTTCATATTAGGCCCCAACCATGTCATATTTAAATATTTATGACGCTAAAGATACATTATGTAGGATTTTACAGTAAGTAAATAAAATTACATACGTGGACAATTAAATACTGTACGTAAAGTAACAATGAAACTATTGTCGAGTTTAATACAAAAACACTCCATGACAGAAGGCATACACATTCCCTATACACATAAATCATACAATGTAAAAAGAACTCTGGTTTCTGTGACTACAGTTAAAATGACTCATTACGACTAGATAATATGATAAGGCAATCATCGCTACAGAATTTATTATTTTAATATCATTATATTGGAAAATCGGAGCGTAACATGCTTAGAGCTCCTACAAAAAAAATGCGAGCTGGCATTAGCGATCCAAAATTTCTTGAATATAGATTTAGAACCGATACACATCAACTTAACATCGACATGCTACATATTGCTTGGGTTGTTTAAATATAGCTATAACGCACGCGTATGCTCGCTGTGCCATCCTCAGAATAAATACCAACCAAGTGGCCTCAGTGCCTGCCTAAACCTAAGCAAAGGACAAATAACTTTTCTATTACATTGCAAAGTTGAAACACTTTATTTGGCTGTTTTATACACCTTTGAGCCGGTCAAATAACTGACAATAGATTTTATAGAAAAATAGCATTTGCTCTGTAACATTTGGCATAGCGTCACGTTGAACTGGTTTCTGTAAGACTTACTTTTATACTTTAATGTTATATTTATAACTTGAACTCGTGCCCCTGGCTAACCTATGGCTTAAAGCGTGGATCTCACTAATCAAAATAAAAATTAATACAATCAAATTTATACTTAAATATTGAAGCGTCAGGACTGGTTTTTAACGAATGCTCGTAATCAACTAGATCACACTGTCACATCTGTATAAACTAAACAGAGTAATTTAATTATAATAATGTATTTAAATAAATAAAGGCTATCTATTTTTTGTATAATCATCACTTTAAATACGTTTTTTTTCTATTTCTACACAGTTAATACAAGGTCACAACCAAACTTTCAAATTTGATACTTTTCACAATAACAATACTCAAGAAAATCAAATAACAACAAAACCTCAAAATATCAACAATGATTATTAACTTAGGTGCATAACAAACAGCAAAAGCAACAAAACCACGGAACAGAAAACAAAAGAGAGGAAACTTCTCGAAAGTTCAACGTAATTCATCTTGGTCACGACGCGTAGAACGCCAGGTAGTGTGAATTCCAAGTTCCATTCCATTCTCAGAAGAAAAACTTATTGTATTGACGGTCCACAATTTATTAACTGCATTTTTATATTAGAAGCTAAGAACAACAATCACCAAGATTTCACAGCGGCGACAATGGTATTGGCAGTAATTCACTTATGGCATTTTCGCTTGTTTTTTTCTGTTCCGTGCAACAAAGTACACATATGACAAAAATATCATAGGTAATAGCGGGTAAACAGGTACTCAAAATAAAATATTTGGCGTTCAAAAGCTGCGAGAACACTCTTACGGTACACTTTGGCTTGATTAATCCGGCTGCATAATAAAACGAGTTTACCCATTGCGTATAATGTGGCCAGGCCAAACAAATAACGCGCATAAAAATCTTCGTTATTCTTTGGTATATGTCATAATATTCTTAGTACTTAATCTATTAACAGACTGACTTTATGAAAAAATATAATATTGCTGTCCCGTTTTTAAAAGAACCGTCTTGTAATGGAATTCGAACCCTTATTGGTAAGGTTTCAAATTCAAAAGAAAATATAGGCTATTTACGGTTGCCGATTCCCCTTGGGGAATTACGAGGTTAAACTATGATTAAATGAGTCCTACCCCGCGCCCCTGTACCCGCGCGGGCGAGGACTCGTTTAATCTGTCGGTCTATAGCTATGCGCATTATTCGTGTTTGTCAACTCTATTATTTTTACATTGCGTTTTTTTTAGCTCGGCCGATATAATACGTGGAATGCACGCAATGGGATAAAATTCAATACTTCAGCGGGCGCTAATTTTTAGGGATCCTATCCCTGAGATAGGAGAGGATAGAGGCGGTGCCTTTTGCGAGGATCGCGTGTCGCGGCTGCCTGAACACGTTTCCCATCAACTCCAAAGATCTGAAAATAGGTCTACGGTTAACAATAGCGCAATAGCTACTAATAGTGAAGTAACTCGGCCGTCTTGAGAGGGCGACTAAGCGGTGCGGTGCGGTGCGTCGCAGGGCCGCAACCCTCCACTGCTAATTGGGCAAACCAGGCAACCCAGTCCATACGATTTGATTCATTGCGAATCTAGGCAATTTAATTTATATGGCGACGCACTACGGCGTGCAGTAGAAAGTCGCCAAGGTAGGTAGCGCATATAAATTATGGTGGGTCGCTTTCCCGCTACCTACTGCTGCTTGCTCTGGCGACTCTTCTCCGCACGCCACTGCGACGCATGATGTTAAGTCAAGTAACACGAAAAGAGGTTATTTAATATCCATAACTAGAAAAGTCGATAAAACATACTGCTAAAATCCCAGTTTTAGCCTGTTATAGTATCTCACTGCCGGGCAAAGGACTCCTTTTTCTCCCTTTTCCGACACTCGTTCTACCTTATTCCCTATGACGTTTAAATTGTACTCTAAAGATGGTCATCTATAATAGGGCACGCGAGATACCTGAGGTGCGTGAAGTTGCCGAGCTCGGGCGGCACGCTGCCGATGCTGTTGTTGGTGAGGTCGAGCACGGCGAGCTGCCGCAGCCGCGCAAGCGCGTCCGACGACACGTTCACCTCGCTGATCTGGTTCTCGGCCGCCAGCAGGATCTCCAGGCTCTCCAGCGAGTACACGCAGCGGGGTATGTGCGTGAACCTGTCACCATTCGCGACTGTTCTAAGTATGGACGGGAGAACGCGGAACTAAACGATTTGTCAGATAAAGCTCAGGCTAGATGGGTCCAACATAAACACAGGCTATTTTTTTAATTCACACGCGTATTTTAGTCAATCTCTATTGAAGTCTGCGTAAGGAGATCTGGGGGCACGATAGTGCCCCGGCCAAGTCGAGCGCGAAGC
Source organism: Pandemis corylana (assembly GCA_949127965.1). Lineage (NCBI taxonomy): Eukaryota > Metazoa > Arthropoda > Insecta > Lepidoptera > Tortricidae > Pandemis > Pandemis corylana. The sequence continues at coordinate 4,439,634 of OX421858.1, read as the reverse complement.
AAACACTACCGTACCATCCTTTACTGGAACCATTTCGCCGCATTTTCAGGCTCCTATTTGAGAACCTCAGGATAAGACCAGAACGCAGAAATTTTTGTCATCCAGTAAGCTATAATCACATACTTAAAACCCAAAATTTCAAGTCTGTAGGTCATTTAGTTCCAAAGTTAAGCGAAAGCAAAGTTTCGCATTTATGACACTCACTCACTTACTCACTCATGATCATCAGAATAGAACTAGTACTTTCTATAAACTCAGAGAGCTGAAATTTGGTACAGAGTTAGGGTTTAATGGCCACATAAAGGGAAAACTATGAAAACTAGGATAATCGAAGATCTGGAGTACCTGGTGACCCTGATCAGAAAACACAAGAGCCCAACCAAACTATTAGAGATCGAAATACCGCCTTTGCAAAAAATATTCAACTTGGTGGGCCGCTTCATTTGATGTTTGAAAAAAACTACACCTAAAAAGAAAAAAAATGTGTCAAATAAGAAAATCTAATAAAATAAATCAATATGCCCGCGTTTCTACAAAAAGAAGTGAAATCCCACCAAAAACATTCTGTAAAAAACTAGCCAAGTCTCGATGGAGCTGCTTGTTTATCTCTAAAAAGTAATGAAATCTAGACCAAGTCGTGCGAAGTCTAATGGTCCTTACTGCGATTTCTTTATTATTATAGTTAATGTTGTGTGACTTGGCCGCCAGAACCGCTACCCATTGACGATTGCAGATTGGTGCAATGATGTCATGGAGTACCTGGTTTTGTACCCTTGCGTACCCTTCAACGTCCAAGTTACACAACATCAACTATAATAGCAGTAAGGAACCTTAGACTTGGCACGACTTTGTCTAGATTTCATTACTTTTTAGAGATAAATAAACTAGTTGATTTCATGCGTTTTTAAATGAATAAGTGGCTGTGGAGCCAGCACCTGCGCCATACACTCCAGACACGCAGTGTCATGGGACGTGGCGAGGAAGAGGCAGGTATACAGTGTGCTAAAGATCATGTCAGTAGTGCTCAGGGCCCTCTATTTTTCTATCTCTGTCAACAGGGAAGAGTTAAGCGAGAGACCAGTGTTTCGCCGCCACATCGCGAATCGATGATTAGAGCGAGGGGGAGTGCGAGGAGCATAGTGTGGCGCAGAAGTATTAATGACCAACTCAAACGCATCCATCAGCATTTGTAATCTGGATCTTCACATACACAAGCGTTTCAAAAAACTTTGCACAAATTTTACTCCCAAATAGACCAAGACTCCCAAGACTTATGACAAGTCTCGAACTGAGCTTAGCCATAGTAAAGTACACTTACTTATTGTTAGAAATAACAAGCTCCCGCATATTTTTCAGACTGCCAAGCTCCACGGGCAGGTCGCTGAGGCAGTTCTTGCCCAAGTCCAAGTATTGCAGGTGGGTGAGCTCGCTGATCTCTTTGGGCAGGCTGGTGATATTGTTCGACGACAGAACTAGTTGCGATAGGGTGTTCCGCACGAGAAGTATGCTACAAACAATTGTTCAAGCGTTTTTTATAAAACATCACTAAGAACAGCAACGGTTAAGGTGGATTTAGAAAAAAACTAATTTATTGTGTACAGCAAAAATAATCAATCTCCATACAAATTTGTATGAAAAGCGACCCGTTATTTTTGCTCGACACAATAAATTTGGCAGAGTGGGGATGCAATGAGCATTCGCTCGTTTGGTCTAAATCCACCTTTAAGCTGTGGCAACATTTGCGCGAGTTGATCTGTCAAACTAGTTTGAATAATTTCGGAGTGGACGTCTCGCACTCACCCCTTCGGCACTTCAGTGAACTTGTTCTTGGACACGTCGACGATGTGGACCTCGGCCTCCGCGGCCGCCGCGAACACGTGCTCGGGCAGCGCCGCCAGCTCGCGCCCCGGGACCATCAGCGCTTGGCTCTTCTTTAGCGTGTACCTGCGACAGGGTGGACATTTCCATTGCGACCATAAAATACAAGGCTAGTTTTTGGGTAGGTATAAGTGAACACTTCTGTAAAGGTTTTTCATTGTAATTTTTGATTCAAAACTAAAGCCCCTTTGAAGCAATACGCTTCGAACATTGACTTTATAATGGTTAGAAACATAATAAATTGTCAATCACACTTCGTAATTCCTGAAAAACATTTACGAAGGTGAATGTACATTGATAAAATAGGAACTAAATTTTCAGACTATCCTGCGAATAATGGAGCTGTAATAATAGATAACTTGTAATCGCGTCACTAAAATTTACGAGGAAACGGCGAAGACAATTTCACCAATGGGATTGCTTCCAATTCTCCAGCCTAGTTCAGCGCTGTTCTCCTATTGGTGGATTTTTTCTCGCATCCCGCTCTGCTGACTCGCACATTCCTGGCTGATGCGCAAGCGCAGTCCTAGTAGGTGAGGTTGAAAAAAAATTTTTTTTTATTTATATTATATTTTATGCAAAATAAACGTACTTGTCCGGCCAGGCCGACTCCGTGTACCGCGTCTCGGCGACCACCTCTTCAGTGATGCGGTCGCGCAGGAACTTCATCATGCGGTCGGTGCCGCCCCGGATGACGTCCTGACGCACGAACGACAGCTTGTTGCCGTCCATACTGATGCTCTGCAGTTGCGTCAGGAGACCGAGGTTTCTGGGCAACCTGAAATGTTTTTTTTTACAGCGACCCTAGCGCCATCTAGTCGCCGAAAATACGAGTTAGCTACCAATGAGTAGCTAGCTGTTTTGACGCCACACTGTCAATGTTTAAGTTTAATTCCAGTTTCAAAAGTTTCTGCATTTAGATACATAAAAACAATTTCAGATTTCTGTCCCCTGGAAAAACATAATGAACAGAGATCTGTCTATTGTGTCTTTCCCTTACAAACAGGTCAAGCTTTTGATTGAGTTTTTGAGATGAGGTGAAGTTTTTAGGGGATTTCGATTCAGATATTCAGAGAAATTTGCTGGCCAGCAAAGTTTTTAAATAAAGAAGGAACTATGAAATCGAATGAGCTAATTTGAGCTAACTAAGTTTTATAATGAAAGAAATAGAGTCGGCTACTTTTTGATTTTGTTCTTTGAGATTGACATAGATATCGCGCTGCTTTATCAGTTGTCGCTGTGTGCGTCCTTTACAGACTTCTACAGGACTAATGTACTTATAATTTCATTGATTTTCTTGTCAAAACGGGCGATTTGTAGTAAGCTTGGGCCTCGTGAGATTCACTGTAGTAAAAAATCCATTCAAAAACTGGTACACACTTATTAAGACTGTTGTTGCTCAGGTCAAGCCTTTTCAGCTTCTGCAGCAGTGACACGTTCTCCGGAAGGACCTCCAGCTTGTTGTCTCTTATATTCAGAACATTCAAATGTTGCATTTGATCACAGAACTCTTCAGTAATTTCCTAAAAAAATTAACAGTGGTTAATTTTTTTATATGCAGAAACAAAAGGAAATCTGTGCCATTCATTTCAGTGATGTTTACTAAAATTAAGAGAAGCCAACAAGTGAGATTGGCCTGTCATTATTTTAAAAGTTTTTTGTGGTAAAAATTATACCTTAATATAATTATTTGCCAAATAAATTTCTTTTAAAGCTGTACATCCATAGAAATCTGGCAATGTCTCAATATCATTGTGATTGGCATCCAACATTTCCATCTTTCTTAGTTCCCCAAGCGCCGGCAAGCTGCGTAAATTGTTGTTGCTTATATTCAGTTTCTTAAGATCTGAAAATTACAGGAAAAATAATAAAAAATACCTTATAGTAAAAAAATATTTTTAACACAGGCTTCTTTTTCTGATTGTATATTGCAAGTCAAACAGAAATTTGTGAAAAACTATAGAATAAAATATAAAAAACATATTAAAATAATACCATTTTGTATTTACCTCTTAGATTAACTATATCAGGTGGTAATTCTTGCAACTGGTTATTTGATAGGTTAAACTCAACCAGACGTACCAGATAACCCATTCCAGGAGGCAGAGCCGTCAGTTTGTTATGTGATAAATCCTGAAAAAAAAAATTTTTATTGTCTTTTACCACAAAAAAACACATGGTATGTATTAAATAGAAACTGAACATACCAAAAATGTTAACATAACCAAATCACCAAAATCAGGCTGTATTTTCTGAAGCTGGTTGTGAGAAATACTGAGCCATCTCAATTCCGTCAGATGGTAGAACTCAATAGGCAACTCAGCTAGCTTGTTGCGATCCAAGCTGAGGCTGGAGAGGGTCTTCAGCTCACCAATTTCAGCGGGGAGTTTGGACAGTGCATTGTCATGGAGCTGAAAATTGAATTCATATAATTCCTGTATGAACATTTAAGTTAACACATGCTTTAAAATAAGATTTTAATACAGTTAAACAACAGTTCCTTCTTCTTATTTTATAATGCTTCCTCCTAATAAATTAAAGATTAGAGAAGAGAGAGAAGAGATAATATAGAACACATTTATGTACCTTTAATGTTACAAGAGACTGCAACAATTTGATATTGTGTGAAATAACAGAAATGGCATTAGAGCTGAGGTCGAGTGACTTGAGAGGCTCACAGTTCCACCAGTTGTTCTGGCCAGCCCTTCCAAAATCCACTTCCTTGGTCTCATCTAAGACTAGCTCATCAATTTTCCACACATTATCAGGTACTGGAATTAAAGTAATTTTTATGAAATCCCATTAAAAGAAATCACTCAAATCAAATTGAAAGTTTTTTTAATGTAATCAAGATTCATATCGAATAAAGCAATAAGATTGCACATTTTATGCAGCTTTCAATAACGTAAGAAGCTATTTTACACTATCACATAAACATCACACCTTAGATAACATTCAAATGCGCAATAAGGAAGTCATTAACGGGTACCTCATCGTCAAGGAAACCAAGCTTACCTGAGCCCAGGCCGCGATTGCTGAGACTAAGTTGTCCGGAACGCTTGGCTGACTTAATCAGGCCTTTAGACAGCACACCCTCATCTGCCTTCTTATCTTGAAGTTGGAAAACTGGATTATTGCAAACTTTTATTCTAGACTTCGTATGGGGTCTACTAGACATGTTTACAAAAGTACAATTTTTGCATGAACTGATAGTGGTAACTGAAGTGAAGCAAACTACGCCTTTGTGTAAAACATGCAGCAATATCACAGCAATGACTTGTAGCTTAATTGACTTAATTTTAATTAATTAAACTATGATATTGTTTTGCTGGAGCCTTGGTTGGTCGGAAGTAGATGGGCGAACAAATGTCAAAACAATGTTGGGAGGTTTTTTTAATTCTTTAACTAGGAGCGTGATTCAAAAATATTGTAAATAATGGTCTTCATATTTTTAAACAATCAATATCAAACCATGTTTTTTTTCACATTAATTTTCAGTCAAATCATCATAATGAAATCAAAGTGGGCACGTTTAGAAAGTAATTTGGTGTGTTTACCACTCAAAGTTTGCAGCACAAGCATGTACCATGATAAACCATTTCTAAAATACTTCCCTTTTATGTCAACTTTAGTGTTGCCAGTCTAGTAAAGAAATTAAGAATCGATATTTTAATCGATTGCCGCAACAGTCATTCAAAATACTGGTAAAACTAGCCAAGCCAATCATTGTGCTCTCTTGGGCAAACGAACGTATATAATTTACTTAAGTTTGCTTTTTTATTAACAGGAAAAGCCTTGTACAAATAATTTTATTGTGGTGCGATATTTTAACCGCCAAAATTAAAAACTAAACTTGTTTTTCCACAAATTAGTGATCTCGATCGGGTTTGTAGTTGTAAGTGTCCAACCAAATAAAATACGTCAACTAAAAAATGCAAAAAAATACCTCCTACTCCTCCTAAAGTTCTTGGTGTAAGCAAATTTTCATTCGGCATCATTATTTAAATTTTAGCTCATCGAAAAATTTCACTGATACTTATCCCTAAGATTAATTATCACAGGAATTTAAATTATTCCACACATTTATTAATTACCATAAGGCATGAACGCGCGATATAAAAGCGTGAAATACTAAACAATATGATTTCAACAACTGTCTTGTAAAATTGGTTTGACACTGATTTGATATTGATTGATTGACAGCGAATGTTTTATTGTGGTTAATCGTCATGTCATGTCACCCTATAGATAGACTAAATGCGTTAAAACTTCTTTTTCCTCAGTCGCACAAGAGAAAATCATAGAGGAATCGTAGAGTAAGTTCCCTAAATATGGACTACCTTATGGATTTAATGAAATGAAACGCAGAACTTTGAAGTTATACAAGTGTAATTAACGTCAGTCAGTCGAGAAACTATCTAGATAGTTACATCCTATCCCGAAATAGCAATAAAAAACAAATCCTCAAACAAACTTCTTGTTTTTATAAAATATGTCGTACTTAAGTATTACAAAAGAGGTAACTTAATATGGGCCACTAGGTATTTAATATGGACTAGGGGTACAAAATATGGACCATGATATTTTGAGTATGATATAATTTTAATTTTGCAAAAATTATAAGGAACTTGTTGATGTATACTGTCTTAAATGACAAAGAAATATATTTTTAAAATCCCGCCCTCATATACCATTATATTTAGCAATATTCCTATCAAAATAAAATACCATTAACACCAGCTTATTTAGCATGGTCCAAAACACAGAATTTTAAAGTTAAACTAGTCTAATTAATATGAATCAGTCAAATAACTATCTAGTACTTACATTCTATAATAAAAATGCAATAAAGAAACAAATCCTCTAACAAAATTTTCTTTTTTATAAAATATGTCAAACGTAATTCTTACAACAGAGGTAACTTAATATGGACCGCTAGGTCTTTTATACTAAAAAGGGTTGCATAATATGGACCATGTTATTTTTAATACGATATAACCACAATTTTGGAAACAATTATTAGGAACTTCTTTTTATAATCAGTCTCAAATAACAAACAAGTATAATTGTCTCTATAAGAATCATCCCTCATAATATGGACCACTAGACCATATTTGAATCCTCATCATCGGTCCATAATAAAAGCAAGTACCATTTGAGCGTTAAACATTTTACAAAAATTATAGGTATGACGTACAGTTACACATTATATCAAGAATTTTACATAACAAAACAATGTTTCTAGAATACGGAGATTCAAGAATAAGTTGTTGTAATTAACGTAGTAATAAACTTACAAAACTCACCGTAAGATTACATAAAATGTGCCTAAAATATTAAAATGGCGATCCAAGACGCGCACGGTCATGTAGCCTCGCGGCAATTGACTGACAGTGGGGCGCGACGCAAGGGCATCGAAAGCGCCCAACTTCACTGCGATAGCAATGACATCTAGCGAAATATTTTCGTGGTCCATATTATGTGACTGGTCCATATTTAGAGAACTTACTCTACTTTTCGGTATAGACAGTGGCAGGCGCACTACCCGCCGGCACCTCTCTCGGTCCCCTTTGTCGTCTACTCCGCGCCCCTGTACCCGCGCGGGCGAGGACTCATTTAAGCGGTCGGTCTATAGTTGTAGTCACAGGTTGTAGTAGAAACGTAAAAGAGCGAGTGAGTCAACACCACAGAATTGCATTAAGTAAATAAATTCAGAGAGGACGCCGTACTGTCCTACGTGGTTCTACTTCTATCATACTTATATTCACACTTTAGAACAACATTGCTTACAATTTTAGTACATATTATTACATGATTATAGGTAATGAGTTATTTGAACAACCATTTTGCACTGGAGAGCCACGTAAGTGTGACTGCGTTAGGTATAGGTACCTACCATACAAATTACACTGTTAAAAATCCACCCAAATGAAATCCATCATGCAAATCTGCAATGGTTCTTTGCGCCTGAAATAAAAACACACGAGAAGTGGCATTCTATCTTTAGCGTTCGGGATAAGTGCAAAAAATCAAAAACAAGATACGCATAATCATTTAATCAAAGAGCAGACGAAAATCACAATGACACAGAGAGAGCCAGGTCTTAAAAGCCTCGCAGTGTTAGCGGCGCGTCGTCGATCCCTGGCGTCGTCTGCGCCGCGGGTCACGGTCGTCAGCGTGCGCAGTTCGAGCGTTTCCTGCGCAGGGTCCCGAGCGCGCACGGCGCTCTCCTCGTTGCTCCGCCAGTACAGCGTCGCGAGAGTTGCCAGGCACTGCAACAAACAAGACAGTACATAAATACAACTTCCAACTCATAAATACAACTTCTAACTCACTTCCTTCGGACTTCGATCTCGTCGAGAGCTAGTCTACTGCGAGACACACACACACACACACACGCGCGCGGGGTATTTTTTTTATAAATTCTTGTCCAAGAGTTAAAGTACAGTACTTAGTTGTACATTTTCTCAACAGCCTATACTTTTTTGAGATAGGAACACAACTTAATACTAATTGTAACGAAGATAATAGAATTTGACGATGCATAAAAGAACTAAGAACCCACGCATAACCACTCAGCTTAAAAGTTAGTCATTTGAGGCAAACTTAAACTTTCTTATCATTCCATTACGCTCGATAGTTTGCCTGCGGGCCGAACTAAAGTTATATGGTTACCGGAGTAATGTGATCTTAACTCATCTTAAGTTGCTAAACTCATCCCATTAGGTAAATACTCGTAGCACACACGAGCTCTTGCCACGTTATTGATTTTAAGTTGGACCTGATAGGGTAGATAATTAAGTACTTAAATGCTCCACATACGAGTAGGAGTAAGTAAAAATATAAGAATAAAAACCGTCAAATGTTATAGTGCGCGCATGATTTCAGATAAGTATAGTATACATTTACCTAAGTTAGGTATCTCTCTTTCTACCCTCCGTCTCTACCTACCACCTAAAGAAGCATTTTGGTCTTCCATCCTATTATTTTCCAATCAAAAGTTCATGTTCGAGTACGCTAGCGGCGCGGGCTTACCGAATACCGGATCAATAATTGACCACACACACACATAGATGGTTGTTCTATCTTATTCCAACTATCAACCATGACTACGCTATTCTCCCTTATATCTACATATAGCCACAGTCCCGTCGATGCCTACCTTAACTTTCAATCCGTTATTTTTAAAATGTTCCTCCGTAACTCGGAAGTCGAGCGTCAGCGTGGCGACATCCAAGCCGCGTTCGGCCGCGGTGGTGACGGCGGCGACGGCGTCGAGCGGCGCGGGCTCGCCGTTGACGTACCAAGCGAGCCGCACGGCCGGCCGCGACGCACCGGACTCGCACGAGGCGCGCACGCGGTCCCCCGCGCGATATCGCGAACGGAACCCCGACAGGGTCGGCCCGCTCTCAGGCAGTACTGAAACGTGAAGGACAATAGTTCCTGACTAGATATACATAATATACATTACTGATGTCACACCTCCTTCCCATAGGGGTAGGCAGAGACTACTTTGTTCCACTTGCTACGATCCTGATATACTTACCTCTTTCGCTTTATCCACTTCCTGGGTAGGAGACCTAAGTATTATCCAACTGCCAACAAAGCGATCTATTAAGTTTATGCGGAGCAGTCTAGCTAGATTACGTCGTTATACTATATTTAATGGCGACTGAAATAAAATGGCGAAAACCAGTGAAAGAACCGCTGTATTCATAGAACGACTCTCTTTCCGGCTCTACATGTTATTGGAATAATTGTGTGAGTATATTAGTTCCTGAATTCCTATAATTATCACCATCATCATCATCACCATCTCCAGCCTAAATACCTCCCACTGCTGGGCACAGCCTCCTCTCAGAATAATTATAAGAAAGTGAAATTAAATGACCACATAATTTTATTTATTTATTTTATTTATTTATTTTATTTATTTATTTTATTTATTTATTTTATTTATTTATTTATTATTTATTTTTATGTAGGTGAGTGAGTAATATTCGTACGTTTAAATATTCTACATAAAGTAACTAGTAGGTATACACAATACATATACAAAAAATAACTTGTATTGTATTTTCGGTCCTTCCATTTATATTATGCCGGTAAAATATTAAGATTCATCCCAGCCCGATATCATCTGGGACACTGACTTATAAACTTTCTTCTTGTCTGCCCTGTGAATGATATTATCTCAGTAATTTAATTCTTACCGACTCCAAAGTTATGGGGCGAAAGTTTCTATTCACGGAAAACTTACAAGAATAGAGAATAAACCAACCCCGTTTCTCCTTAGGGATACGAGTATATATGCAGATAACGGAATTTTACAACGAAAATTATACTCTAGTCAATTAAATACTTAATTATAATATTAATTAATATATCTTCATGCAAACCTCAACCTTTAGTTTAAAACTTTTGACATGACCGTGCATGCCTGTTAGAGCTAAAGTAGCACCGGGCCCAGCAACATCCACCTTGCCTCATGAATCCATCATACTATTTATAATTGCCATCCATCACGTCGGTGTGATCAACTGATGGCCACACACTGTCGCTCGCCGGACGCCGCCGGGCCATAAGTTCTGCTGTTGTAGGCCTGCAGCTGCCCAGGCTCCACCAACAACTCAACGACTACGGCAATGTCGGCGTGATCAAACACAGAGGGAAACAAACGACTGGTCGCCTTACACCTCGCAGTGGTAGCCGCAATATACGTTCTATTGTTGTTGTAGCGAGCGATAAGGGCTGCAGCAGCCCAGGCCCCAGCAACAACTCACCGATTACGGCCATGTCGGCGTGATCAGACACGGTGGGAAACAACGGCCGCTCGCCGGACACCTCGCAGCGGTAGCGGCCGCCAGTCGCCACCTGCGCTGGGCCCAGCGTCACGTTGGACCCGTCTGGGTCGGACGCCTGCACATAAGGGGTCCGAGTCACTACAATACATCTATAATCTCAAAAAGCCGACACGACAATGAATTAAACGTCCAGAGGGATGTAAATAGTGGCGATCATCTGTGCTCATCAGGTGTTTTATATCTATTAGAAGAAAAATAATGAAATCTGAAGATAAGTTTATCTATCACACAGAGCTGCAGCGCAAACTTAAAAGATAAATTAAAATTTTGTAAGACTCCCTGGAGTATACAACCGTGATTTGAACAGCGAAAGGAAACGAAAACTGTGACCGCGGTTCAAATTTCATGCATAGAAAGTTTTTTTTCTTTTTCTTTTTGAAGTACGTTGTGTAGTTTTCAGTTCTGCCGGCACTCCCGGAGTGCCACCGGTCGTTTTTTTTTGTTTGGTTTTATTTTTCTCACTTTAGCATACTAGTGTTAAGTGGTTTAGTTATGTGTATAACTTAAACCAGGTTTTAACGATTGGTGTCTACAAACGTTAATCGCTATACGACGCGTACAAATTCCATCACTATCTTACGCGTCGGAGTGGGAGAGAATTTTACATGTATTGTGTGCCGTAATTCTTTAAATAGCTCTGATATGTAAATTTCAATCATACTTCAACATGAACCCCAGGCAGCGGGAAGCTGCGAATGGGCTCGGCGTCACGCGGCACGTGGCGGAAGAACTCCCGCCCGTCCTTGTACCACTTGACGGAGTAGAGTGCGTCCCCGCCGAGCCTCCAGCGGCACCCCAGCTGCGCGCGAGCTCCGTGCGCCACGTACGCGGGCACGCGCAGTTCTAGGAGCCGCAGCGCGTACGCACACTCTGTTCACAAGTTAATCTATCATTGAGTAACATACTAAGCGGGGATGTCTGTTTTTATTAAATAGGTACCTACTATGGTCCAGTCATTATAGCAAGTTCACCTCGGAATGCGAGATACACGGCTGTAAATCGGTAAATACTTGTATATTGACACCCTTGAAATTTAATAGTTGCGCATACCCTACCATATGTAGGTTTTGAGACAACTTTTAGGGTGTCAATATACAAGTATTTACAGACTTACAGCTGGGTATCTCGAATTCCGAGATTCTTACCTAATCTAACCTTAAATGACTGGGCCACTAGCTGTTGCCCGCAGCTTTGCCCCCGTTCCATTTTTTCATTTTTTCAAAACACGGGTGATAAGTAGGTATCATGACCAAGAGAAATAAGAATTCATTTTTTAGAAATATAGATTAGAATTTTCTTAAATATTTTGGAAACAGCATTTGTTAAATAAGATACCTACTATCTAAAGTTATTTAATACCACTAAGTAAGGCCGGCTGGATGGCGGTAAGCGGCAGGTAAATGTAGATAGATACAGCGAAGGTTAATAATGAGTTTGCAACAAAGTGCTACTGGTATTGGCGAGTTAAGGGTTGGGTTGTAGATAAGTACTTAACTAGATCATCAATATCGTCATACTCTTTTCTAACTATTCCGAGTAACAAACTGAATATTTACCGCCCGGATACCTGTTCAAGGATAACTCGGAGCTAATTTATAAAAACCATTACGAAAAGGCCGTGTAATTTCTTTTATCGGTAAAGTGAAACATTTCCTCGGGGACCTAATTCGATGCAAGCAATTTGAAACAACCCTAGTCGTTAGTCCGTTGACCCGTAAACACGATTGCGTAATGTAATAAACCATTCATGTAAATTTCAGCTGAAAGATAAGAAAATACGGAACAAAAGTCGCGCACTTAGCAAACAAGGGGTCCTACGTACCAGCGGACAGTTTAATTTATTAGTGACAACTAGAACAATGAATAAATTAAAGTAACTTATGCATTAAGGGCGGCAGGTTACTCGTATTCTGGAGTGGCTTTCATCTAGCCAGGGATGGGGAAAACGGCGAATTGCGCCGCAGAAACACAAACACTAGGTATTCATTTGCTACTCGTATACTTAGGTAAGTAGTATAAATAAGAAGTGTCTACAACATTTGGCGCTTTATAATGAACTTAGGAGAGAACAACATTAGGTAAATTGTAGTCAGTGGCGTGACAATAGGATGGCAGGGCTGGCAAAATGCCAGGGGCCCCCGACCCAAGAGGGCCCTGGCCCAAGAGGCCGCGAGCTCAAAAATATTAAAATTAAACTGAGTACAACGTGACGATTTTTACTGATAGGGCCCCATCAAAAGAATTTGCCACGGGCCCCAGATGGTATAGTTGCGCCACTGATTGTAGTTTGACTAAGGTGTATCTAACGATCGATAAGGCTAAGGAACGATAAGGCTCTGTCTACTCTGTAAGCTACAAAAACATGTACAGTCAAGTGTAATAATATGTGTCTAGAAAAAGTTTCAAAAATAAGTACCATAGGCTCTTACTCCAGCGTGGGACCTATTTTTGAGAAGTTCCTATCGATACTTATTTTTGCACTTGACCGTACCTATGTATGGAGGGGGTCTCGGGGACGATAAATCGATCTAGCTATGCTTAATTTTTAAAAGACATAAAAAACCGAGCATGCTCTTTCATCCAGGTAAGTAGGTACTCTACCTGACTTACTTTTTATCCACAGCGACGTAACGCCCGCGCGGTCAGAGGTCGTCAATAATTTCTTACCATTGCATTCACTGTACTATAATTGTCCCATTACTTGCTATGGTATGCAGTAATGTGATGGTTAACTCACCGACGGCGGCTGCCAGCAGCGCAGCCGCTGTGACGAGTAGGCGCGCACGCATATTCACACCGAGCCTCCAACCATTGTGAAGGAGTTCACATCGCGTGTCATCTGTTTAAGTACTTTGTTTAGTATTTTTTAAGGGTATAGTATAATACTATGTTTGAAATCCTAGCCGTATGCGAGGATTTTTATATACGAGTCCAATAACAAAACTATAACTTATTGGTTAATTAGTTGGACTGTAACCTAACCGTACCTTTAAATATTTTACGGTTAGAGATTGATTAAAGCATGAGGTTAACTTCGATTAGGTATACTTATCAATACTGCAGCTTCGTATACCTACCTACTTTAATGATGCCATAATTTAATATTTTTTATTTTCTGATGAAAGTTAGGGTACAGTCAGAATATTTTATCCCTCATTACCTTCGATCAACATTTCCTTCGAACCAGATAACAGATAACTAATATTTCTGTAACTATATACTTACTGTGTTAACGATTAAGGTTTTAACGTATGAGAAATAAGAAACTCAACGGGGCAATCTTTCGAAGGTAGTAAAATTGATTCCACTTATTTCTCAAGCTAAAAGTCCATTCATTACAGCTAACGCATATCTATCCACCTTAGCGTTAGCTTCAACGTGCCGAACCTTTGTTTCGGAAATTTTACGGTGATTAAATTTAGGTTTCAGTTCACTGGTAAGGCCGCGTTCACACCCAACGTACTGTGACAAGGATTACTGCGACGAAGTGCGACGCGCAACCACGCGTACAAAATAGCTACTTCTGTGCGACTCACATTATGTTTACATGCGCAGTTCTTCCAACAAATAAAAATAATTAACAGGTCAAGCCTTTTGGGTAATGAATGATTGTGTTCTTTGTTAGGTATGTAAGTAACTACTGCAGATAACTCGTATGTATTTGAATTCGAAATGCGGCAAGCTCTAAATTAATTTACAGCATTGTAAAACGTTTGAAGTTTATATTAACTTAATAAGTATTCGTTTATATTTATCTGTCACGTTGGTGTGTACTTCTGCCAGACAAACAACACACTACTTCTAAAGAAAGGTACCTCTCTCCGTAACTCGTCTCTGAATATCATGAAGGTATGTCTGATATCTGAGTGACGGCCTGGAAACGCAGCTGTCTTACACATATGGTTGAGGAGTAGCAGGATTCTAGTTTTTATCCTTGTATTTTACGCTTATGAGAACGCAGCCTAACAGTATAAAGTGGAATCGGAATAACATGGCTCCCCGAAAAGCCTTGAATCTGGGGTAGACGTGAATTAAGGCATTTTAGTATTTACGTCGATTTAAAATCCATATGATTGGCGTTTTACGCGTATTCTGAATCATTTAATGTTTAATTATTATATACATATTTTAATTATTATTGTTTTATAATTAGTAGTAGTTTTAGTTTTAGTATCTGCATGTATTGTAATTGTTTTGCACAATAAGAGTTTATATCGAATAATTAAAATAATAATGCTTCTTACTTACTATATCCTGTTAAGTGTTGCTATGGTTTTGTTACGACATAAATTACTCGAGTATACTTAGTAATATTAGGATTTAGATTAGGGAATTAACACGCATAAAAATATAAAAATAAAACATCTGCGTCATTTCTTAAAGCATGGATAAATCAGAGGTTTTTCTTACAACAAAATACTTAAATTACCAGGTGCTCGCTTTAGCTCTGGCTTTTACGAAATTTAACTGCGTGCGAAATTTAAATTTATTATTGTGGTAAGTATAGGTACGGTTTTCGCTGTACTTACAGACCATACAGACTCCTACGAACACCTAACTACAATGCAGGCGTCAATGTACTTAATTAATAATAATTACCTTGAATCAAGTAATAAGATAAAAAAATATCTCACTAAATCGAAACAAATCACTTCACACGCACTGTTATCAGTCTATCACTAAACTAAAGAATACATAACTATTCAACGTGCACATTCAAATTGTAAAAGTTATAATTGCGAGTCTTAGTAAAGCGCGAATTGAAATGCAAAAGACGCGGCTGCAACGCGTGGTGTTAAGTCGGACGCCTCTCTCAAAGTAAACTGCGAACTGAACCCCGCACAACTTCCTGAACTTAATATAACTGTGAAAATAACGATAGTTTAGTTCCAAGACGCTATATGTACCTACTAGTAGCTAAACATTTGCAAAGAAACTTCAGTAAATGCCCAATTACGATAAATATCAGCTATTTTCCACTCAGGTATGTCCCACCTACTAGATTGACATTCATTGCGAGTTGAAGATACGAATCAATGATGTTATAGGTATCTTTATGTACCTAAAATCAAAATATTAATCCGCAAGTAAAAAAAATGTAGGTACGTATCTTTGAATGGGAACATCTTTTGTAATTAAAAGCAAATGCCGCTCGGTTTAGATATAAAAGTTTGGCAAGAACAATCAAGGGGCCGACTGATTGAACGTTGTTGCGAGCAGTTCCGACAATTCCGACATAATGTCTTTTGTCCTCAACAGAATCTTTGGCTACATAAAGCCCGTTTTAGGAGAAGCTTGTCAATTCAATCTTGAATCTATCTCGTTACCTCTTGCCATCAACAACTTTCACGTTACCAAAACAGAAGCGATTGTCTGCAGCTTAGTGGCGCCCGAGGGTGTGCCGGTTTGGGATACCTATTACCTACTCGGCTCATGCATTACCATAATTGTATTCCTGCAAATTGATCATGACACTGTTGCACAAGCGTGGCTAACGCTGATCCCATTAAGGTAGCACTTTGAATTAGGAATACCTACAGCATAACATGCACCCTTTACAACTGCTTACTTTAATATCGTACGAACGCCTTTTATAGAAGAAAAGGAGCGAAATATTTTGAGTAGGTACCTAAATATTTTGTTAACAGGATAAATTTTCCTTGCAAGCTTAAAAACCGATTCTAGCTAATCGATACATTTACAGTGGTTGGGTATGCAGATCAGGATGTGTCGCACAAGAGCCAGCACTTTTACGCATATAATGATCACGGTGTATCTAAAGAGGTTTTTTAAGCTTTAGGTAGTTATAATTTAGGTATTTGTATTCATTTGGGACTCTCACTCATCTAACAATTATAATCTTTACATACCCAAATACCCGCTGTTTATTTCGTGAATTAAGTAGAATCCTACAGCTACTGCCCAGTTCTAACAATTGATACAATTCACCATTTTCTTGCGCGCTGACAGGCCCTTGTTGATACGGGCAAAGCCAGTAAAGGGCACAACAAATATGGCCGCGCACAATGCCGTATAAATTTCAGCAAATGACGAATGGCCAGTTTGTGTGGCCGGCCGCCTGCCTGCTAATGACTCACACTTACGAATTGAGAAGAAGCTTAATTTTCTATACATTTATTAAGCAGTATGATCAAGTAGGCAAGTAATTTGAGTATCTAGTCAAGTTTTAAAGGAAAATGTATAGGTCCAAGAACAAAAAGTGTGGACAGACATTATTGAATAATTTGCGAGTTTCAGCTTAGGCAGACTTAGGCAAACAGCTTTATCGTCCATCCGGTTGTCTCTTCTCCTCCACAGTCGCATTTCTTAACCAATTCTCGTGAAATTTTCTTAGCAGGTTAATAAATAGTAGTTAGTTTTTGTTTTTTTTTTAAGGTTGTGAAAATGATATATCAGCCATTTTAAAAATTTCCCTTGAACGTAACTTTTTTGTCCGAACAATTTTTTTATCTGATAAACTTCGAGTGGTTTACTGGCAGGGTCTGCAGCTCACAGAGCGATATAGCTTTATTTTCCTGCTTAAAATATGCCTTCTGCCAGTTCCTGGAGCTGGAGGACCGTGCACCGTGCACACGGAATAATTCGTCGAGATCTATGGCGCTTTACTTAAATTAGTATTTTAACGCTAACGCCAAAACTTAAGTAAAATTAACGGACGGCTAGTGGAAAACACGATTATCCACTTAGTCGACTATCTTAAAAACGCTCAGCTGCCGTTAATACCGGATTTTGATCTAAAACTACCGTCGAGAGGTATCGTCGTATAAATACTAGGTAGTATAGTGGTAGATACATTCCGTAGCACTGGTGACTAAGATTCGAATCTCGATACAAAGAAAAAACTTGACTGCGATTCGGACTCGCGCACCGAGGGTTCCGTACAAATTAGCCAAGTTAATATCCTGCTCTCAAGCAAAATATATGCAATGTGAGGTCAGTTTATATTGGTTTTTACAAGAGACAGACACAAAAAATCTGCTTTTAGTATTTGTTGTTACAGTACCTATAGCGGCAACAGAAATCCTCATCTGTGAAAATTTCAACTGTCTAGCTACTACGATTTCTGAGAGATACAGTCTGGTGACAGACACACAAACAAGATAATTTCTGTTGCCACTATAGCAAAAATACTAAAAACAGAATGTACAATGTATATGTCTATGTAAGTATGATGGAAGTAAACAATATAAAATGACCTCACACTGCCTACATTTTGCTTAGGATGCAGGGCTCTGCTAATACTAGATATTATATTCACTTGCCGAATTTGTATGGAGCCCTCGGTGCGCGAGTCCGTCTCAGACTTGACCGGCTGTAGGCCGATTATTTAGTCTTTTAACTTGCAACACTGCATAGGTCCAACCATTATTTGGATTTTATTCACGTAGGTATCGAAAACCTACATTTAACTGGTAGATGGCAACCACAAAAAAACCCTTAGTTAGCTAATAAGGGTTACTCAGAGGCAGAAAAAAAAAATACAATTTCTTTTTCAACATTTTCCACGAGTTTGTCGGCATGATTATTAAGAAGTACCATCAACCAAAAATGTGTGCCACCCTGAGATTGAAAATCCTTTGCACGTCATAAAATATAACGTCGATAAGACGTGGCATCAACTTTCGATTTTAGCGTCATTTTCATTTGATAGGACCACTTATTTGGACGACTGTACATTAGAGTAGGTACCTATCTACAACTCGGATTGCGGGCAAGCAAGCAGACAGTCAGTACGGACATGGCGAAACCTAAGGGCTCTATTTTGCATTTTGACTAGAACTATAAAAACTAGGTATAACCCAGTTCTTATTTTATGTCATTCGTAGATTCTCTATAAGTACATCCTTTACAGTGTCTATAATTTTCAACAGTTTAAATAGTTAACAGTCGGTTGTATGCATGTCGCTAACTCTCCACTTATAGGTACCTACGTAATCTGCTTAGCAACTTTGATCCGTTATTTATTTAGGGATCATCAAGTTGAAGATTTACGCGCTCCCAAGGATAAGATACGCGACGCGTAATTAGTCCAACTTTGAATTTGGTGACCGCCGAGACTCCGCGTAAACGAGCCAATTTGTTCTGCGCCACAGCTTTTAATGCTTTTTTGGGTAAAGTTGAAATCTCGTTATTTACTAAGTTCTTTTGCCTGTTGTTTATAAATCAGTCTTATTTTTATCTCGAATGCGTTTTTTCGCCTTACCGGAACGTTGGTGTGGATTTTAACGCGCTGTATAATTACTACGATCACCTACACGATACGTTATTTAACTACATACTTCGGCGCAAAAATTCTGTTAAAAAACTATTATTTTTAGTTACTTGCCTTTTAAGTTTTTGACCACTGTTAGAAGTTTCTGTGTCGAGGTTTTGAAATATTTGAATTCAACGTAGGTATGCTAAGTTAACAGTTATGCTTATCTACTAATTCATATAGACCCACTCAGACCAAACAAAGCTACTGAGAGTATCTACACATATACCTACATGCGGGACCTACCTACAGGTACTACAACGCCGAAAGGTCTGTCACAGTACAGTTCCGCACGGGTAGCTCTAATAATTTGGTAGGTACTAGGTAGGTAGGTAACAAGTTTTTTTAGCTGGACAGCTTGACCGATATGACCCCTAACATAAGCGCTACCTACCTAGCTTCCTTCTTATTTTTATTATATATTTATTTACATACATACCTACATACTTATACATACATACATAAATAACGTATTTACCCCTTACGGGGTAGACAGAGCCTAAAGTAACAAAACCTAAAGGGACAAATATAATATGCAGGCTAGCCAATTACTTACACACAATAAGTACATACGAGGCAAACACATAACCCTCCTTTTGGGCTTCGCCGCAGTCTGGTAATAAAAATATCACATTCTCGTCACATCCTTCAACAGAACGCCACATCTACACGTTTTGCTGAATAAGATATTAAACATTCAAATTTATTCACAGAATAGTATTTTTATCCAGAATTTAATGGGGCAGTCGTCGTAGAGCTAATGTATCGTACACCATTGTCGTCCTGTGATCTCAGGCGCGCGAAATGTCTTGACGTCCACCGTCGCTTTATAAAGACGTTTCGTGGAGACCCAAAGTCACAAGTCTCCTGACAGAGCAAACGATAAGGTTAACAGCTTTACAAGCTTAAAAGACGCTCCACTTGATAATATTACTCTTATTTAAAGTGTTTTTGTGTTCAAGATGTCACCAAAGCTAAGTGCGACGTCGGTGGTGGCTCTGGTGCTGTTTTGCTGTGCTGTACTGTGCATCGAAGGGGCTCGGGCGCGCTGCCGGCTGCGGCGACACGTCCACAAAGCTATGCAGACCGACTTCACGGGACGCCGTTGCTGGGACGACGTGAAGATACAGTCCTGTTGGGGTTATTGTCTGTCTTATGAGGTACGGAGGTTCTTGAGGATGTGGTCGCACCAGTTTTTAGCAGAGTTCTACGGCAATCACTGATATTATAGTTTTGCCACATCCCAGAAAAACTTTTGGACAAGAAAGTTGTCGTTTGGCATAAATTAGTGTTTTAAGTAGCTATACGCTTTCGACATATAGGTACCTACATCCCTTTTATAAGTGTATTATACCTAGGTAAGTTAAGTAGAATTTAAATAGTTACTGTTGTAAATCTATTTTATTCTGAAAAAATGACTTTCTGCCAAGTTTCTTGCGGAGCATTCTTCTTGGCAATGATGGTCTTTCCGAATGCGCTGATAGTTTCAAAATAAGACATGTAAAAGAGCCCCTTGGCGGCCTATTTGCAAAATAAACTTTTGATTTTGATTTCAACAGATATCAGACTGGCGGTTCCCATACAAGGAGTCTCATCATCCGGTGTGCTTGCACGACGAGCGCAAGCACGCCTCCGCCAAGCTGAAGAACTGCGATCCTGGCGTCGAGCCCGGCACTGACGTTTACCACTACATCGAAGCTACCAGCTGCAAGTGCCAGGTACCAACTGATACACATGCCTACATATATTTATACAGATGCTGAAAATGTTGTCAAAATTACGAATTCTTATTCTCAAAGAAATAGGTACGTACATATAAAGGCATCCAATTTAAAATGGGTTCAGCGTGTTAGAAAATATAGTAGGTACCTATTTGCATTTTTAATAATGAGCTTGCATGCTATAGTGAAAAAAGAGAACTTGCTTGCCATTATGATTTTTATAACAATGTACCCGAAACCCGCCTATGCTATGGATGTCCATGGGCGACGGTATATATTGCTTTCCATCAGGTGACTTGCATGCTCGTTTTCCCCCTATTATACAAAAAAAAAACTCTGATCTGACCTCAACTACGACAAAGGCACTTAACCCCACTATAAAAACTGACTCACAGTAATCGTAACATTCTATTCAAGATCCTCAAACATAAGCATTTCTTTCAAAGTAGTGCCAGTGGCAATAAAGATGGCTAGATCCCGAGTAATTTTAGCAAGCAATGGGGAGAGTAGAAACCACCTGTCAATACCCAATTTATTTTTCGCTTACCTAATTACTATAGACCGACCGCTTAAATGAGTCTCGCCCGTGCGTGTTCAGGGGCGCAGGGTAGGACGACAAAGGGGCGAGACGAGAGCGGTGCAGACGGGTAATGCGCCTGCCGCCCGCACCTCTCTCGGCCCCCTATGTCGCCTACCCCGAGCCCCTGTGCCGCGCGAGCGAGGACTCATTTAAGCGGTCGGTTTAATTATGTATATTTCTTTCTGGTAACAAGAACATGAAACTCTTTAACTATGTAAATTGATTTCAGGCATGCTCGTCAGAAGACACGAGTTGCGAGTGGCTCCCGCCCGATTCCAACCTACTCGGAGGCTTGGTTCTCAAAGAAGAGCTCGAGGAGGAACAGGATTAACTCACAGACTAACGACCCCGATTTACGCATTGTCAATCTAAGTACCTACCTATCGCAAGTTCAAACAATGTCAGTCTAAAATGAGATAAAGGTTATAAAAACAAAAGATGGTTTGTTATTTGAACATGATATCAATTAAAATTTGAATTTAACTGTAAAGTTAATCCTACCCTATAAAGTACAAACATTTAGTGTGTAAGATTTAGAATGACTGGCGACTGAGGTTTTCCCAACTTGCTATAACATAGGGGCTAAAAAAGGCGAATTTATCACTATTTGCAAGGCCGGCAACGCACCAGCAGTCCTGAAAGGTGATGTAGTGTAGGTGTCTATTAACGGCGGTGATCACTTAACATTAGGTGGACCGTATGCCCGTTTGGCGGTTTACATATTTAAAAAAAATGTTGTTAGGTAGGTACATACCAAAGCTGTGAAAAATATTGTATTCAATAATCGCTCATTCATTTATTCGGCTTAATGTAGGAATCGATTCAAAAGATAACGACTAACTAGTCGAATAAATGAAGAAATGATAACTCACTGTTACCAAATTATTTGAAAAAAAAACTTCTGAATTAAATAAGTCAATTATTATTTTAGTCGTTCACTCATGACCACCTCTTAATGGTCTCCCACATTGACAGTTTTGAATATAAGTGGGATTTTCTGAATTTAGTCCTTTTTAATATTTTTTGGTATGGTAATATTTTATCTTGCCGTCACCGTCATTGCTCG
Source organism: Pandemis corylana (assembly GCA_949127965.1). Taxonomy (NCBI): domain Eukaryota; kingdom Metazoa; phylum Arthropoda; class Insecta; order Lepidoptera; family Tortricidae; genus Pandemis; species Pandemis corylana. Next base: position 4,417,250 of record OX421858.1, on the reverse strand, counting down.
GCTACGGCTGTCGGCTAGTCAGTCGGGTATACATACATATACATAAATTATATCTATCGTTTTCAGTTTCAAGTTATCACGCATCGACTTTCTTATGGGAAATGAGAAATGTTTGAAGAAAACTCGTGTTACTGAAAGAATGAGTCATATAATTACATGCAAAATAATTTGTGCTAGTGTGGGGAGTGATAACAACACATAAACTTAAATTTTCTTGGAACAACAAGTAGTGAATTCATTGTGTTAAGTGTTATGGGCAGTAACAGTCATGAAATACTACTTCTGTGTGATTATTGTTGTAGGCATGTTTTCGAATCAAAGTCATGCTTTGAATCCTGAAAAGACCGAATATTCACCTGCACCGAAGGGAAACTCTACAACCGAACAGAAAGTATGGAATATAAAACTTGACATCTACTTCTCGAAAACATTCCCCAGCGTGATTAAAAAGCCCCTTAAATCGGATTTTCGGCTAAGATGCGAGGCGATTATGAATTTCACACGCGTCGAAACGTACACCAAGAGTAAAGAAGGCGTTGAAACTTCTCTGAAGGAGCTGCCGCCCGACCATATCCTCCAGAGACTCATGAAGAACGTAAAAATGTACTGGAGAAAAGACAATAAAAATATTGTCAACACCACTAAAGTGAAAATAATCAACAGAATGGACAAAAGTAATGGCACCATTGGCACTAATTTGAGGATAAAAGATATAGATTTGAGTGATGAAGGTAATTACACCTGTGTTATAAGACAAAGTTTTGAAAAGAATCAAACTACAATGTTAAAAATTGTAAAGGATGATGATGAAAATTATGAAATACCAACATACTCCTCATTGCCGATTGCTGAAATCAACAACCAGTTAGAGATGAGTATTGGAACCACGCCTGACCTGCTGGCCCAGGACATTAGGTCCCAGCATGTCAATGTCACTGCGGCCCGCAACTCTACGGTTCCCATGCGCCTGGAGCCCATCTGTCAGGAGTATGTGGGCAATGTGTGTGCTGAGCATCTCAAAGGTCAGCATGTATACATTCCATATCACGCAACCCAGTCTGCTCAGGAAGAAAAGCTTATGACAGCAATGCAGGTAACAAAGTACTCAAATGATATAAGCTCCAATTGTGAAGGCTATGCAGTACCCAGTCTCTGTTATTCAACATTCCCAATATGCAGAGATCCATTTGTGACTAATGAAATTTTCTTGAAGGAAGCAAAACTGTTAATTTCTCAACATGGTGAAGTTTTGTCAGAGTTGAATAAGAATATCACAGCACAATTTGACTACCGTTACAACTCCACAATTCTCAGACGTGTTTGTAAACAAGATTGTGAAATATTAGAGAATGAGTTGTGTCAAACAGAATATGCTATTGCTAAGAGGCACCCACACATAGGGCAGCAGATCACATTAGAAGAGTGCCAGGACCTGCCTGAGGATGACAAGGATTGTCTCAAAATTGGCTTGGGAGCATTGATGGTGTCAGATGATGAATGCTACTGGGAAAATGGCAGTGGTTATTTGGGTAGAGTTCAAGTTGCAAGCAATGGAATGCCTTGCATTGAGTGGTCTAAGCAGCTCCATTTACGAGTATCAGAACACCCTGAGCTGGCCGGCCTCCACAGCTACTGCAGGAACCCAAAGGGAATCAAAGCACAACCATGGTGTATTGTTGACAATGAGGGCAAAACAGAAAAACAGCTATGTGATATTCCCAAGTGTGCCCATAAGATTTGGATCTATATTGTTATAATTTTCCTTCTGACTACATTAACCATCATAGGATTCATTGTTTGTTTATGTTACAAAAACAAAAACAAAAACAATGCTGCTGCAATCAGAGATATCAACTTGCCAAATGCTGATAAAAATATCTATGGGAATTCTAGATTAAATTCCCCAATAGAGATGAGTGAATTATTGACAAACCAGAATTTGAATAATCAGCCTCACCTTACCAGGCCCACAAGGGGCAATGGGATTCTGCGGATACCACAGTACTCTCTTTCACAAATAAAGTTTTTAGAAGAATTGGGTGAGGGTGCATTTGGAAAAGTGTACAAAGGGGCTCTGAAAAAAAATGGAGAGACTCACTATGTTGCTGTAAAAGCATTGAAGGAAAATGCTTCAGCCAAGACACAGGCTGATTTTAGAAGAGAAATAGACTTGATTTCGGAACTGACACATGATAATATTGTGTGCATAGTGGGAGTTGCGCTGAGAGAGGAGCCTTTGTGCATGCTGTTTGAGTTCATGGCGCGCGGAGACTTGCACGAGTTCCTCATGGGCCGCGCGCCGCCCTCAGGGAAGGGGCTGCCGGCCATGCGCCTGCTCAGCATCGCACACAACATTGCCTCAGGGATGCAGTATCTAGCATCACACCATTACGTGCATAGGGACTTGGCAGCAAGAAACTGTTTAGTGTCTGATGATTTTGTTGTAAAAATATCAGACTTTGGGCTATCCAGAGACATATACAGTTCAGATTATTACAGAGTAAGTAACTGCACTTGAACTACATTTGAACACCAAACTTTTCAAATTTGTTTTCTAAGTAAATATTTGTTCTCAGGTACAATCAAAAAGCCTGCTGCCTGTGAGGTGGATGCCTCCTGAGTCCATTCTGTATGGCAAATTCACAACTGAAAGTGACATTTGGTCCTATGGAGTTGTACTGTGGGAAATTTACAGTTATGGCTTGCAGCCTTATTATGGGTAAGACACTTCTATTCATAACACTTAACTGTCCATGTATGATTAAAATTTGCATTTCCTTGTCTAGAAAGAAACATTCAACCATGTTATTGTATTATTTGCTTCAATTAGGAACTGTTCTTGTAGAATGTGTGAACAACACATTTCAGAGAACAGCTTTTCATAGCAGCTTTGTTCACTACATTGCGTTTCCTTATCTAGAACTAGCGACCCGCCCCACCTTCGCACGGGTTATCAAATTATGTATACGTATAAACCTTCCTCTTTAATCACCCTATGTTGCGTAGTTTAAAACATCCAAGCGTGCATACAAACAGCAGGAAGTGACTTTGTTTTATGCTATGAGAAGATTTTGTCAACTGTAGTACTCGATATATTTCGCCTATCTTTTGGATTGTAATTTTATGCTGATATTACTATTCACGGAGGCAGATACATCATCATGGTGTGTTTTGAGAGCCAGGGATGATTAGTCAAATGTCTTTCTTGTTGTTGCAGATACAGCAACCAGGAGGTGATAGCGATGGTGCGCGGCGGCGAGCTGCTGGCAGCGCCGGCGGCCTGCGCGCCCGCCATGTACGCACTCATGCGCGACTGCTGGCGGCACGTGCCACAGCGGAGGCCTAACTTCGAGGAGATCGTCAGCAGGTAACCATCCTCACGGCCATTCTCTCCCCACTAAAACCTGCCTTGAAATTAAGTGTTTAGATTTCATGGCATCATCAAAAAAGATACCTAACTAAAACGACTTCTATGCAGAATACAAGGCTGGATCCAAAGCGGCGGGTGTCCTGAGAGCGCGGCCTCCGAGTCTGGTAGTAGCGAGTGCGGGCGGTCGCGCGAGCCGGCTGAGCGCGCGCCGCTGCTGCCGCCGCACGCCTCCAACGGCTCTCTCGCAACCAACAGCCTCAAAAAGCTCAGCGTCGCCGGCTCCAGCTCCAAGGTCGACGACTGTGCCTCCTGCGAGGGTCCCCCTCTCGCCCCTAAAAAGAAACACAGCTCCGCCTCCCTCATAGACGCTGACCGGACCAAGGACACCGTTGTCAGGATACCCAACACTCAATACGGTAACGAGATATAAATAGCTGTTGCATGCGCCTAGGTAGCCAATTAAAGATTTGATCGAGAGCCCGGGAGCGTTTCCGTGTCATTATTAAAATATATGAAGTAATTTTAAATCATACTTATTTGTCCTGCAGAGACGATTGAGAATGATGCTACAAAAACCGTTGAATGTTTAAATTTTGAGGTAAGCAGCTACATATTTCGTAATTTAGTGAATTTGCAGTTAAAAGTCTGCTACAAATTCGCTCTTGGTTTCTTTTCAAATGCAATTCCTCCATGTTTAGTTTAAGTTTTACTCTCGTCAATTGTGTGAGTATTTTACCGTCTGGCACGCCATTTGGGCCTCTGCTGATACTAGGCGTCCCTCCAGCCCGCTCTGCTCAATATAAATAAACAAATAAACTTAAGTGTTGTTTGTTCCAACTGTCTAAACAGGTTCAATAATAAAATTGTTACGGTCCAAAACAGATACATGTGTATAGGTTTGAAGCATTGACTGATTGATTGCTGATTCGTAAATTACTTTTTTACACAGCCAGAATAATAAAACTTATTTCTTAGTTCCTGATTTTAAGTGTTTTATGATGTTAGTACTTGTATTACTTAGCTTAATAATGACTGGTAGATAATAATTTATTATTTATTTGTATTGTAATAGACTTAGGACGCTTTTGTAATTTGCCATTCACGGCAAAACCGCCGACTTGCGTCTTCAAACATTTTCATAGCTATTTCTTACTTGTTTCGTGACGTTAATTACGCAGTGGCTCGGCGGATTATAGAAGCAACCTATGGGTGTCTGGAAAAATTACATGTTTAAATTATATTGGAAGCCACGAGTTTACTGAAGCGCGGAGCCGACGGCGAGCTGTCCGCCTTTACTTTATGTTATGCGTGTTTGAGAAAAAAACACTTTCTTCATTAGAGAGTGAACACAATATTATACGTGATTTCGCAGAAAGTATAGTACAGTTGCCAACACATTTATTTGACTATTCGTGAATCTTGTTTCGTTAGGTATGGTGGGATAAGGTGCTTAGATGGCCAGTGAAGTATTGACGGACTATACCATACTTTCGTAAGACGATATAAGACTTTTATTTTAATTACACCTTTGGTGCCCATGTACAGTGACCCCCCTATTTCATGAACGGTTGTTAAGCTTCTGTTAACATAACATTAAATTTGTATGTCTGATCTGTCAATTTGACATTTAGTTTTGCCCGCCACGGACAAAACATTATTTTTGTTATAATAAGCCTGTAACCTTTAATGAATAAGGGTTACAATTTTCATTTATTATAATTTTAGGTGTCTAGATGATTATACCGAGCTGGTACTTATTTTTTTTGATTGTGTAGAGTGTACGAAATTGATGTTAAATTTTGGGTGACCATTAATGTTTGAGGGTGATTTTTTATGATTCTGAACAGTCTTAAAAAGTAGGCAGATGAAGTCTGGAAAATGCTAGAGAATAAACATGACCCACTAGTTGGCAGCCCTTCACCTCGCATGATGGTCATACAATTCTTTGTTATTTGCATTGAATAAGCCCTTAAATAATAAGGTGTTACCGATCTCGATCGTCAGTCAAATGAGGCAGAGAGAAGAGAGGGGTGTGTTATGACCCGCTTTTGCTAAAAGCTGGTAGCAAAGGTCATTCTTATGGCCTCATTCCGCCAAAGATGGACATTATATCCTTCGTTAGACTGAATGCCTATGGTAGATGATAGATGTATCATGTATCCGTCAGCATGCGATGTAAAGGCTTCGGCGACTCCTACAAAGAAAAGCGAAAGGCGGCATTTGATTGACAACTTTTGTATTTGATAAAATGTTAAGATTTGTATGACTGTAGACTACACAATGTCGGGAGCGAGTACAGCTGTCTTTAATTTACAATGAACCTTCCTTGCCTGTAATTAACGCCCATATTTTATAAGTAGATTGTAAGAATACATAGTAAGTACCTAAATAATATGGTTTACACACGTAAATCATTTTGTACCTTAAGTATTTAATTTTTTGATATATTTAATTTTATAGTACTTCCAGTACTTGCCAAAGACTTCTTTTTGTATGTGATACATTTACTTTTTACCTAGATGTATTAGTATGATTTCGTAAAATTTATTTATAAATCAGTTTTCTAAAAATGCGGTGTTTTATTTTCAACATATATTTAATGAACATTTTAGTATAAAAATAACATTAACAGGTAACATTAACAATACCATAAAAATAATTGATTCCTACGGTTCGTGCAGAACAAACCAAGAAGGGCTAGTCAGGTTTGGTCACGGCGGGGGTCGCCTCCGCCTCCGCGTTCTTCTTGACGATGAGCATCTCCCCGTGGACCTTCATGTGGACCTTGAGGTTATTGTTGCCAGTGAAACGCATGTGGCACTTCTTGCAGGCATATGGCTTCTCTCCTACGAAACAAATAACATCACATTTAAAAAGGATGAAAACGCAGTAACGTTTTTTTTCTTATTTAATTTCAGCCTTTTGTTCTACTAGGTAAAGTCAAACACTACCTACCATAAGATAGGAAGAGTAATGGCTAATTCTGCTACTAAGCAACTGTGCGTTGATGTGTTCCGGGTTAAAGTAAGACCGCCGATGAAAATTACTGACAGATGAGTTAAATATTCGTATCTTAGCTCAGTAGGCTGGCAACGCATCTGCAATCCTCTGATGTGGACAACTTGCACCGTATTGCATAAATGAAACGAGAACTATACCAACACCTGCATCTAGTGCGGTAGTGATGGGCTTTCTAAAATCGGACACCAGTGGCCTGTTTCTCCACCTCCACTTTACACGTCTAAACCAGCACATTGGCCCAATCAACCAATCAGCGGTTAGAATTTGACGAATGTTTCTGATTTAAACATGTAAAATTGCAACTAGTAGCTCCAAACCTGTGTGGACGCGGCGGTGCTTGATGAGCACGGAGGGCGAGTAGAAACGCTTGTGGCAGACCTCGCACTGCTGCGTGGGGTTGTTGTCGTGCTTGTCGCCGTGCACCTTGAGCGCCGAGCGGCTGCGGTACGTGGCCGGGCAGCGCGCGCACGCGTAGCGCCGGGCCGCGCCGTGCGTCGCCACGTGCCGGGCCATCTGCACACACGCGAACATTATCCACTAGCTTTTACCCCGGGTACCTTTTGTCTCAATTTTCTTTGGTCATAAATGTTACAATAATCGTTAGTCATTTTTTTTGTCAATATCAAGGGTGTGGGTGTCGCCAGCCGATGACCAAGAACGGGGCTAGTACTCGTAGAAGTCTATCGGTATGTCAAACAGTACGGCGGCACTTGAATGTCGACAATGCCAAAAAATAAAGGTTACATTTTTCGATTCTCCAGGGGAGGGGGGCAGCAGCCACCATTGGCGACTCCCTAGTTCAGAAATAAATCGCTTTACGATTAAAGAAAACTATGTCAAACTATAGGTACCCACGTTCCGAACTTCAATTTTATGAGACAAAATATAGACCCCATTTACCTACTTCGTATCTGCGCACACTCTTTTCTACTCTTTACCCGCCGCCTCGCTCGTGTGAAAATCAGATTGATTAGTTTCGGGCACTTTTGTGGGTGGTAGGAGTAGGACCGTGCAAGGTTCGTAAGGGATCACAACCACCGTGTTACTCGCTTGCGCAGCTGAATTCCGGCGTAAAGAATTATCGATTGTCGATGAAATTACTGGCACAAGAAGTATTCTGCCTTAGCCCTTTAGGCTGGCAAGGCAACGCATCTGCAATCGCCTATTGGTGTCCATAGGTGGTGGTGTTCACTTACCATCAGGTGACCAACATGCTCGTTTGTCTTCCTTGTCGTATAAAAAACGAACAAGCTTATTGTGTTCCTTTAAAAAGAGCGCGATTTATTTCATCTCTAGTTTGACATAAGCTTCTAGATTGCACTTTAGTTAGGTAGTACGATTGATTTGAAGAGTTCGAACGTAAGTAGCGTTGTGGCGTTCGATTTACTTACCCCTTTTCGTAGACTTTTTCCGCAAATAGGACATATTTGGCTGTTTTCCGTACAAGCATGCTTCGCCAGTTTTTCAGGATCAGCAAAAACTCTTTCGCAGATTTTACATATTCGTTTATTAGGTGAATGTTTTCTTACGTTGTGAGTCTGGAAACGGAAAAGCATATTATTGACAAGTAGGTACGGGCATATAGTTTGTGGCATAAAGGTGTATAGATGTTTTTGACGTCTTGGTAATGTACATATATATATATATGCCCTTGCCTGTAGGTACCTGAGTCATTGAGCGTTGCCCGGCGTCTCCTAAAAGATGGCGCTACCGTCACAGATTTAAATCAAAATTTGAGTTCCATTCTTGTGCCATCATTAGTCGGGAAGTAACGCCCTAAGCTACGCATCAGTTTTAAGTTTAACAATTTTAAATAGAACAAACAAACTACTTACTTTAAGGCCACTAATATATTTACTACTATATCCACACAAATCACACACGTAGCGGCGCACGTCGCTATGCCCCGATATATGTAATTTTAACTGCTGTTTGTTATGATACCTGACAAAATATAATATCTTTAAGCTATTCACATGCATAGTATAAAATTAATAAATTCGTAGAAGGCATGTTAAAATACTTACACTTTGGAACAGATATCGCAAACGTACTTCCTTGTTGAATGTGAGCGCCACATATGCTTTGATAACTTTCTTGGAGTAGTAAATTTTTTTAGACAAATTGCGCAGTTGAGAGCGGCGTTCTAGAATAGATGCGACGGGTATATTATTATAAGTGCTATATTTATTGTTTTCGTTTACTTCATCATAATACACAACACTAAGAAAAATAGACTACAGCAAACAGAGCATACAGAGCATACATTTTACATACTGACAAGCACAAAATTGCCTAGATTAGCCTTGTATGGAAAGTGACTCGCCGTTTCTTGTTCGGCAGTGTATGTGATATATGATAGGTAAAATGTTTTTGAAGAAATTTAACCTGATTAATGATTTTCGTGTTTTTATAATGGTATATTGAGATAGGTTTTAAGGAAGTTACATTAAGTTTGTTGATTGCTTTCACATTGCATTCAAGGCACTATAGGTATTATATGTATATGTTGTGTAAAAGGTCAAATTGTTACAGATAAAAAACTTAAGTAAATGACCTGTTGTATGTAGTAGTGTACAGAACTGATATGGGACTTAAGTCATTTTTCTAATTTGGAACTTCAATTTGTCTATTCGCACACATTACTCACACATACAACAGGTACTTAAGTTTTTCACATATAAATCTATTAAATTAGCTCCTGTCAAATCTATCAAAATGATAGATGGAATAAAGTATTTTTTTCTATAAAATTACTGGTCTAATATACTTACTTTTACACCACAGTGGACCTTCCAATAATGGAACTCCAGATGGGTGTGAGATCTAAATTTCTGATGACACAAGTGGCACTGCTGATTCTTGACCGTATGCAGCAGCCGGTGAGCTAGCAGCTGTGGCCAGTGCTCGAACCTGGTTGTTAGGACTGGGCACAGACGACAACAGTGGTCTGTTTTGTGCTCTTCCAAGTGCTTGTTCAATGTATCTTTATCATTAAATAGCTTGCCACACAACCCTGGAAAAACAACAAAATATAAGTCAAAAATCATCAGCAAGCAAAAATTAACTTTACAGTACAAGGTAACAGTAAGGTAATAGGTACGAGAATATGCAATGATTGAACTGCAAAAAACAAATTCTAGCTTCTAGCATTTACCTGTTTGAAACTAGAACAAGTGCATCAACATATTTTGTATAACTTTAAATTTGAATAAAATGTATTTCTATTTCTTTCTTATTCAGTTACAGTTAACTACTTATACTTTTTATAATTTGGTGCTTACCACAAGCTGGATCATCACTGATTATTTTTGTATAGTTTTCCTCTAAAATTGGATACTGACATTTTTCATTCTTTACTGTTTTACTAATTGGCTTCTTTTTCTTCAATCGCTTTTTGCGTTTTTTCTCTGATAAATCTGAAATAAAAATTGTTACATGAGTATCATCATCATCATCATCTCCAGCCTATATATGTCCCACTGATGGGCACAGGTCTCCTCTCAGAACGAGAATAAATTGAATACATTTTTTTTTTTAAAAAGGCACATATTTCACCTGAACAAAATACCACCCACAATCATGCTACACATGGTCTTGTTATCTTAGGCTATGTCAACACCATAAGAGATAAAGACTAGATTTATGTATGTACAGTCAAGGCCATAAATGTTTTTTTTTTTTAAATATTAAAACCGACAAACGGGCATGCGGTGTATATTGCCAAGACGTCAAAAACATCTATCCACCTTTATGCCACAAACAATAAGGTTGGGGACACATATTTGACATGATGCCTGTATCAATATTTATGCCCTCAACTGTGTGTGAACAATAATAACTCCTGTACTTAATCCAGCGGGCATGTTTACAAACTTCATAAGCTTGATGAGAAATGGAATGTTCCTTAAAATGCTGTAAGCACCTTACCAACTTCATTTTTCACTTTGATTTCATTCTCATCTTCGTATTCTGATTTGGTATCAAAATCAACTTCATAACTAGAATCATAACTTTCATGTTTAATCTCCCCTTTTATAGTCAATAGGTTGTCATCTTGAACCAGCTTTTCTAATTTAACTGTCTGTGGAGCGTAAATCAAACAATATTTAATGCACACATAGTTTCAAACTTTTTAGCTTAAATAATGAAGTTAAATGACATCTCAAAGAAAATACAATTTTGTGGAAGAACTCAAATCTCTATGATGTGTTCTTATGAATTAAAAATAAATTTAAAATTTGATAGCTTATCACTAAAAATAATACATACAAAACCATAAACCAGACAAACTGAAATAAAACATTGTTTGTTTAATTTTATATGTACATTGGTTTCTTATTCAACAAGAGCTGAGGAAATACCCTTATTAATGGACAAGCCTTTTTTGGGAAGGCCCATGTCCAACAATGGATGTCTTGCTGATATTATGATGAATAGAGAAGATGTGAATCGCATACTTGACTAGAGCAGATATGTTGCAGAGCCAACTCAGAAGAAGTGCATTTATTTCGGAATTCTATGAAGTAGTTCACAGTTTCCGCACAAGATTGACAGAAATGTTGGGACTTCCCATCCGATAGCTCGATCTGCAATAGAACAAACAAGCTTATGGAATAATTTTTCCCAATGCATCAAAAGAATCGTAGTAAAGAATATTTATTTATCTCCATCTCCATTCCATTTATTTCCATCCCTAATATAATACTCCTTTCATCCACTCAAAGGTTGACTGGAAGAAATCCCTTAAAGGGATAAGTCCGCCTTTGTGCATGTATCTCAGTGTTTGTCAATTGTATTCGTCTTGTTTACTTTGCACAACAAAGAGAAGAATTATTCAATAATGAACCTTAAGAAATATTATAATTAAACGTTTAATCATCATAATCTGGCTGTATAACACAACAGTGCAGCGTTACGCAAACAAAATCGTACTTACATTTAAACTCGTAAGCAAATTGTAATTATTAACAAAACTATCATCGAATATAAACAATTCCACGTCTGAAGACAAACATGCTCTGCATAAGTCCATATTGTAGGTGTCCTCGGGTACTAACAGTCAAATTAGCAGATTTTGTTTGTAATTTGTTTTATGTTGTTTCCATTAAATTAATCCGAAAATTAACCCGACGTGGTTGAGCGACAGCAATCATAGAGTAACTTTTACAGGAATGTCAGCAATAATATTTTGGAAATGTCGAACGAAACGAAACGAAAGTGACATTTCTGACATTTGATTTACAACATTTTTCTATTAAAAATTAATGAGATTACATCTGTACTAAAAGAAAATTTATTTTGTCTTGAGAATACAAAAAAAAACATATCACGTCGTATAAACCTGATGAGGCCCAATGAAGAACAATCTGAATCAATGGATCAAAATGACTAATAAAACAAACGTGCGGTTTGGCTGTATGGGTTTAATCTGCTTTGCAGTTCTATTGGTAGGACGCAAAAAAAGTTTCGCTTGACAGTGACAGTTGGTAGGAAGCCAACATAACCATAGAAAAAAGAGATTTAGTTTAGTATCTCTTTCTTCTATGAACATAATACTCAACAACTCAACACGACCATGTGTTAGGACACTCTTTGGAACTAGTCTTGAGAATCCATGGTCTTGTTTCTGCGTATTAGTTAATTTTCATAAATGATTCAAGGTGAATCCAACTAAATGAACTATCATTCTATCATCAACTAACTCATTCGACTCTATTGAACATTTTCGATCAATTGAATACACACTTTTCTTTTTAAAGCTAATTGTGTAACTGCAATAAGTTACTTACATTGGTGTTGATGATGTTTTAAATATTACAAGGTTGTGCATTGGTACTGCTTATTTTCAGTGGTCAGTAGTTTTATTACAATTATCTTAAAGTGGTTTATGGATATTGTAAACAATCCTTTTTACAATGTTCCCAATTATTCACGTTATAGTGCACTTTAATATATATTGTTGCACATAAATGGTCTATTCTGTGCCAAACATATTGTAGGTATATCCATTTAAACTACACTTGTTCTTGCATTCTCAGTGTTATTTACTGTTGCCTTATTTGTCAAACTGAGCAATTTAAGAAATGTCTCATTAAAATGCTGTTTTTAGGCAGAATCTAAATCAGAGCAACAATGGAACCATCTAGAGAAAATAATTTATCTCTGCAAGACTGTATAAATAACCCAATGAAAAGGTTTACACCAAGTGTTCCAACACCAGTTTGGGTAAGATTCAGCCTTAGAAGTGTACTGAACTGTGTTAAGTTAATAAATTTTGCTAATATTCCCTAAAATATATAATATGTTCCAGGATGATGTTGAAAACCGCACAGCTTTGGTTGAAAATGACATGTTTTCCCCACCTCCGCCTCCCCTGAGTCAGTCGGCTCTCTCCCATAGTTTAAGCACATTAAGTGGAAACATGGCTTGTACACCAGTCCCAAGGCCTGAAAGTGTCCGTAGTGACAACAGTGCAACATCTATGCAGACCCCACAAGCCCCACCAAGGATATCAGGAGATGTGGCACTCACTCCCACTCACAGTTCCTTCACACCACAAGCCAACCCCCACAGCTCAATGGCTGCTGTGACACCAATGGCCAGTGGAACTAGTCAAGCCAAGAATAGTATAAAAATTCAGTAAGTGATCCTTAATACAAACAGCTTAAAAAAATACACAAAAAAGTATTTAACTTTAAGTTATTTATTATTTTCTTATTTTCTTCCAGAAATTGTGTTTCAACAGTCAGCTTGGGCTGTGAATTGAAATTGCTAGATATTTACTGTAGAACACGATTTTCTGAATATAATCCTGCCAGATTTCAAGGAGTAGTTATGAAAATACTGGAGCCACGGGTTACTGCACTTGTTTTCAGGTTATTAAAATCTTCATTATGTACTAGCTGACCCAAAAAGCCATTTTGCATTTTTTCTCTTCATTAAAACATTTCTGAAACTTCAACAAATGTTGACTTACTCTTGTAATTTTGACTAAATCTTGACATACTCTCCCTTAACTTTAAAGCAAACTTATTTCAGGTCTGGAAAAATAGTATGCACAGGAGCAAGGAATGAGCATGACTCTTACCTAGCAGCTCGGAAATTTGCAAGAATCATTCATAAGCTTGGATTTCCTGTGAGTGTTGCCATTCAAACAGAGATGATACATAAATTTTGTTGAAACTTGCAAACCTGATTGAAGACTGTCATATGTTGCAGGCAAAGTTTTTGGATTTTAAGATTCAGAATTTTATAGCAACGGGGGATTTAAGATTTCCAGTAAGACTAGAAGCATTACAACAGGCACATGGACAGTTTACATCATATGAACCAGAGCTGTTTCCCGGCCTGGTCTACAGAATGGTGCGACCCAGAGTAGTCCTATTAATATTTGTTAATGGAAAAATCGTTTTCACAGGTATTGAGAAACACAATTTCAAAAATGAGCTATGTTTTTAACTACACATTTTTCTATTCTCCAACAGCAGTTACTTTTAGTCAATAATTCACGCGTCTTAAATTTCAGGAGGAAAGACGAGAAATGACATTCACGAAGCATTAGACATAATATACCCGATTCTACGAAGTTACCGTAAAAATTAATAGGTATTATATTGTTTTACTTATAATAGCACGTTTTAAATATAATAATGATAATGATGATTAATAATAATGACATTGTATTTATACTATTGATTCAATAAATTATTGAACATTGTCTCTTTGGTTTCAATTTCATAGGTATACTTACTTAATTAACTTGCAATGTTGCAATGTCAAAAGATCAAAATCTTGGGGTGTAGGTAATCAATGTACGGCTTGGAATGCACGACCCAGCAATGCACACCCTGATAATTCGTGTATTGTATTCAGCGTCAGATATAATTATTTAATATTTCAGCGGCGGGTGGTAGGACCTGGTGCATGGTCCGTCCAAATAACTATCACCTTCTTACTCGTTAATCCTGCCGCCGAGCAGCAATGCTTGCCCTGCTTTGTTCTGGCGTGGAGAGTAAGACGGTCGGTGAAATAACTGAACTGTAACTCATGTGCACCTATCGTAACCCTCTAGGCTGGTAACGTGTCTGCAACTAGAGAGTGTTGCGAGTGTCCATGGGAGATGGTGCTCACTATCATCAGGGGACCCCCTTGGTCGTTTACCTTCTTTGTCGTATAAAAAAAACAAATATAGTAGCTAGCGATAAGTATTCAAATATCGGAACAACTTTAAATCAATATGTTGTTACTTAAATCATTTTCATTAGGCCGTGGTCGCTTTCACCCGCCGCACGCGGCCGACAGCGGCCCGCCGCCCGCGGCGTCTGAATGGTGTGTTCGGGAATGCTCGGTGCGGCGTAACGCACGCGGCGGGCGAAAACGACCACTCCCGAGCATTCCCGAACACACCATTCAGACGCCGCGGGCGGCGGGCCGCTGTCGGCCGCGTGCGGCGGGTGAAAGCGACCACGGCCTTAGACTTGCACGTAAACGGTATCAAAATATACAGGTTAACTTGGCCGTAACTAATGCCTCATATATAAAACCCTCGGGCTTTTGTCTTGTCATGAAACCGTAGGGCGGTAGTAACGCCCGCGCCCTGCCGGTCAAACGCCGCATCTCTGGCACGCGGTTTTATTTATTTACTCGCAAATGTAATGAAAAACATTGTATGTTTGACGAGCGGTACGAGAATTACGAGTCTCGACTCTAGAAAGCCCTGTCTTCGATTTCGGGCTTCTACTAGAGCCTTGATCGTAATTCCTCACTTACCACCCTTAATACACTATTTACTATTTAGGTTAGATAATCTACATTCGAAAAAACACAAAAAATGGATGGGTTTGATTTTGTCGTGTTGTTTCATTAGAAATTGAAAAATAAAAATAATTATTTGAATTAATTTCTTTATTAATCTAAAAAAATACATAATTTACACTAATTTTTTAGTGGTCCTTAGCATGAAATCCACTATTAATAAATTGTTACCTTACACATAATACTTAATTACATTCTATAACAACAACCTGTGATATTTCATTAAAAAAACTTAAGAGTACTCTTCTTAAACTTAGTCTTTAAGATCCACAACTCAAGCATTCATCTTTGTTTTGTAAGGAGCATGTGATTGCTGCCATGTTGGCTTCATCTCTTTCTGTTGAGTTTCCATTTCCATTCAGCATTCTCCCTCCTTTAGCTTTTGCTTTATCAACAGTGAACTGAATAGCGTTGACGGCGGGCTTGGTGCGCAGGTAGTACATGCCGGTCTTTAGTCCCATTTTCCAAGCGTAAAAGTGAATGGACGTTAGTTTGCCGTAGTTCGGTTCGGCCACGTGAATGTTGAATGACTGGCTTTGGTCAATGAACGCGCCTCTATCAGCAGCCATCTGAATAGTAGTTTTCACAGAGATTTCCCATACGGTTTTATATAAGTCTCTTAGTTCTTTGGGAATAGTCTCAATGTTTTGAATAGACCCATTGTTGTGAATTATCAAATTCTTCATATCATCATCCCATAAATCTGCTTCAGTCAAGTCGCGTAGCAGGTGATGATTTACTACTTGGAATTCCCCAGAAAGAACTCTTCTTTGGTAAATATTTGATGTGAATGGCTCAAACGATTCATTGTTCCCTAAAATTTGTGCAGTTGAAGCGGTAGGCATTGGAGCTAGTAGAAGGGAGTTTCTTACACCATGCTTAGCAATCTTTTCCTTGAGTATTGTCCAGTCCCATAAGTCAGTTGGTACCTTGTCCCACATGTCATACTGTAGTATACCTTTGCTTACAGGGCTTCCTTCATAAGTCTCATAGGTACCAAGCTCTTTAGCCAATTCACAACTAGCTTCTAATGCACCATAATAGATGGTCTCAAAGATTTGCTGATTAAGTTTCACTGCAGCGTCACTCTCATAGGGCAAACGCATTAGAACAAACGTGTCTGCCAGTCCCTGGACTCCAATCCCTATCGGCCTGTGTCGCATATTTGAATTTTGAGCCTCAGGAACAGGGTAGAAGTTCACATCAATTATTTTGTTTAAATTGCGAGTGATTGTTTTAGTCACTTCTTTCAGTTTATTGAAGTTGTATGTTTTGTCCTCATTCACAAACATGTTTAGAGCTACAGACGCCAAGTTGCAGACTGCCACTTCATCTTGGGAAGTGTACTCTACAATTTCAGTGCAAAGATTACTGCATTTGATTGTTCCCAGGTTTTGTTGATTACTTTTCCTGTTACAAGCATCTTTATAGAGCATGAAAGGTGTTCCCGTTTCAACCTGTGATTCTATAATAGCCTTCCATAGTAGTTGTGCCTTAACTTGTTTCACAAATCTGTTTTCTTGTTCATATTTTTCATACAGGGCTTGGAATTCGTCTCCCCAGCAGTCTGCCAGGCCAGGGCTGTCATGTGGGCACATGAGACTCCAATTTTCGTTATTTTCGACCCTCTTCATGAAGAGATCTGGTATCCACAAGGCGTAAAACAGTTCTCGAGCACGCACTTCTTCTTTCCCTGTGTTTTTTTTCAAATCTAAGAATTCAAATATGTCAGAATGCCACGGCTCCAAGTAGACTGCGAAGGCACCTGGGCGTTTATTACCCCCCTGATCGACGTATCTAGCAGTGTTGTTGTAGACTCTTAACATGGGCACTAGGCCATTGGATACACCATTTGTTCCTGCAATGTAGGTTCCCTTGGCTCTAATGCAATGTACGTGTACACCAATGCCACCTGCAGATTTCGAGATGAGGGCACATTGCTTAAGAGTATCATAAATGCCTTCAATGCTGTCATCCTTCATGGCGATGAGGAAGCACGACGACAGCTGCGGCCGCGGCGTGGCGGCCGAGAACAACGTCGGGCTGGCGTGGGTGAAATATTTTTCAGATAGTAAATTGTAAGTATGGATAGCTGCATCCACATCTTCACCATGTATACCGATGGAAACTCGCATGAGCATGTGTTGAGGCCTTTCTGCAACCTGTAAAAACAAAGTATTTTTAAATATCATTTCAAATATAAACTAAAAAGCCAAGGTAGGTGTGTATCTTCAAAAATTGGTTTACCTTATTATCTATCTTCAGCAAATATGATCTTTCCAATGTTTTGAACCCAAAGTAGTTGTATTTGAAATCCCTGTCATAAACAATAGCAGAGTCTAATCTCTCTTTGTTTTTCATAACAATTTCATAATGAAAGTCCGAAATCATGGGTGATCTTTTCTTTGTATGCTTGTTGACAATGTTGTATAGATCAGTTATCACATCTGAAACAGTACAGTAGGTGTTAAAGTCACTTATTTAGCTCAATACCCTAGTTATAGTTCTATAACATTACTTGTTCAGTGAAACAATGTTTGTTTATTGAAACACAAGTAAATCATTATAATTACCTGAAAAATGTTTCTTTGTTTCCTTGTGTAGGTTGGATATAGCCAATCTCGCCGCCAGTACAGCATAATCAGGGTGATCAGTAGTCATTGTTGCCGCTGTCTCTGCAGCCAGGTTGTCCAGTTCCACCGTTGTCACACCAGAGTAAATCCCACCTATAACCTTTAGTGTTATGCATACCTGCAAAATAAAAAATTAAATTAAATTAAAAATCATAAAATAATTATTACAGAACCAAAATTCCTTACAAAATAATGTTAGTTGCATCTTAAAAAAAATTTAAATGGGGGGTTTCCCTACAAAACATAAAAAACAATACTGTATTTATTGTTTTAAGGGTTTTGATGGTTTGAATTAATAAAGGTTGGCTTACACACTTGTTTTATTTGCCCTAGTACTTGTGGAGTACATTAAAGGAAGCAATAACTTTATTTTTTCACTGACTACTACTACCCAACAGACAAAATCAGTCCAAAGCCTATCAAAAATTTTGCATGGCATGTTTGAAGTCTATCATAAGTGATAGGGAAATGAATGGACTTTAAAGCAAAATTTAAAATCCTGCTAATGCCCTATTCAATAAGAATTTTCAAAAATCCTTCCAAGTGCACCTTGTTGTAACTTTGAGTAATGTCTGCCAAATTTTAAGACCCTGGCTTCAGTGATGTAGGTTGTATGTTGTCCGATTTTCAGTCAGTATTAGATTATATTCTTTTATAGATACAGAAGAAAAGACCAAACCAAGACTTATTGATGATGGTGATGGTGTTCTAATAGCTTAACAACCAGGATAACTTACAGGATCCACAAAATCCATGTTCAATCCATAGCAGAGTTTCTTGATTCTAGATGTGATCTTGTCTATGTGAACTTCTTCCACTCTGCCACCTGCAATAATACACATTACTACATTTTACACGGAAACATATCAGAAATAGTAGGTAGGCATATAATCAGGGGTTGTTTACATTTTGATGATATACAGAGTTAAGAGTTACACACTATTGTAATTAAAATATATATTATGAATACACATTCACAGTTAGTAACTAAAAAGTAATTAAATAATATTTTAATCTATAAAAACTAAAAAATAAAGCAGTGTTAATAAAATAGGAGTACCCATTACCACATTTTTCTTTGAACTGGCATATAGCTACATCAAGTAGGTAATACATTGTAGCCATAAATGCTTAACTAGCTTTTTGTTTTCATGTACAGTATCAATAGAAAAACAACAAAGGCTTGCTGTAAAACTTATCTCAGATATCACAATTCCCAGTACAGTATTAGTTTGTCAGCTGTAGGTATAGTAGTAACCAAGCTCACAAGTTCCTGTACCTACTGTTCTGTATCTGTATAACTAACTGAAAACAGAACAAAATGGCATGTCGAATTGTCGAAGCCTGTCTAGTCTTTGTTCCCCCACCCTCAGGGGTAGCTGGTAGCTAGTATGTACTAGCACACCTGACTTAATTTGACCATTAGGATACGATAGTGAAATTACATGTAATTATAATTAATTAGGGTAAAAAAAAATAGAGTAGTCACGTTTAGAAGCCGTTGATAAAAATGGTCTTGGTTTTAGGTAAAGTCCCCTGCAGTCTACATTGATCACACAATAACAAAAGGATTTTAGAAACCGTTTTTTCGTTTTATTTACATGGCAATAGAGATAGTGACAGCGATTGCATTATAGTTTGTTAATTGCACAATGAATCTTCTAAAAATGTGCGCAATAAAATTTAACACCTGCTTAACTATGGGGTGACCAAATTAATAATAACTCACCTCTCTTGTGAACATATAACTTATTCGACTTTCCAACCATGTTTACAAGTCTGTAAGAACTCAAATATCAGTAAATAACAAGAATTAACCAGGAAAAACTTATTTCTGTCCAACGATTCCACTAGAACGGGATCAACGGACGAGAACGCCGAGCGTGACAACAAATTTGGCGGGAATCGGGGAATCAGTGAATGAGAGAAGTATCATAGACAGCATAGAATAGACAATCAACTAAATACTCGTTAAGGATGATTACATACAGTCAATTATAGAATTTGAATAAATATTACAATCACTTAACAGCCCCCTGTTGAGACACAAAACAATGTAGTTTCTATGTTTACCACTGTTAATTGGTTCAAAATTTCTACATTTATTCTATTTACAATCGATAATAATGAAAAAGTTGGGTTGTATAAGCTACTTTTTCTTGGCTTTCCTGAAGGCTTTGGCACGAAAAATTTAACTAATTTGGGCGGGTCATCATGTCATCTGTCATTCACAGCTGATAATGTATTCTTATCGCCGATCACTCACAGTCTTATCAATCAAAAAGTCGGAAAGCGTTAAGTTGTATCTCAAGCCTGGTACACGAGTTGTACCATTCATAGATTCGAGTTCGTATGAGTCATGTTCATGTATTTAACTTAATTACTTTACTTTAACTGCTTATTTAAATGTTGTGAACATTGTACATTTTCACCGTGAATTCTTTTTGTTTTCAAATCAACAAGGAGTTAATTCAGAATGGATTATATTAAAGCAGCTACGGTAACAGTGGATGGAAAAAACTACGATCATGTATCTTTTATAATAGGACTATCACTGGCAGTGTCATCGAGTTTGTTTATTGGTTCCAGTTTTGTTATTAAAAAAGTAGCCTTGAAGAAAATAAGTGCAAGTGGAAATATTAGAGCATCAGCAGGTGGATTTGCGTACCTGAAGCAATGGCTGTGGTGGCTGGGCTTTCTTACAAGTAAGTTTATTTTTATTACACACCCTTAATTTTGAGCATGCTGGTCTGGGAGCAAAGAAAAAACATAGAATGTACCAATTGCTTCTCTACCCGCGCAGATGGTAAAAGCCCATCGAGGGAATTGGCGAAAATCATAGGAATCATATTATAGGTGATGAGGTTAGCAACCCATCACTATTTTGATTCCATTTTCTACTTATACACCCACAATCTTGGTAAATGTGGCCTGTAGGTGCCTGTTACCTTGGCTCTGTCTACCCCGTAAGGGATAAAGCCGTGATTTGTGTATGTGTATGTGTATGTATGTAACTTTCAGCAACATAACAGCACAACATATTTATGAATTAAAGTTTTATAGTACAAAGTTTGATACAATTAAATATTTAGAAAAGTAATGACAACCAATCATTTGCAGTGCTTTCAACAGTTTTCTCTACATGTAGTCAATGGCTTGTATATTTTCAGTGGGGGTTGGAGAAGCAGCCAATCTCCTGGCATATGCATTTGCCCCAGCAGCGCTTGTCACACCCTTGGGAGCTCTCAGTGTTCTTGTGTCAGCTGTGCTAGCATCAAAATTCCTTAAGGAACATCTAAATTTTATTGGAAAGGTACATTTGCTATCCTAAATAGTGTTATGTCTTGATCATATTGTAAGGATGTGATGTAATGTTTTATTAATTGTTACAGATTGGATGTTTCCTCTGCATTGTGGGCTCAGTATTGATAGTCATACACTCACCAAAATCTGAAGAACTTAAAACATTTAAAGAGCTGCATATTAAACTAATGGATTACCTTTTCTTAACTTATGTTGCAACCATTTTTTTCATGTGTTTAATTATCAAGGTGATCTTTGTGCCCCGCTATGGTAATCAAAACATTGCAGTCTACCTGCTGCTGTGCTCAGCAATTGGTAGCTTAACAGTTGTGTTTTGTAAAGCAGTTGCTTTGGGGATTAAAGAAACAATAGCAGGAACTGTTAACAATCTGCTTAATTATTTGTTTTGGTTACTCTTGATTGCATCCATAGTGTGCATCATGATACAAATGAACTACTTAAATAAGTCTTTGGACATATTTAACACTAGCGTAGTGAGCCCTGTGTACTATGTTATGTTCACTGTATTAGTGATAATTGCATCGGGGATACTCTTCAGGGAGTGGGAGCACATGGAAGTTGTTGATATTTTAGGTTGTATCTGTGGGTTTCTTGTAGTTATGACAGCAATATTTATGTTGAATGCGTTCAAAGATGTTCAAATGACTTTCAAAGATTTAAATCTAAACGCAAGGCGTAGAAGGAGTGCACTGGACGTAGAGTCCGACAGCAACTTCCTCAGTTCCCTACATAATAACCGACAAGCATGACAATGACTACTATTTTAATAGTGTAGAGTAGAATACACTGCAACTTTGTTTTTTAATTATTCTTAAATTATGGTATTAGTGTTAAGGATAATCATTATTATTGCCATAACATCAGTATAGTTTTGTAAGTAGATATCATTGCATTTTTAACTTAATACATTACATTAATATTTAAATAATAAGGAATAACCATAAAACAACACTTATAAAGATATAAATTTATTATTGGATCTAAAAGTACACACATTACTAGTGCTCTTAAAATAATTTAATAATAAGACAAGGTTTTATGCCTTGCTATTAGATTATTGCTTTTTTATAAAATAATAATAAATAAATGCTTTTGTTATAATTTTTCTTAAATTCCCTCTAGCAAGTATAATATAGTAGACATTAACATTGTTATTATCAGCTCAGATCTTGAAGACAATAATGAATTCAGTATAATAAATTATGCTTTATGGTAACAGCCACAACATAATACATGGAACAGAATATTTTGCAATATCCATTAATTAGATTGTGTTTTTTTGTTACATAAGTACAACCTGTATTATTTTGGTTTTGGTAAAAAAAGCAAATAGTGACTAATCCAATCAGATCTTTGGTACTACAAAAATAGTCAAATTGAATATAAAAATGCCATTTACCAGGAATGTACAGTTTATCAAATTGCTGTCAAATGTACACTGTGACAGAATGATATATAAATCTTCTACAAATAGGACAAGTTCTTTGATAGCCATAGAGCCGTAAGCAGCACTCACTGCACAGGCAGATGTGGCGGCATGGCAGTGTCAACACACATTTCTGACGCTCCTGGCATATCACACACAAAGCATCAGCAGCGTCGGCTGCTTCATTAGCAGCTCTCACTCTGTCTTGTGCCTCCCTCATGCTGGCCTCTCCACTACTGGCTAAACTAGCTATCACCCTCACCTCTGAATCAGTAAAATAATTATAAAACAAATGGTATAAGTACTGACTGTTCCTAACCAGTAACCAGTACAATAAGGTTACCTGAGTCTGAATATTAAGTCTAAAATGAATACACAAACGAACTATAACTATGGCACTTATCAGTCCTAAGAATGACTGTAAAGGCACATCTGTTAGGAAGTTGGTGAACCTCAATAAAGTCATATATCCACGCACAATGGCGTCCACAGCAATGTCTATCACACACTTGAGTAGGTGCTTCACCAGTTGCGGGAGATGGACGGGAACAAAAGTAAGTACGAGCCATAGCACATCCCCCACAAATATCACAGTAGTTTTTACTAAACATACAACTTCACATAACACTAAGATGACGGCATCTAATAGCCAGTATATAGAAGCAGCGACAGCGCTGATCTTAAAGTAAATATCGTGGCAGACCCCCTGCGCACTGTTCCATATAAACAATACTTGGCTAATGCAAGTGTCAATAACATCATTTGTAAAGTTGGGTATGTCTTCGTTGAATATTGGCAAGTTGTCTTCGTAGACTATTTGAAGAAATCTCGTAACACTATCCACACAGTTCACCACTGCTGCACAAGCTGCGGCTAACGCAACAAATATTACATGTCCGACGAATGAAGCGGCAAGTAATACACTTCGAACTGTGTATGCAAAAAAGTTAATAACATTGGCGACTAATGAAATCATTATTTATTATCATCTTCTCGTTGATTTCTTCAAAATATTTTATACTTCTTATAAAGTTTGCTACTACACAGGCAGTGAATAAATTAAATGTTGTGATGAAATTGAACTCGCTTGAAATGTCATTGTCATCAATTGTCATAATCATGTTTTTTTTATTCATCCTTAGGGATATGCAAAGGAAGCAGGGTCCATACAGCAATCACAATCATAAGTTGTTTTTGAACTGTTAATGTCGACTACTAGTAGTAGTATAGTTATTTAGGAATATTTTTACTCCTTTAGAACATAAAACTTTTCGTGAACAAAATGGTGGCATTTGCATGTATACATGGATAATAAATTTTATGAACGTACCCCTAATTTGACAGTCAGGGCTGTCACTGTCACTGTCATTGTCTTGTCATTATCATTATTGATTTGTGTAAGGCTGCACTGTACTGAAGAACTTTATACTAGTGTTAAATCCATTTGAATCCCTTAAATATTCATATAATATTACTTGATTTAATAATTAACTATGGCTCCTAAAGGTGGTGGTGATACTCTTAAAGTTAATTCGGGTGTTTACAAAGATAAAAGCAAACCTACGGACGTTCGGCTTAGCAACATAAATGCCGCAAAAGGTACCTATTCTATATGACCGAAAACATCTGAATTGAATTATTGAATTTTTTGACTCAATATGTATTGAATGTTAAGTTTTATTAAGTCTACTGTCGAGAAATTTCATAAACATTATACGGAACACCCATTTTTTTATTAAAAAATATGTTTTCTCATTTATTTAGCAAATTTTGAAGTGACTTCAATACAGGTTTAAACAAAAGTTTAGTCATGTGATGATGGATAAGCGATAAATAGATTCACTAAACTTATTTTTATTACTTTTTTTTTCTATTTGTATATATGACAATGGTATACACAAGAAATGGTTAATTGCATGCCAAGACCCCATAATCTATTTTAATATGTGCTTTCATTCCTAGCTGTATCAGATGCAATCCGTACGAGCCTCGGGCCTCGCGGGATGGACAAAATGGTAAATATTTTATACTTTATATAATAATAAATATTAAGTAGGATTTAGTCAGTTTAGATAAGTAGAAAGTAAGTATACTATGTAAGTATGTAGAAAGTTGTATACGTTTTTAGTATGGCTGTTTGCTTTTGTTGAGAGGAATGTGAATATGACCAATGTTTGTTGTGTACTTAAACAAAGATATGATCCAGGATAAAAAAAATTGGAAAACAGCATTTGCTGAATTGTAGCAATATTTTCTATGTAATGTACAACACTACCTTTTACATTGTTCGTCACTATACACTCCATGATTGATTCAAACCTTGAAAGTTATCAAAATAATGTCATTGGTATTACATTATAATTAAATTATTATGTTTCACTATAGATCCAAGCTGCCAATGGAGAGGTCACAATAACCAATGATGGAGCCACTATTCTGAAACAAATGAGTGTGATCCATCCAGCCGCTAAAATGGTAACTGCATTCACCACTTTATAAGTTCTGTTGATTATGCTACATACATATAGGGTTGCCATCCGTCCGGGTTTCCCCGGATTTGTCCTAGTTTAGAGGGCATCCGGGGAGCGTCCGGGG
Organism: Pandemis corylana; assembly: GCA_949127965.1. Taxonomy (NCBI): domain Eukaryota; kingdom Metazoa; phylum Arthropoda; class Insecta; order Lepidoptera; family Tortricidae; genus Pandemis; species Pandemis corylana. The sequence goes on along the minus strand of OX421858.1, from coordinate 4,392,064 downwards.
AAGGTTTCATTTGTAGACCAGGTTTTAAAAAATAAATAAATAAAAAAAAATTCGGCCGCTCGCGAGACACGCACTATGCTCGCACACCACGATCAACCGACGAATCAAGTATATTCACGATCTTGTTGACATGTCCGGCTTTCGGACTCTAAAATCCGGGGCTTTCACGCGTCTTGTCCTGTTTTCCAAATTTTAGAGATGGCAACCCTACATACATATGTAAAATATATTTTTTTATCTTTACATATATGCTAACCATTTCTTTATCTTTTACTGGATAGACAGAGCATAGGTAACAAGACCTAGCGACCATTTTTAGCATTATTGTGGGCCATTGATTAAAGTTTTTACAGTAATGTAACTTGCACTACCCACTCTGTTAAATTTTTAATCTAAAATTTTAAATTTAAATTATTTTTTGAAATCTAAAATTTTTATGAAGCTTAAGTGCACCTGTGCGACTCTGCCAGCCTCATTGGATGTCTCTTGGGTCTGATTCATCAAACACTCCCTGCCGACTAGCACCTGCACCACTGGAAAACCTTGAATAATCAACCTTGATTTATAATATTTCCAGTTGGTAGAGTTGTCTCGTGCTCAAGATATTGAAGCTGGTGACGGCACAACCTCAGTGGTGGTGATTGCTGGTGCCTTGTTGGACTCTGCGGAGAAACTGCTGCAGAAGGGAATCCACCCCACAGTGATCTCCGATGGATTCCAAAAGGCTCTACAGATGTCCTTACAGGTAGGCACTTTATTGCACATCAACCATTGAAGATTAAATGTAAAAAATGTGATTAAATGTAAAAAATGTGGTTTAAAACTCATTGTTCATGGGACAGAACACTGAATTACTTAAAGGCCACGAAAATCTATGCATCATCATCTGTTACGTTGCATTATAGATAGTCATAATGTTGTCTTAGGACACTAGGAGTGTTGGTACAGTAATGATAATCTATGCATCAGGTTGATCATAGCTGTAGCATAGATATTATCATTACTGAACAAGAAATATTTATCTCGCTACTCCACTGCATATCATTTAATTAAAAATTTTGTATAAATATCATAGTACACTTGTGTGATTGATTTGAAAATATTTGTCAAATGGTTTTTTAAATAGAGTTTGCTGATGATGTACTGACTTTCAGCGAATCATACACTTCACTATGTGTTTGACCAAGAAATGGTATTTGGGGTTGCTATTTATTTATGTAATTTATACTAGTACTTGAAGTGCATATCAGTATCAGAAAATGTTAATCTAAGTAGGTATTTTGCAGTGTTCAGTACATTGTTAACATTGTTGCAATTGTACATTAAAATACATGAAAAGTAATCCTAACTTTCTATTATGTTAGGTCATTGAAGGCATGGCAACTCCTGTGGACCTCCAAAATGAAGATGCCTTGCTGCAGGCGGCCGCCACGTCTCTCAACTCCAAAGTTGTGTCACAACATTCAACCATCCTGGCGCCCATTGCTGTGCAAGCCATCCGCGCTGGTACAATTATTATTTACTAGCTTTGTGCATTTATATTTTGCTTTCGGCCATATAAAACATACTCTGTGTTGCATGTATCATTTTTGAAATTTCAGTCTGTGAGAGCCCATACCTTGAGCTGCAAATGCTTTCAGGCTGATTTTACTGTAGTCATTTCAACTTATAATATTGTAATGCGATTTATTATAGTTTTTTGTGATTTTGTGGAATATAATTTTGAGTGGTTGATGAATGATGAGACGCTTTATGTGTAGTGATGGAGCCAATCCCGAACGGGATAGGCGCTCGCGTGGACTTGCGCGACGTGAAGGTGCTGGAGCGCCTCGGTGGCACCGTGGAGGACACGGAGCTGGTGCAAGGCCTCGTCATCCCGCACCGCGCCTCTAACATCAACGGCCCACACCGCATCGAGAAGGCTAAAGTTGGGCTCATACAGTTCTGCATCTCACCACCTAAGACTGATGTGAGTAAGCTATTGTTGAGGTCTTATGTGCATATTAGTTGTTGTTATCTCCACACCACTTAATATTGTTTTATTAAAAAAATATATTGTAGGATTTATAATGACCATAACTAAAACCTGTACTTTCAGTGTTCAGTACTCAACATTTACAGATTCTGTGTTGAGCAACGGATTCAGTTCTTAACCTTTTTATTATTATTAGATTTCATTTAAAATACAGCTTACAATGTCGATTTTTTTATTGTAAATATACACACACACACCCACACATCCACACACAAACGCACACTTCCACACATCCACACGCACACGCATCCACACACACGCACGCACACACACAAACACAAATCACGTCTCCATCTCCTATTGCGTAGACAGAGCACAGGGCAACAAGACCCTAAGGCCACGCTTATAGCATGACTTAGGTTTCGATATCCCATTTACACCTATACGCCCACAGTCATGCTAAGCATGGCCTTTTGTAAATATATATTTTATCATAGATGTTTTAATTATAATTTTAGATGGACCACAATGTGATTGTGTCGGACTATGCTGCCATGGACCGTGTCTTGAAGGAGGAACGTCAATACATCCTGAATATTGTTAAGCAAATCAAGAAAGCAGGCTGCAATGTCCTTCTTGTGCAGAAGTCTATTTTGAGGTAACATACATAATAAAATACAACAACGAAACTAATGAAACTATGAATTGGCATTGTTCATTTTTTTAAGCTGTTCTTTTAACACCTTTATTTGATGAAATGGACTATTTCAAGCAACTAATTTGAATATTAACATTCATGGCTTTTGCTGGTTGTTGATTAAAAAAAATGTTAGTCAAAAACTGTTACTCGACTTCTTGCATGAAAATGTGGATATTGTCCTTGCAGAGACGCACTTAGTGACTTGGCAGTACATTTCTTGGACAAGATCAAGACAATGGTTATCAAGGACATCGAACGCGAGGACATCGAGTTCGTGTGCAAGACGCTCGGCTGCCGGCCCATCGCCTCGCTCGACCACTTCACGGCCGAGAACCTCGTCAACGTCGACCTGGTCGAAGAGGTCAACGAGCCCTCCGGAAAGTACATCAAGGTTAGTCGACCACGGTCAATCGCCTCCATTCATATGTAGCTTTCTTCTTAAAAGTAATTTTGGTGGCAGGAGAGGGCAGCAAAGAATCTCAACAGGGGTCACCGAGGGGGCCGAATGATGATAGAATGGTCAAAAGACGTCACAATGAGAACGGGACGTAGTTCAGCGGAAAGAATCGTCACGTACTATGTCGGGGGCGGAACGTTGTTATCGTTTGGTCGTGTGCGCGCAGATGAGCGGGTGCGTGGGCGGCGGGCGCACCGTGTCGGTGCTCGTGCGCGGCTCGTCGGGCGCCGTGGTGGCGGAGGCGGCGCGCTCGCTGCACGACGCGCTGTGCGCCGTGCGCTGCGTGGCGCGCCGGCCCGCGCTGCTGCCCGGCGGCGGCGCGCCCGAGGCCGCCGCGGCCGCCGCGTTGGCCCGCGCCGCCATCGCCGCGCCCGGCGCCGATCACTACTGCCTGCGCGCCTACGCCGACGCGCTCGAGGTCGTACCCTCCACGCTCGCTGAGAACGCCGGTAACTATTTTCATGCTTTTTTTTTTCTGACGCTATTGGTTTTGGATCGACTTGATGACTATCCCGAAGCACCGTTTTAACCCATTCGTTTTGTGCCGCTGACGTCACGCTCAGGGAAGCGTCGGGAAACACGGCGATGAATGGATAAATATGAATTGGGATTGAAATATAGATAATTTTATTTTCTTTGTCTATCACGATAATCTATCATCGAAAAATATAAAGTTGAAATGTCGTATGACGTCACGAGCTCCACTCCCCGACTTCCGCGCGCTTTATCATTGTCATTTTTTGTTCAATAATCTAGCTGACGATGGTCTAAATAAAATTTCGTTTTCTTCGCAGTCATCGTGCCCGATCTTGAGCGATAATTAGCAATCAATTAATCATTTATGAACAAATGCTTGCGTACAATAAAAGTGAAACTGGGAGTTCGGTGACGGCGTTAGTCGCTATGAAAACCCAGGCTAGTCCTCGGTATCTTATCTAATATTTTTGTAATCGACGAGACCCTGCTTGCCTCGAAATACTCCAGCGAAACTAACGGCGCATATTGTGTACGGTCAGGTCTGAACCCGATCGAGACGGTGACGGAGCTGCGGGCGGCGCACGCGCAGTCTCCGGGCGCGAGCGGCGCGGGCGTGAACGTGCGGCGCGGGCGCGTCACCGACATGCGCCAGGAGCACGTGCTGCAGCCGCTGCACGTCACCGCCTCCGCGCTGGCGCTCGCCACCGAGACCGTGCGCGCCATACTCAAGATCGATGATATTGTGAGTCGTTCGTGAACAATCTTAAGGCCGCTTGCACGTTCTACAGTGAGTTTTTGAAAAAAAAATGATTTTCAATTTATTTTTGCAGATCAACACGATAAACTGAAGTGCCTGCGCCAGTCGTTCACAAAGTATTAGTTTTAATCTCTTAGTTACTATAGATGCTTGTTTCAGTTTTTGTCACGGGTGACATTTACCTATATATTTTCACAATAAGTCTATTATAATTTAACCGCTAATAATGCTGAATAAATTTACTCACCGCCTACTTCACTCTTCATCAACATAATACTTATGGATATTTTTTAATATTAGCCAGGGTGGGCCAAGTGTGCTAAATATAACTGCAAATTTACAACTTGTAATAAAATATTTTCAAATAAAAGTATTAATACAATAAATCAATTTATTTTATTTATTTCTCTTAATTATACAGTTGCGGCGTACGCTGATGTACGTTGTCTTATGTACTATTTTGAAGAGTCAGAATAAGATAACTATAACTAAAGCCCTCGCTGATAAGGAAGGATTTGACATCACCTTTGGCTGGAACATTTATTAACTTTTTCAACTCCATGTCAAATACAAAAATCGTCTTCTCTAAATATGTTAAAACAGTCCTGAAAGTTTACATATGCTCGTGCCACAGTTAGCATTGATGCAAACATCGATGTATAGTTCAAGCAACTGGGCCTGGTGCTCCTGGTGCTGGTTAGATTATCATATGAAACGACTGCAACAGGGCAAATCAACCTTTGTAATAATGTTATTGTTGGCGTCGAAAAGGTTAAACGGGCTCGCTTTGTTGTATGACAAAAAAAAATGGCGATGTAAAGCTACCGCTGATACGGATGTATCTGGTTAGCAGCTTTAATGTTAGTCTTGATAGCAGAAGGTGCTTTAGGCATAGCGGGCGCGGCGGGGCCGAGCTGCGGAGCGGGCCCGCGCGGCTGCCCGAGCCCCGCGGCGCCCACGCCCGGCGGCAGCGCCGGCATGCCCGGCCGCAGCCCCTTGCCCGTGCCCACTGCCGTTACTAGCGCGTGCGTGTCCGTCATCGTGTGTGTTGGCTGCATTCCTGTTCATTTCCAAATACATTTATGGAGTGGGGCTTATTCAAATAAAGGCGAAACCGACCCATTCAAATCGACTTTACTGGATTTTTTAATAAATTCAAAAATTTATTTTTAATACAAGCTTTTTTGGTTGACAGTGTGTACAAAGTAGTAAGGCTAAGTTTTACCTGCACACGTTAATCTCTACAAACATTGCAAGTTAAATAAAACATAGTAAAAGTAGAATAATAATAGGCAATGACAAAGACATTGAATGAGTAAAAATAAATTTTAGAGCCTGCCGGCCGCCATTATGGGGGAAATTGAATTGAATAAATATCCAAAAAGTAAACTTATAAATATTAAAATAGGCAAAACAATCCTAACTGAAATGTGAGACAAAAATTACCTGCAGCTCTCATGGAATCTCCTTCCCAATCTTCGCGACCTTTGGATATAATTTCCCATACATGGCTCACCACTTTTGTAAATTGAGTCACTTGTTTCTGCAATTAATAATAATAATAAATAATAAAAGATATTTATTCAACAGTTTGCAGTTACATACATATAAAAGTAAAAGTAAACAATAATATGCTACAAACTATTGAAATGGTTGGCAGCTCAGCTTATGCCTGTGCCACACAGACCTAACGATCTGTTGACAAACAGACACTGTTTTTCAGCCGCCCCCATGATACACTACTTTTCTCACACACGCGAACATACCCTCCCATACACACAAAATTTTAAAGACCAACACACGGCCCGTTACTAAAACTCGTCAACACCACACATATCTACACATCACATGAAACTGTATTAATACAAAACATAGTCAAGTAGATTAATTAGGCAATTCGTTCCAGAAAGCATATCTCATCCTATGTATTTAAAGTTAGATACAAAATCAATGAAATGGCTCAATATAAAAAATCACATTTACAACTTAAATGGAATTAATGTGATCTATCTTATTTATAATGTCACTGTCTTCACCAGATGGCAAGGGCCTCCAAAATCAAGGTGCAAAAAGTGACTTGGTGGGATGAAGGAGTAGAAACTGCCAAATAAAGGGCACTGAAAGACAACTTTACTATGCTCAAATGTTAGAACTGGTGCTGCACTTGACATGGCAATTATGGCACACCCAATGTTCAACTATAATTATTTTAAAATATACTATAAAACACAACATCATACCTGAGCTGTATCATAGCTAAGTGTGCTGGCTTTGTGATTGAACTGCTGGAGTCTCTGCTCTGCCTGTGGCTCAGGCTTAGTCCGCAACAAGTCCGGCACTAGATCATGAGTGCATGCCGGCACTCGGCCCTCTGTTAACCTGGACAGTGCCTCATCCCTTTCACAGCCAAGTTGAAGGGGCAGAACAACCAGCGCCCGCAGAGATGGCGCCATCTCAGCTTGCAGTATTTTACTTAGGCCAGTCAACTGGAATTTGTTACAAGCAAGGTGATTAGGCAAGTACTTAGTTTACCATTGAGCTACTAATATTAGAAAGAAATATGCTATTATTTTACGTAAAATTAAAACATTAAACTGTGAAAAACATAAGTCTACTCACATGACCAGACAATATGGCATAATTATCGAGAAACGTTGGCCAGTTGATTGTTTCATATTCATTTTCAAGCTTAGCTATAAGAGCTTGTATGGCAGTCTTCAAATCATTAACTCTGTTTAGAATTGCTTGTAAAGTCACTTCTAATTGCTTCTCTTCGCGCTGCATGATAACAAAAGAGTGCGGTGAGGTGTTTTGTTGATGTGTCTACAAGGTTTGTCGTTGTGGTGGTCAATACTTAAATTAATAATTTCATTCAACATTCACTCTCTTGATGAATGGAAATTATTTGAACACACTGAAAACTCGATATTCGTTGAGAAATTAAAAACAAGGCTTCGTAAGGAAGCGGAGCCAAGTAGAAAAAATAAATTATATTATAATACTATCCATTTTCTGCCACTTTAACACTGACTGATACCTATCTATCCTACCTAACCTAGCTCAGTGCAGTGTCAAAGTGACAGATAGGAAGCCACCGTGTTGCCAGCTGCAAGAATTGGACGTCACCGCCACATGCAACTAACTTTATTTTCTAAATGATTACAAAAGTATTGACAAAAATATAAAGTAAAACTACCTTTAAAATAACTTAATAAAAATAAAACATGCTTAAAAAATAAAATCAATTTGGACCCTTAGGTGAGTCCCCATCACGCCGGCAGCATTCCCGCGTTGTATCGCAATTGCGAGTCTTTGTGCGAGAAAACTGCCGGCACCAGGGTCGTTCGTTGGCTCCCTCAAGCGTTTGGTTAAAGAGTGCTTGTGCAAGGGTGATTAAGGCAGCTGCACATGAATAACCTATGGCCTGTTTCTTGAAGCCACAAATTAAAATTTTATACTAGCAACATTAGCCCAATCGGCCAATCAGTGGTTGGGATTTGACCAATGTTGCTAGTTTAGACTGGTAGTTTGTAACTTGAAGAAACAGGACACTGTCCTTTTATTGAAATATTTTAAATGTATCCCCATTTCATGACTACAATTGCTACAAAGTCCAGATTATACATAATAGAAATCTGTTTAGTATTAAAAGTAGCCAATGAAAAGATATTGAAAAATTTAAGATTTTTTCAATGTGGTTTAGCTCTAGCTGGATAGTTTAATTTTCTGCCGCTAGCTATTAACTAGAAACTCAAGAACTCATTGATTTGTAAGGATAAAGTGATCGAAACAGAGGTGTGGTAATCTATCCGACGGATCTAACCATATAGACAAGGAGATATAAAAATATAAAAGGTTCTATGAATGAAAGTTCATTTTCAAACAGATAATATATTATAGTTCATAAAATTGATACTTAGCAAGCAACATATAATATAAAACATTGTAAAGCTATAAGCTTCCTCAGCTTAGAGCTAAGCAAGCGCACAATATAAACTTTCACCATAATAGAAACATTATTCTTTCCATGTGATCAATCAACATCATACACAGCAGACATATTCACGATTAGGTAAATCGTCAGTTATTTATTTTATTTTCTTAAACAATAATGTTACCTTAAAAGCCGAGCTTTGAATAACGCATCTATTATGGGGGTGTGTAACGAAAGAAGTATTTTTCAGTTCATAATAAATAAGTAGGAACTACAACTAAAGTTTCTTTCTTATTAAAACTTGGCAGCTATCAATTATAAGTTGAGTCAATTTAATATCTTGTGGATCCGTTGGGTCTTTGGATTTAATTTCTATTTGAAATAGGATCTTCTGTAACACCATCACAGTTGTCTCTAACGAAGGATATGCTGGTATCGAAGTGTCCAGTGCCTGAAAAACAAGTCCAATTTAAACCTGGGGAAGTCCTACATTTTCAAGGTAGTTGTTATTTTGCAGCGTGCATTCGATTTGATGTCACTAAATTATTATTATTTTTCCAATTTAACACCTAGGCAGTCTGTAAAAAGATATTGAGACGCGTTTTTGAAATTTGCCGCTATTTCATTTTAATCAAACGATTCGACCGCCACATGCATATCTACTGTAATTGAAATAAAAATGTCTATGAATCATGTGTTTCAAAGAACTAAAATCAAGTATGAAATAAACATGGGGTATAATTATGTTTTACCGTGATCTGCAACCGCTTGTAGAGGTGCGGCGGCACGGCGACGATCCACTCGGGCGGGTGGGGCGAGTGCTCGAGGCTGCGCTTGAGGCGCTGCACGCTGAGCGCCAGCAGCGCCGGCAGCGCGCCCGCCGGCGCCCGCAGCCGGCTCACCGCCTCCGCAGCCAGCGAGTCGTAGCCCACGTGGTACAAGCCGATCACCTAAACGTTTTAATAATGATGTATTACAGGTACTTAGGCTAAATTTTCATGTAAAACTAAAAACAATGTGATGTAAATTTTTGTTATCTATCTATATAAATAAAAATGAATTGCTGTTCGTTAGTCTCGCTAAAACTCGAGAACGGCTGAACCGATTTGTCTAATTTTGGTCTTGAAATATTCGTGGAAGCCCAGGGAAGGTTTAAACGGTGAAAAAATACCGAAATTTAGAAGAAGAAAAAAAACAGGGGCGAAGCCGCGGGCAACAGCTAGCTAAAAATAAATAAATAATAGCCATTTGTTGTTTAAAAGCAACCTTTACAGATACAGATATAAAATATTTCTTTACGGATTAAATTTTCGTTTTTACTTACATAAACATGTGATAGAAAAAAATAACACGACGGACGTCGCCTGCTTTAAGTTTTACTAACCTGCTGTCGCGTTAGAAAGTCGGCGTCAATGTTCCACAGCTCCGCGAGCACGGCAATCTTCTCCATCCACCGCGAGCATTCCTCGCTGTTGTAGCTGCGAGCGCCGGCCGCCGCCCCGTCGTCGCAACTCACGGTATCAATCGCCGCGCGAATTAGCTTCGTCACGAACTTCATGCGAGGATTCCTCAACTTCTCAGAAGCTTTCATACTGATCTCTCTTTTCGGCACACTGCCCGTGAGAGCCTCGAAAATGTACTGGTAATCGATATCATACAGAGTATCCAGAGGCTTCGACGTCTTTATGTTAAAGTGACACTGGTAATATATTGTGCAAGATATCTGATAGTTTAGACTTAGGATATCGTTGTTGACCTTTTTGGTATCTTGCGCCACTTCCACTAGAGAAGGCAGGCTCTCGTCCCAGATCTTTTCGTATTGGATTTCTCGTTTGTCCCGCTCTATAGGCGCCATCGAACATTTTAGAAAGTCGTCTAAGTATTTAGTCGTGGTTTCTAAAAAGTTAACCAAAACTGTGTTGCCGAAGCCGACGTCCTGTAGGCACAGCGGTTCTTTAGGCAGCTTGCCGACTTTGCTGACGAGGCGGCACGTCGCTTCGAAGACGTGTCTGACGTACGTCGCCCATATTATCGCGAACAGGCCTAGTCGTAAATGCGCGTCGAATATGTTCCTCAAGCAGTCCACGACTACGACGAGCTTGTCGGTGTGCTGCATGTCCTTTTGCCAAGCCATCGCGTACTCCCAGCACATGTTGGCGATGATGTAGTCAGCCGATGTACTCAGCGGGAACTGCTGCCGTAGGAGGGACAACCACTTGAATATCTTCGGGTTGTTGTCCACATGTATCCTATTGTTTTCCACGAAGGGGTAGGAGGCGCTGTCTTCGTCGTCGGACTCGTCGTCGCCAGCGCCGGGCCGGTTTTCCATGAGCTCATTGGCTACGATCGCTTCCGGGACCACGCCCATGCCGCACAGCCACTTTGCTATTAGTTCTGTCACGGACCCCTTACCTCTCGTGTAAATGTACTTTAGGTTGATGCTTATGTCGTCAAACTGCAGCTTAGGCAGGTATTTGCCGTCGAATTTGTCTTTGAACATCAGGATGATTGTCAAGAGAGAGATATCTTCCAGTTTGCCGATTAGTATACCCCATTTCGCGTTTTCTTTCGTGAGAGATTCCCACGCTTCTTCTTCGATTTCAGAACATTTAGTTTCATATATTTTGCCCACAGCTTTGCAAGCCATTGCCACGATCATGCTCCGTAGAGGGCAGGACATGTCAACGAGCAGGTCGCGTATATCTTGCCACCAGGGACACACTTCGTTGTACGAAATGTTTCTGGCCTCGTCGGCCGCGTAGCTCGCGTAATATAAAACGGAAATAAGTTTCTCTATTAGCTCGATACTTATTTCTTCCAGTGGCATGTTCATTAAATGCATTATTACCAGTTTCACTATTTCTTTTGGGTCAATGATACTATTTTTAAGGATACTGGTCAATTGCGCAATATCTTTTATTAGGAATATGGCTTTGAATACATCAGAAGCCAATTTATTGAGCTTTTCTATCGGCAGTTCTGCCTTCAAAACCAAGTATTTGGAATTTTCTTCCAGGTGGAAACAAGAAATAATTTCTTTGAATTCGTGACTTTTGCTTTCAGCAAATTTAACTCTTGCATGTTGGTGTTCTTTGTAACCGTTTTCTTGAGAAAGTATTAATAATCTCTCCAAGATACAATTATCATCTTCTAAGAGGTGGAAGTCTGAAGGTTCTTCGTCTTCCTTGTCAAGATCAGCTTCCCCATCCAAACCTTTCCCAATGTCTAAGTAATTGTAGATTTTAGTCATTAATTCTGTCATGTCATCGGTGGGTTCGCTATTTATACTTCTGTAAAACAACGTGAGTAGGCCGAGGTTCGCAAAATATCTTTTGATCAAAACGTCTTGCGGTGTCAATGAATCTATGCTTTCAATGTTTATCCAAAACAAATTTAAACAAGAGACCACCACTTTTGGCGGTATCTCATAGTTTCGAACCAACATTTCCAGACAGTGTTTCTGTAAGTCTATTGTTTTTAACTGGGACGCTCTATCAACGATTTCACTCTCGAAATTGTCTGTCCCGCTCAGCGTTTTCTTTATGAAGTCCCGTAAGTCCCGTAGAATGTGCAAATCTTTGGACCTATCGGAGTGTTCACCTTCTAGAGCGTAAAAGAACGGGATGTCGAACTTCTTGAGTTTGCCGTCTGGGTCGATCAGCACGCATTGCATCTCTGCTAGGTTTAGTTTCTTGTGCGCGTAGCTTTTTTCCGCCCCCACGAGTCCGCACGTGTTGTAAATCAGCTTGCCGTTCTTCGTGGCCGTGAAAACGGCCACTCGGTTCCCGCGTTGCATCAGTCTTATGTCGATTAAACCTTTCTTGGGGTTGTAAATGATCAGGAATGTCGCTCTCCGCACCTCTTTGATAACAGAAAGCTCTGGCTTTTTACTATCTTGTTCAAACACCTGAAATAAAATATTAATAAATATTACGAAAAACCTTCAAGCATCATATTCTAAAAGAATGTGAGTCGTACAATCACTGAGTATTCCTTATGAATGAAATAGAGCAGACATAATACAATAACACTCGACTCCTGGCACCATCTCATGGTTAGGTTAAATAAATAAATAAATATTGACATTGCCGCATCGCACGGTCCCGCTCGGCGAGAGGGGGAAAGACTAGCGTTCGGGCCGGTGCACTCTGGGCAACAATACTTAAGTAACAAATTTCACCTCAGCCTTACCTGTACAAAAGCGCACTGCGCATCTCTATACCCCTTGAACAGGCGCACGAGGTGTCCGCGGGCGACGTCGAGCACGGCGACGCGGCCGAGCGAGTCTGCGACGGCGGCGAGGCGGCGGTCGGGCGCTACGGCCACGGGCCCGCCGCCCCGGCCCGCGTCCCGCAGCCCCGCGCGCAGCGACAGCGCCTCCGCGCGCCACGCCGCCGCCTCCGCGCCCCCGCCCGCCGCCCCGGCCCCGCCGCCGCCGAGCCAGCCCCTACCGTCACCATATACATATTATATCTATATTTGGCACCACCACTCGATTTAGTCTAGTTGAGTTTCGGTTGGGTACCTATTATTTAATTCAATACATACGTACCTACATAAATCACGTTATTGTTATCCTCACGGTTTGGTGATCGCGAATATACTCGGTTGTCAGTCGTGTTAATGTGAAGTCAAAAATTGGCAGTTTTCATTAGCATTGTAAATTTCGGTCTGGTGGAGTGGAGATCGTTCAGACGCTTAGAATCGAGTACTCACGGTAAAGCTGATTTTATCTTGTGAGCTACAGCTCTAGCCACATCTTGCAATGGGGGCGTGGTGCCTCCCTCCAGGGCATAATGGAAGCCCAAGTATGGCTTGACTCCAGCTCCAAGGATCAGACTGTTCATGGGAGGGATGGAGCGATACCTGAAACCGACCAGTTGTGTGTAACTCTAATTCCAATACCCAGATTAAGAATAGTTATGTATTGTTAACTCAGCTCAGTAAGGTTCAAATGGCTAACAACAAGCCAATTTCAGTTCTACATTTTCTCACACATTATAAATGAACTAATACAACAAACTAGACTAGACTGACACAGATTCATATAAACTTCAGTTGTTAACAGATACATGAGATCATAATTGTGAGAAATACAATTACCAAGTATCATATCCACCATAAGTGGAAGCAGCGAGAAGGTGATCATATGAGTTTTTGAGCTCCAGGCCAACAACAGCTGCATCATTGATCTGCTCCTGGTCGCTGAAGCCCCACTTGCGAATGCTCAGACTTCTGTTGTCCACAGAATAATTTTCCTGAACACCAGCTTGCACTACAAGTTCAAACTAAATAAAGTTGTGGACAAGTTGCAACAGAATAAGAATTTATAAAAAAAATAAGTTTCTTCCATGTTACTGAATTTCACTTCACTAAATTAGAAGAAACACTGTATCAATGCTTAGAGCGATGATACATACTAACAATACAGTGCAAAAGCCAAGGACACATTAGTCATACCTTTTGCCAGCTGAGCCTTGGCACTTCTCAACACCTGAAATAAGCTAGTCCCCGAAATGATGCATACACTGGTTTGAAACAGCACATGGATGTCATCGGGCAGAGTCCCATAAGAGCCTGTGTGACAGGATATCCGCATCACTGGGAGCTCATCCAGCTTTTCTAGTGACAACAAATGCCCTGTGTTGGTGTAAAAACCAACACTACCATTGTTAAAGCCTACAATAATACAAAACCAGTCAGGACCATTCTGAAAAATAGAAACAGAGTAAACATTTACAATGTACTATCATAAAACTTGGTAAAATTCTTTGAATGCTTACTTGAGATGATTGATGAGATGGACAAATAGACAGAGCAAGCATAGCTGTTATATTAGACGGCAGTGAGCCACTCCAAGATATCAAGTACGTGTTTCTGTCGGTCGAGCGGATCCACTGCGAGGTCAGCAGGCACAGGCGGCTGCGGAAGCCCACCGCCAGCAGATTCCCGCAAGGCGACAGCGACACGGTACATTGGGATAGCCAACTTGTGTCTAAGATAAACAATAGTATATTAAGTGATCCGTAACATTTTCGCAACATTATGAAGTAACTATTTTGGCAATCCTCTCACCTTCTTTTTCGGGGATGAACAGTGCCCGTCCTAAACAAGAAATATCCCCACAGTCAGCGAAAAGCGACACTTGGCACGACATTTTTTATAAGCATTGACGTTGTTTTAAACAATAAAACTGGTTAAATAGCAAAGAAAACGTATTATTCAGGAAAATTCATCGAAGTTGTAAACAAAGCAAGTTTTTTTATTGTAATATTTTGTTTTTATGTGTCAGCCCAATGAAAAGTTAAGGAGTCTTCGTCCATGCTACTTCGTTTATAAAATGTTTTAAAAATTAAAACAAAACTAAATTGGTTACTGAAAATTCAGGCTTCTATAATTTTATTCACAATGAAGTTATAAGGGGGTTAAAAATGGCCCGAACTGTTTCGAGAAAAGGTTTTTTGCTCGACTTGGCGGGGGCACTACCGTGCCCCCAGATCTAAGATGTTCGAGTGTTCGTAAAGAACGCCGCCTAGTTAGTTAAACTTTCCACGTCAGTTTAAATTTCTAAACTAAATTTATTTGTCAATGTCAAATTGTTAATGTCACTCACCTATCCCCAATTTTTACACCGAATGGGATGGGACGGGATTTCTGCAAAAACTATATTTTATTTACTTCTGTTTCTGCCTGATTCTATTTCAGCGCAATCGCCAGGAGTTTTCTTAATGTTGTCAACATAATGAAAGCTATTTGCGGCGTCATCCGAACGAATGATAATGTATATAATTTGATGTGAATTGAATAAGTTTAGTATTAACGCGATGGGGTGCTTACAAAGCAAGAATGAAGTGTCCGAGCTACACCCGAACATGTTTCGTGTAGTCAACATAGATGAGAACGGCGTGGAATTGTGCTCCGGTGAGCTAGAGATAACGGACACGGACATAATTCTCTACAGAGAAGGAAGGGAGCAAACCGTTTGGCCTCTGCACTCCCTGCGTCGTTATGGATTTGAAGGAGAAATTTTTAGTTTTGAATCAGGTACAGCATTTAATTATATTTTTTGTGGTGACAGAAATTGTATTTAAGAAAAAAAAGATTACAAGCTCTACAAGAACCTATCTACTTGTTGATAGAGATCATTTTTAAGCAGTACATTAAATCATCTTTTGTGTGCTAATCATGTGTTAAGCAACTGTGTCCCTGCCTAAAATACTAAAAATGGTTTTGTCTAAGCTCTTCTTTTATTTCCATCTTTTTTTAACTGATATAACATACAAAGTTCAAAGTTGACGTTATTCTAGTGCAAACAGTCATTAAAGTTAAACAATAAACAACGCCAAATGCCAGTCGAGCTTACTTAGTGTATACTTATCTCAAATATGATGATAATTAACTCTTGGTGTCCTTGAAGTCTAAATTGCATTTTGCCATTATTTTTACAATGTAACACACATTTAGTATTTATAAATATAAATTAAATGAATCCCTATAAATACTACAAAAACCTTAACTTTTATAGTTATTAGAAATATTACACAAGGTTATTTTTATTTCTTGAATATTTTTTGCCTCTACTAAATGCATTTGTTTTATTATTATTCATATTTTGTAGGAAGAAGATGTGAGACTGGTGAAGGCATATATGGATTTAGATGTCGCAGAGCTTCCATACTCTTCCGGACTCTACAACAACACATTCAACTGAGAAATGTCATCCACGACTCTGTGCCGTATCCTGCAACTAGGGTAACAGGCACGCCCCCCTCCCAAGCCAGGCAAACACTGCAAGCCAGTGTGGTTCACCGCTCATCTATTGACAACAGCCACATTGATAATGGGCCATCTACAATTAGTAACAATATGTCTAATATAGTGAGCCATACTGCTGGGCCTAGAAATGTCACACAGTCACCCAGATCCCCCTCCAGTGCAGATATATTAGAAGTCATGCCGCTGTATCCTCGCTCCCAGACAAACACGAACCATGTCACCAATGTCTACCAAGTCAGGGACTTTAAGAGGGAACATAACAACAATCAGGCCGAAGCCACCGCTGAGGCGAGACACGTTTACAGCAATGACCTTAACAGAGATCTAGCGATACTAAGAAATACTCTGCGGCAGGAGACAGTCCTAAATACTATAAGAGATATAGAAGACGAGACTAGATTTCTTGAAAGCAGATATTTAAATGAAAATATTCCAGCAGATCAAGTCACATCTCTGTCTCCTACATTCAGTAACTGCAGCGAACACTATGCTCAGCTCAGTATGGAGCAACAGGAATCGTCTCGACTCTACATGAATATAGTTCCGTGCGATACCAACTCTGATTCAAAAACTGAAGGCCCTCCTTCTACACCCCTCACACCTAAACAAGTGGAATATTGTAACTTATCTGTTGGAATCAAGCCAGAAATAAACACTTACGCGAACCTGTCCCTAGGCGACATCGGGGACAGTAAGAACGTCAAGTTGTCACATTTCACGGCAACAAATACGGAGCACAGCCAAAAATTTTCTGAGTCCGATACGTTTCCGTCGCTGTCGCCAGTGGAAGAGTTGGAAGTGAACTATGCCGTTTTAGACATCGATGCTAATAAGGAAGCTATCAAAAGTAACAGGGAGTTCGCCTCTCCAGAGAGTCAGTCGTATAGTAGCTCAAGAAACGAGAGCAGCGCTTCGTGCACGTCGCAGCCGCGAGGGCGGCTGGTGTCGGCAGCGAGCGTGGAGCGCGCGCCTGCCGCGCCGCCCGCCGCGCCCGCGCCCGCGCCCGCCGCCGCGCCCGTCAGCAACGTGGGCTACACCACCATAGACTTCGACAAAACCGTCGCGCTCACGTCTGTCGCCGCAGGGGCGGACGTCGACGTAGACGGTCCCCGTAAGACGAGGCACGACTCTACCAATATCCTCTGCGGCAGTCCGAACGGTACGGACAAACCTAGGTTAAGTTTTAGTTAAATACCTATTCCATTTTTGTATGAGGCTCCGCGGCGACTCGGTACGCTCGTTTGATGGACGAGCGAATGAGTGATTCTGTTTATAATATATTATAGTGTTTTACTTGACGCATCCGAGTGTACTCTCTTGCCCGTTTATGACTGGTACCAAATGTAATTGCCAAATGACACCGATTTAGTACTGCCCAAATAATAAGTTAGCGCCGTTAAGTTGCCAAAGATCGCATAAGTACATTTTTTTTATTTTTATAGTGCCATTGCCAGGCGTATCTAATTATACATTGTTTCGCTGATTTTATCATCTGTCAATTTTTGTCTAAGAGAATTCTGTTCTCAAAATACTTCACTGAATTCAATAAAATTGATAAAAGAAATATAATGTGTCAAAATAGTTTTGTACGACAAGTGTAAGATTTAAAAATGTTAAATTATGTTACGAACTTATGACTAAGATAAGAGCAAAGATTGTTCAACTAGGACTAGAAACTTGTTAGTATTTAATGGTAATTTAACTGTAATAGGGGTACCTACAGATGCTACATTGTATGTACATATTATAAGAGTTTATAAGCACACAATTTCCCCTGTTTATTGTCAAACATAATGAAATGCTTTTAAAGTAAGCCACATTATATCTGGCCCGATCATCGTTTTTAATGAATCTAGTATTATACTACTACTTTTAGTTTGCTTGCACAGTTGCTTCAATATTTTGAATTTATTTGGTTCGGTTTTATAAAATTAGGTCTCTAATTCATTGGGCATTCTTTATTCTGAGCACTGTTTATTGTTGACATAATTTTGTGGTAGAACACTCCAATAGCTATTACTTAGTAGCTGTATTCACTAAACTAACAATTATAACCGCCAGAATATAAGCCCAGTAAGTAGTTAGTTGCACAAAAAGTAGCGCTGCAGCTGAGACTATATAATAACGATGTCTTAACACGTTTTTGTGGACTGTGGCCCCACATATAGGATGTTTGCCCAAAAAAGCCAACTTTATAGTGTGTTCGAAATTTTGATACACTCTTCTCCATAGACAATATGATTTATATAGTGTTATTCTGTTGTATCATTGTTTTTCTGTTGTGTTTAAATTAGTATTACTAACACCTTATATCTATTTACTCGGAACTACCGAATTGTGCCACTAAACGCTGACTGACTAACTGACTACGCATAGCCTAAACTACTGAAGCTAAGAGGCTTAAAGTGTGACAGATATAAATACCTTGAATTTGATAGATGTGCACTAAGAAGGGATTTCTCGAAATTCCCACGGGACTAAGAGGAAGCCCTTATTCTTCCACGGGAGCGAAGCCGAGGAGATAAACTAGTGTTGTAATGTTATATAAATTATTATTATTTATAAAAAAAAGAACAAATAATGACAATATTTTGGTTTAAATTTGGCTTTATGCAGCAAGTTGTTGCTGACATTCCGAATAATTCCAATATGAAAAATGAAATTTTACATTTGTGTTATTAATATTTCGTTGTTTTATAGTCAGCTCAGATAATATGAAGCTAAAGAGTTAACGCGAAGCGACCAAGGTGCTCAAAAAGCTGTGAACACGGCATCTATAATAACATTAGTGCGTGTTCCAGCATTCTTGAGCAGTTTGGCTGCTCCTAAGTATTTGGAGCTGACTGTACGATACGAGAAATTAGAATTAAATTATATAGGAAACAAATAACTAAAAATATAAATAAATAATCATCTTAAAGGAATTATTATTAAAAAGTAAATGAATACGGTGGAAGTGTTATCGAATTAAAATTATATCAGACAGCTACCTATTAGTTTAAGTAGTTAGATATCATTGTATATGTTTTGTGTATAGATAAGAATGAACCATTTAAAGCACGAAAAGCTTTTATAGTACTTTTAAAATGAAGTGCAATAACGAGAATCGCGCATTTACAGATCTCTGTTTAGACTATGTAAACTCAGTGTTAAGTCGAGTTTATCTATTTTTTATGTACTTGCGCTTAAATTAACAGCGACTTGTGAGCTAAATCTACACAGATATAAATTGTGTACTGTGTAATAGTACTATGCAACAATTTTTTGAAAAAAATGTGGTATAAGAACTTTAGGACAACGAATTAATAAATACCATACGTATTAATTTAGCTGTGTTGGAAGAGTGTGGTAATCCACGATGAAGTTACGGCTAAAGCCTGTATGGTTGGTTTATATTGTCCACAATTTCCATCTGTTTAGATTTTGGCTCTTACCAGTTCAAACTTGTAAATAGTCCCTAGTATTAGGACGACAAAGTAGAACTCATATTTTTACACGATAAAATATACTCCGGAGCAAAAAAACCAGGTCACTCCCCATAGTAAGTTGTATGAAAAGTGAACCGGTTTTTTTTGCTCCCCAGTATATTTGTATAGCCGCTATAGTAATCCTGCAGAAATACGATCGCAACATTTCTTCATTTATTTTATTGAGCTTAGGCAGATAATTTGAATCGCTTCACGCCGTAGAACTTTTTCCTAGTAAGTAAATGTCATAATTATAATGACATGCCTACTTAATGCATGATGCTTGCTAATTAATTTATTATAACTACTTTTTTTGTGATAGGCCCTACAGTGATGCGCATCGCGGACTTTTGTTGTTGGGCCTATATGAAATCATAATTCACAAGCATAGCATTTGTTTCTCAGGTTTGCAGATGTTGTATTGTGTCTAAAAAATACCACTACCGTACGCGAATGACATTCCGTACGGGAAAGAGCCACCAGGCTTCATAGTAAATATTGCATAAGATACAGAGTAAACTATAGTATAAATACGTGTTGTGTACTAGATTTAATCATAGCTAGGTAGTAAAATTAATATTATCTACTTCAACTTTCAATCCAAAAGTCGGGACAGAAAAAGTGGCTACTAGTTTAGGTACAGTCGCCATCAGATATAACGGAGCGGTGAAGCTGTTGAATAATAATTGAACACGCAGGAGGAAAACTAACTCTTTCAATGATAAATAGAGTTGTGGTCATATTCTTTGAGCACCTTGACCGTTACGATAAATGTCTGTTTGCGATTTTATATGGATTGTACCTAAAGATTGAGACTGAAAATATTTATAGAGACATTTTCGCTGTTTGTTATCATTTAATAGGTACCCATTTGTATGAGGGGTGGCCTTCTAGCCATTGCGAGACTTGTCATTGGGGATTTAGTTTTAATGATGATGTTTGAAATGTTATTGTTTTATGTAATGTTTATAGTTTGGGGCGGCTGCCCGCTCGCCACCCCCAACGGCCGCTCTTGTTTGTATGTATCCAAGTTACATTCGATACAGTCAGCGTCAAAAGTACCCGGTTACTTTTGTCCCTTGTGTCTTTAGCGCTACGTTGGTAACGTCATAAAGATACATAAAGAGGGAATGCGTTATTTTGACGCTGACTTTAAAATGGGTTTTGTTCCCAATTATAATGCTGTGTTCTATTCAAGATAAACTCTTGCCACGTGGTAGCTTCGACGTGCAGACAGAGGTAGGTATAGTTTGTTGATTCCAACTTACTTGTAGTGTAGACATCCTATTCCTCATCCTAAACCGGTTTGAAGGTTGATTCTACACGAATGGTGCCTTTGCCTTATGTCTGAACGTCGGAACGAAGTAATAGATAGGTACGGTCGCCATCAGATATTTTGGAGCGGCCAAGGTGATCCAAAATATCGAAACACGAACCTTAATGATGTACCTTAGTAATGTAGTGCATGTGCCGATATGTCTGACCACCTTAGCCGCTCTGAAATATCTGATGGCGACTGTACTACTATGCCCCAGGTACTTTATGGAGTTTAAGGCATGGCCTTACTCTAGACTATCTGGCGACTCGTAGCGTGTATTGTGCATCTCTGTATACGTAGACACAGGTGTCGATGTAGAGAGTATATAAGAAATAATATTGATCCACTTTTACCATGTTACGTTTTTCATCTACTCGCGAGCTGTAATCTATATATTTATATTCGCCGCTTGTACAATACGATTAAAATCAGTTAACGATTCGGCTTTTCTCGGGTATCATCGCCTAAATCCGGAGACGGAAATGGTACGAAATACATTACCGCGATTTCTTTTTGGTAGCTTTCAATCTGAAGTATCATAAACGCAATGTATAGCAACTGCCAAGATGACATTACTAACCGGTAGACCTAAGAAATTTATTATGCAGAAGCGACATGAATTTGAACATTAATTATTTATTGAAGCTATACTTAAAATTCAATATATAAAAAAATACATATACCTATGAGTCAATATGTTACTGTTTGATGTAAGTAACAGTACGATATTACGTCGGATTAAAAATTGATAATAATCACCAAATTAAAAAAAATAAAAACCGACTTCAACTGATTTTTGTTGATATTTCATATTTGTGTTAGTTTTGAGCTACAAAGGAGGTTTTGTTGCTCATATCGTTCTTGTATTGTATTCAATAAGACAACGAGTAATATAATTAAAGGTCATATCTGTAAATTGATAACTCTATGTGAGAGATGAGGGATTCACGACAATTACCGAGGTTGGCCGAATCGTTAACTGATTTTAATCGTATTGTAGTAAGATTTTAAGAGCAGCCACCAGGAAGGACTCGCCGTTGTTCTGCCTACTTTATCCTATAAGTTGACCTACTACGTAATAAATAGTCGGCCATTATGTTGATTAAGCGCCGGTATTCATGCAACGAAGCTTTCTTGGGCCCGTCCAAAGTTATTAGAGCAGAGCATGCTATATTGAACGATTATAATATATTATATATTGTAGGCGACGGTTCACAAGCACTTGATCATCCAAGGTTGATGGTTCCTACTGCAGTGCTTGTATGTTTTTGGCAGCATTGTATAAATAATCTTTGGTTTAAGAGTAGTGTGATTTAAATGGATACCAAACATTATAGCTTTAATTACTGTAGTTTTTTTGTGATAAGTATGATACAGTTTACCTAAGTTGATAGAAAATGTTTTTATTCCGTTACGCATGAGATGTATTGAATATGCAGGATGCATGTCGCAGTAGGTAGGTTTAATAGACTGTTGAATTAATAACAGAACCGGGCGTATTGACGTTTGTGCAATCCCTATGGGCTACCTATTATTGTGGGGGTCCGACTCAGTGTATTTTAATAAAAACATTGAATAAAGTTGGATATTTTCTTTTCAAGTTATCGATGTGCACCCGAGGTTGAGTGAGCGTGTATTTAGTAATGTACTTTTTATCCCATGCCACAAACGTTTACTTTCGTCTTTATGCATTTTGAAATAGGTATGGGTAGATACAGTCGCCATTAGATAGTCAAATAAAGGAGTTGTCTGATACTCGAGAATATTCTGATCTAACAACAGAGTCGTGTTTCTGTTTAGAGATATTTATTTATTTATTGTGTAAACTATGGATGGTCTTGATTCTGGAATAAATTAATTTAAATTAAAGATGTATTTAGCACCTAAGTAGCCTCATTGTATCGATGGTGACTGTACGGTGATAATAAATTAAACAAAGTCAAGTCTGTATGAAGTGAATGAAAATGATGGCAAAAATATTATTTTGTCAATAACAAAGCAAATAACGTCGATAAATTAAGCATGTTATGCAGATTCAGAAATGGTACAGTCAGCGTCTTATAGTAAGTAGCAGTCAAGATCATCATTTACTTGGAAACACCCAAAATGTCATTAACAGTGACTCAACCAAAGCGGTCAAATTGTTCGGGAAATCCATCGTGCACAAATATACCGGAGCACGCACATCGCTAAATACTTAGTAACATTCAAGCCGACATTAGTACCGTAACTCCCAAGCCGCCACTGAGCGTAGCAGCCAAAGTATTCAAAAGTATGGAACACCGCAGACTAGGAAAATAGACTTTATTACACGCCTTCTAAGGTCCAATGGTCCAGTTCACTAGTCCACTTTTAATACAATGTGAACGGTGTTCTAATGTCCAAGGACTATTAACGCAAAACGCACATTGCTTTTTTTCAAGTAAATGAAAACTCTTTTATGATGTATCTATATGTAATCATATTGGCAAAATTCAGGCCATTATTATCAGGGCATTTAAAAGGAAAACAAACATTGACGTAACTATACACTTCAAAATATATGTTATATTGTAAAGATTAGATGTTTTCTGTACGAGGCGTCAGGCTCCAAATGAAAGAGATGAGACAATCACTGACAAGTTGGTACCTACTCTTCTCGGTGATTGTCAAAGTCAACAAGACCATATTGAATCTTATGACGTGTTTATTTATTTTTCTTTCGACACGAGATTAAATCTTATACCATTTAAAAATAAAGCTCAGTTTTCTAGTGTGTTCCATACTTCTGGATACTTTGGCTGCTACGCTATCAGTGGCGTTTGGAAGTTACGGTAGGTACTAATGTCGGCTTGAATGTTACTAAGTATTTAGTGATGTGCGTGCTCCGGTATATTTGTGCACGATGGATTTCCCGAACAATTTGACCACTTTGGTTGAGTCACTGTTAATGACATTTTGGGTGTTTCCAAGTAAATGATGATCTTGACTGCTACTTAATTACTATATGACGCTGATTGTACAGTACAAGTACCTTACAACAATAACATAATAATTCCTATCACTTTTCCAATGCACTTTTCAACTAAATTAAAGCTAGAAATCCCGCAAGCCGTCGTCGCTACTGGGTAATACAGTGCTGTAGGCTACGCTACGATATCTATTTTTCTACTGACTTACCTATTATTTGCCAAATGCACGAGAGCGAAAGAGAACGAAATAATAATGTTTATCTATATTTTGAAGGATATCCTAACGTAATAGCTGGCTAAATTTCAGAGACAATAAAAAACGTTTAATTTTCATCGATTTACATATTTAAATACCAAAAATTTGCTTACAGTATTTTTCAAATAGTCTCCCTCGGACTCTACTGCACAAATAACACCTTCGTAAGATAATGTCTGATATTGTCCGAGCTGCATCGAATATACGATGCCGTAATTCCTCTTTAGGTCTTGCTGGTTTACCATAAACTTTGCCTTTTAAACAATCCCAACAAAAAAAAGGAATTCGGGTAAAAATTTCGTGAATAGACGAGTTCAGGTAGTAGACTACACAATAGGTACATGCGTCAGAGTCGGAGCTATTACCGTTAGGATATCCTTCAAACGGGAGATAAACATTACTAGTTATTTCCATCCCTTTCGCTCTCGTACTAAATTTGGCTAGTTATAACTTAAAAACCTTGCAACTTTTACTGAGGTCATGTTAGGCTGGTTGATACCTCTTAAGCTGACCTACCTCCGGTGTTATTGTGACGTGCCAGTTTTGGATCATCCTGTATATAGGGATCACGCGCAGCGGACATATTTAATGTTCTGACTACTATATTGTAAATTATCAAAATGTGTTACTTACTTGATTCATTTGACTTTGTTACAGCCATATTAGCTATGTCCTCGAAATAATTCGGATGAGTTATTTTTAGTTTAACGCCGCTACCTTAGTGTCATTATGTTAGGGCGCCCTCTGTGGGGCGCCCCCATGCTATTAAGTTAGACGTGTCTATAATCATCATCACATAGTAACTATACCTAAAACAAAATCTCTTTCCGCTGTCTGTCCCTATGTATCTATGTAGGTATGCTTGGATCTTTAAAACTACGCAACCGATTTTGATGCGGGTTTTTTTAATAGATAGAGTGATTAATGAGGAATGTTTATGATGTTGAATTCTTCGCAGACGAAGTCGCGGGCAGAAACTAGTTTGTAACAAAACTAAGTTATCCCGAGTAATTTGACTTCGATCAAAATTTACAGATTTTTTTCAGATTTTCCGTAGTCACAGTGTAAGTTTTTAACAGATAGTTCTATTGTTTACTTTTATTTATAACGTTTACATTAATTTTCGTATGTGGCGCCGCGATATCTCATATTCTCGGTCCGCCGGCGCGCGAGCGGCACGGCGCCCCACCACGCCAGCCGGCGCCTCGCAAACACAACTTCATCTAGTGGGTATAGATACACAATGAGACTCGTACCAAGGTTACTGAATTTGGGATAGTGTCATTAGTTATCCGCCCGCGATCGGTAACAGCCGGCAGTTATTATTATGTCGCAAACGTAAACTTCGCGCTATCAGTCGATCTTTTAATACTTTTAACTCGTACGCTCTTACTTTGCAAATATTAGTTTGTTGTTAATTTTCTGACGCTCAGCGGAACAACAGGCTGTTATTATAGCCATAGTCACTTTCGCGGCATTCCGATACATCAGTGATTTGTGGATAGGAATAAGTATCAAATAATTCGCAGTGGTGAAGGAGTTTGAACACATTTAACAATGGTTTCCAGTGACATAGGAAGGAATGTTGCGCAGGGATTTTTATTTCTTGCCAGTAAGTATAAAATAGCTGCTTAATTATTAACATCACGTGTTATTTCTTATTAACTTAATGTTACTTGGTTTTAAACATATTTTAATAGCATAAGTAGTCTTAAAAAAATGTTTGTGACGTAAACAGGTAATTAACATATGAATACCTACCAGGCTCTGATGTGATGAATTACTCTAGCAAGAAAGCTATAGTTACCTAATGCTGACTATAATATAACACAATGTCGCATGTTCATTTCTGAGTGTACAAAAGATGTACCTACAATAATAAAATTCGGGAGAGAGTTGTGTCACTGGTGGGTCAGTCAAAAATTTTAATTGTTTCCGTACCTAGCTTGTCTATTTTTAGATGGTTTATCAATTTGAAGATAATAATAATGCATGTATGAGCTTTAGCCCAGCCGGCCGGCTGTGATGCTGTTTACGTTGGCTGTTGTGACCAACGTTGTGGAATAAACATTGGGCGCTAGTATCAATAACTGCAGTTCATTAAGTATTTTCCTCAAATGTTAAAAACACTTACTTACTTAACATCATGAATTCATTACTGTATTATGTAATTAGCTAGGTAACTATTGTCAATGAGTGAAAATGAGAATAATATCTGCGCCGAAGTTGGTTTTTATGTTTAACGGAAAAGCAAGTATTAGTTAGATGATGTTCATGAATATCATCAAAAACATGTTACGAGTATATCTACCACACTCTGCTGCTCATAAATTAGTATGCGTCCCGTGGGCAACTTTTCACTCCCCTCAAATCCATAAAAATCCTTAAAACCTAGCCTAAGATGTTATTCCTGTCTTTTCAGTAAGTAGGTACCTACTTACTCACCTATTTAGAGCAACTGTTTAAGTGTACAAAAACAAACAACGCTTACATTTACTATTATTAGTTTGTTATCAGTGCCCGTAAAACATCTCTGCTCTAATAGTGATGAACGCCCATTTTCACACCTATAACTTTGGTGATGCCGACTGTGCACGGCTGAATTCCCGGGCGTGGCTTATAATCTGGTCAACATGTACCTTTTTAGGTTAAATTTTTGTATAGTCTCCGAAAATTACGATCAAGGTGTCATTCGATTCGGAATATTATGTAGAAAGTTTAAAAAAAAGTGCCAAAAGGGGCCGATAAAAATTGCAAAAGTTATAAACAATTAAAAAAAAAATAGGGGTTTGGTTTTATTTGAATGTCTCAAAAACTATCAAGGATATTCAAAATTTGAAAAAAGATCTGAAAAGAGGAGAAAATTTCCTAAAAAAAAGTCCTACCTTCCGGAACTGTATCTTTAATATTTATAATTTTTACGGAGCCCTGAAAATAGCGCTAAAAGACTTCCGCTCGTGATTTGTCACCCGGACACGGTAACAATAAAAATCATTTTAACATATTAAACATGAATATTTAAGAATAAAAAAAATTGAGTACTATTGGGATATATAAATATACAATAATCCATCGGCGAAAAATTTTTATCCCCATTTTTCCATTAGTTATGCATTAGTTAATTAACAACTTTTTCTGAATAGAATGTTAACAGAAAATACCTGATTATTATTAAAGTAGGTACAACCCTAGGATTTTTTTCACTTCGTGGAGTTGTTCTCAAAAGACATAAAAATAGATCCCCGTTGGAAAAATTCAAAAATGTTAATTTTCCACTTTTTTAGTAACAATCGAAAACATTAAAAAATTAAAAACTGCGTAAAAGTAATTAAAAACTTTTTTTTCAAATATTTCAAATTTTATGATTTCTAACGGTTAAAAGTTACCTGAAAATATATTTTTTTAATTTTTTACCGCGATTGTTTAAATAATTGTTATAAACAAATGCATTGTTTATAAGATAATACATATTACATATCTCTATGTTATAGTTATGTAGGTACAGTCGAGTTCTCCAATATCTACTATGTATACGTAGCCTACCGTTCAAAAATGTCTACACATAGACCTTATTTGCAGGTAACTAGTTAGTTTCTAATTCAAGACGGAACACTAGCAAGGATGGGCGTAAAGTGGTAAGAGAATTAATTTTTGTAAACTTTAAATTTATTTAGTAAAACTAAACAATTAATGAATTTAGTTTATTTTTTTGTTTAGTTTTACTTAATTTATATTTTTACAGTAACCTACTATGCAGGGGGCCTGCCGTCGACCAGGCGTCTAGTTGTGGGTATGTAACTTTATTTACTAATAAAAATATATCTTACGCGCCTTCTTCTAAATTTATTTAGTTTAGTGATCAGTTTTAGATTAAGTAGTCAACTGTCATCTTGAAGTAAACATTATGTGGCGAATATTGTTTTAGATGTGATACTACGGATGAGGTGGACGAGTCGGCAGGGTCGGGGTGCAGGGCTCCCCCGCCGTCCCTCGCGTCTAGCGACGAGCCGCCATGCCGGTGCCGAGCGTGCGAGAGCGGCCACGTCTTAAATTATTATATTTAAGGTAAGCATTATTTTATTAATATTAGTCGTGTCCGTCGGTTAGGACTTCAGACAACATACCTATTTGTCAATATCTTCGTTATAAATAAAATGATAAAACGTAGTGTCACCTATGGTTTATTTAGTAGCAAAAACTACACTCGTCAACAGGAAAATGTTCATATATGCACACACCGCACGCACTGCACCAATTGTTTTTGTCTATTAAAAACAAATAAATGTTTCCACGGTCCATTGTTTGCAGTCTTGAATCTAGCACTTTATCAACAGGCCGGATAGGCAAGGGCGGAGGCGCGTGTGCGCCGCAACCGCACCTAATTTGCCTTATGAAGTGGGTCGACACTGTCCATGGCCATAAAGGATGCTCTGTCAAAAGTTCAATAAAAATCAGTCCTTCTTAGGGTATGATTTGCATCTAAAAAGACGACCATTGTGATTGACAAAAGTAATTGAACTGTTGAACCTGACTCGAAACGCTTATCAGCGTCGCAAGAGCGGTCTCTTTGATGATAATTGATAGCGATAAGATCCCGTTGCCCGCTAGCATCCAATGCGCGGCCTGAATGTCGGCATTCTTCCATGGAAATGTCATTGTTAGTGTCGTCTTTGTTTTCACTATTTTTATTTTGACTATTGTACCTATTTTATATTGAAAATAACTTTAAAAAAAAACTTATTAAATTAATATGTTTATTTTCAGGTAGCCCAAAACCACGCCGCACCCAGCTGCGTTAGTTAGGTAGTTTTAGTTTTAATTTTAGTTTATAAGTAATATTTTTTTAATAAATATTGAATAAGCATTTTGTAGTGTTTAATTTAAACTTATAAATTCAGATAAACCTTCCAATTTTCAATACAAACTTTCATCCCCTATTTTGCCTGATTAAGGGTGAAAGTTTTACAAACTTTGAATATTCATATTTATTTATATCTAATCAACAGCCTAAAAAATAAGTTTCACGCTTCTAGCTTTAGACGACAGTTACTTTCGCATTTATAATATTAGTAAGGCAGCAAGGAACTAGTAAGGGAGTAAGGACTATCATCATCCAACATCACTTCTATTTCACCTCTTGTTTAGTGGCATTATCCCGTCACACGTTTTTTGGCACCACACAACGCTTGTCCTTTAATTGCCTGTCCTGTAATTGAGAACTCTGAGAAGTGTTTAGCAACTGGCGTCAACACTCAACATTCCGATAGAGAAAGAATCCACACGTGTTCTCGGCTATTAACAATAACAAAAAAGGGATTGTTTATGACCTCAGATGAATTTCTTCTACAATTTGGCGCTACGAAGATTTAGTTGGAGCATTTTGTTAACGTAAAGCAGATAAAAATTTAAATAAAAAGTGAAATTTTGCACTTGGGTTCCTTTTATGATTTAACTGCAAAGTCTAAAACTATGTTAGGGCAATAAAATAAAAGTTTCATTTATTAACACTTCTATTACATGTTATAATATACTTCTATCTATTTAATATCTAGTCATAGCCCCACCGGCATCAATCACAGCGTCACACCTGTGTCGCATCGACCGTACCAAGGTCTCGCAAAGGTCCGAGCCCCTTAACGAGTCCCATACCTCGTCAACATATGCGACGAGTGCCGCCTTCGTTCTTTCATTTCTCATATCCCATCGTTGGACCATTATGGCCCACAAATTCTCGATGGGATTGAGATCCGGGGAGCGCGAGGGCCAAGGTAAGATAGTTATGCCAGTTTGCTGCTGGAGCCAATTTGGCACAAGGCGACACTTGTGTATGGGACAATTATCTTGAACAAATACCAAATTCGGAACTTGGTCCTCCGGATATACAAGCCTCGCCGTAGGCAACATTGTTTCCTGCAGCACCTGGAGATAACTAGCATCGTTGGCACTCTCTGGTAAATAAACCAGGTCCCCGGGACCAGCTGCACTCATCCAGGCCCACATATGTTGACAGTCACTCGATCATAGTTTGGGATCACGTTCTGAGGCTCATACCTCGTATTGTTCACACGCCACAGATGCCGACGTCCATGTTGACTAGATTTAAATGTTTTTTCGTCGGAAAATTATGGCGTGCGAAAAATCAAAATCTCGGTACTCCCGAGCGAACCGAACTCGCGCTGCTTTATGCGCATCGGTTAAATATATTTTTAACGCTGGTTTTCTGTGATTAATGCCGGCGCGGCTTAAACCCCTTCTGACTGTGTCTATGGAGCAGTCGTACCGCGTTGCAAACGACCGCGTCGGCGTAAACGGTTGCCGCTCGTATGTGGCAACCATTTCTTGCAAACGCTGGTCATTTATAATGTGGTGTCGTGGTGGGCGCTCCCTCGTATCCACGTGGCCTTCGTTAACGTAACGCCGAAAAAAAAAATACAAAAAAATATAATTTAATGCGTTTATAGACTAAAACAATAACCATAAAGAATGAAAGAGATGAATAGGACAAAAACGGGGCTTTGAAATTGTCTTTATTTTATAACTCCATAGAAAAAAGAGGGCTTCGCAAACATGTGGTCGATCGTCGAAAGTAGAAGACAAAAAGTATACCATAACCAGTACTTTCTTTCAATACAAGCTGCTAAAACTTTGGCACGAATGTAGTCTTCGATTTCTTAATTAAAGCACATCTTCAGACATCATACAAAAAAGTTGATTAATGATTGCCAGCCTTCTGCGCACCCTCGCCATTGGCGGAGATTTGGAACAGATCTTTTACCTTTACTTTAAGTTAGTTTTAGCTACTAGTACGTCTAGGTTATTTTAAATTATATCTGTCTTTATTGTCACAATATATCAAAATAAAACTCCCTTCTAGAGTGAATGTGAAAGTGAGGATTTTAGTAAAGAAAAAGTTATAAAAGCAGATGTTTTGAAATATTGATATTTTTATTTAAGTTTTAAATTACGTTTACGTGACAATAGATAGCGATAATGGGCAAAGAAAATGTATTTTAATAGAAACATGATATTTTAAATCAGATTTACTCTATCTTCGAGTTATCCCCGAAAAGTGGAACTGAGCCTGCCCCGCAAAATCGGGACGTCCCTTCAAAATCGGGACGTCTGGCAACGCTGTTACTAACTGATTAACATAAATTACAATAACAATAACAATTAATAAAACTTACTTAGCTACCGACATATTTAATTCGTCAGCGATTTGGCTGATGTTCCTTCCCTCATCCCGCAGGACCACAATTTTACTCCTATCCGCAACTGATATTTTTAAGGGCACTCATTACTAGAGGCGTATTGAAAATGACGGTAAAATACACTATAGTACAAAATACAAAAAAAAGGTTTTTACAACTTCTGAGTCTGAAGTTAGAAAACACATGTTTTTACAGATTTCGAAACCCTAATTGGTGAACCAAAATAAGGGGCGTACCATGAGACATCGTCACTTGCAAACGATTTTGTTTTCGAATTGGTCATGCGATACTGCGGGCGATAGTACCTACATGAGAAGCGTGTTTAGATATTTTTGAACAGTTGGTTGCATAGATATTGGAGAACTCGACTGTAGGTACGTACCAGGGGCCCAATTTTTGAAAGCACATCACTCGAAAGTACCATTCGAAAGTGGTATAAATCTGTTTATACCTCCAGAACTACAGCTCTAATCAAGTTTTCGACTAGTTCACAAGATTAATGAGAGCCGTAAGTATCTTCTAAGCTACTCGTATTTAAAATTCAGCCCAATTTTTCACCACTTTCGAGTGGTATTTTCACACATGTGCTTTCAAAAATCGGGCCCCAGTTGTATCTAGTTGTAGCCGATGTCTACATTTCTGGCCGACAGCAGCAACAGATGTCACTGAATATTCTTAGCACGAAACTGTATTACTTATAGGATAACGCTTGACTGGTAGGTACTTACCTACACCCAATCAATGGTGTTTGACGTTGACAAAGTGGTCCTTGGAACTGGATTTGAACCTGTGGTATGGCCTGTAAATGGCTCTACGTAATTAGCTGAATAAATTTGGTCAAAATTCAATGTCACTTTTAAAACTATGTATACATGTACGATTGTGTTACAAACATTACGACACAAATAGCTGCAAAGGTAAAATTTTAGCTTTAAGGGACTTCAATCATGGTAGAGCGAGGTTGGCTTTATGCGCTCTTGATCTTGGTCTAGGGTGAATACCTAGGATAAAGATCCTCTCGAAGATTGTTCGTATGTTCATTATGTTTTTTTAACATAGGTTCAGTTCCTTCTGAGCCTTTAGTGTAAGTTTTCTTATATGAAACGTCTTAATTATTATGGAAAAGTTGGCAGCGCCACTGGCGGACCGAAATGGCAACTAACTGTTCTCACATTTTGTATATTTTTGTAAATCTCACTTTAATTCCATCACACAAGTTTATTTAAATTCCATCACAATTACCTAACAACGAATTTCATTGCTTTTTCAATGCTGGTAAAGTGGTCTCATTGGACAGAAGTCACCAAAAAAGACTACCCAATTAATATTCGACAGCTCTATTCTAGTAAACAACGAGTTAATCTCAATTACTCATTAATTGGCCAGGCTAAGCAGTAGTTAACGATTGACTACGCGTTTCAATTACTACGAGCAAATTGGCAGCGCCACTAGCGGCAGTAACTGCAACAAACTGTTCTCATAGCTTTTTAAACTATATTACTGTATAGAATTGTTTTTATTTTTATTTTTAATGTAATACCTAAAGCTAGCAAGTGAAACAGCATAATCAGCGTAGGAACCCACCTAATAAAGTTGCAGCGTTCATGCTGCATGGTTGCTGTCAGATAAATCTGATATAATGCAGCCGACCCCAACGTGATGCGTGGATGGTTGTATCGTATTGGCTCGGGCTTGCCAAGGTATCGGAGTTCGCGTTGGTTGAGGTTGGCCCACACATGAGTACATGTGTGTCTGGCTTCCGAGTTCAACGTGTCAGCAGCGATCGAGCAAGAGCCGCAGAGCATTGCACTTAGTTAATACTTTATTCCCACGCCATGACAACCCACTATTAAGTAATCGAATTTCTCCCACAGACATGTTCAACACGATTACCATAAACAATCTGGTGGTGCCGGACGTGGTTGAAATGGGTAACTCGAGCAGTGCGGTGCTGGACTGCCAGTTCTCTACAGCAGACAACCGGTTCACTCTGCAGTGGCTGTTTGACCGGGAGGATGAACCCGTGTACGAGTGGAGCCCAGGCAAGCCGCCCAAAGTCAGCGGGGTCTTAGCGGGCAGAGTCGATACGAATTTTAAAATATCCAGTAAGTGATCGTCCTTGTCTTGAGTTTTTACCTTACTAATCTTTCTTTACGTACAAACAAAAATCATTGATTCACACCGCTACTCAGCTGAAATTCATAAAGTGATTGTTTATTAGGTACTAGCTTCTGCCCGCGACTTCGTCTGCGTAGAATTATACATAAAAACCTTCCTCTTGAATCACTCTATCTACTAAAAAAACCGCATCAAAATCCGTTGTGTAGTTTTGAAGATATAAGCATACATAGGGACATACCTAAGGACATGGGGACAGAGAAAGCGACTTTGTTTTATATCTACTATGTAGTGACAATTAATTTTACTTACCTTTAATACTGACGTTGTTGCAAGTTAAATAAAAACTTGTAAACAATGAAGGGTAGGTACAGTTTGTCGTACGTAACTTTAAATCAATGATCGCTCCATATTTTGATAATATTTTTTATTTTTAACATTAGTTAATGAGTTCTTTGCTTCAAATCTTGCAAATGGTAATTTACTAGAAATATCTCTACATATTTTAGAGTTCGATAACAATGTAATAATGAATTAGGTGTTAATTAGTTACAGTCAGCATTTTTGCATTGTAATCAGATCTTGTGTCAAATACGCTTTATTTTAGGAAAAGACTTATTGATAAAGTGAATATAATTTTCTATTATTTTTTCTTTTTTCTTTTGTTAATGTATCGAAGCGTAGATCTCATTTAGTCACACCAACGCACCAACCGTATATACCTATGGCTCTACTTAATAATGACGTGTTGTCGGCCAGGAATATGTGTTTGCGTGACTTTCGCCTTGTCGCAATTTTGCAGCTGTTTAAACGAACATGTGCGTTTCGGCAATTAAATTCTCGGGTTTGACAACCGGCAGCAAATGCTACCCTGTGCTAGACCCGCCTATTGTACTTGGCACATGACTTCATACGGATCAATATCAGTAGCACCTAGATATAATATAGTGCATTGGGGTAAATTCGAAATTGGGGGAATTTCGAAACTCGTGGATATCCACTAAACGGGGAACAATTCCATAATCTGGCAACGCTTATCTAAAAGCCAAAGGCAGTGGAGCTTCTAGGTAAGCTTTGCTAGATTATGTAATTGTTCTCCGTTTAGTGGATTATCCATGATTTTCTAAATTCCCCCAATTTCGAATTTACCCCAATATGCACCCTATTTTGATTTGAATTGAAATTGTATTCTAAATAATGATTTTTATGATTTTTGCTTTTCTCAGTGATTTGCTCGGTTTTATTTATCTCATTACGTTTCCTAGATTCCTCTACAGACGAGGGGCGAGCGCTGCGTATTGTGAATCTGGAGCCAGGGTTGAGCGGCGAGTATACCTGCCGCGTGCTGAGTGATGACGGTGGCGAAGCGCGCGAGACCAAGGCCATGCTGGTCTTCAGTCAGTATCTCTTTAGCTGAGTACCTACTCCGCCTCGCGAGGCAGCTGTCCGAGACTCCCGCCTCGATAGTAGTTAGGTAGAGCAGTTGGTTTTTAAACGTGGCTTGTAAACAGATTCGAGCCTCTTTAGATAGGTGTTGTGATAGATCCATAATACTTATGTGGATTTATAAATATATTTATGTCCACCACACTTACTCCAATAATAGTGGTCATCATCATCATTGTCATGTCAGCCGAAGGACTTCCACTGCTGGACATAGGCCTCCCCCAAAGTTCAATAGTAGTGGTGAAATGCCAGAATAAAAGTACCGAAACAATCTTGAACATAACGTGCCAACCATCCACCCAGACAATTTCTGTTTTCAGATCCAGACGTAGATTTTACTATGTCAGCGCGTCACTTTGAAAGCACCGACACTTGGGAACTCAAGTGCGTCGCTAGAGAACTCACCGTGCTACCGGAGTTGTCGCTGGAATTAAATACGTAAGAGAGCTTTACTATAAGTGATTTAATTATTAAGTAAGTCGAAGTCTTTTGCCAGTTCTTGATCGTCTCGCCTGTATTTGAGTTACCTACTCAGATTCGCATAATTCGCCATTTTGGCTTTTGTCAAACGCCGAGCGGCAACATGCGAGATTGACTGTCATCCACATAAATATAGCGTCTTGGTGTTACTCGACTCAGAATTACTTAAGTAAAAATGCAGCATTACATTATGTATATGTAAGTAACCCTCAGCCACTCCAAAAGTGTGCCTGCAAAACCATTTTTAAAGATGCTTTGGGAGCAGCTGCTCAGTAGCGCGTTGACCATCAATCTG
Organism: Pandemis corylana; assembly: GCA_949127965.1. Taxonomy (NCBI): domain Eukaryota; kingdom Metazoa; phylum Arthropoda; class Insecta; order Lepidoptera; family Tortricidae; genus Pandemis; species Pandemis corylana. The sequence continues at coordinate 4,356,446 of OX421858.1, read as the reverse complement.
AAATAATGTCTTGAAATACTTAAAAATAAAAAATATTAGGCGGTGGACGAATGTTGTTATCTAAGTAGTACCGTAAATATAAAAGATTGAAGGTACGCAGTCTGACAAACTTCAGCTATCTACCTAATGTAGCTCTTCTTAGTTCTTGCTATACGTATTGATTGTTGCAGCGTGCCCATCGCCAAGCAGATTCAGAAAGGGCTTCGCGATGAGAACAAGCGCTATTCGGTGACCACGTGCGTGCGGGTGACGGCGCACGATGGACTCGCGGCCTGCCGTCTGCACCTCCCGGCCGCCGGCTACACCGCCGTGCGCACCCGCCGGCTGCTCCTCAGTCAGTACATCTTATACCTCAAAAGAGAAATCTGATCCCTTACCACTTTGTTATTCAGTCTGTTGTCTCTAGTATTTACTATACTATTAGCTGTTGCCCGCGACACCGTCTGCACACATTTCGCTTATCGCTATCCCGCGGAAGCTATGATTTTTCGGGATAAAAACTTTACTATTCTATGTTTTTCCTCGGGACTGAAACTGAAACGACCTCTATGCCTAATTCAAATTAAATAGATTCAGTGGTTTATTTAAGCGTGACAACGTAACAGACAGACAGTTACTTTCGTATTTATAACATTGGCATGGATAGTTTGGATTTTCACGAAAGGCAAACATTGAAAATTATCAAATACGAGCATCTACTTGGGGCTTGGCATGTGGCTCGCCTGTTTGTAAACCATTACGAACAGCCATCACGCGCTCCTTGCCGATCATGCTGCAGCTTTTGTACCTATGCCCCTTCTCAAGGTCTTAAATTCCGGGTCACTGTATTTCCGTCTTGTATAGCTATCAGTGTTTCCAGTATAATTTGTTGAGTTGATGTCTTCTTGTTTCGATTATTTTGAGAGTGAAATTTCTCTCCGATGTTTTTCGTGTCCGACATTGTCAAGCCCATAAATAATGCAGGTGTCGGTTGTTAGCAGCAGCATAATCTTAGTATTGTCACAATCATAGGAACTACACGTAATTACGCAGACGTAGAAGATTGTCTAAAATTAAACTTTTATATTTTCAGAACACCATGCTACGCATGCTAATATCGTTGCTGATAAATGTAAGTATTTATAGATTTTCATACATACAAATATTTTTGGTTTTAAAGTAGGTATAAATGTAGCTATTGCTCAGCATAAAACGTCGTTGTTGTATTCGTTAAATTCAAAAATTTAAAAAGTTGTTCGGGAAAACAGAACAAATATAAGATATATAGGATAGTGTCAAATTTACAAGGTCTCTCAAACTTGTTTCGTAATATTTCAGCAAGTGGTTCGGTTAGTTTGACTTCAAACATTTTTCATTTAGGTACATTTTTTGTTTCGAAATTTAGGCCCGCCCTTGAACGCACTTTGAATAATGCATGGAAACATTTATCAATACACAAATCCCGAAAAACATTTACAAGGCTATTAAGTTAAGTCGAACTGTATGTATAACCCAACAACCAGTTCAAATATTTATTTTTAATACATACATACCGTCACGCCTCTTTACCACAGGGATAGGCAGAGACTACTTTATTCCACTTGCTACGATCCTGACATATTTCTTTCGCTTCATCCACAGTCATCAATCTCTTCATACATGCTCGTCGGTTTCGGGTACTCCTGACCTGACCTTTTTCCAAAACGTCTCCTATTTGGTCTCGGAACGTCCGTCTAGGCCTTCCCCTCCCAACGCAACCATTCGTACTCCCCATATAGATCTGTTTAGGTAGTTTATTTTTAATGGTGTTAAAAATGTTTGTTTGTCGTTGATAACGGCTACCATAAGGAGGTATTTTAACGCTTTTTGATGTTTCAGCTAAGAAGCATCGTCCAAATAGCGCACCGGCCGGATTGAAGACCCCTAGTGTTTATGCGTTAACTATTGTAATCTTAGTAATGAACCTAAGTATCTCGTTCCTGTCTAGTCGTCAACTCAATGGCTTATGCTGAAATGTTGAAAATGTAGAGCTCTTTTTGCTTTTTAAATGTGTAGTTTCCTTTTTTACGTAGCCAAGTCAAAGCATTTATTATGTAAGTAGGCACGTTCTGCGTTTTTATATCATTATGATCAGAGCGAGCGGAAGGACGCAAACCACATTACCTATCTAAGTATTGCTACTTAAATGTAGAACAGTATTATTATAGTCTGTGGTATTGTTGTTTTTTTGTATATTTTTAAGCGACCATGCAAAGGGGCTATTCTAAGGCTCCGTCATCTGTTCGTCCGTCTGCTACTGCGAAGACCATATCTACCTATCAGTATCTTTTGAATCATAACTTAAACTGCGTTCGCTTTGACCGGACCATCCCGATTGCACCCTGTGTCATTTTCTTACCAGTTAGGTACGCTTTGAAGCTAATCTTTTAGCACTAGTTTGTGGCATAGCTTAACTCAGTAGTGTACAATGCAAGTAAAACGCTTTATTCTTGTCATAAATTTAATAAAAAAATATATGTTTAACAATAATCCTTAAGAAATATAAATTACATTATTGTTAGTATCACATTTATAGTAGAGCGAGCATTTGTGCGGGGATCGCCAGAGCGGCGAGGAGTATCCAGGAGGAGTCTACTCGGCCTCCGCCACCCGCTGAAAAAAAACCGAAATACTCGTAAATTGTGCCTTATTTCAACAAAAGAGGAGGCAACGTTGCGTGTGATATTCTCTAAACAAACCACCTCAGCGGATTCAGTGGCTGCGCTTAGTTGACAACCATGACATGATCCATTCGCTCGTAGGCCTTTTATGAAGTCAGGTGTCTCGATGTTGGACAACGTCAGCGTCAGCGCACGACCAATACGAACGAGGTTTGTCTAGAGAATAACTCCAGATTGTACCTTATAAGGGCGGTGATACATTGGGGAAGACACAACGGAATGTTAACAATTGATTTGGATGGTAAGTAATCGCTACTGAAGCCAGAGTCAACAAAATTGAAATTTTAAGGTGGCCGCTCGCCCATGAACAGCGTCAATGGTAAAATACATGTTCACTTCATAACAACAAAAGTACCTAGTTTTTTTTTAAATATTAATGTTGTGGTTGACTGTCGAATTTCCTATTAGTTGTTCCGTGTTTTGTTTTTTAAATTACGTGAGACTTAAAGAATATGAATGTTATAGATCAAAGAGAGAGAATTTAATTGATATTGAAGAGAAACAGCAGGGCTAGCATAAGTTAGTGTTAATAACCTTGTTTTGTAAATGTTTTATGTTCGGTATGATACGGAAAGAACGTACTTTATGCTAGGCGTTCGGGAAACAGTGAACAATGCCCAAAGGATATTCTGAAAGTTTAATAAATCGAAATGACGAAAAACACATGAAAACGATACCGTTTTCCATCTTTATGAACAATTGGCATTGTTCATTTTTTTTAAGCTGTGCTTTTAACACCTTTATTTGATAAAATGGACTATTTCAAGCAACTAATTTGAATATTATGCTTTTACGTAGCTTTGTTAATTAATAATAAATATTTTTTCGCTGTTTGATAATTCGTGAATTTAGACAGAATCCCAATCGCCTTCGTTCGGCTGGCTATAAAAAAAACGGCTTTGTCTATGGTTTTATAGATTTGACAGTGACACGTGACAGTTGCCGTAGCCAAACTTTTTTTTTCATTTTTGTGGCAAACATTCGATGATGGATTCTGTCTAAAAACCCGGTCGTTCGGTCAAACAAAGGTTCAAAGTACTTTTACAAAAATATCTGCAATCATAAAGTATTTTTGAAATCGGACAAGATAAATCGGATAATTGATGGTTTTCCTCGAAATGGTTTTCGAATTGGAGCATACTAAAAAAAAATGAACAATGCCAATTGAAATGAATTATTTTTTTCATATCTGGTACAGTTTTACCGCAACATGCGTTTTTTCATCTTCTCTAACATTGTACATCACACCAAAGTGCCTCGTGCTGTTTTTTTTTTAAAATCTGTACCTATTCTTCAAACTGTCTGGTACTCCCATAATAATATTAAATCGTTGTAATAGTTGATTATTGAATAACCCGCACCCCCATACGTACGTACAGTGCGTCAATTTTCTTAATGTGTAGGTTTAGTATTTGAATCCGAATGATACATACCGTGGCAATCGGAAAATTGTATGGTCATGTTTTGTTACCTATGAGGTTACTAGCAGCCTGTGCAACTGATCGACACACGGCTGCATCGTGTTTCATAAGTTTGATAAGGGACATTAAGAAAATAGACGCACTGTACCCATTGCTGTAAATGAAGACAATTTTAATGTGTAGTGTTTGTATTTTTTTTGTTATGTTATTGTTATTTGTTTTAAGATTATTAAGCAACAGTAATGCTTTCATTTTCTGCGCGTGTTTAAGTTCTGTATTAAACTGTTATTTAAATGCTGGCTAATAGCATATAGGCGTTGTAAATCTGAAGCATTTAAGCGTCGTGCATAATTTAAAGGTATTTACTGTTATGCTATGCATAATAAGCCCTGAAAGAATAAATCGTACTTAAAAATACTTATACCTGACTTATTAGATTGTTTTTATTTTGTAACATTGAATAAAAAGCGGTTATATATTTTTAGATATTTAAATTGTACATCAAATATAACTTTGAACATAAATAACACAATTTTAAATGTAGAATGTTGTATTAAGTAACGATGAAGTATGGTTTGTATTTATTATAATTTTAATGTAATGTAATAAGGGAAATTTTACGAGTAGGTACAGCATATCTGGATACGGTAGCATAAGGGGGTAATTTTTTTTACAAAGGACATACAGGGACTCAAATCCTCTGATCCCAGGTTTCACATGCATGAAAAATCGTATCAGTTGCATTACAATGCGTGGCCGTGGAGCTAACGATTTACAAGCGGCCATATTACCACCGCATTGTAATGCATACAGCACAAATATACGTGTGCAAACTGGTGTCTCAGTAAGACTTACGCAAGAGCTGTTCGTGTGTTTCCGCGGGGGCCTCGGTCGTCTCCGGGGCGGCGGTGGAGGAAGCCCGCCACGCATCTGGGCCGCGACCACAACACGTTAGTGCGTACAAACGGAATGTTATGACATGCGACCATACAGTATCAACGTCGCGCACAGATAACACAGAATCTATGACACGAAACAGTACACTCCGGCGGACACCCCATATAGTTAGACGACGGTACAAATGCGTAGCTACCTAGCTAATGTTGTAGGTGGTCAATGAATCATGAAGTGGTAGGCAAAAGTGGGAGTCAACCTGCTAATGCTACTACTATTTAAATGAACGAAGGTAAATCAGTCAGAAAAATGTATCTGTGGCATAAACATTCTAAATGGGATTACGACCACTTGGAGTAAGGTTGATTATGTTTTTGAGCCAGATGACCACGCTCCAAAAGCCTGTGGGGGAGTACTCCCCCCCAACCCAACATGAGCTGTAAACGCGCCTGTTGTTTTGAGAGTATCAAATTGCACCGAAGTGTACTATTTCAACTAAAAATAATCAACTAATCAATTTTCTGAATATACTTCTCATTTGGTCTGTTTTCACATTTTCTTTTGCAAAACAATACTTGCATCGAACCAACGTCGTGGATGCATAGACAACACTTTTTTTTCGTTACGTACACCCGTAGACGCACTGCCAAAATCACAATATTCCAAAGCGTTGGTTCAATACAAATTTAACATACTGTTAAAATTATTAACCCAAAACGTCCTACTTTAATCAATTCATACGTGCCATAACAAATGCTGTTAAATTCATGCTCTAGCATCAATCCATAGTTTAATACTACACAATCCTTACATTCAATGGTGTACATAAAGACGTGGCATTTGACCCGTTTTGCGTAGTTATCAGTGGCGTAGCGTCAAGTATATCAGAAGGCAAGCCGAAGGGATTTAACTAGCATATTCCTCTAATTCTGCACAATAAAGTGCCCAACTGCCTTAAAATAGGCAAGCCGGTGGGAATCAAGTTCTATGGACGCCACGCCACTGGTAGTTATTAACATTTGACATAAAATTGTACCTGCACTACACCCATCTTCAGTACTAGGATGGTATCTACATTGAAAAGTAAACCTTACTACATACTCACAGTACACGAGAAGATGAAATCGCAAGACAGAGGCGCCCCTGTCTATGCAAAAGTGATACGTTCCATTTTCAACATTCTCGCGTACTACAAGAATAGAACCCATCATGAAAGCTTTTCAATTGTTAAACTAGTGCCAAATCCTTCAAAGATATACATAGGGAAATAACCCTTGTTCCCCGTACATTATCAAGTTTACCAACAAGAGATTTGGAGAGGCTTTGGAGGGTTCGGATGGCGTGATTCCAGATATTATTCCGAATAAAGCATCTATACAAGTGAAGCCTCTCCAAATCTCTTTCCTCGTACATTACCAGTCCTCAGCGTTGGTTCTGTATAAGGCAATAAAAATTCCTACTCCAAAACCAGGTATTGTAGTAGGAATTTTATTTCCTCGTACATTAGCGGCCCATGAATTTTTTGTCTTTGTACAATGTTTGTGATGTACGGGGAGCAAGGGGTAAATCGCAACTCTACTGCGTAAGCAGAAGGTTTATTCTTAAAGGGTCGGTATCGTGGAGTTGGTACAAAACAATGTGTAGTCGTAAAAAGTACTTTACCATTTTTATGACACTTTTTAATGACATTAAACATTTGGGTAAAGTACTTTCTTGGTTGACTATACACACATGCGTGGATATGTTAATGACATAATGTTCACAAGTATAGAATCTTGCTATGTTTAAAATTCAACTACGTTAATTTCATTCAGGTTTCTATTTTTATAAGTAAAAGGTTTACTTTTACTCAGCATTTATACAGTAGCTATAACGTCAATGTATTTTGCTTTCCCAAACTGCTTCAAAATAGTTTTTTTTTATTAATAGTAAACATACCTGAATGGTAGGTGAAAGAAGTCTCAGTCATTCCAGAAGGTAAGTCGATGGTGCCGACTTTGAAGGAGAGTTTGCAAAACACCTCTTTTCCTTCCAAGTCCTCCTCTTGAACAGTAGCGTTGGCAAACACGTTGTATAATCCGCCGGTTGGCCCGTGCAGCGTGGAAGCGTTGAACGTTTTACTGGATTTAACAACGGTAAGCAGTCAAATCACTAAGCGTGATTTTGACATTATTTTATAGGATTTCTTTCAAGTATAATTTGGTGCAATTGGCATTGTTCATTTTTTTTAAGCTGTGCTTTTAACACCTTTATTTGATAAAATGGACTATTTCAAGCAACTAATTTGAATATTATGCTTTTACGTAGCTTTGTTAATTAATAATAAATATTTTTTCGCTGTTTGATAATTCGTGAATTTAAACAGAATCCCAGTCGCCTTCGTTCGGCTGGCTATAAAAAAAAAACGGCTTTGTCTATGGTTTTGTTAGATTTGACAGTGACACGTGACAGTTGCCATAGCCAAACTTTTTTTTTTCATTTTTGTGGCAAACATTCGATGCTGGACTCTGTCTAAAAACCCGGTCGTTCGGTCACACAAAGGTTCAAAGTACTTTTACAAAAATATCTGCAATCATAAAGTATTTTTGAAATCGGACAAGATAAATCGGATAATTGATGGTTTTCCTCGAAATGGTTTTCGAATTGGAGCATACTAAAAAAAATGAACAATGCCAATTCCCACTAAACTAATAAAGATGTATCCTAGAGATTGTAACGTTGAGGGAACACGGGCACAGGCAGGGAACTCCAATCCATGACTGTCTGTTGTCTGGCTGGATGATAAAGGATGAGCGAAATCACACAGAGCCTTTTGCCGCTGCCTGCCACGCTGCCCACCTCAGGCCCTACCTTTAGACGAAACGAATAAAGTTTTTTATTGCACGCGCGCCAAATTGCTTGGCCTCGAGAGTCTCGACTCGATCTAATCTAACGTCAGCGTAAAGTGTATTCAAATGGTATGTCAAACCTGTCAAAGGTGATGGTGATATCGGGTTCAGGGGCCACGCCTACCGCCTCGCATGTCACCTGCACATCAGTTTCACCTTCGAACTTGGTCATGTTCAGGAGCGGCCTGCTGCCCAGTGCTGGGGATAAATTAAACGATTTATCATTACATCATTTTATTTACGACAACTAACTTAGTAGTAGTAAGTTGCACCTAAAGATTCAGTGAAATGAAAAATATAAATACAATTTAAAAACTTATATACCCACGTGTTTTAAAAACAACTATTCCACTTTTCAGGCTTATATACCTACAGCGTTTTAATAACAACTATACCACTTTGCAGACTTAATACCTACAGCGTTTTAAAAACAACTATACCACTTTGCAGACTTATACACCTGCCTACAGCGTTTTAAAAACAACTATACCACTTTGCTGACTTATATACCTACCTACAGCGTTTTAAAAACAACTATACCGCTTTGCAGACTTATATACCTACCTACAGCATTTTAAAAACAACTATACCACTTTGCAGACTTATATACCTACCTACAGCATTTTAAAAACAACTATACCACTTTGCAGACTTATATACCTACCTACAGCGTTTTAAAAACAACTATACCACTTTTCAGACTTGTATACCTACAGCGTTTTAAAAACAACTATACCACTTTGCAGACTTATACACCTACCTACAGCGCTTTAAAAACACTATACCACTTTTCAGACTTATATACATATAGCGTTTTAATATTACTCCACAATAATTCAGCAGGTGTTTGGGTTAGTCTGACTGAACTGGGTACCTTTTAATGTTTTTCGGGATGTTTTAATTCCGGCTGACATGTTTCCGTGCATTGGTCGATGTTTCAAATTTCAAAGTACACGGCGTCAAAGAGGCGACTTAATTTTCAATCCAAAATTATGATGGGAAACCTTTACAGGGATGTTCTAGCAAACTAACATAACGGGTACGCAAAATAGAAGACATTTGGTGGGTGTTTCGTTATCATAAAACTTCGATTGAATACTTACAGTAAACCACTAAATCTCCGGCATTTCTGCGCTCTTCTGTGACGTTTTGTGTCACTTCACACGAGTACTCTCCCGAGTGTCCCGGCTGTAGGTTCCACAGCTTGATATTGTCATTATTTTGACCACTCAATGCTGGAAGAAAAATAAAGTACACTTCAGTAATATTTATAATAACTTTTGGTCTTATTGCTAAAGTACCACAGGAAATGCATTCGCCTAGGAATATTAACTTGGCGAGAGCCCAAACATGTTGAAATAAAGTAAAGAATACTAAGAACTTAGTTTCCAACATAGACATTTTTGCATTGGTAATGTACTGCGTAGAGTTTTCTAAGCAGAATTGCAGTTGCGTACTCCTATGGCGATAATATTTAAATACAACGCCTGTAATAAACGGAGTCCCCACTGGTACTTAAAAGCGGTTCCACATGTGGTACAATGAGGCCCCGTAGCATCGTCACGTGCTGGCAGATCCGGTGTGGCGTCTACACCCGCCGCAACTGCCGCTACTAGACGTTGAGAAGTACCAACCGATATCTACATCTAGGAACTGCACTCGTACTTCTGTCTAGGTATAGAACTCACTGATATTCAACGGTGGGTCGACATGTGGCACAAAGAGGTGCGCCTCGGCATCGTCAACGCGCTGATAAAGCTGGTATGGTGTCTCAACGCCGGGCTGAAACCACCACCACTTGACGTAAACTCTTTCGTTCGCGTCGTGCTCGCAGAGGAGCTCCGCGTTCTCTCCTACCTCCACCGCATCTGGCACTTCGAATTTTGTAATGTTGTGCTGATGGCTGGCTGGAATAGAAAACAAAAGAACACATTGTGCATCCGACACTGAAGTATATATAGCATCTAGTGACAGATATGGAACTAGCCATATCCATCAGGTCATTGAAGATTGCTAAAACTCGGCCTGAGGTTAAGATACAAGATATAAGACGATTTAGATAGTATCAAAATTCATTCATAGATAGTATAAAAGCCGGTAAAACGCACCAATATTTTTTAGTTTAGCTAAACTAAAAGTCTACAATGACTCCACGCTGGTCTGAGAGAAAATAAAAAACATAGAATGTACCAGTTGCTCCTATTCCCCCGCAAATGGTAAAAGCCCATCAAATGGACGAAATTTGTAGGAATCATGTTATAGACGATGCAGCTAGCAACTCATTACTATTTTGATTCCCCTTTCCACCTATCGCCCACAATCATGCTAAACGTGGCCTTTAGGTCTTGTTACCTTAGGCCATGTCTACCCCCTAAGGGAAGAAGACGTGACTTATGTGTGTAAAGTCTACAAGATTTAATAAAATCTACTACCTAGTTGTTGATCACAACTTCGTCAATTCATATATATATTGCAATAAGTATTTATTTAATAATATATTTAGGTAATAAATAACAGAGTCCAAAAGTATGCGTGACCTTAAATTAATACATACTTAAAACTCCCTCTTTAGCAAGGGCAGTTTCATGGCGATCTATAATGGGAACAAAAATTGGTACAACGCAGTTCACCGATTGTTAGTATTCAGAATACCTAACAACAAATGATCTTGAACAGAGCTATTACACAAATGACGCAAGTAGTCCTCTTTGGTCAAATAATAAAATTTAACCACTGCATTTGTTTCGTGTATTTATAAATGGCACGTTGCCATGAGCAGCATCGCAAAGGAAACAACTGGTCACCAACATCAACAAAGCTCGCAAAAAAAATGTGAAACAAAACAAAACAAAGACGACGCCTACAAAGAAAATCGCATGAATGTGATCGTATCGTTAGCGTTAACGATGTAAGTACGCATGTTGGTCAACGCGCGGATTAGAGTAAACACATAAACATCCACCGTCGTTTATATTCGTAGTCCTTTTCACGTCTACACGATATACGACAGTGAACTTGACTCCAATTGAGGTCTTCATTCAACTATTAGATTAGGTGCCTGCAGTTTCGTAACGTTATTGTCGCTAATTTGCTTCCTCTTGCCTTTATTGGCCATAAAAAAATTCAAAGACGGCAGGGAACCTCGGTAGAGCTAATCTCGTAGGGAATTAGGTCATATTCCGATAAATAAGATACTATCTCGGTCAACCTTGAGGCGGTCCGGGAATGTTAAAAATACCTTCGCGGCCGACAACAGCGGGCGCGCGGTGTGGGTCGTACCCACGCTATTCATACAATTCGGCAAAATATAGGAATTCGTAAGCAACAAGCGATTATGATTAATATGATTATACAAGGATGAAATACTTCGTTTTTATAGTTAAAGCGCCAGTAGCAGATTCTGAAAAATATTTTATCCTGCCAGCTTTGTGACCTCTTCCCTCCTTAACTGCGAATTTTGTTAATTTGTACTCACAGAAAATTAAATTACCAAAGAGCTGTACATAATTTAATTTTAATTATTAAACTGCGTGTGATTTCGTTTTTAATATTTCACATTCTGTGGAAATTTTAAGTGCCTACCTATTACGGTTTAAAAGATGCAGCTCCCTGACAGACAGATCGACCGGCAGCGGAGCCTTAGTAATGGGTAAAATTGAAAACAAAAAACAGCGAAAATAATATTTTTCTGTTTTCTTTAATGTCATTAACCGCCATGGGCAAAGGAATCTTGTTTTTATACCTAGTTACTACAGAGAAAAGTTAACAAAGTACACCCAAAACGGGTATTGGTTGACGTTTGACTGATCTTGGTGTGTTGTAGTAAATCCAGAAACTGATCTACTAAATGCCTTTCCCATTAACATTTCGTCTGGATTGTTGACCTGTTCAGTTTTATTGAGTACAGTATAGAAATGACATCGTTTCTTATTTGAAATATTAGGAAGATCATAGATTTCTTTAAAATCGCGATCGCATAGAACAGAAACTAGCAAAGTTCAACGCAAAAATAGCCGTAATATCTACGGATATTAGACTCCAGTCCAGACGGAAATAATTCGCGTTTTAGATGCAAACTGTTAGTGTAATTTGCAGACGTTTTATGAAATCATCACCAGGTTTATTTGCAGAATACACGTATTCTTGAATGCTCTTCTAGTTCTGGGATAATAAAGACGTGACATCAAATAAACACGACATAGGTATTTCACATTAGACCATTGACATAAACACAACACTGTCTATTTAAAAAATAAATAGAAATAAAAGAAAGTTTCCGAACACAAATTGCAATTTTATGTAATAAATAACGCGCTGTAAGCGTGCGACAACAGTAGCAGATAAACCGATCGCGGTTATCGCTCGCTGTTCACACATAATGTTTTTTTTTTGTAATTGATTTGAATAAATAAATTTAAAAAAAAAATTGTTTTAAAACACGAGCACGACAACGAATTTCTTTCAACCGCCTATGAAGACCTAAATTGTTTTGAAGTGGCCAGGATTGGTAAACCAAAGGCTGCGGTAGGCTCACCTGCCACAAGGCAAAGAACGAGGCAGGGTATCCGATACATCGCGGTATTGTAAGGCACGTGAGGCGCACGAGCGGCGCGTTCGAACCGACTGACGCCCGCCCGCCCTTCAAGCCGTGTAATTAGCCTTGGGTTGGCGGGATAAGCGCACTGAGTCAAACGTTTACGACCACACGTTGGGCGATCAGTTTCCTGATATTTATTGGGTATGACGAATTACGAATGCATGACGGGAAATATGCGGAGTAATACCTGGGTCATATATACCAAACATCCGCCAATATTTACACAATACAACAACACATTATGTATCAGGTCTAAATAAATGTAAAAGTATGCTACGCATCTGGTAACATTGGAAATAAGTAATCAAAGTATAAGTTAAGGTCAGCTCTATTCTGGTTTACATGTAATTTCGCCAACTGAGGTACTCTGTTATTACTTACGTTAGAATATGGGCTCCCAATGGGGTGGTTTATATGTATAGCATGAATAGATTTGGGTGTACAGTGGTACTTATAAAAAATATGCTTGTGTAACTTACGTGGAGACCAGAGTCCAGAAATATGACACGGTATGACCATGTAATCCTACTGCTGCACTGATTACCTGTTGAATAACAAATAGTAAATATCGTACAAAATATTTTAAAAAAAGTATACGGAAAATATATACATAAATAGAAAGTCCTTAGGTACACAATTTTACTTTAGTTTCGCCACACTGCACATTAAGTGTTATTGATTATTATGAGCAAAAGTAAAGGTTTACACATTTTACAGATTATCTTACATATATTTTTTAAATTCTTTCTTTATTTTTACCATTTTCTTTAACTCGATTTTAAGTAAATTACTTCATATCAGAACTCACCAGTATAACAGCACATCCTTGGTGTTCATTTTCTAAAATACAATTTATAAATATACATTTTATTTATGTTTATTAGCTATACAGTTCCTTCTTACAGTTACAAATATCGTACATTTTAAACATAATTTAAACTTTCAACATGAACAAAACAAAACACATCGAAACATGTCGAGCATCACTCGACTTTTTATACGTGAGTTATTTGTTTATGTGTAATTATAACTTAAACTTGACGGGTCATTAAATAATCGGTTGTTTTGAAATTCTATATTGACATACCAGTATCAATATCGACCATCTAATCAAAAGCAGCTCAACTTTTTCTTTTTCCGACCGAACGGGCAATTCAGATATTTCTGGCGGGCATTTGATGGTAGGTATAGGTGAAAAACTTATATAAATGACCTATTGTACGTGTGAATAATGCATGCAAATAGACAAATTGACGTTCCAAATTAGACAAATGACTCAAGTCCCATATCCGTCTGCACACTACTACATACAACAGAGCATTTACTTAAATTTTTCATCAGTACACCGTACACGGACTCTGAGCTTAACGGGTGTTTTCAGGCTCGCGCGGGCCATTTAAATGTGCTTACAACGCGAAGTGGCCTAACAGCCTGTCAGGGAAGGTGACATGCTTGAAGAAGTCGGGGTGCTGCGAGGCGCGCTTGGGGCGGCGCGTGCGCGCGGCGTGCGCCACCGTGTCCCGCACGTGCGCGCGCGCCACGTCCCCGCGCAGCCACAGCAGCCGCACCAGCTGCTCCTCCGATATGTCCGGGCACTTCTCCAGCACGCCGTGCAGGTCGAGGGAGAGCATCTCGATGTCCTGGCAGCCCAGAACCTGGGGGATACCGGTGCTGTTATAGATCGTTTTAATTATAATCCATTTTTATTGTGATCAGTAAGATTGATATTATTAGAGACAAAGGAATCTATTTTAACGCATTCACTCTTGAAAAAGATCTTCACAAAAGGTCGAAACTAGTTGAATGATTTATATATAATTGTGATATAAACTAGATTTTTTGGGTTCTCCATCAAAACTAGTTATATTTTTGCTTAATATATTTTTGTAAATTACGTTAACAAAAAATTGGGGCTTCTTCTCAGATGCTTTCCATTTTTAACTAGATGTAGTTACGCTCGGACTCATAAACTGTCATATGTAAAAAATCATGCCGAGTCATAACTGCGCGAATATTTAATTTATATTTTGGAGTATTTATCTGCAATTGTATTTATACGACAAATAAACAAAACGACTAACTTTCGATCATTAGCCGTCAACGGTCCGACGGTTTGTCTTTTTGGATAACATTCCACAGGGGAGGCACACCACACACAATAAAAAATAAGTTACTGGAAAGACAAAGCTAATCGAATAAAATAAGTATCAAAAACTGTAGCGTAACCTCACCTCAGCCAAGGTACTGATAACCTCGAACGGCCAGTCCACATCAACTCCTTCGGCACCAATCCTTCTGAAGAACGCCCTGATCTGATTCGCCTCCTTGACAATTTTCGTGGCCGCTTGCTGCGCCTCCTCCGGCGTCTTAAACGTCACTTTCTTAGACAACATCGCGGTAATATACTTCTTGTAGACAAGATTCTGCGCTTCATTTATCACGTATTCGAAGTTTTTCTCCCTTAAATGGTTGTAGTCTTGGAAATAGTCTTCTAGAGTGACGCATATTGTGTCGACTGGGATACTCGATGTCACCCATTTTGAGGTGAACAGATCGTCGAAGTGGACTTCTAGATCTAGGAACGCCTCTTCGAGTAAGAAGCGGGCTGCTTCGTCTCTTAGTTTCTGTAAGGGAATCACTTTTATAGAATAGTGTGTAATAAATACACAGTTCCTTTAAATTCCCTATCCCGTGAGAACTTCGAAAAATTCCTTCTTAGTGCATCTCTATGATAGGTACTCGAAGAAATAGGTCAGCCCAATTTCATTCAATTTTGTAGCTTTAGGGCCGATTTTTCAATCGTCAGATAAGCCCTATTCTACGAATAACTCTATGGGTATCTGTCAGTTAAATGCTTATCTGAGGATTGAAAAATCGGCCCTTAGTGGTTTAGGCTGTGCGTTGTCTGTCAGTTACGTGTAGATAAAAAAGTTAAGAAAATGCCCAGTTGTATGTGTGAGTAATGTGTGCGAAATTGATATTATTAAAATGACAAGTTCCATATTCGTTCTATACACTACTACATACAACACATCCCTTCCTTAGTTTTTGAGCTATACCTGACTCTTTTATAGATATAAATGTAAGACAAAGCGCTAAAGTGTAAGGCTACTTTCCAGTAGTACTATGTACAGTATCGGGCCATAAAGATTGCACGTCGGCCTTCTCGGCTAATTTTGGCTTCGTAGAGCGTTGTCTCTCTCTAACTTACGTGACGCCAATTATCTATTTTCAAAGAGCGAAGTGCAATGTTTATGGGCGGGTAGTGCACGGTGCTGGGAAGTACCTGGAAGGTGTCGAGCAGCGTGTCGAACTTGCGCTCGGCGGGCGCGTCGTGGCGCCCGGGCGGCCAGTGGCGCGCCTGCGTGTGCTGCGCGAGCCGCACGAACTGCTCGCTGTTGTTCACGATCGTGATCATGTGGTGCGTGAAGTACGCCACGCGGGAACGGTCCGAGAAGTGGCTGTTCTGTTGCACAAACAACAGACTACGTTTTCAACATGAAACTACCGCGAGACTCGAACATAGTTACGCAAACGGATAACTCGCGTATAAGAGTCGAGTGAAGCTCGACATGCTGGTTTCGCTGCCGCCGGGGGAGCGCTCCAAGAGGAAGGACTACGAACTAGTCCGAAACATGTCGAGCATCACTCGACTTTTATACGTGAGTTATCTGTTTGTGTAACAAAAAACGACGTTTTTAAAAGCTTTTTTTAACTTGACCCGTTTGTTTTTGGTCGGATTGTGTGGTTGGGCCATTTCTATTGGTCGGATTGTTTTAAAATTTGGTACACCTATGTAGGATGGGTGACACTGCAAGTACAACCAACAAATATTACAATCAGCAAAAAAAGTTTGTATTAAAAATTACTTTTTTAACAAGGTATTTATTCTGTTTGTTTGTTTGAATCAAGGTTCCAGTGGTCCGATTGACTTGAAATTTGGTATTTCATATCTAAATCGAATGACAATAAAACACACTCGATAAAAAAACTTTTGTAAAAAAAATTGGCAGAAACGATTCTGTAAATTCTGAACAGATCAAGATCACTAATGTTTTGGATTAAAAAGTTAGTCGGCAACAAAAAGATCCTTAAGCAGCTGGTTCCTGACTAAGCCAGTCGCGTCGCGAAAGAACCACATTTAACTGAAAAGAGATATACAATAAACCACTTGCCTTGAACTGCAGGACGCCTTCCCTGTACATGTTTCCGTAACGCGTTACTTGCTCGATACTCAGCATCAGAGCCTTGAAAGTGATCTCTTTGCTTATTGTTTGAGTGACCTGAAATTAAAAAGTAATAAGGACAGCGTCCAGTACCACGAGGGTGGTAGGGTAGCAGTAGCACGCTTGCCTAGTAAATGCCTTTTGATTTGAAGACGGCCTGATTGTACCGTTCAGGACGAGTGAACCGATTTGTGCGAATTTTTCAGATCCTATAATATAAGGCTGCTGACCCCGCCTAATAATAGTGGGAAGTTGGAGCAAGCGCACTACCCGCCCGCACCTCTCTCGTTCCCCGCCGTCGTCCTACCCCGCGCCCCTGCGCCCGCGCGGGCGAGGAATCATTTAAGCGGTGGGTCTATAGTTAGACAGTCAAGATTATCTTGAAACTGGTATGCCAATATAAATAAATAAATAAAATAAAATAAAAATAAAATGTTTTTATTTCAGATAGGGTCGTGCATTTCTATACAATCGCATCCGTTGAGATACACTCGTGATAAGGGTGACGATATGCGTGGGTCACACGATAATATTGATCATGTAATCCAGTGGTAAAAAAGGCCGTGATAGCCTAGTGGTTTGACCTGTGGCCTCTCAAGTAGAGCGTCGTGGGTTCAAATCCCGGGCGCGCACATCTGAGTTTTTAGGAATTTATGTGCGAAAATTACATTTGAAATTTGCCATGAGCTTTTCGGTGAAGGAAAACATCGTGAGGAAACCTTGCACACATCTGCGAAGAAATTCAATGGTGTGTGTTAAGTTCCCAATCCGCACTGGGCGCGCGTGGGAACTATAGCCCAAACCCTCCAATACACCGAGGAGGCCTATGCCATGAGGCACGCCGAATTACGCGACAATTTAATAATAAAACAACAACAACAAAAAATTAAAATTGTAGCGAATTCGGAATAAAAAGGCTATATTATTATTATTATTAAATTCTGACCACTGGTGGTCCCTGGAAGCATCAGGAGTGGTCCGTGGGCCATTCTAATAAAAAAATAGATAATTGACAACAATTCGACACAACGCGTAAAGGTGCAATTCCGTCCATTGCAGACGATCAAATTTACTAGGTGGTCCATGGCAAGACAGAAATTTTCTCAAACGGTCCCACATGTCTAAAAGGTTAAGAATCACTGATCTAATCCATACCAATAAAGCCGTGTACAGTCCGTGACCTCTTAGAATGCCATTCTGGTTGGTCTTGCTATCTCATCCACTCTTATGGGTTTGATACTTGAGGGTGACAGCAAGACTATCCCGTATGTCATCCTGAGAGCTCGCGGATTGTAGTTGCAACGCGCCTGCAGGTTCTGGTCGATCATCTGGAAGACGATGACGGGCGCGTGCGTGTGGTAGGCGCGCGAGTGCGGCTCGGCGTCGGGCGCGCGCGCGCCGCCCCACTCCGCGCGCTCGGCCTCCAGCGTCTTCTCCATCCATTCCATGTAGTTGCTCTCCATTTTCTGCAAGCCATTTTTATTTTTTTTTATTTATTCATAATTTATTTCAAGTTTTACAATAAGGTTTTTACAAATTGAGCCACTATTGAAAACCTCATCGGTTTATGTAATAAGTGGCGAGATCGCGCGGTTCGATACGCTCCCTCGTGTAAATACAAACATAACACCTCTTATATTTAATTTAAGCTAACAAAGTAGGTATTACTATTAAAGCTAGTATTAGCTAGGCAATTATCTTTTCGGTTCACAATTCAAGTAGTGTTTCTTAAGAAGCGATTTGAATTTATTAGGGCTATTGATAACGTTCACTAACTCGCGCAACAGCTCCTTTGGCAGGTAGTTAACCATAACCATATTCGCTACAAGGTCCCTTGCAGTGGCTGATTTACAAATTTTCAAGGTATAGGCTGAATAGTGTTTTTGCCGCCCTTGCAAAATTTGTTGCAGACAAAGAACTTTTTTTTTGATTTCTATGAGGTAAAAAAAAAAAGCTCGTTCCCCAAATTTGCCGCCCTAGGCTCGAGCCTACTCAGCCTTGTGGTAAATCCGCCACTGGTCCCTTGCCGTGAAAAAAGCCGTAGTAGCCCAGTGGTTTGACCTTTGGTCTCTCAAGCAGAGGGTCGTGGGAGCCCAGGCTCGAACTTCTGAGTTTTAAGAATTTATATGCGATATTACATTTTAAATTTACCATGAGCTTTGAAGGAAAAACATCTTGATGAAGCCTGCACACATCTGCGAAGCAATTCAATGGTGTGTGTGAAGTTCCCTATGCGCACTGGGCCCGCGTTGGAACTATACCCCAAGCCCTCTCATTCTGAGAGGAGGCCTGTGCCCAGCAGTGGGACGTATATAGGCTGGAGATGAAGATGATGATGCCAAGGTCTCTTCAAATTATTCAGGTATAATACAACAGATTGTAGATTTATTTTTAAACTAGCTGTTGCAAAAGTCGCTTAGATATCACTATCCCGCGGGAACTATTCCATTTTCCGGGATAAAAGGTAGCCTATGTTTTAATCTAGGGTACCAGTTATTTTTGAACCAAATTTTATACAAATTCATCCAGCTGTTTTAGCGTGAAGAAGGAACAAACATACATAGGTACTCACAAAGTCACGTACTTGAACCATATTGTTCGCCAAAACCAACTGCACAGTCTTCTGCAAACTTATATGATAACCCGAAAACGTAAAATGTCATGGCTCCATTAGATCATTTCCTAGGGGCAGGGATAACCGAACTCTCCGCACAAGAGCTAGTGTCTTACACATATTACAAGCCTAAGTTCTTCCATGTCGTCTGGGAGTAAAGAAAAAACATAGAATTAACCAGTTGCTTCTCTTCCCGCACAGACGGTAAAAGCCCATCGAGGGAATGGGCGAAATTCTACCTATACGGTCACAATCATGCTAAACGTGGCCTTTAGGTCTGTTACCTTAGGCTCTGTCTACCCCGTAAGGGATGAAGACGTAATTTATGTATGTATGTATATATGTAAGTTCTAAATTCATTCTGCACACACTGCAACTTTTTGTGGTTAAAGTTAAAGGAACAAACCTGCAAGTACTCCTCCTGCAACTTCTGCAAGCTCTCTTCGGCCAGCAGCGGAGGTAGCGTGGTGACGTCGATGTTCAGTTCAGGGCTGCCCATCAGCTCCGTCCCGGGGTACGTGTTCAGCACCCACGACAACAACGTCACATACTCGTTGCCTTCTAATCCGCAGTCGACTACGTCTTGCAACTGAAATAGACGCAGTTTTAAGTTAATGGAGGTAAGATTTTCAAAGGTGGATTTGAACCCGCACGTCTTGGTTCACTGTGCCAACTTTTCCGATTTCCTAATAGAACAGACAAGTAGTAAAATAGAACACCATATTTAACATATTTATTAAATTAATATGGTTGGAAGCAAATACACAGGAAGTAAGAAAAGAGATGATTGGACGAAACGACAAGAACGAATGCAAGCGGGATGGAAATCGTAGAAAACGTGAGAACTATAATGAGTGAGTACAACACAAACAAGGCTTCGATTACGTGGAGAGTAGGTATTTTTTTCGCTTCTTAAATATTGGTTTTTGTTGAACATACGAACAAGTCTATGTGATACCTATCAAGGTAATAATGAGCCAAGTCAGACTAGCAAGTAGTAATCCCCTAATTGCATGGCTCAAAACTTGATTATGATTTTTTTGGGCATTTCAAAGTCTAACTAAACCCAGTAATTACCTAATCAAATGTACACTCTCGTAAGAGCGCACTGTCCGTATGCATGTCATTGTCACATAAACTCTACTCACACTGGAAGACAAGCACGTATGATACATGTTGACGTATTTGTTGACGATGTCGTAGTGCGGCGGGAAGCAGGGCACGCAAAGAGTCTTCACGACCCTCAGGTCTTCGACGATCAGCTGTCTCGTCAGCTCCAGGTACCGCACGAGCCAGAGTTTGTTGTCCTCTCGCTCGTCCACTCGAGTGCCCTCGATTCGTTGAGCTACGGCGCATTCGAGAACCTCGAAGGCTTTTGTGCGCCAGGCTTTAGGTCGGCCTGGTGGCATAAAGCCGGATTGGTTTTGTTGCTATGGATAGGAAATAAATACAATCAAGTCGTCGATCATAGACAAAATATGTTTTAAAGACTATCGTAATAAGGAAGGATTACGGCGCGAGTAAAATGTACGAAATTCGTATCCGATAATCTGAAAAAGCTGCAATGCAATTTTCGTCCCAGCCTTGATGTAAAGAAGAAACTGGAACTCAGTGCACTATATCTCAATAGATATACACAGTTAGTGTTTATTGTTTTCAAATCAGCCAACACTACTATGTCTACTACAATATTTGCCAACAAGAACTGGAAATAAAGACAAAATGAGACTTAGTTTATACATTTAAAAAATATTTAAGTTATACCTCCAAAGCCATTTGATCTCTTTTCTCCTCTCTCTCTATTATCCTTAAAGCGGTGACAATAACGGTGGGCTCCTTCCTGACAGTGTTGAGAGTCCGGGCCAGTATCAGCTTGATCTGCTTCTCAAGCAAATTGGATACCATTTCAACATCCTCAAAATAGGCTTTTAGCATGATTTTGTCGTGTGAAGACTGGTTGGGAAGCCTGTGAAGCTCATATAGCAAGTCATCACGGGAATTCTCCAAATCGTTGAGACACTGAAATTTAATTCTTGATGAAATAAAATAAATTTGAACTTAAAATAACAGATAATATTGATTGTTACCAGCCCTACATTAAGTTCTATTTATTTTTTATCATGGTCCTATAAATTTTGATTTATACTCATAGTTCAACTTTAAACAAGTGCAGTTTTGAAATGTCAAAATGCATGAAATCATCAATTTTAATTAAGGTTTAACAATTTAGATTTGTCACTAGAATATGTGAAAAATTAAAAAAAAAATTAAGAAAGTTTCTCTATTTGTTTAATTTACCTGATGGGCATGCAGGAGCTTCCCCTCTCCAATCCACTGCTTAGTTTTAGCGACACTCTCTGGCACGGTGAATATGTGCTTCAAACTGTCCATAGCCGTCACATACTGCGAGTGACGCGAGTCCTCCTCCCTCACTGCTTGGAGGGACGCCACTAAGGGCGGCACACCCTTCAGAAGTTCTTCTAATTCATCCATCCTACAATGTTATGTTAGATACTAAAATTACTTTTTTTCAGTTTCTTCAGTGGCGTAACTATAACAACTGGGGCCTGTGGCAAATTCGTCAGATGGGGCTCTTTCCTCAATTAAAAGAAGTGCATCAGCGTCCCTTTAGTGCTCTAAACCAAGCCAGTTCGGGGCCCCGTAGAGCTAGGGGCCCCTGACATTTTGCCACCCCTGCCACCCTATAGTTACGCCACTGGTTATCTTCATAGAAAGTGCATCTTTTGCAAACTTATGCTAAGGTTGCTGTAAAGTTACTCAGTTCAATGAGAATCAAAATAAAACTTTATAAATGTTATTAGGGTGAGGTGCATATGCAAGCTTGAGGCTCATTCTAATCCATACAAGCTATGAATTAAAGCATCATGCTGTACATTAGCCATGAAGATGGTGAAAAGATGTGCACTGACTTGATGCTGGTTTCTTGCACATCTTCCAAGCACTCTTGCAGTTGCTTGAGGCCCACACTGACTCCGTCCAGCTTTCCTTGCACAGCAGACTTCAGCTGAGCTTCGATTGATGCTTTCTTGTGAGTTATTCGTTTCTTGTACTGCTCCACCTTAAAATTTGAAAACATAGTAAAATTAAAGTAAATGTAGTTATAACTTCTTATGATTCATTATAATTACAATTTAACTATAAAAATACACAAAATAGTCAGGGACCCTATATAAAACTTGACTTTGCGTGCTTGCAAATAAACGACATTGAACATCAAAGGGGCGGCAACAGACTACTTGTAAAGAATTATCAGCAAACCTTTTCTAGTTGGCCTGGCCTCTGCATCATATTAATAACCATTTTTTCTGCTGTTGCTTTAGCTTCTTCTTCAATTTCATCCATGGTACAGGTGCTAATATCCATTGTGTCTAAAACATACATCACAAAAATAAAGTTATGGTAGAAAATATGATTAATGATTTCAGTACTGTACTTCTGACTAATTTTTATAAAAAATCTACCTGTTCGTAAAATAATATATTATATTACATATATATTAAATAATATTTAGAGTATAAATACGCTTGAAAGTAAGTTTCAAGCGGGAACAAAGTAAATAAAATGTATTCAAATTAGATTCGAATGAATAAAGCAAAACAAATATCTTTTCGTAGATTTTCATCAACTTTCTGACAGTGACGGAGGACGGGGACGGGACGGACAGGACAGTGTCAGATTGACAGATAGGAACCGGAAGCTAGGAGCCGGAAGATAGGAGAGTTTCCATTAAGGGAGAATAATAATAATAAGATAGGAGTGAGTTAGAAACTAGGCTTTATAATTTTACACGTTTACCCTTTGTATTAAAAAAGAATAAGTATTGTTTCCCCGCTCTTCTGCCGACAAACAAATGAATATGCATAAATGGTTTTATGTGATGTGTTCTAAAATAAAATACTGTTAATAAACAATAACACGCTAACATAATGTGGCCTCCCAGATTTTGTGTGCATGTTTGAAGAAGTTTGATACAAAAAGCTTAACATTCACCACCGAAGTAGCCCAAAAGTCGCTATTTCTAGCAGCAATGTTGTTAAATTGGCAACACTGACCGGAAGTACTTATGTTTTTCTGCAAAAGGCTAAGGAACTGAGTCTATCCATTTGAATTCCTTTATTAACTTAGATTTTCTTTATTATGATTAATGTTCATCCCAAAAGATTTACCACATTCAGTATTAATAAACACTCATAGTAATTAATTTAAAAGACTTTGACTGACAGACGGACTTGACATCTTTTTCGTAGTTATTAATTTATTAGTTTTCTTTTTATTGTTTAAGTTAAATGTACATAATTAAAGTGTATTTTTTATTTAGAGTGAGAGAGACGGTGTCGCAAACACTAGTGACCTTTTTTATAATTTGTTATTAAATTCAGAATTGATTTTTTTTAATATTTTGTTATGCAAGATTTTTGACATTAGGATTAAAAGTGAATTTAAACAAGAAACATTGTTTTCCTCACAGACTTTATGATACGAACTTAAATAATTGAATTTCGGAGTAGCCCCTAGGCACATATAGAAAGCTTTGCGAACAATTTATGAACGTACTTTAAATTAATGACGTTTAAAAAGTCACCGACAACGACACATATAAGGGGTGCGTTCCACTAAGCGTTCACAACGATCGCGCTAACGACCGCAGTTTTTCCCGTTCCACTTGCTTGTGAGCGTTACTGTCGTAAACTCAAGTGGAATGGATTATAGAGCGTTTTGAGCGTGGAGGTAAATAATACGAATGGCGAGTTAGTAAAAAGAAAGCAAAAGATTTAAGAGGTTAGGTTATAACCTGTAAGCCTTGAAACAAATTTAATTAATTATTGTTTAAATCAATTTATATTGAAAAAAAATATAATTTGATTTTTTATATTTAATATTAGTGGTGCGTTTAATTAATTTACGTTCAAATGTAATTAAAATGTCTTTTACGGCGGCACTTGGATACAGTCGCTATTTTTGATACTTTCGAGTTTTGAAAATACCGCTAATTTTCTCAACGATCACTGCGACCTCAGATCAAATAAAAAGTAAAGATAGAGCGCTGCAAACAACGAAGTGAAGCCGGTCAAACTGCACCAATCCGTGTGCTTACACAGTGACACGCACACACTTGCAACCAAACTATACCAAAACCTTATTATTTGAGCTACGCATTCCCGTGGAGCACAACGTATTTTAAATTGGACTAATATCAGTAATAATGCCAAATTGCGTAGTGAAAGGGTGTAAAAACTATTCGTCCAAAAATAAAAAGCAGGATGGAATCACTTATCACACGTTAGTAAACTCGTAAACCAATATTTTCAATAAAAATCGAAATAATTTTTGCTTCTGACAAAACGTCAACAATAGTGCTGCCATTATAATATTTTAGTTACCCTATTATTCACCCAATGGTGAATGCAGCCTCTGTAATACAACCTTTTCTTTTTCATTTTAAATTCTATTCTTTATTAGCACGGCTTAAAACGTGAGAAAGTGACACGCAACCTAAAATACATACTACTTTATGTATTTTTTCAGATTTCCAAACCCATTATTATTATATATATTTGCAGTATCGGGGTATTAATATTTATTATGGCAACACCGGCCTACGCACACATGTTTATAAAACCGGCTTCACTCGGCTGTTCACCGCGCTCTATCTTTACTTTTTATTTGATCTGAGACTGCGACCCACCTTTTTAAATGGGTCGTCGCGAGCTTCGCGTGAGCGTAAGTCATGACGTCATAAGTGACGTTTTCGCCGCGACCACAACGACCGCCGTCGTTATGTGGAACGACTATTGGAGCATTTTGATCGTTGTGGGCGCTTAGTGGAACGCGCCCAAGAAATGTCATAAATGACAATTTTGTTCGGTGGTGGTATTGTTGTACAGTGTCTGTAATAGCGATAAACATTTAACTTTACGCTTTACGTGTTTTTAGTTTTTAATTCCAGCAAATGTATGTTTTTAGTGTAATAACTATATTTAAAGTTTACTTTTAAATGTTGTGTCAAAATGTGGTCTATTATAATATTAATAATTATATCAATAATTGCCTTTCTGGTTACCGACGAATTGATACCAAACTTGAAGGATTTGTTCATAAAAGCTGGACTATGTGGCATCGATTTGTGTAAGACTAGCAAGGAAAAAATGTAAGTTAATTATTGTCTTCTTTTTTTATCAAACTGTGTACCTATTAGAGGGATATGATAAACCATGTCTAAACCTACACCCTTAAAATGTGCACTGTTATCTGCACATTAAGTTTAATTTTACTTTGGATAAGTGGCGTTTAATGCGTTTCATATCTGCACTATGTTTTGTTGATAAAGTTATACTTAAACTTTATTACAAGTCTTGAAGTATCTCTACAGCATTGTGTGATTTATAACCTTTTTTTCAGACCAGAAGCATTGGGGGTTGTTTCGGGATGTGTGTTCCTGGTGACATGTTTCTTGTTCATACCTATAGTGTTTGGGAACAGTCTTATGGATACCGCACATTTCCCACATAATGAGGTAAAAGAACAGCAACAGTTTTTTTTATTTAGATGTCCATATAAACTTTTGAAAACCTAGTACTACTGCATGTATGTAAGTACTTCGAAAATATGAGTAGTCTAATCAAAGTTAAAATTTAACACTATGAGGCCTATCATACACATATTTCTGTCCCTAACATTAAATCAAGTGAAATATAAAATAACTAGCTTTTACGCGCAACTTCGTCTGCGTAGAATTATACATATAAACCTTCCTCTTGAACCACTATCTATTAAAAAAAAGCACATCAAAATCCGTTCCATAGTTTTAAAGATCTAAGCATATATAGGGACAGACAGTCAGATAGCAGAAAACGACTTTGTTTTATACTATGTAGTGATGTAAAATGTGTTATTTATATGTATATTTATTGATAATGTGTTCTATATCCAGTTTGCAGAGTTACTGGCAGCCCTGCTCTCAATATGCTGCATGCTGCTGCTGGGTTTTGCAGACGATGTCCTGGACCTGCGGTGGCGCTACAAGCTGCTGCTGCCAACAATAGCCTCATTGCCATTGCTTGTGGTCTACTATGTCAACTTCAACTCAACCACATTTATAGTGCCATTGCCATTGAGACAATGGTTTGGTGTGTCAATCAATATTGGTTAGTAACATAATTGCTTTATTACCACTAAAAATTTTAAAGCAAACCAGCAATAAAAAACTGTAAACATTATGTTATCTTATGAAAGAAAAAGCTCAGAGTCCAATAAAACAGCAATTTAAGGTGCAACCATACATACATACACACATACACTAGTCTTTATCCCTTACGGGGTAGACAGAGCCTAAGGTAACAAAACCTTAAAGCCACGTTTAGCATGGTTAACAACCATACCGGTGCATAAAAGACGTTGAGGGTGCGTTTATGCAAGAAAATGTATGAAAAAACGGTGTGAAAACGTGTTGCCTACGACACGTCACTGCATATACGCGGCGGTATGGTCCCTTCTTTATTTAGTAAAGTGTACAATAAGATTCTAGTTTAGCTCATACTTCACCTAAGTAATAATAGCATTATATACCGAGGGCTGCGTGGTCAAACCCAATAAGTCGAAATAATTGACAGTTGAAAAAAGAACACTATGTTAACGTATCTATAATTTCAAAATTCCTGTGGAATGTTAAGTCGACTTATCGGGTTTGACCACGCAGCCCTCGTAAGTAATAATAGCATTATATCACTGTATGATGCAAAAAAAATGCTTTGTTAGTGAAAATGATGATGCAATTTCAATTCTTGTATGTAACTATAATCTTCTGAAAGGCTCATTAGTCATGAGCAGCCATGGTTCAAAATTCTGTTAGAAAAGAAACTATCTATAGAAATCTATTTACTTTATTTGGATAACAGACCCTGTCAAGGTGGTCTCAAGCTGTGGATTTTGTTTGTTATAAAATTAATTTTAGTTTTGTGTATGTTTGCAGGATTCCTCTACTACATTTATATGGGGATGCTCGCAGTTTTCTGCACAAACGCAATTAATATCTTGGCTGGGATCAATGGGTTGGAAGTGGGCCAGTCAGTCGTCATTGCCATATCCATCATAATATTTGACATCATTGAACTGAGAGGCGACCAGTACAAGGCTCACACTTTCTCCCTTCACATCATGATTCCATACCTGACAACCACACTGGCACTGCTGAAACACAACTGGTTAGTACAATAAATTAATAAGTAGGTTAAAATTTATCCATAAAATTTAAAAAGCTGCCTTACATAAAGATGAAATTTTGATAACACATGCTTTGAATATCCAAAGATTTGTATCATTCCAAGCACACAACTATCGAATCTATTAAATTCGGCGCATACATGCGTTTTAAAGATAGGTGAAATTATTGTTTTGTAAAGATACTCGTAGCCCACAAGGTAAAATTACCCATTTATATTATTGTTGTAAACTTGTGTTTACAAGGGATATAGACGTGATTTGTCTATGTTTGAACTGGTGTTTTGTGTTTTTACAGGTACCCTTCAAAAGTATTCGTCGGCGACACATTCTGCTACGTGTCTGGCATGACATTCGCAGTGGTAGCGATCCTGAGCCATTTCAGCAAGACTGTGATATTGTTTTTCTTGCCGCAAGTCATCAACTTTGTTTATTCAATACCACAGCTTTTCCATTTCATTCCATGCCCAAGGCATCGCCTTCCAAAGTATAGTGCAGAAATCGACCTACTACAACCTAGCAGAACTGTGATTGTTAAAAAAGATATGAAACTATTAGATTCTTTTATACTTAAGGTTTTGACGGTGCTGCGTTTAATAGATAAAAAAGAAGATAAAGAAAGTATAACTATTAACAATTTGACTTTGATAAATTTATTTTTGATTAAATTTGGTCCTATGTCCGAGGTGCGATTGACCACTAGCCTAATGTTATTTCAAGTGTTGTGCACTTGTGTTGCGTTTGTAATAAGGTATCCATTGGCATCCTTTTTTTATGATTCATAACTGTTGTAACTCAACTGCATTATGAAATAAAAAATCCTCATTTTAAGTCAGAATTACAATTAGTTGTGACTTAAAATGAGGACGGTTATGAAACATCCTATTCTTGTTAATTTTGTTGGTATGTCGATAAATTACGTATATTGTAAGATTAAGAAATTTATTTGCTTAACGTCCTAGGAATGTACAAATATGTATGTCGTCTGTTCGATACTAGAATGTTGAGTATGTGGTCCAAAGAAAAGGAACTTTACTACATGCGCTACAGTTCATAACTAGAAAGTTTATTGTATATAATGTAGATAGGTACCTAAATAAATGGAGCACGCACATTAGGTTTTCAATCATGTCAAATGATAAACGACATTTAATAATGAATGTTAAACGAAACTGAACCTTATCTCGTAATAAGTAAATAGCAGATTAGTATAAAAAGTATATTAAAACAAATATTTTATTTAAATCCAAGTGTTTTATTTCATTGTTTCTGTAATAATAATTATATATGCATTTGTATTAACAGTATTATTATAGTTTCTTGTTGCTAAGATTATCACTTCATAGTGAAGAAGTATACAAAGTATTTTTTATTGGATGGTGTTTTCACTCCAGTCCTCGATAGTGCTTCAGATTAGATTTAGTGCTAATTCTATGTACAAGGCAATTGTTTCATCTCCACTTCTTATCCTTTTTTTTTATTAAAATATCAAAAGCCGTCGGCAGATACACGTTAAGTTATAATGCCAGTGCGTAATTACTGATTACCTGCAAGCTGTATATTTTAGGGCACCATTTTATTATACATCATAGGTAAATTGTATTATTGTGATTTGAGTGAGCTCAAAGTTTAAACTTTGACATAAAATATCACGGTTTATTGGTTATATAAAAGCTTCTTCAACAATCAAGCTGATGCAGCTGTGGACTCTGATTATGTTTGGGATGTTAATCGCTGACATCTTGTTCAGTAAATAGATTTCTTGGACATTGATGTACTATTATAAGTACTAAGCTTACAACATTTAATTTAACAATAAATTAATATCTTTCTGCACCAATAGCTATCTTTGGAGTCATAATTAAAAGTAATAATTTTAATCATAAGGAAATAATTTGAAATTTATAAAATCTGGTCAGCCCATTTTTAACAACATTTTTAGTTCAGCCAAATATCGTAGAGTATATTGTCTTCGGCGTCGTTGTCGTTGATCACCCGCAGCGTCTTGAGCGTCTGCAGGTAGAAGGTCAGCTCAGAAGTGACTACCCCATGTTGAGGACTACCATTTGCTACAATATTCATTTTTGCTAGTTGCTCTCTTAATTTATCTTTGAAATTATCATGTACTCTTTTATAAATGTTTCTTATTTGTTCAATAGGCAATATATCTATTAACGCTTCATGCAATTTAACTAAATGTTTAGAAATATTTCGGAATGTTTGAGATGGAACAGGAGGTTTAGCATCCCAGCCGAACAACTGTGAGCAAAGCATGTTACTAACTATGAGGCATATCTTATTTTCTATTTCTTGCTTATGGCTAACAATATCACTTTCAATACTATCAAAGCCGTTTAATGATACTTCTTTTGACTGCAGCTGGTGGAGGTGTTGCCTGATTATTGGCAGCAGCCACAGGACCACCTGCAAGGATCTAGAGACCAGAGCTAAGTTTGACGTTGATATAGTTTTCAGGCCTGCACTTTGTATTGCACCTGCTCCCAGAACCAACTGACAACAGCGAGAATTAAACAGCCTGATTAGTTCCAACATGCAGTGAGTTAAATATTGAACTATAACTTGAGACTGTTTTGTAGCCTCACAGTACTCCAACATAATTTTAATCAACAGTTGCACTGTTCCAACAACAGCATAGTTTTCCTTATTTATAACTAGAAATTTCCCATCTGATTTAACAGTTTCATATTGCATATTTGCTGAAGTACCAGTGTTGGATATTTTACCAATTAAGCATTGAAGTTCATTGGGAACATCAGCACTTTTCCATCGTTCGGCATTGAGAGTAGCAGTTAGTTGGCTTCTGCGCTCTGAATGTAAATTCTGTATATATTTCATTGCAAAACTCCTCAGTGCCAGTTTCATTGAATTACTGCAATGACCTGTCACTTTTTCAAATTCATCTGAGAAATTTTCAATTAGTGTTGACAATTTAGATAATTGAGATAAATCAGAAAACACAAAGTCCTTGTCGGTTTTTGTCACAATGAGATTAGCACATCTTTCGTTGCTGTAATCAGATAATGAGACAATCATTTTATTTAACTTTTCTTCAACTAGAACAAGTTCATCCTGGGTCCACACTTCTTCACTTTCATTTCCAGTCACATCTTCCATTTGGCTGATGTCCAATACTAATTCTTTTAGGCACAATATTCTCTTGAACACTGTGAGTAGGTTTGGGGTAACCTTTTGCAGGAATACTATGCTTTCATTGCACAACAACCAAGCATTGTCTGCATTGGAACCTCTCAAAACAACTTCCGTGTTACCATCTCTCTCTGATACAATTTCTATAACACATTGCTTGATTGTAGCTTGGATGGTGGTCATAGCCTCTGTTTTGAAGGTTTCTATGAAATCAAACTCTTTTAGTCTCAGGATCCCAGATACTATGGATACTATTTTGTCCCTCTCAGGTATATCCGACAGATCCTTGGGAGGCCTGTTTAAATCTGTAACTATAAACCTTTGGAATTCATTACTCAGCATTTTATGAATCAATCTTTTCATTTCTGTCAGTTGTGGAGACAGGTGCCGGAACGCTTGAATCCTTACAAGTTGTGTTGACAAAACTTTTTGTGTAGAACTTATCAAATCCAAAGCAGCCACATAATCAGAAGTACTTAACAGAAGTTGGATCATGGGCTGGGTTTGCTGCACAGTTCCTATCAATTTCAGCAACTCATGTACATTAGTCAGATTTTGATTAATTCTTGTGAGACTCACCAATTTCAAAGGGCATTGCGTCAGATTGTTTTTCACTACACTAATATTGTCTCTTGTTGATCGCACTGTTTTCACGGCTTTGGCCATTTGTTCCATGATGGTGTCATGTGACAGCATGGCATGGAAGAATGCATCAGACTTCTGGGCTACTTGTTTTGATATTTTCATTTCTATGAAATCCATGTATGTGCTTAGTGTCTCCTCGAGCGACCGGACAGCAATATTAGTATCCTGGGCATCAACAAGATTCGGAAATACTTTATTAAAAACATTTGGATCATGTAACTGTAAGGACTCTTGGTAGAAAATCTCAGGAACGTCGCAATCAGCTTCAACCACTTGAACCTTGGCCTTGGCAGGGACGTTGTCCCGCAGCTTGCAGTGTCTTCTGTATCTTCTCACAATTCTTTTACAATATGCCTCAAAATGGTGTAATGAGATTTCAGGCAAGTATGGACTAGGCTGTATTTCCACTTTTTCTACAAAATTGTCGCCCCATATTTTAGTAAAAAAGTTGCTTTGCTTGCCTCTGTTAGGGTCGTTTAATACTGCTGGGAGATTTTGCGATGACGAGTAAAACGTCCAGTCGTCTTCTGCATCGTCCTTGGCATACAAGTGGTATTCCCTTACGTGATACTTGAATCCTGCTTTCCGTAAATCACCGAACTGCAGTGTGGCACAAATTCCGTTTGGTCCATATTGACATAAGATAATGGACCCTTCCTTAATACTGTGCTTGTCTTGAATATGTCTGCGAAAAGATAGTTCATTAAGTGTTTGTACATCGATATCATTAGCTTTTTACCAAAACAAGTAATAAGTAAAACCTTTCGAACTCCGTGGTAGTGGTGAACAGAAGATTGGGGCAATGTACACAGTTTTGCCAAGTTGGCGTCTTCTTACAATGTGTAATATTGTTCTCCATAACATCTTTCTTTTCACATCAAATTAATAAATACGAAGCGACAGTTTGTAAAATTATTAATATCATCTAATTGTTACATTTTCGTAATTCTCAACACTCATAATACCACAAGCAAGTCGAGAAAATGACATGCGTCGAATGACGAAATTGACGAACGAAACGAAACGAAACGTAGAGATAAAACTTCAAAATGACAGCTAAAGATTGCCACAACAAATTTAAAATCTCCTGCACAGACTTTGAATATAACTACGTTTAAAATGAATTTTCCATGTTTCCACTCACATAATGTAGCAATCTAAATAAATATGCACTTTACAACAAAAAAATAATGACAACACACGGACACAAAAGAATGTGGGAAAAACTATAACCCATTTCAATCTCTCGATTAACCAAAAACCGTGTTTTAACCGTGTTATTGTGTCGCCACGTCGCCAGTTTATTTACAAGCTTATAATTAGTTTCCCGTCCCGATGTTTGTCTGTAATCAAATCTTGCAAGTTAAATTTATATGAACAAAAAATATTTACCTTGCTACTCCCCTACTCACGTGCAAGACAACCAAGCCTGTGCGAAACATATGGTTCTCATGCAATCCCTCTCTCCACTACTGTCACATAAAACACATTAGTAGGTATAAATCCCACACACTTAATTATCCCCTATTGTACTTTTCATGCCCAAAAAATCGGTAGGAGTCCCTACTCGATTTCGTACTTGTCTTTAGGCTTCGGAAAGTGTCGTGGTGTCCTTGCTATATCTGTTGAGTTATTAGTATCATTGATGAACTTCTATATGTGAAACTTTTGTATAACAATATTATTGGTATGAATGAAGATATTTATTTGTTAACCACATAGAACAGGACACCTCGACAAAGGTATGAACTAAAAGTGTCTGAATCCTACCTGTAATCCAGCTTGCTGGGCCAGGTAGGGACACGCACTGCTTCGCTGCTCTCATTGATAGCCTGCCTTCACCACCTGTAGTGTTGAAGGATACATATGACACTAACTGCTATTAGTGTCCTAAGCACTAATCATGGCTTGGAGTCAACTGTCACATCTCAGTCTGATCTAGATCAACGGTATTATGTCGAGCCAGTCATGGTACGTGACAGGTCGAGTCAATAGGTCCATGGAGCCTCCCTCGCAAGTCGGGCTCCGCCCGTCACCACTGACGAGCATCTACGCTCAAGCATATAGCGAGCAACAACAATCTGGATTCCCACACAATAGGGAATCCTTTCCCACACAATAGGGAATCATCTGGCGCCCGGTCTTGGCACCTCAACTAGTCAAGTCAAAGTCCGTGGAGCCTCCCTCGCAAGTCGGGCTCCGCCCATCACCACTGACGAGCATCTACGCTCAAGCATATAGCGAGCAACAACAATCTGATTCCCGCTCAATAGGGAATCTCTGGTGCGCCAGTCAATCTAAGGTCCAAGTCCCATCTACCATCCACGTGAATGGTCATCTGTCCGTGGAGCCTCCCTCGCAAGTCGGGCTCCGCCCGTCACCACTGACGAGCATCTACGCTCAAGCATATAGCGAGCAACAACAATCTGATTCCCGCTCAATAGGGAATCTCTGGTGCGCCAGTCAGAGTCAAATCTGGATTCCCACACAATAGGGAATCCTCTGGCGCACCAGTCAGAGTCAAATCTGGATTCCCACACAATAGGGAATCCTCTGGCGCACCAGTCAGAGTCAAGTCAGGTAGGTTCAAGTGGGGTGCTATGTCGGAAACCTCCCCGAGAGCTCTAGCGTTACAGTTCCCTTCTATCAGGGGCTTTGGCCCCATGGGGGGGGAAGGGTAACGCTTAGGCCGGTGCACCCTGGGCAACAACGGCTGATTAAACCCCTCGGGGATTAGTTAGCTGGTGGCAAATATCCGACCTGGGGGGGTGGGGGGGTAGGGCGGGGCGAATTATTATGTATATGTATATATTTTCTTGGCGAGGGCCGGGGCGAAAGCCCCTTTTTTATCAAGGGAGGGATCGTGATTAGGTGGGGAAAGGCGGGCGGTAGCTGCCGGGGAGCTGCTCTGCATCTGCGGCCGAGTAAAGTAACATTGAAAGGTAGCGCAGCTCTGCACCAAACCTGGAGGCGCCAAACGCCTTTTGGGAGGGAAGGGGAGCCTTGGGGAGACGAGGGTCAGAAGCGTTGGGTACTGTCGGGCCGAGCTGAGCTGCCTACTGAGTAGCCCCTCCCGCCGAGCTGGTCACTCGGCCTGGAGCTGGCGAAAAGTAGGTATTGCTTTGCGGTTAATTACCGGCAGGCCTTTCGCTCTCTGAGGGGGGGGGTGCCTAGGGGGGGACGGGGCGTGCGGTAGCTGCCGGGGAGCTGCTCTGCATCTGCGGCCGAGTAAAGTAACATTGAAAGGTAGCGCAGCTCTGCACCAAACCTGGAGGCGCCAAACGCCTCGTACGGGGAGGGACGGGGGCGAGTCCAACCTTGTACCTGCTGTTCGCCCCGGGCGGGGAACGGAAGGGCGAGCCTCATGCTGGCGGCGGGCGAAAGCCTGCCGTCGAAGCGGTGCGTTCCGCAAGGGACGCGATCGCGGAGCGGAGTGACTTCGGTCATTTTCGGTCGGCACGTAACCTGGTCCGTAGGGCCGGGACCGTGGGCCGCCTCGTCTTTTTCAAGATAAGGGGGCCGCGAGGAGAAAACCTCTATAAAAATCCGGAGGAGCGACGTGACCTCGGTCACGGTCGGACGCCACGTAAACCTGGTCCGTAGGGCCGGGACCGTGGGCCGCCTCGTCTTTTTCAAGATAGGGGGGCCGCGAGGAGTAAACCTCTATAAAAATCAACAGGGCGGCGTGATCTCGGTCATGTCGGCCGTCACGTAACCCCGGCCCGCAGGCGCTGGGAACGTGGGCCGCTGAGGGGGCTACGAGGAGTTAACCTCTTTAAAAAAACAGACGGTCACCGGCGGGGGAGGGCGGGGATTCCGGAACCCGCATTCAACGGTGCCGTCGCCACCTGCCCCATCCCGGGGCGGCCAGTGGACGTTGCGGTGGTCACGGTGTTCGCCCGCAACGCCCGCAGTTCAAGGCCTGGAGGGAACGTGTGTGTTTTTAGACGGTAGGCCTCTCCCCTCCTTCCATAGGGAAGGCAGCGGCGAGATGGAGAGCCCGTCATACCTCCGTTCGTATGCTGCCCCGAGCGCGGAGATGCATAAGGCGCATTTTCCACACGTTAAAAAAAAAAAAAAAAAAAAAAAAAAAAAAAAAGGTAGGTTCAAGTTCAGGTCACAGATATGTCAATGCTTAGACTAAATCCTTAGTCTAGATAATTAGATACTTAAATACTTAGGTACTTAGGTACTTAGATACTTAGCTTCTATTCCAGAAAACAGCTTTACACTACACACAGGTCACACAGTGTCTCTGAACAGTATATTCGGAAAAAGCGCCAAATATACTTTGACATTGACATTGACGTTAGCAATAGACAAGGGAAGTTCACTTACCAGAGATAATTTGCTAAGGGACGATATTGCCAGCGTTGATATATATACAAAGTATCGCGACCTCGTCAACGTCGCGACACTCCCGGCGCCTAAAGAAGTGAAGTCAGACAGCGCGTCCACCGTCCGATCTTCTCCATCGCTTTGACAGCAGCTTCGCGTCGCGGTCGACGACTAGCCAGGTCGTCACTAGGATCATCTTGCTTAGTACCATTCGTATCAGTGTCATTATGTTACTCATCGAGATTTTCTATGTCAGGCATAGGTGTCCGTTCCCGTGTATCATGAATAGATGCGGTGTCCAAAGCTTCAATATTAGTGATGTCTTCAACGTCTACATCTTGCGTTTCTTCGATTACTGTACTTTCATCTTCCTTATTGGTTGGTGATGAAACAGTTTCACTACTTGTTGCATCTTCTATTTGCATGATCTGCACAATCTGTTCCAGTGAAGGTTCTAATTTTGACGTGCTTCTAGGTTGTTTATGTGAGTGTGAGTAGCGTTCTCTCAAGCTCAAAAACGTTATGATTCGTGAACATAGCTATGATGCCTTTCTTCCAGCTGTTTATCCGATCTAATTTCAGTTGTGTTCCGTGCGGTGCAGGTCCATCAGTATTCGTTCTCACGACTATCGTTCTGCCCATCG
Source organism: Pandemis corylana (assembly GCA_949127965.1). Classification (NCBI taxonomy): domain Eukaryota; kingdom Metazoa; phylum Arthropoda; class Insecta; order Lepidoptera; family Tortricidae; genus Pandemis; species Pandemis corylana. The sequence goes on along the minus strand of OX421858.1, from coordinate 4,320,074 downwards.
CGAGGAAGTCAGAGGGTTTCAAGATATGCGTCAGTTCCGCGTCGACGTAGGTAAGGGTGCGAGAATTAATAACAGCTTCAATCTCCTTAATGACAGTATTTAATCGGTTATCTGTCAGAAGGTGTTTCTGTAATGTTCTTCTAAATTTCAACAACTTATTCGTGTGATATCAACTGATGACTATCTGACTATCGGTCCACAATATTTGCTGTGATATTTTTCCTTGAAGATGTTTCATGACAAACTGGATAAGACGACTGCTTATAAGAGCTCCGATTAGTTCTAGGCGAGGAATCTTCAGATCTTCTTGATTTTTGATAGGAGCTAAGCGTGATTCTCCTATCACGAAATTCCTCTGATTACCTTGTACAACGTAGACTATGGGTGCGTACGCCTTCATAGACGCGTCGGTAAAGCAGTGAAGTTGATATTCATTACTCTGAAGATTTCTTATGTAGCATACACACCAGACCACATAGATTTCTTATGTATACATATTTCTTTAGGTATTTAATCCACAAGAACCTGGTGACGTCGCGGTCTTCATAGTGTAAATCAATCTGTAAGAAAGCATTTTCAACATCTGCGCAAATACCAATATTGTGATACCTGAATCTCGGCAAAGTCCCGTTAAATCTTCTAGTAACATTGGTCCACAATAGAGGCATTTAATTTCTTAAATGTCTGTGAAAATTAGAACACATAGAGGTATTGGTTTAGACTTTTATTATCTTTTATCTTTGATGAGGCGTCATAAACTATTCTTAAAAGCTTGTTTGCTTGCTTGACACAATGATGAGGAAGATACTGTATGGGTTGTCTAGACTGGCTTATTTGTTCATCACGCACGACTTCTATCATTCCCAATCGTTCTTGTTCCTTAATAAGCTGATCATATGGTGCCAAACTACCAGCATCAAGCCGCTTCACAAGGCTCGCGTACATAAGGATCCATGGTGTGTTTTCTGTCTACAGTAATAACACTCACGAATCTTCTGGCAGTCTTTTATTAGATGACCTTTCTCAATGCAGCCGTAACAGTGACCTTTTAATTGGGATTTCCTTTCATCTACCGTTCTGAACTTGTTGCATCTGTCACTAAAGTGCTCACCTTGACAGAAGAGGCATGACCCTTTCCTATTCTTGTAGGGTATTTCCGATGAAGACTGTTCTCCTCTGACTGTATTCCTAGTGGTATCAAATTTCCTTTTTTGGCCATAGTTGGTTGGTAGTTGACGAACAAAAGTCCCACGAGAATCCTTCGTTTTGTTATCAAATTGATAGTCATTATTGTATCTTCTTCTAAAATTATTCCCTCTAAATTTGTCGATAACATGTAACGTTCCAGTAGTATACACTTCTTTATGTTGGTTCCCCTTCGTAAGTCGGTCGGCATCCTCCTTGGCAGATATCAGGTTTTCTAATTCCGTTCTGATTTCTAGTACTGAATCGTCCTTAATTTTCTTTCTCAGCTCATATACCAGTTCTTCTGGGAACTTCTCCAGTATAAGAAATCGAAGGTAACTATGAGTGGTATCTTCACCCAAAGAGCTTAGCACTCTCAAGTGTCTCTCTATATCATTAAGTACTCGACGACAGTCAGCAACCGAACTACTTGCAGAGGTTACTTTGCTTAATGCAGAATAATGTGCATCCTTCACTTGTTCAATTTTTCCATATCTGGTCTTAAGTGTGGCGACAGCAATACTGTAGTTTTTGTTGGTGGTTGGTAGTCCTTCGATGAGTTTTTTCGCTTCGCCCTTTAAAGATGAAGTCAGGTACAGAAGCTTGTCAACATCACACAGCTTACGGTTATCCACTTGCGATGAAAATTGATCCCAAAATTGATACCAGTGCAGTACATCACCGTCGAATTGTGGAAGGCTTAATTGAGGTAATTTTCCAGTCACTAACAATGTCCCTTCTCTCGATGTAGTAGGTTGGGACCGTTTGATCTTCACTTGGAGTTCACACAAAGTTTCTTCCGCTTCCAACTGCAAAGTTGTTATTCGAGAAATGTCATCCACTGCAGGGTCGTTGACAAATCGGAAGTAATTATTCAAATCATTTTTTAATTTGTTTAATCCACTCTCTAATTTAGAGGAAATCACTTCAGCTTCCAAGAATAAATCATCTGGGGAATCGGACCTTATGTTCTCATTTATTACCTTTGCCGTGACACTAAGTTCTTTTATACGATTGGTACTAATGTCTAATATCTTCATTAAACTTTCCTCCATCTTGACAGGTTATACTTCTCTGACCTGTAATCGAACACATACTTCCTAACAAATAGTTCACATCTCCAATAGCAATAACAGAAAAAAATATAGAATAGTAATATAAACCCACTAGTGTAAACACACCTTTATGTTATATAGTTATGGTTAATGTATGCAACATATCACTTCAGAGAAATAATTGAATTTTAAAGTTAAGCTATTTCCAAAGAGTTCATAAAGTCTTAACTAATTTAATCAAGTAGGTATAAAAGGAGTATCCATTCATATTCACTCAATCATAATTTTATTCTTCATTTAGTATTCAAAGTCAAAAATATAATATAGTACCTACTATACTATAGTAGTCATCTGCATGAGATGTACCAATTTAATTTAACTGTCATTTCTATATCAATTTTATTTCATTTACAAGTGTATATTTACTAAACATTTATAAAGCACCGAATAACTGATAGTAAGATTTAATGAAATTTGATTATGATTAAATAAAATCCTTAGTCAGCAGTGACAGATATTAATTAACTGCAACAGTGGTTCAAAATGAAGTCCCAATAGCGCAGAGTGTTATCTACAAACTAGCGTAATGTTTATTTATTGTATGTATATATAAGCCTTTATTTATTGTATGTATATGAATGCATGTTCGCAGCCCGTACTGTCGCTTCAAATAGTATTAGGTTCATAATATACCTTTTCTGTGTCAACTCAACTGGGCAGAATGTAAACAAAACATTTGAAAATACAACAATACACAAATCACGTCTTTATCCTTTAAGGGGTAGACAGAGCCCACGGTGACAAGCTCTACAGGCAACATTAAGCAAGATGTGGGTCTCTTTAACTTGATGTCTTTATATAACAGGATTCCCTCGACTTGTATGTTTAAATATTATTTGAAATTTTGAAGTCGATATTGAGGTTACTTTCCGAATAAAAATATATTATTTGTAGTATCGTCGTGAGTAATCTATTTAATAAATTGATGCATTGGTTTGCACTTGGTTTTGAGTTCCCAAGCAAGTGATTAATAATTTATGGTCGAGTTAATGGCTTATTCGTTTAATACACTCTCATCAAGTTGAATCGGCACAGGCATAAGAGAAATATTGACACAGAATTTAAAATAAGAACATTGTGAAACGTTAATTATACGAAACATTGTACTAGTCATATTTGAATCCCATATCGCTCATCGCGACAGGTAATGTAACAAGTCCCTGAACGAATACGAGATTCATCTACTCACAGTTGTTATTCTTCTGAAATGCCTCAGATCCTAGCGAGACCGGCGAAATTCGTGCCGTATCGTGGCTCTCTGGCTATCTCTGGTGGTCAATGCAGGCCTAGAGGACAATCCAAGTAACTTAAGTACGACATCTACCAAACAACACCTTTACGATCACTCGATGTATCGCTGTATTCGCTGTTCATAAAAATCCAATCTTATAAGGTTCTTATGGGAACTCGACCGCGTGTCTCAGTACCCATGGTGGTGGCGTAATATTAGAAATCGTGTATTTCGGCTCATCTTAACTATTATAATATCTTCTTGACACATTTTTAAACTTGTTTATCACAAATTATATGCGAAATATGCTCACCTCGATATAATATTCAGCTTACAAACTCAGTTTGTGTCCCGTTTGATCAAAATGGCGTGGCGAGTAGTACGATGTACGCGGAGTGCAGGTACCTACGAGACCGAGTCTTGTGCCTTATTCCGCTAGGCGTAAAATATTTCTTCCATTATTTTATTCCAGTCCTTACACCGATACAAATAGAGTCCATTTACTCTATTTCTCACTCTTACAAATTGCGTACCTTTTAAAGTTAACCTCTTATTTTAAATACGACTATTCATACATAAGTATAGCATAATTAATGCATAAATTAATCACGATGAAATCACTCTGAAAATCAACTATAGACCTTAAAATAACAAATTGCTTCTATAAACTGAATCCGTTCCGGTCCGCCATTTTCCGGCGTTCGTCATCCAATTGGTTCGTGCGTTTGCCGCGTAATTTTGATTTACAATCCATTATCGTAAATCATACGTTAACCTTATGAAATCTTATCATAAACATCATTAAAATTTATATCTTGAAGAATCATAGTGAAATATAAAATCAATATCCATCAAATTTGAAATTATTATATACGAGGTTTGTTTCCAAATGAGGTTCACAGCGCCATCTATCCTACGCTACGTACACTAATTGATATGTAGTAGATGAATTGAGGAATCATCTTATAAATCTTAAATTAACTAAATGTGTGATCTGTTTTATGCAGTAGTTAGTTGCATAAAGTAAAGATACATGTATGACCGAGCTTAGCTTGTTCTCCCCTCCTTTTTTCTTTCTTTTTGTTTTTGGAAATTATATTTAGTTACAAATTACATACTGATACATAGTGAATAATATGTTTCGATCTCACCAACATGTTAATAAAAATGTGAACTGGGTTTTAAAATAAAATGTTTAGTTATTTAATAACTAATACCTTGTGACTATGAAATGTCACACATTCCTCTAAAAATTAAAGCAGAAACAGCACCATAAGACAAATTCTTTCTAAAAAAAAAACAGTCACAAATGCAGGATTCAGATCTATCCCAGCTCCTCCACCATTTTTGTCGTGGTGTCCTTGCTATATCTGTTGAGTTATTAGTATCATTGATGAACTTCTATATGTGAAACTTTTGTATAACAATATTATTGGTATGAATGAAGATATTTATTTGTTAACCACATAGAACAGGACACCTCGACAAAGGTATGAACTAAAAGTGTCTGAATCCTACCTGTAATCCAGCTTGCTGGGCCAGGTAGGGACACGCACTGCTTCGCTGCTCTCATTGATAGCCTGCCTTCACCACCTGTAGTGTTGAAGGATACATATGACACTAACTGCTATTAGTGTCCTAAGCACTAATCATGGCTTGGAGTCAACTGTCACATCTCAGTCTGATCTAGATCAACGGTATTATGTCGAGCCAGTCATGGTACGTGACAGGTCGAGTCAATAGGTCCATGGAGCCTCCCTCGCAAGTCGGGCTCCGCCCGTCACCACTGACGAGCATCTACGCTCAAGCATATAGCGAGCAACAACAATCTGGATTCCCACACAATAGGGAATCCTTTCCCACACAATAGGGAATCATCTGGCGCCCGGTCTTGGCACCTCAACTAGTCAAGTCAAAGTCCGTGGAGCCTCCCTCGCAAGTCGGGCTCCGCCCATCACCACTGACGAGCATCTACGCTCAAGCATATAGCGAGCAACAACAATCTGATTCCCGCTCAATAGGGAATCTCTGGTGCGCCAGTCAATCTAAGGTCCAAGTCCCATCTACCATCCACGTGAATGGTCATCTGTCCGTGGAGCCTCCCTCGCAAGTCGGGCTCCGCCCGTCACCACTGACGAGCATCTACGCTCAAGCATATAGCGAGCAACAACAATCTGATTCCCGCTCAATAGGGAATCTCTGGTGCGCCAGTCAGAGTCAAATCTGGATTTCCACACAATAGGGAATCCTCTGGCGCACCAGTCAGAGTCAAATCTGGATTCCCACACAATAGGGAATCCTCTGGCGCACCAGTCAGAGTCAAGTCAGGTAGGTTCAAGTTCAGGTCACAGATATGTCAATGCTTAGACTAAATCCTTAGTCTAGATAATTAGATACTTAAATACTTAGGTACTTAGGTACTTAGATACTTAGCTTCTATTCCAGAAAACAGCTTTACACTACACACAGGTCACACAGTGTCTCTGAACAGTATATTCGGAAAAAGCGCCAAATATACTTTGACATTGACATTGACGTTAGCAATAAACAAGGGAAGTTCACTTACCAGAGATAATTTGCTAAGGGACGATATTGCCAGCGTTGATATATATACAAAGTATCGCGACCTCGTCAACGTCGCGACAGAAAGGTTGTTGAGAAAGAAAATAGTTAAATTTAACGCACTTTTAGTGGTCGGACGTAGTGATTATATCCTCATTGGGTCGGATTGACGTGTACTTTGGCATACTTATCTCCGTCCGGTGACAATACAATAATCTTGGAGTGCAGGAGGGAACTCTTCAACGGTTTGTCCGACTGGCTTGAAATTTGGTGTACATAATGTAGGGTAGATGACAATACAAGTATAGTCAGCAAAAAAACTTATAATAAAAATGAAATTTTTGGGTTATCTTTCCTACGACATACTTCAAATGAAAATTTATAGTTCCCGAATATTATAGGTATTTTTTATACTGGCAAGTAATTTTCAAGTATGTTTAAGTTAATGGTAAAAACGCAGAGAAACCGAAACAATATTTAAGAATGAGGAACCATCATATCAGGTTTCATCGAGTACAAAATGGAAATATCCCTTTCTAACCCGTCGGTTTACATACGCTGTTACTTTATATAAAACTAGCCTTCCGTCCGCAGCTTCGCCCGCGACAAATTAATTTTCCCGTAGGAAAAGGTATTTTCCCGCGGTAAAAAGTAGCCTATGTCACTCAGTGATAATGTAACTTACTAACGGCAAAAGAATTTTTGAAATCGGTCCAGTAGTTTCGGAGCCTATTCAATGCAAACAAACAAATAAACAAACAATCAAATTTTTCCTCTTTATAATATTAGTATAGACTAGCTCTGTCCGCGACTTCGTCCGCGTAGAATTAGCAATTCGTTTACAATATTTATCTTTGCTGTTACGTGGGCTTACGCGAGAATTAAACTATATTCAACTAAAGTAAAATTTTCAACGCAAGTTAGCAATGTATCGTGAATAACGTTATAGTTACAATACAATACAAATACTCTTTATTGAACACCATAAATCAGTACAAAACAATACAGAATCAAAGAACAAAGTAGACAATAGGCGGTCTTCAATAGGCGGGGTTCTTGGTAGTTACCTATTTACTTCATTTTTGTGAGCTGGTTGTGTGTATGCCGAGAAAGCTTTGACAAATAAGATGACATTTTTGTAGGCTGTTGTGTGTATGCTAAATACACACACTCACACACTCACACTCACATACACACACACACACACACACACACACACATCACGTCTTTATCCCTTACGGGGAAGACAGAGCCTAAGGTAACAAGACCTACAGGCCACGTTTAGCAAGACTGTGGGCGTATGGGTGGAAAGAGGAATCAAAATAACTAAATATGATTCAAATAAAACGGTCAAGTGTAAAAACAATCGGCCCAAAAGCTAAAGATTTCAAAACGGCGGCCACTTTTTTTTTTTTTTTTTTTTTTATGTGAATAGGAAGGCAAACGAGCAAGTGGGTCACCTGATGGTAAGTGATCACCACTGCCCATAGACACCCGCAACCCCGGGGGGATTGCAGATGCGTTGCCAACCTAGAGGACTAAGATGAAATGCCTCTTGTGCCCGTAATTTCCCCGGCTGTCTTACTCTCCGCACCGGAACACAGCAGTGCAAGCTCTGCTACTTAGCGGCAGGATTAGCGAGTAACACTTTTCCAGTTTTGATAACGGATTAATGTTTAGGGACCAGTCGGACCTTCAGATATCGTTTTTGAAAGAAATCGGCCCAAAAACTAAAGATTTAAAAATGGCGGCCACTTTTTACATTTTTGACAACGGATTAATGCTTGGGGACCACTCGGACCCATATATATCGATTTCAAAAGCAATCGGCCCAAAAACTAAGGATTTCAAAATGGCGGCCACTTTTCCATTTATGATAACAGATTTATGTTTGGAGACCACTCGTACCCTCATATATCGATTTTGAAAGCAACCAGTGGACAAACTATACTTTATTGAATCAGGCGTTACTTTGCGGAGGTCCATTTCAACGAACAAAAAATTTACCTTGCTACTCCGCTACTCACGTGCAAGATAAGCTTGTGTGAAATATATATGTTTTTCATGCAATCCCTCCCTCCACTGCTGCCAATAAAAAACACATAAATCCCACAAACTTAATTATCCCTTACACCACACAAACACTGACGCGTTTCGATCCCTCTACGACTATACTTCTCCTGTACCTTTACCGCAGAAAGAAGGAGAGAGAAAGCAAAGGTTAACTTTCACACTCAGAAACTCCAATTAACATATTAAAGGCCGATTTATTCCTTTGTATCTTTGGTAGCGGCAGGGATGATGGGAGTAATAAATACAAACTTAATATATTTTCAGTCTCGATATGTTTAATCATAACCACATTAAAACAAACATATTAATTAACGTCTTATTTAACTACAAAGGCATCGCAAGTTACAACAATGTCACGCTTCAAATAAGATGAAGGTAAAAGGTACGACTACATGCTCTTCTGGCATTTAATTATGTCTACTTCAAATCTTACATACAATATGATATCATTACAGTTTAGTATATTTAGGTAGCTATGGATGTTTATTATTCTTTTTGACAATGATAGCATGCGCAGGTAACCGCAGATTTAAATATAAGATTCCTTTCTCCGTCTATGCATCGCACTTTTACAGGGACCTGAAAACAGACAGATTTCCTGCTATACTTATTCCGAAAGTAGAAATTTAATTAGGCAGGTCTCATACTCCGAAACTTTTCGAAGTTCGATTCTTGCCGTTCCCCTCACACTAAATAATCACTCATTGGAGAGTAAGAGACGATATGATACGAACTTCGAAAATCGAATTTTACAGTAGCCCCCCTGGCAAATTTAGTACCTATCATTTGACGGTCGATATGTTTTTTAAAACTGTCTTTTACTTACCATGACAAAACTGTCCTCCTAATGGGAAGGCCATTAAGTATTATTTAAAAAAAATCTTTTAACGATCTTCATTTCCCTGGAGCCGATGTTAATAAACATAAACTTACGTCCTCCGACTCCATGATGTTGCAGCACTGCCCCAGTGAGGTGACGGGGTGCCTCTTGAAGCCAAGCATAATGCTCGGCAGAGACCAGGACTCGCAGTAGCCGCGGCAAGCGTTCGTGGTTATCGTGAATTCCACGCAGTCCGGTATGCTAATGTTTCGTGTGTGACCTAGGAAAAACAAAGTGTATAGAAGTTCTATAAACAAGTCTTGTCACTTCAAAAGGTCTACTTCCAAATTCGATATTCCAAGTTCGCACTCAACATAATCCGTTAGCCTTTCTTGATGTTTTAAGTAATAATAAATTAGCTTAATAAATAAATACAAATAGCTAGTTTTAAAAATGTGTATGTTCTCTACATGGCATGGCATGGCATAATATGATTGGGTCACGGGATGTCTGTGGTCGAGAAGTCAGTCCAACGTCGTAAAAACCTTAAAGGGGGGTTGGTGTAAATTAAATAACTATTATTGTTTCAACCAATACTTACGACAATAAAAAAGATAAGTAAAACTAAACAAACCCATTCTGTGGCAACCCGGCTTCCGCCAGGATTCTCCGGCCAGGATCTGCGTGAAGGATATCAACACAATAATACTCCTCAGAAGCATGTTGATGTCAACAGGGCTGTTGTCCAAAACTCAATGAAAAATATTTTGACGAATTCCACTTTTATTGCGACACGGTCACCGAAAAGGCAGAGATCGCCAACTTACTGCAATCATTTTCCGTACCGGCACAAAATATTAAAAATAATTTTGTTCTGTGCGTCTACTCCATAGTCTCCATAGTTTAAAATAGGAAAAAGTAGTAAATTAATTTAAGCGTTTATTTCGTGGCGATCAATCTACCAGTAAACACATTACGAAATATTATAGTTAAAGAGTAGAATATGTAGTTTAAGAGTAGGTACCTACCTCTACCTACCCAATTCTCGAAAATTTTAATTCGGCTTCCTTTTGTTAAGAGATATTGGAAAGGTTTATAACATCTGCCCAAATAAAGTTTTCCGTAAACAAAGACGAATAGAATAAATTTTTCAACCCATAAAACAGCTGACGTCTGACAGTCAACAGTTAAAAGCAATGGAGCTCGGAGCAATGGGGCGTACAGTGTACCGAGCCCACTAAACGTACAATAAACTATTATATATAGTACTTATATGTTTGCATGTCTAATCAAATATATTTTTTGACAAGTTATTCTTTATTGTTTTAATCAGGTATGTTTATTCGAGGTGTCACGGAATTTTTGCCGAAGCACAAAATGTTCGTAGGATCGCAACATAGCGTACCAGATTGAGTTATACATACATACTTACCTATCGACTTTTCTATTTTATAGGGGTTGCTGTGGGCAACAGACCGACAGCAGATTGTAAACAAAGCTTTTATTACGAACACGAGTGAACAACAATGGATATAGACTACAGAATAATAAACCTGTACAAAACAAAACAGTACAATGAGTGCCTAACGTTGTGTGCAACTGCTTTGCAAGGTAGAGATGACCGCATGATAGAGTTCATCCAAATGCGAGCCATGACCATTCAAGCTAAAGTGGCTGGTAATGGATACGAAGAAGTGGACTATTTTCCCCAGCAGGACGACTTGACCTCCACGGCTGTTGCTAAGACTCCCAGACCAGGCACCTCGTTCCAAAGAACAGCCAGGACTGCCCAAAATATTGTAAGTTGTGTGTCGGTTGGCCATAATCCTATACTTTGGAACTTTTTCATAATATATAAATAACATTTTCCATCTCCATACTGGAATTTCGTCTTCCATACTGGTCTGGGAGCAAAGAAAAAACATAGAATGTACCAGTTGCTTCTCTTCCCGTGCAGATAGTAAAAGTCCGTCGAGGGATTGGGTGAAAATCTTAGGGATCATGTTATTTAGTCGATGTGGCTAGCAACCCATCACTGTTTTGATTCCCCTTTCCATCCATACTCCCACAATCATGCTAAACGTGGTCTTTAGGTCTTGTGACCTTAGGCTCTGTCTACCCCGTAAGGGATAAAGACGTGATTTATGTATGTATGTATGTATAAATAATATGCCAACGTCTGGTTAGGATAGGCAGTGGCGTGCAGCGGGGTGGTGATGCATGCGCTGCCTACCCTGCGACCATCATTGCATGCTCTAGAGAATAAGACCCATTTTTTTAATGGAATAAACTTTAATTGCACCTTACCTATTACTACAATAGGGATTAAATAAAATCTATACATATAATAAAGCTGAAGAGGGTCGAAAGTCGAAAAAAAATTGGCTGGGGATAGTTAGAATTGATAACAGAACACGTTCTAATATTAGGGAACAATTCACACAAATTTACCTAGTCCCAAAGTAAGCGCTTGTATTATGGGTACTAGACAACGATATCATCATCATCACCACATAGTATAAAACAAAGTCGCTTTCTCTGTCCCTAAGTCCCTATGTATGCTTATATCTTCAAAATTATACAACGGATTTTCTTGCAGTTTTTTTAATAGATAGAGTGATTCAAGAGGAAGGTTTTTATGTATAATTATACGCAGACGAAGTCGCGGGCAGAAGCTAGTACGTTATATAGAGAAATAGATAGGTAATTAAATAGACAGAAACATCCCTGACTCAGAAACAAATATTTGTGCTCATCACACAAATATACCTATGCCCTTACCTTACCAGGATATTAGTACTATTCATTTAATTCCAGGACATAATAAAGTACCTAGTTTTGTTCTATTCTTTTTCGGTGGGCGATTTTCAAAACCAACGGGACACCACTTCTGGCCAGTAATGCAGAGCACAGAAACTACATCTGCTGGTGCTTGGCATTTGAAATAACTTTTTTTTAAAGAGAACAGCAACAGCAACGTTGAAGAGCCGCGCTGGCACCGCCCGATCCCGTACCGCCCGCAGCGCGCTCAGCACCGCCTCCCGCGCCTCGCGCGCTGCCACGGCCCTCGGTGGAACACCTTTCGCCTTCACCCCCTCCGTCCCCCTATCGCTGAGGTTCGTGGACAAGGATGACAAGCTGTTCGCGCCAGCGGCGAAGACGCTCTTCGAGTACGTGTTCTACTGCGAAGGAGATGTTCGGAAGGTGTGTCGGCTATCATATCCTACCTAGAGACACCTCGAATTATTAAATTACCTATATTAGTTCGCCGAGTGTGGCTAATTTTAGCCACAGGGTAGTAGAGGTAGCTAGGTACTTCATAAATTAATAGTTATTATAAAGAGTTACTCAGTTTTTAAAAGTGATTTTCTATTCAACGGCCCGGCTACCAATTTCGCGTGATCGGCGGTGCAGTGAGGGTGTTTTCTTTTCATTGCATATGCTGCACTGCTGGGTAACCTATGTTGGGAAATGAAAACTATGATTTCAGGCGATAGAAATATCATTTCAAGCTCAAAAATTGGACGACACCTTGGACTGGTGGTGGAACTTTTCCCTAGCCCGTTGTTATTACACGCTCGGCATGTATCGCAACACGGAAGACTGCTTGCGTCAGGCGCTCAAATTAAACAAACACATATCTATATACCTTCGATTAATTGCAATGTACGTCGGCCTGAATCAACCCCTGTCAGCCTTGGAGGTGTGCAAGCAAGGGCTGCTGGTGTTCCATGAATACACCCCTCTGTTGCTGGAGCAAGCAAGGATACACGACCAGATGGGAAACTCCACGTTGGCGGTTAAAGAGTACAGGATGGTTGCACTGGAGGACCCCAGTAATATGGAAGCTGTGGCTAATATCGCGATGTACAATTTTTATAACGACCAACCTGAAATTGCACTGCGATATTATAGGTAAGTCGCTGCAGAGGGATCCAGTATGAGAGGCGACAAACGCGTCATGGTTTAGCTGATTAAACTATCATTTAAATACATACTTATATACATACACAAATCACGTCTATATCCATACCGGGGTAGACAGGTAAAGTAACAAGACCTAAACGCTACGATTAGCATAATTTAAATGGCTGACACAATTGGTTACTAAATATACAAACAGTAGTAAACACTACGCGAAGTTTAAAAGTTGACACGATTTTTGTGCGTTTTTTAGAAATATTTTGTTTATACACACACAAATTACGTCTATATCTCTTACGGGGTAAACAGAGCCTGAGGTAACTAAACCTCAAGGCCACATTTAGCAAGATTGTAGGCGTACTTATAGGTGGAAAAAGGAAACAAAATAATGATGGGTTGCTAGCCGCATCGCCTATATTCTATAACATGACTCCTAAGAATTTCGCCAATTCCCTCGATGGGCTTTTACCATCTGCGCGGTTATTTTGTTTATAGATTATTAATTTTTGCTTCTGCCAAAAAGTAGATAGCAAAGAACTTAACATCTTATAAAAATAAACGGACACCATTCTATCGTAGGTATCTGGTTCAATATTATGTTAAAACTGTCTTTATATATTTTAGGAGGTTGTTGGCAACGAATCATCCAGGTGCCGAAATTTACAATAATTTGGCTCTATGCTGCTTGTATTGCAACCAATGGGATCTCACTCTGCCGTGCTTCAGGCAGGCGCTTTATTTTTCTACCGATCCAGAAACACGCTCCAACATTTGGTTCAACTTAGCGCACGTGGCCTTGGTAAGAATTTGATAATTTATCAATAGATATTTTAAGGCTAGCATTCTTCGCGGCCAGCGCCGATTGTTTCGACACTCTTTGGTCGACGATTTCTGCTTTTTCTTAAAATTTAAAAAGTGCCATATAGTTGTTTTCGCACCATCTGATTTTGGCGCCCCTTGTTACATAGTGGCCCCACTTGAGACGCTCTATCGGCCACTATACCTTGTTATTTCTGCGGACACCACTCGTTGAGATTGTCAAGTGTTTCTAAAGACCTGCAAGATATGCAGTCAAATTAATTGAGTCCACAATATAGTCCACAGGTGACACGGCGCTCGCCCGGCGTTGCTTGCAAGTCAGTCTCGCCACCAACTCTGAGAACGAACCAGCCAGGCAAGCGTTACGGACTCTTGATGCCAGACTCCGCGCCCGTAAAAAGTAACGTTATTTGGGTTTTGAAACATATTAAATAAACCTATTAAAATATTCGTTGTAAATTGTAAGTTTTATTTGGCAATGTATCTACTTAGGTACACTTACATTAAGAGCAATATATCGAATCGTAACAGTCATCGTTCATCGTGATAAAAATTGTATTTAGCTTCAGCTTCACATACAATAGCGACGCAGCATTCTATGGTTGAGTTTTACTTAGATACTTAACATAATAGGTCTCTAAATTAAATTAAATCTTACATTAGCTTAACCAATGATCCTCTTTCAATTAGGTGTCATGCCCACAATATTTTCAAAGCAGGTCTAGCAAGTAATCATTGACGGATACATTGAAGGCTTCCATGTTGCGCAGTTCCTCATACTTTGCTGAGGCCAGAGAGTCCAGCACTGGTTCAGGGTGGGTCAGCTGCGGCTTGGCAACGGTGGTGTCCGCGGCTGTCTCCGCCTCGGGCGCTATCCGGGCCAGGTGTCGCGCTTTTATCTGGCAATTATACGATGATTTCAAGTAAAAATAAATGATAATGATGAAGCAATGGATATGCCGTAGTACCTACCACACCGGTGGTGTGTTTTAAGCCGTTGGTCATACGGCCTCGGTAGTCGTCGTACAGACGGTGCATACTGAGGCCGGTGGATAGACAAACCACGACGATCGTCTTATATCTACTATGTACCCATACTTCGATTTTTGAATTGATCGATTAAAAAAAAGGTGGGTAAACAATCTCGACAGGCATGTCTTTTTTCTAAAAGACTGTTTTTTTAAATCACACCACACAGGCACAACGAAATAAATCAGACAGACAGTCAGATTTAAAATTGTAACTTGCTGTTAACTACTTATTTTTAAAAAGTGTTTTTCATCATTAAAAATATATGTCAAGATGGTTTACCTTTTTTAAAATATCAGAAAAACGAAGTATCTACCAATTTTTTTTTATAGCATAAAGCTTTAGAGGTGTCAATCTTGCCTAAAAAAAAACAAAAGCATGCTTCTTAGGTGCTTATCGTAGACAGGTTAATGGGTAGGTAGGTATGCCTAATTACCTTGTCCATGGTAGACGGCGTTACGCCAACGCTCTCCCACGAATCGGATCCTTTGGGAATTACTAAAGGTTTAGCGAAATTTGTATTCTTTTCTTTGGTGTGGTATCCGTTTCCGAACCCAATGCTGTAAAGCATCTCTTTGGCCCGCTTCACCAACTGTGGCTCCTTGGCCGAGTAAAATATCAAATGAGAGTTGTTTGCTAGCGCAACGCTTCTGATGGTGGTGCATATGATCTTTTTGATTTCGATATCTGAAAATATTAGAACAGATATTTATTAGATACCTATAAATGAACAACAAGGGTGCTCGGGTTTTGGTGGTCGGGCACATTAATATACATTATTTCAACATGAAACTACCGTGAGACTTAATCATAATTACACATAAACGGATAACTCACGTAGGTATAAAAAGTCAAGTGATGCTCGACATGTTTCGGACTATTTCGTAGTCCTTCCTCTCGGAGCGCTCGCCCCGGCGGCAGCGAAACGAACACTGCGCGCCAGCGCTCAGTTCGCGCGGCTGCTCGACGCAACTGACAGCGGCGCACAAATACCCTCGTTTTTATCGTCATTTTTATTATTGTCAAATGTAGGGCAGCACACAACACTGATCACGTCACTCCATAAAGGTTCGCTCACACTCACCGTTTGGTCAATATTTAGAACAGTTTTCCAACTCGGAGGCACCGACCATCCGCTATCACGGTTGAAATTGGGATACCGACTTATTTCAATGGCTTCACGTACTTTCCGAGAGGAAGGTCTACGAAATAGTCCGAAACATGTCGAGCATCAGTCGACTTTTTATACGTGAGTTATCCGTTTATGTGTAATTATAATAATATATTATTTAATTAAAGTGGTACCTACATTTACACTGGGACCGACCGCCTACCGCATTATTAGTACTTATTCCGGGTAAAATTAAACATCTTCACCCCAGAATTACAAAGAAATCTGAAGTTAGCAGATCTGATTAAGTTACTATCTACCAAGCCCTGGCTGCAGCGCCACGCCACAGTAAGTACTTATCTGCCATTGCCTAGTTAGCTATACCTAAGGTAATTAGAAAGTCTCCTCTCGTCTTTAACCCAATAATAAATATACATCCCACTGTTGCGCACAGTTAGGTAGGTGACGACCAAAAAGTTACATACCGTTAAAGTTGCGTTAGTAAGGTAGTTAAAATTCACAAACTTTTTCCATTGTGACACGAAAGTTATCTATACAAATGTACCTACGACTAATTTTCGTGTCACAATGGAAAAAGTTAGCGAATTTTAATTACCTTACTGACGCAAATTTAACGGTGTGTAACTTTTTGGTCTTCACCCAGATAAGTATAGATAGACAGGTAGATAGGTATTATTAGACACATAAGGCAAGATATTCCCAACATTACTTACTACGTACCTACTTACCATAATTTTTAAAAATATCATATTTTCCGCCAATCAATATTAGTTCCGGCTTATTCCCGCTATCTGCGTAAGTTTCATTCATCGCGGAAATACACGTCTCCATAACATTCCAGATATTTTTTATTTTACTCAAGTCTATAATCACGAGGAAGTAATACTTCCCTTGCGCAGGGACCGAGGCCAATACGTTGTTCAGAATGTCGAGCTTGCCCCCGTACTCCCAAACATGGCATATTGTCTTCTCAATACTTTGTTTGTTAACAGTTTTCCGGCCAAAGCTGTACTCTAAAACCAAAGTTTCTCGTGGTACATCGTTTTTCTCTAGAAAAGACGAAAGCATTGTTGATTTTCCCTAAAAAAAAAATCGATACATTTAGGTAGGTACCTATATAATAGTAGAACAGCGCGTACGGCGTCTTGATGACTTCCTTAGTAAACTAATCTAAGCTACTTTCTCGTCGCGAAGAGCTTACGCCTACTCTTGGTTCTAAGCATGCTGCTAGAGTCCAAACACACAGTAGGTAACTAGTTACCTACTCACCACAGATTTACTTCCCACCAGAAAAATTGTCCGCGCGCAATCATCGTTATTTCCCGCTAAAGCCTTATTGACAATTTGTGAGGCTATTTCTGGTACTGAAAACATGGTTTTCTTTAACTAAGAGCTTCAATGTTTTTTGTATCACAGTTACAATCAAGTTATAATGTGACTTTCGAATGTTTGTTATAAATTGCTTAGCAACGTCGCGATGGTCATAGAGTGACTTTTTATATACTAGGTGGTGGTGACCAAGTCGCGACGAAAGCCTATATTCAACATGACTACCGTGAGACTTAATCATCATTACACATAAACGGATAACTCACGTATAAAAAAGTCGAGTGATGTTCGACATGTTTCGGACTATTTCGTAGTCCTTTTTTAGTCTTTTTTTTTGTTTCTTTTTGTTCTTTTTTAGTTTTTTTTCTACGTGAGTTATCCGTTTATGTGTAATGATGAAAGCCTATATTATTGGAGTGAAGCTACAAATAAATGAAAACTTGGTCACTTTGTTTTAGATTGCATGATGATTAATTATGCTTCAATGGTACAGCATGGCTTTGGAGTTCCCTTCACAAGTCCTGCCAGCCTGTAGCCAGCCCCAAATGAAGCCAAGCTAAGCCATTTACTTTTAAAAAAGTTACAATGCCTACTAGTATATAAAAAGTTACTCTATGTTAGGTACAGCAGGATCATAGATCCAAGAATGTTTCTTAGAAATAAAAATATCAATGCAACATAATTATCTGCAGTTTTGTGGTTAACTGAGAAAAAAAAACATTATATGTATCTAAAGAAAGATGGGTAAAAATATGTATAATAGCTGTTTCATTTCATGTGTCTTTTATTATTATTATTACATTTATTTAACAAAGAACTTAAATAGAGTATTAATAATTATAAATACCTCAAAGGAAACTGCTACATTTTAAAATACATCATCTACCAGTTAATAAGATTTGCTTTTGTTATGTTAGGTATTTAACTATTACTATTTCTGAATGTTTCTATATTCTTGTCTATTATAAATTATACATTCTAGGCTTAAGTTTACATATTCAATAGGATTAATATTTTTCTGCCAATTAGAACTTATTTTTGCATCATTTGCAAGTTTTGATATTCAAGTTCCTTGTACATAATATCTTGGTTCAGAGTCTGCAGAATATCCTGGAATCTTTGTCGAAGGGTCATGTTCTCCATGCCTGCTATTTCATGCTGGGTCCTCTGGTGTCGCTGCTTCAAGTCCTCAAGCTCGGCACTGATCTGCTGCATTCTGTAGCTAATGTTATCTTTGTCCTCGGGCTGCTGCAAGTAGTCATCCACGGAATACTGCTGACTGGTAATGGTACTTGTTAAGCCTGTGTCCCTATGCCTGCTGCTCATCCCCGAACCATGTGCCTCAGGTAAATTCATAGTTCCTTGCGGAGAACGGAACATCTCAGACTTAAATTGTGTAGCCAAATTGCCTCCTTTGAAATCCCCTGTACCATATATAGAGTTTGTGTCTGATAGATGATCATCATATGATGACATCCTGTCATCAACATCAACATTTACATTGTCATCCTCTGCATCACTGTCGCTCACAGCACCACCAAATATGTCTTCAACTTTAGATGAAGAATTTGCTTCTTGCAATAAATCATGTTTGATGTTTTGTTCCTTCTTCATTTTAGCCTTCTCTGCCTTAGTTGAAGTGCTTGGTTCATGCTTAGCTTCATCTTCCTCCTGAATAACCTCATATGTGACATTTACAGCTTCGTTGTCAGCTCTTAAGAGCCTCTTTACTTCTTTTTCGATTTCAGGAGCTTCCATACATTTCTTACGCAAGGTTTTTCTGAACCGCCTTCTTCTTATGTTTTTCGTGGGAGGAGTGATACCGTGAGGATAAAGATACTTCTTATCAACCTTTAAAGGATCCTTTTTCTTTTTGGGGGATTCCTCTTCCGTTGGTATAGGCTCGAGTTCTTCTTTGCATATCATTAGCTGACAAATATCTGCCGTTTTGTATACACTTTTTCTGTCGATTGTCTTCAAAGATTCTACAATAGTCGGCAGATCCACAATCTTGGCATGAAGTAGCCAGTGGTCAAAACGTACTTCTCCATGTCGCATGTCATTTTCCAATTGAATCGAAAGTCGGTTCTTAAAATTATCACCAGATTTCAGAAGTTCATGCAAAGCTTTGGCTGGTTCCGGTGGTAATCTCATTATGAATTGAGATTCTAATTCAATGGGATAATCTGCTTCACGTCTATTCATCTTAACTGGGATAAACTTATGAATTACTTTGATTTTGATTGCAATGGGCCAATTAATAAACTCAACTCAACAGATCCAGAAAACACCACAGTACCACACGTCTTACTACGTAAATTTGATTATTTTTAATCAATACTTCCGTTCGTCAAGGAATAAGCAAAGGAAGTATTATCCATACAACCAAATTTGGGTAGAGTTGACATAAAATCGATTGCTTTTATGATAATCGATTGTTTTTTCTTATTCTGCCGCTGGTAAAAAGGTAAATAGATTTCTCGTGTAAAGCCATGTATTGGAAATAGATGCTTGCTTTGAAAAAACAATAAAGAAAGATCCTAAAAATAATACAAGAAGCGAAATATCAACATAAAAGTCCTTCCACTTTCGAAGCCAAAATGTCAAAAATGCCGAAACCACAAAAAATTTAGAAAACTATTAAATAATACGTTGTTGTGCTACTTTCCGAATTTTATTTGTTTAACCAATTTCAGGTTTCAATTTAAGCTATAATTTATTTTTCTTAATTCCGTGTAACTATGATGGTGTAACCTGTAAACTTTTCTAGTGTAAACGTGAAAAAGTCTTTATTTTGTTTAGCTTTATCGATTTCTATGTTATCTGTAGTCTTTTCGATGATGAGTAAAAAAAATTTACAAGAAATGAAAATACCACACAAGGTTTACTTCTAATGAAACGAAATTGCGTTACATTTAGTTACAACATAACTGTGCATTGTATTGCGAGTTTCGCGAAATAGTGTTCGGTTGTGGAGTGTATTTTAAATGACAATTTTGAAAATTAGATTATGGTTAGTATTATTTTCGATAGTAAGTTAAGACGGAGTTGTCACCTTCACTGCCCTCATCATATTGTATTTGTTGTGTTCGAGATAGGAATGTTATTATTTAGTTTGCTAAATTTAGATTATGGTTTATTTGCACATATTTCTATACTACGACTTTGTTTTATTTTGGCGTTGATAAAAAGAGAAAGGCTCTTCCTTATTGTACTCTGTAACCTACTTATGAATGCATTTCATACGGTGCATTTTACTCGCGTGTTGTTTTCGCAGTTCCTCTTAACTGTTTCATCTACGAAGCTCATCGTCAGTGCATGTCTAATGTAATATCGAATACTCAATCTTAGGTGGGAAATAGCTGTAAGTGAATTGACTGGATTATGAGTCCATTCTAATTTATTCTTAGATGTTAATGTTTTTTTTGTGTTGCATGATGTTGGGTAATAATAATAAAAAGATGGAGGCACATTTTATTTTTTAAGGCTAACTAGTTATTGACTGGTTGCTCCTGTGTTCTGTGAAGATGACGGAAGTGGATCCGGAAACATTGCTGGAGTGGTTGCTGACAGGGCAGGGCGATGAGCGCGACATGCAGCTCATTGCTCTGGAGCAGCTCTGCATGCTGCTCCTCATGTCTGACAATGTTGACAGGTGCTTTGAAAGGTAACTATGTAGAGAGTTGTAAAACTATGTACTGATGGTCATTTTTAAGTCTTAAAATATCAACTTACTGTACCATTCTATGGTGTCTAAAAAGAGTATTTGTATTGTATTATGTCAACCACTGGCTGGTAATCAAACTTATTATTCCAAAACTAAGTAAAAATGTATTTAGGTATTTGAAATGACAGTGTTCATTTTGGCAAGTAAAAATAAGGCTTGGAAATGAACTTGGTTTGAACTATCTTCTTTGTTTCAGCTGTCCCCCAAGAACATTTTTACCTGCACTGTGTAAAATTTTTCTTGATGAGAGTGCACCAGATAATGTCCTGGAAGTCACCGCAAGGGCTATCACATACTACCTTGATGTTTCTGGTAAGCAGCAAACAAAAATATCATTGTGCTAGGTGATTTAAATAATAATGATTCATTACTGTGACTTCCTTAACAGTAAACTAATTTATGCAGTGCTAACAAACTTAGGCTGAGGCTACACATATATACATTTTAATGACTATAACTGTTGTGGCGTTGTTTGCAGCGGAATGTACAAGGCGCATTGTTGCTATTGAGGGTGCCGTAAAGGCTATATGCAGCAGGCTGCTAACAGTTGATCCCTACAACCGTACAAGCAGGGATCTTGCAGAACAATGTATAAAGGTGAGTCTTCATATATAGCATGTATGTTAATTACAAACAAGCCTTGGACAACACCCTTTACTACTTGGACAACATATTGTTTTTTGGAACTGAAATGTCAAACTCTGCATGCTAATTATTAATCAGTACACCAATTTTAATGTGACCCAGTAAGCAAGTTAACTGTTTTAATTTATTTTATATCATTAAGAATTTTGTGTTAGTTATTTCTGGTTCTTAATCATTAGGTTTTTGTTTCAAAACTTAACGTGTCCTTGCAGGTGTTGGAATTGGTTTGCACGCGCGAGGCGGGCGCCGTGTGGGAAGGCGGCGGCCTGCCGGCCGTGTTGCACTTTATAACTCATTATGGCACCGCTGTGCATAAGGACACTCTGCACTCTGCAATGGCAGTGGTCTCCAGGTACTTTAAGTGAAAATAAGAAGGATCTGCTTTTGTAACATTTGCTTAATTTACCTTTATTCCATACTATTCTAGTCAAGGTTACCAACAGGTGTTCACCTCAGTCTAAAATTAAAATAAGCCCTTATTATTATCGACATATGGTTGATAAATGCAAATTTTGTGTTCATTGTGCTGATGTGATATATTTCTAGGACTGCCATCTCTAAAATCCAACAATCAGGACAAAAAGCGTAAAATTACCGCATTTTGGAGCTCAAATACGAACACGTCTAAATTGTTCGTTTGCCTTCCTTGCATACATTTTTTTTTGGAAGTGAAAACTTCTATAGCGGCGTTGTGCACTTTTGGGATGGGTATAAAATGTTAAACTCGCGTCAGGGTCACGTGACCGTAGGATCGAAAATTCGTAAGACGGAGGGAGAGTTGCTGCCGGGTCGTTTAGCGGTACTGGGCGCTTGCGCGAGTGTGCGTGTGTGTAATTTTCACTTCTGCCAGCACTCCCGGAGTGCTACCCGTCGTTTTTTTTAATTTAGTTTATTTAGTCAGTGTAATTAAAAATAGGTCAAATAGTCATAAATTATTTACCTACTTATTAATTTTCGAACAAACTTAATCTAATTTAGTAATCATTCATAAAAGTCAGTATGAGGCACCTTTAAAAAAAATAGAGCATACTGAGGCGGCCGAAAACTAGAAAAAAATTATACCAAAGATGCTATTTTTTATACCATAGCTGCTACACATTCATGAGGCTCTCGAAGTGCCTTAACTTTAGTTACATGAACATAATCATTATGTTAAGGGTGTGCGGCAAGATGGAGCCGGGCGACGAGCGCGTCGGCGACGCGGTGTCGTCCCTGTCGGCGCTGCTGCAGCACAGCGACGCGCGCGTGGCCGACGCAGCGCTGCGCTGCTTCGCGTCGCTCGCCGATCGATTCGCGCGCGCGCACGCCGACCCCGCGCCGCTCGCCGAACACGGTACGTAATGTGCAACACAGGCTTCTAGAATATAGTATATCATGATATATATCCAATATATAGCAAGTTATTTTCGGCGTTTGTAACTGGATTTCTACTTCCTAAATGGCAACACTCTTGCCGGCATCAATGGCGTCAGTCCTGTCAGAAAAATTTCGTTACGTTTCGTTTCGTTTCGTGATATATGTATAAGATTTTATGTTTTTTAATTGATTTTGCCTGATCTAGAAGATTTTATGTTTTGGTTTCATTTGTCTGAATAAGTACCTGAATAAATAAAACATTTAAGTTTTTTTTTAATAATTCATTATGTTTATGTAACACATTTGCAAATAGTATACATAAATAATACAATAATATGTATAATAATATGGCTTTCATACAAAATGGATATATATCAAACTTTTGATATATATCGGATATACATATGTATATCATAAATATCGGATATTTTCGAACCCTGGTGCAACACGCAACATCTGTTTACACGTTTATTATATCCTGTTATTTTTGCTTACCGAAGCGCTCTTAGGAGAAGCTTACGAGTAGAATTTCGTTTGTTTGCAGATGTATTTTTAAAATAGTCGACAGTTGAAATATTATAGTAGTTTTTGTAGATTCTGAATATGGATTGTATAAGTCCTGATACTAATAGTATAGTATACAGGTAGGTACATGGCTAAACCGATTCTTGTCTGTTTAGGATTGACTCAGGAGCTGGTCCGGCGGCTGGGCAGCGCCGAGAGTGGCGACGACAAGGGCCTAGCTCCCTCTGTTTCTACCACTGTCAGTCTTCTCTCTACATTGTGCCGCGGCTCGCCGCAGATTACACACGTGAGTATTCCAGCTGGTCACGTAGAAGTTTATTATAAAAAAACAAGCTTTTCATCAACTCCACATTGTACTTTGCAAGTCCAATTATATGTATATCCAGAAAATCGTTAAAGACTCAAATAATGTAAAGTTAGACTAGCTGTAAAAAAAAACAGATGACTCACGCGTGCTTTGATTAGTCGAAACTAATTGCTCAAACGAGTCTTCATGCTACATTGCTGTTTCCTGTTGAAAAACTGTAAGCGGCGGAGTGTGACACGGTACTTTGCTACGTCTAATTAGTACTTTTGTATGTTTAGGATCTGGTTCGCTTGGAACTGTGTTCCGCGATTGAGGCGGCAGTGCAGGCCGATGAGCGGTGGTGCCTTGAATGTATGCGGCTGGTGGATTTGTTGCTGGTGCTGCTTTGCGAAGGGCGACATGCTATACAGACGTGAGTATCAACACCTTGACAGTTCTCGAGTTGTCAAAGTATAGAAGCAAGAAAGGTTAAAAATAATTCTACAAATTTTCACTGCCATTTCTTATTAATAAAATGTTTAAAAATAAGTTATTATTGTTGAAATATTTCAATTTAAGGGGCTTACATTCTAAAGGCATATTCGTTAATATATCTATCATTCAATCAATTTTATTTGGTCAACTAGAATCTTTAAATACACTCGTCAATGTGTGCGTAACACGAACGCTTTCTCTGTCGCTGTCGGCACCGTCAGTCGCGCTCGCTGAGATCGCGAGCGTGAGCTTTACAGCACTATTACACATCGATAATTGGGATTGTCTATTTTTTTACAATGTATAGTCAATCGAAAACCATTTCGAGATAAATGCTTTTTAAATCGTTTTCTGTATTTACTTTATTTTATTTTACTATAATGAATTTATTACATGAAAAATAAGCAATGACCTTCATTTGACATTCCCAGACATGACGTAGACGGTCCAAAATGTACTTTATTTGCAAATGTTATAAATTCTATGCTATTTACGCGTGGATTATACTACGGAGTTCAATTTGGACCCGCAATCTGACATTTCATTCATCTTATGACAGCTGACAAGCAAAATGACAATCTTGTTACTGTCATTCTTGTTTTTTCCACTGATTACTTTCATATTGTTGTATTATAGTTTAGATTTAGAAGCACTTTCGGTAGATAATTAGGCAAGAGTGTAACCGCACAGCGATGTGCTTCGCTCACATGAAAGATTTTCCGCTAAATATTTTAATGGATAGCGAAATATTACGTTTTTCGGTTTACTTTCGCCTACTGAGTTTACTGTCTTATTTCCGGGTCCTGTTTTGTCTCGATCATACCTGGTATGCGTTTATGGACCATTCTGCTTCGCGCAGAATGTTATGGTATGTGTAACGGCTGTGAAAATATAAAATTTATAGGAGAAGATCGCGTGAATCTTCCTGTGTTATTGTCGAATCATGTTGACATTGATACTAATGACAGTTTGCCAACTTCACCACAGATAGAAAAGACGTTAATGGCGGTGCTTCACATACGTTTTATGGTCAATTTATCCAATAAGCAGATGTGTGACACCGGCAGTGGAAACTCTGACGTCATCAACCAAAATACTTTCAATAATTAATAGTGAAAAAAATACCGCGTTATATGAGAAAATATTGAAATTGGTTTCTTATAATTGACTATTCTACACAAAAAAAATATAAAAAGGGTAGGTATTTTTTTTTAGACAATCCCAATTCGCTATACATGGGCGCGAGTGAACGAACAGATGTATACAGGGAGTCTTAGAACTGTTCTGAAATATTGCAGTAGGTCGGTTTAGTCAGAATGAAAATTTCTATAAAGACTTTTTAGTTATTTTTTTTTAAATTCGGTCATCCCTTTGACAGTATACACTTATCGACCAACGTATGGAAACACTCGTCAACCACAATTGAAAAATCCTGACTAACATGATCAGGGGTGACCGACCACGAGTGCTAAGTATACCGGATCATTTTCGAGACAGGGCAAATTTAAAAAAAAATGTTTTTTTAACAGTGGGACAAATCGCAGCGGTGAGACCGCTTCCGGGTCTAAGCCGAGCCACGCGGCCGTGGCGGCGGGCGCGGGGGCTGCGACGGCGGCGGGCGGCGCGGGCGGGGAGGGCGCGTGCGCGGCGGCGGGGGGCGCGCGCGGGGACAAGTCGCACCGCCAGCTCATCGACTGCATCCGCGGCAAGGACACCGACGCGCTGCTGGCCGCCGTCTCCAGCGGCGCCGTCGACGTCAACTTCACCGACGACGTCGGACAGACGCTGCTCAATTGGGCGGCCGCGTTCGGCACCAAGGAGATGGTCGAGTTTCTTTGTGATAAAGGTGAGTTTGGCTGTTTGGTCGTTGGCTCGTGCGAAATAGGCGAGTATACTGATTTTGAAGGTACGGATGCTGGTAAGCCAGAGTGAGCGGAATCGAATTTAACGTCTCGTACGTTATGTGACACCCCCGCTATCTCATCCGATGCTCGAAAAGATTTTTGCCATCTGTAGCTGACTTGAAGCTTTTCGATCTCAAGTTTCAGGAGGATTGAACGTGCCTATGAAATTATCAAAAATCAAATCTCCATGTGTCATTTTGACTTGCTCGAAGTGATTGGCACCTTTTTGAATTATGAATTAGTAAAAGCCATTTGAATGGAAATATATTGTTCTTCTTTCACCCGTTTTCTACTTTTTTTATTTAGAGTTTAGTTTCAGAACAGAACCGACGAAGCTGACCGCCGTTATAATCCTTTGTTACAGGCGCAGACGTAAACCGTGGTCAGCGCAGCTCCTCTCTCCACTATGCGGCTTGCTTCGGCAGGCCCGCGATTGCCAAAGTGCTGCTCCGATACGGAGCGAACGCAGATCTGCGAGACGAGGACGGCAAGACGCCTCTGGATAAGGCTAGGGAGAGACACGACCAAGGTAAAATTACCAATGTTTCATTGTTGTAAGTGGGGTGAAAACGTATTTGCTGAACAATGATTAATTGGTTATTTGATAAATAGGACACAGAGAGGTGGCCGCTATACTGCAATGCCCAGGCGAGTGGTTGGTAGTGGGCAATCAGGAGTCGCCAACTTATTCAAACGACGAGGACTTCCCTGAGACCGGGGACAAAGAAATGGCCGCTATTTATTTAGAGTGAGTATGAAGATGACAAAGTATGACAACACTGGCCGAGTGGCTCGATGAAGTATTTTCTCGGCTACGAGTGTAATCCTTTGCGGTCGTGCAGACGGTTGGTGCCAGTGTTCTGCGCGCGTTACCTCGGCGCCGGGTCGGCGGGCGCTCGCCGCGCGTGCCTGTCCCTCGTGCGCAAGATGGTGCACTACACGCCAGCGCGGCTGCTGCGCGCGATGCCGGCCGCCACCGCCGCCGCGCTCACCATGCTCATCGCCGCCGTGCTGGACAACGTGGTGAGTGCCGCAGCTGTGTATAGATGGTGCACTACACGCCGGCGCGGCTGCTGCGCGCGATGCCGGCCGCCACCGCCGCCGCGCTCACCATGCTCATCGCCGCCGTGCTGGACAACGTGGTGAGTGCCGCAGCTGTGTATAGATGGTGCACTACACGCCGGCGCGGCTGCTGCGCGCGATGCCGGCCGCCACCGCCGCCGCGCTCACCATGCTCATCGCCGCCGTGCTGGACAACGTGGTGAGTGCCGCAGCTGTGTATAGATGGTGCACTACACGCCGGCGCGGCTGCTGCGCGCGATGCCGGCCGCCACCGCCGCCGCGCTCACCATGCTCATCGCCGCCGTGCTGGACAACGTGGTGAGTGCCGCAGCTGTGTATAGATGGTGCACTACACGCCGGCGCGGCTGCTGCGCGCGATGCCGGCCGCCACCGCCGCCGCGCTCACCATGCTCATCGCCGCCGTGCTGGACAACGTGGTGAGTGCCGCAGCTGTGTATAGATGGTGCACTACACGCCGGCGCGGCTGCTGCGCGCGATGCCGGCCGCCACCGCCGCCGCGCTCACCATGCTCATCGCCGCCGTGCTGGACAACGTGGTGAGTGCCGCAGCTGTGTATAGATGGTGCACTACACGCCGGCGCGGCTGCTGCGCGCGATGCCGGCCGCCACCGCCGCCGCGCTCACCATGCTCATCGCCGCCGTGCTGGACAACGTGGTGAGTGCCGCAGCTGTGTATAGATGGTGCACTACACGCCGGCGCGGCTGCTGCGCGCGATGCCGGCCGCCACCGCCGCCGCGCTCACCATGCTCATCGCCGCCGTGCTGGACAACGTGGTGAGTGCCGCAGCTGTGTATAGATGGTGCACTACACGCCGGCGCGGCTGCTGCGCGCGATGCCGGCCGCCACCGCCGCCGCGCTCACCATGCTCATCGCCGCCGTGCTGGACAACGTGGTGAGTGCCGCAGCTGTGTATAGATGGTGCACTACACGCCGGCGCGGCTGCTGCGCGCGATGCCGGCCGCCACCGCCGCCGCGCTCACCATGCTCATCGCCGCCGTGCTGGACAACGTGGTGAGTGCCGCAGCTGTGTATAGATGGTGCACTACACGCCGGCGCGGCTGCTGCGCGCGATGCCGGCCGCCACCGCCGCCGCGCTCACCATGCTCATCGCCGCCGTGCTGGACAACGTGGTGAGTGCCGCAGCTGTGTATAGATGGTGCACTACACGCCGGCGCGGCTGCTGCGCGCGATGCCGGCCGCCACCGCCGCCGCGCTCACCATGCTCATCGCCGCCGTGCTGGACAACGTGGTGAGTGCCGCAGCTGTGTATAGATGGTGCACTACACGCCGGCGCGGCTGCTGCGCGCGATGCCGGCCGCCACCGCCGCCGCGCTCACCATGCTCATCGCCGCCGTGCTGGACAACGTGGTGAGTGCCGCAGCTGTGTATAGATGGTGCACTACACGCCGGCGCGGCTGCTGCGCGCGATGCCGGCCGCCACCGCCGCCGCGCTCACCATGCTCATCGCCGCCGTGCTGGACAACGTGGTGAGTGCCGCAGCTGTGTATAGATGGTGCACTACACGCCGGCGCGGCTGCTGCGCGCGATGCCGGCCGCCACCGCCGCCGCGCTCACCATGCTCATCGCCGCCGTGCTGGACAACGTGGTGAGTGCCGCAGCTGTGTATAGATGGTGCACTACACGCCGGCGCGGCTGCTGCGCGCGATGCCGGCCGCCACCGCCGCCGCGCTCACCATGCTCATCGCCGCCGTGCTGGACAACGTGGTGAGTGCCGCAGCTGTGTATAGATGGTGCACTACACGCCGGCGCGGCTGCTGCGCGCGATGCCGGCCGCCACCGCCGCCGCGCTCACCATGCTCATCGCCGCCGTGCTGGACAACGTGGTGAGTGCCGCAGCTGTGTATAGATGGTGCACTACACGCCGGCGCGGCTGCTGCGCGCGATGCCGGCCGCCACCGCCGCCGCGCTCACCATGCTCATCGCCGCCGTGCTGGACAACGTGGTGAGTGCCGCAGCTGTGTATAGATGGTGCACTACACGCCGGCGCGGCTGCTGCGCGCGATGCCGGCCGCCACCGCCGCCGCGCTCACCATGCTCATCGCCGCCGTGCTGGACAACGTGGTGAGTGCCGCAGCTGTGATGCAGCCATGATGACATTCAGGCAGGATGCCTGTATAATATTTGGAGCACTTTTGTCGCTTCTGAGTTGTCTTGCAGCTGTGGCGTGGGGCATTACTATCGACTAACTCACAATTCTGAGAAATTTGGCAAGAAAATGTTCAGTGATCGGAAGTTCTCGCTTAGTGACAATAACCTTATTTATATCTTAACTTATAGGTACAAACTAGCTTGAGTCATTTTTGACCATCCTAGTTTTTGTTTGACCTTAGCTCCGTATTATTTTTAACATTTAAAACTTGATGGTTCTATTGACACTTTGCCTACATCACCAGCTAAAGCCTATGCTGAGATATCCGATATCAAGTCCGTTAGACAATAATGGTGTCAATTATTGTCTAACGGACTTGGAATCGTAATGATAATGGCATTTGCCATTCCTTTCTGTTGAACGGTAAAGGATGAGGGTAGAAAGAAACGGCGAATGCGATCGCGAGCGCCCACGCGTTTGGCAGTAAGGCTTCTGGACTCTCATGAGTACCTATGGTATAACATTAAAGAGTACAAGAGATGATTATGTTGTTAGGGCGAGGTGGCGGCGGGTCGCCGCGCGCAGCCGCGCTACCTGCGCTGCCGCTATATCCGCCCGCCAGCGGTAATGTTCCGATGGTGTGATGATTCCTCTCTGGTGCGGCGCTCACGGCTCTAAATCACAGCTTGACTGTCAAGGCAATGACTCGACTGAACCTTGCACTAGGCCCTGTTGCATGAACCGAACGCGGTTTTTCTTTAAAGGTCTCCGCTCATTACATCGTATCATACTAGGATTACCGTCCCGGCACAAACTCAGCAACTGCTGTCTGCACTCGCAGTATTATTCAACAGAGTGATGTACCATAGGTAGCGTTGCATTATTTAAATCTTTAGAAACCGGTTTTTCGAGTCCCAAGGCCGGACGTAGGTACAATAAAAAGAGAGTTTTAGTAAAAAAATTGGTTTCTTCGAAGTTGTGATTAAATGTTCTCTTGCACGACGGTAAAAAACAAGAAAATAAAAAGGCTTGACAGGACCGGACAATTTGATTGGACAAGAGATCAAATAAGGCTAGCACTCACTGTCCGGTTTTGTCTGGACGGATGACTAACAACGCTAACCGTATGTACAGTCAAGTGTAATAATATGTATCTAGACAAAGTTTCAAAAATAAGTACCATACGTTCTTACGCCAGCGTAATAAGGTCGTGGGACATATTTTTGAGATGTTCCTATCGATACTTATTTTTGCACTTGACCGTACCTCATCCTGACGGCCGCAGTGAGAGGTTGTATTTGTGGGTTCAATGACTTGCCTCGCGGACTTGGACGTCCCCTGCTTTGCTTGAGACGGCTGGTTCCAATACGTACCGGTGTATGAGGTTATAAATCATAGTAATTCATGCAAACTTTTTTATTATGTCGAAACGGTAATGGTACTGGTATGATTCTTTCTAGTGGAAGGAGAGCTTAAAGATGGAAGCAACTGGAGTATGAGCGATGTTCAGTTTCATAAGAATTTAATCAATGTACCTACCGCTCGTATCGCTCCCCAACTTACCCTTAGACAGAGACCCTTACTTATGACAGCCTATTTGAATTGAAACCTTAGTAAAATGTCTGGGTAATGGTGTACCCTCGAGGTCGTCTGGTTTATTGCCTTGTCTTCGCAGTATTGAAATTTTGTTATAAAAACGCAAAAATAGATGCAATTACAATAAGCAATATTTAGAGCCGTAGCGTAATAACGACAACTTCGTACTACTCTCGCTTAGTTTGTTTTCTCCCGGCGTCGCGATATCGACATCGCTACGCGTTTCCTATTCCACAACACCTGATAATTATGGAGCTATTTAATATTAATCCCAAAGTATAACTTTGTACGATGTTGACGTCCTAATTGCTCGGCTTTGTATCGCTAAATATGGAATAACGATTTATGTACTTATTCATATACATACATGCCACTGTTTACTAATAAAAGCACCGATACTGGATAATAATATTATGGTTTACGTACATTTCATTTTCCTGTGCATCACTGTTCTATAAAGACATCACACCATCGAAATTTACTTGCATTGAATGAACATGTTTTTTTGGTGTTTTATGTGTTTTAATATCCGTTGTTTCTTCGTAGACTAGATTGCTGAGTTTGGAATTGAATAGGCATTTTGAGAGTTTACATACAGGGTTTATTTTATCACAAGCGTGCTTGCTTTAAATTCTTCAGGTGGCTCCAGAGTTCACGATCTTTTTATGTACTCAACAAATAGTGTCTAGAAATCAATCACGTACGGAATCGTTCCGATTTGGACTCCGTAGATTTTTTTTAACATAACCGCGCAATTCTGCAGCTACATGATGAAGGTTATAAAACTGACTACTAAATTAGCATAATAATTTCGTAATTTGTTGACGGGTAGGACGATGATGATGGTCACATCATCGTGCTTGGCATCGCGGAAGAGGTGATGGTGAAGGCCACTGACATCTACTTGGAGCAGTTCGCCCGGCTGGGTGTCTTCAGCAAGGTCGAGGCTTTGGCTGCAGAGCCGGCCTCTGCTAACGCATCTAACTCCTCATGTTCTATCGCTGGTAAGTTCAAACATATGCATCTTCATGGGATTCAATTCATCGCTCTTAACTGGGCCATTAGTGATTCATATTTTTTTATTTTTTTCTCTGTTTAGAGGATACTGAAATAAGTTACACAGATACAGAAGGTAAACACACATATAACATGCTTCAAATATTCCATCTCCACAGTTCATACCTTTCATCAAATTTCTGGTACACAACGAAATGTATCATCTACTTAAGTTTAATTACGATTATAAAAAGCTGTGCTGCAATCATCTTAGCAAGAAAGAATTACCGAGTTTGTTTTATTTATTAGTGACTAGCCTTCCGTCCGCAGCTTCGCCCGCGGTAAATTAATTTTCCCGTAGGAAAAGGTATTTTCAAATTTTTCCTCTTTATAATATTAGTATAGATAAAGATAAAACATTCATTTTCTCTCGAAAGTAATGAAAAGCTATACGCATAATTGTGCTTGTTACACTTAATCTCTAAATTCTGACCGAAGATTATTACCTGTTTAAAACATTCTGAAGACTTGAAGGCTGGGTTTTAGTATAAATAAGATTGTGAACAAGAAAATAAGAATCAAAGTGCACTTGTAGAACGCTACGAGGTTCAACACGCATCATAATTAACAAGAAGTGTGCGTTTCTCTGAGCGTCTTTCTTGCTACTTAACAGTTGAATCTCTCTCACCTCTATTTTCAACAGCTGGACCCACACTGAGCGAGCCGCATCGCGAAGCATCCATTTTTGGTCTGAAGTACAGTCGAGGGCATAAATATGGATACAGCCATCGTGTCAAATATATGTGTCACCGACCTTATTATTTGTAGCATAGAGGTGTATAGATAGATGTTTTTGACGTTTTGGTAACGTACATATATTTATGCCCTTGACTGTATCAGTCCTAAACTAAATCCAGCCATTCCAGCCTCATACGGCAGCTGCTCGCTTAGTGTAAATAGATTACTTTAAATCCGGTTGGATTAATTCATTTAACTCCAACCTCTAACCCCGTAACATCTCAGGTGGTACAGAAGACGCGACAAGTCTATCAAGCAACGTTGCATATTCGTGGGGCGAGTGGTCGCTGTGCCGTGGCCGGGACGCGCTCTACGTGTGGAGCGACGCGGCCGCGCTGGAGCTCAGCACCGGCTCCAACGGCTGGTTCCGCTTCCTGCTGGACGGCAAGCTGGCCACCATGTACTCCAGCGGCAGCCCCGAGCATCAGACTGACAACACTGGTGAGTGAACCATAGGGTCCCCAGGGTCTTTTACCTTTAGCGCTCTCCGTTCTAATCACCAGCCAGACAGTTTGTACCAGCAGTAGACTGCAACTAACTTAGCGCATATGTAACGCTTCTGCTTAGCTAAATATGCTCTAATATATTGCAGCGTTATGGCAAGTAAGATACCTACTAGCTAGGCTGCCGCATTGGTATTTCTTTCAAAATATGTACTTACGTTGTTGTTTGCAGAAAATCGCGGCGAATTCATCGACAAGCTTCAAAGAGCCAGAGCGTCAGTAAAGAACTCTGTGCCTCAACCGATACTTTCGAAACCGTCACACACTAAACTGATCCTTGGGAACTGGTCGTTGTCGTGTAAAAAGTAAGTATTTCAACTATTTTTTATTAGAACGCTATTTTTCAGCGGTACCCATGATAACTGATATTCAATGATGTTGATGTCTAATTAGTTTTTACTGTTTTAGGGAAAAAGAACTACAAATACACAATACCGATGGACAGCAACAGACAACGTTGCTCAGAGAGGACTTGCCTGGATTCATATTTGAATCTAACAGGGGCACGAAGCATTCCTTTACTGCGGAAACTTTCTTAGGCAAGTTACTTGTTTCGATTTCATTGTTATGTACTATATGCATGTCTCTAGTTTAACGTGTAATGATGAGCTTACTCAATGCAGGTCCAGAGTTAGCGAGCGGTTGGACAGACCGTCGAGCCACTGCTGCCAATAATGCCAACAACGCCAACCAAAGGCGGTCGCGGCTATCCGCCAAAACGGAGGCTCTTAAAACACAGGTATCGTAATCACGGTTAGGCTGATTAAATTACCGCCGAAGTAGAACCCTCTACCCTCATTTTAGTGCAAATGATTTGAAACTATTATCGGCATTAACTATGAACTTGCGCTTGTTTAGTACACTTGGTTTTTTGTACGTTGCTGACTTCGTTCGTGTATGGCAGGTGGGCGAGCGCGCGCGGTCGTTGTACGCGCGGCACCTCGCGGGCGCGGCCACGCGGCAGCCGCGCGCGCCGGTCGCCAGGCTGCGCGCTCTGCTGGCTCAGCTGCAGCGCTGCGCCACACACCCTACCAGTAAGCTCTCAACATGTCAATTCTAAATCTACGCTGCCATTAGTCTTTATTTGTGGTTAAATAAATGTTTTTTTGGTGTTGTAGAAGATTGGGAACAGGAAATGAACGAGGCGCTAGAGCAGTTGAGCGAGTTGCTGTGCGGAGAGGAGTTGTTGTCCGCTTACGAGCTGCACTCGTCGGGACTCGCGCCCGCGCTGCTTCAAGTACTGTCGCCGCAGCCGAACGGTGAGTAGCTAAATGCTAAGCGACCGGCGGCGTGTGTCGGTATAGTTCGGTCGAAAAGAATTACAGGGACTTTTCGGCCGGGTTCGTTAGAAAATATTATTTTCAATAGAAATCAATTATTTCGTCAGGGGGGATCGTCGAGCGTCCACTGTCTGTAGCCAACCGTCAATCACTGAACAAAATATGACCTGACGGGTCGTTTTTCTTCAACCGACTAAAACAATACTTTAGTTTTTTGGTGATTACGCATAAATATGTGGTATAAAAAACCATGGAACGCCAGAAAAAGGGACACGGTCGTTTCGCTCAAGCTCGCGATCTTGTTTCGTTCCAGAGCCGGCGAGCCAGACGCGGGCGCGCGAGCGCGTGGTCCGCGAGTGGGTGTCCCGCGCGGAGAGCCGCGTGGGCTCGGCGCTGGCCGCGCGGCTGGTGGGCGTGCTGGAGAGCGTGGAGCGCCTGCCCGTGCACGCGCCCGCCGGCGACGCGCCGCCGCCGCCCACCACCGCGCTGCACCATCTCACCAAGCGGATACGGTACTACGCAACACATCTCAAAAAACACACATCTTAAAGCGGCGACAGAGGAACTCTACTAGCCGAATGTCCGCTTGACTGACCTCAGACGGAGTGAGGTGCCTCGACTTAAGGCACACCGCGCTTTGAGACAAACTACGCCGCGGACCAGACCAAAATTTTACTGGTTTTTGGAGCACTCGTAGTAACTTCAGCCCGTTTCTTACCCCCTTTTTCATAAATGCTCTATAGGCTTCTGCTGACTTAGCGATTGTTTGTCCTTATTTTTTCACTTTGATATTTACCTTTCACAGATAAGGACAAACTATTACTAAGTTAGCAGAAGCTTATAGAGCGTTTATGAATAAGAGGATTAGTGTTTCGTTGTGTAATCCGCTTCGAAGCGCCTCGGCCTCTGCTAAAGAGTGAACAGCCTATGTCTGTCTCGAGGCGAGGGCGCTCGACCAGAGGCTGTTAAAAATGCATGTTAATTGCTCAAAAAAGGGTGGATAGATCTGCATCGGCTTCGTAAGCTGGTTTTGTTTTGGTCATATCTTGTGATACTGGCCGTTAAGATAACTTGTAACGGTACAACCACGCCATCAGATTGCGCGTGGTCCGCGCCAACGACGACGGCGGCGAGGAGGCGTCGTCCAACAGCAGCAACAACGCCGGCCGCAACCTCAAGGTCGAGGCGCTCACCACCGTGCGCCAGCTCGAGCAGTTCCTCGCCAAGTCCGTGGCGCGCCAGTGGTACGACATGGACCGGGCTACGTTCAACTTCGTGCAGAGGATAAAGGCCGAAGCACCTATGGAATTTGTTTACGATGTAAGAACTTACATTAGAGCAATTATTCGCGTTGATGCATTTGAGAACAAGTTTTTTTTAACAAACAACTGTTTTCAGACGTAAGTCCGTGTCTTTCAACATGAAACTACCGTGAGACTTAATCATTATTACACATAAACGGATAACTCACGTATAAAAAGTCGAGTGATGCCCTACATGTTTCGGACTATTTCGTAGTCCTTTTTCCAAGAGCGCTCGCCCCGGCGGCAGCGACACGAACACTGCGCGCCAGCGCTCTGCTCCCGCGGCTGTTCGACGCAACTGACAGCGGCGCACAACTACCTTCGTTTTCATCGTCATTTTTATTATTGTCAAATGTCGGGCAGCACACAACACTGATCACGTCACTCCGTAAAGGTTCGCTCACACTCACCGTTTGGTCAATATTTAAAACAGTCTGATCTGATTCGACGCATTATATCAGGTTTGATAAGGTGTCCGTACTGGCGAGAGAAAAGTTTTTCATTCCGCGGAAAGTACGTGAAGCCATTGAAATAAGTCGGTATCCCAATTTCAACCGGGATAGTGGATGGTCGGTGCCCCCGAGTTGGAAAACTGTTTTAAATATTGACCAAACGGTGAGTGTGAGCGAACCTTTACGGAGTGACGTGATCAGTGTTGTGTGCTGCCCGACATTTGACAATAATAAAAATGACGATGAAAACGAGGGTAGTTGTGCGCCGCTGTCAGTTGCGTCGAACAGCCGCGGGAGCAGAGCGCTGGCGCGCAGTGTTCGTGTCGCTGCCGCCGGGGCGAGCGCTCTTGGAAAAAGGACTACGAAATAGTCCGAAACATGTCGAGCATCACTCGACTTTTTATACGTGAGTTATCCGTTTATGTGTAATAGTAAGTCCGTGTATAGATATTTTTGAGCACCTAGTCAGCTCTGCTGTATTTGATGCTGACTGTAGCACTTTGACGATTTGTCATAAAGAAATCCTCTAACTTTCGTCATTTTTCCAGCACGATTTCGACGAGAACGGCGTGCTATACTTCATCGGCAGCAACGGCGGCACCTGCGAGTGGGTAAACCCGGGCGCGCACGCACTAGTGTCGGTGTGGTCGTCCGACGGCCGGCAGCTGCCGTACGGCCGCGCAGAAGATGCGCTGTCTCGCTCGCCCGAACCTCTCAACGTTCACACGAATGACGACAGACGCGCGTTCATAGCGTTGGACTTGGGGCTGCAGATCGTGCCCACTGCTTACACTCTGCGGCATGCGAGGGGCTACGGGCGGTCCGCGCTGAGGAACTGGCTGTTCCAGGTATGTTCTATCGACCGACCGCTTAAATGAGTTCTAGCCCGCCCGGTGCAAGCTTAAGCGCCCGGTAAACGATCAAATTGTTTGTCAAACTTTACGTGTTTGTCAAACAATTTGATCGTGTACGGCTGTGTTTGAGGCGTTTGTCAAACAATCTACGTGTTTGATGCGTTTGATGAAAATCTGGACTGATGTCGAGTTTGATAAACTGGTTTGAACGTGTACGACGGTGTTTGTCAAACAAGATCTCGGTAGAAGAAGTTTGACAAACAAGTTTGTCAAGCAAGTTTGACCGTTTGCGCGGGGCGCTGTAACAAATTTGTTTGATATTTGGTTTGATCGTTTACGCTTATGTTTGATGAAAACGTGAAGTTTGACAAGCAAGTTTGTCAAACAAGTTTGATCGTTTACGGGGCGCTTTACGGTCCGCCTGATGGCTATCGATTAGTAGTTTCAGCTATCCTATTCTATGTACACCGTAGAAGTAAGTGCAAATAAGTTAGGCAGTTGTTTATTTGCGTATGCGCGCTCAGATGTCGGCGGACGGCATGACGTGGTCGACGCTGCTGGCGCACTTGGACGAGCAGGCGCTGCAGGAGCCGGGCAGCACGGCGACGTGGCGGCTGCGCGCCGACGCGCCCTACCGCTACCTGCGCGTGCAGCAGAACGGCAAGAACGCCTCCGGCCAGTCGCACTACCTCTCGCTCTCCGGCCTCGAGATCTACGGCAAGGTCAGTCCGTGGAACTAATCACTGCTACTACACTTCGTGCTGTAATTAAATTATAAAAAAACAACCAATGTGTTGCCATTAAAATGAAATAAATTTACACCAGTACATTTTAACTTTTTTAAATGAGGTATGCGAAACCTTCTGTAATAATAGATTCGAATTCGAAAATGAAAGTGTCACGTTTGCATGCATAATTCACTGTAATTGAAACTGTTTGTTACAAGCTTAAGGTTTTTCCACAATATTTTCAGATCTTTATGATCAGCTTGACTGCGTCGATACCTTTGACGATCTGTGCTTCCTGATATTTTTACCTCATTGAACGTTCCGAATTTTATTGAAAAGTCGCTGCTCTTATATTTATGACGAATTTCGTGTTCTGATGTTTTTACCTTATCCAGTGTAACGAATTTATTGAAATTTAATGCTTCTCCAAAATTTTTAAGGACCTCGCCCGCTTTGATATATCTGATTGCGATTATAATTTTATAAAAAATTGAAATTGTAAACATAAAATTAAATTACACGCGCTGCTACAGCATCAAATCGAGGGCAATATCCAATATCCAAGTATACTAAAATCCAAGGCTGAGATCCATTTTGTCAACAAGGAAAAAAGATGATAATCGTCAAACAGCTAAGCAAATGTTTATTAGTCATAACGAAGAACCATACAGGGCATGTCAGTTAAAAAAAATCGCATATTGTAAACTGTAAATCGAATGCGTAATTGTTGCGTGTTTAGTCACGCAAAAACGAAATGATAAAACTACAGCATAATGATTGTTAGCATACAATTGAAAAGAAGAAAGACCGGGTCACACAAAAACAGATTACAAAAAGAAACGAACTAATCTTATTATTGAATGTGTTTTTGTGTCACGGTCGTTGTTTTTTATTTGTCGAAGCCCAGTTAGCGTATTGCAGTCCTAGTCAATATGGGTTTGATTGACCTCAACTAACGTAAAATTTCTAGGAGATTCTAAGTTGGCTGGTTACTGTTTTACAGCCAAATATGTGGTCTGCCACCCTAAGATTGAAAATCCTTCGCACGTCATAAAATATAATGTCGATAAGGCGTGGCTGTCAACTTGATAGTTCGACTTTAGCGACATGTTCTATTGATTGGAAGTTCGATGAAAAGTGGTAGACCACTTATTTGGCCGATCGTACCTAAAAAACTCTACTCTTATACAAACTGATCCTAGTCCTAAATGAGAGCGGTTATTATCGCCCGTTACGCGCAGCGTAAAAAACATGGCGGGCGTCGCGTACTCTTTGGATGCCTCATTTCCCCGCACGATCTCGCGCTATGCCTTCGGGTACGATCTCCTAGCAACTAGTAAGCGTGAGTCGCACCAAATTACTTTAATAATAACTTTAACCATAACATAACCGATGATTTTCGTCAGAAAACCTATTTAATATAAGGTTAAAAGTCTGGTTACAGTTAAAGTTATCGTAAACTTTCGCACCAAGTTATTTTGAGGATAACCTATAACCGTAACCAGAGATTTAGACATAATAGTTCGTAGGTTTTCGGTCAAACATACGTCAGAATCATCGGTAATAGTTGTCATCAAACTTGGTGCAACTGTCAGTGATCGTGTCGTGGCACAGGTGGTGAGCGTGTGCGAGAGCGCGCCGCGGCTGTGCGCGGGCAGCGCGGGCGCGGGCGCGGGCGCGACGGCGGGCGGCGCGCGCTCCCGGCGCTGGTCCCGCGGCGCGCGCGGGCTGTGCGCCGGCGCGCGCGTGTCGCGCGGCCCCGACTGGAAGTGGCGCGACCAGGACGGCGCGCAGCCCGCCACCGGCACCGTCACCTCCGACCTGCACAACGGATGGGTCGACGTCAGGTAACCCTACACATCATTTACGACCTCTCACAATTTTTCCGGTACATCTCGGTGGTCGGGTTACTTCCATGCTGGTTTCGGAGTAAAGGAAAAACATAGAATGTACCGTTGCTACTCGTCCCGCGCAGGTGGTAAAAGCCCATCGAGGGAATGGGCGAAATTCTTAGGAATCATGTTATAGGCGATGCGGCTAGCAACCCATCACTATTTTGATTCCCCTTTCATGCTAAATGTCGCCTTTAGGTCTTGTTACACCAAGCTCTGTCAAACTTACCTTCTTAGCTTACTTGACTTTTAGAACCTTTACAGGAGTGTCCGATCGAACTAATCCAACCGCCCGTTTAATTATTCCACAACGATTCTCAGGCACATCGTGTCCGAAATATTTTTTTGTAATGTATTGAACTATATCACAGGTGGGACCATGGCGGTCGCAACTCGTACCGCATGGGCGCCGAGGGCAAGTTTGACCTGAAAGTAGTGAGCGGGGGCGCCGCCGAGGGCGCGCGCGCGGGCCGCAAGAGCCACTCCACGCCAAGCCTGCCCATCGCCACTGCCGTCGACCAGGTAAAGGGGCCCACGACGTACGACACCTTATGTAACCTTAAATTCCACATTCATTTTCTACGCGTTCCTAAGAAAAAACTAGGTTCTTGGCGGTTGGATACCGGGCCGACAAACGAGGTGATCCTATAAAAAATCCTTTTTCTTTTTCGATGGAACCTCAAAAAAATACACTGTATGATTAACTTCAGTGAATAAAGCATTCTTATGCACCAAGAGGTACGTGTGTAAAAATTAAAGGAAAATTTATTCTGCCGTTTTGTTTTGGCTCACTGTAGACCATTTTCAACATGGTAAAATGTGTTAATGAAACTAGAAAATTCATCAGACTAACGCTGCGAATTTAGCAACTGAAAATGGAGAAACTAATATATACCTATGCCTCGCAGTGTACGAGGTTTTCAGATGACGCCTGCGTTTAATTCCTGCCGAGTAAGTTACAGACAGACGTCATTCATACTTTTTTTTTTTTTATTTTGCCCGTTCAGGTGTCAGTGGCGTCGACGGAGCAGGCGTCGTCCGCGGACAACATCTCCGGCGAGGAGATGGCCAGCAACATGTCGCGTCCGCGCATGCACGCTACCGACCTCTCTGCTATTAACAACTCCACGCACCATATTAATACGGGTGCGTATTGAAATAATATTTTTTTCCAATTATACTGGAATATTTCAGTAGGTTTTTAATCGCAATTTTGAACTCAATTTTAATTGGAACCCTATTCATGCAGGTTATAAAGAAGAAAGGGAGCTTTTTCGAGCAAGTAAGGTGAAACTACCTTTGCTTTTGGTTACAGATCTCGCAACAATAGTAGAATCTCTCACTCTGGGCGCAGAGGGCAACAACTGTATAACAGAATTAGGCGGCAACTCGTTCACGAACATGGAAATGGGTCCGACCAGCATCACCGACATCACTAAACCTTATCCGGCTAAAGAACCGTTGCCAGAAACGAATTCTCAAGAAGTAAGTGTCATTCCTTTTTAGAATTTGCATAGTGTTTAGACATTTATGTGTACTTTACAATAAAAAAAAACAGGCTACCAGGTTTATAGAACTTCTCAGCGGCATTTGTATTTGTCATACCAGTCAATGGTTAACATTTCCCTTAACTCAAATCCATATAAAATTGATCGTCCATTTCTTTTGCTCGAGAATATTTATTCCACCTGGAGAATAGAAACCAAGCGTACACCGTGCAAAAAATTTAGTTCTTGCGGCTTCAAGTTCCGTCTAATGTTAGCCGCGTTGTTTTTGATGTTTTTATCTGTATATAATTACCTAACTCGAAAGGCACACCGTTAGATACATAAAAAGAATAGCGCTGAATTCATCAATAATCAAATTATACAATGGGCTATCGGTAAAATATTATTGCGCGCCATGATCCATTGTACACAGAAAATTGTCCGCCACCATACGCATGTACACAGTGGCGATGGCCTATAGCGTGCCGTTGTGAACCATTGTGTGCCGAGGCCTCATAGGTGCTAGTTAATAAGGCAGGGTTATTGGAGTGTCGGGTGTGTCAGGAGCGTGAGGCGGCGCGCAACAGCGCCAACGCGCTGCCGTCGGGGCCGCTGCTGCTGCTGCCGGCCGCGCTTCTGCAGGAGCTGCGCGCCCGCGCTCACCGCATACACATACAGGTCTTATACTCCTAAATTCGAAATTTGAATTTTGACGCGTGCCGTTTATCTCATGCTAATAGTATAATATTAGAATGAGAGGGACGGTATGATACGAACTTTGAATTTTGGATTTGGGAGTAGACCCCTAGGTCACCTTTTCTGACCGGCTCAGTATTTGGCGTTAGATTAGTCCGTCTGGCCATACCGTAGACCGGGCCGCGTAGGGAGGGGTTAATATTCAGCGTTTTCACAGCGTTTTCTTCGTTCTTATTCCCTCAGCAATAATTGTTAAAAGAGATGATGTTCGGAGTCAAACGAAACACTGAACGAGACGCTGAATTTAGTCTGATCAGTTATTGCGACTTGTTCCCCCGTTGTGGGAGGATAATGACGTTTGATCCGAGCGGTCAAAACGCACGAATATTCACCCGGAGCCGGAATTGTTGGTACGAAACTGGAGAGGCCATAATGTTTTACGCGCGGGACTCGTAATTGCATTCACTGTCTTTTTCTACCCTCATCGTTTGATTGAAAGAATTGGGGAATGCTGTTACAGTTAGCAGTGAGTTACGTAATATGGCTTCAGGTGTAGCGTAATTAGTAAAACCATTAAACAATGGGGTGTAGTTAGTTCCAGTGGTATTTTACTGACATAGGTTTCTTCACCTCTACATACGTATTAATTGTTGTTAATGTAACCTGTATTATCGTCGTTTTTTTTGGGATTCGTTAACATTTCTATTAGTTCGTAAGTAAAACGTAATTTAATTTTGGCGTAGCCTCGTCGAAGGAACTTAGAGCGTACGTAGAGGAACATTTTGTCTTACTCTATCGTCATAAAAAGCTAGCGCCGTAAGTGTGATTCAGAATTTCGCTCACGACCTGCAGCTGCTATGCTTGTGTGCATCGTGACTCGTGGCTAAACGACCAGGGGCCTTACCATGACGTCTTAATGCTGTTAAATTCCGATTTGTTAGCTGTCATTTTTGATACTTCTAGTATGGATCTGAGAATGACCGCTCCAACTTTGGTTCGGAATTGAATCGCATTAAGACGACATGGTAAGGCCCCAGGTGGCACGGGCAGGTCCCGCTCAGCAAGTTAGTTTGAATGGAGAATATTTTATAATAAAACGTGTTATTTCAGTGTGAGGACAATGAGAGCGGATCAGGGCAATACGAGGAGCTTAATAAGAAGGACGGACAAGCCGGCAGTGGCTCGGGCGCCATGAGCGCCAGCGAGCCTGATCTCACGCAACAGGTAACTTATACCTCGAGATGAAATGAGATTGTGCTTACAAGATGTCTTAGTGTGCGTGAGTGAAGCCTGATTTATATATGTTCGACGTGTCGTGTCGTGTGATGTGCCAGAAAAAATTGATAATGATTGCACATATTTATTTAACTTAAATATCTATGTGTAATTGTAGGGTGCTGCGAGGCTGCTGGAGTCGCTGGGGGTGGGGCGCGGCGCCGGCGCCGGCCGCGGGAACAACCCGCAGCGAGCGTCGCGCACCAACCACTCCACCAGTCTGTTCCCGAGGTATATCACTTGTGTTGCATGTTGTACACCAATAGAACTTTATCAATACGGTATTTTATGTAATGCATATGTTGTAGTTTGGTGCGGCTCGCGTTGTCGAGTAACTTCCCTGGCGGGCTGCTGTCTGCTGCGCAGAGCTACCCGTCGCTCGCGCCTAACGCGCAAAATGCTCTCACCTTGTCCCTCACTTCCACTTCGAGCGAGAGCGAACAGGTGAGATAACATACATTAATATAATTTTGCTTGGTTACCATTTAAACATTTGAGTCTGATTTAAATAATATCAATATCTTTTCTTTCCATTCCTGGAACAATGTTCGTATGGTCGCTGAGGACGAAATTTTTCAATTTTAAAACCAACATAGCTCTAACAACTACTAGTCCCAGGTACAAGTCTGGTATGAGGGACCTTCCGATCTGATCTTCTTTTCTGCGGTTGAAGTTATTTAGGGCGTCAAGAGCACAAGCTCAGCTTCTTTCAGTGAAGACAAAAGTGATAGGAGATAATTTATTATTTTATCTTGGTTTTTAGGGTCAATAATATAATTGGGTAAAGGTTGATTCACTGTACACTAAGCACAGTGAAAACGAGTGAGATCACTCGCTGACCAAGTATTGAAGTGAGAACGACCACCGGCAGCAATGCAGACTCGGTCGTGCAATAATTGCCCGCAGCTTGCACGGCGTGTAGTATGAATCACGCCTGGCACGGTGCACAGTGAGTCAACCTTAAACCCGCTGTGAGTCGGCCGTGTTTCTAATGTGTTGGTGACGAGGCAGGACGGTTGGCAGGTGTCGCTGGAGGACTTCCTGGAGTCGTGCCGCGCGCCCGCGCTGCTCGCCGAGCTGGAGGACGACGACGACGCCGACGACGCGCTCGACAGCGACAAAGAGAACGAGCCCACTTACCAGGAGGTAACCTATGCTTTCACTTAATAAATGCAGCCTATGTACAAACATAATAAAGTTCTCCGTTACCATCAGGGAGAGCCAGGTAAACTACTTGGGAGACTTGTTTAGGGCAAACTGTCTCACTATCACATGACAGCTCGTCGTACACCCCTTGCAAAAAAATGGGGCATTTATGGTTTTCAGATTTTTAGGCATTAAAGCTTTGAAAGTAAGCTTTTATGCACACAAAATATAAAAACCATGGGTCCCTGTTTTTTACTGAAACCAACTAAAACAACGAGTGTTCTCAAATTTTAAATGTATACAAAAATATATTTATGTATATAATTGGCTCACTAGAAACATTGTTTTTTTCGCCATGCCATGTGCCATTTTTCAATGAATTTATTAATATAGGTCAAAGTTAAAGAGTTAACTGC
The DNA here is from genome assembly GCA_949127965.1 of Pandemis corylana. Lineage (NCBI taxonomy): Eukaryota > Metazoa > Arthropoda > Insecta > Lepidoptera > Tortricidae > Pandemis > Pandemis corylana. Next base: position 4,275,301 of record OX421858.1, on the reverse strand, counting down.
CTAAGCCTAAGTAGCTGCTCTAGTTGCTTGAGCTAAAATTTACCTGTACGCGCATTTCCCAAGTGAGTTTCCTAGAGTTCAATAAACCTCGTGTGTGGCAGGTATCCCGCAACCTCCTATCTCTGATGGAAGAGGAGGCTTTGGAGGCGGTGCGCGGCGGGCTGGGCGGCGGCGGGCGCGCGCGGCGGCCGTGGGACGACGAGTTCGTGCTCAAGCGCCAGTTCTCCGCGCTCATACCCGCCTTCGACCCGCGCCCCGGCAGGACCAACCTCAACCAGACTGTCGGTCAGTGGCCGAACGTTTAGCAGTACCACGTGCTACATTTGTATTTAAATAGACCAGTAGGCTGTCTACTTCGCTCGCAATCGCCATCGTGTTCATTTTGACAGATGTATGGTCTGACAATTGGCACCGCAATCAGCTTGCTGTCACATTCATACAACATCTGTCATTTAACAACATATGTCATCACACACCGCCTAGAAGACAGGGTTAAGTCAGCCATGCTGTACATGCGGCTAATTTTCAGCATTCTTTACGTAAAATGTAAACATGAAAACATTACGTGGCAGCCTAGCGGCCCTTGAAATCGGTCGTGAATTCGACCTCGTAGTTTTCGAAAGTCATGTGCGATATACATTTGGAATTTACCATGAATTTTTAGATTGAGTAAGATAAAAAGGGCAGTCAATATACACCCCACTTTATGATTCGCGTCCCCATTTAATTCGTGTACGGTCAGCTGCAGAGAAAGGTGACCCCCTCCCATTCTCCCGTAAAAGCGTTAACCATACTGAGTTTTTCGAGAAATTATCAAGTCTTCATAAATTGCCTCCACCTATACCTGCATAATGTAGTACAGTGCTTGTAGTTTTTTTTTTTTTTTTTTTTTTTTTTTTATATGAAAAGGAAGGCAAACGAGCAAGTGGGTCACCTGATGGTAAGTGATCACCACTGCCCATAGACACCCGCAACCCCGGAGGGATTGCAGATGCGTTGCCAACCTAGAGGACTAAGATGAAATGCCTCTTGTGCCCGTAATTTCCCCGGCTGTCTTACTCTCCACACCGGAACACAGCAGTGCAAGCACTGCTACTTAGCGGCAGGATTTGCGAGTTAGATGGTGGTAGCGATCCGGACGGACCTTGCACAAGGCCCTACCACCCGCAATGGCAAACCCTTTTATTCATAAACGCAATCGTTTGTCTTTATCTGTGAAAGGTAATTGTCAAAGTGACAAATAAGGACAAACGATTGCTATGTTAGCAGAAGCCTATAGAGAGTTTATGAATAAGGGGGTAAGACATTAGAAAATAGAAGGACTATATGGCGTTTGAAATTCTCAATCGCACTGGGCACCCGAGGAAACTATAGCTCTCGTAACAATGAGATATAGACGAAATGAGAACCTTCTTATCTGTGTTCAGATCTCGACATACCATTGAACGACTCGTCGGACTCCGAGGAAGCTGCCGAGCCGGCCGCCAGCACGGCCAGCAGCGCGGACAGCGCCGGCGCGGGCGCCGCGACCAAGCTGCCGGCTTTGCGGCTCGTGCTCAGCTCCGGCACCGCCTCGCTGCCGCTGGAACGACCCTCCTGGACCGTCTACCGCGCTGTGGTGGCCCTGAACTCACGGCTGTCCTCGCAAGACTCGCATAGAGACACTACTTACACGTGAGAAACAACAAAAAGTATTTTTCTCAAAAATGTCCGGTAAAGTCGTCATTGTTAACTACATATCAGAACAGGAAGTTAATTGTTGCCGGTCAGTCCAAAATTAAAAAAAAAAAAAACATTACTGTCGCGCTAAACTCGACAGTAATGTTGCATACAAATTCCATTACTGTCTAGTTATTAACTTTTTAAAAATGCAAATCACCATTATAAAAGAAAGGCACAAGACTTAAAACATCAAATTAAAAAAAAAAGCTAGTACGATAACGTGTTTATCTGTGTCTGAAATAGCTTTAGGTGTTCTGGGTAGAAAAATACACTCTTCAAATGCCATTGATAGAAAAAGGCGGCAAAGCAAAACAATTTTCACTATTTTATTTTCATTTATTTTTGTTGTTGTTACCTATATTTTCGATTTTTGAGAAAAGCACTATACTTGCCTCGGCCAGAATAGCATTGCTGGCTTCGTATTATTAAACGGACTCGCAAGCTCGTCCGTTCAAACCAATACTCAGCCAGCAATTGCCTACTTCCTGGCCTAGACAGTAATGTACTATTTTTTTGTTTATGAAAAAGTTGAACACCTCATGTTTAGCCCCCGCAAGACTTAAGATAGGAAATACGCCTGCTGTCTTACTCTCCACGTTGAAATCCCGCAATGCAAGCACTGGTGCTCGATGGAAAGTGTAGCGAGTTTTTTTATGTTGTTAAAAGTTCGCTTTTAGTTTGAGCGTGTTTGATTGTTAATTTGATGTTTGTTTCAGATTAACGTATAAGGAGGTAGAAGGGATGGAAACCTTCGCTGCCTCGAGTGATAGCGAAGACGACGAACCTGGAGATCCAGGTGAGTACATTTTTTTAGTGTAATATTTGCATAATAGTTACCACTACGTATGGACACAATTTCGTTAAGCAATATGCCGCTAAACAACTTCGCGAAGTGGATGAGTGAGAGTGACAAATCAGAGCAAAAAATAATCCTACTTCCTACTTCATTATCACTACATAGTATAAATAAAATAAAGTCGCTTTTTCTGTCCTCATGTCCCGATGTATGCTTATATCTTCAAAACTACACAACGGATTTTCATGCGGTTTTTTTTAATAGATAGAGTGATTCAAGAGGAAGGTTTATATGTATAATACATGCATAATATACCGTGCGAAGCCGGGGCGGGTCGCTAGTAATATTATAAATGTTAAAGTTTCTGAGTATGGATGTTTGGATGTTTGTTACTCTTTCACGCCAGAACGGCTGGACATATCTGGATGAAATTTGGAACATAGATAGATTATAGTCTGGAATAACACATAGGCTACTTTTTATCCCGGAAAATTGCCTAATTCCTGCGGGATAGCGATACACGAATTCTATGCAGACGGAGTTGCGGGCAACAGCTAGTATTAAATAAATTTTCCAGCCGCCCTTTACACAAAATGGATAGACATAGACATAATACAGTATTTATTAAAAAAAACAATACAGGGATTGTGTTTGAAATAATATTCTAGAATCATTCGTGTCACTCGGTCGTTGTGAGTAAAAATGTTCGTGTCAAGGCTCGAATACAACTGATTTTACATGTATTATTTATAAACTGAACATCCATTACGAACATTCATTTAATTTCATCGCGCACGTGTCAGCGTGCGACTGCTCATAGGCGGGGTTATAGCGGTAATGTGAGCTAGGCCACCGTTAAACCTGTGCGTGTGTCAGCAGAGCGCGGCGTGAGCGGCGCGGAGGGCGGCGAGGGCTCCGCGGCGGGCGTGTGCGTGCGCGTGCTGCGGCGGCTGCGCGCGGCCGCGCCCGCGCTGCCCGCCGACGCCTTCCTGTCCACCAAGCTCACCAACAAGCTGCACCAGCAGCTGCAGGAGCCGCTCGCGCTCGCCGCGCACGCCGCCCCCAGCTGGTACGTCCACACACATACACCACACATACACGGCACAAACACATGCACGAGTGACGACTAAGGCCGGCCATAGACTTCATAAAGAGAGCGTGCAGGTTGTATAATGATAAGTACGTAAATTTGGATATTTTCAGTAACAAGTAAGTAGATTTAAGAGACAATCCTTACAGTGTATTACTGATTATGATTAGGCTGTTTTTTTTTGTTTGTGTAGGTTTTTAACAGAAAAGAAAATGTATACTTTTTGTTTTTGATGCACAAAGGTGCTTCACTGTAACTCTGTAAACTTCTTAGTTTTGCGTAATTAATGTATGGTTTCAATATTTTTCCATAGGAAACTGTAAGTCTAGATTTTACAAAAATTTAATTGTAATACATATAGCTATAAGAGACTGTTTGTTTCTAAATAAATAAATAAATAAATAGACAGATCAGTCGAAACCAACGGCACGAGAGTATTCTTGTTGCGGCCAGAACTCTGAATTTTGTATTGAAACTACAGATCACCTTAACAGTGATCGCCTTAAGCTTTGATCTCGACTGGTTTAAGCAGGCCGTCTATGGTCGGCCTGACATGACGTGGACGGCACGATGCCCATGATGCAACTGTCTATTTCTTATGACACATGTAACGTTTAGTGGAATGAATGCTTGTTAGTGTTTTCACTGAAGCTCAACAATGATTATAATGTCACATGGAAAAAGGTGTACTTTTTATTTTCACTGACATTCAGTAAACAATCTGTGTGCCCCAGGTGCCAGCAGCTGAACGACTGGTGCCCGTTCCTGTTCCCGCTGGAGACGCGGCAGATGTTCTTCGCGTGCACGGCGTTCGGCACCTCGCGGACTATAGTCTGGTTGCAGGCGCAGCGCGACAGGGCGCTCGATCGCCAGAGGTAAGGAAACGGCAATAAACATTGTACTAAATTTCACCTAAAATCACAATCTTTATTAAGGGGCTACCCTACGCCAATGACCTCGAGCATTTCGGCTCCACAACCCCCCGCACCCTTGCTTATGTACACGTTGACCAGCTACGACATCCTACTGTCACAAGAAACATATTTGAATTATATAGGCAAGGAGCTGGCAGCCCAAATACAACGTAAATACTTTTATGTTCCGGGACAAAATTCCGTCCGATTTGCAATTAAACATTTTAAATTTTTATTAGGTTTAAAATTAGTGCGAACCACTCATAAAATGGAAGGGAAATTGAAAATCCGTATTTTTGCGAAAACTTTTTATTTAATCGGTCCCCTTAGATTTGGTACATACATACACACACATAAATCACGTCTTTGTCCCTTACGGCCCGTAAGAGGTAGACAGAGCCTAAGGTAACAAAACCTTAAGGCCACGTTTAGCATGATTAAGGGCGTATAGGTGGAAAGGACAAGTATGTTTTTTTTGATAGATTTGGTATAATACTTATAATAAAATTCTTCGAATAATTCCCATCTTTTTACATACGTAATATATTTAAATAGTCTGTCCAAGATTTTTTAGCCAACCCATTTTTATTATATTTTTCAACACACTTGCTCGTAAATTGAGTCTTATTGCACCGCATTTAAGCTCATAATTCAGCTTATTACGCACAAGTGTTATTGTAATATATAATAGTTTTTTTTTAATCTCAGCAAAAAGTTTAGTTATGTATTGGAACAAGGAATATTTTCGTGAATATTAAACTATGTATTTTAGGTAAAAGACGATAAAATAATCATTTAATTTCGACAAATTATTCATTTTTATCTAAAAGTGACCATAATTTGCATATTTCAAGCATTGATTAATTATTTTATTTTTTTATTATAATTTTTATATTAGGCTGTTTAGCAGCCTGTTGTCAGTGTCTTCGTCACGCGCGTGCTAAGTGCACAGCGCGCATGCGCGAGTGCTGCGTGCGGGTTGACGCGGAGAAATAATATCTGCCGCCATTTTTCACTGATATTGTTGATTCAGACATTGTTATTTTATTACTTTAAAAATTACGAGTTCAACCTATCTATTTCAAGTCTACCTATTTTTAAAAACCAACTCAAACCTCACTATTTATCACTAATTTAATCCACTCCCTGTCTTTAGTACCTCATATATTCTCTTTGCTTCTGATGAAGTCCTTTTCTGTTGTATGGCCTTCTTATTTTTCATTGCTTCTCACATTTATTTTATCCTAAGTATTATGTTATGTGTATATGTATGTATTATTTTATTTTATTTATTTAGCTATGTATTATATTTTTGTTGATATTGTTGTTTTTATTATCCCTGCGTTTATCCTGTCTATTTGTTTCCGCCACCTACTTAAACTGTCTCCAACTTATTTCTTGTATTGGTTGTCTGGAAGAGATCGCTATTAAGCGATAAGACCGCCTATTGTCTACTTTGTTCTTTGTTTCTGTATTGTTTTGTACTGATTTGTGGTGTTCAATAAAGAGTATTTGTATTGTATTGTATTGTAATAAAGAGATGTAGTGTCCGTCGCTAGAAATACTAAAATATGTTCGGACAATGTTCGGACAGTTATATCAGTAAGAAATCCAAGGTGTTAATTACCAAATGATAAAGTAAAGTTCTAAAGCAGCTCTGCTCCAGGTAAGCAATTTCTGGTAACAAAGGTAAACTAAAGTTCTTAAAGTCCTTTTATTAACTAAATTTTATTTATTTTTCCTCGCAAATGTGTTGAAAAACGTCGTATGCGACGCGTGTGCTTTGGTAAAATTACACATCTCGACTCTATTACCCGCGCTCGCTTGCGCTCGCGCGTACAACACGCCTCGTGTGTAATTACCAACATAGCACACTTGTATCATAATGTACTATTCTAATATACTGAATTTATTATAAAATGTGTTTTATTCTATTATCAGCTCGGTGCAGATCGACGTTATATTCGGATCTTAGACTATAAAGAAAGTGTCTAAATAAAAATGACAGTTGTCAAATCGGACGGACCAACGTTTGCGCAAGCGTAGTGGGTTGCAGCGGAGCGACACGGGTTCCCCGTCTGAAAGCCAAACGGCGACTGCCGCCCGTCGCCCGCACAGACTACCGCGAGCAAGGATTCGTGCGTAGCACTAAATTATGCCTTTTTATTAAAAACTACAAAGTTAATTAAAATTTCAGTAGTACAAACTGTAGTGTTCGCTATTGTCTACTAATATAAAAAGTAGTGTGTCTTCAAGTCGTGTAATAATGGAATTATAGCGGAGTTTAACTGGCGAAAAGGGGTTTGGGATTATACTTTTTTCTCTTAAGTTATTATTATTTTTTACACCCCAATGAATCAAATTGAAGAATACATACCATTCTACAATATATATTAGTTTCATAGTTCTGCTACCATATATAAGCATACTTCATCTGGCTTGAAAACAGCGTAAATTTACCCGGTAGCCCCTTAAGCATGCATATCATCCGAAGTAGGATTGTGACTAAGTTAATCAGGCGACAGGTGCCTAATTTACAAGGCCCATGTGCTAGTCATCCGCCTTCCGCTAAAGCACGTCAGTGTGCAACTGTGTAAAGCGGCGCGGAGGGTTGCGAGAGTTTGTACTCGTATATAATAGTAGTTTATGTGACTGTATAATGAAGGGCATTAAAACATGAGTTCGCTGAGTTTCATAATAAGATCAAATTTATTTATTTGTTTTAATGCCTAATTATGTACAGTCGCTTACATTTAATCTACATTCATATCATAAATTTCCTACAATAAACGTTTTCACATCAAAATTCGTAGGTTATATATTTTTTTTCAAATTCTAAGACAATAGACATAGAGATTTTGTTATTTGAGATGTCGAAGTTTGAATGTTATTATTAACAAATATCGATATTAATATTCTAATGTAAACATTATAATACAGCCACGCATTAGAGTATCGATATTGATACTTTAACGTGAACATTAAAGTACAAGCACAGATACAGGTTTCTTAATGTAGGCCATTTGCTAAACGTTCCTGTGCAGTGCATTAGTTAGTTAGTTAGTTCAGTAAATGTGGAGCGACAGTAATATAATAAGGGTTCGTTGGCAGGGCGGGCAACACGGTGTCGCCGCGGCGCGCAGAGCTGGAGGCGGCGGAGTTCCGGCTGGGCCGCCTGCGCCACGAGCGCGTGCGCATCCCAAGGCACCCCAACCTGCTGCGCTCCGCTATGCAGGTATGCTGAAGAATTTGTATATTTATTTATTTTCCGTAACTATATTTATAGGTATAATTTGACGGATATTTGCCTCAACGTGGCTGTTCGTATTTTAGTAGACGTTGAACGCGTAGAAGGCGCGACGGGTTTTCGTCAGGCTAGAAAAAAAACTGGTAGAGGCTCACTGACGAACAGCTTCATCATTAAGTTTGTGTTTTCATGATTCACTTATGGAATTGTGCTGTCGTTTTGCACGAAACGAGTGACTTTCAAATGGTGGTTCCAACCGCGTCATTAGCGTTCGGGAGACAATTTTTTACTGTCGTTAATTCTTTTGAGTTGACCCTGTACTGTTCGATCAGGCGATGCGCGTCCACGCGGGACGCAAGTCCGTCCTGGAAGTGGAGTTCGCTGGCGAGGAGGGCACCGGCCTGGGCCCCACGCTGGAGTTTTACGCTCTGGTGGCGGCCGAGCTGCAGCGCGCCGACCTCGGCATGTGGCTGCACGACGCGCCCGCGCCCAGGCCGCACGCGCCGCACCACCTCGCGCTGCCGCACGGTAACACTAACACACTGACACGCGCTGCTGGCGGCCGAGCTGCAGCGCGCCGACCTCGGCATGTGGCTGCACGACGCGCCCGCGCCCAGGCCGCACGCGCCGCACCACCTCGCGCTGCCGCACGGTAACACTAACACACTGACACGCGCTGCTGGCGGCCGAGCTGCAGCGCGCCGACCTCGGCATGTGGCTGCACGACGCGCCCGCGCCCAGGCCGCACGCGCCGCACCACCTCGCGCTGCCGCACGGTAACACTAACACACTGACACGCGCTGCTGGCGGCCGAGCTGCAGCGCGCCGACCTCGGCATGTGGCTGCACGACGCGCCCGCGCCCAGGCCGCACGCGCCGCACCACCTCGCGCTGCCGCACGGTAACACTAACACACTGACACGCGCTGCTGGCGGCCGAGCTGCAGCGCGCCGACCTCGGCATGTGGCTGCACGACGCGCCCGCGCCCAGGCCGCACGCGCCGCACCACCTCGCGCTGCCGCACGGTAACACTAACACACTGACACGCGCTGCTGGCGGCCGAGCTGCAGCGCGCCGACCTCGGCATGTGGCTGCACGACGCGCCCGCGCCCAGGCCGCACGCGCCGCACCACCTCGCGCTGCCGCACGGTAACACTAACACACTGACACGCGCTGCTGGCGGCCGAGCTGCAGCGCGCCGACCTCGGCATGTGGCTGTACGACGCGCCCGCGCCCAGGCCGCACGCGCCGCACCACCTCGCGCTGCCGCACGGTAACACTAACACACTGACACGCGCTGCTGGCGGCCGAGCTGCAGCGCGCCGACCTCGGCATGTGGCTGCACGACGCGCCCGCGCCCAGGCCGCACGCGCCGCACCACCTCGCGCTGCCGCACGGTAACACTAACACACTGACACGCGCTGCTGGCGGCCGAGCTGCAGCGCGCCGACCTCGGCATGTGGCTGCACGACGCGCCCGCGCCCAGGCCGCACGCGCCGCACCACCTCGCGCTGCCGCACGGTAACACTAACACACTGACACGCGCTGCTGGCGGCCGAGCTGCAGCGCGCCGACCTCGGCATGTGGCTGCACGACGCGCCCGCGCCCAGGCCGCACGCGCCGCACCACCTCGCGCTGCCGCACGGTAACACTAACACACTGACACGCGCTGCTGGCGGCCGAGCTGCAGCGCGCCGACCTCGGCATGTGGCTGTACGACGCGCCCGCGCCCAGGCCGCACGCGCCGCACCACCTCGCGCTGCCGCACGGTAACACTAACACACTGACACGCGCTGCTGGCGGCCGAGCTGCAGCGCGCCGACCTCGGCATGTGGCTGCACGACGCGCCCGCGCCCAGGCCGCACGCGCCGCACCACCTCGCGCTGCCGCACGGTAACACTAACACACTGACACGCGCTGCTGGCGGCCGAGCTGCAGCGCGCCGACCTCGGCATGTGGCTGCACGACGCGCCCGCGCCCAGGCCGCACGCGCCGCACCACCTCGCGCTGCCGCACGGTAACACTAACACACTGACACGCGCTGCTGGCGGCCGAGCTGCAGCGCGCCGACCTCGGCATGTGGCTGCACGACGCGCCCGCGCCCAGGCCGCACGCGCCGCACCACCTCGCGCTGCCGCACGGTAACACTAACACACTGACACGCGCTGCTGGCGGCCGAGCTGCAGCGCGCCGACCTCGGCATGTGGCTGCACGACGCGCCCGCGCCCAGGCCGCACGCGCCGCACCACCTCGCGCTGCCGCACGGTAACACTAACACACTGACACGCGCTGCTGGCGGCCGAGCTGCAGCGCGCCGACCTCGGCATGTGGCTGCACGACGCGCCCGCGCCCAGGCCGCACGCGCCGCACCACCTCGCGCTGCCGCACGGTAACACTAACACACTGACACGCGCTGCTGGCGGCCGAGCTGCAGCGCGCCGACCTCGGCATGTGGCTGCACGACGCGCCCGCGCCCAGGCCGCACGCGCCGCACCACCTCGCGCTGCCGCACGGTAACACTAACACACTGACACGCGCTGCTGGCGGCCGAGCTGCAGCGCGCCGACCTCGGCATGTGGCTGCACGACGCGCCCGCGCCCAGGCCGCACGCGCCGCACCACCTCGCGCTGCCGCACGGTAACACTAACACACTGACACGCGCTGCTGGCGGCCGAGCTGCAGCGCGCCGACCTCGGCATGTGGCTGTACGACGCGCCCGCGCCCAGGCCGCACGCGCCGCACCACCTCGCGCTGCCGCACGGTAACACTAACACACTGACACGCGCTGCTGGCGGCCGAGCTGCAGCGCGCCGACCTCGGCATGTGGCTGCACGACGCGCCCGCGCCCAGGCCGCACGCGCCGCACCACCTCGCGCTGCCGCACGGTAACACTAACACACTGACACGCGCTGCTGGCGGCCGAGCTGCAGCGCGCCGACCTCGGCATGTGGCTGTACGACGCGCCCGCGCCCAGGCCGCACGCGCCGCACCACCTCGCGCTGCCGCACGGTAACACTAACACACTGACACGCGCTGCTGGCGGCCGAGCTGCAGCGCGCCGACCTCGGCATGTGGCTGCACGACGCGCCCGCGCCCAGGCCGCACGCGCCGCACCACCTCGCGCTGCCGCACGGTAACACTAACACACTGACACGCGCTGCTGGCGGCCGAGCTGCAGCGCGCCGACCTCGGCATGTGGCTGCACGACGCGCCCGCGCCCAGGCCGCACGCGCCGCACCACCTCGCGCTGCCGCACGGTAACACTAACACACTACACCACATACACCACGTACACAAGCTGACGTACTCGCATACTGGGAAGTAGCACTGATATCCTAGTATAGCGCTCTGCTGTGAGTGGCGAGACGGATGAAAGCTTTGGTCACACGTACCGAGTAAAAGGGCGAGACAGGGTCCGAGAGAAAGAGATCCGAGCTACACTGTCCCGCCGCTTTTGTCAGTCAGGCTCTCAGCCGACCACTCGGTGCAATGTTTATACGCAGCAAATACTAAGCAGAGTTGTGTCACAGATTGACATATCATATCTGGCAGGTGCTCCTTGTTCGATGCTTGACGCTTCGCTTCTGTTTCAGAAAAACCTCCGGGCTATTATGTGACGCCCGCAAACGGCCTCTTCCCGGCGCCGCTCCCTCAAGACTCTCCAATCTGTGATAAAATTTGCAAATATTTCTGGTTCCTAGGAGTATTCTTAGCTAAGGTAATTAATAAAACTTCTAAAACTTGTTTTGTTTCCATTGCTGTGTAATAATGCGTGTATAAATGTTTTAATTTGTTTTGAAGGTTCTACAAGACGGTCGGCTGGTTGATCTTCCACTTTCGGAGCCGTTTCTCCGAATCATGTGCGGCGAGGAATTGAAGAATGAACATCTACAGGAGATTGACCCTATCAGGCATAGGTAATGAAAACTACTGCTGGTATACCACTAGATGGTCTGTGAAATTATAAAAAGTCCTCGTCATCCTGCACATTTTTTTTTATATTTACGATTGCTGTACACAATTGCACATTTATTAGGCAACTACAGTCACTACAGCTGCAAATGCAAAATACAAATGCGGAAATGCAATGGGTTGAAGCCAATATGTGCAGTCTAGAATGGATGACGTTTTAAAAGTACGCTCCGTAATTCGAGTCCCTCGTTTAATTTTATACAGTACACGAATTATCAGATCGTATACTTATTGTTGAACATACATCGGTGTCATATTTATATAAAGAGCATGAACATGTTCGTTCGGTCCGCAGATTCCTGCAGAGCGTGCTGGCGGCGGCGGAGCAGTACGAGGCGCTGGTGAGCGAGCCGGCGCTGAGCGCGGCGGAGCGGGCGCGCCGCGCGGCCGCGCTCACCGTGGACGGCGCCAGCTTCGAGCAGCTCGCGCTCAGCATGGTGCACGTGGCCGCCCGGGACGACCCCGCCGCGCTGCAGCCGCTCTGCGACGCCGGAGAACACATCGAGGTACCGTACCTAACTATACCGTACAAATCCCCGTCAGGCAAGCCGAAGCAAAACAAAACACCTACTATAAACCGGCGTGTGAAGAAAGACCCACAATTCAGTTGTTAGGGCGACACACTGGTGGCTAAAGAACCAGAGGTATTCTACCGCATTATCAATACGGGAGTGACGGCGCACGCCTAGACATCGTAATATTTACGTATAGCAGATCATTTCAACACATGTGAGAGAAATAAATGGTAATTGCCGATAGTGATGCCGAGTGTGATAGACAAGTACGCAATATTTTTTTTATCCTTCCACTAAAACGGTTCTACAGTTGTTCGTGTCATCTAAAATTTGCTTTCGTATTTTAATAACGTCAAACTTAATGTATTAGCAGAAGTTTAACAACGCTCGTGTACAGGTCGGGCCGCACAACGCGCGCGCTTACGCCGAAGCGAGCGCGCGCTGGATGGTCCGCGACGGCATCCGGCGGCAGGCGGCGGCGTTCCGGCGCGGCTTCGCCGGCGTGTTCCCGCCGCGCCGGCTGCGCGCCTTCTCGCCCTCCGAGCTCCGGCTGCTGCTCTGCGGCGAGCGCGGCCCCGCCTGGACCAGGGAACTGCTGCTGCAGTACACGGAGCCCAAGCTGGGGTACACGCGCGACTCGCCCGGGTTCTTGCGGCTGGTGGACGTGCTGGTCGAGATGTCGTGGCAGGAGCGGAAGGCGTTCCTTCAGTTCGCGACCGGCTGCAGCAGCCTGCCGCCCGGCGGGCTCGCTAACCTGCACCCGAGGCTCACTGTTGTCAGAAAGGTAGGATTGTTAAAAAATATACGTTAAAATATTTTGTTAATTTAATAGTGCTGTAGCTGTTGACGAATCAGATTAAGTAAATAAAAAACATGCGTAAAATAACAGTACGTTAAACTGTGAGGAGAGGCCACAATAGAGAGATCTCTCCAAGCAGACTATGAACTGACGTGCTCATCGATAATTTAAGTTTTTGTAATTAAAAGTCGATCTTGTTTGTAACATGTATGTATAATTCATTAAAATGACGGGTAATTTTTCTTGATTATCGTTTGAAAAGCGAAGTTAACATAATCATAACATATTAGTTTTAGTTGCTACATAACTAAAATAATTCGAAATACCCAATAAGCAAACTACAGTAATGCCTTGATGAAGTGACTAATGAGGTAACATCAGTTATTTTTCTAAAGATGCGCAAGCATCATTCTATGCAAACAATTATTGGCACAAGAGGCTTTCTATCCCTAGCCCTCTAGGCTCGCAACGCCTCTGTAATCCTCCAGTGTGGCGGGTGTTCATGGGTGACCCACTTGCTCGTTTGCCATCATTGTCGTGGAAAAAAAAATGCAATAACCATTACTTTATCTGCAGGTGGAAGCTGGTGACGGCTCGTACCCTTCAGTCAACACCTGCGTGCACTACCTCAAGCTGCCGGAGTACTCGTGCAAGGAAGTGCTGCGCGAGCGCCTGCTCGCCGCCACCAACGAACGCGGCTTCTACCTCAACTGAACGCGACAGCTCGCCACGCTCAGACCGAACACGCTACCATGAAGCCTTATCTACATCTACACAGTCCGTTGAGAAGCCGTGGAGCTACGAATTTATAAGTGGTCGATCGACAGCGGCAACGTTAACTCCTTGCTCGCGCCTTGTACATAAGGCTTAAAAGTAAACATCACTAGAAGCGAAACTCACACGCAGGCATTTAGGGCAATCGCTAGATTTATTATAGACACTTTAATTTTCAAACCCTATTTGCTAAGGGAAACTCCCGCGACTTAACGCCTGATGGGGCGATATTAGATTTCGCCTCAAAAGTTTTCTTATGACCTTGTTCTGAAAAACTAACACGTATTTTGCCTGCAGCAGTATAGAAGAGGCAAAAACAAGTTGTTAACAAAGATTTAACCTATCTTCTATGATCTTTATCTCTAAACTGTGTGCTAGTTCTAGCAAATTTTATAGGACAAAAGTGGAGCAAATGCAGTACGGTAACTACTAACGATGTATTGAAAAAGACGCTCGGCTAGTTAATTAAAAACGTGCTATAACTTTGTGTCATTCTCAGCGGTGGCACAAAGCGCAGCAGTGGTATAAAACGTGGAACAAAAAAGTCGTACTGATGAGTGCAAAACCAAAGCAATACGAGACATGAGTTGACGTCACACTTCAGCTCTCGATAGTGATACAGAGTTAAGTTTATTGAAGTATAAACGTACTTCAATGCGATCACTTAAATTATATTATCAGTGATAAGGCATGAAGTATAAATAACGGTTCAACGCTAAAAGTCACTCGCGGGTTTTAAATCCTGTTTAGTAAAAACAGCACATATCTGGTTTGACGAGATGCAAGATACCCTTGTGGGTATCTATCATGGGCAACTTTAGGTACAACACTCAGATTCTCTCAGATTTCAGCTTTCTACGTCTAAGGGTTTGGGCTAGGCGCTAATGAGTCAGTCAGTTAGGACTTTTCTTTTATGTAATTAGATTTATTTAGTTTAGAATTTAATTAAAAGACCGCTGTCAAAATGTATTAGCTATTGCGTTACACTTTATTATATAATTCGTTCACAGTGTTGCTTTTACTCTTAGATGTACTGAAATGTACTGAAAGCCAGCGCGGTGATTTTGTCTATGTTTTTTTCCTATTACTACTCTTTTTGATTACAACAAGGTTTGGAAATGTAGCTGTTTAGAAAATGATGAATTCTATTAAACGTACGGGTGTAAAGTTTAATAGTTGCACTACTTTGGGAGGTTATCATTGTACCCATTTAATCCCAGTGTAGGAACTTTTTTTTAAATTGACTAGGACGTCGCCATCCTATATAATTTAAACTATAATCCTATCTTTTACGCGTGTACCCAGTCGAAGAGATCAGAACTACGAATATCATTGTAAGAAAAGGACAATGATAACCTGTCGGGCGAAATTCCTTTATTCTTTATTTACTGTCTTAAATTTGCGTTATAAGTTTTGCTGCTATATTATTGTAAGAATTGATTAAAACTAATATAAGAGAGGCTTTTGTTTTGTTTGTGAATGAGTACTTCGACTAGATCTCTGTGATGTTTATATTCATTACGTAACTTCTTAGAATTAAATTAACGACCAGATTTATAACATTTAAATTGACCTGATCTTTCGCTATTAAAAAGATACTACTATGCATCTGATTCGGTGCTTCCATCATAGTGTTTCGAGATGTTATATCGAATATGTAATAACCATGTATCGACCGTAATTATGGTAAAAGAGTGTACTGTCTATAAATACATAAATATTCTTATTACTTATTACGATTAACTTTCTACTACTTCTCGTGAATATGCACTTTTGAGATGTAAAACGATGTAATAAGAAACCAAGAAATAATTAAAATTCAGGGTGTAAAACACTTTATTATTGTACTAATAATATTTTAGCTATGTTCCTTTTATATAATAATTAGTCAACTGAAAGTTGGTATTGTGATGTATTGTATGAATATTTACGAATTGAAAGATATTTTAGTTTAACATAATTAGGCAATTAGATTTAAAATATTAACATTACAGCAACATGTAGCGCTCCAATCATATTTGTTGTTGAGGATTGTGTCAATAAACTAAGCAAGAATTTAAAGTATTTTTTTTTCTTAATTTCCTTACCATTATAAATATATTATTTTTGAACATCGTGGCTGCATATTTAATGCAGGACAGTGGTAGTCAGAAAAACACCGTCATAGATTTATAGTACATTAAATTTGATGCCGTCTTATATAGGCCGCCTCCAGGGGCACTGTAACATCCCTCCCTCGTATTTTTTTTTTTTTTTTTTAAACTTATATCTAGTCTTATACTAATCTTATATCTAAGACCTTATATTTAATTTAAAACTAGGGCTTAAAATACACTAAGGCTATACTACAAGCAGCACCAAGACACCAAGCTAGACTACTATCTACAGCTAATTTCCTACTCAAACTATGCAATTCCTAGTTTTAATTAATTAATTCTATAAGAAGCTATTTGGATTGAATAGGACAGTATGAAGTATGGCCAACGTGATCGTCTATTCCCTACATTGTGGTAGTAACTCAAACTCGTTTAGTGGAGGCAAGAGATGCTAATCCTAAGAAGTAAACTATGCCCTAAACATTAACACTAAATTGCCCTATATGTATCTGAACCTTTCCGCTCACACAACTCAGTTCAGCAAATTACTGTTACCGAACACCATCGGGCAATGACAAATTATAGTTAAATACTAGTAACTAGGAGTCTTTATATCTTGGAGTAGTTAAGTAATGGAGAACTAATACTCTGGTAATTTCAAATGCTTAGTCTGGAATTATAACAAGTATTTATATAGGTAGCATGAGTAAATGTCTTTTGTGTTAAAGTTAGAGCCCCACCTTCGCTCTTGAGATTGTTCTCAACTGATCGTTGCCAGTAACCGTGTTCCTCGTCCAGAGACCCTAAGGAACTCCGACACAAGACTTGTGAGTTTACTAGTCTTTAGTCAGTATGTCATGTTATTGTACCACAATGGGTAAGAGGATAAATTTAACTCTAATTATTCCTATACTATGCTGTCCAATCATTCTGGTACAGAAGGAAAACTACTTTATAAATTGGGTGTTTTCTGTTATTTTGAAATATGTTTTTCAATCAGAAAGATAAGTCAGATTCATTGATCTTAGTCATATCTAAAAGTATTTCAATCAATTACTTATTAGTTCAAAGCAAAAGGGGATCTAAGGAATTTTCCATCAAATATAAACTTATAACACCCAGAAAGCTATGGAAATTAGCATATCAACTAAATAATACCAATCTTAAATATGTAGATCATAAAAACAAAGCTTCATCGCTTCATCCTACTGATAACTTAAAGGCGGAGGATTCTTAAGGAAGATTGAACTGTCACATTCTATCTTTCTAATAGTAAATGTTTATTTAATATAATTAATTAAAACACATAATTTTCCCTTGTTGTTACAAGGTAAAACAGATGTTGAGATAAAAGCCTAACCTAAAATAAGTAAAACCTCCCTATTCATGCCTAAATTAATATTCCTATTCTAGTCAGCTGTGTATTGAAACCTGGAGGAAAACCCTCACATTTACAATTAAACGTGTGATGTGTTATGCAGTTTCCGGGAGTGCAATGGAAACTTCTACACTATTCTAAAGAAGGGATTGGAGTGGCATCTCCGAGTGTATAAAGTCCTACGCCATGTGTATTGACATCGTCTACGGCCGAAGCCTAGGGTGCAGACGACATCCTAACTAGACATATAGTAGTGTGAATATATAAATATTTAGATAAGAGACCAGCGAGACCAGTTCCCATGTTCCGACACAGCAGAACACGAAAGCCTGGGTACACGCTAGGAGGTAAGTTACCCTACCCAGATATTTCGCTGGGAGTCAGGTGCTGAGTCGAACCTCAACGCTTCAGCTCACACTGTAAACAATGTGTTGAAATTTCAAGCCCTTGTTATCACCGTTAGGTAGCCAGACTTGAAACCCGAAAACCGTGTTTCGTATAATCCCTACTTCAAGCACACAAAGTAATTAATCAAGCTAATTAGTATTCTATAATCGCAAATCCAGTATAGGCTCTAAAGAATGGTAAAGTGAGGAATGACGCCGGAGAGTAGCCCCGAGCCGCCAAGGTTAAGGATAGGAATATTTACTGGTAATCACGACCACAGAACACTATGACACAAATTAATGATTTGAAAACAATTAAATAATCAATTCAATCAATTAATGTAAAAACGTAAAACAGCCGCGACCCGATCTCGCGTATTTACTAAAGTCTAATTTGTGCTTGAAAGAACCGCGCTTACGAACCGATAGAGGAGAAAAGACCCCTTTCTTAAAATCTACGCCCGTATTTATACCCTTTTTCGGTGCTTTTGGTTGAATTGGTGCTTTTGGTGCCTTGAGCTGATTCGGTGCTAAATGTGTCTTTAGCTGAATTGGTGCTTTCAGCTGATTCGGTGCTTTTAGTTGAATTGGTGCCTTCAGCTGATTCGGTGCTTTTAGTTGAATTGGTGCTTTTTGTGTCTTTAGCTGATTTGGTGTTTTCGGTGCGTTCGGCGACAGCTCCAGTTTTTATGCTATTGGATACTCAAACTGTATGAAGACAAAGTCCATTCTCCCGTGATATGATTTTCCACAATTCCAAGAACATAGACCATCACAGATAACAAATACGGAATAGCAGGTTATTTCTAATAATCAAGTAATCTATTGTGCTTTTTGGTTTTCATGTTGGTATATTTCTCTTATATGGTTATGTGTAAACAATTTAATCCTTCCCTATAGGTAGTTGTTAAAGATTAGTCATAATAGACTATTTTGCTTTCATAATTTAGCTTAACGCAATAGTTGATCATTTCCAACTTTGTTTGTAATGAAATACTATAATTTTTAGTATTTTGTGAATGTGTAGGACCCGCACTTGTTGTGACGTCTTGTGAACATATTATTTGTGGCAACCTGTTTTATAGGTGTGGTATTTTGCTTAACGATAATGCATACTTTTTGCCAATGAATCAATGCTGCTTGAAGCCCTTTTGTCCATAAAAGAATGAGTTAAGGTGAATTATATTTATCTAGACATAAGGTGCTCCTAATTCTCTATGAGAAATACACATCAAATCATTTGCGTTGTATTATCTAAAACCGTCAGCATTCCCCATAGGTTGACCAAGGTGTCTCATAAATAATATTCCTTCATTAGATTCAGTGTTCTTATAATCTATCGTATTTACCAAAATATTTGAATCCTTGAGACTATTTTGTCTATGGTGTCTGAAAGTCTAGGCACATTTTACTAGTTCAGATGTGTGAGAGCCGCTTTACTGATTTTGAGAGTGGCAACACTAGAGATATTCCTCTGACTTTACCTCTTCTGTGGGATGACTACTTGTTGATGTCTGACATTCTTTGGCAAATAAGTTGACAAATATTGACAAATATTGCACCGAATATGTAGTGGTACTTGTACCTGATGTGATTATTTCATTAATCTAAGTGTCCCTAATTTCATGGAACATTGTTAGAAATTAATACTATTTAATTTCACATTAATTAATAAATAAATCTGGAATATTATTCCATATGAGAGTATTAATATTTTATTTGTGAATTTTGACCGGAACGAGACCCCGTTTCGTCACAGCCTCTCCCCGAATATTTTCGTAAGGACCAAAAATACCATTTTAACTGGAGGAAATATTCTAACCACTCATTATGTAATTCACGAATATCAATCTAAACATTGCTATATATATTAGTTTAATCTATTAACATTTTCTCCCGTGACTGAAAGTGTGGTGTGGTTTATTTTTAAACCAAAAATATACACCCAAAATAAAGAATGAAAAATTTTCAGACTTTGAACAACTTAAATATGAAAAGATCATAAGACTTCGCAAAATGATCTAACTGGGATAAAGAAAGTGGTTGTGAATCACTCTGTCCTAGTGACCCTCGCCGACCCTTCAGTGCCCCGATCTTGCATTGCTTGGCGACCAAGGAAAAGAACTGTCGAACTGCCTCTCCCAACCAGATCATGTTGATAGCTTGGAATTATAACCATCCATTACCAAATTGTCTCGTCTGAAACTTCCACTCAATAAAATGAATAATATAAATTTGGAGCATGTGGAGTGTATGCTAATTGCTTAGCCATTTGTGCTTCAGCTTTCTTAGCTGCGTGTGGAGTAATAAAATTTCTTTCGCCGACTTTATAGTCGAATGTCAATCTGACCTGCCACATAATTAACCAAGACACATTTTGTATCAATTCAAAATGAGATTAGGTAGAATATGAACTTAACCTTCCTGGTGGTATTAATTATGTTAAGGTATGTTTCCTTGTTATAGTACAATATTTACCTTTTGATAGTATCAATCTTGTTATAGTATTTTGTTCGTTCAAGATTAACCTTTTATATATGTATGTATATTTATACAAAATCAATCTTTTGTTATTATTGATCATGTTAAGGTATGTTTCCTTTTCATAGTACAAAATTAACCTTTTAATAGTATTAATCTTGTTATAGTATTTTGTTTGTTCAAGATTAACCTTTAGATTAGTATTAATCTTGTTATAGTATTATATTTGTTCAAGATTAACCTTTTATAGGTATATTTATTCAAAATCAACCTTTTGTTAGTATTGATTATGTTAAGGTATGTTTCCTTAGATACCAAATTAACCTTTGGTTAGTATTAACTTGGGTACAGATAGTATGTCGCTTTTATACAAAATCAACCTTTTTGTTAGTATTGATTTCGCGAAGGTATGTTTCCTTTTTATATTACAAAATTAACCTTTTGTTAGTATTAATTTCGTAAAAGTATCTTTTTCTCACAAAATTAACCTTTGGTTAGTATTAATCATGTGATAGCATATATTTCGCACAAAATCAACCTTGGGCTAGGATTAACTTTGCTAAAATACATGCCAATTTTAATGATAGCTACATTTTGGAAAGATATGTGTCTCACGCAAGTATGTGATACCCTAACTCCTTTCGCAAAAGAAAATTATTTGATGTGTGCTGTTCAGGGGATAGAATGCCAATAAGCCGTCCTCATCTCTGTGAAATGCCATATCATCAAAGCCCTTTTACTCATTCTTAAAACTAACTTATACTATTTTCCTAAAATTTCATGCAACAACACATTCATCCTTTTTTTTTATGACTCATACATCCTTCCTCAATCTCTTTTTCATACTTACTTTGAAATAATACAACAGATCACTTTCGAGATGAAAGACGTACAACTAATAATATTATTTAACTATTCTACTTCCTCCAGTCAAAAAAAACCTTTTTTTTTTTTTTTTTTGTTCCTACTTTTATTGACACCAAAATTCTATATGTGTACCAAATTTCAAACTGATGCTGTTAACCGTTGAGGAGTTCCCTCCTGCGGAGACAACATCGGCTGAGCCACCAGAACTTTATCATCACATCAACGCTCTACCATCTGTCCAACCGTATACCAAATTTCAAGTCAATCCGACCACAACTAAAATTAACGTACTACTAGCGCCCTCTGTTGTTGAATAGTTGAAGCTTATTTACATAATATCCATCGACAAATCAGACAACTAACAATCTACTGCACGAACATGTTTGTGTCAAACGATAAACCATGTTTTTTCTAAAATTTCATTTCTATAATAAGTTATCAATGTCTTGAATTATACACCTAGCGCCATCTAGTTCGTATACGTTAAACGAATGTAATTAAAATTTAATGAAATATTGTATTGTGTTACACACTTAAAACTAGTAAAAACCACACTTTATAGGCTTAAATTATCATAAAACGGATCAATTTATCATTGTTAAACTCGTAGAACCACATTTATTGGCGGTCTTAATTTTAATCAGTTTGAACACTGAAACACTACTAACGCCATCTACCACAGACTTGGAAATAATCGATAACCTTTTACTATAACTTTCGCTCTTAAATTTAAGTGTGATTTACACTGTGGTATGTTAAAAAGTCTATTTAATTCTCATAGTCAATGTTTTTTATGATTAATCAAAGTTATTAATACCCATCTACCAACTTAATTTATCTTACTATCTATGCGCATTTCTAGACACATAAGGTGAAACTTGCGTAAACTGTGATAAACCTTATAAAATTTACGTTCTATGCTCGTAATTCTTGGGTTTTTTTTCTGTTTCATTAACCACAACAATTCTCTAATCCAATGAATTTATCGTTTCAGCAGTTTTGTGTGAATGTGAAATAAAAACTACCACAAAAATCCTCCTCATAATTATCGTGTTGTACTAACTTTAAAATGTATAAAATCCATAGCTCCTCCCACTCTGTCTACTCTGTGATTCCTCCTTGTATATATATTTCTTTAGTAGTTTTATTAATACAATTATTTATTTCACCCTTTTTTTTTTTTCAAAATGACAATGTTGGTTGCATGGACGATTTCCCTTTTCCTACTGTCATATGTGACAGATGCTAATTTAAAAACCGAACGGACGCGTATCGATTACTTTTTTCATAGATCGCCCACAAGAAAATTAGTAATTTAATAGCATTTCAGCACGTTATAACAACATAATCGCATTCAAACAAACTTCGAACGTTAAGGGGCTATTTCCTGCAGCAGAAATCGACCCGAACGCATTTCAATTTCAATCAACCTACTCAGGTAATGAAACAGACTATTTGTTTACTATCTATTACTATCTACTACTTAATTCTAATAAAATCTTCTTACTGGCGTAAATAACTAACATTTACGTATTCAATCTGTCACCTCAAACTACTTAATGCACGATATTTTATGTTTCAGGTTTTGAACAAAACACGATTACTACGTTTCAAATGAAGAACTGATCATTGTTCAACTGGTTTTATGTACTCAATTTGGCAAAAAGTAACCAACCAATTTACTCATTCAGGTAATATCCGTTGCTTCCTACCCATTGATTACTATTCTAACCTATAATTTTCTACGTACTTGGGAATAGGTTCTCATTGTTGTCCCAACACTTACTTATATAGAAGTGAACCATTTACCTATAGTTATTAAATTACAGAACTAGTGCAACTTTGGTTATTTTAAGTGACATAACCGTTTAATTTTCAGATATCAAAATAAGCTGAAAAAGATTTTCACTTATCAAGTTCAAATACTTGGATACTGCATGACCGGAACAATGCAATGGATAACTTCGAATCTCTCAAGTGTGGGCTTACTAAAATTGAATGCCTATTTCGGGATGTTATCTAAACAATGCTTCACCTAACCTTCCTGCGCTTTCGGTTTGTAATAGCATTTTTTTGTTTTGTAATCAAACAACCATTTTATTTTGAAGAAATTAAAGCATTCTCTTGTTATGTCCTGTATAAATTAACTGTTTATGTGAATAATTTTTATTGATTGAGTTCTAATAAAACTTGGTCCCCTTCTTTTATTTCCTAAACCCTTTGCTAGCTCAATTCTATATTATTTTGAATGACATAATTTTGAAAAATTAGTCTCGGTAAATTCATACATACTTATACCTAATTCAACTTAGCTTTTTAAATATTTTATGAGCAATGAGGCTTATCTTAATCATTCTGAAATTCTAAATTAATTATCACACTTACAGACTACCTTTTCCTAGTATGACTTTAGTCACAGATATGTTTTTACCTAAATGTTTTTCCTGTCATCATTTTACTAATTATTTACTTTTACTAAAATAAAAGTAAAACCACTTTTACTGCGCTTACTGCATCCCAACTTTTACTAACCAGATTTTGATGACTTATTGTGAGCTGTATTTTTTTTCATATACCTGCAAATGCTTTGACTGGTCATTTTATATATATTCTATCTGCTGCATCTTAAAATTTACTAAACCGATTTAGATGCTTTCTTTGTTCCTACAAATACTTTGATAGATATTACTATCAATAAACTGATCACTATTATGACTATGTATTGGCTCGATTTGAGATGTAAAAGCCTGGCTATCACAACATACATTCATACCATAAAATATAGATCGAACTGGTCTGTGTTCCTAAATCCATATTCTGTTTCTAATAAATGATGGAACTCATTTTTGTAATAAAACCTCTCTCCCCCGCGTCAAGACCTGAACCTGGTAAGTACTTAGCTCATAGCTTGGCTAGCCTATTTGATATCTAGACTACAGTGTCTCTCCCCCAACTAAATGCTCTTTGCATTGTTATGCACAGTTCGGGAATCGAACCCGGCACTGTAAATCATGCCTATACATTATTATGTAATCAAATAATACTTTGCATTCTCTCCCCAGACTATTATATTTTATAAGAACGTCTTGCTTGACTTGACTGTATAGAAATTACTTTCGTAGCTTATTTCTAACTTGAGATTAAAATATAAATAGGAATCTTTACCACCAAAGATTATCTGTTTTAAAAGTCTATGGTCTGTGAATTGTCTATGTTATGCTGACAATTGAAATTTATGGTCTTGTTTTGTTAATTTTGCATTTGTCTTGTTTTGTTATTTTCATTAGTAATTTATAGTTCGTACGTTCGTAGTTGTGATTTAAAGGACTGAAGCAGGCCAATTTAAATGTGAAAAGACATAACCTGTGATGTGAACCGAACACGCTAGGCTCGATTGTATGAACCGATTTAATTTTCCCGAGAAAACCAACTACTGCTGATTAAGTGATCGTGAATTCGTAACAAGATCTCAAGTGAAGTGACCGACTTAGTTATAATTAGTAAATAAGTAAAACGTGTAACCCTTTATAGTAAAATTGTGCAAACATTTTGTGAAATATTTTTCTCTCTCTTATCTAACCTAATAGGTCTCTAATTTCAAACATAATTATATCTCTTACCCCACTTTTCCGTTTCACAGCAACAAATTGACCTTTCGGTCATTAAACTAATTAATTTATCACACTTGTCCAAATTCAATCCGATAAATAACTTCCCAAGTATCTTAACTCTAACTTAAGATCTAAATCTAGACTAAAATATTACCAAACAAACCACAAGTTCTATCCTGGTACACGGCCTCCACATTGTAACATCCCTCCCTCGTATTTTTTTTTTTTTTTTTTAAACTTATATCTAGTCTTATACTAATCTTATATCTAAGACCTTATATTTAATTTAAAACTAGGGCTTAAAATACACTAAGGCTATACTACAAGCAGCACCAAGACACCAAGCTAGACTACTATCTACAGCTAATTTCCTACTCAAACTATGCAATTCCTAGTTTTAATTAATTAATTCTATAAGAAGCTATTTGGATTGAATAGGACAGTATGAAGTATGGCCAACGTGATCGTCTATTCCCTACATTGTGGTAGTAACTCAAACTCGTTTAGTGGAGGCAAGAGATGCTAATCCTAAGAAGTAAACTATGCCCTAAACATTAACACTAAATTGCCCTATATGTATCTGAACCTTTCCGCTCACACAACTCAGTTCAGCAAATTACTGTTACCGAACACCATCGGGCAATGACAAATTATAGTTAAATACTAGTAACTAGGAGTCTTTATATCTTGGAGTAGTTAAGTAATGGAGAACTAATACTCTGGTAATTTCAAATGCTTAGTCTGGAATTATAACAAGTATTTATATAGGTAGCATGAGTAAATGTCTTTTGTGTTAAAGTTAGAGCCCCACCTTCGCTCTTGAGATTGTTCTCAACTGATCGTTGCCAGTAACCGTGTTCCTCGTCCAGAGACCCTAAGGAACTCCGACACAAGACTTGTGAGTTTACTAGTCTTTAGTCAGTATGTCATGTTATTGTACCACAATGGGTAAGAGGATAAATTTAACTCTAATTATTCCTATACTATGCTGTCCAATCATTCTGGTACAGAAGGAAAACTACTTTATAAATTGGGTGTTTTCTGTTATTTTGAAATATGTTTTTCAATCAGAAAGATAAGTCAGATTCATTGATCTTAGTCATATCTAAAAGTATTTCAATCAATTACTTATTAGTTCAAAGCAAAAGGGGATCTAAGGAATTTTCCATCAAATATAAACTTATAACACCCAGAAAGCTATGGAAATTAGCATATCAACTAAATAATACCAATCTTAAATATGTAGATCATAAAAACAAAGCTTCATCGCTTCATCCTACTGATAACTTAAAGGCGGAGGATTCTTAAGGAAGATTGAACTGTCACATTCTATCTTTCTAATAGTAAATGTTTATTTAATATAATTAATTAAAACACATAATTTTCCCTTGTTGTTACAAGGTAAAACAGATGTTGAGATAAAAGCCTAACCTAAAATAAGTAAAACCTCCCTATTCATGCCTAAATTAATATTCCTATTCTAGTCAGCTGTGTATTGAAACCTGGAGGAAAACCCTCACATTTACAATTAAACGTGTGATGTGTTATGCAGTTTCCGGGAGTGCAATGGAAACTTCTACACTATTCTAAAGAAGGGATTGGAGTGGCATCTCCGAGTGTATAAAGTCCTACGCCATGTGTATTGACATCGTCTACGGCCGAAGCCTAGGGTGCAGACGACATCCTAACTAGACATATAGTAGTGTGAATATATAAATATTTAGATAAGAGACCAGCGAGACCAGTTCCCATGTTCCGACACAGCAGAACACGAAAGCCTGGGT
The DNA here is from genome assembly GCA_949127965.1 of Pandemis corylana. Taxonomy (NCBI): domain Eukaryota; kingdom Metazoa; phylum Arthropoda; class Insecta; order Lepidoptera; family Tortricidae; genus Pandemis; species Pandemis corylana. Next base: position 4,248,870 of record OX421858.1, on the reverse strand, counting down.
ACACGCTAGGAGGTAAGTTACCCTACCCAGATATTTCGCTGGGAGTCAGGTGCTGAGTCGAACCTCAACGCTTCAGCTCACACTGTAAACAATGTGTTGAAATTTCAAGCCCTTGTTATCACCGTTAGGTAGCCAGACTTGAAACCCGAAAACCGTGTTTCGTATAATCCCTACTTCAAGCACACAAAGTAATTAATCAAGCTAATTAGTATTCTATAATCGCAAATCCAGTATAGGCTCTAAAGAATGGTAAAGTGAGGAATGACGCCGGAGAGTAGCCCCGAGCCGCCAAGGTTAAGGATAGGAATATTTACTGGTAATCACGACCACAGAACACTATGACACAAATTAATGATTTGAAAACAATTAAATAATCAATTCAATCAATTAATGTAAAAACGTAAAACAGCCGCGACCCGATCTCGCGTATTTACTAAAGTCTAATTTGTGCTTGAAAGAACCGCGCTTACGAACCGATAGAGGAGAAAAGACCCCTTTCTTAAAATCTACGCCCGTATTTATACCCTTTTTCGGTGCTTTTGGTTGAATTGGTGCTTTTGGTGCCTTGAGCTGATTCGGTGCTAAATGTGTCTTTAGCTGAATTGGTGCTTTCAGCTGATTCGGTGCTTTTAGTTGAATTGGTGCCTTCAGCTGATTCGGTGCTTTTAGTTGAATTGGTGCTTTTTGTGTCTTTAGCTGATTTGGTGTTTTCGGTGCGTTCGGCGACAGCTCCAGTTTTTATGCTATTGGATACTCAAACTGTATGAAGACAAAGTCCATTCTCCCGTGATATGATTTTCCACAATTCCAAGAACATAGACCATCACAGATAACAAATACGGAATAGCAGGTTATTTCTAATAATCAAGTAATCTATTGTGCTTTTTGGTTTTCATGTTGGTATATTTCTCTTATATGGTTATGTGTAAACAATTTAATCCTTCCTTATAGGTAGTTGTTAAAGATTAGTCATAATAGACTATTTTGCTTTCATAATTTAGCTTAACGCAATAGTTGATCATTTCCAACTTTGTTTGTAATGAAATACTATAATTTTTAGTATTTTGTGAATGTGTAGGACCCGCACTTGTTGTGACGTCTTGTGAACATATTATTTGTGGCAACCTGTTTTATAGGTGTGGTATTTTGCTTAACGATAATGCATACTTTTTGCCAATGAATCAATGCTGCTTGAAGCCCTTTTGTCCATAAAAGAATGAGTTAAGGTGAATTATATTTATCTAGACATAAGGTGCTCCTAATTCTCTATGAGAAATACACATCAAATCATTTGCGTTGTATTATCTAAAACCGTCAGCATTCCCCATAGGTTGACCAAGGTGTCTCATAAATAATATTCCTTCATTAGATTCAGTGTTCTTATAATCTATCGTATTTACCAAAATATTTGAATCCTTGAGACTATTTTGTCTATGGTGTCTGAAAGTCTAGGCACATTTTACTAGTTCAGATGTGTGAGAGCCGCTTTACTGATTTTGAGAGTGGCAACACTAGAGATATTCCTCTGACTTTACCTCTTCTGTGGGATGACTACTTGTTGATGTCTGACATTCTTTGGCAAATAAGTTGACAAATATTGACAAATATTGCACCGAATATGTAGTGGTACTTGTACCTGATGTGATTATTTCATTAATCTAAGTGTCCCTAATTTCATGGAACATTGTTAGAAATTAATACTATTTAATTTCACATTAATTAATAAATAAATCTGGAATATTATTCCATATGAGAGTATTAATATTTTATTTGTGAATTTTGACCGGAACGAGACCCCGTTTCGTCACAGCACGATTTTTGAAAGCACTTGTGAAAATACCACTCGAAAGTGGTGAAAAATCGTGCAGCATTTGAAATACAAGTAGCTTAGAAGAAAATTACAGCCTTCATTAATGTTGTGAACCACCATGTTCCCACTCGTTACCATGTCCATGATAACGATTTAGTACCAGAAAACTGAAAGCACGCGATTGGTCAGCGATACGAGTCACAAATACGCTTCAAGACAGGTTTACATGGCGGCCAAAGTTCAGTCAGTCGACATTTGTCTCTCGTACGGTGCGGACGTGTTATACTTTCTGTTAGACACTCCTTGCGCCACCCTCCTAAATTTGCCAGTGTCATGAATAAACGAACATACTATGCATTATCATGCTACCCTGTATGCCTGCCCTAGCATTATTGAGGTGAAATTGTTTACGCCCCCCGACCTTCCTTTGTCCCTTTCATTTGCATACAAAAGTGCAACAGATAGAACCCTATAGACTACAAGCACATGGACAAAAAAACATGTGAAATGAACCGGCATGAATGAAGATTAGAAGGCTGTTACTATATCATAAAATAACTCTGAGCGCTATGCCGTCATTTCTGAGCGGTACAGATTTTTTCTCATACATTGAAAAAAATAATTGCACTATCTTCCGGCACTACCACTTTAAAGCGGCACTAGGTTTTTCGACATTTAGTCACCTACCGCTCAGAAATGACGGCATTGCGCTCAGAGTTATTTTATGATATAGTAACAGCCTTCTCTAAGCTTCATTCACGCTAGTTCATTTCATTTGTTTTTTTTCCATGGGCTTGTAGTCTACAATATTAACTCGTTATCTTGGACATAGTATAATTAAAAATTTGATTCGAGCTGTAGTTTGAAATATGTAAATCGACTTTTACCACTTTCGAGTGATGTGCTTTCAAAAATCGGGCCCCAGATAATTACTTCGACGGCACCATAATAATATATATCTGACACTTAAGATACGAGGAACTTAACAGAATTCGGTGGTACAGGCCCTAAATCTGTGGACAATATTTTTTAATCATTTTTCAACACCACGTCCAAAGGGACAAAGTAATTCGAACTTACGGTACTTACGTACTGTTACAGCACTGCAGTAGTCGAAGACAAATATCCGCAACGCCGGACTATGGACGCGTAGCGTTTACGTTATGGTCTCGAGCCACTATAGTAAGTCGACGGTCAACCTGCTCTAGCTGCGTAGATAATCCTGTGTAAATTGATGACAAGTTTATAGAATTTCGGGTAGCTTTGCTTATCGTGCTGTGTTAGCTGTCGGTTATAAAAAAGAAAGAAGAAAAGGAAAGATGGAGAAATAGTTATTTATAAATTTGATTCCATGTACTTTTAACCTATTTTTACCACTGAGTGATGTGCTTTCAAAAATCAGTTGGCTTCACCCGTTTCGGTACCTATGCGCCTAGTAGGTGTACCTAACTAGCTCTACGTAATTAAAATGAGTCTATGTTATAACTAGTGCAAAGAAGAAAAAGCTGAAATGTTTATCAAAATTTACTATTCACCAGGCGTCAGAGCAAGATTTTGAAGAAAACAAAAGAGCTTTTAAAACCGTAATTTTTTTTCGTGTTACTTAGTGGGGATTTGTACCCGGTTCTCTTGGCTTCCCGGACCTAGTATGCCTGTCTATTACACCATAGTGGAGTCAGCCGCTCCATGTACCTTTAAAAACTAAGAATTCACCGAACAAAAGTGTTCCTCGTCATCACAAAAATACACTAAGTATACATTTTAGTAGCTGATACAAACAAGGTACCTACTTCTATTGAAACCAAAAGCTAGGGAGATACTTAGTTATTTAATATGCGCATAACTTGTCAGTAAAACGAGTAATTAACTTAATAAAGTAGGCTACTCGCATAAAACCAAATGATGGCTTCAGACCAAATAATAATAATAAGACGGAGTTCTGCGCACGGCCGAGGTTTAAACTACACACATAGGCAGCCACACTTTGCCAAGCAAATTGGTTGAGCTCCCACACGCACAAGGCGAGACGTAGTTTGAACCGGCCTTATGTTGCTATTCGTAGAACACCGTCTTTATTTTATGTTTAGTCTGAGATAGACGCTAGTTTATTTTGATAGCGAAAATAGAAAAACGCCTTAGTCTTATGTTTACCAAGGGTATATTTACCTACTCCCAGGGCTCGTGTAGGTCGAAAAAAAGACGTATCTTGACGTCAAAGGGTGTTATTAAAAACAGTACATATATTATAGTATACACACTACCTACAGTAAGTATGTATCCCACATTAGGTCGAATCAATCGAGTACTTAGGTCTTATTTAGATCTCATAATAAAGCAAGTAAGCAAGTCACAAATTGAGGCTAAGGAAAATTACGCTTTACGTTAACCAAGCAAACTAATAATAATAGTTGAGCTAACGTAACGTACACGTGTGGGATGCGAGGCGCAGTTTAACTAGCCTCTATCTATCGACGATGAAGAGAAGACAACTGAGAGACAATAGAGGAACATAAGATTTGATGGGTACCGGCATTGTTTACCTACCTATATCAAAATGAGAGTTGTGAAGATTGCGCATTTAATTTCTATATTTTATTGTTCCTCTCTATTTTTTGAATGAACGAATATCTCTATTTACAATCCATTTGATTTGTATTTCTTAACAATGGCTGAACGATCGGTTTCAGATCAAGTTAATTAAAATTTTACAGATCCTAAGCACGAAATATATTATTGCTGAACCTAAAAGCCGCGATAGCCTAGCTAGTGATGTGATCCATCGTGACCCATGTCGTAGGTTCGAACCCGGGCTCGCACCTCTAAAGTCTTCGGAATTTATGTGCAAAATCTCTTTTGAAATTTATCATGAGCTTTTTGGTGAAGGAAAACATCGAGAGGAACCTGCGAGGCAAATCAATGGTGTGTCTGAAGTTCCTAATCTGCACTGGGCCTGCTTGGTAACTATGAGAGGACTCTCATTATGAGAGGAGGTCTGTGCTCAGCAGTGGGACGTTAATACTAGGATGGAGACGAAATACCTCGGTAATTCTCAAAAAATTGGCACCGCAACCTGTCAATCAGTTTTTGAATAAAAAGTATGCTTGAATCGTATTTTTTTGATAGAGTAAAATTTTTATTTGGTAAATATAAATGTCGTATATTGAGGCCAACTGTCATAATAACATTTTAGCGAACCAAAAATTAATTAAAAATACATAAAGTACCTTATTTACTTTAACCTGTCGTGTCCAAATCGATATCCCTCAACTGATTTGCTCTAAACACCACTTTTACCAGATTTATACAAATGTTTACTTTACAGCCAATGTTATGGACATACTATGGCGTTGTTTAATTGATAAATTACGTTGATTACTCCAACCACTCAGAATAATATTTAATTTCAAAGTTTGTCCAGCGATATTTTTACTTTATCCTGGTTTCGCCTTGGTGTGCGCCTGGCGTCGTGACATAATCGAGCTACACATAATACTACCCGTTAAAATATTACTCAAGTACCCTGCTAGCCCCCCCAAAGATCAGACTCTGTTAATCTTAAGTTGTTTTTCTTTAAATTAATATTGAAGTCACAATTCTGGAGTACGGAACAGGTATGTTAACTTTTTTCTGTCTTAGTTACTATGCATTTTTAGTACCAGACTATCTTTGTTTTTTTTTATTTTTGTATAGCTAATTACGTGCCTAATTATGTGTAAAAAATGTGGAAACGTATTTTCCAAAATTTTGGAGTAATTTTATAAAGTATCCAATTTTCACTTTAGCCTGCCTAACTTTAACCTGTAATGATCTGCCAGGTTATAGAGATATTTGACAGGTTGAAGAGAAATTACTAATATTTGCTCATTTTTATTCAACAATAACTTCAAATTGATCTGTACATGTCTCCTACCGTGATCAAAACTAGCTACTTTTTACTACAAAAACTAAAAATTACTACAAAGCGCGAAGCAAACACTGCCGTACCATCCTTTACTGGAACCATTTCACCGCATTTTCAGGCCCCTATTTGAGAACCTCTGGATATGACCAGAACGCAGACATTTTCGTCATCCAGTAAGCTATAATCACATACTTAAAATCCAAAATTTCAAGTCTGTTGGTCTTTTAGTTCCAAAGTTAAGCGAAAGCAAAGTTTCCCATTTATGACACTCACTCACTCACTCGCTCACTCATGATCATCAAAATAGAACTAGTACTTCCCATAAACTCAGAGAGCTGAAATTTGGTACAGACATACATACATACATACATACATAAATCACGTCTTTGTCCTTTACGGGGTAGACAGAGCCTTTTTTTTTAACGGAGAGGAAATCTTTATGGATGCCCTATAGGCACGGGCATGCCTAGGGTTATGTGGGACTCCCCCCCGAAGGGGTATACCCGAACTAAAAACTCTCCGGCGTTGCCTCAATCGGTGTGACGGGGACGCAGTGGGATGCCATTAGGGTTTCACCACAAACGCCCCCCTGGTGGCCCCGGCTTCCGCCAGGACCGCGCCAAGAAGGGGAGGGCCCGTACGCTGGGCCCGTCTTCCCTTAGACAATGAGAACGGTCTCATTGCACGGGCAATGCAGGTAGGTAATGCCCCGTTACCGTTCCCGCTGGCCCCAAGGGATCGGGCGAGCGGTGCAAGCACCGAGTTCGCCCTTTCCCCCCTCGTCTGCGCAAGGAGCGGTTGCAACGAGGTCAATGTGAGTCCGCCCCCCGAACCTCTTGCGAAGTCCTCCCGAGGAATAGTGCCCAACGACGGCCTCGTCGCCGCCGTTGCTTCCTCCTTGGGGCTTGGGGCGCATCCGGGTATGCCTCCCATCAGCTTCCCCTCACCCCGAACCCTCATAAGAGGTACGACATTCCTCCAGGGTGCCACCCCCTTCGGAATCTCGTACCCCTTCCCCTCTATCAGGGCGTGGGGCGCATCCGGGATAGGTGCAATACTGCCGCACTTTTCGCTACCTCCAGGTCGTGGCCCCACACGGCGGGAGGAGTTACTTAGTGGGCAGCTGCAGAGCTAACCCCATCAGCTTCCCCGTACCCTGACCCTCATATGCCCGAAGGCCCCTCAAACCGCCCGAAGGCCCCGCCGAAGCGCCGCCACATCCCAAGTACCCTCTGCTATGCCCCTAAAGGCCTGAGGGATACTGGGAGCAGCACTCAGGGTACCTAAGCACCCGCCGCAAGTCGGCCACATGACTTGCGACAGGTGGGTCCCATCCCTCGAACCCCCCCCCTGGTGTTTGGTTGGCGGGGACCCTTGCGGGCCCCTACCTGCCGTGAGGCAGGCGTTCCCTTATCCACCACCCAGGGACGCGCCACGTTGGAGTACACCTTTCCACCCACTTAGACACCTAAGCAGGTCCGTGGGGTAGACAGAGCCTAAGATGACAAGACCTAAAGACCACGTTTAACATGATTTGGTACAGAGTTAGGGTTTAATGGCCACATAAAGGGAAAACTATAAAAACTAGGATAATCGTAGATCTGGAGTACCTTTTTTTTATATGAATAGGAAGGCAAACGAGCATGTGGGTCACCTGATGGTGACCCTGATTAGAAAACACAAGAGCAACCAAACTATTAGAGATCGACGTACCGCCTATACAAAAAATATTCAACTTTGTGGGCCGCTTCATTTGATGTTTGGAAAAAACTACATCTCAAAAGAAAAAAAATGTGTCAAATAAGAAAATCTAATAAAATAAATCAATATGCCCACGTTTCTACAAAAAGAAGTGAAATCCCACCAAAAACATTCTGTAAAAAACTAGCCAAGTCTCGATGGAGCTGCTTGTTTATCTCTAAAAAGTAATGAAATCTAGACAAAGTCGTGCCAAGTCTAAGGCTCCTTACTGCGATTTCTTTATTATTATAGTTAATGTTGTGTGACTTGGCCGTTGAAGGGTACACAAGGGTACAAAACCAGGTGCTCCATGACACCATTGCACCAATCTGTCGCAAGAACCGCTATACCCATTGACGATGGAAAATTGCCCAACAAGTTCTGAAGCTTCTTCGCCAAGCTCTTGTGGAAGTGGGTCTCCTCGAACTCGGCAAATAATCCGTAAATTAAGGTACAAAAAAGACAAAGAGATAAGAGTCCTTAAGGAATCAATTTTCTATTATTTATTTTGTTCTTATTTGTAACATGTGTCTATTTACCCTGTCGTGATTTTCACTTTAACCTGCCTGCTTTAACTTTACCCTGTATCATTAATATTTCATTATCCTGTAACTTCGTAACGGTTTCGAATATTCCGTTCCCTCTTACAATTTTGAAATTGTAGATTTTTTTGTAAAATTATTGTAAAAAAAAAACTCAAAATTTGAAAACTTTTTGAAAAATATTAACTTTACCCTGCCGGTGCCACTTTTTTGAGAATGACTCACCTACTTATTATAACCGTATGATACAAATCAGAAATAGGTAGGTACTGTTAACTTAGACACACAAATTTTGTCTTTTTTGAGTCTAGTGTAAGTAGAGAGTTGCATTGAGACACCGAGTCCTACCGGCGCCAGCGCCGGCGCTGCGCAACGCTCCCGCTGCCACTGCGGCTGCAACAATCAATCGCAACCTTGGTATTTTACACAATTTTTAATACAATACCAAATAATTGAAACCATTAGTATAAAACCTTCCAGACTTGGAAGCAATGTATCAGTCAACAGCCTGTCATCGGTGCAGAATGAGGAGTTCACTCGTGTGTTTGGTCGCGTTGGCGGCGCTGGCGTACGTCAGCGGGCGCGAGGTGTCGCGGGAGAAACGCGACGCCGACCTGGAGACGGCCGCCACGCACAAGGGCGGCAAGTGGGACAAGGGCGGCGGCCACGAGCACCACGCGCACCACCACCACGACCACGGCGAGAAGGGCCACAAGGGCTACAAGGGACACCACCACCACGAGCACGGCAAGAAGGGACACCACCACCACGAAGGACACAAGGGACACCACGACGAGCACGGCGGACACAAGAAACACCACCACCACGACGACGGCCATCACCATGAGCACCACCACGGAGAAAAGGGCCACAAGGGCCATGGTCACCATGAGGAAGGACACTACCACAAAGGACATTCCACTAAAGGCCATCACGGCGTCCACAAGGAAGACGAGTTCAAGAAGGAGAAGCATTTCCACGACCATCACCACGAGGGCGGCCACCACGAGGGACACGGAGGACATCACGAAGAGCACGGACACAAGAAGGGAGGCGAATTCCACAAGGGACACAAGCATGGCGGTCATCACGAACACCACCACGGTAAGAAGGGCCACCATGAGAAAGGCGGGCACCATCACGATCACAAGGGCCACCACGACGAGGGCGGCCATCACGAACACCACCACCACCACCATGACCATGGCAAGAAGGGCGGCCATGAGGACCACAAGCACTGGGGACACAAGAAGGGACACTAACAATTTTAAAGACTGCGTATATTTCTATGGATGCCAATTAGTTAAGCCTTACTTGTTTAGGTTAACCTTATTGAGTTTTTGTTTGTACAGTTTTAGGTGAATTTAATAAAAAAAAAGTATTGTTATAAAAGGCATGTTACTTTTTGTCGTCCCTTACACCTTGCGGCCAGTAACACCTATTGAAGGCTTACTAATAGGTAGAGAAAAAAGTATCAATTTCACGTTTCATTTCAACAACAAACGTTACATAAAAGTTGGCGGTGGCCGCTGGCAACGTCCACCGGCGGTAAACTCTGCGTTGAGAAACTAGAGCGCCGCCCGAGATTGGCCTACATTTTCGTGGCCAACGAATTAGTCGTGGTTGCAATGAACCGTTACCTATAGAAAACACTTGCAGCCCGAATGCAATTGATAACAGATTTTCCTCACAGCCACTGGACTGAGAAAAGTGTAGATAAATCTTGCTCGTGTCGCAGACACTGCCGCCTGCTCGCTGCAGCGATGATGTAGATAAAGTTTTATTCGAAAAGAAGAAATTGTTAAGAAGTCAGTTCCTCAGACATATCCAATTTCGTTCAAAATAAAAAGGTAAAATTTGAAGACAGAATAAAATTGAGAAGATATCAGATATATTTACTTTCGAGAATGGTTAGTTTTGGAAAGAGTAGATTTGTCTCTACGATATTGTTTGATACTGTCGGTTGTTGGTGGCGGTTTCATGAATGCACAACTCCTCAAAGCGTACACACATGTACAGGTCATAATACTATTGGTGCCCGGCCAGGTGTTTTGGCAACAAAGAGAGGGGGGGGGGGGGGCAGAGCTTAGGTCAATTGTATACAAACAACACGTAGATATATTCCAAATACCTACCACACTATATTCCATTAATAAATTGACGGATGGATTAACGCAGGCTGTTGGAAAATATATTCACAAATCCAATATCTTAAATTAAAAAATGCTCGGCTCGATAAATTCCGTAAAGATTCCAGGACGAAAAGAATTCCAGTAATTTGCAGGAATACTCAGGTATTTTAAGCTGTGTAAGGATATACTTAAGAATATTATTCTAAGCCCACAAATTTTATTACGTTGAATGCTGATTCTTCGTTTTGTGTAAAACGCTACCATGTAGGTAGGTACTTCACCTAAAATTGTGGTTGCTTGCCGATACTTGCCAAGTTTTAAAACCTTAGATATGACATAATAATAATATATGCAATGGATATCATCTATTAATTACCAACATACTTGTCCAAAATTTTACTTAAGTTTTTCTTTCAGACCGTTCCATTTGTTCTAGTTTTCAGTATCGATCGCGTAGAAATACTTATTTACTTACTCATTATTACGTAGTTGTATAGTTTATGTTTTTTTTAATCGAAAGGTGCATTCCTAATTTCTAAATGTTAAGTTTTCGATTAGGTACGTATAGCTAGGTAAATAGTTCACTCTTGGAAATGGTGCTATTTTTTTGTTCTCCTAACAATATCTAATCAAGTATAATTGTAAGTTACTTACTACTTTTATTACTTAACTTGATGTGCTAATTTGTAAGTCGATTATACACCATGAAATTAGAATTTACTTATTATCGATTTAATGTTTGCCTTGCATTAGGTAGCTAATACTTTACCAATTTGATTTTTTAATAGATCAAAAGAATTGCACTACGGGTCTTTTAATTTTTGTTTCAAAATTCTGCTTGATTTTTAGTTTTTTGGGTTTAATCTTAAACTTGAAAGTAAAGGAAGGCTTTAACTTTTAATGAATTGCGTTTGAATACTAAGTATAAATTGCATTTAATCAGGTCTCGTTGATGGTATTGTCAGTCTGGAACTTTTAATTGAAATGACATGACGGGACCCTGGTAATAAAACTTGACTTCAGTTAAATAATACCTCGGAATATTGGCGAATTTTCGTTAACTTCAAATTCAACACGGGTGCCGACTTAAAATTAGCGATGCTCCACTACTTATCAGACGCCCTGTCTTCACTTGGCAAAACATTATAATTTTGTTGTTTACCTATATCTATATGTTTTAAATATATTTGCGGTTATATATAAAGTTATTATTTAAGTAACTTGGTGCAGCTCGCCCTAAGTTAGCTGATTTCATATTCAGCGAATATTTTGTCACGCATGGATTTGCAAAATGTAATTAAAAGTATAATCTAGGTAGAATATAAATCAGTAAGAAGTAGAAAGCGCATGAAGGAGGAAATAAAAAATGTCGTGTAAAGTTGCTGACATTTTCAAACATTTGGGGACAAGTTACGTTCATAGTAGGGCACCCTCATTAAATTTCTAATCTTTATTGTTGCGGTCTAGTTACATCAATTTTATAGATATTTTGCAATTTTTGACAAATTTTAAAGAATATTGTACGCGGGTTGTAAAATGTATCCCTTGCACCATTACTATATTTGAGATGCGGACTCATCTACTGTCTATTATGCAATACTTGGTATCATGCAGTAATACCCTTGTTTCTGTGGATCTAGGTATAGCTACTAGCTAGTATACTAGTTATAGACTAGCCGGGAATACAAAATATCAAAATTCACACTACAGACCGGATTTCAGACAGGTCCTGCCGCCACTGGATATTTCAGATTACAAAGCAGTAACTACTCACTAGTCAAAGAATAAATCGAATTACTTATAAAAATGGGTTGATTGAGCATAAAATAGCTCTTGCAAAATTGCGAAACCAATTGTGATCAAAAGAAGTGCTGAAAGCAGGTATTGCCACATGAGTTTGGTGATAATGTTACTATTTTGAAGCCTTGGATACTTTAATTGGGAATGATAAAGTTAAGATCTACTAACACGCCATACATTATGTATAATTGCACCTTTAGCTATAGTATTTGTAATCCAAATTTAGTTGTATCCAGGCTCGATCTGTGATGGGAGATATTGCTTGGCCCGACAAAAGTTTCATATTTAGTACGGTTAGCTGTACAGTGAAGAACTACCTACAACGAATGGAAGTTTGCGTGCAACATTTAGCATTAAATTAAAAGATGGGGGAAGTCTCTATCCATGCCAAGGAAAACCATATAGAAATAGTATATTCGTTCAATGATCCCCTTAAATAACAGCTATACATTTTATATTATTCAGTACGTATATTACGGAAAATAAGGAGTAGAGAAACGTCCTTTTTAGGGAAAAATTATATATTACCGAATGGCAGAGGGCTCTATGCAGTAAACAATGTTATTCTGAGGTGCGCTTGATGCAATATTAGAGCGCCGAGCCAGTGTCGCGACGCGTCGATTACCGCAGCTTACACAACTCTTAAATATAAAACTGCTGCCCCATCATCAAGGCGACAATTTAAGGAGGAGATTGATCTCGTTGACCGCACTCGTAACAAGCCGCAACATGAGGCCACTCCTATCGTGTACATTAGCTCTAGTACTAATTAGCACTCTTGAAGTAACGGACACGCGTCGGCTGCCACCATCCAAGTTTGAAAAACGTATAGATAAAGCAGAAGAAGTTGACCAAGAACCCTCTGCAACAGGCCACAAAAAAGAACATCATCACAATCACGACTTCAAAAAAGGTGGCGGTAAAGATCATCATGCCGAACACCACAATGAGCATGGAGAAAAGGGCTACAAGGGCTACAAGGGCCATCATCACCATGAGGAAGGTAAGAAGGGCCATCACGACAAAGAACATCACAAAGGAGAATACGACGATCACGGCGGCCACAAGAAAGATCATCACCACGAGAATGGACATTATGATGAACATCACAGGGGGGACAAGGGGGAAAAGGGCCACAAATACGAAGAAAAAGGGCATTACAACAAGGGACATTCGACTAAGGGCCATCACGAGGTCCACAAACTTGATGAATTCAAGAAAGATAAGAAATTCTTCGATGAAGAGGGAGATTCCGGTCATGAAGAGAAGCACGGTGGATTCCACGAGGAGCATGGTCACAAGAAAGGAGGACATTATAAGAAAGGACACCATCACGGAGGGCATCACGAGCACGAGCATGGAGAAAAGGGTCATCACGAAAAAGGAGGCCATCATAAAGATCACAAGGGCCACAAAGAAGCCGCTGGTCACGATGAACATTATCATCATCATCACGATCACGCCAAGAAAGGAGGGCACGAGCATCACAAGAAGTACGGATACAAGAAAGGTCATTGATGACACCCCGAATAGTTTTCTTAAAATTTGCAAAAGACTTAATGCTGTCGCATTTGTTTTATCTATGATATTTGTAAATAATTTACCAAAAACCTAATTTATTTAAATAATGATTATATTAAGTATTAAAATGTGTTAGCTGGTAAGAGGCCTAGGTCGGGACCCTATGAAAGAATAATTACCTACTAAAGCAATAATTTTGATGTTTAGCTCGTAAAAGCAGGTCGTTAAACGGCAACAGAATATTGATGTTGCTCAGCGATAGCTGTAGCAGTCGACGAGGGTCTAGGCGTTATGATTATATCTGCGCGGTTACGGCAGCGAAAACGGCGTGACCCGTCCATTGTTACGTTTTAACACCAGATAACTAAATTTCTAAGGTATTTTATTTCAAATAATAGTCATTAATAAAGATACTATCAAGCTCTATTGTATGTTATTTTAATTAGACTATATCCAAATCCGATGGCTATAATATAATCGGGTTAATCACAGTGAAAATCGCTTTGTGTCTTTTGTTGAAAACGGCTTGAATAATTCATAGAGTGCCTACGGTAATACTCGGAGGGTAAAGAGATATTTTAATCACGGGAATCGAGAGATCCTCCCTGCTCCCGGCCGGGATGGCTGGAACAAATTAATTGTGCATAATTATCTAGCCGCTATCTAGTATCTCTTTCGGCGCGGTCAGATAGCGACGTGCTAGGCTGCGGGCCAGGACTAACTACGCTACGTTGTAACATTACTAGTACAATAGGCTCAACAAAAAGCGTTATATTTGACTTACTTATCAGGCTAGGCTCACGTGTTTTATGTATAATTTAAGTATAAAGTATACTGCACTTTCGTGGTGGGACTTACTCTATAATTGAAAAACAGTACCTACTTTCGTTTTCCGAGTAGTTTCAGTAGAGATACTTCATTAATTTCATTACAAATCTGTTTCTTAAGTTTGCTGAAAGTTTGAAATCTAACGTTAATCAGTGAAACAAAACAGGGTAATTAATGAATGATAGGCACTAGGCCGATAATCTTCTCATAAGTACTAAATGTATAACAAATAGTTTTCAAGCAATTTACCGTATGCCAACGCCTGAATCAATGAAACCGCTACACACAAACATATACTCTTAGACGATACACCATTACGACTTAGTAGCATTCGGGCTTACACTCTCGTGGTTAGAGGTAGTTAAGGACGTCTAAGACGGCAAGCTTAACGTCTAGCAATTTTAGAAATGCGGTGGTATTTCGTAGTGTTTAGAGCACGTTGGTTTTACGTGACTCTTGAAAAGCATTATTCATTTACAGAGGGGACAGGAGGAAGCGGTCAGAATTGGTTAGTGAATGGTGGGCGAGGTCATCAAAGCGAGCGAGCCCATCGAACTGAGAGGGTATTTGCAGGACAGTGCTAGCAAGGGTCCGCTTTGCACAGCGCCGGGCAGGTCGCGAACAATGACGCCCTGGTAACAAGGGCACATAAGCTCGATAGATAAGGAATCATTTTCCATTTGCCTCGAATTTTATTGTACGATAGTATTGATAGGTTTTTAATGAATGAATCTTTAGGACCGTACACAGAATTTTATCCATCTATACGCCCATAACCTTGCTAAACGTGGCCTGTAGGTCTTGTCACCTTGGGCTCTGTCTACCCTGTAAGAGATAATGACGTGATTTATGTATGTACAGAGTTTTATTCACGTTTTTTATTGACGTTGTTTGACTTTTGTTCTGTTTGCTGTCTATTTATTTTCAAAGAAAACATAAGTTTGGGGACTCGAAGTGACATCAAAAACCGAGCCAGCTTTTGTTTTTCATTCAGTGTATGATCCACGAGACTTAACATGGATTAATAATTCTATCGTTTAAAAAGATTTAACAGAACCTTTGCGGTACCAAGTCCTCGTATTAATTATAGAATATCGGCGATGTGATTAATATTCACTTATTAAAGGGTGTGTCTACCTCCGTAGCCAGCCGAGTGCGCCGCACCGCAATTAGTCTCGTAATTACCACAGAATGGGTTCTGGAAATCGAAGTCGCAGGAAAGTGTAATCTTATTACAATTGCGATATATGGTTTGCGGGTGTACTCTTGCTGAGCAGCCAGGCTGGCGCTTGTGCTCGTTCACTGTAAACGCCATGAGGCCCAGAATGACCCGTAAGATACAGTGTGGGCATCCAATACGAGCAAAGAAATAAACCAGACATAGGGTTTAATGGCGTAATCATTAATTAACGGCATATTTTAAGTTACACTTAATTGAAAGCCTGTAATTTATTTTTGAAAAAAAAAATACCGAGCTGCATTGTAACGCAAACATGACGTAGGTAACTATCAAAACAGGATATTCAAACAGCTGACATGTAACTGTCAACGAGCCTGACTCATTAATATCAACTTTACATTGCGGACTGAATTGTTTTGTATGGCAAATTATCAAAAAGTTATCTAAATGTAGATACTTCTTAGGTCCTGTACTAACCACCATCTAAAGATTTGCTCGTATTGGATTTACACGCTGCCAGTGTTAATTTAGGTATCTTTAAATAACTTGCAAGAATTATTTTAAATGTATTTTCTTTTTATTTTATACTGTAGTACCTTGATAGGTTTGGTACCGACTTGCAAGCTGATATAAAAATATATTCTTATTTTAAGTAGGTATTATAAGAGGTTCAGTCACCGAAATTTTCAAATAGAAAATTTTACCTTCAATTGTTATTAAATTTCTACGTGACTAAAATGAAAATGAAAATTCTAAATAACCATAAAGTTGCGTCGCAGGAAAAAGTTTGACGATATTTTTAATAAGAACTCAGATCTTGGAATTCTATACCTAATCAATTTTGCTTCCATTAAGTACTATGTACTAGTAAAACGCCAATAAGAATTCCCGAGCCTTATTATGGGGGAAGCACTTAAATAAATGGTCTGTACTTTACTTACACAATAACGCTGCAGGGCTAATGTCTATTTAAGCCTACAACAAGCGGAGCGCGCTTGTATTGATTAGAACACGTTAATAGCGGCACTTAAAATTGCAAGAGATCAAGGCTTTTTCGGTATAGAACGAAACATTTTCAGTCCGCAATTGCGAGGTTTTGGGTCTGAACTTTGGCTACGCTATATAAAAGATACACTTTCGTTGCCTGCTAACGAGAAAAATAATATAGGTATTTAGTCTCATAATTACATATGTATTTAGTAAAAAGTATCTATAAGTAGCAATTTATATACCTACATACATACCTAAATAACACATGAATATTTTATTTCAAAAAGTATTTTTTTATTCGTGTCTGGAGTGCCTTCGGAAGGATGACACATATTCGTAAATACTTTGAGTCAATCATGTCAAAGCTACATTTAATATAGGTTGGTATAAAAATAATTACACATAAACGGATAACTCACGTATAAAAAGTCGAGTGATGCTCGACATGTTTCGGACTATTTCGTAGTCCTTCTTCCTGGAGCGCTCGCCCCGGCGGCAGCGAAACGATCACGGTCTCACGGTAGTTTCATATTGGAAGTGGTATAAAAATACTTGTAATTGTTTACAATATATACGTATGTTAAGTTTACATTTGACCATATGCACGCCTGATGGTGAGTGAGGTCTAAGACGGAACTCGCTTGTTTAGTGAATACGACACGGACGCGGATATACATGCCTACTAATGTAACAGTAGCGGTAGCGTTGAAGAAATTGAGTTTTAGACTGGAAAAAGTGTTCTACCGACGATATACATGAAATAAAATGTAGGTACATATAATGATCAGCGTTGTTCCGATAGACAGCTACAACGTTCATCATACATTTCCATTTATGTTGTTGCTGCGCTTACGTTCAACTGATGTCAGCGCTAATTGTTGATCGAGCACTCAAAATTTAACACAATTATAATAATAATAATAATAATATCTTGGGACAATTGACACCAATTGACCTAGCCCCAAACTAAGCAAAGCTTGTAATATGGGCACTAGACAACGGATAAACATACTTATATAGATAAAAACATACTTAAATACATATTAAACATCCAAGACTCGAGAACAAACATTCGTATTTTTCATACAAATATCTGCTCCGACCGGGGATCGAACCCGGGACCTCAAGCTTCATAGTCAGGTTCTCTAACCACTGGGCCATCCGGTCGTCAAATTAAAATTAAAGTTGCTCTTAAACATCCAGTTAGGCTTGCAGGCGGTTGCAACAAAGCTCTTTTAGTCTAAACAAGCACCCACCAGCCTTAGTAATTCATAGTGGTGGTATTCAGGCTTTCTGGGCACACGGCACGGAACAATTAAATAAGACTAGTCCGGGCCAGTAATTAGGCAAAGAATACATAGTTGAATACTAAGTTACTACTAATTCCAAAGGCGGCCGCGGCTTGTGTTTATAACGGGGTTAGTCTGAAACTAGTAGAACATTGTTAGACGACCGGATAGCCTAGTGGTTAGTGACCCTGACTATGAAGCTAGAGCTCCCGGGTTCGAATCCCAGTAGGGGCAGACAGTTGTATGATGAATACGAATGTTTGTGCCCGAGTCATGGATGTTGTATGTACTCGTATTTAATTATGTATTTATCTACATCAGGGGTGGCCAACTTGATCAGACCCAAGATCTCCTGTTTACTAACGAAACCCTGTGCGATCTACCAATTACATACTTCATGAAACCTTAAATATGCAGTTGGTGATAACGTCGGGCAGTCTGGTCTACGTATTTATATTTTTTGCCTTGCCACGATCGACTGGACTAACAGTCGCGATCGACCGGTCGATCGCGATCGACCTGTTGGCCACCCCTGATCTACATTATATAAGTATGTTTATCCGTTGCCTGGTACCCATAGTACAAGCTTTGCTTAGTTTGGGGCTGGGTCAATTGATGTAATTTGTCCCAAGATATAGATATAGATATAGATATAAGATATTGTTTCATAGTAACCGCCACATATTGGTACGTGACATAAAACTGAGTCGATACCTGTAATATTTCAATCAACAGCCAACCGCTAAATTGGAAATTGTTGAAGTCGTTGGAATTTTGTATTTTACACGTACATTAAATATTTGGAGAAGAGCCGTGGTTGCCCAAATGTTTGACCTGTGACTTCTTAAGCAGAGGATCGTGGGTTTAAAGCTGGGCTTGTGCCTCCAATTTTTTTGGAATTTGTGCGCGTAAATTTTTTTTATTACTACTACTAGTAAATTCAGTTCACGACTCCATAAAATTCTAAGTAACCCCTGTTTTCTCATGACCTTAATAGGCTTCTCTCAGTCATTAACTTTGAAATATGAATGACTGTAGCGAGAAAAATAGATTTTTCTTTTAGACTGCCGCTGCATTATAGCTCGATTTCGTTAAAAAACGTTTCGTGTAGTACAGTCAGCAGCAAGCATGTATTGTATAACTATACCAACAAAGAGCTCTAAAGAATACACTCAAACTCTCATTCTCTTGACAATAGAGGGTCGTGTGTTAGCATCGCTTTGCTTTTGCAAGATCGTCATAAGCTTATCTACTTACTACTTCGCTCGTCTCATCAATTCTTCTTGCGTTCCGTAGGCGCTCTCATCGTCAATCAAAATGAAACCAATCCTATCTTTGTAGAACCTTTTTTTTGTCTGACCGCCTGCTATAGATTTGATCATCGCCCCCCAAAATGTAGGATATTATGATAGGTACCTACTAACTTCTTTAGTAACTGAAATATGGTACATCAGCAGTACATTTAGGCACTATATAGGCCGCTGTGAAAGCACCAAAATTCATTGATTGCGAAATCAATTATTGTACTATTTCAATATAATTACAATTTACTATAAAATCGACCTATCAAACGTTGGTCATCATTGTATTTAAAGTTTTTTTTTTCAATAAAGACATCGCCCATCTAAACAGCTTCCTTGCCCCATAATTTTTTTTGCGGGTCTCACCGCTGTTCGGCGGCTCCCGGGGGCGGCACAGACCACTCTGGGACCCTATGGTCTAAATATTGATAATACAGTGAGCGGCTGATGTGAGCAATATCCGGCGTGCCCAGACCTATGCACATCGCCGGCGGACGGCGGCACCCAGTTATGAAATACGTGGCTCACATACAGAGGAGCTTGCCTAGCAATAACATGCTTTTCCAAATTGGTTTTTAGTTTAAAGTGCAATTTTAGTGTATTTTCGGCATAAGCTAAACTTTACACTACATGTAATCTACGTCTACGTCTCACGTAAATCTCGGAAAGTTTTTGAATCGCGCGCGTTCATTTGAATAGAATAGCAACGAGAACAGGGGCCTTCCCATGACGTCTTAATGCGATCGCTTCCGAACCATGGATCGCTTGCTGTCAGATCCATACTAGAAGTGTCAAAAATGACAGCCAAAACGCAAAATTGAATCGGGATTGATTCGCAATCCCGATCCCGATCCCGGCCTTATAAGGCCCCTGGTCACTTTACATACAAGGTTGTGTTACTTTTGCCCTTCGGTATACTGAGCATGAGAAAACTTAGCTAACTAGGTACTGCCAAAGAAACAGTTTCATTGTGCAATAACTTTGTTTACCTATTTTATTTATTTCATGGTTTTGATTCATATTGACTAGGTATTCGTATAAAAACTTTTTGCGCAATTCTACGAGTATTATAATGTTATAAGTTTTCACAGTCAGTGTTACGTCACGTTGTACATGTTTTTTTCTACAAAATTAGCTTAATATTTAATTTAGCCACGGAAAGTAAGATGGTACTTAGGTACCTACCTACATAAAAGTTCACTGAATTGAATAAATTATTATATTCATTGGCCGTTTTTTCATGCACCACGTTTTGCTGAACAGATGTAAACAAATATTAAGAAAACGTGTGGTATTTACAGCAGGCAAAGGTAGTCACGTTATCTTTTACGGTTCGTGCGCTGCGTACTTGCGTATGGCTCGAGCGATTGGATCGGGCGGAAGCATAATAATCGCGCAAAATGGGAAAATGAGATGCTCCATTGGTCTGGAAATGTAGATCTAAAAGATGATGAAAGCGTCGACACATGAAAGCGGGGATCAAGTCGTCGGGAACCTAGTTGTACTCCATTCCGCAGTCTCGAATAAGCTCTCCTTTTTATAATAATTCCATTAAAGTAACTTACGCTTCAAGCTCTCTGTAAATTAGGTTAATCTTGTTTTGTTAATTTTCTCGCTTGCTTAGAGTTTAAAAAATAATTAAATAGGCTTAAGCTTCCAACATTATTTTATTAAGTCTACTTAGATCTAATAGTTTGAAATTTATCTCAAAAAATATTACCACGCTGCTGGATATCGGATTAAATTAGTGCTTGTCGAGCATAAACTGCACGGTATGAATCTATAAGGACGTCATCCATCGATCGCTTTAAAACTAATTAGAGAGCGAGTGTGGGCTTAGCAACCTCACGCTCGAAGCAGATTTATGGGTGCTGCTGCTGCCGCCATCGCTTCTAATCCTGTCCCGGCGAGTGGCTGGCGTCCCGGTGGATACGTGTGATACCGACAAATTTACAGACGTGCCTACGACATATTTCATCAACAGAGACCTGCCGGTTGAGGGACAGGAAACGAAGTTGAGTGCAATAAATTACCGACCGTAGCCAGCCCGCCATAACAAGGACGCGGTAGTTACTACTTCCATCAAAGTGGATAACTAAATTTACTGGAAACTAAACACCGCCCATACAAGACTCGCGGTCTAGATTTTGGTTGGTAATTTGGTTGAGCAAACACAATTATGCCAATGTTCTAAGTGTGATCGGTGCTTTACTCAAATTTATAGCTGTAGTCTGTGTAGCTAAATGTTGTTAACATTTTATAGGTAGGTACAGACGACGTCAAAGATATCTTTACACTTTAGTGCCTTGTCGCTCCAAGCACTTTGACAACCACTTGACAGCTTCATATGAAAGTTCAAACTTCAACGACAAAAGATATCTTTGACGTCGACTGTACAACTATTGCAAGTAATACAAAAAGGTATAATTTTTAACAAAAACTATTTAGTTTATCGTCTTTGATGCTCAACTTACTTTACCTGCTATCATAGCGAGTTGAGAGTAATGTGGCTGTCTGGTTGCCTAGCGTATTATTTAGAGTGTTGTGTCTGTTTTGTAGGCAGAAATACATTGCCGACGCAAAGATTTAGGCGTGGTTAGAAAATCAGTTATAAATTTCATTATGCAGAATAGTTGAAAAGTTTTCATGAATACAATTTTCAACTTGCCTACCATTTTGTTACTCTCATACAAGTGTCTATGAAGAAGTAACGGAAAAGGAATGAAAAAAAAGGAAACTTTTTGCCTTATACTAAAATCAATAGTGCTCGTGATTCTGAGCAGAACTGCTTACGAAATTGTATATCATGATATTCAACCTTATGGTGATAATAGTTATTAGTTAAAATATAGTTATTAGTGATAATAGTTAAAAGTTTTAAGTATACAATTTCGTAAGCAGTTCTGCTCAGAATCACGAGCACTATTGATTTTAGTATAAGGCAAAAAGTTTCCTTTTTTTTCATTCCTTATTCGTTAATGAAAATTTGTACAGCTTAAAATGTCAAAAATAATTTTCACTAACAATTCAATATGACAATTGGCTTCATTGTTTTTTTGTGGTGTATAGGAACTGTCATAAAAAAGTAAAACACTTTCTTGGTCGACTACACATAACTACAGCTCAAATTAAATTCTAGTAGGTAATGAGCTTTCAGAAGTCGGGCCCCAGAACGGCGGCTATGTACGTTTGAAAAGTTATAACACCCTGTACCAAAAGTCAAGATGGCACCCGTTCTTAAAATGTGAGCTTTGGGAGGTATACCGAAGCAAACCGAAGCATGTTTAGAATGTTCATATCCACTATTGCCGATTATTCTTTTGGGATTTCACCTCTAAAAAATGATGTAAAATATATGCAATTTTTAACCACGTATGGTCTCGTTAGGTATCTACTTACACTGATTTCAGCCCGTAATAGAGAAATAGTGACGCAAGTAAAAGCAAAAACTTACTCGCTGAAAAAGTTATCCTTTTTGTTTTTGTAGATAAAGCTAAGTATAACCTGCGCTGGAAGTTCCGTGCGACCTCTTTTTTATTCTCAGAAAATATACTGCAAAGTTACACCTCGTTATCAAGAAATGGTCCACGACGAAGCAATACTTTCTTACAGCTTTATTTTAAAAAAGGCTTCAGGAGTTTAATCCAACAAATTACCCATTTCGTGGTCTGCGCAGTAAAAAAGTTAACAAGTTGTTCAAAAGTTTGTTAGATAAAATTCTATGGTTCGTAGATTGGAGCTTTCCTTACCTGACGGTAAAAAATGTGAAGTTTTCTCGAGGCGGCTGCTTCTTGATATGAAATGGACTCGCCTCTTTCACAATATTTTTCATGAGCCAGCTATTTTGGAGCATTGTGTGATTTGCGTGGGAGCCCTGTCGGCCCTTCATAATGCTAATGGTATGTGAAAAAGATAATTATCATTTGACTTTCCCATAATATATATCTTCTTGTATATATATTCGTCTAGAACTTTTTAAAGAGGACAAATGAGGCGTAAAAAAATGTATCAGTATCTTTTATAATTTTCTTTACTTTGTTCGACCTTCGTGTAAGTTTACGTGCGTTATTTTTTATTTTATTTATTCCATTCCTTTCCTTGGTGATCCTATTGTGAATTTGTTTATGCTTCGACGTGAGAGATATAAATTACAAAATGTACTTTATTTCATGTTGTACCTAATGTATTTAGGTAATTTTTATTAAGAAAATGTCTAGATGATGTTTAAATTTTGCTCAGAGTACTCAACTTGATTGAATGAAACTAAAAAAATATTTCGATTTATTGCCATTATATTTTTATCTCGCCAGAACCTGGGTATAGGTACCCAATTAGGTAGGTATATACTTGTTTATTATGGAGCTAAACTTTACATCATTTTGAATATTTTTTTATTTTTATTTATTCTTGTTACACTGTGTTTATTTATCACTAGCTTTTACCCCTGGCTTCGCTCGCGTTAAATCGGGATAACGTATTTAATTGTTTTCTGTGAAATTTCCATTAATAAAGTCTATCTAATCTTGTTCTCCATACAAACTTTGGATACCCGCGTCTCATCTCATTAGGGGATGAATTTTGGAAAATCCTTTCTTAATGATTGCCTACACCTTTATGGAAAGTAGCTATGTATTAATAACTCATATAGGGGTGAAAACATTCTCACCACAAGTAGGTGTACACAATGAAAGTGGATTTTTAAAAGATTGTCCATCTAGGTTGTAGGTTTCGGAAGGTAGGTAGGTATTAAAAGGTGCACAGGGATTGTTTTCACATCAAGTTTTTGATATGTTTATTGAATACTGGAGTAAAAAACATAACAAATTGTTTACGCCTAAATTAAAATATGACTTTGGTTTAATGTCCTTTCTTGTGTCCCCAGGACTTATGGTCTTCGTGACCGCCCTTCTTCCCGTGGTCGTGGTGGTGGTGGTGGTGTTCATGGTGGCCGCCCTCGTCGTGGTGGCCCTTGTGCTCGTGGTGATGTCCACCCTTCTCATGGTGGCCCTTCTTGCCGTGATGGTGCTCGTGGTGACCGCCGTGTTTGTGTCCATGGTGGAAGTGGCCGCCCTTCTTGTGCCCGTGTTCATGATGGTGACCACCGTGACCTTCTTCGTGTCCGGAATGTCCGTGTTTGTCGTGGAAATGTTTGTCTTTCTTGAATTCGTCTACCTTATGAACTCCATGGTGGCCCTTAGTGGAGTGGCCTTTGTGGTAATGGCCTTTCTCTTCGAAGCCATGTCCTTTTTCACCTTTCTCTCCGTGGTGATGCTCATGGTGATGGCCGTCGTCGTGGTGGTGGTGTTTCTTGTGTCCGCCGTGCTCGTCGTGGTGTCCCTTGTGTCCTTCGTGGTGGTGGTGTCCCTTCTTGCCGTGCTCGTGGTGGTGGTGTCCCTTGTAGCCCTTGTGGCCCTTACCGCCGTGGTCGTGGTGGTGGTGCGCGTGGTGCTCGTGGCCGCCGCCCTTCTCGTGGTGGTGCGAGGCGGCGGGCTCGAGGTCCGCGTCGCGGCGCTCGCGCAGCCCGCGCCCGGCCGTCAGCGCCGCCAGCGCCACCACGCACACTAATGCTGGGATCGCCTTCATTGTCGCGCCGTGCCGCGCTCTGGTATGATGCTAATGTTGCAGCGACAACGTTTTATAGACATTGCGGCTTGTTTTCTCAGTATCGATATTGAGCAACGAGTTGCAGCCAGGTTCCGGTGGTTGCGCTTACGTTATTGTCAAGGTCATACAAATACCCTGGTAGTAAAATAGTAAGTCATATTGAATTTATATCTGATTACTATTGTAATTACTAATTTAATACGCTGGCCACTAATAGTAATTAAATCTTTTATATGCCAAATCTATTTAATTGCTGTAAGTACCTACTTACCCGAATTATTGAATGCAAATACTATAAATAAACTTATATTTTCTGATTTAGAAGCAATGAAACGGAATAGGAAGTTGTGTTATCAAAAAACACTATCTACTTATAACATGATACATTAATGAATGCCTTTTACATGACCGAGTCCCCGATGCCTTTGATGGGAAATGTGCCAACGTACCTAATACTGATATTATTATAAGTACAGTTCATACAGTTACGTGACCTTACACAAACTGATGGTTATACGATTTTTAAGTTATTCACCGCGATGGCGTGCCTGTTTTCAATATAATTTAAACATGTAGCAACTTTAAACGCGCCAGTATAAGCTTTATGACTGAAAGTATGTTTAAGAAATGAGGATAGTTTGAATGTTGGGAAGCTCGCCTCGGGGGAGGTAGGTAGATATAGTGTGATGTGAACATGTTATTTGCAACAAACCAATGTTTCTATCTTCTATTATAATCCTTTAAGTTGTGTTTTTTTAGCTTCCATGCATTATTCCATGTTCTAGACACACGACAGAGTGTCAACCAAGTTCACAAAACAAAGAAGGATATTATTTACTTTCCCTAGGTATTTCGTGTATGTAGGTACATAATAAATTGCAAAGCCCAGGGTATAAGAAAAATAAGAAAATAAAAGTCCATTATTGCATTGGGCACATTGATAGGTACCTACACTATAAACGAAGAACACAACAGAACCACATTTCAAATTTTCATTCAATTTCTGTGAAATAATCGTAAAAAAACACCAAATATGCGACGTTGCCAGCTCACTAGGAATAAACGCTTTTAAATATTTCAAAATGATTAACACATTTAATGTGAGTTGTTTGTCACTACATTTTTAAATTCGTTCTTTCTTAATTCAAAAGGAAAAGCAGTAGTTTAACGATAACTAAATCTAAAGCCATGGCATGGTGCCGAAGAGGCTGGCAGCGTTCTTCCGTTAAATGGCGGCGCTTAATTTGTTGAGAGAGGGCACTGCCATTTCGTACACATTTTATTGGAGAAGTAGAAATTTTGAGGAGGAATTTCAACGTTTTTCTTTTTATAAATTTTGATCATGTTTTAAAAATACGGAAGTTCACTGTTTTACTTTTAATTCTGCGCCTAAAAAGGAAAAAGGCAAAGGTTAATTTTATTATCTGTCCGTCCATCCGTTCATTCGTCCGTCCGTTGGTCTGTCTGTCAGTCAAACCCCTGTTCTCAGGAACTGTAACGCAAACGTAAAAACTTATGTTTCTAAGCTGATGTGATCAAAGGATAGGTACAAACTTTTGATAGTGTATTTTTATACAAAACTCGTGGGAATCAAAACCTGTAGGGCACTTCTGTTGACAAAGAATTATTAAATTTGGCAAGAAATATCGCATTACGACTTAAAAGACAAGTATCTAAAGCAAGACCGGAAACCTCTAATTTCCAAAAATAACTTTGCGTTTCAAAGAATATCCATATCGTGTTTCTTTCGTAAAATAAAGTTATCTATACCTACATATAATAAAGCTGAAGAGGGTCGAAAGTCTGTATATGGCAGATATTAAAAACAAATTGACTGGGGATACTTAGAATCGATAATAGAAAACGTTCCAACAGTTTTTAGAATTTTCGACTGTTTATCTGTTTGTCTGTATATTTGCGAGCGCATCACGTGAAAACGGCTGAACGGATTTTGATGGAAACTTAGGCAATCTGTTGAGAAAATCACCCGCCAGGTTATAGACTACTTTTATCCCGGAAAATTGCATAGTTCCTGCGGGATAGCGATAAACATGTTAAAGGTCGCAGCTGCCTAGAGTCGCAGCGTAAATAAATATTACTTTAGTATTCAGTTTCATAGAGGTGCATTAAGGAAGGATTTTTCAAAATTCCCACGGGATAGTAAAGGGGTTTGTAAGTTCAATGAAATGGGAGTTTATCTCCATAAATATAATTACTAGAGTCTTGAAATTTCGCACACAAGTAGGGAATCATAGTTATGATTGCTGAACATTATATTTCAACACTTCGAATATCCTGCGGAATAGGGAGAAAAAAGAGATTTATATTATTACTTTGAAATCTTCTTATCTTCGTTACTATTCTTAATAGAATCTTTAAATTTGGCATTATCATCATCATCATCTCCAGTCTATATGCGTCCCACTGCTGGGCACAGGCTACCTCTCACAATGAGAGGGCTTGGGGCTATATAGTTCCCACGCGGGCCAGGTGCAGATTGGGAACTTCACACACCATTGAATTGCTTCGTAGTTGTATGCAGGTTTCCTCACAATGTTTCCCAAAAATTTAGCATACCAGTAGGTAATTATGATACCCGAAAACTGACTTTAGGATTTTGAGAAATTTCCGTGGGATAAGAAAAAAAAAGTTGAATTGCTCATATAGTTTCTTGGTATTTGGCAGACATATTCCTTGATGTTCAAAGGGGTGCACTACAAAGAGATTTTCCAATTTTACCACGGGATAAAAGGACTGTATAGAAAATATAGACTTTGTATTTAATAGACATGTTCTTCGAAGATGGCGTTGGCGTCATAAGAAGGGATTTTTCGTATTTCCCACGGAACAAAAGGATGGAATAAAAAACAATGGAAGTGGGTGTCCATGCAAGACACGGGTTTATTTCGTTGAGGTAGACAGGTAGCACGAAATCCTTCGCGCTTAAGTACGACTCGCATTTGGCTGGTTTTTGTACATTTTTGATGGGAGAGAGGAATAAGTTTTAGCGCCAATTTTAATTCTGCGCAGACGAAGTCGCGGGCAAAAGCTAGTTTATAGTAAAACAAATCAATTTAGGAGTGAACACAAATCCTCGCACTTGGCCGGCCCTTTGTTATTCAGACTTGCCGATCTCCAACTATACACGGTGAGGGACCTATTCTAACATTAATATCTCACAGCTTGCAGTCCGCAGCATACGGGGTGCCCCGTAGGACTTAAATGCAACGTACGCGCGCTGACATTTTCACGCATCGACAAAGTTGTAACTGCATAATACACAATGGAATATCTACTGGGGATCTACTCCGAAAGTCGGAGTTCGTCTCAAACCACACTAATATTCCTCACTGTAATATTAAACAGTGTGTAGTATCTGCTGTGAGTGAGACGGCAAGACTCGAACTTCGAACTCGGAAAATAAGGCCAACTGTCTTGAGAACATCGATAATTATTTTATTTTTTTAGGCGATCTCCGTATCATCAGACTTACTAAGGTTTTATTTAAGGCGAAGCTCTCGATGTTTCCACGGAAGTATGGATTTATTTTCTTTAATAATTTTGTACATAATTAAATATCTGTGATGTGTCGATATATGTATGAAATTGCACAAATCATGTATAATACTAAGAACAATCCAAAATTCATGGGGGGGGGGGGGGGGGGGCGTAGTGGGGATGCTTGAAAGCACTTCACTCGGAAGTGGTACAAATCTATGAATTGCTACAAAACCACAGCTTAAAAAAATCGTCAACTAGCTGGTAAGATTAAATTCGCAGTATCAACCCTAAACATATACCGGATTATCAAATGAGATGAAGCATAATTCCAAAGAATAAACATGCCCCATTACCCTCACAGTTCCATCGCTCTTACGAAACTACTACATTACATAGACGCTGAAAAAATCAGTACGTTACTATATATCTTATATATATTTTGTCGAAACGTGCGACGGTGGGTCGAGCGCGGAGTAATAAGATATATCCCGGGGCGTTTAGGTTTGTATGTACCACTACGATGTTATTTGCATTCGGACGTTCACTTCGGTACAAGCACGATACCGCCCTCGGCATCACTCTAGCGATAGCAAAATGTAAAGTATCGAAACTAACCACAAATCCGCCCTGTTCAAGTGATACGCACATCTAAATAAAAGAATTTCAACTCGCAATGAAAACCAAAATTGGATTGAGCTTTGCTGAACTCTGTTCCAAGTTCGAAATTGGATTGGTCTATTGTTTTGAGTTTACACGCTTTTTGTCTAGGCCTACGAGTTAGGCAGGGCGTGCGTGCAATAAAAAAATACTAAGCACTCTGATTTCCGTATCCAGAAAATTTTTAGTAAGTGTATTATATCACTTGGACGGTGCGGTGTTGAGAATGGTACTGGCTGAAAGGGAGCCTGCGAGATCTTTTCAGCCAGCGGTAAGCCACATAAGTCGTACGAGCGTTTATCTTTGAACGCCAACAACTTAACAGACAATTGATACTTCTACGTTTGAATTACACCCGTTAGTATAAGGAAGAAGTGAAAAAGTTTACCAAAGTTCCTCTGCCTTAAGATCTAATTAAGAAAGTTGATTTGTATGTTTAACGGCAATATTTATTATAGGTGTAAAAAGGATGTTCTAGGCTCACAGCTGATAAGAGCAATTAAAAAAATGCCGGAAACATTTTGTATTGGGTGCTAAAAGAAATTAAAGTCAAAGTAAGAAGGGCTAAGCTGAATTTCCAATAGAAATCGTATCGGTATAATATTTCATAAATAAGCTCGCAAAGTAATAGTTTTCTTCGTTCGGAGCATGTTTTTAATTTAATTTACTGCTTCTCATCATGCGAGGTTCGAGGGCCACTTCCGCTCTCGGGCACTTACCACCACTACGGCCCGAACTTTTGGTGTAAATGGGTTTTCTAATAAGCACTTTGTTTATTTTAATTTACACATTGGAGCTACGATTAATTTGATTTCAGTTACCATCAGGATGTTTTAGTTCGTGATAGGTTTGTGTGAGGGCTTTAGTAGGTATGATTCATTGCTATTTTACTTGTGTTTGAAATAGATTTTTTTGTCAAATCTCAGAGGCTGTTAATTACAACAGTCGCGGGCCTTTAGCTTTTAGCAATATTTTACGTGACGAAATCCCTGATTTGTAAGTATTCAATTAAATTAATTGGGAATGGATGATTATTTTAAAAGTGCTTGATGATTTTTCTATTTATGCGAATAACCATCCTTAGCTACAGAAAAAAGTTACAGAATTTTCTGTTGACCCACATATTTTATAAAATTAAAAACATTTTACTCAGTCTCTTGTCGGTCCCATATAACGGCTGATGCATACAATCGGCGGGTGTATACATACAATCAGCGTGCGGTAAATAAGTATAGGTACATACGTTCGCCGCTATTAGAGCAAAAAGCATGTGTAGGTATTACTAGGCCTTTTTGCCATTATATAGGTGAGGCCACGAATCGTTTTAACCACCTTAACGAAGAAGTACTTAACACCAAAATCGAGGAATAGATCCTCGAAATAAAAAACAGATTACCTTGCTACTCCACGATCGGCGTGAAGGTGTGTGTGGTCGTCTTCGTAGAAAAATACTTAATTGGTTTTGGTTCATGAATAGTATATAATTTGAACGCTTCGTCGTTTTACCCAGATGTGGCTGCTCCTGGCGAAGTGCAGATACACCTGTTCTGTGCAAAGGACGTCAGTGTTTTAGTTACTTGCAGTAGACACCCTTTTCTTATCATCTCATCCCTTTTAGTAATTTACTACTCTGCCTTTCTACTCTGTTTGTCCAGAAATAATTATTTTCAAGTGTGTTATGTACCTACAATAAGTAGTTATATATGTATCTATACATACAAGATAAAGAAATTAACGGTAACATTATGTTTCTGATATTATTATGTGCTCTCTCTCTCTCTCTCTCTCTCTCATATTAGGCTGTGTGGGAATGAACAGGCCGCTAATTCAAGTGCAACATGTTTTGTTAGTTTCGGTTAAACTTTAGAAGGAATCTAGATAGGTACTAATTCCTTCTAATGTTCCATGTGCTTTCATGGCCTGATAAAAAAAAACTTGGACAGTTATTGAAAATGTCAGTTCATTGAAAAGTACGATAATCATTCATGTCTAATTTTTTTTCTGTTTATCAAGAGATCAAGAAGATGTTTTTTTTATCGAATATCAAAATCGGCACTGGATTAATTTAATTACAACAACACAATTATGTTTCTTAAAGCGAACATTACTACCGCTACTACCGCAAGTATGAAAAAAAAACTTATTCATTATGTATAAGTCTTTCGTTACAGCTAATTTAAGTCTGACAGAGTCACTCATTTTGAAACTCCAAACTGAGCTAAGTTAAAACTAAATGTAGATTACGTATTTTGTTTATGCTGCCTGCCTAGTGGCCCTAAGTTAGTTAAGTTATTTAGGCATTCAAGTTTTAAAGCTAATTCGTAGCATATTATTACACATACATGAGGCGGCAAACTGTTGCCTCTGTTATAGATCCTTCGTTACTTTACGTAGGAACGTGGTTTGTGATTGATTGCGACACAAAACATAATTTTGCTTTTATTAAAGTCAAAAAGTAAAGAAGACAGAAATTATGAAACGAACTCGTGCCATTTATCAAAAAGGGCTGTCATTTGATTATTTTTGAACCGATTACAAAAAGATATTCATAAATCGCCAGTTGGTAGATATGTTATGTTAATCTTCTCTTGATTTTTTTATACTTGATACTTGGGGAGTACTAACAGTATGTTCCCGATGTTTGATCTGGTTTGTGATTGTGACAGTTTATACAGGAAATTTAAAAATAATTAAATAGAATAATAGCTTGATAAGCTACGGATTATCAAGTAGGTTACTTTATTACAAAGTTAAATTATGCAATATGGAAATGGGTGAAAAACATAGGAATCATGTTATAAGCGCAAGCTCATGTTATGAGGCTAGCAACCCATCACTATTTTGATTCCATTTTCCACCAATACGCCTTCAATCTTGCTAAATGTGGCCCATAGGTACTTGTTATCTTAGGCTCTGTCTACCCCGTAAGGGATAAAGACGTGATTTGTGTATGTATGTGTAAATTATGTAATGTGGTAGTTACAAAATTTTTTCAAGTTCGTGTTTTTAATTCGCTAATATTTTTGTATGACTTCTACGACAAGGCAACGAAATAATATCCAAATGTTATTATAAAATTTTATTATTCTTCATTGTAAAAATGTAACAAATATATACAACCGTTAGCAAATAGTCAACAAATAACAACAGTTGTGGAGTAAACCACAGTTTAGTGACCCTTCTTGTGTCCCCAGTGCTTGTGGTCCTCATGGCCGCCCTTGTGTCCGTGATCATGATGGTGATGGTGGTGTTCGTGGTGACCGCCCTCTCCGTGGTGTCCCTTGTGGTGATGATGGTGACCGCCGTGCTCATGGTGGCCCTTCTTGCCGTGGTGGTGTTCGTGATGACCGCCATGTTTGTGTCCCTTGTGGAAGTGACCGCCCTTCTTGTGGCCGCCCTCGTGGTGGTGTCCGCCGTGATGAGAGTGATGTCCCTTTTCGCCGTGATGATCGTGGAAGTGCTTATCCTTCTTGAATTCGTCGTGTTTCTCTACACCGTGGTGCCCCTTGGTGTCGTGTCCCTTGTGCCAGTGACCATGCTCGTCGTGGCCGTGGCCGTGCTCGCCTTTTTCTCCGTGGTGGTGATGGTGGTGGTAGCCGTCATCGTGGTGGTGGTGTTTCTTGTGTCCACCGTGTTCGCCATGATGTCCCTTGTGTCCTTCGTGGTGGTGGTGGCCATGCTTGCCGTGGTGGTGCTCGTGGTGGCCCTTGTGCCCCTTGTGGTGGTCGCCGCCGTGGTCGTGGTGGTGGTGTCCGTGGTGCTCGTGGCCGCCGCCCTTGTCCCAGTGGTGCCCGGAGGCCGCAGTCTCCAGGTCAGCGGCGCGCTTCTCCCGGATGTCCCGGGCGGAGGCGACCGCCGCGAGGGCCACCAGCCCAAACAACACTGCCACACTGATCCTCATGCTTGGTGAGACTGAAGCGCAATTGTTGAGTGATAACTTCATCAGTTGCAATGTCCTTTTATAGCTCGGGCCACGCGGTTAGGTAAGTTCGTGTCGCTCGGTAGATTCAAGGTTAATACTGAAGTTTTAGAAAATACAATTTCACGATCATATACCGAGTATATTTTACCTAGGTATATAATGCATAATATTAGCATGATGTCGAATTTTGTGATTTTCTCTATCATCATTTACTTAACAGGGCACCTTAAAATAATTTTTGTTAACAATTTTACCGTTTAATTTCTTCAGTTTTATTTCGAAAGTACAAACATTTTCAAGTACCTATATCTGTATTTCAATAATAGGTTACGTTTAGTTTCCTGATAAAGTAAAAAATGTAACCCAAACCTAGTCAGAGAAGTTCTTGTCGCAAGCATATTTAGATTTGGTTTTCGTTTCGGGGAACTCATCGTTCGTCCTTTGAGGTTTCTAAGTCGTTTGCAAGTCAACGCTGGCATAAAACAGTCTTAACAAGTAAAATAAAATAATTTTTACGAGCTCTTAATAAAACAAATACTAAATAGGTACTGTTTATTTTAAGGACTTTTTGGTGGAAACTTAAAGAAAAGCCAGTGATGTGAGATAAATTTAATTTACACATTAGGTAACATTTGGATGCTTTTGAATAAAATTTGAGATGAACTTTGTTTAAATGTAAATTACGTTACTATACATTACACTTACGCAGCATACGAATCGGTCTTACCTATTTAGTAAACGTGAGATAAAACATCAGCCGCTCGGAAGTGTGCCGATAAAATAATTCTCAATGTTGCTTTGAGAATGTTTTTAGCGTAGAAGCGCGTCGACTGCCGATGCGAAACATTGTCTCAGAATATTTAAAAATAGGTATAAAGAAAAATTGTTGGCAATCGTGTCTAGAGTATAAATAAATGATGATTATGAAGAGCATGCGTGCGGTAAAAACACTACAAGTAATTAACAACCGGTATTAGGTATAACAGTTTCTGAACAGAATCAAAGAGAGGAGAAAGTATAAAATACCCTGTTGCTATAATACGAAATGTTGTCTACATGATGTACATTAAAGTACCTACCCTTGTCACAAAAATGATTAATTGTATTGAACAAATTGTCCTCAGTTTTATCGGTCTCAATACCCATGCAAGTTACGTAAATATTTTATTACCTATAACAAAAAAAAACAGAAAAACTTAACGAATGGAAGTTCTGAAAATGTGTCATGTTCTAGATGACATATTTTGTGAGCACGTTTATTTATATTTATAACTTTTGCTCGCGACTTCATCCGCGCGGAATCAATATTTGCACTAAAACTTCTTTCTCTGTCCCATCGAAAATGTAGGTACAAAAACCAGCCAAATGCGAGTCGTACCTTAACACAAAGGATTTCGTACTACCTACCTACCTCAACGAAATAAACCAGTTTCTTGCATGGACACCCACTTCTATTATTTGTTCTGTGGGAAATTCGAAAAATCTATTCTTATGACACCTACGTGACCTTCAAAGAATATGTCTAAATACAAAGTCACTGTCCTGTTATCCCGTAATAAAACTTTAGTAAATTATATTATTTTTTCATTTTTGATTTATTTGCTTCAGAGACAGCATGCCAAAGACAGGGACACAGAAAGATGGACAGGACAAAACTACAAGGTTTTAGTTTTTGACAAATTGATTACGTAAGCCTAGAAAACTGCCAAGTGCATGTGTGGAGTGTAGGGTTCCGTACTAATTAGGTACGAGGCAAATTTTCCTTAATAAGTTTTTGGCGCCTAACTTAACTTAGGTACTCCTTATCTTGCTGAGTCTCCAGAAATAAATTGAAGATAGCCACCTGCAGTAGAATTTCAATTGAATTTTTTTTTCGGTGTTTGTACATAGTTCCAATTTGTCTTTGGCCTTTAGGTCTTGTTACCTTAGGCTCTGTGTAC
Organism: Pandemis corylana; assembly: GCA_949127965.1. Classification (NCBI taxonomy): domain Eukaryota; kingdom Metazoa; phylum Arthropoda; class Insecta; order Lepidoptera; family Tortricidae; genus Pandemis; species Pandemis corylana. The sequence goes on along the minus strand of OX421858.1, from coordinate 4,214,212 downwards.
CCCGTGCCAAGTATTCCCGGCCCCCCTCTCTTTGGCGCGGGAGCCCCGGCGTTCAGGCTGGGGCGGCCGGCGAGGCGTGCGTGGTGACACCATTATGCTCCCACGGCGCCTCTCCAATGGCAGAGAGTTAGGCTCTGTGTACCCCGTAAGACGGGCCCAGCGTACGGGCCCTCCCCTTCTTGGCGCGGTCCTGGCGGAAGCCGGGGCCACCGGGGAGGCGTCCGTGGTAAAACCCTAATGGCATCTCACAGCGTCCCCATCACACCGGATTGAGGCAACGCCGGAGAGTTTTTAGTTCGGGTATACCCCTCCGGGGGGAAGTCCCACATAACTCTAGGCATCCCCGTGCCTAGGGCATCACCCCGTAAGGGATAAAGAAGTGATTTATGTATGTATGTATGTATGTATCTAGTTTGTCCCCGCCAGCTATATTTTATTTTATTTTATTCAATCTATTTTAGTTAAAATTAAATTTTGTTGGGCTTTCAGGGCTTAATTTTATTATTTTCGTTCTACCACAGTTAATTTAAATTATAGCTTTTTCGTACTAGGTTTCTATGAGATAAGCCGTGGACAAAGCAACAGATAAATATGAAGAAACTATATTGTTGAACAAAAATAACAGATCATTTTACGTAACTTAGTACGCAGTTCTTTGGATGGTATAAAGTTTTAGTTTTTCCTATTTTGACTACGGACGGAATCCTGAAAAGCCATAGACGTTGAGGTGAACTAATTTCGGATAGATTTACACTGCTCTCTTTCGTCTACCTTTCCCGTAACTTAACTGTAGGTACTTATTATGTAAAAAATATTTAAAATGTCGTATGTTAAATTCCCAAGAAGGTGGACTACGGTGAACGGGGGGATGTTTACGTTTTAATTGGAGCCCCTTCTCCCTTTTGGTGAGGGATTTCAGATGGAAAAGGAATAAATTTCACGTGACGGGAAGGCATCTTGCATGGAAACATACATTGAATAAATGAATACCTAACTGAATTTCGTAGGTACATTATATCATGTGATTGCGGAAGATTTTAATTCATATTTATTTATTTTTCACAGGAGAACAAACCGCTTATAATATAAATTAGATTATAGAAATAGTAACAACTATAGCAAATTATAGGACCTATGGACAGTTACAAAATACAAGTTAAGCTTAAGCTGAAGCGAGGAAGCGTGCACTACGAGTGTGTCAGGATACAAAATATTATGCAAAATAACAGAATTCTTTGATGTAAACCTACATAAAAAAACATCTGATTCTGAAAAGTTATTATAGTATTTATTACTTTAATCCTTTGTACATTCTTAAATAATTTTAAATGAGCAATTCTTTACCTAACTATAACTTTAAGTATGTAATTGGATTGACAAAAACTGGTCTGATAAAAAAATGCTACATGTTTTTTTCATGTCATCAATGCACTGGCAAGCAAAAATAAGGGGTATCTTTTCTAACAAATTTGCCTAGAAGATATGATCTAGACAACTTTTTCCTACAGGACCCTCATGGAAAACTCTGATGTCACCAACTGTAGGCCGACGCCCCGACACTTCAACATTGTATTACTAATTTATTCAAAACCTTAATTATGATTTTTACCCTAACCAAGTCTAGGTACCAGGTAAACCTAGTTGCTAGCAAGCGTTAAAGCAATGCAGTCCGCCATTGGCAGCTCGGAGCCCTGCAGGCTGCCGTCCGGCTGAGATTGAATTCAGCAAGATTTGCATTCAGAATACAAGGCAGCCCCTCTAGTATTAGCTTGGCTGTTTATGTTTACTCGGTTATTGCATGAGTAGACTAGTTGCCTTTGCAGGCCCTCACTAACACTTCTGTTTTACTGTAAGTTTAGCTGGAATAAGAGTAGTAAATTTATCCATCTAACATCTATACTTACTCCTCCTGAGTCCTGATTGATCCATTAACGTATAGCCAAAACTGCTAAGTCCAGCAAGCTCAAAGACGGACTGAAGATTTTGTGGCGTAAACGCTAATACTAAGAGCGGATTTTTAAAATTTGAATGGGATAGGGCCCTTGCTTATTGCTTGTTACGAGGACAAAGCGGCGAGTAGAAGTTCTATTCGCGTTTTCTGTTCATTATAATTTTGTATTGTAACGAAATCAATCAAAAAGTCAAACATATAGCGTTGGTTGGCGATTTTTCCGTTTTGACTTGTTTTCCCAACGATTAGGTCACACTGGGCTGAGCGCAAAGTTTGCTTGGCGTGAGCGTGACACAATAGGCATAATACTTGCACGCAAGCAACCCTTCAGTGTATATGCGATGCCTTCTATTTTTTTGTATCTATGTTGTAGGAAGGAAATTGGCACCACGTCAAAATAAAATGGAATAAAAAATATTAACTTGACTGAAATGAATCAGCGATAGTGGTGTGGGTCGTGTAAATCAATTGAAATCTTATTTCTGTGCTTAATTTTGTTTGATGGATAATAAAGATAGTATATTACGCAACCAATTAACGTGATAGTACCCAGCAAATGAAGAATTCCGTTTGTTAACGTCAATTAGCCGCCGGCTGCTCTTCGCTGCAGCTCACATTAAAGTACCTATAATACCGCTTAGCGAAAGGCATGAGGAGCTGACTAAGACGAGCTGATTATGACAGGGTAAATCCTATCGTTAGTGAATTAATACGGCAAGTATTATCATAGTAAAATCATAATAAAAAATACTGAAAGAAAAAAATAGGTGTAGAGAATGAAAGAAGTTAACTTTATTTCTAATACTGGTGTTCTTGGATCACGAAATTCTTGAAAGATTCTCCAGTTAATAGAGTGCAAAGCAAATTAAACAGTTCACATAAATCATGTGTCTCTACAGGCATTTTTTTCAGTTCGTAGGTAATTAATTATTTTATCTCAAGAATGCACATTTGTTAAACAATTATTTGGCCACAAATAAACTAAGTGCTTGAGCTTAATGGAACGCGGGACGCAGCAAGAATTGTAGACTAGGGTAATCTAAAAACTTTGTGTTTTGCAGCTCCGAGGCAGTTTTATTGCGAGTTGTTTGCTTACCCGGTCACATATGTAAGTACAGGGCAGTTAGAGGATGTGCGCAATGCAGAAGAATTGTTTTTAAAAAACATTGTTGTTGGTAAACTGCACGGCGACGAAGCTGTGTTAAAGAGGGTTGACTTAAGGAAGCGGCGTTACGTGCCACCCATATCTTCTACATAAACAGACATGCGGGGGATTCAACAAAGAATATGATTTGAACAAATTTATTCTCTAAGTATCACAAAACATTAACAAAAACAAATGCGTCACTAACAAGTTATTTGTGTCCCTTCTTCCAGTCCCATCCCTTGTGGTCCTCATGGCCTCCTTTGCTGCCGTGTCCTTCGTGATGGTGGTCGTGTTCGTGGTAGCCGCCCTCGTCGTGGTGTCCCTTGTGTTCGTGGTGGTGTCCGCCCTTCTCGTGATGGCCTTTGTTGCCGTGACCGTGCTCATGGAATCCACCTTCTTTGTGTCCCTTATGGAAATGTCCACCCTCCTTGTGTCCGCCTTCGTGATGGTGACCGCCGTAGCCCTCTTCGAATCCAGATTCGCCGTGCTTGTCGTGGAAGTGTTTGTCCTTTTTAAACTCGTCTATTTTGTGTATTCCATGGTGACCTTTTGTGGAATGTCCCTTGTGGAAGTGTCCCTTCTCCTCGAATCCATGTCCCTTTTCTCCTTTTTCGCCGTGATGATGCTCGTCGTAGTAGCCGTCATCGTGATGGTGGTGTTTCTTGTGGCCGCCGTGTTCGCCGTAGTGTCCCTTGTGGCCTTCGTGGTGGGCATGTCCTTTCTTGCCGTGCTCGTGTTCGTGGTGGCCCTTGTATCCCTTCTCGCCGTGTCCGCCGTGTTCATGCTGGTGGTGGCCGTGGTGTTCGCCGCCACCGCCCTTATCCCAGTGGGAGGCGGCTGCCTCCAGGTCGGCATCCCTCCTGGTCCGCGGAGCCCGCGCCGCCACGGTCACCACAACTGCGGCTACACAAACCAGAGTGATCGCTCGCATGGCTTCCTGTGCTCCTGGTTCTGTTGGGCAATGATTGCCAATTGATACCTGTTACCGTTTTCTCTAGCTTTATATACTGTTGCAATACTCTTAGTTGTTGTTTTAATGTCAAGGCGACAAACTATAATAGTTGACGCGAGTACGTAAGAAAATTAATTTTGGGTTCAATATGTTCGTTGGTAAGTCTACTTTCTAGAGTCGACTTTATTCTTTTGTTGAATTTACTAGTGCCCAATTAATGTTGTAGCCCGGAATGCTTTATTACGGAGAGTACTCGTAATGGAACACATCGCAGCTTGAGAGGCGACATATATGCAATACTTGGAACCTCTAACAAATTGTATCGCTGACTAGGATAGTATATTAGACCCGATAAGGATAGTATTAGTGTGTTACCAATTTTCGGTAGATGCAAATGGGCGCATCGTGATTCTCATCTTGTATTCAGTGTGAGTTTGCTTTGTGAAAATCAGACCTTGGTTGCCATACCGGATAGTATAATGAATATTCTAGATTTTTCTCATTAGCTTTAGGCCGCAGCCCCATCCCCTGAAAGTGGATATCCTGTTAACTGTGTACAATGTTCACCTTCACAACATTTTCGTGTGAGGAGGGTCATGCATAATTTAATAATCATTATCGTAAAAGTGTAAAGGGCCGTGTTACATGAACCCGAGACGTTTTCTCGGGAGTCAAGGGCAGCTCATGTCAAGGTCGTGTTGCGAAGGCGTCGCCCTCATTTTTTGGTCTTTTGTCGGAGTTAATTTCTTGTGATCAATGTCTTGCGTCACCGTTTCCGCGCCGGCGCACACGCAGTGTCACCGCGGCGCCGGAGCGCGCCGCAGCACCCGCTGTCAAAGAATCCCTAATTCCAAATTCATTTAATAGGTAAATACATACACTGTGTCGTAAAATTAATCCGGAATACTCGAGCAGATGGTTGAACTAGTTGAACACTCCTGTAAATGTTTTTCAGAATTGTTCATTGTGTTTGACAAATGTTTACATACATTGGTCGATGTTCTAAGTGTACGGTGTCAAAGTGGTGACTAATTTTTAATATAAAGTAATGATAAAAAAACTTTTACAAGAATATACTATAGGCTGGAGATGATGATGAGATGATGATTTAGATCTAGACCTTTTGAAAGATTACAAAATTCTGAGACATTATGGTATAGAAGCGAAATAGTCTAGATATTTAACGAGGGCTCGAAAAGGCATTATATCAGGCATATAAGTAAGTATGTACACAGGAATTTTTCATTTGTTTTGTATTACAACTAACGAACACTCGCTAATGTGACTGTGAAATTTCCGGCAAACTTTTGCTGGGATTTTTTTTAAGTTCGAATAAATTGATTAACCAGACAGCAGATCAGCGAAAGAAATAAATTTTCTTAATACAAGGTTTTTGCTGGACCTATTTTTTTACTAGTGTAAACCAAATTTTAAGTTTATTCAACCACTAGGGTTTCCTGTAAGTATTTTTGTAAACATGGCTTGACAGCATTAAATTACACATGATTCCATACAATTGCGTTACTTTTAATCTTTTTCCGATTACCTACATGTGGAATTTTTACGACTCCGAAATTGAGATTTGAAATTGATCTTTTGTATGTATTTACTAATTAATGATTAAAAACGATGGCGTGGCGCTCTCGAAGTCGTTATTGATTTAAAAATAGCCTTACTGCTATTATTCGTCCTTAAGTGTAGTTGTACCTAGTATAATAAAAAATGCAAACTCTGGTAATAAATGCTAAAACTCTATACCTGTAGAGTAGGTAAAGTCTATTCCAACTTCCAAAGTTCACACAAATGGTAGGTGCGTGAGATATTAGGAAGGGTTACAAAAGCAAAGAAATAAATAGGTACCACCTACGTTGTATGCTAATAATAATAAAATCAAAAATAAGAAATAATCTTGGCGTGGGTGGTTCTTATTGCTATAGAGGTTTTTTCCTTAATCTGTAAACCTGGTATCCGAGTTTCCTGGATAGCACATAACTTAATGTTTTCAGATAATTTCAGAGCAGCCAAGTGTTCAAAAATATTTGTACAAGCACTAATTAATTTGGCGATAAACTCTGGCTACTGAAGTTGATAGAACGACGAACTTCAAAGGTAAATTTCATGTTTACCAGGAAAATCATGGGAAAACTGTTCCCGCGATCGTTTTTCCTCTCTTTCCAACAGAAAAACATTGACATAGTAAATTTTGGTCAAGCGTGAAAATTCCATTCAAAGAAATACGGGGCATTTTTTGTTTCTACAATTGAATAAAAGATGCGTATAAAATCGTTACCCAACCAACCGTGTAAATGCTCATTTGTAGGATACTGCAAAACAGTGAGGATATATATATTTTTTAAAGTGCCTAAAGTAAGAGATGACATTGTTTGATAACGTTACAATTATTTGCAAGCTCGTTTCCTCTGCATTTCCGGCAGCATTTGGTGTATTTACATTATCAGATTATACGTCGCCTTGCCTTATTCAGTCCTGCAGGAACCTGCAAACTGGATCTAACTAACAATAACAGATGATTCAACTGAACAGTCTGTCACATAGATAGCGCTTAATTACTACTGTGTCTGCGGTAACAAGGAATAGTGCGCCGCAAATCTATTAAATAACGTAAACTAAATGGCATAAATTATACATTATATAGGCTACGCACCCAAATATGATAATAACAGGATGTTATTTGAGAATGCAACAGGATCTTTGAAACTCTTTAATCCGCTGCAGTTGTTTGCTGGTGGTAGCAACTTGTGCAAGGTTCATCCGGGTCACTACCATCGCTTACTACCGGGACTTACTCACTCGCCTGCTGCCAAGTAGCAGTGCTTGTGCTCCAGTGTTGATAGAAAGAAAGCCGGTGAAAATAGCACATAAGCAATTCGATTATATCCCTCTAGCCCGCATTCATCTGGTATTGGCGCCATGCTTTACTCCTTTCCCACCTCATTTCATTAACGAAAAAGCGGAAGGTAAAATAAATCTAATCTTAAACGATTACTATTACATAGGTACATATGTATTTCGAAAGAAAATAGTCGAACAATTGATACATAATATTAGCGAACAATGACAGTAAGGTAAGTTTGTCAGGACAAACTACTATTATCCTATATTATAGGATTACAGTTTCACGCCCCTGTCTGTATCTTTATCTTGTAGGTACCTATATAAGACACTACGGGGGTAGCACCAAATTTTCTCTAGATTCATTAAGCGTAGATCAAAAAGTGAAGAACAGAGCTATTTTATGCATAATCGCTTTTTGACATGAAGAAGTAAAGAAAAAGTGGAGAGATTTTTTATCCGAAGACGCACAGACATCCGCATAAAGGAAACCATTAAGCAAATGGGAATTGCCAGTGGGCCCGAGCTCGGTGCTCGTCGTTAGTCCCAATTGATTTTCATAGACAAGAATTGTCATTCCGCCAGAGACGAGATCTTAGGGTCGGCAATTGTCGTGATATGAAAAGCAGGTGGATCGACCTTCCGTGCTCCGAATACTAAATGCCTTGTTATCATCTCATTGTAGCCCCCGCCGAAGGTTAAAATATCTCCCAATTTTCTCTGGACATTATTTTTAATTCTATATTATTTCGTGTCCTAATTTGGTTTTCGTGTGAAAATTTTAGGAACTTTCGAGCCTATATTATAATTTAAAAAACTTGTATAATTTAATTTACGTTCGACGTAGGTAGATAATTTTTAAACTATTGCTATGTTCTTAACTTTAAACGTTCTCTTTTTCAATTACGAGAAAATTGTATAATAAATCCAATTAAAAATTGCTTACAAAAGATGAGTTTTTGAACTTGATCTACCTATTAAAAATAATTGAGGTAGGTACGAAATTTATAAAAACAATCTTTATTTTGGTTAGTATGTGTGGGTGGATGTGGGATTCCTTTTTATTTTCATTCAATGGAATGTTGTACGGCTATAACTTTGTTTGAGTAAAAGGCGTCATAAATTTCTGAGGAATTTATTTGAGTTGACGGCCCCCAGCCATGACCACAGTAAGAGCACAAATAACAATAGTTTCTACGCAGGTTTATATTTTAAACACTCCTACAATGTCGGTAGTCCATGTGTAAATAAAGTGTGAACCCATCACCATGCCGAATGGACCGGAGCCGATCGGGCGAGGACCGATGCCGGCTGGAGTGGCTAGTTCGCAGTTTGTAATGAGTTGGAAACAAGCTATGCGCGGGTCTAGGGTGCTTGATGGTTTCAAAGCTGCAAGTTTTCAATGACATTATGGTTACTTGGAGATTCCAGTAACGAGTTAGCGTAGCAACAGAGGACTATCAATTATAATTTATAATAGATGCTTGTTTTAAATTTCCGTACTTCTTTTTTTTTTGGGCTAATGTTATATGTATCTTCCTTTTTAGGATTCCGTAGTCAACAAGGAACCCTTATAAGTTTCGTTATGTCCATCCGTACGTCCGTCTGTCTGTTTGTCTGTCCGCAGCTACGCTCAGTGATTCTTAGTAGGTACTAGAAAGCTGTAATTTGGCATGGGTGTACAATTAAGCACCGTACTTACAAAATAGTAAGATAAAATGTTGATTTTTTTTAGGGTAAGTACCTCCCCTGCGTAAAGTGGAGATGTTTTTTTTCTCGTTTTTCCCCATAGTGTGGGGTGTCGTTGGAAAGGTCGTGCGAATTATGATCATAGTTTTAATTATCTTAAATTTCTAGACGACACTGAAAATTAAAATACATAGAAAAATCCTAAAAGTAAAGCTATGGCCGGGAATTGAACCCGGATCCTCATCATTCCGTGATGCGTGCCATACCCCTACACCACCCATAGCAGAACCCATGGTAAAACCGTAAAAAGAAATATAAAAAAATCAAGATGAAGATTCTTGATTCATTTGATAGTTCTAAGTATCGTTTTTGTCAAGTGTCCCCTCTTGCCAGCTAAACGTTATATTTGGACAGGTAAATAAAATTGCCACCACAGTCACAGTCTTGCTAAACGTGGCCTGTAGATCTTGTTACACCGCCGTATGTATCCATCCATCCATCCATACTTGCAAACTTTCGCATTTATAATATTAGTAGGATTTTGCGATACCGATTGTGGCTATGCTACTTAACTGTTTTAACTACTCGACTACGCGGAACCCTTTTAGGCAAGGTTCGACCCGCAGTTAGCCGGTTTATTAAATGACACCATATTATAATAATTGGGTGTTTAATTTAATTACGGAAACACATTTAGGCATTACTCCACAGTAGGTAATCCAGTAATTTTAACTAAATCGTCAGCTCTTACTGCCGGTAGTTTGCATAGAAATACAAGCGCAATGCAGCCCTTAAGCCCTTCTACTGAGGGAAATATCACCACGCAGTCCCATATGCAGCTCTAGTACCTACAATACAAAACAATACAATACAAATACACTTTATTGAAGACCACAAATCAGTACAGAACAATACAGAAACAAAGAATAAGGTAGACAATAGGCTGTCTTATCGCTTAATAGTGATCTCTACCAGACAACCAATAAAATAAAGAAATAAGTCGGAGAGAGTTAAAGTAGGTGAAAGAAACAAATAGACAGGAGAAACGCAGTGATAATAAAAACAACAATACTAACATAAATATATATAAATAATATATACATAGCTAAGTAAATAAAATAAAATAATACATACATACAAAGATGCATTTTTTTATCATACCTACGTTTCTTAACAAAATATGAAACTATCGTAAAAGACATCACAAAAAGAGAAATTAAAAGTAGGTAATATCAGTCAATAAATATGGAAAATATAAAAAATTAAAACTACTAATTGGAAAATAGGCTCTGTCTACCCCGTAAGGGATAAAGACGTGATTTATGCACCTATGTATGTATTAAAATTTATTTGGACTGTTAAATCCACCTACTCCATCTACTTATGAATGTGCTTTCTTTTCTATTTATTTCAAACTAGCTTCTGCCCGCGACTTCGTCTGCGTAGAATCATACATAAAAACCTTCCTCTTGAATCACTCTATCTATTAAAAAAAACCGCATCAAAATCCGTTGTGTAGTTTTGAAGATATAAGCATACAAAGGGACATAGGGACATGGGGACAGAGAAAGCGACTTTGTTTTATACTATGTAGTGATGACAAAGGGACATAGGGACATGGGGATAGAGAAAGCGACTTTGTTTTATACTATGTAGTGATGTAGTGAAGCGCAATGAAAAGGTACCTATGTCGAAAATTTTCATTTGAGACCGTTTCTTTGATCAAACGTTTCAAACGTGAAACAACAATAAAACTATTTATTTGTATTAGGTCTGGAACAAAAGATAAGGGTTTACAGTAAGCCGACATTCGTTAGCCGCATAACAAGGCCCTGAGGCGGGGAAGGTACACACGGTAAAAAACGAATCGAGCGATTTATGCAGAGCTGTCGCCGACGGCCGTTCTGCGACGCCCGTGATTAGAGACCCTTTTAGATGCTTCTCGATTGATCTACATTAATTCATTCTTTACTTGGTGGAACTACACATTTACCTATTCTATTTGCTAGTTATCCTATCATATTGTCGCTCAAGAATCCTGACTCTTGATAGGACATTACTTAAGTGTAGTATTCGAAAGTGGTGAAAAAATGTAATGCTGGAAAAGTATAAAAAATAACTACAGCTCTAATAATTATTTAATCTTATTAAAAATGTTGAAGCTGTAGTTTATATAGAATTCCACAGATTTTTAACACTTTGACAGATATTTTTTAGTGATGTGCCTAAGTCCCGCGGGCCCTCAAAAGGAGATTTAACAAACACGTTGATGTTTTTTTTATTAGTTTATTTTTATATAAGATATTGGATACTCGGAGACTCGGAGTACCTGCAATTTAAATGAAATGAAAATGAAATGAAATGTTTTTATTCCAGACTTGCATCCATATTACAAAAGCGTATTAATCAATAATAAATAGTTAATTAATTAGTTAATTTAAGATTGTACCTACCTAAAGTATGTAATTTGTTATTTGTAAATGTCGGTTTTTAGAGTCATAGAAAACTTACGTTCACACGCGCGTGCGCTATCACGTATGCTTAAATATAACATAATCATATACATACTTAAATATATCTGCTAAAAAGCCATCCTGCAAAAAATCTGTTTCAAGTCGCTAAAGCTGGTTCAAGCTGTTTAAATCTGGTTTAAGTAGTTAATAAACCTGGTTTAAGTTTGCCATAGTTTCAAGCATTAATAGCCACTTGCTGGAAAAGATAAACCTCGATTTCAGCGTTAAACCTGGTTCTATCTTAGAATTTCCATACAATTTGACACCGCTAAACTGAACTTAACATTAATTAGAGATTAGTTTTTCCCAGCAAGTGATCAGTAGAGTTTTTTGATATAAAACGGAAATATGAAATCGTATACAGTACCTACCTACAGAATTTACATCCAATTTCTAAGTAAAAGTACCTAGGTACCTGTAAATTAAATAACAATTAATAATAATTTAGTATTTATTCATTTATTTAGTTGTTACTTAATAAAAAAAACAACATGAAGTATTTAATTTAAGTACTTAGTTCCTGGCGCGCATCTTCTACGGGATCTTTTTTTTCACATGACTATTCTTTTGGTTTCCATTAATCTTGTTCCTATTCTTGTATTCAAGTCTATACCGAATAAATTAGTGTTCTCCTACTTATAGTGCTTAACTCGTGACCTAAGCCACGGACAGTTAGACAGGCGGACATTGCGAAACTATGTAATGAATAATACTTACAGTTTGACACCAAAAATAATGCTCCACAATGTACCTGCGCAGTAGACCAATTTTAGTAGCGCGGAAAACTCTGGCGCTGTTATTGGTCGATCGATTTCGTACCAACAATGGCAAAATCGTGTAAGCGGGACAGAGCTAAGAATGCAAAGCAAGCAATACTCTGCCAGTTGCGCTTGCAAATAAAGTTCAATATAGATTATTTACACGTTCGGGTACCATCGGAAACTGGTCTGCGCTTCTCTGCGCAAACGAATACTGCCGATGCGCATTATATTTGTTGTCAAACTGTACTTACTTAATATTGATATTTGCGATTCTATCGCTATCTATGTAAGTAGTCATCAACTACATAAATGAGATACAATGCACGAATATCTAGCGCCGGATGCATAAATACAACTTCTGACAGTTTTCCTTGGGACATTGGTGCTCAGGCATAACATTTGCCTGAGAAATGCCTTTGCCCCTTCTCACAGGTCTCACGGAATTCTAAAATGTCGATATTATGTTTCGTTATCATTTTGTGTGCTGGGTACAGCTGGCGAGGTTTTCACGGAGCTGCTGCGAGCGCAGCGTGAGCATTGCCCGGCTCGGTGGTCTGAATACTCCCATTACTCGTTCTTATAATTAATTCCGCCATCACAGCAGCGATGAAAGCTGTGCCAGCATGTTGAATTTACTGATTGCTTTTGATAAAAAGTCACTTAAAATAAATAAACTTGTACAGGATCGCGATGAAGCCAAAGACGCGAACGCTAATCAAACGTCAATCTGGTAATCACTACATAGTATAAAATAAAGTCGCTTTCTCTGTCCCTATGTCCCTATGTCCTTATGTCTCTATGTATGCTTATATCTTCAAAACTACACAACGGATTTTGATGCGGTTTTTTTAATAGATAGAGTGATTCAAGAGGAAAGTTTTTATGTATAATTCTACGCAGACGAAGTCGCGGGCAGAAGCTAGTACTTACATAAACACGGAATAAGTACTTAAGATACTACACAGGGCAAAGTTATTTGAAAAAAGGGATTCTTTAACATAACGTGAATAAAAAAGTGAAAAACTTCGAAAAGGTTAATAATGAAAAACGAATTAAATTTTAGTGATGGCGGTAGGTTGCCATTAAAAGGCTTTTAAAACGCCGCGTGTCGGTACCTACCTCTTGAACATGGGTCACTCGCGAATTAGGGTAGGTGTCCCGGTTCTGACCACTTTAAGACCATCGATTTGTAAAATTGTCTATACCTTAGTAAACTCATTTTAAAGTTGAAAATGACCAAAACCTACTCAACTATCAATGCTATATCGCACCCTTCGTGGAAGAAAGACGTAAGTCCTATTAAGGATCTACAGGACTTACGTCTTTCTTCCACGAAGGGTGCGATATATTTGTATTTTTGTGGGTTTGTTTCTTTGTTGGTGGTATAATGACGCGTAAACGGGCACACTGATTTTGACGATCATAGATTACGTTTGGCCTGGAAACTAAAATTGCATAGTTCCTTCGGGATAGCCATAACCAAATTCTGAACAATCCGAGTCGCAGGTGACAATTAGTAGGTAACAAAGTCTACAATTCTTGAAGTAGGTAGGTACTGCAGGGAGCGCGACTTACGTCCTCGAAATCAGAATGAAGCAAAGTATGGGGCCGAAAGAGCACTTTGTAAAAATTAATGCGTTAAAAGTAAAAGATCATTCACCAGTGCTACGGAAAAAAGGCATCGGGGGGTAACCAACCGAGTATTAATAGGGGTGAAACTTTACCAAGTCCCGTTACGGCGCCCATTTGTCAAACACAAAAAATATGAGTAAACTTTGAGCCCAGAAGCGTCGTTTGACATGACTTATATAAATACCGGTGCTTGCCAACTGTTAGTTTAACTTTCTGTTTGTACGATTCTTCGCTTTAAACGGATAATTCGAAAGTAGATGCTTTAACAGTAACGTCAAAACTTTGATGATAAACAATTTAAGATCCGGGGTTAAAAACACCCCGTTAATATTTTTTCACTAGGTATTTCCTTTAGGTTTGTAAGTTGCTAGTAGCCTTTTAAAGGTTTCAGGCGTTTCTTACGGAAATCAAGCATGTCGATCACTTGCTAACTTCTGGGAACGAAACGAAACGGTCTGGAAGAATTGATAAAACGGCTTTCCTCTGATAAAAATCACGGTGAAAGGATTCGTCGATTGTCCTTGGAGGATTCCCCTGCAATTTTAAAAAGACAGTTTCCCCACTACTACCTGTGTAATAAATGTAGGACCTATGGCGGTGGTAGTGTGGACAACGTCAATGGCAAAGAGATTTAAGTGGAAATTCGATCGTGACCGAATGCTTATGGGATGTGTTTGGTAACGGGACTGCAAGTAGGTACTACTAGTAAGGAATTTTATTTTAAATTTTGGTATTAAGCAAAATCTTAGGCATCATATTATTATAAGCGATGCGGCTAGCAACCCATCATTATTTTGATTCTCCTTTCCACCTATACGCCCTTAATAATGCTAAACGTGGCCTTAAGGTTTTATTACCTTAGGCTCTGTCTACTAGGGATAAAGACGTGATTTATTATATTGTATATAAACTTAAGAATATCGTAAATGTAACTAAAATAAAATTAAAGCAAAAAATCGGTTCCAAATCCTCGCCAAAAGGAGTACACACAGGGATGGCGGCATTGCCTTGTTGAACGAAATATTGACCAGGATGGTTTTTTGTAAGGCGACTCGAGAGATTTTTGCAGAGACGGCGCGCACTTGGGCCCCTGTTTTCAGAGTTTTGTTTCCAAATCTGTCAAATACATTTTGGCTCCAAGGGTTTATATTTGTGTCGATGGAAGTCATTCGCTGAGGCGGTAGAGCCAGCAACATTTGCGGTCCTTGAAAGATGGGTCAGTGCAAGGGTGTCCACACAAGTGGCATCCCAAACTAAGGGCCGACCCATCCGTCAAGGAACCAGTGTCAGATCGCTTTGTGAACTGAAAAACAAACATCATTATTGCTCGTTTCATAGTTTAAGAGGGATGTGACAAATATCTACACCTACCCTTTGTTCAACTTCTGAACATCGTCAAACAACATTATCTATGTAATAAGGGAATATAAAATCAAAATATGAGTTGAAATTACGACACAAGAAAAAAACAGGAAGTATAGGTACCTATCTAGTTTGTTTAACGGCAATTTGTTTGCACTTAATAAGTTGAAATTGGTATTACTTCACTGAACGAGGTCAGAATCCAAACAACAAAGTCTAGGTTAGCTAACATGGCCAGTGCTATGTCTAACGCAACGTAAAGTGGTAAGAACCCGGTATAAATATAAGGACTGTAGCTAAGTCGATAACCGAAAGCGATCGCTTCCCGGGAAAACCTTCAAACTACCTATCTATCTGGGTGTGTGGCAGCCGCTAAACGAATTACCCGAGGATTACTAACTTATTTCATTAAGAACTTTGGGTTCGCTAAATGTTATTTTGGATAAATCTCTTTAGCATTATCTGGATAATTGCAGTTAGGAATTGCTTTTAGTAAGCAAGTCGCTTTGATTGCACTGTTTGTTAAATTAGATACTTGATTTTGGAACTTTGTTATTAATTTAATTTTTTTTAAAGGACCTTGTCACACAAAGGTTGAAAAAGCCACTTATCGTAAATTTGTATGTGATAACCAACACTGAAGTATTTAAGTAAGTCTTAAAATGGTTTCACTTAATACTATTATTTTAAGAAGGTCAGGACCAACCAATTTAATAAAAGCTTTTTGTTCTTAGATCTCAACCTGCAGGAAAATCTAGCCCATTTCAATAATAGGCCCCTGGGTAGAGGTCTCTGTGTAAGTAACTCTGAGATTTCAATCCCGAACTTGAATCCGTGTAGTCGCGGTTACGGTAGGTTTAATCGGATACTTTCTCTTTAGGCAATAGAGCGCAGATTGGGTTGAGCGGCGCGCCTCGTCGACCTGTCGCGTATTAAGATGCCGCATCAAATAAATACGTCCTTCTCAAACATTTGTCGATGTAATAATTCTTCCGTATATCTCTCGCTTCGCGATGGCCCCTTTGTCCCTTGTCTTTGATCGAAAGCCTCTTCGATTGATGGCTGCTATTTGCGCGGAGTTCGAGCACCCTCGAATGACTTTCAAGTCTGCCCTCTGTGTCACAATGACTTTAGTGAGGAACAGCATTGGCAAATACTTATTGGTCGTTAGTTTCCTCCGCATTATGTACATATTTGTGTTCATTATCTTGTCAAAAAATGGATGGTCAATTTGGTAATTGCGTAACAGTTGCGATGCTGAAAGACATTAATTAGTCGTCGTTCTGGCGGTTTTTATTGTTGTAGAAGTTATTTTAGTGGTTTGGTTAATGTTAATGAAATATAGAAGCTTTTGTGATGAGTTTCATTTGCAGAAAACAGCTTATTGCAGGTTAATTCGTTCAATGTTCGGGTTGACGGCGCGACTTATCGAGAACGTAAACAGAATTTTCGTTCCTATCGCTGTCATTGGAGGCGACCTCTTAAAGAGAAACCGTAAAATAGCATTTGAATTTGAGTCGCATTAAAAGTTTGCGTGAGCAGATTTCGTAGCACAATGGGGCTGTAGGAAAAATTCTAATTACTTTACCAACTTGGTTTGGAATTTAAAAAAGTTACGCTCAGTGGTGGGAAATTGGTCTCAACACACAAACAAGACATTTCATTGCTTAAGAAATTTGGTAACAATGGTGACATCTTTTTCAGTTGCGACCGCAGCACTTTTTATAGAAGTATTGATTTAACGACAGCTTCCTCTCAATGGTTTTTGTTGGTGAAATTTCAGTAGCACTGACTTTGAAGTTTAGTAAACATTGACAGAATGTAAAACTCTACCGTTAGAAGAGTAGTTACATAAAATGTGATTTTAAAAGCATTTCGAGCGGAAAAAAATAAAATTTAAGATTTCCGCAAAGTAACGCCTGAGGCCGTGGCCGCACTGGTAACCTCTCTGTCTCTGTCTACCCCTTAAGGGATAAAGACGTGATTTGTGTGTATGTATGTGTGTGTTAGTTAATGCGGCCGCTCGCACAACTCGAATGATGTTTGATTTAGTCGCCATCGCTGTCGCGTCGCCATCGCGTTACCAGTGCGGCCACGGCCTGAATCTGTTCTAAGTATAGCATTCTCAGTTGGTGCATTGATTTTTAAACACTGATTTATGTAGGATTCCAGAAGGAATACTGAACACATTTACATACTTATTTACATACCTAAATTTAGAACGTAGCTATAATTAAATAAATAAATAATAAATAAATATCTTGGGACAAATTACACCAATTGACCCAGCCCCAAACTAAGCAAAGCTTGTACTATGGGTACCAGGCAACGGATAAACATACTTATATAATGTAGATAAATACATACTTATATACATACAACATCCATGACTCGGGAACAAACATTCGTATTCATCATACAATTGTCTGCCCCTACTGGGATTCGAACCCAGGACCTCTAGCTTCATAGTCAGGGTCACTAACCACTAGGTTATCCGGTCGTCAATTACATGAAGTTGTTACCTAGATTGATGGTCCGTAGGTAATTATAGTATTTTTTAAAGTAGCAATCATGTGGTAGCTCAAACTCAAACATTTATTTGCTTTTATACAAGATCAAACCCTGTAGGACACTGCAAATATAGTAGCTAAAATCCACCTTTGTGCATGTATCTCAGTGTTTGTCAATTGTATTCGTTTTATTTTTATTTTGCACAATAAAGAGTTTACATTCATATACAAAATACCTATATTTACTCTTTGTCCTTTCTCATCCAGTATCTGTATTCAATAAGTTCAGGATACACATCTACTGACGAGCAAAAATAAGAGGTGACTTATCTTAAAACTTTGAATGGAAAGTGACTTATTTTTGCTCGTCAGTGTAGAAGGCCTCGAACGCAAAATTAAAAACAAACTCCCAACAAACTTTAGCTACATCAATTCCCCTATTGTCAGAACCCACAACTCTATAATTATTAAATTACGAAGAAACTTAAACAAGGAACACGAGAAGCATAATGAACAAAAGCAACAAGCAACAACCCTAAACACATCCACGGCGTATTTAATCCAGTTAATAATTGTGCAGACACTATAAAGTGCTCGCCATGACCTCAGACCGTGCAGTGCAAAAATAATGAAGTGAGTAAGCCGAGCGAGCGCCTTACGGGAAGTGCCGGCAATTTGGTGCAGCCGGCGTTTGTTGCCGTCGTTTTTCTTCCCGCTTTGTTCAATAAATGTACCTACGAACACTGCGAACCGAACAGCCATAACATGATTTTTATTTTGTCATTATAACAAACCTACTTTTTATATGCGAGTTAAGACGGTCGCAGCCGGAAGCTAGGGATGGCGATTTAACACACAGGCCGCAAATTTACCCAACGCCTGTGAGATTTCCGATTGTTCGGCGGATAACTGAGTGTTTGCAGACTTATTTTCTTAGATAATGTCTAGTATCAACTTCTAGTTGATTTAGTGGTCAATTACAGTGCAACCCAGGATCAATTTCTTCTGGGTTGCGCTAATTTAGCACCTACTTTTTAGGTACAGTATAACTACTTAAACTATTTTCACTTTCAATCTGCTATACCTAATCTTGATAGGTAAGTAGCAATTCTTAGGTTATTGTGTACTTATGTACCTTCAGTTTCTATTTTGTATCTGCTTATATAATAGTTGATAACTAAATTATGGGATGAATTAGGTATGTAAGTATCTACATCCTTTCTTGTGCTCGGGTGGCTGAATCGCACCCCACTGGGCGGATTGTTTTGAAAGTAGTAGGTATATATAGCTCGTGAGGTGACGTCACAGAATGCCATTTCCTTTGATTTTAAACACAAATTTATTTAAGTACTTTCTTACCTATAACCTGCTCTTGAGATATCAAGCAAACAACAGTGGTAGCATGTATTAACATTTTGTACAACGTATGAAAATAGGTACTTACTAGTCTATTGGTATCGGTAGGTACCTATACATATACCCAAAATGTAAATACGATGGTCGGTTGGTCATTGAGTATAATGAATTACCTCCAAAAGAAATAAAGAAAAGTTACCTGGATCTTAAAAACGTTTGATATCTCCATAGACTTGGTAAAGGCTGAAGTCGTGTGAACGGATCGGTGTAGGTATAGTAGTATTTTCTTTTCTTTGGTGTAAGCATAACCCACCACACGCGGAGATTTTGATCCTCACCCTTAAATAATAAATCAAAGTAAATTATTTAGATAGCCAATGTTCCACGCGCGGGATTTGATAGCTTTTTCAGACGATATTTCTTATCGGAATTATGTTACGCACATTTCCTCGCAGCGTAGATTTGAGCGCAAAGCTTTTTCGAGTTTATTTAGAACACCTACAACTCTACTTAAGTTAATATTTCGTTGCGTATGGGGCGTAATAAATATCGAGTAAGTGGATAAACTCTTGTGAAGGTTATTTTCTTGGAAAACCTGTTATAAAAGTCTGGAATATGCTGTAAACAGCCAAATAAATCAGTGCGCTTTCCAATGCGGTTTAATCCTTCTAAGTTAAGTTGAATTCATTTCGTTTAAATAGGTATAACCTTGTTTTATGTTGTCCTACAAACACTTCTGATCATGAAGTAGTAAAATTGATCACAAACTTGGTGATGTTTTGAATGTTTGTGGCTCGAAGACGGCAGGCGCGGCCGGAGTGTGGTTCATTCATTAGCTATAAAGTGCGCGGCATAATGGTCGCGAGCGTTATTGCGGTGTAAAATCCGTGCGATTCACAAAGCCGGCGCCGCAAGGCCAGCGCCGCGCCGCTGTTAATTGTGAAACGAATTAAAACTCGACAACAATGTGGGCAGGTGTTTTACGTATGTTGTGCTTTATATATTATCCGGCAACATCCGCGGTACATACCGGACCGTTTCATCTTGCGCCCGGCGCGGGTCAGCGTAATTTATTACCTATTGTGCGGATATTTCATTTATCACGGTGAATTCAATTTACAGAACAATTAATCATTCCACAATACTTACTCGCCGACAGCGGACTGGTGGCCGGCTCGAGACGCCGCCGAGCGCTAAAAAAGTTTCATGCTCGAACTTAATCAAAAAATATGTTACAATTTTCTTACAAATATTTTGCTTGCCTCGAAGAATAACTATACAGCTCATTTTTTGTATCGTAAACTTCTGAGAGCGGCTACAGTTTTATGCCTGTCGCCGCACACAAAATGTTGGGTTTAGTTCTTATTGTAGTATAAAATGTTACTGTAGTTGATTAAAGAGTCTGTTATGTTGGTAGCTATGCATTTAGTTCAGAAAGTTTTAGTTCTATAAAAAAACCATATGAATGAAATCATTTGTTAAGTTGGTAGCTATGCATTTTCATCGTAAATTTAATGTTGACCGTGTAAAAGTTTTACCTAGGTCTGGTAGTCTATGGCTGGCAGATTAACGGTGAAGCACTTTTAGAGCGACATAAGCCAATAAGTGCTTTTAGAGGGAATAGACAATATAAACTTATCCAAAGTCTTATTATGAGTGTTCTTATAGTGGTGCTCGTAATTACATAAATCACAGATAATACAGAAGTAGAAAAAGTAATAAAATTATCTCGTCTTGATAATTATAACTTTAATGACTCCTTTGCAAATAAATGCAAACAAAAACACGAAAATAATAAACATGCACCAAAGTAATTGTCTGTAATTGGCCAAGTATTGAATAATTTAAATAAATCACAGGGCAAACGAATTGGTCGGGTATTTACTAAATTCAACCAATCAGGAATCAGCCATATCTGGCAAATTCAGTAACGCTATTCAGTTCTGAAGTTCCCAATCCGCACTGGACCCGCGTGAGAACTTTAGCCCAAGCCCTCTTATTCTGAGAGGAGGTCTGTGCCCAGCAGTGAGACCTATGCTGACGTAGGCTGGAGATGATGATGCTGATGATGATGATGATTCAGTTCTGGAACGCAAAGTGTTTTGTGGGATCGTAACAACCCGTGTGAAGACTCTTTTATTAACAAAAAATTACATCCTTTTTTTATATTTAGTAAAATTAGTAAAGTATTAATAAAGTAAAGGGAGATTATAATATGCCGAAGTGGTTAACTGCGGGCTCAAGACATTGCTACCGTAAAAATAATTTTAATTTTTCAAATTTACTCGATCAAAGGTTACAAATACATACATCCTTTTCAAAGTGTATTTTCATTCGAAAATAGTAAATAGACTTTTCCATTGACGTACAATTTCGCAATTTGGCATAAAGTAAGGTCCTCAACACAAAAAGAAAAAAATTAAAAAATCACTGGCTTATCATTTCTAATGACAATGAAATATCTCTGAGTTATTTATTTATTTTTTCATGTATGAAAATTACTTTGTTTCTCAATGAAATTCCGTAGGAATTCCATGAAAAAAAAGTAATTTTTGCGAATGAACTAACAATTACACTTGCATAGTCAGTACCCTATCATAAAGGTGGTATTTTTGTTGTTGAACCATAAAGTCGCTTCTAAATCAAAACTGTTCACTTTAGTATGTACCTACCTACTGCATGCAAAACTACTAAAAAGCAAAAAAAAATGCTGGCTCACATTTTCCCGCTGCCGAAGTGAAAAGCACCCTCGTATTTTCTTAGCCGCCTTTGCTATTAGTCCTCGTTACTAATCAAAACAACTATTAGATACAGAAATATAAACAAAAGAGTTCAATGTCAGTTAATATAAGTAGTTGTGCCAGGAAAAAGGTTTTGGGTGTGCTTGTAATTTGCTGTGACTTGGCATATCTACCTAATTTCATTACGAGTGACTCGCGACTTAGGTCTTGCAATAAAGTTTAAACGAAAGTGTACAACGAAACTCTATGTGTTGTTAAAAATGCTTACCGCTAAGAAGTAAATTATAAGGTAAGCATACCTACACAATATACTCGTAAAATCATAGTTATGCCTGTGGTTATGCGGCAGTATATTTTCGATATTCGAGTTTTGTATCGTAAGCGTTATCCGTTATTCCTTCTTTGCTCCGTTATTGGCTACACTCTGGCCAGTATTGTTCAATGATTTATTGTTCGGAAAATTGAAACGCTGCGCCGTGTATATAATGAAAAATCGGCACCACATGCAACAAAATCCCTATTCGTGTCTCTACCGCCAATCTGTCTACTACAAATAAGTATGGTACATAGCATAATAGTAGGTAGATAAAAAAACTGATAATCTTAATGTATGTGATTAGCAGTGGCGTGGCGTCAAGTATATCAGAAGGCAAGCCGAAAGGAATTTAACTAGCCTTTTCCTCCAAGTGCCTTAAAATAGGCAAGCCGGTGGGAATCGAGTTCTATGAACGCCACGCCATTGGTGCTTAGAGAAGCGACATAATGATTTTGAGTCCTTGGATTTCTAAAAATTCAGGTTGATTCAATTTACTGCTTTGCGATACGTCTGGCAAGATACATTTTTTCAGCCACTTCAAACATTAGATATTTCTTTTGAGTCTAATATTCAGTCAGTATTAAAGTTAAAAAAGCACTCAGTCGCAGCTTTTGCCCAATCTTGTGTTTTAATAATTTTGTTGAATTTTGATCAAAGGCTTGTTTTCACATTTATTAACAGCGAAACAGTAATATTAACAAGTAATCGTACAAAATGAAAATAAAATCATTTTTATCGAGCCTGTGTCTTTGTACTTGTTGACAGTCAGTGTTAAAGAGCCAAGTCATTTCATCAGTGTGCTCCAGTGGTCTCTTTACATTACTTATCCCAGTTCTTGCATCGGGAAAAGTAATATATAGTAAGGATATGTGTGAAGTCGGTGCCTTAGCTTAAATAGCACCAGGCCGAACAGATATATAGGCAGATAGACCAGATCCACTTCTGCCACGCATGCACCACACAATGATGTTATGCTGAGAGCGTGGGTGGTGACGCGGGCCGAGGCACCGACTTCAAACAGATAAGGGAGTAGGTAGCGCTCACCAAAATATCCGGAATTTCTATAGTAACGTAATTAATACAATTTATTATGAAATCTAATCTAAGTAAGAATAGGCGGAAGTAGGCCACATCTGAAGGCGGTTCTATTTTTTTCTTTATAGAAACGCCTAGGAAGTAATTAGATGAGAAAAGGAACTCTTACAAAGAATCCACATTAAATACTTTATCTTCAGTAAAGTTAAGGTTACTCTGGCAAGGTAAAAACAACCGTGACAGATGAAGCCGGGGGTACAGGCTTGATTTGCAGGATATATGTTGAGTGTCAAGGATCGCGGCGGATACAGCACATGCGACCGAGCGCCGAGCGCCGAACAAACAGCTTTGCCGCGACCCGAGCGAGGAGCGCTCACATGTGTGCACAAAACTCTTCAACCGTGTACGCAAAATTTTACGGTTCCGCTGTTTTTCTTAGTATTTTAATGAGTTTATTTTCCAGTATTATTTCTCAACGCTATTCTTAGGAAATTGGCAGCGAAACATCGCGTTCGCGGATTTACTGTCAACAGGAAAAGGAAATTCTATTAATTAATGCGTCTAAAAATCATAATTTAATCATTTATAGTATGCCCAGAGGCATGATCAAAGGTTGTTCATAATTATTTAAAACAAACAAGAACGGCAAGGCGTGACTTAATGGGTTTTTTACCGGTTCAGCTTTTTCCTGCTGCAGTGGACGTCTTTTGAGCAGTCTCCGCTAGGTACATGAAAGGGCCACGCTTGCAGCTCCGTACCTACCGCTTTCCGTAAACTCCACCTCAAGCTGGATCATATTTTGGCGGAAAATTTGCAGCAATGAATCTTTTCAAACTTTTGATTATACACATTTGTTACCTTCTGCCATTCGTCAAGTCAAAGGGGTTTTATTCCATCTAACTTTGTAATTCAAAGGAGTTTCTAAGTGCCTGTTACGTACTTGTGGATTGAAATGTATAAATTAGCTAAATGCTTTATTAGCGAGCGTTGGGAATGAAAAAAACTTTTTGACGTATTTCTGCAAATGAAAACAAAGTGCATTAGGCTTTTACTGCTTACTTTATATTAGGCAGCAGCGTTTTTTTTACTGTTACTTATAGATTTGTAAAGTTATAGGTTATTATAATTCACGAAAATATATATATTGCCTCTTCCGTTCCCATGTTCTAGTTTTTTGCCTCGGATAAAAAGAAGGTGCCTTTTTAACTGAATATTTAAAAGCTCGTTGTCAGTCAGTCAGTTGAAACCTGACAACAAAATAAGCAAGGTTCTTTGTTGTTGACGAAATTCACGAATTGCTTCAAGGCCGATTTTAATATTTCTTTACTGGCTGAATTGATTTCAATGGCTGTCGATTTTTTTCTGCTGCTTTCCACTTAGGTATTTTACCACTGCTGAGCACAGACCTCCCCTCAGAACAAGAGAGCTTAGGCTAGCGGTCCCCCCGTTACGCACAGAGCGGATGGGGAACTCCATACACGCCATTATTGAACTGCTTTGCAAGGGTGTGCGATTATCACACAATGTTTTCTTTCACCAGAAAGCTCATGGTAATATTAAATGTAATTTCGCACATAAATGCCGAAAAACACAAGGGTGGCGGCCAAGTTTGAACCCATGATCCTTTACTTGAGAAGCCATATTCATTTGTAGAATAATCCAGAAGGTTTCAATAAAACACATTAAGAGACAATTCTTATTCTCAGGTGGTAAAAAAAACAGAATTGGCAACTGCGCCGGTAGCTTATGCCAGAGAAGAAGTCTGAGCAGTAATGAGTAGCTTGTTACGAAAGGTTTTTACATTTTAATTCAGCAAACAAATTACTCTGGGGGCCCTGTGAAACCTTTTATATGTCAAAGAAATTATATCTGAAAAACAATTTCCACCCGCCAAAGGCCCATAGATAATGAATACGATATTTCGTATATTTGGTGCAGATCGAACAATTAACGTTCCATCAGCGCGGAAATAATAAGAACTTATTTATTATTATGAACTTATGTAGTAAACACGTTCGGTGAAATTCATATTTCAACGCGACTGATGCTACGAATCAATTCAATTCTCTCGGATTACTGGATTGCAATCAGCTTCTGAACAGAGGCAGCGCTAATTACAAATATCTACGGGTTGTATGTAATCGCTTGCACGCTGATACGATAAGTAGTTAATTATTAAAATTTTAAATAAGTAGGTATAAAATTAAGTTCTAGTGTGACCGAACGATCCTAATAATTTTATGGCATACAGTGAGTTCCCCAGTATACCATACATACATACAGTCACGTCTCTTTCCCGTAAGGCAGAGACTACTATGTTCCATTTGCTACAATTCTGACATACCTCTTTCGTTTCATCCACATTCATCAATCTCTTAATACATAGGTACTAGCCGGTTTCGGGTACTCCAGACCTGCCCTTTTTTCAAAACGTCTCCTATTTGGTCCCGGAACGTCCGTCTAGTCCTCCCCCTCCCAACGCAACCATTCACACTCCCCATATAGATCTGTTTAGTTGTCTACTTTCATCCATCCTCTCTACGTGACCAAAGTTAGATACTAATATAAAGATAAGATGGTTGTGATTGAATCAATTTGCATTTCACTAGGAATTGTTTGACAAACTCAGATTTTAAAAGTCGCCTTAGACAGAATCCTGCTCTAATTGGCCGTAGCCTGATCCAATAACCTTTTAAGTTTATCATCAATTTTATGAATAAAAGTACCTATTTTTCCCTGATGTTTTCCATAAAACATTTACGATTAATATTAAACTACTGTGATAAGAAGTCATAAGTTACCTATAGTCAATTATAATGGTAGGTGCGGTTTATAGTTAAAGTTATTGACGTTTGTTTGCAACAATGTATTTCGTAGCATAACAAATAGGCAAGTCATTAGTGGAAGTCGAATGCACTAATCCCCCAAGACGGGAACGTAGCATGTGGCGTTGACATTTTAATTTCACCTGTACCGGCTGCCAAACGTTTTCATCAAGAAATGTTTGTTCCTGAGTTATGGCCCTACGCGCGTGGAGCTCGGCTATTTACATTTTTATTACATCTTTAACATACCTTCCACGACCTACAATCCTGTAAGGGTTATGTCAGGATTATTATTATTCGACGCAAATCCTAAACAGCCTTAAGTGCTTGTACTCGAGCGGCATATATGAATCATATGTTTGCCGATGTCGTGTCATTTCGTTTTCCTTATTAACATTAAATTACATTATTATTTTGCGTTTCCTCATGGCGTGCAGGTCCTCGAGAGGGATTAAAGATGTATTCATTATTTTAGAAGAACTAATAGTACTTAACGTTATTAGCTATGAGTCTAAGATATATTATTTATTATTATACACGCGGAGACGAGTTTAAGTCTATGCTGTGTGCTTTCGGCGTGTGTGTGTGTGTGTGTGTGTGTGAGAGAGAGAGTGCGTAGTGTGTGATCTCTAACCGACATCTATATGTACACGGCTTATGTGAGCAAAACAGTTTACGTTAGTTCGGCCTGTGGACAAATCCAGGCCTTAGCAATCAATGGACACACCATCTCGACCGTACTCTTGTTCCTACTTCTATATATATATATATATATAATGAAGCTTTGTGTCTATAGCGTATTTACCGTGACTCGCGTTATGTTTTATTCAGTAATACATTTCAAATTTAATTATTTCAGCTTTACAAGCAATTCTGCGGGATTACCTAAACGTAAACACGAAATAACTGAACAAAAGATCTATGTATTACGACAAATGAATACAAAGTGAATGCATCTTTTATTACATTAGTAATAAAATAAAAACTCCTTCAGCATATAAATTGGCAATGCGATATAAAAGGAGCAAATGGGTGATGCAGCGCGGTTTTTTATTGTATGTCATCGAATTTTGTGATCGTAAGCGCCATGTTTTATTGTATCCACTGCTTATTATGATACCACTTTACTGCTCGGGTAGTTCTAACTTACTTTCCGGTTCAATTCGGTTGGCTATTGCATTATTCTTTTAATCGTCCTGGGACACATTGATTTATTTACATTTAACATCGAACCTTTATGTTTTGTGTGCCACTTAGTCTTGACTACAGATTGTGGAGAACAATGAGATATAAAGTACCTAAGCGACTACTATCATATCGAAAGAACTAAGTTTTTCATTTTCAACCAACGTCACTAAACGTGATCATTAAACGTTTCAAAAACACTTAATTTAATGAAAATTTGACGTTTAAATCTGGTTAAAACTCAACATAATGAACTACCAATGTACTAATAGATAATCCGCTTACAAAAAAGTTACTCCCTCGGTCAAGTCGTTTTCATGAAATTTAGTTATCAAGGTAACGATTAATATGCATCGTTACTTTAAACTTTAGTTAGTTGAAGTAAGTTTTAATAAGGGTCTCTGTGTTACGGAGATGCAACGGTAATCGTCGGCGGCGGGCCGGACTCTTAACGGCACTTGAGGCCGTCGCGGCGCCCACCGGCCTGTATCACAAGTTCTGCTCTCGTTTATTAAATAAATCAAGAATTCTTCCTCCCTCTCCGTCTGACGTTTGCAGAATTCACAAAGTGGCGGTTACATCGAAACAGGAGTTTTACAAGGTTTGTTTGTTTTTGACCCACTTTCATTAGACGGTTGACTTTATAGTATATTTTCATATGTAACTTTTTAACCCCCGACGCAAAAACAGGGGTACAGGGGTTTGACGTCGATGCTGTGTGTGTATGTATGTGTGTATGTATGTGTATGTGTGTGTGGGGGGGGGGGGGGGTGTTTGTGTGTGTATATGAAGCCTCTCAGACAGAAACACAAAAGTGAGTTCAAACTACACCTGGCTGCGTGTGTAAAGCTGCAGGCGCACAAGTGCAACTTAACTTTGTCAAGCAGATCGGCTAACGATACACACATGCGTAGTTCTAACTAGCCGCACTTTGGTGTTCACAGAATTCGGTCTTTACTTTTTATGTAGGCTGAGTTTGCCCGAGATTGCATCGAGTGTGCGCAGGCTAGGGGAACATTTTAATGCTCTAAAAGTAAGTAACTTTTAACTACATATTATTAAAAAGTACCTACTACCACTATTAAAGGTCGAAGGTGGTCGTAATTAACGCTGCTTATAAGTTAGTAGGGCGGTAATGTGATGTTTGAAGTAGTTGGCAGCATGGCATAGTTTGCGGCTGTGAAGGGGTCCCGCACTTAAGGTATTCTACTCGTGTTGAGGTCCGGGTAGGTAAGTTTTACTAACTGCCGCATTCAACGACAACATTCAGTAAATGTTAGGACACCAATATTTCCTTTATAGTAAATGCCATTTTTTTTTCACAACAGTATAACATAACTTTAGTTCATCTTCGGGAAAGCGTTATGTTTTTTTTACATTTTCGACAATGAAAATATCAAAGTGTTACAAATGCCACTTAGATCAAATTGGTTTTTCAGGAAAAAACCGCTACTTAGCAGAAAAATCTGTTCTTACGTACAAGAAAAAACTGGTTTGCATTCCCCCAGGAAAGTCACCCTTAAGGTCATTCAGTTAATGAGTGCGCAGTCGTAAACGCAGTGTTGTGTCTGCTCCGTACGGCTAGCAAACAAGGGAACGGAGCTGTTACCGTCAACTGACAGCAAAATCCTTTTAGAGCTAAGTAACTTTACGTAGCTTTCTTCAAATTAAACGAATCATTACAGATGACTGTTGTTGGTCTTTTTGAGCCCTTAAATCAGATTTTGTACAAGAAAGTATCACTTGAAAGATGTTTAAAAAAAATTAGGTACAAGCTGGTACAAGTGCACATGTAGGAACGAGCCGGTACTAAGCAGAAAAGAGCGTATTGTTCAGGTGATTGGAGCATTAGTGAGACGTGTAGGTCGTTAACAACGTTACTACCCGATTTCTGCGAAGCGCTACGAACAGACACCTATTTGTGCCGCGGAAGTGTGTAGAGCACAACGAGAGGTGAGTTGTAACGAGCTAGCTTTATTTATTGTGGTACAAGTATGACATTGTGAAGCATTTACCAAGTGTACCGTATTGTCACGGAAAAAGAGATGTTATGAAACTGTCTGTATTTCGGAGTTTGTTGTATAAATATATTTTATATTACCCTCCAAGTATTATCTGCACCATTAGACTAACACAATTATATACATAAAGACAAACTCGTATGCATAAGTTTCTTAAAAGCTGTTATTCAGGGTCTTCTTCTTACCTATTGATGCTAGCAAAACAGAAATTAAATCAAAAATGCATAGGGATCCTTTGACACAAAAACAAATTATGGACATTCAAAGTAAACGGGGGACACGGGGATGATAATTATTATAAGTCTTTGGCACTTAATTCTTTTCCTCCCTCGCTGTTAATAAAGCCAACAAATAGAATATCACCCAGCATTTAGAAGCAAATGAATACCTTTGTAATTAGCGAAATAAAGCGTCGTCATTAAATAAACCCTTAAGTAGATGATTCTAAATGTTGTACAACTTCGTGAAAGTTGGCTCGCTTTAGCGGCATGATTTATAATTCTTTAAAATGGTACCTATTAAAACTTTTTTCAGATTGCAACTCCTTTAACACTTTCAATTCTAACTGCAATAAATCAGAGCTAACCGCGGCATCTTTCACGTTATGACTTCCTCGTAAAATTTACATTTAAAAGTTAATTTTCTCATTCCCGGGGTTAGGGCAATTGTTAATCTTGGATTTGCTGGTGGCGCTGCGCGCTGAAAAATTACGAGGGATATTCCAAGCCTGAGCACTCTAAGCAGTTACGCTTACTTAGCCAAGAGCGTAGCACTACAGCAAGCGGAATAGAAATGACATCGTTAGTATTTCCTACTAGAATCGAAATCGCCACATTTTTCGTTCTCCGTAGCTGCACACGTTTTTATTTGTTTTCATAGGTGCTACTAAATTATGGTACTCACTAGTGAGACGTACTTAGTCATTTTGATCTATAATCTCTGCAGTTATCCACAATTTAGGGCCTATTACACCACTCCCTGTAAAGTTCCGGTTATCTTAAATGTCGGTTATCCATGATGTCATCTCTGTTTGTTTCCTTAGTAAGAAATAGAGAGGGAATCGTAGATAACTGACACTTGAGATAGCCGGAACTTTACGGAGAGTGGTGGGACAGGCCCTTAAACAATTAACAGACTAAGCTAAAAAATTATCATTTAGATGACTTCACAAATACTCGAATGTAGCTCAATTCTTTAGCTCGCGTGACATTTTTATAGTCCACTATTATTACTCTTTGATAAATAAATACATTGTTTTTTTATATTCCTCTTATTAGTAGTTCTCTGATCAAGGGTCTTGCCAGTACTAAAGTAGTTATTTTCTGTGATCGCGTTATACATGTTATAACTACACTACAACCCTACAACAAAATAGTGTGCATAACAGCGCCATAACACGCGTCAATACTCTGTTTCATTGTGGAAATATGATCAAGCAATCGAATCAGGCCGCGTCCTCTCCAACTCGATGGCTCTGTAACCGGTGTTTAATTTTCACGCCACTTTGCCCGCGGTCCGGCACTACGGCTTTGTAGCCAACTGCTGGCTAGAATCGCTAACATAACATACAGATACAGGCATCTAGTTTTTTTGGTTAACTAACAGTGTTGTTAAACTGTCAAAGCAAGAATGCAACGAATGCATTTTTTCAGTTCGGCTGATTTTAATTTGCCTATCAAATTTCTTTGAAACTGTGCACAACATAAATCTAAGGCTACGCATTCACGGAAAATGCGCGAGGAAGCTGAACATTATGCGAAAAAAAACATTATCAACATTAGGTACTTAATTTTTTCCTGGCATCGCTCAAGGGCTGCTCTCTCCTCTCACTCCATTTAGTCGTACATCTTTGGCCTTACTTTTTTTTCAGCAATTCCTTAAGATGTCATTATAAATTTGTTTTAATGTAACGCTATAGTATTATAGCTCATTAGATCATCCATCATTCCAGCCAGCTCAGGTCCAATTTGTAGAGCTTAAATTTTGAACGCAAAACCATTTGGTGATACCCACAGATATTACCTACATAAACCTCACTCAAAAAAAAATCTATTGAATGGACTCTATTTCTATTCATTATGATATTTTGCCATAATCCCTATATCAGAGTTTATCTACATGCAAAATCTACAGTATGACTACGCTAGTTAACGCAGATAGGGACAAAAACTTGACTAAGATATATAGATGCATTAATTGGTACAATTATTGTGTCTATCTCTGTCTCTATTTACCCATGCGCCAGCTATTTAGTTAAGTAATCGTGCTCGTACAGCGTATGCTATAAATATGTATGTACACATATCCACTTTTCAAGTGGTAAATGTTGGCCTGAATACACGAAATTAACGCGTAGTCTGTGCCGCAAGCCCAATTTGATATTATGCCAACGAATGCACATTTAGTGGATACGGTCAGAAAAATTGTGTGTGGACTGCATAAATATGCAGCGTCTAGGTCGTTAACCGAGAAATCCGGTTACAAAAGACTCGGGTGGAGTATTTCGGAGTCTGCAAACGAATTGTAAATGCGGCTAGAGCGCGTAGCGCGAGTTTGCTCAGTGGGCGGCCAAACTAACGCGGGCCGTGCGTCGCGCGCTCTGCATGCTGATGGCCGCAGCAGCGCCCGGCGCCCGGCGCCCGCGCGCCTCCCTGGCTGGCACCCTGGCGCCCGCTGTCCACGCAGTGTCACCCCGCTCTGCAGAGTGTGGAATGTTTGCTCAAACATCCCTTCCCCTAAACTTTTTCTAGCCGCCAAAGCCCCCCGCACTAGGACACAGCCCTAATAATGTATTAATTCGATTGATTTCCAATTTTATTACAAGTTTGTTCGCATTTATCGAAAATCGACTGATTCTCCAATATTGTTCCGATGCGCCGATGTGTGAATTCATTTGAATATTCAATTAAAGGCACGAGCTATTCCTAAAAGCATTGCTTTTGAAACAGTTCCAGTTTTACTCCAGTGCAGCGTTTGGTTTAAATATTTATTTATGACAAAAAGTATTTGTCTGTTGTATATTGTTAACTAAGATATGGATGGTAGCAGGCACAGGACAGCAATCGAAGAACGAGGGAAACACTTAATTATACTCGTAAATAGGTAACTAACGCGCAAAAACAGTATTTAATTTTCTGCCCCATTTTCACATATCAGGGCAGCATTTTAAGCCGCGTGCTTTTGCAAAAAAATATAATCATGTATTATAGGTACTTAATTTGAATCACCAAAACCTATGTATTTTGTGGAATTTATGAATTCTTGGCTTTCCCGTAAATATGACTGTAGCTAGAGGATTCAATCCGGGCCATTTTTCCTAATCATGATCCCGCGACCCCGGGACTGTCCCGGGATTGTATTGGTAATGAAAAGTGGCGACAAGAAGTCGGTAAACAATGTCAAAATCAGTGTTTTGTGTATCTTTTGTAATGTTTTTACATTTAATATCTTTAAAAGCCGGTGGAACAAAATTATACGTAAAATTTCTTCCAAATTATACAAACTAGTGAGTTCTTTAAATAGTCTATAAAACTGAGATTTTTTAAAACCATTTATTAAGGTTAATTTAACCCGTATCTTTAATTAAATTTACCGGACATTTTATGAATTACTTAAGTAATTAAAGTGCGAAAATAAAATCTAAGAAATAACAACGCTCAACGTTTCATCTCCACGCATGCTTCTAAATTTGTAACACATAATATTATATACAGTCGCTGAAAAAGCACTTTCCGGCTCGGTGGAAGTTGATGGAATTACAACTAAATTGGTTAAGTGTTTTAAGTGTGAAGAGTGACAGACAGACAGGCAGATACACTATCGCATTTATAATATTAGTATATGGATTGTATAAATCCCGAAAAATCCCCGAATCATGAAAATTTCGGGGCTAAAATAGGACCGGGATTGAATCCTCTAAACTGCAGCCTTTGATCAAAAGATACATTGACATAGAAAATTAGGTAAGATTCAAGGACTCCTCAGCATCACACAAATTTGCTAGGCAAGTGTGTTTGTAGAGCGCATTATCGCTTGACCGCCAGGCGTGGTTGCGACCAAACGCATGCCTATATGCTTAAGAAAAGTAAAGAAAAACCTAAAATCTGTGATTTCCATTTCTAATGTTCTAACTTTGTTTATCATAGAAATACCGTGACATGCATCCTGCTAATATTACGAATGTGAAAGTGTGTGAGGATGTATGGATGTATGAATGTTTGTTACTCTTTCACGCAAGAACAGCTCAACGGATCAGGATGTAATTTGGAATAGATAATGGTCTGAAATAACACATAGGCTACTTTTTATCACAGATAATTGCGTAGTTGCCGCGGGATAGCGATAAACGAATTCTATGCAGACGAAGTCGCGGGTAACAGATGGTACATAATAGTTACAAACTTATTTTTTGTGAAGACTTTTGGTTCTTAATTTTGGGTGTGTGCATACGCGTACAGGAACCCTACCAACACTATAACACTAAAAACGGTTGGATGGATTTTGATGCCATTTGGAAAGGAGTTAGCTCATGTTAACCCCGAATGAACGCAATTCTAAACATAATTCAAACGATTTTCTATACGCGCTCGAAGTCGCGGCCAGGAGCTAACGATTGAAATATATCAACGGCAGTGTAGTTAATAATAATCCAGGAAAACGCTTTTGTTATTACAAAACCATTATGAAAATACCGCAGACGCAGTTGATAATTTTGTTATTGTACCATTTAATTGGCTGTTAGCACAAACAGCAAACGTGTAGGTACACTTACCTAATTGAGAAATCAATTTCATCCCGCGGATGCCGTTAACACTGAATTTTGTTAATTAGCATAGTGAACTAAGTTATCGAATGAATGTCATAATTCTGACGGTGTTTTGTTTACCCCATTTTTTAGGGTTCCGTACGCGAATGGTAAAAACGGAAACCCTATTCATGAGGCTCCACTGTCCGTCCGTCTGTCACCAGGCTGTATCTTATGAGCCGTGATAGCTAGACAGTTGAAATTTTCACAGATTATGTATTTCTGTTGCCGCTATAACAAACAATACTAAAAACAGAATAAAAATAATATTTAAGGGGGGCTCCATACAAATGTCCGCTGTCCGTCCGTCTGTCACCAGGCTGTATCTCATGAACCGTGATAGCTAGACAGTTGAAAATTTCACAGATGATGTAATTCTGTTGCCGCTATAACAAACATTACTAAAAACAGAATAAAATTAATATTTAAGGGGAGCTCCCGTACCACAAACGTGTTTTTTTTGTGTTTTTTGCTCGATATTAATAGCGGCAACAGGTAGACGCTTGAAATATTCACAGATGATGTATTTCTGTTGGCGCTATAACATAAAATACTAAAAACCAGAATAATGTATGTATGTCTGGATATATCAGTGACCTATATAAAGTGACCCCAGACTGCGTACACTTTGTTTTGGAGCAGGGCTCTGGTTACACTAGTTTATAGATTTTATAGATAATGGTACGGCCTTCGTGCGCGAGTTGGACTCGCACTTGGCCGGTTTTTCTGACGTGTCGAGCCCGGTTTCAGAATATGACGGACCCGTTTTTTCCCGTGGGTGTCGTATATTTAAGGCTATTAAGGGATTTGAGGCCACATTTTTGAAGACTCAGATACACAATGGAATTCACCATTGCTGTCTGTCAAACGGTATGGGATGAAGGTCGAAAGAAACAGAGACACTGAACGCGATTGTACGCGCCCGCGCGATAGATAAAGAAGGCGGGATAGCGAGTGTAAGGCAAGAAAGGGAGGATTGCATGCAAGTTTTAATTAAATTGTGGGCTGCCGAGGTACCTAGCTATACCGAATTCAAGCGATCTGTGAAACTTCGCAATATATTCTTACAAGAAGTCTAAATGGACCTTAAGGCCTCCGGTGTGACAGCGGTTGGCAGCACTCTCTATATTGCCAATCGCGAACTATGAACTCCACCACTGCGGTGTAATATGCAACTATTTTCGCAACTTTATATCGTCAATCGACGACCACAACCACTCTGTCAGGAGTAGTGACTTAGAAGAACCCCCTTTTTAGCTGTTCCCGGGCCCTTTGTACAGTGCGCTCAAACGAGGACGGCGGCGGCGGGCGGCTGTCGCCATAACCGAGTCGAGTTAACCGCCTCTCAGAGAGTAATTACTGTGAACTTCATTTAACTTGCGCTGCTCTGTCCAAATATCAGTAACACTAAGCACTGTACTTACTTTACTTAGCCCGGAACAAAACGATGCAATTTTAAGTAACGGGCCCGTTGGATGTGCTTAAAATATATACGGCTTAATTATGTGGGTATGGAGACTGTAAGTGCAGAAGGCTTCAAAATTGAGTTTATTTTATCCTTTAATTAGAAATGCGATGGGTTTCTCTGAATATTTGCGTAAAGCTGAAAGTTTGGGCTGCTTCTACCAAGACAGCGAATATTCGGGTTATTAAGTTGTTTTCGACTTAAGTACCACCAGCACATCTTTCATATAGACCAATTACGTAGAAGGGTTGAGATTTTAATTTCAAAGTCAAAATCAGTTAAAACGATTTTTATACAATTTAATTACAACAACTGCGATTAAACTAGCTTTCTATGAAAGACATCCGCGTCAGAATAGATCCATATGTTTGTCTATTTAATAACTACATATCTTTATAATTACCTGCTCATCTTATAACCATTCAATATTACAGGGATGTGAAATTCCAACAGGGGCAACCAACCGTTTTTGCGCAAGTCACATTACATTGGCCAGCACTTAGTAAATTCGAGTATAATGCGACC
Source organism: Pandemis corylana (assembly GCA_949127965.1). NCBI lineage: Eukaryota > Metazoa > Arthropoda > Insecta > Lepidoptera > Tortricidae > Pandemis > Pandemis corylana. Next base: position 4,178,569 of record OX421858.1, on the reverse strand, counting down.
TCCTTACACCTCAAATGCAAACATAGTAGGGGTATGCGAGCTCTTAAGAGCCCTGATGAATTGCTCCATAAATTGTAGCCGGCCATCTTTCCATCCTCCAGGATACGAGGTGAGCGGCGCAAGCCTGTTCACGACATTTAGTGCCAGACGAGACCAATTTTCGTGAGAAAAATGAAAACGCAATTTCGAAATGAAAACTCCGATTGTTGCTAGGGAGCACGGGAAAAGAATAATTTAATCAACTAGGTGGATTTCATTTCGTTTTGTTTAACTATGAATAAGATAAACGCGTCCAGACTTATTATTATTGAGTCAGATACTTAAGGCACTATTTGTAGCGCAACTGGTTAAGGAATTGGGTTGGAATAACAAAGTTAATTGGTACTATAGGTCATCGAAGGATAAAAAGTTAATCTATTTCCATTCAACACACTTATATTAATTAGTTTCAGTTGTAATTAAGCAACAAAAAAAATAAATCCGATTCGGTATTATGATTATGACATGACAGTTCAATAATTAAATACCGTCAACAGAACATACTTAAAGTTCTTCCATGCTGGTCTGGGAGTAAAGAAAAAACATAGAATTTACCACTTGTTTCTCTTCCCGCGCAGATGGTAAAAGCCCATCGAGGGAATGGGCGAAAGTCTTAGGAATCATGTTATAGGCAATGCGGCTAGCGACCGAACAGTAATTTGATTTCCCTTTCCAGTATATGCCCTTAATCATGCTAACCGTGGCCTTAAGGTTGTTACCTTAGGCTCTGTCTACCCCGTAAGGGATAACGACATGATATATGTAATGTAATGTTACAAGGATTATAAACTAAACTTGTTACTTCAGCCATAAATTACACCTTGAATGCGAATTATAAATTTTGCGCAGTCAATAAGCACCTTCATAAGCGCTTCCCACGTCAATGGTTTCCTGCTAAGGAAATTACTGTCGAGCTACCTTTAGCTTTACGCTTTACACTGACAGGATGATGAGCACAGCTTCACTAAGTATGTATACATACCTTCGTAGTTGCTTGATAACGTCGTCTTATTAAATTAACATAAGCTCCATGTTTAAAATAATTAATGAAGAAATTTAAGAATATGTTCCAGTAAAATAAGGACCGATATAAGGATTGATTAGTTTCGATTTGATTCCATTCCGGGTGAATTATTTTAATTAGTCAAATTTGTGATCTATGAAAACATACTTAATTTACTGAAACATGGGTGAACGTGTAAAACACCCCCTTATTAATAATTATTATTAGCTGAGTCGCCTAAACAATTTAACCTAGACCACTAGTAGGTACCAATTTAACTAAAAACCTAGGTACTTACCTACTTTCGCCGCAGCCATGTGTTGACCACAGCTATGAAACGGTATTTCAAAAATTTAAGAATACTTTAAAGATTGTTGCCTAGAATGCACCGGTCCCAACGCTACTGTCACCCCTCTTACAGACGAGGGGAATCGTGATATAGTGACTGATACAATCTTTGCTGTAACGTTCGAGCATACGAGGAGGTTATCCAACTCACTGCCTATTTATGTTTAGTATGTCTGGCAACAAGCATAGTTTAATATATATCTTGGAGTCAATTACAGCAAAAACTATTGGAGTCAGGTTAAAGTTTAAACACAAAAATTAGACTTTTTACTGGCCACTGGAAATTTCCGGCGGATGAATAATTCATTCCGTCGTTTTACAAGGATCGATTTCATGCACTGCACAGTTAATGTTCTATTCATAGTTGAGAATAATTAAATAGACAAATAGGTAAACCAGGAAGACTGATTACCGTCTAGGCTTTTTAATTATAATTACAAACAAAGTCAAGCCGTTTTTAATTACGGGCAAGAGTTGGGATCGCACCTGCAGTCGGCTTGGTTTCGGAGATCACGATTGATTACGGTTCGTAGGATTAAATGGATGAGCGGTGCTTAGGGCCCAGTCACCGCAAATTGGTCATTCAAACTCAAATGATCGTAACATTATCATTGTGTTCTCTCGCTGTGGCGCCGCTAAAAGCTGAATTCAAAATACGCGGATGTTACGCGGCCATTCTTGCAGGCAACCACTGCCACGATGTAAATTGGGGTCTCCGGTGGAACGAATAATAGTCCGATGGCAACATTGACAACGCCTAGAGCAACATCTTTTCTGGCCCTATTTCGGGACGCAAGGTATTTATAGCTTCCATAACACCAATCTATACTCATACTCATGTCAAAATTCGATGCGTTCCTACGAACTCATACCAAAACAAAACCATCACGCAAAATGAGATTTCGTATCATAAAATATTTACCTACGCTCTTGCAGCTTCAATTGCAACCTGCCGATCATATAATTTGACAGAGGGAGAAGCCCGCATCACAAAGCTCATAATTATGTCATTTATAAGTGCTTTGTGGTAGGTACTGTTGGTAATAGAACTTAATTGCGGCTATCGGGTGCGTAATACTCTAACCACGCAAAGTGAACTATTTCCTCATTGATTATAAGGTCTATTAAGGTAAAAAAAAGCAAAAAAAAAGGTAAAAAAAGGTCAAGGTAAAGGTATAAAGGTAAGGTAAGGTGTGAAGGTTCAATGCCGTATTTCTTTAAATCACGTGCAAAGGTTATAATTGTGCATCCTTTTCCTTATTGTTTACGAAGTGGATAGCTTGAATAGTAAAACAAAAATTTCGATAAACAACAAGGCAATCAATATTTGTCGATACATACTGTGATAAAAATAACGAGAACAAGTAATATAGGTACGTTGAAAAGTATATCTGCGTCAATACGGATTTGTCACATAATCTTTTTGTCTGTTTGTCTTTGTTACATCAAAGTAAAGAACCGATTTCCTATGAAATTGGTTTTCTAAGGTACTTTTTAGGAAGTATACCCGAAATGTTTCCCAGGCTATAAGGAAAACGATGTCGTTACGTTGTGCACAAAGTCAAGGGCAATATTAAATACGTTTGTACTAATATCGACTAACACAATGACCTCAGTCACTTAAGTAATAGGCAAAGTAGACGCTCGATATTAATAAAATCGCGTCGAGTTTAGAAAACAGTCTTTAGAAACGTACTTTACAAAATAATCTCATTTCTATCTACTTACTATTTCACGATAATTTAAGTTTTATTATCACAAAAGTATTATTGTGCTTAGGTACTCACTTATCCTATACAAAAGGTAATCAATCGCACAAGCGTCTCGTAAGAGATAAACCCAATTATAGGTACTTTGCGGCAAGTGGAAACTCTTAAGCTACCTTCAATAGTTTTCTAACTTAAAGGTCGGCGTTTCCGAGAATTTGACATAAACATCCGTACCTACTGCCAAGCAGCGGGTAGTGACCGTGACAATCTGAATAGAGTATTAAATAAGTATGTAGTTTCAATACTTGTAACTATATTTATGTTATGAATAAATAATCGACAGTGAAAAATACTAACTTAATGTATTTAAATCTCAAGTAGGTATCGAGCGCTTTTCACTGTTAAGTTTTAATTATGTACCAAAAACTGAAGTTCAGTTGTGTGTAGTACTACCAAATTGACAAACTGCTTACCGTGTAGTCAGCGTCTGCCGTGGATGAGGGGCTGTAGAGTTCATAATGACTTAAACACTAATTTTGAGCACCACAATCACTTATCCATTTCTGCTGTTGCTATTATAGACCGCGATCAGAATGGGATTAAAATATCTGTTTATGCTTTCAACGCCATCTAGCCGTAACGCGAAGATTAAAGGTAAAGGACACTGGATGGTATAACTCTAATTAAAATAAAAAATATGTAAAAAGTATTGAAATAAAAATCATCGTATAAAATCAAAAATAAGAACAATTCATTGAAGAACACCTGACCTGAAGTTTGCAAATACGCAACCAACAAATATATCTGTCATTTCATATATATTTTAACGTAAGCATAATAGAATAACTGTCAGCTCCAATCCTATTCTCATTACGGTTTAATAATACTAACCTGTCTTACGTATTAGATGACGATAAACTGGATTCTGCGAAAACCAAGGCGCGGCCAATCTTGTCGTACCTAATCGTTGCGCAAGGACCAAGGACATGTAAAGCGTTCTTTTCTTATTCAGGTAGCTCATGTCTATAAAAATGCTACTTACCTCCGCTGGGCCCACCTAGCCATGTCCACGTTTTGACAGGAAACTGACTAAGCGAAATGTAGCTCCATTGTCAAGGCCTACCGGATTAAAACTAGATCTTACGTCATGAGCGCTGAGCGCTATTCACTGGGACATTTGTGAACGTATATTGACAGCATAACGTGATGGTACCAGTCGGAACTCGCATTGTTAGTTCTGTTAACATTCGACGCAGTTGAAGCTGTTTGCTACAAATACGTGTAATGTAAATAAACATTGCTCCCGTTTATGGAGTGTTTTATTGCTACACTATCCGTGTACAATAGTTAACGGAGACAAGTAATAAATTACGCCGTAGCTACACGTGAACCTAATCTGTTAAAGAGTATGTATTTAAATTGTGTAGTTAGGTAAGTAATCAAATATATGGATACGGTTAACCTTAATTTGCTAATCCGCGATAGAGAGAGGTCAAGTCATGCAAAACAGCTACACTCCCGTTGAATATTTTTTATTCATACAGTCAATGCTTTAGAAAATGAAATAACCACCAACGCCGTAAAAAATGCTCCGGACACCTCACCACCATCCACAAAGGATGTTAACACTCCGATGAGAGGTAGCAAAGTAACGACTAATCTATACAGTATTTAGTAAGATAGGTACTATTTGTTTTGAAGTATTTGATATTTCTTATTTTAAAAAACATTACGCTAAACATTATATTCAGCCACCTATGTTAGTATACCAGGGAAAACGGATATTAGAAATAACTAGATATGAAGCCAAATCACGTTTTTAAATGTGTATTCTGTGAATTCCTTATGATTTAGGTAAGTATAGATAGACGAACGGAAGAACAAATTTATTTCAAACAGGTTTTACTTTGTTTTAACGTAACGGCGTATGCGAGCCGACACTTTGGCGTAAAAAAAAAACAAATAAATACCTAATATTTTTTAACTAGAGACGGAGCCACTTTAGTTGGTTGTTCATTTAGATTCCTTTGCGCCACCGGGAATATGAATAAAACATTCAGACCATAGAAGAATTTAAATGCAATAGAAGTTTGCATTTATCTTTTATTGTAGTGAACAATTTGCTTTCTGGTCCGCAATCGCAGTTTCAGTCGTGTACGAGTACGATCTTATTGTATTCCTTAGATGCAGATAGGAAAGGGAGGTTTAATGTTTATAGGAACTCATCACTATTGTTCTCTTAGGTTATTTCAGTCAGAATCGACGCCCCTGGCTTGTTAAATGGCATTCTTTATTGCAGGTTGAGTTTGTTAATTATTTCTTTCACAATTCGGGTTAGATGCAAAAACGATGACAAGACATAGTACTAAATGGTACTAAATCAGGTAAAAGGTAAAGGCACTAAATCAGGGACTTAACATCTTCTTTTATGCATAACTTCAAGTAAGTATAGGAATGAAGGTGTCTTGGTTTGTGCTGGGCTTAAATCGAATGGTGTTTTATACGTAGACTTCAATTTGGTAGTTCAGTCCGGATCCTCGCTCGCTCTTGAGCCTAATGTTGGCGTATGAGAAGCCGACTCCTCCGGCTGTGACGGTTGCAATGGCCTCAGTGTGGTCCAAGTCCCGAGCGATGATGCCCTGGAAAAAGGAAGCATATTTTGTTACCAATCCAACAATTTGGTCATTGAGTGGTAACTTTCTATTACTTCTTTACTTTCCACAAGAACGTTAAGTTTGCATCAAATAAAGTGGTACAACCACGGCGTTAGTCCGAATTAGATTTTGTTAATATATTTTACATTTTGAAATTATAAACTTTTTTGCTGTTGTCACTTTATTACTGCATTGATTTCTCTATTTAGCACTCTAAATTAAATTTTCTAGTATAACCTCACTGGAAATATTTGACTATTTTTTATATACAACAAGGAAGGTAAACGAGCAAGTGGGTCACCTGATGGTAAGCGAGCACCACCACCCATGGTCACCCGCAACACTAGAGGATTGCAGATGCGTTGCCAGCCTAGAGGGCAAGGATACACATCGGATAGGTGTTTGTTAAAGTTAACTAATGATGAGAAGTATAATATCTTTTGGTTAGAGCTTTTGAATCGATCCATTTTATGATACTCAAAGGTAGAAATAATGTTAAAAGAGAGGTCATAGACCAATAATTTGGTAATTTAAACTAAACTAAAACAAAACACTCGTCGTTAACATACCTGAAACAATATCAATTTGAATCCAAAAACAACTTAGAAGAGTCCCTGCGTTACCATTGTTAATTGTATCATAACAAAAATTAAATACCAGGACACATACGTGTGTTTTTTTTTAATATTAAACTACCCATCGAAGTCGGATACAATATTCTGTATTTTATTTCTACGAGTTTAATTATTAGTTTCATGTTTTTAATTATGTATCGATATCGACTTAATTATTTAGGCTTAAATTCCCGCGTGGGTGGGCTCATCAAAGGCTATACAATAAGTACTTACTTTCCTTATTAACGGATATACTTTTCTTTCTTTCTGGATATTGATTATATTTTTTATTATACAGTTAACAAATAAACATGAAACCAATCGACAAGAAGTAATGTTCTCTTGCCTACTTCAATTTTTTTAAGTGTAACCAAGTAATATACATAACTAATTAGATTACAGTGAAACTTCATCGTACAACATTGCCTGCGCAAACAGTAGGTAGTTAGATAGTGTATACAGCACTGATGTGTCGGAAAAGAATCTAGGACCTACCTTGATAATTTGTTGTGCGGGATCAGAGAAAAACACCTCCTTTACTCTTTTCTTTAGTGGGATGGCATTGTATTCGGCTTTTTCTTGGAATATAAGTCTGTTGTTGAAACTTGTGCCTATAATAAGGTCCTTGCTTTCGCTGTCACAGATACACGACAACGCGATGACGAGGAGGACGGCGGCTGTCTTCATTTTATCAAATTTTATACTATTATGAAATATGTATTTGATTTAAAGTATAGTCTCGGCAATAGCTGGCGGTCGACTGGCCAGTATCGCGATCGCTCTGGTCGCTTCGCCTGTTTACCTTCTGTGTATGTACAACGAGTGAGTAAGCGGAAAAACTTATTGACTGTGAATTGGATAAAAGGAGGCAGCCGAGAACAATGGACGATCGCTCATTAGATTTTCAAAGTACTTATGTGTTCATCGACGCCTTAAACATACACATTGCACTCAACCGCCACACGTAGATGATAATTAACATTGAACAGTATTTGAGCAAAAAAGTACTATTTTTGAAAGCATACGTTTTATTTTTATTAAGTTATATTTAAGGTAGCTTTAGATTATATCTGTATCAATACTTTTGTAATCATTTACAAAATAAAGAACCATTATAAAATACATTACATGCCATTTTTTAAAAAGAAACAGTTAAAGCTTCATTATCGTTAATCTATTGTTCCTCTAATTGAGGTAATAAAGCCACTTGTTTATCTGTAATTATGTTCATCAAGTATTTAAGGTGTACATTTTATTTTTAAAGCGACGAGGCTGTTAGTCAATTTGTGTAGCCAAATTAGATATTCGCATAGTTGGCTGCACAAATAAACCAATTAACTTAAACCATTTGGATACTAATTTGGAGCATGAAATTGTTAAATCAGTAATATTTTTCGAGCACTTCTACGTTGCCTTCTTCTTGAAAGATAAAGATTTGATTAACAAGAGTCGGGGACGGCCCAGATATCTAAGGTCAAAGTAGCACTGCGATATGGCTGGGAATTTGCTTAAATAAATTGGTACCTATTCTGATATAGCTATAACTAAACGCTTTGTAACTTAACCTTTGTTAGTCTTTACTGTTATCACCAGCTGAGGCTTAAGATTCATTTGAGGAGTCTCTTCTTTTATAAAGCCCCTGACATACTTAGTTGGACAGCTTCTTCCGCCAGGACGGCCCCGAAGAACTCACAAACATGCGCATCCCGATTAATGATATGGCCTTGATGATATTTCTGTGGCTGACAACATTGATGAGTACTTGGATTGTACCGGGATTTTAGGATTGTGCCTAGTAACTTTAATAAGCTAACATAGAAATTCCCGTGGAAAATCGGAAACGGTTTTTTTTAAAGTATCCCTTGACTAAGTTTACAAAATGCAAAAATTCGCGTCTATTGTATTTTGACGTGAAGTAAGGACAAGAAAACAAACAGTCAGCAGACTTGTGATATATAGATAGTAATGTGCGTGCTTAGTTTGAGCTATGGCATATTTTCATTAGGTACTTAATATTTATATTTTGCACAACTTCTCTGGTGCTCTTGTAGATATGTATTCAATATTCATGGGACACGGTGCGACTTTGTACCCTTAATAATGTTATAAAGAGCTAGCAATACCGCACCGCACGGCAGTATCATCAACCTAAATGTGTACTTGGAACAACATGGTTAAAATAACTTTAAAACATACGTCGAATTGCACGAGGCAAGGTTATCTGGCCGTCGCGTGGCCCCGCGCTTCAAAAGGTGCAGTGTGATCTCAGCGCAGTAATAATGTGACCTAAATGTCGCAACAACGCTTCTCCTGTGGGGTTGCCATACATGATAAACAAAAAGACACGGCAAATAAGCCTTATTCTTGTAAACCTTGGCTCTTGTTAGGTAGGAACTTTTTGAGAATGCTTAAAATATTTAAAGAAATGTTTGAAATATTTATACTTTTCATATATAAAAGCGTAGTTTTTTCGTTTTCATTTTGCCTTTTCTGAAAAGAACATGATTGCGAAGTCATGTCGAGATTTTCAAAAGAGTAAAAACAGTTGAAAAAGTTGAATAGGAAATTCAGTTAATCTAAATTATTACAGGAATCTCGGAAAATGGTGACCGTGGCGTGAAGCATAAAGTCAGGAAAAGTAGGTATACAAAAAAACTCCAGCGGCATTGTAAATTGTCATGTCACATTTTCCTTCTCGGAAATACCTCCAAGTATTGTCGAGACCTTGATTGGTTGCGGCAGTTATACAAAAGGGTTTTGTTGTGAATTTTTATCAGTTGATTTGAATATCTCTGATTAGCAGGCGATTAAATATCTGATCGTTTAACAAGAAGAACATTGTATATAAAATTTACATATTTTTTTAATCATCATCTCCAGCTCCACTGCCGGACACAGGTCTCCTCTCAGAATGAGAGGGCTCGAGCATTAGTAGGTACCTAAAGTGGGCCCACTGTGGATAAGAAACTTCACACAGAGACCATTGAATTACTTGATTAATTAGATAATCGCTGAATTGCTTCGAAAGCGTGTTTTCCGTCACCGAAAAGATCACGATACATTTCAAACTTAATTTCGCACATAAATTCCTAATTTATAAATAATTTCTTATAGATATATAACAACTTTCTAGAAATTCAAGAAAAGTGTAACACAATAATAATATCAAACTTTACCTAAAGTCATTATCACAGACTGTTCCAAGCATTAATTGTTTAGAAAAACAACAACAATTATGACCACTCATTATAGTAAATCGAATATCAAGTTATCAAGAAACGTCGCAAACGATAGATATACGTAATGTCAGCCCATTACTAAAAGTAAACTAGGTACGGTAAAGTAAAAGTAAGTCAAAATAAGGGGACCCTTTCTTCACAACTGTCACTTGAATGGGGTAGGTAACAACTTGATAAATAAAATTTGTCTAAATTCACATTTCATTCGTTATCTACTAGTTATTGACGTGCTCTAGTTGACACAAAGGAAATTTCGTTTAATAAGAAATGCCAATGAAACATTACGAAGACAGAAATTGAGTTTTAAATTTCAATAGAATTATCCACATTTTACATTAGGTACCTATGTATTATCTATCATTCCAATTATCCGTACTAATATTTTACGTAAATGCGACTGTAACTTTTATCTCTCTGTCCGCCTGTTTGCTTTGCTAGTTCTTCATTGTAAAACCGCACAGACTGATGTTGAAGAAAAGTAGGTACCTAACAGTGGCGGGGCGTCAAGTATATCGGAAGGCAAGCCGAAGGGCATTTAACTAGCCTTTTCCTCTAACTCTGCACAGTAAAGTGCCCAACTGCCTTAAAATAGGCAAGCCGGTGGGAATCGAGTTAGATGGAAGCCACGCCACGGGTACATAATGGTATATAAAATTCTCGTGTCACAATGTTCGTTCCCGTACTCCTCCGAAACGGCTTCACCGATTCTTACCAAATTTTATATGCATATTCAGTAGGTCTGAGAATCGGCTACTATCTATTTTTCATATTGAAATTTAGAAGAAAAAAAAACGGGAGCGAAGCCGCGGGCAACAGCTAGTAATGGTATAAAATAGGAAACTTATAATTTCTTTCGCGACGAAACGTAAAAAAAGCAAAAGTCACTTGGTTATCCTTAAAAAGACGCAACTTTTTTGTGAAAATAATGTTTTTGTCATCCGATAAACTTCGTGTGGGTGCGTTGGGAGGGGAAGTCCTAGACGGACGTTGCCTGACCAAATTGGGGACGTTTTCAAAAAAGGTCAGGTCAAGAGTACCTACCCGAAACCGACGAGCATGTATGAAGAGATTGATGAATGTGGATGAAGCGAAAGAGATATGTCAGGATCGTAGTAAATGGAGCAAAGTGTAGTCTCTGCTTAGTATGTATATTTAAGCACTCGAAAATACTGTCAAAATCGAAAAAAATATTTCTGCAATGTTACTCAAACTCCTTTTCATTGTTTTCGTTAAAGTTAGGTACCTACTCTAAAACAACGTACAAACCACTTGTTACATAAAAATCCACAAAATTACTAATAAGCAACTGCTAACTTCCATAAGCGAGATATAAAATATAGCTACGCCGTCACAGAATTGTGTAACGGTCTGTTGGGGTAGGTAAATGTAAAAGCCCGCACGCTTCGCCTTTTTCCGTTGATAGATACGATGTTGTGCAGAAAGGCGCAACAGTCTGGAAAAGAAAGTAAAACTAAACGTGAAAATAACCGAGTGCTTATCTCGCGGCGAATTTTCTCTGCACCGCCATGCCGGCATCAGCACTGAGTATAATTTATTTCCTGTGAAGCAAAGTATGCCGCTGCCGCCCGAGCCAAGAGCGTTTGTACACATTAACGCGGCATAGCTCATGAAAAATCGCTTAGGATAGACGCTAGCAAACTCCATTTACATGAACACGATGCTTTTTATCCTTTTTCTGTGTTTTATTTATTGAACTTGCGAACAATATTTACGTTTGGTTACGTCGATTGAAGCATTTTTTGCTCGCCGTCGCACCTAAGCCTGGGCAATTTCGACCCTTTAATCTGAGTTTATTGCTGTGCCGCCAGTTACAGTCGATATTTATTCTTGAGCCTACATTAGAATATTTAAGGATTATCCTACTTTGAAGTACAATTTATAATGGGATTAAGTATCAGCTTAAAGTTGTATTGATTTAGAATTTGATACAATTTTTATGAAGCTTTCTTTAACTGTCAAGCTTATTTTCGGTTCATAATTTAGGTATGTTTATTTACAAGCACAGACTCTGGACTAAAAAAAAAATTGAAAACTAAGTTCTGCGAACAGGAATGTGAGACTTTTGTTATGTGATAACACTCATCTGTAAATAAAATCTGCATTGGTATTCAAGTGCAGGCTTCCATTTATCCTTTGCCAATTGTACCATCAATCGTATCAACGAGCAAAACCACCTGTTCCAAACCGACACACATTTCAAACAACATAGCCAAGATTTTAATACCGGTTACATCGCCCAGTAATTCGGGTTTAATTTCACAGGAGTACAGAAAAGCGGCATTTTCGGGATGTTTCGGTCACTCGCGCTGCATACCGCGCTGCCGACCGTCGCTATTCCCAGACCTACCGTTTTAGTCAGCTCAATGTAAATTTAATTCTGAATAACTGGTTTGATTGCTGGCTAGCCACCCGCTCACGATCGAGAGTCACTACAATCTGATCGCTGGGCAAAGGTTAGCTTGTCTGAAATACACAGGGCAGTAAGCCTATGTTTGTACCCAGTTGACCGAGCGTCATGCGAGGAGTGTTGAATTTTCGAGCATTGGAGCTCAACGACATAGCGTTCACACAAAACCGTAACTATCCAATCCATCTATGGTGCGTCTATTTTAGTAATGCCCCTCGTCAAACTTCTTGTTATGACTGTTGCCGGGTTGCGATCAGCTGCACAGGTATCTAATGACTGCAAATTAGAAGTAGGTATAATTTTCCGATTGCCACTGTATGTACCATCGGATTCAAATACAATTGAAAACATCTGGAAGATGAAAATAGACGCACTGTAGGTACATACATCTGTCAAAAATAATCTTATTAACATATGTAATTGAAGTTAAGTAAAAAGTCAAATAATAAATTAAATTGCTAAAGATGAATGTTTCATTTTAATAGTGAATAATACCAGCCTTGTCTGACTTTTGGAGTCCTAAGAATAAAATTCTATTTACCAAAATATATAAAGCTGGCAGTTATTGACTAACGAATAGTATTTGTATTTGTTCTTGTCGATTCTATTTCTCGAATATGATTTAATTTTTCTGGCGTACCTATTGAGAAAATTTATAAAATTATGATGAAAGAGTTCATAGAGTTAATGTCACAAATAGATTAGAAATTGCCTAACCACCTTTTTCTTTTTATAGTACTCGGCTCATAACTAGAGCACATTTAAGTAGGTTTAAAAAAAATATAGGGTTTATGATAATTTTTGGAGAAAATAAGCGGAAACAACCTTTGCTACTACTTAACGAGATAATTAATAGTCACTGATTAAGAACTCTTGAAATATCTTCTAAAAACTCTTAGCAATGACTTAACTGGCTAAAATGTTATGCTATTTATGACAAACAACTGTTTGCATGACAGAAAGTGTGAAATGCAACATCTAGTCAGTTAATTGCATTATCTTTAGACAGTTTTGTTGATGTGAGGAACCATCTCTAAAAGTATCGGTACCTAATTTGTTAGCACCTTATCTATACATATAAAATGCTTTGTCCTGACTGACTGACTGACTGACGGATCAATGTACAGGCTATACTGCTGATCGTAGAGACCTGAAACTTGGAAGGGCGTGTTCCTCGTATGACGTAAGCATTCGATAAGAAAGCATTTTCCAAAATTCTACCCGTTCTAAAATTCTATCCAAATTAATCATCCAACATTGGTTTTACTAGTTAGTGCTGGTAATGTAACTTGGTTATGTACGAAGAACGTGCTAGAAAACTTGACTGACTGACTGACAGACTGATTCCTGCAATCAAAAACTATTTTATGTCCTTCCCGAGAACATATCTATATCCATGCCAAATTTCGGTGGATCTGTTCAGCGGTTTAAGCGTGAAGAGGTAATAGACAGGCGTACTTTCACATAGGTAACCTAATTTAAGACAAAAAGAAATATACATAATAATATCAGTATGGCTTCACAGAAACCTCTTCAATATTCAGCTTCAATTAATGCATCAAGTATTAAGTAATTCTTCAAGATTTTATTCGTTAATTTGTTAGTTTGCTAAGTGACCTTTACGTCATTTCACCCCCAATTTTTTTTTATAAAATTTCCTTCAAGCGATGAATTTCTATGCAAACTTTCACCCACATTCATGAGTGTAAATTTCCCAAATTTGCTTTTTTCTATATCGGTAATCCAGGTACCGTCAAGTTATAAGCTAAACACCCGGTATAAATAAGGTAGTTGCTGCCACTACCACTTGAGCAGGTGCAAACTACGTACAACAAAATAAATATTGCAAGATAAATTAATAGAGCAGATCCCACCTATAATTTACGCTGTTTGCGATAGAAACCGAAAGACTGAAGGAGGTAGCTATTTCGGTCAGCGATTTAGCCTGACCATTGGCCATCCTATGCCCACTGAAAACTAAACCCGCTTGTGACTAGTTTTTCCTTTAATACTTTTGTGCCTCTCATAGGTACTCGGAAAGCAACGTTAATATTATGCAACACCCTACGACGAGAACATAATTGAGATAAAAATCAAGGTTTTGGGCGGAAAATGAATTACAAGTATTGAGGCGTTATGGCGGTGCATTTCTTGAATCTTTAATTTTTGTATTAAAATGGCTTTGTTATTATTATATGTACATTGTAAGCAATATACTGGAAAAATAACATACGTGCTTGAAAAAATGAAGAATGAATTGTATTCACACAATCGTTACTTAACAATGGTATTGGTGCATACAGCTTAAGCTTTTTGATTAAATGTGCCTAAATAAAACTTTTTTTTTTACTTTCCTTTAATTCGGAAACAAAAGGAGCTGTCGCTATGCCAGGGTTCTAAAATATCTCATGTGATGTTAGTGCTTTTCTTACCTTGTTTGAATAATCTTTTATTCTATTATCTTTAATTAGTTAGGTTTCTGTTTCTTTACATATTCATGATTTTTGTTTACTGAAATAAATGTAATCATTTCATTACCGAGGCCAGTGAATATTAAATTATGTATATTACATCTCTAACTCCAAAGAATACCTACGGTTCTCATACTTAAAATCAGCCGTTAACAGGAATTACGGCTGTAAGGTAGATTAGGAAGGGTTGAATAGGAAGTCTGTAATTTTCCAGATAAAGGTTCAGATAATAAGTACAAGATAATAGATTATTAATGTAATTAAGCCAGTTGAGGCAGTAAGACGCCGTTTAATTTTCTGGTAACAAATGCAAATGAAACCCTTTTTGTAGGTTCCCGGGCCACGGCGATGATATGAGGCCACATCGGAGAGCCGAATTAATGGAGGTGATTAATTTGTATAATTTGGCAACTAGAACGATGCCCAAGGATCCTTTTAACCCACCGGCAAATTAAAAGCAGCCCTTTGATAGTTACGTTGATTATTAGGGTACAAGTGAGAGAGCACGATTAATATTCGAGAGGTGGCGTGACGTCACAGGATAATCAGATTTACTGCGGGTCGGGGAGCGCCCCCGAGATATTAACGTGCAGCCTTTGATTCACTGTTCGACACTCGCTGCTCGCCCTCGGCGGCTTATTTGAATAAACTAGCAATTTGCTGTATCAGCTTGCAGCTGACGTATGACGCGCAGCTGCAAATACCTTTTTGAACATCTCAGTTTTATTTTTCTGATATTTTGTGTCTAAAATGTTTTAAGAGATACATTTCGGGGCTTGGATGTGTGTGTATGCATGATTGCGCTTTGTTATAGCGGATTGGGTTGCAGACTTTGCGTGGCTCAATCTTGAACTGTATGTACATGCGCTTAGTTGAAGTAGTATAGTAGTTATGGAATTGAATCAGGAGGTACTTTGCGGAGGTCCGTTTTAATGAACAAGAAACATTAACCTTGCTACTACTACTTTTGAGTAGCGGTTTTTTTTTATCATAGTTATGCAACTGTTGTAAAAATCTGTGCAGTGTTTGCCAATAAACGGATTAATGTTTTTGGCAAAATTTTTCAAGTCATGGAAATTTTGGACTTTTTTGGGAATAAGCAAATAAATTATAGCACGATACTTCAAGTCTAAAGTTAAATTGATGTAGTTACTTGTAGGAAGCGCACAGGGACTGAGGTCGAATCTCTGCGAAGCCCGACGGGATTAGCGTCAAACGAAGAAAAAGAGACGCGGGAAATAAGCCGTAATCCACGAGACGTGACCTAAATTCCTCCTTAAACATCGTCGATTTGATAGCCTCGTGAAAACAATTTGATTTAAATTTATTCTTTTTTTTTGCCTTGCCCTTTGACAGTAAATTGGATCGCAGAGCATTTCTATTTAACGAATCGCTCTGACACGATTTGTCGCTAGTCGCTACACATGACAATGACGTAGTGCGTCCTACTCGAGATTTGAGATTGTTTGAACACATTTACTTGGGTTTGAGAATGCAGTTGCTAACTCATTCGCTGGCGGCTGTCAGACTCGAAACTTCACATGATGCTGCAAACACAAATGTGTGTTCAAATGACTAGGTAAATGTCACGAAAATGCATTACGTTCTCGGCAGTGAATATGTTACTATAAATTGTCTGCTATATTAAACAAAAACATGATTTATAGATAAAGTATTTCATCACATTATGGATGATGCACATTTGAATTAAAATTGCTAATTTAGAGAGTGTGAACATGTCTGCATCGAATATGGCGATTACCTTTTGAAGTGCCGCTATCAAATCACACTTTAAGCGGCAACTTTGCCCTGCGCTGTGTCGGTACGGCAAGCGGGCTTTTGTTTTTTCTCTCTCGCCGGCAGCCGGCGCCGCGAGTCGCCAGATAATCGAGCTAATGTTAAAGAGCACCGTTTACATTAACCGCTTTTGTGAAACAAATGAAAACTGCGCTCCAGGGTGGCGTTCCGGGCTAACAATATTTTTTTTTTACCGACGGCTAAAATCCAGCATTCAAATTTACACTAAATTACCAAGATAAAACTAACGACAGTAAATAATTCAATACCTACGTAATTACGATGCTTAACCGGTAAAATTATCGAAAAGTTGCACTAATTTAATTAAAGAGCTTTATTCTCGAGATCCGTGAAAGTCAATAGCTCCAATCTAAGTCGGCGACTGCGAAGAGCGTGGCTTCCAGTCCCCCTCGGGGATAACGTCGTCTTACTATAAGCATTGCTATTTATTAGGTTACCCTGTTAGCGCGTGAAGAAAAATATATAATAAAAGTGATGCAGTTAACTCTCCCATGGTTTTAACAGATAAACAGAAATACAACGCCCGACTTATTTTGTTGTAGCGTCTCTATAAATTAGCCTTAATGCGATATTACGTCAACACAGTCGCATCGACCTTTTCGCTCCGACTCCAACCGACCCAAATAATTGGAAAATGGATAGGAAAATGTATAAGCTGTGATCTAATTCACCCGAATTCTGTGCAATGTTAAAATAACCTTTAGCCCGGATTAAAGGGTTTTGCCTTGCGCATAATCCGGTCTTATTCCATCGTAAATGGATATTGAAGAAATTTGATGGGACCGTTCTATCGAAAAGTCTTTTTCAGCAGTGCTCTATTTTGCCTTTCGAAATGGCGTCGATTTAAGGTGAATGAACGAGCGAAACCCCCGTACACGGAATAGGCGGTGCTGAGCGGTGATGACTCCTCAGCAGGCATCCACTCCGCGGCGTACCTTTGCACAGGCTTCTGCATCATTTACTTTCCAATAATTCTTTCCATTCGTTATGTCTCCTGTTTTTCGCCACTGAATTTGTTATACGAGTAAATTTGCTTTTAACGTCGATTCAGGACCGAACCCATCGAGTGCATGAAATAATGATCGTTGCTCCGAGTGGATAACGATAAAATCCGACTATGAACGATTCAGTGAATTTGTATTTGCAATCTCTTCACTTTTGCGACGTTAGAGTTGTAGCATTTTACGTTCGATAACATTTTAAGAGGGACCCTGATGTAGGTACGATTGCTAGTCAGCTAAAATCACTATAAAAGATCTATTTATAAACATATTACAAAGTAGAGAAAATTTTGAACTTGATACGTCATTGTAAGACCATGAGTTAGTTAAATTACTAAAAATAATGCTGCATTTAAAAAATAAAATATTTTTTTGCTCATACATATATTTTAAATACGTAAGTGAGTTTCAATGTTTGTTTGTTCCGCTTTCACCATTGAACTACTGAACCGATTGCGATGAAATATCATATTAAGAGTTTGCATTCAATTCATCATTATTAAATAACCAGAATAAATAAAAGGATGGTTTCATCTCAGAAAATTGTATAGATCCGGCGCTGCGGGCAAGCAATAAACGTATTTTCCGCAGACGAAGTCGCGGGCAACAGTTAATAGATTAATAAATTGGCACAAGTAAGAGTAGGTACTGTAAGGCTGATCAGCTAAACCAATATCATGTTAAGTACAATTTAGAAATAATATACACCCATAAACTTAATAGTATTCTAACGTATGAATTTTCTTTAGGTTTTATTACAGGAAAATCGTGTTCATAAAGATGGCTACATAAACAAAATCCATTTATAAGTTACAAAGTCGATATACAATTCATATTAAACAATATTATTACTAAAGCATTGATAAAAGAGCTTTGATAAAAGAGGGTTTGTCTAGTCAGACGAAGTATATTTTCAGAAGTTTCGCGAGAAATATTCGAGGGTAGGAAATAGAGCCAAATAGTAGGTATGGGAACTGCCAACAATACCGCAGGGCGAAGCGGTGGTAAATATTATCAAACAATATTTCATAAAATATAATATCGGCGCCCGAATAAATTGCTACATATTTCTCATATCTCATAAAACGAACAGGAAAGTGAGCTTTATTTTGACATCATATTAATTAACTCCGATATTATGTAAGACAGGTTAAGTTCGCGGTGCTCATAATTTTATAATATCTATTCACGTGTATATTTTTAATAATCTTATAGAAAAATCTTCTTCCTAATAAATACATAATCATAATAAATATAGGTACAGTTCGTCCAATTGTTTCACTACCATCAAGGCGGCGTTGGACATGATTCAGAGGCGTTGGGAAAGACAAGACAACTTTTCTTAGAATAGTTTTTTTAGAATTAGTTATTATGACATCTGCAACGAAGTCTTGATTCAGCTCTACAATTGTTCGTCCGGGGATTTCCACACTACCCACTCATAGATTACTCAGTATCACTCATACCCATTAAAGTATGTTGTCACCGCTGCCACGCACTATAATGGTGCACGTCTTACCACTATTAGTTCCTGCATCAGAAAAAAAGGCAGATTCAGCTGTTTCTTTTTAATGTCAGTGGTATCTAATTGTCATCCTGCTGGTAATGTTAACGTATAAGAAGAAAGTCTACAAGCTGCATCTTATCCAACCTCATCTTTGGCAGAATCATCAGAAAGTTGATGGGGCCATCTTTTCTTAGGTTTCAATTGAATTAAACTGAATCGAAAATAGTAATAATCTTCAATTTCTCAATCCATACATTTATGTCATTGAATTTTGGCCGGGAAAAGAATTTCTTGGTCGATTACGAACATGACGGTGTAAACAAAGAGGTAACTATTTTGTGTATAAGTAGATGTTTTTTGTAATTTTTATCGACATCATTTATTTCTCCTCAAAAACGTTCGTAGACGCATAACGTCCGAAGGAGCCACGTGTCGAACTAGGCATCCATAAACGGACGAGTAACGTGTCAGCGTTTGTTTGAGGGAAGGGCGGAAAAGTCCTTTTTAACGATCCCAGCTCAACAATAACCAGTCCGTAGAATTAAATGGTCCGTAAAGCGGTCTCGATTAAAACTGCCGTCTATATGGATAAGGCCAGTCGTTTTAGTATGTGAAGTCAACTTTTAATGAGTTTACGAGTGCCCCTGGCTCCTGGCGCGGGCGCGAGCTGCTCCCCGGCGTCACATATAACCTCATTAATTCCATTGTATCCTGCATGTTAAATGGTTTACTATTAGGGTACCGTAAATTATTTGCTGTGCTACAAACGTGTATATACTTCATGCCGAGTACAGTCGGTTCCCTAACTTAAATATCCAGTTTTGTATGCAGTAAAGTATCAGAAAGTGGACTTATATTAGGGAACCGACTATACAATGTGCTACTGTTAAGCGAAAAAGGTTTTTCTACTTCTGTACTTTAATCTGTGAATAATTGCAAGGACAATACCTGTCACAAAAGTTCACCTTTTGTTGCTGAACTAAAAGTCTATTGTCAATGGTACTCGCCTCTGAATTCCAAAAAATTGATTACTTACAACCAGGTTGGCGCATTGAACTGAAAAAAGAAGGTCGTATTATTTCTAATAAAAAGAGTCCGTCACTTTACCACACGTCTTATTACAGAATGGCAAAAGTCACGATTTTCCCATGGTTTGTTAATTGAGGAATTATTTTGAGATATTTTTTGTTAATTTCAGTGTTACTAATGCAGCATAGCATTACATAATTAGGTCATATATTTCGTAACTTATTTAACCCACTCGGCGAACCTCGTGGCCTAATCACCAGATTTGACCTTAAGAACCCCTTTTATAGTACATACTAGTATATACTAAAATTTAATGGAATGCTTCATTTTTGAGAGAAATTCGCTGGCGGTCCAAAACGATTCATCTTGCACTGCATTTCCAGGAAGTGCCGTTTGAGCATTTTAATCGATAGAGCTCCAGGCGCTAACCTAAAATGGCAAGTTTATTTACTTAATACTGCAGAAGCAATTTTAATGATAACTGCATTAAAACGGAACTAAAATTCAGGTACGTAGGGTTTTGTAATAAGCGCTTATTAATACGTAAGTTTGAAGTCGTCCGTTTTTTTTTGGCGTGAATGGTTCCGCGGTTCGTAACTAGCCTACTGTCCATGTTAGAGTGTTAAGTGTGTCGTATGGAAACTCCGATAATTTTAAGACGTCAAGTACAAGTGTTGCACAAACAAGGTGCAGAAAGTTGGACGGGGTCGGGACATAAATCTAGGGCAGCAGTGCGGCAGCTGGCGGCCCGTGAATAGTTCTGTCGAGGAACGACCGCTTATGACATTCGATTAGGCTTGTGCCAAGAGAAATATACGAGTATGTTACAATTTCCGCTATGGGCTACAAATCAAAGCGTGGGAAAACAGATTCGCGTATCAGTTTGTCGGATACGGATCTAATGTTAAAATTGGAAAAGGTACAGGCGAAAGTTTTCCGTTGATACAATGGATTTCGGCTTCATCCATTATATTGGTAAACGGATTATTGAACTGCTTATTGCAATAAATATTTATAAACCTAACGTTCCAGTTCGCTAGTTCATGAATTGAATCAAACGTTATTTTGTGAAGCTCCATTAAAAAATACTTTGATGTTCTGTAAACATCAAAACACGTACACATGTAAGAAAATGAATAATATATTTTTGCATAAAAATAAACATCACTGCGTCATAAACAGTTAACTGTCTTGCACGTGTGGAATCGGAGTGGCAAGGTACATGCTTTTTGTTTAACAGTAAGTTTGCTTCGATTTGATTCTTACTTGGTACGATAAGCTTTGCTGGATCAAAAGGCGCTGCCATAATATCGTGGTAGTTGCTGCTTAGTTTAAGGCAATATTTAAATAAATAGCTAAAATAGGACCATTGCAAGCTTAAAGTTAATGTAAATATTAAATAAGATACGTGACTTTGTACTAATGAAAAATCTATGAATTTCAACCGAACCACTTAACAAACTACACTAACCACTTATCATCAACGCCTGACGCTATAGTATAGGAATTAAACTGCAGAAAGCATCAGAAAATATATTTAGGACAATTTTGGGGTATTAATATAAACTATCTTGCTGAAGCTAATGTAGCAAACAAAAATGTAGCAAATTTTTTCGAGATAAATAAATAAAAAAAATGCACAGACCAATTTTTTACAATTGAAACAATTTTTAACAGACGACAGAAAGAGGACGTTTTCATTTCGATTACGTTTTTTTAGGATATCACATACATTACCACTATGGTTGTACAGCGTACCGCTTTTAATATGACAGAAACCCCAAAAAGGAGACTTATAATTGTTGTACACATGCACCTACCTTGATATTAGCCGCTTTATTATTCGTACAATGTGCATCGTCGCACGCTTGCGTTCAACGCGCACATGTACCACGTATGCAAAGATTTATTGTCACGCGTAAAAGCAAACATTATTACAATACAAAACTATTACACTATCACCGAAGCCTGTGTTGTGTTGATACATACGCACGTACCTACCGAAGTAAAATGATTCGCTGTGTGCATAAAAGTCATAAAACGTAATGGCGGATTGCGGCCGTCTAGCTTCACATACATCTATTCATGCCAACTCCCATGCTAATGTTTCTGATTCTTGTTATTCGTCAGTTTTTCATTCCCGGTAAATTTAGTTTTTTTTCCAGGAAAGCAAATAACTGACAAAAGCCGCGTTGTAATTTTATAACCTTAGTGAAGAATATTTTATATTTTTAGGGGGTAAATATCGTACCTGTTTATGTACATAGCTATACTTAGATGCTACAGTCATGGAATACCATAAGTAGGTCCAACTTTGGGGAAGTCGGGTGGGCAGAGTTCGGTACGCTGCGAAACATCTTCTCGCGCCAAATACCAACAGTGGACGGGACGCGCACGGCTTCGGACGGAATTGTATAGAATCCCCAGAAAATGGGTAAAAATGTACATACAATCATGAAATCCTCCTTCGAAACGAAACTTCAACGGCAAAGTTTCTTTCAGTACAAAGGAAACATAGGTATAATTAAGAAGTTTTCTTAGTCTAGGTACAGATCGTTGTTCTAGACGGTTGCTCAGCGGATAAATTATAAAATATAAGACCGATCACCGATTTAGCTGGGGCTCTACATTGATCAGGCAATATTTTAAAAATGCCATTGATTTTACTGTGTTGATAATGTTTTTCGTCATCGATTAACGGGTATACGATATCTTTAATTTTAATTTCTTGAGTTAAAAATATCCACAGCTCGGACAGGTCGTCGCAAAAACAGATATGGAAATAGAACAAGACTCTATAGAGTCGATACTTAGGATTATGATTCCTTCAAAGGGGATATTATCGTAATTTAATATTTGAATTTCTTAGTTGCATACCTGTCATGTTTTTGTCAAAATTTCATCCTTGAAAAAGGTTTGTAGGAATTAAAAAAAAATACTTCTGGCAATTTATAAATATTTTGAATGTGGTGAAAATAAAAACAATTGAAGAACTACGAAGCTTTCTTATGATGAAAATGACCGGGAAATATTATGTACAGCATGCGATATTCGTATTAAACAGTTAAAGAAAGTTAATATTAACAAACATGTTAGCTCAGCAAATTACAAAGGGAAGATGGTACCGTCAGCAACGTCTTTTGATACTATTTGTATTTATTTGTTGATGTTTCTGGTCTCTGTTAATGCTCTATGGCATCAACTCAATAATCCACGCGTCACGGCATTTTTCAAAAGTAAGGGATTATGACGTGATTTGTGTATGTATGTATGTATCTATATTGCATTGCAAACAACGGGAGAAATATAATTAAATAAAACTTTTATTACGACTCTATTAATCTTCTTCTATTACCGTCGTTTGTTTTGCGATGACCTGTCCGAGCTATGAATATAAGTTTCAAGCTTCTCTTATTCTACACCGCTGATAGCCCATGATATGAATCTTGGTGATGAAAGCAGTAGGTAATCGCTTACTATTAGGCGAGTCAGAAACTCTTGCTTGATTTCTATCTACTTGATACTTATGAAAATTTGACTATCATAATTAATATGAAGTTACTGGTACACATACTTTTAGTAGGTACTGCTAGTCACTTATTGTAAAAGTTAGTCCCACATTACGGCTGAAAATTGCTTAGCTAGTTAAAAACAGGCCTCACCAAAATATTTAATCCTTTTGACTATGTACTTCGAATACAATAAACAGACGGCACCTCATTATACCTGCTACATTTGATTTACGAGTGGCAAATTATGTTGATAATCGCGGTGAACTCGCAGCCATTATTATGGTCAAACAGTGCTCGATCACGTTCGACCGCGCATCATTATGGCGGTCGTTTGTCGGTGACACCTTCATGGAGCCGCATTACCTTTATGTCCAGGGCAAGTGCCGCTTTATCAACAGCTTTTGTTTTATTAAGGTATCAGTTGGCCAATGGATGTAACTCTATTAAAGTATCGATTCGGATGTGATTATATTTTCACTCATTTTTCCTCAAGAAAGTTATTGTAGATACAGTTGTCATAGACAACATCAGGCTACTCGTATTATCTTCGTGGTGGATAAATTCCTTTATGATTACAATATATTTTTCTCTGCTCATGTTATAGATAGACTTTGTACTTATAGGTATGAAATTAAATTGCTTACACTTCATATTATGGAAATTTAGGTAGATAGTTAAGGGATAGCTTTCTACTTTGCCGTATTTTTCAAATATTCGTGTTGAAAATGAAATTCGGAGTAAAGAAGCATCCTTAAAATATTGATAAAAATCGTGGAAATGCTGGCGTTCACAGAGCGTATTCATAACTATATTCAGGTAAGGAAATGTTATATTCAATAAAAAATAACTAGTTTGTTGACTGGCGATAATAGGAAACAAAAAACTGGAAAAAATCACGAACTTTAAAAAATACATTCTGTTCATACCTGAGGATATTGCGGGTCATGGAACATTATCAATATAGTTTCGTAAACACTCGTTAAAAAAAGATATGGTAAAGCACACGCAAGAATCAAATATGTTCCAATTTAAAATTTCCCGAGCGCGGTCCATCCACAAAAAGCTGAATAAATTTAAATGAAATCATCACAGTTTATTCAACTGAGATGGCGGAACGGGCGTTCAACCGACAAGAAAGCGCCTCAAGACTCATTTACAATTCCAATTAAGGACAATTCTCATTTACTTTTGTCGTGTAGAAATAACAAATCAGGTCGCCTCAGCCCAGCTCATGCCGACCCCGAACATCCAAGGCGAGACTTTCACTTTTCACGCTGGCCTTCATGAAAAATTAATGCCCATGATATTTACCCGTGACTTGTCATTATGGGCTTGTAGTATCCTCAAAGCTGGACCCCGCGCAAAGCTGTAACTGTAACCAACTTGGTAATTGATAGCAAACCGATCTGCTAACTACTTCGTTTTTGCAATCGTTTATTTGACCTATAAGTTTTGTATCACTTCTAGTGGTCGGATTGTCTTGGGTACACAATTATGTAGGATAGATAACAATACAAGTTTAGTGTACAGTTAGCAAAAGTTTTTTTTAGCGGAAATTTGGGTTGTACCAGCTTACTAGAACAACCTAAAATGAATGAATGACACGCCTATATTGCTCTCGTTGAACCGTACTGAGCTATATCGCGAATGTAATGTTGTGGTTTGAAATAGCGATGCAGTGCAGCTTAATGCCAGAAAGGAATCTCATTAAGAGGTATGATAAGTTTTCTGTTAATTAGGTGATTGGTTGCCTCTGGGTAGTGTCAGATAGGTTTGGACAAACAAATGTTAGAGTACTTAATAGAGGCATATCGAACATAATGCAGGTAAGATTTTTGTACAAAAAAAATTCCAAGCTATTGAAACACAATCACATTGTTTTTGTATGCTGTGTCCGATCATAAAACCGAAGCAACCGAAGCGCAGTCTGGTAAAAACCCAGGTACACCTTGCTATCTCAGGACTTATTCAGACATTGTAGTCATAATTAGGTCAGCTGATTTCCAAATTTATGATCACGAAAGTAAATTTACGTCGAAACGATAGGAGGGTTTGATAGTTATTGAGTCGCACAGACGTAGCTATCTTGCATGTGGCATGTGCAGACTAAGAGTAGATTTTAGTTTCATATGTAAACCCTGTTTGTTAGATAAGGATTGAACATTCGTTAAAGTCAAAATACTGTTCAGGTTTACTTATAAAATGCTCGGACGAAATGCCAGACGAGAGCGAGATCACGCTAGACGATTGAAGCTAGGATTTTCTTAAAGACGGCAGTCGCTTCCAATAGTTATTTGCTGGTATTTGCAGAATCCACTATTGCGGGCTTAGACGTCCAATATAACTTAGTGTGCGCTAACTGAGATTTGTTGGTTCTGACCGAGAGATTTTATGGGGTTCTGCACAATTATCATTAAAGACCAATAAAGGGCGGCGCTCGACCAACTATATTTGTCTCTGTCGCTCGCCCAATATGACATTGATGTCGTATGTGTTTCAGACTCACACCGTGCAAGCGCGTATTAAAAATAATAATTATTTTATATGCCAATACTTAAAATTAGAATTACTTGGCATGCGCGTCATTTCGTACCGATTTCATCAACGTAAGGCAAATTACACATAAATTAATTAAATTTAACTAAACCATAACATTGGGCTACTTTCGCCGATGTCAGACGTGGGCGGAGTATAATTTCGGTGGCCGTCTTTATTGAAATAATAAAATGGTGTATTGCAATGTATTTATTTCTTTATTTATTATATTGTAATCTCATGGACATTCATACCTTGGCCTAACAAATAAACTTTACAAGCCTCGAGTTAAAGTTTTTGTTTTTGGAATAGGTATAATTGTACTTATAACAATATCAAAAAGACTCGTTTTTCGTGTCGTAATTATTTGTCCAGAAAACCATTTATTACAAGCCTTTTGCTCACTGTACATATTGGTAACTTTATTTGCATTGCCATCCGTCCTATGTAATGTATACCAAATTTCAAATCAATTCGACCACTAAGAAGTGGGTCAAATTTAACTTGCAACTCACGCAAGTATGATTAGGTACATTACAAGATATAAAAAATACATCTAAACGACACAGAAAAATCCGAAAAGTAAAGCTGTGGCCTGGAGGATCTGGGCTCGATTCCCGGCCGTAGCTTTACTTTTCGGGTTTTTCTATGCGTTCTAATTGTCAGTGTCATTTAGAAATTTAATTTGGAACGCGTAAAAACGTAAAAATAAACATAAAAACAACAAGTAAAATTCTTTGTTCACTTAATGGAATATGTACAAAGCTAAAACATTGGTGTTTGGAACCCTTAGGTGGAACCTGTGGGTCCAAAATATAACAGCTTAACTATTTCCTATGAGGAAGCCCAAGCGATCTTTTTTCCATATAAAAGCTCTCGCCGCTTTAATCCTAGATTGTGCCTTTAAATAAATGTTTTTTTTTTCATTATTACACATAAACGGATAACTCACGTATAAAAAGTCGAGTGATACTCGACATGTTTCGGACTATTTCGTAGTCCTTTTTCCAAGAGCGCTCGCCCCGGCGGCAGCGACACGAACACTGCGCGCCAGCGCTCTGCTCGCGCGGCTGTTCGACGCAACTGACAGCGGCTTTTTTTTTCATAAGCATTCTTACAAACCATGCTTCCAAATCTTTCGTTTTTAAAATAACTTGGTCTCATAAAACACTGGAATCTTTCTATGTAACCTGTTAATATTTACCTTTGTTTACCCCCGCTCAACAGACGCTTCGTGTGCAAATTTAACTAGGATTATTAAAAAGGACAACATAGAGTCCTATTAAAGAACTACATCTTGTTCTAAGTATTTCTGAAGTATCTTTTTCAGAGATCCAATTTTCGATAAAACAATTTTTGAGAGCCAGACCACAAATTTTGCTTGATTTATCGACATTTTTAACGGGAGGTGCGAAAGTCCTTATCGCACAGTATCTAGGACTGTAATGATTAGCCAATCGATTTTTCTAATTCTACTTCTGAATTGAATCTCCACTGACGTCCCCCCTTTATACTACACTTGAACTAGATAAATGGGTACCTAGTAGTAGATAGGAATCAAGGCAATTAATCATTCTAAACCCTGATTTACATTCTCAAGTGCTTTGATTAAGTTAGTACTACAGTTTAATTAATTAACTTAACGTCAATCTAGATGTAAATAAGACAATTTATCGTATTCATTATGTAACCGTTGTTTTTGGTGGTAACAGAACGTATCCATTAATTTTTATTTTGAGAGAGATGTCTATAGTGCCACTCCCCAGAAATGAATAACTTTACTTTGCTATCTCTGCGATATGGTGAAGTTCAGTCATGCAAAACAGATACAATACTGTGGGGAGTGCCACAGTAGAGACATCTCTTCTCTACCTGCTCTGGGTGGTATAGCGGTACATGCATCGCGGAATGATGAGGACCCGGGTTCGATTCCCGGCCATAGCTTTACTTTTCGGATTTTTCTATCCGTTCTAAATTTCAGTGTCGTTTAGAAATTGCATTAATTTGTACTATTTTATCTGTAAACTATAGGTATAACAACTACAGAAGTTTAAACATACTAGTTAGGTGATTCAGAAGCTATTTCAATATTTATGCGTAATATAATCAGCGTTTTTAAAGTCATCGTTTTTTACAAAGAACCATGGAGTCGATTTATGAAAACAAGTCTGTGAACAACAACTCGTAAGTGCCCAAAATCTGTGTACTGTTGCAAAACTGTCGCTCGACTTCAATTCTAAGCAGGTTGATGAAATTATTTTGAGCAGTTTTTTCTACTAATCTGCTTGTTTGATAAAACCTTCGATGTGGCTATGTAGAGCCAGTAGTCTTTTAGCCACTGCCGCCGTTAAATGTCTGACACCTGCAAATAACACGCGCAATGTTATATACACTATTAATTAATATTTACAACAGTTTAAAAACAAATCCGCATGAAATACCGACCGTGAACCAATTTTTTTAAATAACAATTGACAGTCATCTTATTTTTCTTTTTATTCAGTGCCGCGGCGCGTGGCAATGGACTACCATCATTTAGCCACCAACAGCCAAAAGGTTGAAACTCTAAAAATTGATTATTATCCAAAATACTTACAGTTCAGTACGAGCAGTTCGTTTTAAAATTACTCGCATGTGACTAGGATTTCCACGTATGACATTTCAAAATTTAGCCTCCCAAGAATATTAAATAATGCCTTAACAAAGTAAGGTACCTTACCTATGCACAAAAGGCTTTTCGCGTTTCTATACCATTCAAACTTGCTTCGAACACAGCGTTCTTAAAGTTTACCAACAAGAGAAATAATTGGAGCTTTGCACGGCATTTTGGTAGTCGAGTGGTCTACGTGAGCATAAAATGCCAATACCCTCACATGAAGCCGCCCTATCTACTATGAACCCATTGTGCACACATGCAGCGGATCTATACAAAGGTTTTGTCAACTCTAGTCGCTCCAAAAAGCAAATATCTAAGTACATAGAACCACTCGTGCCAAGTGTAGGATGTAGGCTCTCCGTCCCATGTTCGCGACTGCACAGCAGTTAAAGCTAAAACATTTTTTTCGCATTTGTCGCCTCGGGATGTGAAGAACGATTCCATTTGTCTTCCCCTTTCTCCAAGAAGTATATTCCCAATGGAGTTTTCAAAGCTAGTTTACTGCGTCTGTGATAAGATAGAATAAAACCCTTTGCGCTCGTATGTCATGAACACGTATTTGTAGCCGCTAACTCACCTCGGATCTTACTTTTAGAAGGTTAAGGTGTCACAATTTTCCCATCAAGTCCACTCAAATACTTTTTCATTAGGGCTCCTTACCTTACTGCAAACCAGATAGTATTACTTAACTGGGTTTGATTTTAATAATGTCAATTAAAAAAGGCCGAGGTAGCCTAGTTTAGCTTGACCTATGGCCTTAAATAGTTGTTTGTGCCACAAGGGAGCAAAATGATGTATTTACGACGAGGGCGGTACATTGAATCCAGAATATAGCGAAGGATTCTGACTGTAATGAAATGGGGGATTCAAGTGTCAATAATAATAATAATAAATTTCTTTATTCGGGTAACTGGGACCCACAATTTGTTAGTTACACAATTGCTTATTGCTAATGTTAGTAAGTATAAAAGGCATACACAAATCACAAGATGAAAATAATTTTGCTCCCGAGTGGCTGATACAATTTTTCACACTGAGCATTACGAAACTTGAAAAAAAAAAACAATTCTAAATATAAAAGCAACCAGCATAGAAAATTAGGTAGTTTTACGATTATCAACTTCAAAAAATTGCTTTTGCAAAAAACACTTAGAAAAGCCTTGAACACAAAAGTTGCACTTTGAACCCTCTCGTCAGAGAGCAAAATATACTTTTCTGAATGAGAGGTGTGAAGGTTTATTTTGTAAATAGGCCGCCAAAAGTTTCTTTACAAGTATTTTTTTTTAAAACGAACAGCGCTTTCGAAGAGACCAAAGCCAAGAAGAATGCGCTGCAAGAAACTTGGCATTATACTCTTTACTAGCTTTTGTCCGCGACTTCATCCGCGCAGATTCAAAATTTGCGCTAAATCTTCTTCCTCCCATCGTAAATGCGAGTCGTACTGTAGCACGACGAATGTCGTCTATACTTACTTACATCAACAAAATAAACCCTTTTCTTGCTTTGTTCTGTGGGAAATTTGAAAAATCCCTTTTTATGACGCCTACCTTATCTTCAAAGAACATGTCTACTAAATACATAGTCTATATTTTCTATACCGTCCTTTTATCCCGTGGGAATTTTGAAAAAAACCCTTCTTAGTGCACCTCTATGATTCTGATTAATATATTTATTTACGTTGCGGCTCTAGGCAGTTGCGACGCCTGCGACCTTAGACATGTTTATCGCAATCCCACGAGAACTATGCATTTTTCCGGGATAAAGAGTATCCTATAACCTGGCCGATGATTTTCTCAACAGATTAGTAAAGTTTGCATCACAATCTCTTCTGCCGTTTTCACTCGCAAATGTAGAGACAAACAGATAAACTCAAAAAATTCTAAAAAAACCGGTCAAGTGCGAGTCGGACTCGCGCACCGAGGGTTCCGTATCATTATCTATAAATATCTTTAAACCAGTGTAAGCAGAGCCCTGCTCCAAAGCAAAATGTACGCAGTGTGGGGTTACTTTATATTGGTCACTGCTATATACAGACATACATACACATTTACGGTTTTCGCAATTATTCTTTAATCTGTGCTATAAGACCTACCTTCATACCAAATTTCAAGATTCTGCGTTCACGGGAAGTACCTTGTAGGTTTTGATTCCCTTGAGAGTTGAAAATTTGCGGAAATTTGCGGCATAAACGGCTGTATCTTTTGATTGCGTTGGCTTAGAAGTTTGATTTTTTCACAGCTTCAAGGGACAGTAGACCTGAGTAATTGATATAAATTTCAGCTTCATACCTCCACGCGTTCCTGAGAAAAAGGGTCTTGACAGACGGACGGACGGACGGACAGACGGACAACAAAGTGATCCTATAAGGGTTCCGTTTTTTCCTTTTGAGGTACGGAACCCTAAAAATAATGGAACGTGTTATATTATCGATTCTAAGTATCCCCAGCCAATTTTTTTTTTTAAATATCTTCCATGTACAGACTTTTGACCTCTTCAGCTTTATTATATGTATAGATAGATAGATAGATTGCATACTTCAGTAATTACCTTATCTATTGTTATCATTAAGTATTCAGTCCTGATATGTCATTTATCTGGTTATTCACTCGTTAATTTCGGCTTCAAACTTCGTACAAATAGTTCATGTGGCGGGGTGAATTTTGATTGGCATAGTTATTTGTCGAGTTTAGTAAACATTTGCTGTTTCAACAACTTTAATGATGCAACTAACGCCATCTAGTGGATTTTTTTACAGAAGGCAAAACTTTACTTTAGTAGCCTCCAATGAAACATTTGCTTGCTGGATTTCATTTAAATCAGCCTGAAGCCATTTTTAAACACGCATAAAATTGGTCTTTATCACTGCAAAAAAAACGTCAAACGAAAGAAACGAAAATGCTGTTCCTAAGCTAAGTAAAATACTTCATTCACGGACATCGAAAACTCCGACATTTTAATTGGCACATTAATCCCCGCTTCTGATAGGCTGATGAAAATTCGAAATAACTTTGTAAGCCAAACCTGAGGTTAGGGTTTATGCTATGTTTGTGAACAGAAAATGCACTTATTTTAAAACCTATAATATGCCTATTTAGAGTTCCTTTATGAAAATGGCAAAAAACTGAGCCCTTATAATTCGTCCGTCTGTGGTTTAGCTCAGACACTCTTACTGTGTTCTAATTTACTATAACAATTACAATAAGCAGTAATCAACAACTGTCAATTTCAACGTACCTACCTTTATTTGTCAAAAAGCATATAAAATACATTAGGTACACGTCAAAATCGTCTGTTATGGTTAATTAAAGTACTCGTAACTTGGTGCAACTGATGCTAAAAAACTGTGATTTTGGCATATAGGTAAATAATATTCACTCCATCACCTTCCAGCCAAATGGTTGGTTCTGGGGTTCCTACGTGAAAAAAAACACGGCAATATGTATAACAAATTTAAAAGGAAAACTATCATAGCTATAATGCAAGTTAACGAGTAATAGTCGACCAAAACGTCCTTACCGTTGTCGACACGCATATTAAAAGCAGCTGGCAGATAAGTAAGAAAAAATAATTAGAAATACCCCCCAAAAGCTTTTATACGGTTGGCAGGTCATGCTCGAAATTTAATTGAACGGACGCATCTCCACTCCGACATCATATGTGTCACAGCCGACGTAGTAATTAACGGCAGGGCAATCACCGCCAGAACAGAGTGACGTCTAGTAGGCTCCACGCGTCGAGGAGTATTTTCGCTTCACCACTTTACAGAGTATGAGCCCCTGGTACCGTGGCGGAGTGAAAGGTAGTTATGGAGATGGCTAGGCATTAAAAACCATTTTAAATGGAAATGGATGTATAGGCACACTAATTAGTACTGGCATAGCGATCGATAACCAGGGTGACGTCTACCGAACTTCGCTATTCGAAGCTTCGATAAAATCGTATATTAGGTGTAGGTACGGGATAGAATAGAATACTTAAGCGAAAATTTTTCATGACTTTATCTCTTAACTGAATAATAAATAAATAATACTCTTCAGCGATGTTTTTAGCGTGTATTTCTGTGCGTCCACAGGTAACGAGTTTTGTGATTGCCAAACTGTTTCCTGCGAATTTGCTTCATATTGAATGCGGTATAATATATATTTCATATTTTGACCGGACCATGGTTTCCAACTAAGTAAATACTTTAAAACAATGATGATTGTCAATTTTAAGACTTAATGATCTATTTGGTTATACCTATTAATTTTAGTCGAAAAAATGGGCTCGAATTGGTGTTGGCCTTCGGGCATCAACTGCTGTTTCTTGATTTTCAATGTTCGTTTTGTGCATTTATTCATCGTTTTTTTTTGTTCAACCAGCGTAGGCATACTTTAATGCTGTTGCGTTGTACATACTTCATCATTATCATCAGCAACCTATTTGCATTCCGCTGCTGAACATAGACCTCTTCAGACGGCCAATTTTACACTGTTTTCGGCCTGTCGCATCCAGGCTTTGCCAGCAGACCTTTCACAAATCGTCACTCCATCTGGAGAGTGTCCTTCGGATCGCGGTTTCAATTCAAAAAGTCATTTACTCCAGCGGTAATCGGTTCGTCGATAGACCAGCCCACTATCACTTCAGCTTGCTATCCTATGTGGTTCTATATCAGATAATTTCGTTCCGAATATTATCCTTCAAAGAATCTCCAAGCATAGCACGCTCTATAGCTCGCTGAGTGACTTTGAATTGGTAGACCAGCCGTACTGTGATTATTCACATCGCAGCACAGTAGATCATAACAGGCAGGACAGACTCAACTGGTTGAAAACTTTAGTTTTCAAACTTTGTGGTAAATCCAGAAATGATGTAATATACATAATAAAGAATACGTAAACGAAATCAAGATTCCCGTTCGTAAAATGCTGCAGGAAATCATAGGACATCTTTTTTTCTGATACTTTGCGATTATTCTAGATGCGAATTCAATCGCACTGCATGAATCACTGTGAGAATCTGCAACTTTCAGTTCCTATCGCTCTTTTCTGGTATATTTTTTATTTAAATACCGTAAATCGGATTTTCCCTGAAATTTTGGATGGAATCGGAACATATGAGTATCTCACCTTAATTTCAGGCTATACGGACAGAGTCATTCAATTAACTGACAATACCCAAAAAAACTACCGATCAAGTTTTGTATAGAGCTAAAAAAGTTGCGTGAAATCGTCCATCACATGGAAACACCGAAATAAAACATTATTTTCTGTTGCAAAATCATTTCAGCGAAATATGAATTTAGCGGAAATTGTGAATCAAACATTTTTGTATTGGTTATGGTTTTTCATTTTTGAATATATTTTTTCTAACTGTACTTTTTGTTGACCATGCTTGCATTGTTATCCATTCTACATGACGTATACAAAATTTCAAGTAAAATCGATCACTACAATTATGTTAAATTAGACTTGATGTAAGATTTCACCCGCACATAAATGAAACCACGGAAACTTCAATAAAAGCTCACGGAAAATTAAAAATGCTCTCTTAACTTCAACATCTTTCTGAAGATGTATTCTAGACGGCCCATAAAAGAATTATGTAGCTAAGCCATTTTTAATAGTTATTTGTGCAACAAGAGAGTAAAGTCGATTTTTGGTGCGAGTGTTGATTTTGAATTCCGAGCAAGCGAAGGGTTCTAGATTAGAATCCTGAGTGCAGCAAGGGATTCAAAAACACGAGATTCAAAAAGCTTTGGTCTCGTGTGCAACGTAAATTTTTTCACCTCAGCAGCGAGAACATTTTGTCTTAAGTGGAAAAAATACAACAGGACAAATTTAATTAAATTGTTTGTTTTACAAAATTCATAATATACTAGAAGCACGTATACTATTTATTTTGACAATAAACAATTAAAAAATTACGAATAATTAAATATACAGAAACTGAATTGCGGCGCGTACATTTATTCGCATTCCAAACTAAATTCCGGGACGCACAAAGGTCGCATTAGAAAAAAAACCCGCAACTTTTTAATGATACGTCTTAAAACAACTCAGAATTCTGTTACAACATTAAGGATTATTAAAATTGAAAATTATTATTTAGGTACCATTTAAAATCTGCATTTTCATAATGACATTCTCTTTATTTCATAACAAAAACATTTAAAACTTTAACAGATGAATTGCAATTTTACGGGTAAATGTATACGTATCCGGACGTTTTAATTTTTTTTTCGGGCCTACTATCACTAGGCATAGACTTTAAAAATCAAACATCGAATCGACTTGTTTCAATGTCTCGCTCTTTTGTATGGGATAGAAAGTGAGAGATTGAAAGGAAGTTCAAACCTTTCGAATTTTGTAAATAGACCCAGCACACACCTCGGAATTAAAAAAAAAAGAATTAAAAAGTTTCTTTGTCTCAAGCTTGAAGCAAAATCGAGTTTTGCTCACTCTCTGAATTAAGTGAAACCCACATGTTTAAGTGGTGCTGAGATGAAAAATATCTTTGTTTAAGTAAATAAATGCGAATTTTTATTACGTTAAAATTTGCCTAGATTGTGGAATCGGTGGTTTTGTGCGGTACGGCACTGCAAAAACAAGTCTGGGCGAGCATCGATCTCCATTCGTGCATTTGGATATTACAAGCTTGAATTCACCCGAACGATGGCAATTGGAACTAAATTGGTTTTCACAGTCTATAAAGTTTCTGTTTGTGCCAGAAAAGTTTGATAAATTCAATTTTCAAGTGGGCAACTTTCGTGTCTCGGTGGGCGGCTCGCGCTTGATACTTTTTGAATAAATTGGCTTGGCACCGAATCGATACCTTACAATAGAAAACTTCCAGGTTATTACGAGACGTTTGTCCGAAGCCCCTCATTCGTTCATATTGTCGTTTAGAACTATTTTTGTCCCATTGAAGTCGAGTTGGGGCAGATTAACTTATACACGAATAGAATTCACTTTATGCGCTAGGTGACGTGACATTACAATAGAAACAGGTTTTTTTTTATAAAACACCGCACTAAGTACTCGTAAGTAAGAGATATCTTTAGAAACAAGAACCTAACTTAATAAATCGCGGTCCCAACAAGAAGTCGACCTGGAAGGAAAGTGACGTCCCTAATTACGTCGGGAATGTTGCAACGTGGTTCAGAATTAAAACAGTCTTATCTTTATCATACTTAGAGATGAGACAGGCTATTATTTATTTAAAATCCTACCTAGTTCCTCTCGTCATTAAGCAAAGAAAACTTTATTAAGACAGTCTAATATTTGTCTGAGTTTAGTTTAAATCGTTCAGCATGATTTATTAAAATAAACAAAGTGAAATAAAGAAATTAATGGAGAATTTTGAGGACCATAACCTGATATATATCATATACATATGTTTCAGAAATGATTGAAGATTTTATCGGTTGTTCTGGTATTTTATCTATTAATTACAACATGAATTTATAGTTTTTGTTCAGGGTGTGCAAAATACAAATAAATTATGCGGACTGCATCTAAAACCGATACAAATCGAAACCACAATTCTAATTTTTTTCATCCTCATCCCGTTTTACCGCCGCCAAATGAACGCAAACATAAATAAAATCCTGAATGCAAAGCGTTACTTAAAATCTGACCACGAGGATAACAAGGGAGCTCGTGAAATTATATTTGCAACCCTTTTTACATTTTATAAAGAGGTCGCTTTAAATCAATGACACTGCGTTGATTCATTTAAAAATCATAAAAGCGGCCCTGTTAAGCCCGGCAATGATTTAAATTGGAGAGTCCTCAATAAAGGATTAGTTTATGCGGCGAGCCACACACCCTTTAAATCTGGTGCTGAGTGGATACCAGGACTAATCAGCGCGGATTGTTGCCCTTCCGCTACTCCACGCCCTGAATCAAGCAAATGAGAAAACTTTCTAATTGGAATTTCAAATAGGCCCCCCGTTTATCCAGACGAGAGCTGTTCGCGGTTCAACGCCAACATGCTGGCCTGCATTATATTATACCCGCGCCCCCGAACACGTAGCCATCAAAACTTATTAATTGATTGATTAATTAGTTAGTTACTTCCTTTAAATATTCAAACGGTGAAGACTCCTAATTTTTCCCTTAATTTTACTCAATTAAGTTGAGATTTTTTCGCTTAAAATGGCTGCGTGTCGTTTAGACGGAGCAAACACTACAGAAGTTTTGGAAGTTGAAAATAATAACATACTTTTCAATTCACCAGTTGAAAATCTATGTTTTCTGATAACTCATCCCAACCATCAATAGCTTTTATTCTGCTGCTCGGCTATTCCGAGGCTTGCATAAAAACGGCCAATTAAGTGCGAGTCAGACCACTCATATAGACGGGTTCAATAGCAAAATGGCAAAAACGGAATCCTAAGTTTTGTCTACTCCGTTTGCCTGTAAAATAGAATAAAAATAAAATAAAACACAGGAACCGTCAATGAAAGTAAGTTCTGATATCGAAGCGCCTTCACTTTTCAGCCTATTTATGTAAGTCGAGCTAGTCTTGGCAAAAACTCACAAAACCTACCACCGGGATTAAACATGAAAATATTGCGTGAACCTAATTCTTCGGGTGTTTTCACGCCTTAAAGCTCAAATGAAGTAAGCAACAAAGGTGTATAATTTTCTAGTAGGCTTGTTTCGCACGACTTGTGGAGAGAAAATATTATATTAGTCGTAGATTTCCTTACAATTTATTTCGAGATAAATCCGTGCGCTGGTCCAGCGGGAGTTGTTGGCATGTATTAAAGTAAGTTCCGTCAGCCGGTCGCGGTACATCAGAGACGTTGTAAAACTTGCCCGGCCGATGGTCGAGTAAGCTCGGAACGAAATTGGCAATCCTCTTTCACAATGGACCGTAAAATGGTTTTCCGTTTTTGCCCGACCGAGCGAAGCGGTGCTCGTTGATTCACCGGACACGTCGCGCGGCGGGCTATCGCTAGTCGGGGGAATTTGTGGAAATAACTCTTTTACGCCCTTATACCTGAACGATACCCGTCACCCGAATCACGCAACCTGTGGACACTTCATTCTTGCCGTTTACGAGTTATGAGCTTATCTTTGTAAGCGGAATAACCTACTCTAAAACACTTTTAAATGTTATATTAAGTAGGAAGGTATGCACTTACAACTACATACTCATTTAAATTGCAAGTGCCTCATGAGATGATATTTATGTTTGCGAAAGACTAAAAGCAAACTTTTAAAAGTGCCATTCGCAAGGACTAAGCTGAATTATGTAAATATTTGCACAGTTGATATTAAACTGTTATAAAGATAAACAAGTACTTAAATACCTAACTACAATAATGTTATAAAAACAAATAAATTTCCACTTTCCATAAATAGGATAAAACCAATAACACTTCTATATTAAGCATTCAAGTATCTGGAAAAGCAGAAATGTAACAATTCTATTCTCTAATGAAATAAGTACTTCCCACAAAAAGGGTCCTTCTCCGACTGAAATTCCATACCCTATTCTTACGATTAAATTAACTGTAAATAGATTTCGGTCCGCTAAATAGGCTGTTGGCGTCGCCTGGATACTTTAAGTGTCTCGTGGAGTGCTGGAGTCTGAAACATGGCGCCCACGGCGACAGCTACACGCAATATCTTAGCCGCCCAGACCAATAACTGTACTGTGGCGACGTAACTAATACTGCGAAAAGCGGCTGCAAATACCTTGCACTCTCATTGTTCTTCTATTGAATACAAATAAGTAGGTACCCGTGTGTAATTTAAGAAGAGCTTCGAGTAATGCATACGGTTTACTTTAGCCATTTAACATTACAAAACATTTGGATAGGTAACAACTTTTATCTGTTTCTTGCGGCGCATTCTTCTTGGCAATGATGGTCTTTCCGAATGTGCTGGTAGTTTCAAAAAGACATGTAAAAGAGCCCCTGGCGGCCAATTTGCAAAAATAAATTTTCATTTTCATTTTCATTTTCATATGAACATACTCATCTGGCAGGTATTTTTTTTAGAAAATTTTGTGGCAAGCGAGCTTGTGGGTGATGTCAAGTGAGTGAACAACTGCAATACCAAAGGATTGCGGTTGCGATGCTGGCCCAGAGAGCTACGTTATAAAAAACCCACTTAAAATGGGTTCATTGACTTTAAATTTGATGAAGTACTAGTTAAGTAACTAGCGTTAAAAATAAGGTAGGTTATTAAAGTTTATTTGAGTACCTTGCCTATAGTTACTTTAATTGTTTTATTGTATTCAACAGGTTTCATAATATATGTATAAAACACTTTATTCTACAAAAATAAACCATCGCTAGATAGGCTATAAAAATAGTAACTTCTGTTTTGTCGTATGGCATTCAGCCTTTACTGTCCTATTTCAACGGTGTAAAGCTACGACGCATAATGTACCTACAGACGCCTACAGGTAGTAACATTTTAAAACTTCGATTATGACGGGGCTTTAAAACCCATCGAACGAGTTCACGGCTCGTATTCCCTCAGTAGATCTTTTGAAACATTGTACCTAAAAGCGCACGTGTGACCTAATTTTCATAGTAGTTTTGAATTTCTTTTTTACCTTAGTAGTCGAAGTGATATTGCCGTTCGATATCAAAAAATACATGAAGCCCGTTGGGATCTTGTAGTGTTTTATAATGTGAAGTAATACCGCGGCTCCTTTAGTCTGTTCTCACTATTATTGTGAGTTGTAGGAACGCGACGTGCGCGTCTCGAGTCAGACTCGCGAGCTCGAAGTGCCGGCCTCGGGAGAATTCGCTTCGAGTGTGGAGTTTTACCAATCTTTCCTTGTATGTTCGTGAAAGAAATATGATCCTAAGTTGTGAAAAGAACAAGCGCGATCCCCTAAGAGCTTCAGTGGAAACGATTTTTTTATTGTGATAATTTCTTCCAAGTGGAATCCGCAAAGTTATGAGGATATGAATGTATTATACATTTTTTTGTTTACCTATGTTTATCCTTGAATAATGTTTCGTAGAAATATCGTAATAAAATTATTATAAGCCTCTTGAACAATACGTGCGCGCACGACCTGAGTGGAGTCGCTGTACTATGCACGTGTACACCTGCAGTGTAGTGCTTACTTAGTGCTAACAGACAACTGTATATTTACGACGTGTCGGTGTCAGTATATTTCCAATGACTTAAATTTTTTGTAAAACAGAATATTACCTAGGTCTAGGTACCTAGGTAATATCCTAAAACGTTGAGGATTTTATTTATCTCCATTAATGTTTATTAACAACCTACAGACAGATTCAATATGGCATGGCCACTGTTTGCTCGCAACCTTCGATAGCTTCGATCTGTTTCAATCCGTGAATTCCCATTTACTTGGCTTGACCCATTTACAGCTAACGAACGGAATGTTTGTAGTAGGCTCGCTATAACAACTAAAATACAATATTGTTTGCTTGCCTATATTTATAACTTGTTACCGTTTATGCTTACAGCTATATAAAGCCCGTAAAAGCTGGAAATACATTGGAAATCCGTGTTGAAGTGAGTCTTATGAACTGGTTACACGTGCTTACTACTTTTACGTTATTTTCTTTATATTGATTCTGATCATAGCCGAGTGGGAATATTTGTAATGGCAGGGCACGGGTGAGTTTCAAACAGCTGCTGGGACGCTGGTTCGTTTCCAGCCAGATAAATATTTGTACGCCAAGAATAAAGTGTCTGTCACGGCCTGCGCACAACGGATTTATGGATTCAGAATTTCCTAGCTCGCCATAAAAGCCGTGTGTCGTTCTGTGATATTTATGTTTCATATTTTAGGTAACTAGCTGCCAATTCAAGGCGCGAAGTAACATAATCGTGTTTTGTTGCTTTAACAACATAATGTGAATTTTGAGTCGAGGGTATTTATCTTATCTTATCTTATCTTAGTCTAGGGGTCCCTACGGATACACTTCGACCCATTCGTGGATCTTTTGTGTAATTACCCCTCCTTCGCACTATTCCATCGCTTTTACCACCTCATTCATGAATTGGGTGATTGGGCGTAGTGGTAGTGCCTTGAAATCTCCTGGTTCAGGGTATCCGATGCCGAAGAGTTTCATTCTTAGTCTGGCGAGGGCATCACATTCGCACATAATGTGTTCCATTGTTTCAACCTCTTCGCCGCATATTCTACAATCATTGTCGTTATTGTCATGTAGTCCCATCTTTGCTAATAGGTATTTAGTTCCGAAGTGACCTGTGAACGCCCCCATTATATATTGGAGTTGTCTTCTGCTGAGTGTCCAGAGTTTTTTGGACCAGCTTGAGTTGACATTTCCTATGAAACGTTTTGAGTGCTTTAGTCCTACCAATGCTCTCCACTCTTGCTGGTGTTTGGCTTTGGATTGGTCTTTTATCGCCGTTTTTATGGTGCCCTGTGAGAGTCCCACAAATGGTTCAGGTCCGATGTACTCGTTGTTTGACCCTTCCCTTGCTAGCTCGTCTGCTTTTTCGTTGCCGGCGAAGCCTTTGTGTCCTGGTATCCACACCAGTCTCACTTTGTTGTGTCTGCCAAGCTTATTTAGAGCTTGTAAACCATTGTAGACTAGCCTCGAGTCAATTTTTGGCGCTGTGAGTGCCTTCAATGCTGCTTGGCTGTCACTGAGTATATAGATGGTTGTGTCTCTTACTTTCCTGTCTATATTCTCCTGCGCACAGGCGATTATCGCGTACGTCTCCGCTTGGAAGACGGTGGCGAAGCTCCCCATGCTTACGCTACTATTAAAATCCTTCGCATGTATGCCTGCTCCCGTACCGGATTCCATTTTGGATCCATCCGTGTACCATGAGTTACCGCTACCGTCAGGTAGTGTTAGTCCTTCAGCCCATTCAGCCCTTGTGGGAACGTATGCCTTGAAGTTTCTCCGAAATATATACTTCGGCTGCATTTTGTCGCAGCTCATCGTTGTTATACTGTCAAGGATTTTGTTTCGTTCCATTTTGGTGTGCTTCGTCTTTGGAGCCCAATCATTCCACAAACCACTCATCTTCATTCTATGCAATGATTTGCGCGCCTCAGATTGGATAGCAATGTGCAGTGGTGGTAGATCCAATAGAACCTCCATCGCCGCCGTTGGCGTTGTTCTGAACGCCCCCGAGATGGCCATGCAAGCCATTCTCTGGATTTTGGCCAGTGAGTTCCTGCATGTCGTCAGTTTTGTCCTTGGCCACCAGGCCAGGCATCCGTACAGTATAATGGGTTTTACCATCATGGTATATATCCATCTTAGTACTTTTGGGTTCAGGCCCCATGTTTTTCCATACGCAGATCTACACATGCCAAAAACTCTTGTTGCCTTTGTCATGGTGTGTTCCACCTGTTTCTTCCAGTTGAGTTCTTTATCTAGGATTACGCCGAGATATTTTACCTCACTGGACAGTTTCAGTTCCTTACCATACAATTTAAGTGTTTGCATGTTCTTAAGGTCCCTTTTCCTGGTGAATGGTATTATCACTGTTTTGCTCGGATTTATGGAGAGTTGGTGTCTATCGCACCATTCCTCTACTTTATTCAGAGCATCGTCCATGATACCTGCTACCGTACTTGGGAACTTCCCGTTGACTAGTATTACCAGGTCGTCTGCATACCCTACTGTGTGTACTGGGCCTGTGTTGAGTTCCACCAGTAGCGAGTCCACAACCAAGCTCCATAGCGTGGGTGATAGGACTCCTCCCTGTGGGCATCCTTTCGTGGCAGTAGCTAATATTTCTTCCCCTAGCAGGGTTGATCTTATTAGTCTGCTGTTTAGCATGTTGTCCATCCATCTGCAGATAGTGGGTTCGATGCCGTGTTGACCCGCAGCACACCTGATGGCTTGATATGTGGTGCGATCGAATGCTCCCTCCACATCAAGAAACGCAGCAAGACATAGTTCTTTGTTCTCTATTGCCTGCTCCGCTTTGCTTACTACCAGGTGTAGTGCTGAGTCTGTAGATTTTCCTGGTTGATAGGCACATTGCATCTTGTGCAGTGGATGCCGTTTTAGTGGTCCGTCCCTTATATATCTGTCAACCATCTTTTCCAGTGTTTTGAGGAAAAATGATGACAGACTTATCGGCCTGTATGATTTGGCATCATTGTAGTCTCCTCTGCCGGGTTTCGGCAGGTATATTACCTTGACTTGCCTCCATACACGCGGCACGTGTCCAAAGGCTATGCACGCTCTGTACAGCCTGCTGAGATGCGGTATTATTACATTGG
This sequence comes from Pandemis corylana, assembly GCA_949127965.1. Lineage (NCBI taxonomy): Eukaryota > Metazoa > Arthropoda > Insecta > Lepidoptera > Tortricidae > Pandemis > Pandemis corylana. The sequence goes on along the minus strand of OX421858.1, from coordinate 4,135,804 downwards.
CGCCTTCTTGTAGTAGTATTGGATAGACACCATCTGGTCCTGGTGCTTTATATGGGCGGAATGTGGACAGAGCCCATTTTATCTTATCATGGTCTACTACTTTTTTGGCGGTATCCCAATTGTGCCTGGTAGTGGTGAGCACTTGTTCGGCAGCGCCGATGGGGATATCGTCGGTTATACCCTTATGTATGATAGAGCCTGGAAAGTGTGTGTCACACATTACCTTTAGTGTGTCTAGCCCAGTCTCTGTCATTATCCCGTCTTTACCTCTTATAGTGGTAAGTGGAACAGATCTGGTTGTCGCTAGAGCTTTTGTAAGTCTCATGCCTTCTGGTATTGAGCCTATTTGATCGCAGTGGTCTCTCCACGCTTTCCTTTTTGCTTTCCTCACAGCTTTACTGTATTCTGTGAGCTTTTTTGCATAGGTCTCGAAGTTTCTCGAAGCCTTCGCATCATTGAAAGTCGCCCTGGTTTCTTTCCTGAGTTTTGCAATCTCGGGGTTCCACCATGGTACCTTCTTTGTTACAACCTTCTTCTCCGGGCAGTTCTTGGTCCAGGCATTGGTAATTGCCCTTACCACGTTGTCCGCTTCAAATTCTATATCTATTATGGAATTGAGCTTACCTATTGGGTCACCTAGTTCAACTTTCAGGCCAGTCTTAAAACATGTCCAGTCTGTATTCCTAGGGTTCCTTTTACGCACAGTTTCTACGGGTGTGTTAGTACTGAGCCTAAAGCATATATACCTATGATCCGACAGAGAAATTTCATTGGATACATGCCATGTCGTTATGTTATTACAGATGTTATTTGAAGCTAACGTTATATCAATAACCTCACCTCTCCTTGCGTTAACAAAGGTTGGGTCATTGCCTTTATTAAGAAATTGTAAAGAAGAGCTCACCAGAAAGTCCAGTAACTTCTCTCCTCTCCTATTGACATCCGAGCTACCCCAGATGACATGGTGTGCATTGGCGTCACAGCCAATAATTAGGCCGGTGTTCGCCTCGCTGCTGTGTTCGACGAGACGCCGAAATAATGGTGTGATCGGGTCCGTCGCCTCGTAGGGAAGGTAGGCTGATGAGATGATGAGTGCCTTGCCTCCCCCCCTCCCCGGGATCATGATGGTCGTGAGATCCCTGCAACAAAAAGCATTCAAGGGCATGGCATTGATGCCATTTCTAACATATATGCATGTCCTCATGTTGTTGTCGGGGCAGAAGTGAAATAATGTGCCTCCTGTCCCGCCTAAGCCTCTAATTTCTCCCTTATAAACATAAGGTTCCTGTATGAGGGCAATATCGAATCTCTCGCTTTTTAACTGTCTCGCCAGAATGGCAGTGGCAGCCTTGTTATGTTGTAAGTTTATTTGAACGTACCTTAGATGTTCCATTGGGGACGTCGTTATTTCGGCATGCTGAGATCAGCAGCCCTCTCCTGCGGCTCTTGGCACTGCGACGCCGGGGACGAGCAGCCGTCCAGGTACAGCTCCGACAGAGCGTGCAGATCTGCGAGGGAGATCTGCGACGATGCCACAGACGATCCCCGCACCCTGCGCGCCCCGTCATCCTCGCTGTACGAGTCCGGCCCCACATCCTCGACCTCAACCCCCGTCCAAGCCACCGCCCCCCCGGCCTCGGCGTCTCCAGACACAGCCTGGGCGCCGCCCGCATGATCCGTGGTGTCACCAGTACTCGCTTCGGTGTCACCGGGAGCCCTCCTGGCATCTCCGGGAGCTTCCTCAGCTTTCTTGGGAGCTTCCACGTAATCAGCGGCAGCAGCACCAGGGTCTCTGGGAGCAGCCTTGGCCCCGCCGCGAGCAGTACCCGGATCGTCGCCAGCCCCCTCGAGCGTCCTCTCCACGTCTTCCAGGAGCTTGAAGGAGCTGACGTCGATCCCCGAGTGCAGACAGTAGCCGGCCTCCTTGATGACATCAGCCGACTCCCGGTCCATCAAAATGATTCGCCGGGCGCTGGCCTCTGCCACCACGGTGTCGACCACCTTCCACTGCTCTGTGTGCAGCCGCGGGTTGAAGCGCTGCAGCAGCCGCAGCAAAGTCCTGCTGTCCTGCACGCCAACGATCTTCGTCTTCCAGGCCATTTTGACCGGTTTCGGAAGATCCCTGGCGTACATGACTTTTAGGCTCATCCCAGCAATTTCCCCCTCCCTAATTGCTGAGCTGAGCCACGCATACGACTCTGCATTGGCGCAGTTGACATGCAGTGCCCCACCCACGATGTTGCCGAAGGTCAACTGAGGAAGCGGGTCGGGGGCATCCAGAAAGCGTGTAATCACGGCCTCCTGTATGGCCCCAACATGCCCCATCAGGACCCTGTCGACGGGAAAGTCCACCGGAACAACCGCAGCCCTCTCACCCGCCAGGGCCTCCGCATACGAACCTGCCACCTTCGTCCTCTTGGCGTCCCTAGCGGAGTGTGAGGGCTCACCGGTCGCTACCAGTGGCCTTTTTTGCGGCACAGGTTTTTCCGAGGAACCTGCCGAAAGTGTGCCTTCGGACGGGCTGTCCTCCAGGCCTTCCAGCGCCCTCAGAATCGCCTGACCCCTCCTCTTCCTCCTCCTGCTCATTTTCGTCCAACCCTCGTAGGATGGGGCACTCACACCTTCCGGTGTTCGCTCCCCCCCCACAGGGGCCTGACTCCGTTGAGCCGGATTCGGTTTCGTCGGGGCTGCCGTCTTACCGCTACTTGGCGCAGCTCCGCCTTTCACCTTACCGGCACCGACACCGCTCGGTCCCTTTGCAGGGTGAGTGGTGCGTCCCCTCTTCGACCCTCCGGGAAGAGATCGGACAGTGCCTTTCGGGTGAGCAGCTCCGCCGCGCCTTTCGCCTTTCGATGTGGCGCCAGGCGCCATTGGAACCCTTGCGGGTCCACTTTTGGAACTGGTTCCGGCTCCCGCGTCCCTGCCAGTGACAGTTTCACGTCGCACCTTCCCACAGTCCTTTTGTGCCTCATCCCCTACGGGTCCGGCCTCCCTTCTCGTACAACAACCCCTGGATTCCATGGACAGTGTACACAGCTTCATCCTGCTAGCTCCCCACCCACCACGGAGCCTCACATTTGGGATGGTTTGACCCATCAGGGCTACTAGCAGGATATAGGTTCCCAGAGTGTGCTGCCAGTGAGTCCGCACGTTGCCTCCCCCGCTGCCGCTTGTTGCGGTCGGCATTGGGTTTGTGCCCCGCCGACTACCGACCTCATCACCCCAGGACCCTCGCCCATATCCAGCCTCCTGGATACGACAGCCGATTGATCTCGACTGGCTAGGTCTCGACCGCCCGTGTGAAGTGAATCCCGAGCCAAAGTGGCGTGTTGCCTTCAGGGGGCTACGACACCAACCCCCATCAGGCTCAGCCTACCAGGATCTCGTTCTCCACTCGTACGGGTCCCTGCGCACGGCACAAACACGCAGGTGGCATTCTACCGCTTTGCATCCTGATGTTTCGGATATAAAGCCCGCTGCGACATGCCACATCATCGCCTGCAGCTGATTTAGACGGGAAGAGCGGGATGGGAATGGTTAGCGGATGTCTCAGGAAACGACTGCTTGTTTCTGTTCTACCTGTTTCGTCCGATGGAACCAGGCAGTTAACGGGCGGCAACCACGGGAAGGAGTCCAAACAGTCTTGTCAGGGATATCATTGCAACTGTGAGCTCCATCCCAGACCATTCGCCAAGTTAACTGCCGGTCAGGCAATTAATATAGGGTCAGACACGATCCAGCTGGTGACCGGTCACAAACTAACGCTGGGCCAAACCTGACCCCGCCCGTCGAGGGTATTTAGTTTGCTGACAAGTTTTTAATAATAATTAGGGGATTTCTTATCTTTTGCTATCTTCTACTTCTTCTTCCATGCTGGTTTGGGAGTAAAGAAAAAACATAGAATGTACCAGTTGCTTCTCTTCCCGCGCAGATGGTAAAAGCCCATCGAGGGAATGGGCGAGTCTTAGGAATCATGTTATAGGCGATGCGGCTGGCAACCCATCACTATTTTGATTCCTCTTTCCACCTATACGCACTTAATCATGCTAAACGTAGCCTCAAGGCTTTATTACCTTAGGCTCTGTCTACCCCGTAAGGGATAAAGACGTGATATATGTATGTATGTATGTATGTATGTACTTCTTCTTGAAGTCGTCTCCAACTTACTAACTACTTACTACTTAGGTACCTACTGAAGCGTAGTGTTTATCTTGTTTCTTGTCAACATTTTTTTACAAACTGTTAAAATAGAAAGTTTAACGTGTTGGTTGAATATTCTCTCATCTGGTTTAATCTCATTTCGCTTAGCGATGTATTAGGGTCTGCAGTGAAGTCGGGCATAAAACAGGCACAACGCCGGTGCTCTCGTTACATTTGGTATGCAAGCCACTCCTGATAAGGAAAGCGGTACTCGTTACAAATTTTCCTAATGTTAATTTCATTAATACATACAGTTTTTTTAAACATACGGTTAAATTGTGACATTTGCTCTGTAATTACAAAAAACCGTTGCAATAACATTATTCCTTGTAATGGTTATTTCATTAGATCAGTGTAAAAAAAAACATGACTTAGCTTAATCAAATTACGCAGATTTTTTTTAATTGAAGTTTTTAGTTGAACAATTATCAGCGGTGCAATAGAGAATGTTACACTTCGACAAGGTCAAGCCAAAAGTAATTTTTTTGGGTCTTTTAGGGCTATTTTTGTGACCAAATTAAGTTGATAAACTGTTTATGGATATATCAATTAGGTACCATCAGCCAAATATGTGGTCTGCATATTATAAAAATATAGTGTCGATACGACGTGGCTGTCAACTACAAAGTTCGACTTTAACGACATTTGACATTTTCGTTTGATAGGAAGTTGAATGAAAAGCGATAGACTATTTATATTTTAGCTGACCGTGCTTGGAAAGTTAATGGACCCACAAAATAAAAATGAACTTCATAAATACGTTTTGGAAGTCACGGACAAAAATTTTTGAACTCATTGCATGCTGTAGGCATATTGTCTAACTCGCTCGCAATCGCCATCGTGTTCATTTTGACAGTTCTTGTATGAATGTGACAGCTAGCTGATTCCAATGCCAATTGTCAGCCCATACATGAACTGTCAAAATGAACACGATGGCGATTGCGAGCGAGTTAGATAACAAGCCTACTGGTCCTGCCATTGTAATTAAAGAGCATCTAAACCATCTCCAGCTGGCACCATACGATACTGAGTACAGGCGTTATTAAGAAGTAGGTACATTATTTTTTCTCTGATTTTTCTTTGGATGTAGTAAGTACGCGACGGTTAGGAACGGATATTTCCCAAATGTTCAATTTGACCTTCATTGATGGCTTGAACTGTGTGACGCCGTAAACTTGATAAGCCAATCAAGTGTGAGTTGATCTCGCGCACTGAGGGTTGCGTATGCCTTACTGGTTGAAATCAGGTATCAAAATGAATTCGTGCGAACTAAATACAGAGGTGTAATATTTATTTAAATGGATTTTGAATGTAGGGGTCACTAAAAATGATCCAAGATATAACAAACAAAAATGGCTTATTTTGACCATCTCGAATTGTTATGAGTACTTTTTGTATAATTAAGTACCTACCTAATTTTACACGAAAAAAACATGAAAATGTCCATGTTTCTCTGAAATCATCGAGCCTAATTTATATTTTAAAAGAAAGTACCTAGTTCCATTATATACGTAGGTACCCACATAAAAATCTATTAAAAGTCAAAAGTCGTAAATTGGTAAATATGTATATGAGGGGTTACGTTTTCCCTTCTGAGCTCCAGAACCTTAAAACTTGATTGTTACACATCGATGTTGATGCTCGTATTTTTTTTTAATAGGCAACTACAGACACTATAATGATAATGATTACGACACCGTCATTAGGTACTCAGAACGTACAAAAATGTAGCTCTGAATATTATTGTACAGACAGACAGGTTCATTTAACTACGCCTACTTTTATAGAGCTAAACCAGGATCTTTTTTTTTTTTTTATATGAATAGGAAGGCAAACGAGCAAGTGGGTCACCTGATGGTATGTGATCACCACTGCCCATAGACACCCGCGACCCCGGAGGGATTGCAGATGCGTTGCCAACCTAGAGGTCTAAGATGCAATGCCTCTTGTGCCCGTAATTTCCCCGGCTGTCTTACTCTCCACACCGGAACACAGCAGTGCAAGCACTGCTACTTAACGGCAGGATTAGCGAGTAAGATGGTGGTAGCGATCCGGACGGACCTTGCACAAGGCCCTACCACCCGCAAATCGATTGAGGGCGGCTTAAACTACTACTAGTGTTTAATATTTTTTGTGTATAGACCGACCGCTTAAATAAGTCCTCGCCCGCGGCACAGGGGCGCGGGGTAGGCGACAAAGGGGGCCGGTCTATAGGTAGTTGCACGCCCACAAGCTTAAGTCCAACTAAACTTCGCCAATCAACTAAATGATCTAATTACACGCGCATGAAATAAGGCGCAGTTTAAAACGGCCTCACTATTCCGTTCGTATAACTCCGTCTTAACTTTTCATTTGGTCAGAGAAACACGTACTTTTGAAAATAACTCCCAATTCACGTACCCTCTGATCCACTTTAGACTTCACTCGCAGCCCGCGGAGTTAGTGGAGCTTTCATAACAAATAAATATACGCCAGTGCAAAAGCATAAGCGATTACTTTTAGTGAATATAACATTTTGTCAGGTGAAGAAGGTCACGCAGTATATATCCCGCCTGAGTCACGGAGCCCGCGTCAGCTGCTGGCGATCGCTAGACCTTTCATATATTCTCATATGAGCGCCCCTGTATCAAGAGACGTCAAGTTTGAGGGGCATTCAATACCGATAGCTACATAATAACGGTGCCTACAAAAAATACTACACCAAATATTTATTAAAGACCATAACGTTCCGCACGATGAATTCGCCTTTGAAATGTTCAAGAGCGCCGGCTTGTTATTTAAAAATTGGAAGAGTTGTGGCAGTGTTACAGTATTCTGGATAGGGCTCGTGAAGTGCCTCATTTTGTACTAAACTTGTCACGTCAAATACATGGATTTAGAAGTGTATTGTGTGACGGAAGTAACTATGTATCGCTAGTTTTATCACTACATTGAGTAAAAGCGTGCTATTTTTAATTTTTTCAAATGATATTAAAATACCAGTTGTTTTTTGTCAAGTTCCTTCTAGCGGTCGAATTGACTTGAAATTTGGTATACATTATGTAAACATACATACATACATAAATCACGTATTTATCCCTTACGGGGTAGACAGAGCCTAAGGTAAGAAGACCTAAAGGCCACGTTTAGCATGATTGTGGGCGTATAGGTGGAAAGGGGAATCAAAATAGTGATGAGTTGCTAGCCGCATCGCCTATAATATGATTCCTATGTCCATTCCCTCGATGGGTTTTTACCATCTGCGCGGGAGGAGAAACAACTGGTACATTCTATGTTTTTTCTTTACTCCCAGACCAGCATGGAAGCATTACGTATGATGGTTGTAAATGCAAGTACAGTCGACAAAAAGTACAGTTAGCGAAATAAGTTTGGCAAAGCTTTAAAAAACTAATCACAAAATTGATGCTTTGTTACCGCAAACTTTCATTAACAGGCACTGAAAAGTTCGAATGACGATCTATTTGGATGTAGTTCACTTAAAGCGATCGGTTTTCACTGAATGCCTTCACCAACTAAGTTCTATCCTACTCTAGACGCAGATACCTGGGATTCATCAAACGAACGAATAATTTCTACCCGGGTGCTAGTATGTCACAACTTCAATTTTTTTTAAATATAATGACATCGATATTGTAATCGATGATTTTGCCAATGCCGAAGTTTCATTTTGCCGTTGTTCTAATTCTAGCCTAACTTAAAACAACCCCCTCCCCTTTCCCACCAGTTAGTTAAGCTAACTGTTATTGTCCAGGGTGCACTGGCACGGTTTTCTGTGGTAACGCTGGAGCACACGAGGACGTTAACAAATTTGCACTCCTAGACTAGAAATAAGTTAATGTTTGCATGCCAATTTATTTGGTAAGACGTGTCGCTGGACATCAACGCTAAATACTAGATCACTATTTTAACATGTCTAAAGCAAAATAAATTATTTCATTTCATTTCATTTCATTTCATTTAGACGCCTTCTGAGCTTCTATCGTCTTCATCAATACACACACACACACACAAATCACGTCTTCATCCCTTACGGGGTAGACAGAGCCTAAGGTAACAGGTACTACCTACAGGCCACATTTAGCAAGATTGTGGGCGTATAAGTGGAAAATGGAATCAAAATAGTGATGGGTTGCTAGCCTCATCGCCTATAACATGATTCCTATTATAATCGCCCATTCCCTCGATGGGCTTTTACCATCTGCGCGGGTAGAGAAGCAACTGGTAGATTCTATGTTTTTTCTTTGCTTCCAGACCAGCACGGCTTCATCAATAGCTTGTCTTAATATATCGCTTTCACATCTCCTTTCTCAGACACAGACAAATTATTTATCACCATGTTCAACCTATCAAATGCGTCCCACTGTTCCATGGGCACAGGCCTCCGCTCATGACATGGCTTGGGCTACGAGCTATTATACTGGATCCCTCGCGGGCTCAGTGCGTATCGGGAACACATACCATTGAATAGCTTCACAAGCAACTATTAAACCCCACAAGTCAGCCATGGTTCTTGTAGTTGGACCATCATCAATTTTCATAACTAAAAATTGCATTAAATTTCTAAACGACACGGAAAATTAGAACACATAGAAAAATCCGAAAAGTAAAGCTATGGCCGAGAATCGAAACCCATAGCAGGTGGGTAAGCCTTCGAACTTTTCTATCTGTTACTAAATTGTATTGTCAAGCTGCGTTACAATTAAGTAAATGCTATAATAGCTACCTACGTTATTGTTGTATGATAAAGATAAAATAAATGATCATTATTTCAACTACAATACTATAATCCTAGACGACCCATATCAAAAATCACGATAACAATCCAGGGTAAACTCCACCGATCGCGTAAGCTCGCACACCACCGGAATAAAATATATCGTTCAAACGGACGCAGACTCGTTGTGAGCCTTTCAAGTTTTCTTGGCTCTAAAATCTAAATCTGTAGGTACGCTTGTTCATCGAATTTAGATTTTTGCAATTCTAATCAAATTGCATAGAAAAGAAAACTTTGTTGTATAAAGCGTGGTTGTGTACAGAGTTTAAAATGCCGTATAATAATCGCTACACGATACTTTATTACGACAATCTCATTTATAGAACATTTTTGATGAGTACAAAATGAAATTATATGTTGGTGTTGGAGCTTTAAAATTTACTAGCGTGTACCCACGACTATTACAGACTTATTGCCAAATTGTTGAAAAAAAACATTGATTTACAATAAAATTGGCGTTTGGTCCTTGGCATATCTCACTTTAAAAAAGTTCCTGAACTTCTTTTGCTTTATAAGTCGCATTCGTAATTAATTGACCTAGTCCCAAACTAAGCAAAGCTTGTTATATGGGTATTAGACAACGGATAAACATACTTATATAGATAAATACATACTTAAACACACACATATATAAACATCCAAGACTTCAGAACAAACGTTCGTATTTGCATACAAATATCTGCCCCGACCGGGGATCGAACCCTGGACCTCAAGCTTCATAGTCAGGTTCTCTAACCACTAGGCTATCCTGTCGTCAAGTAACTGATAGATACATACGTTGCGAAAAAATACCGATAAAAACTCCACGGACAACTCGAAATACTCCGACCGAAGTTCAGTCGCCCAGTACTTCTGGTATCAATTAAGTTTTCTGACATTTGCATCACTAACGTTCGAATAAAAATATTTGCTCATATTCCACATAAAAACATTAAAAGTAAAGCAATTGAATTTCGGTGATTTCGTTTATTGTTGGTTTAAAATATTTTGTATTGAACACACTAAATTAAATTCCATGCAACTCTTTAGTATGCACGTAGTTAATTACTTGCGCAATTGTGTTTAGTTCATTAATAATAATAGTTAAGGTATCTCGTTACATCGCCACGAAAGTGCTTGACTAAAATTTTCTGATCACACAAAACACAATTTTAAACAAACAAAAATTTAAATCAATGACACAAGATTAATGTTTTATTGACCACAGATACTCTCACTGAGATAGACAAACCAAAAAATCCTACTACCCGTGCCAAAACACTTGGAACTTAAAGTATCCGAGAAATTAAGATTCACAGACCCGTGTGATGTTTTGTTACACGGAAAAAATACGCCGAGAAATATAAATGATAAACTGACTGTCGAATTTAATTTCGTCTAACTGTACATACATGCATACATACATACTGTCACGCCGCTTTTCCACAGGGGGAGGCAGAGACTACTTTGTACCACTTGCTACGATCCTGACAAACCTCTTTCGCTTCATCCACATAACTGAATATATATAAATAAAACTTTTTCGTATATGGGACAACAAACGGAACGTACTTTTTGCCAAGTCGTCATCATCGTCATCTGCAGCCTATAAACGTCCCATCATCCCTGAATTTGCCTCAGTATTTTGCATTAAATGGATCGAGACCATTCTAAATAGACTAACCGAAATATTATGCCTGCCTATTAATAATTATATAATTATAATGGAAATAGTCTAGCTGCTGCCAGCGAAATATCCTGCCCTGCGGAACAATTAGATCAAACAGACATTTTGTGTCCGTATATCTGTACAATGCACGTACCTAGAGAAAACCGACTCTTGGTGCCTAAGTGCCAGAAATTCTAACCTAACATGTAACCGCCTAACTCAGCACGTGTCCATAAGTACTCGAACGACCCTAATTTGTCACTTATTTTATTTTATAGTATAAATACAGAGACTCTTTATTGAACACCAAAAAAGTCATAGAACACACCAAATTATTAATAGTCCATAGGTACGTTTTACTAGCCTAATTACGTATGACAAGAAACTAGTTCTTCAGGGCTAAATGCCGTTTAGTAAAGTCCAAAAAACTTGACCGGGCGAGTTTCAAGGTCCGTTGGAATTCGGGGTAGCACGCGGCTAGCATATTTTAGCCCCCCCGTTTAGAAAAAAAAAACACCTAAAGTACTTTAATTTTGGGTATTCAGTCATATAAATTCGTTCTACTAGTTCGGCCATTTAATCTCTTGGGGGCTTCGATCATTGATCGAAGCTTGGGGGAGAATAAAAAACAGTCAGTAAGTACATACCTATTTAAAATTACGGATACTTATCTGAGTTTATCTATGAAGAGACGCTAAATACAGACAACGTTGCAGCTGGTAAAAAAAAAAGGATTTAATAGATGACATCGCATAGTGATATTTTTTACAGCGAGCAACTGAACTGCGAAACAGTTTTAATGATAATTGAAACTCATTTATATACCGTCCAATAACTTGATTGTATGGCAAATAATAACCGCGAGCAGCAGCACTCGGCAATTCGCACACAATTCAAACAATATCAGTATCAGCTAATCTGCTATAATATTTTAGGTACAACATAAATTGGGGCGAACAACAATAAAACACTGAGTCACGTAAGCGACGGTTGTTAGTGCCTAACAAGAACATTAAGTTGGCCGAGTTATAGTTGGGCCGACAATACGAAATCTGACCACGGGGTCAGGTACAGTGAAAAAAGTGGCGGCGATATCACAACAAACCCGAGGTGCTCGCGTCGTTCCGTTGTTGCCCGAACGTGACCCGCATCCCGCCGCCCGCAATGTTCGGGGATACTTTAGAAATGTTTCCGTTACGAAACGCGATCTTTTCCTTTCCCAATGTGCACTAAGCGCATAAATATACCATAGCGGGTGAGAGCCCGCCTTTCAAACGCCGATGTGCCCGTTATAAGTAACTACGCTTAAGTGATCCGAAAATTTATTTTCTATTTGGCCGTGGCTTGAAGAGACCGCTATCTGGAACTATTGGATTCGTAGATTTTCAGATTTATGTCCTTTACTTAGGAACAGTTCAGCCAATCGGGGTTGAAAACTGACTGACTAGGTAGTTTTTGAAGTCACTTTCCTTTTATATGAAGCAAAATGCCAAAGTTTATATTAACACTAGCTGTTGTCGCGGCTTCGCTCCCGTTTTTTTTTCTTCTAAATTTCAAGATGAAAAATAGATAGTAGCCGATTCTCAGACCTACTGAATACGCATATAAAATTTGGTAAGAATCGGTAAAGCCGTTTCGGAGGAGTACGGTAGCTAACATTGTGACATGGAAATTTTATATATAAGAATAATAAATAAGTGTTTTATTGTTTGTATAAGGAATTAATTAAGAGAATTTATATCCACAAGCATCCAGAAAGTCATTTTGCATGAGTTCTGGAGACAAGGTCACAATAATTTTCTAGTCTCCTATTTTTAGATTTCTCTGTAAAAGACAGAATTTAATCAACATTAGCCCTTAAGTGGACAGCACAGGCGTCGTTGCCACCGCCGAGCACTTAATACCGCTTACAGTCATCGCGACCAGCTTACTTTAGCCCTGCCAATAAAATAAGCTTTGAAAAATAGCAGCAAACCAAAATGTCTCGCCTGGAAAATGCTTTCTTATGAATAAGCAAATTCCCTCATCGAACAAAAAGAAGCAAGCATAGAAAAATGATGTGTTAAAATATAATTTAAAGCAGATTCTTTGTAACTTTTTAATATACTGTGTATGTTCTTTGGATCGCCCTTTTGTAGGAGGCTAGCCCACCAAATGACAAATGAATCCAATAATTTCATATTAGGAAGAGCCCGGTTGCAAGATTTGGTATCACAATGATGTAATAACTAACCCCCATATTCGCAAAAAAAATATAGACTTGTTACAACTAAAATAAATAATGTTTCGTCCTTTTTTGGATAAGGCAAATGCTAAGTGACAGGGTGACAGGTAGAGACAAACTAATATTAAACTAACAAGACCTAAACATAGCGGGACATTAACGTGAGTTAAACCCATAAAAAACTACTACTAATACTAAGTACTAATCTATACTAATATTATAAAGAGGAAAAATTTGATTGTTTGTTTGTTTGTTTGCATTGAATAGGCTCCGAAACTACTGGACCGATTTTAAAAATTCTTTTGCCGTTAGAAAACTACATTATCACTGAGTGACATAGGCTACTTTTTACCGCGGGAAAATACCTATTCCTACGGGAAAACTAATTTATCGCGGGCGTAGCTGCGGACGGAATTCTATAAGTTATAAAATTTTAATAAATAACGTTTCGCATTTTTTTTTTAAATATTACCTTACTGTAAGTATAAATAAATAAGGGAGTAAGAACTTTTATTATAAAGAGATGTCTACATAATCCGATCGTTGAAATTGGACTCGAATGACTGAAATAACTATACAAAAATTCCACAAAGTTTCAGAAACTAAATCTGGCGCTTCTAATAAGGGTCTTTGTGTTTTAACTGTAAAAATGTAAAAATTAACGTTAACTCATTAACTATGCATGTTTCGTTTTTAATTAAGAAACTTTTCCTTGGTTAGCGCGCTTAATAATAGGCTAGGAACACTATTCCATTAACCTAGTGGAAACACAGGTCTATAGAAAATTTTAATGGAATTGTTGACCTTCATAGTTCATGGAAGTTAATCATTATTTTTCTCCCCCAGAGCTCGATCACTTCCATAGTTTAACCGGTAATTATAAAGTTTTCACATTAAAACTTCGAGTTGGATACAGGTCTGGGTTATCCGTTTTGCTTATGCGTTGTTTATCATTATCACATGTTATTGTAGAACTTCTGAGGTTGCGGCGGAAGTGAATGTGAGGCGAAGGAGAGTGCATTAATTTTTTTCAATTGTTTCCGTCGACTATCTTTACTTAGACGATATAATATAAGTTTGTACCCCATCAGAACTCCTTTCCTGTTTCCTGTCCTGTTTTAACTTCTACGGGTTTGTATTGTGTTCTAATTATTTTATTTATTACTAGCTTCTGCCCGCGACTTCGTCTGCGTAGAATCATACATAAAAACCTTCCTCTTGAATCACTCTATCTATTAAAAAAAACCGCATCAAAATCCGTTGTGTAGCTTTGAAGATATAAGCATACATAGGGACATAGGGACAGAGAAAGCGGCTTTGTTTTATACTATGTAGTGATTATTGACATGAAAAATGTAAACCGTAATTAATTAGGTAATGGTTAAAATAGTTTTTAGTATAGTTTATAGCTTTAGTATATGCATTATATACCCTAACAGGGTGTCATGTAGGTATCTACCACCCTAACACGTAACACCTATGCAAAAATGAAAAGGAACATGACGTAAAATGTATATGAATAAATGAAATGAGTGTAAGAAAATATTTATTCAAAACGTTTGTATCTTTTGAGTGCATGAACTTAGAAACTTATTTTTTAACGGTAGAGAGACCACAGCCCTAAATGTATCGCAATACTTATAACTTGACTTCAATTCTTTTCATGGCACGTAGACTTACAAACAATAAGATTCTCATTTTATTTTGTAAGTAGAAATAGTCTGTAATGTTTAAGCTAATAACACTGAACCTGGGAGTACTAAAGGAACTCCTTGGTCAACTATGTCTAAATATGTATAAGCCTACTCACCCGCCACGTAATGTCCTGAAATAAAAAAAATGGCCTTGCCATTTCGTCGATTAACGGTTTAAGGCTCAGTTCATATTGAAGCAAGGATTCGCCGGATTCGCGATTCGTACGTCGAACTCAACCTTTTGTGGACCACTTTGGCAAACTGCCGTAAAGCGCCTCACTCGAGTTGCCGCTATTTACGTTAAAGAAGCTTATATAAGCAACGCACTTTCGCGATTTTTGGCACTCCATACGTGCAAAATATTCTCTTTTATATGATTACCGTCAACTTTTACATACTTAGGTAATTTAAGCAAAAATAGCAGATAATACACTAGACTTGTGCACAATGTATGTACAATTTTCTATAAGTTTTGTTTTCTAAGTTACAAACGTTTGCAATAAAAGAAGACAAGCAAGGCTTTGCACACCTTTGAACCTCCTGCCGCGAGGAGGCGCAAAGGTATACGCAAGTAACTTCGGTAAATACATTTTGTCCCCCTGGAGCTTAAGTGCCTTGTCAAAACTTGTTCTCTTATGGTATTCCAGTTTGATTTATGGCCTCGATATGTCAATTTAACGTCACTCTGCATGATTTATACGGTCATTTACAAGAAACCTTAGAGATGAAGCGAAGAAAGTGTCTATTAGAGCGCCGTGTGTGGTACGCTGGTTTATTGAAAAAGTAAAATCGTTTAACTTCGAACAAATCCTTTTCATATTAGTGGTAATTTTACCTGATTACAGATAATATTTCAGACTAAGGCATGGACTTTGACTATATTTATGTTTTAACGTAAAGCAAATTCCTGCATTTTAATTATAAACAACCACTTACACCACCTGAAACTACCTGAAAAAGTCGCCAATCAGCCGAAGGGTCCATTTGCAATTTTATTTTACACAAAAATACATACATATATAAATCACCTCTTTATCCCTTACGGGGTAGACGGACCCTAAGGTAACAAGACCTAAATGCCATATTTAGCATCATTGTGGGCGTATAGGCGGAAAAGGAAATTAAAATAGTGATGAGTTGCCAGCAAAATTTTGGCCAATCCTTCGATGGGATTTTACCATCTGCGCGGGAAGACAAGCAACTAGTACAAAAAAGTAACGCATTTAATTGGTAATTTAAAACCTTTGTAAAGTATTTAAAATCCTCCGAAGACATCTTTTTTATTTAATATGAAGTACCGGCGACTGGCCCATTCGCCGCCGACCACGACCGACGCCATTTGTAATCGAGTTAGCCCTCATTGATTGTTTTGATTTGCGTTAAAAGTGATTTGAATATTAAATAGCGCCGAATGTCAGGGGCAATCGGATAAAAAAAGCTGATTCATTATTCAAAACAACCTTTCAATTTTAATTGCATTTTTTTGTTTCGTATTCAAAGCTGGATTTGCTTAAATGGGTATCTATTTCAAGGTAATGCCAATATGTGTTTACAGATTAGCGTATTTGATTACATTACGCACAAATGAAAGCTTAATGTCATATTCAGAGTTGTTAATTAATTAATTTAAAAGGAAAAAGACGTGATTTATGTATGTAATCAATTAATTTGATGAAGAACAAAAATGGGACCATGAGGGCCAAGTGCCGCACCACGTCTACATGAATACAACGATTATTATATACACATAATTTAAGTGTGCAAATGGTGTTTCAAGGGCATAGATAAATGAAAATAATATCTGTATTGAAAATTGTGGAGTACAATTTATGTAGATATTATCTTTCAGAATAAAACCCCTCTTTACTAAAATTACTTTAGATTAATCCCGTACGAGCCCCCAAAATTCTGTAGTGTCCTCTTCAATTAAACAATTTCTTTCAACGAAATATGCTTTTATTTAAACTCACAACCAAGTAGGTATATTAGTTTTTACAAAAATATTTAAACAGTATACGCGATCTCTTAGCTTTCATCCACGTCTTCGTCCCAGTCTCTTTCATTCGGTCCTCCCTCTTATTCCTTCGTTCGTTCCATTCATCTCCACACTCATCAGTCCTTCCGTCAGTCTGTCATTCTGTAAACACATTCATTCCTACATTTATAGGTAGTATAAAAATGTGCATTTTCTACAACAAATATTCGATTGTACGTACCACTAAAATCATGATATTAATTTAATTTAGAAAAATTTTGGTACAGTGATTTTATGGCCATAGATTTCATACTATTTTCACTTATTTTTTAAATTTTTTTATAACTATAGTACCTAAAATAAGTGAATATGGAAATTACTACTCAAGCCTTTTACATTTATAAAAAAATATTTTTTGAAAAATAAGGGAATACCTTTTAGGGTATGTACAAATAGATTACTACCTAGAATCGCCTTTGCGGCGATGTATTGTAGTATCCAGAAAATAACTCATATTTAAATAGAATATTTTGGTATTTTATTACACAAAGTATAATCCGAAACATCGGCAAACATGCCGCGCGGTTTCGGATCACTGCTGTCTGATAAATCAATTACAGGAGCCGACAGCCGCACGTGATCAAATCACACGCAGACATTTAGGACAAATATCAACGTGGCCGGGAAAATGCTGGTTAGTATTTTAACGTACTTTTAATACAATCATATATCTAAAATTACTTTAATGTTTAGACCTCAAATTACATTGCAGCGGCAAAAGAGTATCGCGTTTATTTTATTATTACTTCCGAACTACCGATATCTATGCAATATTTAAAGACATGGTGTATATGTGTTTAATAAAACCTTCGATAAATGGATAGTGGCTGTTACCAAGGCCGTGGTTTAGTTGTCCCACAAACCTTAACGAAGCCGGATTCGACCAACGCTGTGTAGAGTCCGTAGTTTTTAGCCATCACCGCCGCTAAGTTAAATGTCTTAACACCCGCAAAGAATATTCGTAATGTAATATAACTATTTGCACTATTACAACAAACACTATACACATTAATTAATATTTACAACAGCTTAAACAATTACACAGCTTAAATCTGCGCAAAATACCGACCGTGCGCCGTCAATTTAATAATGCAATTGACAGCTGTCTTATATGTGGCAATAGACCAGGGCCAGTCAACTAGCCAAAATGCCAAAAAGGTTGAATGTTACACATAATGTCCTGTCGCGGCGGGTTGTTTGGCATTAAAAATTATCAATATTTAATAAGTATGACGGCGGGAGGGTAGGTGGCTCGTCACTGTCGTCTCGTGGTGGGGCTTCCATGTTAGTGTGGGCGATAGAAAAAGAGCAGGTCCCAATTCAACGACTTTATATTTCAAATGAAATCACTGTAGGTAGGTATTTTTAGCGACTGTGAACGTGACAGGGTCGATGGTGTCGAAAGTGACCGTTCTCGATGGCGGTCGGCAATCAATTGTGCTCATCGACTCTGTTCTCGTGTAATGGTAGAATAATAGCGCAAAAAACGATACTAGCGCCACCACACTTCGTTCACTGCACCTTACAATTTAAATCAACCAATCAGAGGTAAGATCCGGTACTAATTAATCGAACCAGCAACTATAATGTTGCCAATATACGCGCGCGACGACAAGTATGTCACTAAGGCTTCTTTAAATATATTTACTTTTTCATATTTGAGTGTATTAGTTATTTTAATTTAATAGTAGTTTTAGTTTTGTATTAACATTCTAAATAAATTTCCTAGTGTATAGGTATTATACAATATTATTATTTATATCATTTTAAAAAGGAGTAACACTTAAAAATTTGAAGAATATCCTTTAACTTCAAAATGTTTGGAATTACGGGATCACACGTAGCTGCCCGCTGCTACGAGCGTTCTCGTAGCTCGTAGCGCAGCAAACTTGTGATCTCTACGATTTCGTAGCACGGACTTTATTTACCGGTAAGTCGCTACTCTCGTTGCATTTTCGACGTGAAGCGCGAAAACAAGAAAACCGTTGAGATTATTTTTATTTTCTGGAAAATTTAAATAATGTAGCTATGCTTGAATTTAAATAATTATTAGCTGCAACCACACTCCCCAGCCAATACAAAATTTAATGGTTGCATTGAAAATAACATATTCCGTTTTTTCCACCTGTTTGTAACAAATCATAACTCAAGAAGAAGAACCGCGACGCAAGGCCGAGCAGAATGACTTACAGGCACCGAGAACGCGAAGCTAAACTGTATTTTCCATTAGCGTCATAAAAAGGTAGCGTTTCGAAATAACCGCGAAGCCCGAGCCGTATCCACGTGTGATAATGCGCAGTAACGTTTTATAAGGGCTCTAAATGTGAGCAGATGGCACAATGCGAATCGCTTGTACCGACTCCCCGCACGGCCGCAATCTGCCATTACATTTTATGCAAACAGTGCCAGGGCCCGGAATCATTTCACTTGTACTCCCAAATAGAATACCTTTTCAGTTTCGACGCCGGCGTAATAGTTCTATGCTTGTGTTTATAGCACTCCGGAGATTCAATCTGCGGTAATTGCATTATGGCGGCAAGTTGCATTAATGTAAGTAGGCTTCGTATCATTTGACTTTTAGTAGGTAATATAAAGTATCCTTGTTTACATCGGCGCGCTTGTTACACGATCAACTGTTAAGCGCTTCATGCTGAGTTATAAAAATTGGGAAACGTCCCACGCTCGTTTACAAAAGTGACCGTTTACGAGGCAAGTTGCTTGTTTAACGGCGGTTTAAAGTAAAGAATAACCACTAGAAAGTGATCCCGCGGGAACACGTTTCGGCAAAACATATTTCGTGTCCCGTCTGAGGTCGTTTGTCACGAGCGGGCGCTGCGCCCGGCGCCTCCAGCAATCTGTTTGTCCAGCTGCCACCTTCCTTCTTTTAACAAGAGCTTTGCTTAATATCCGGAAATTTATTTTTCTCGTAATTTGTCTCGACGTACCGCGAGCCGACGGCGTATAAAGATTTATGGTCACATAATAGCTTTTGATGTTTACGACGTCCTTTGTCGTTTCAAAGTCATCCGAGAAAATAAAATTTGACGGGAAGTGTCCTGCATCGGGCCCGTCTTAAAATATTATTTTCTCCAGGCCTCGCTTTCGTTCCTGCCATAAGTGAGTTATCGAGATTGCTTGAGAAAGGAGTAGCTAAGTTACTACTAAATTCACGGGCGTCGTTTTTGAAAGCTATAAGAAATTGTCATTAGTACTTGCTTTGCGAGGTATCACTTTTTAATTATTAAGGAAAGTAATACCTGGATGACCGTTTCTAGATTTGCTCGGTATTTTTTGGTACGTTTTCCAAAAATGAAACTTTGCTAGATCAGTTTATCGCCCCCGAAACCCTTTGTATACTAAATTTCATGAAAATCGCTTAGAGCCACTACCGCGACTCAGATTATATATGTATATATACAAGAATTGGTCGTTTAAAGGTATTGATAGATAATTGGTCATAATTTATTTCATTTATAAATCAATCTATAACACGCTGTTAGTATACTACGACGCACCTTATTTTTGCAGAGAAATCAATTCCACATCTGAACAAGGACGTTCTAAAACTCGAACCCATATTTTTCTCCATAATAATAATTTATTTGGTAAAACATGATTCATACCTTCATCCACATTTCGCATTATATTTTCCCGCTCCATGGAAGGCTGCTCGTTTGATAAAGTGATCAATAAATGAAAGTTTCGGATAGGTATCTCGGGTTCCAGTGCAAGACGCACATTGTGCCCTCGTCAAACCCCGTACGTCTGGGGAACTTTGACGATTGTATAGTTACAAGTGCGGGCTTTACGAGCTCTAGGTATAATTAGCTCATTGTTCCGAGGAAACTCACCACACGTCGTTCACGGTGGCGCTTTGTTTGGGAAAATTATGATCGTCCCCTTGGTTATCCAGGACCATTAGTACCATTATGTCTTTGGGGATTAGATTAATATCACGCGAACATATTGTTGCCAGTAGTTTTGTGCGGAATTAATATCGATGGTTATACTTCTTATGGATATTATTATGTTTGTGAGTATGCTGGTCGATGTTGTTGACGATGTGAATTGACTGCTAATATAACCAAAAGTTTACTTTCACCAAAAAGCTTATGGTAAATAACTAATGAATTTTTGGACATAAATGCCGTAAAGCTACATCACGAAACAGTTAAATTTCCAACCCTCTTGTAGTCCCTATTACTTCTTTTTCACACCTCTCATTCAGAAAAGTACCCTTTGCTCCCTGACGAGAGGGATCAAAGTGCAACTTTTCTGTTTAAGGCTTTTCTAAGTGTTTTTTGCAAATACAATTTTTTTAAGTTGGTAATTGTAAAACCATGCCATTTTATATATTTCGCTCAGGATTCTACTTTAGGATCCCTCTCTACGCTCAGAATTAAATCGTAGAATTCTTCGCTACATTCTGGATTCAATGTACCGCCCTTGTCGTAAATACATCATTTTGTTCCCTTATGGCACAAATTACTATTGTAGGTGCTTTCAAATGCGTCTCTCCTGTTCCTGACAACCAGAAAAAGTATGTAGCCCAGCATTAACGTTCCATAAAAAACCGAATTGAGAACCTCGTCGTTTTTTGAGTGAAAGTGACAAGAGTGCGTTATGCCCAGCTGGCGGCGACATCGCTAGAGCGGCATGCCATGTACAACAAAAAGCCGGGCAAGTGCGAGCGGCAATCGCAAACTGAGGGTTCCACACACATTTATGAGAAGGGAAATAATAAAATTATTTTATTAAATAATATTTATTATATTTTTTGAATTTTATAGCGCATTGGTTTCGACTGTAATGCTGTAATTTTTTATTGAATAAATAAATAAATAAATTATTTTAAATGATCGGGACTTAATCGCTTAAGTGCAAATCGCGAAAGTTTAAATGACTCAATAAGTTTTATGGTCCATAACACTTCTATGAAAGATTTTTTTTTGCGTGAATGAGTAATTTTCAGACTTTCTTCTTTAGGTACTTATGTGTGATGTGATTCACTGCTCGGGACGCGGCAGAGGATAGGCGGACGGCGTAACGCGTAACAAACCACGACAACAGGCACGAAACAAACGAAGACGAACGTAGCTCTCCTGTAACAGTCATGTATAATGTATCTCGCCAAACTTTTTTTTTTTTTTTTTTTTATATGAATAGGAAGGCAAACGAACAAGTGGGTCACCTGATGGTAAGTGATCACCACTGCCCATAGACACCCGCAATCCCGGAGGGATTTCAGATGCGTTGCCAACCTAGAGGACTAAGACGAAATGCCTCTTGTGCCCGTAATTTCCCCGGCTGTCTTACTCTCCACACCGGAACACAGCAGTGCAAGCACTGCTACTTAGCGGCAGGATTAGCGAGTAAGATGGTGGTAGCGATCCGGACGGACCTTGCACAAGGCCCTACCACCCGCAAACAAGTTAATTCTTCAGTTCAGACGTCAATGATTATGAAAAACGAAGTTTGCTGAGAGATATTAAGAAAACAGAAGCCCTGCAGAGTACGTATTGACCGACGTAACATTAGGAATCATGTCTATAAAATCCTTTATTCTTAACCTAAACCAGTTACCTATCTGAGTATAACAGTAAGCCGCACTACACACATGTCACTATTAAATGCGGTTTTGTGCTCGATAGCTTGGATAAGCTGTACCTATAGAAAGCTGATGTATGCGATGCAACCCCAAACGCTGTCCGTAATTGCACCTAGCGTTTAAGCAGTCGCTACGGTCAACAGTGGATTACTTAAATGTTTACACTGCGTGCTATAACAGTGCACGGGAGTCACGGGTACCACAGCATAATCCAGCAGCGCATCCATCATGCCATAATCCAGGCCGGGCCGCTCCGAGGCTGTATACTGGCTTTAAAACGATTACGCGACTAAAAGCTGTTTCGATTGTTCATTAAAATAAGTGTCATGAACATGATCGATCGTACAGTTCGTCATTTATTGCAATTCAGTTTAATTGCCAGTTATATTGCAATTGGCATGCAATGGCGTTTTATAGATCTTGTGTTAACGGGTAGAGTAAAATTACATAGCTTTAATATATTTCGTGTCCTCGCTTATTTCAATTACTGCTACTGTTACTGCTTAGATTACATTAAATATTATTACTATTTTCACCTTATTTCTACTTAAGCTTGAATGTAGTCATAGTATCCTGTGATTAACTATGCAAAGAAAACATTTAATATTATTCATGTAAACAATTACCTACTTCACTACATGTATACTTTTGCATTTGGGTGCACCCTGGGATATTTACGTCCCTGCAAAATTGGGGTTTTTAGGCCTCATCAAGATAAAAACTGTTGCTGACATAAAAACGCTTATAGACTAGTTAGCTTACAAGACGCGTAACGCGTGATGAGTTGAAAAGCGTTCAGTGTCTGACAAACGAGCTGAAAACGAGAGATTTTCTAGCACCATGTGAGTTTTCCCCTTTACTAGTTAACTCAAAAAATAAAGATTTATCGACTATTTATCGGCGGTTCTTTAAAGTAAGAAAACTATTGTAAAGACTTTCCATTCTAATGCTGATGTATATACAGCTGAGCGTCCTGAGCAAGCGTATTACCGGCTGACGGACATGTAATTAAACACTCCGCGATTGCTTCTAAACGAGTACTTATTCAATTAACGCGACGTCACTTTTGAGCTTTGTTTTAATTGAAAGTGTTGCTTTTTGTGACGTTCTCACGGCTTGGATTCTGCTAATTGCGATTCAGAATGTATCTCTGAGTTGGGACTTAAACTGGTTATAATGTTGGCGGTATTCGGATCACGTAACGCTTTGGAACCCCAGGGCTTAGCCTCGGCGGATCTTCTTGTTTTTGACGTTTCATGGTTACATAACTGAGCGTTGCCACTTGTAATAGCTTTTTCACCGAATCGTTTTCAGACGGAATTGTATCATGGACGCCATTTTTGCAGATGAAATGTATTTAGATTTCATCAGTTCAGATCAAAAGAATCAAACCGAACTTTTGCAGGACCACTCATGTCGCTTTCTACCTACCATTCATATTTATTACGTATCTGCTATGCCTGTAAAAAAATCTTGATCTGAAACCAAAAAAAGGAGTTGTAATAGTTTCATATCATCACTTTTGTCTAAGTAGATATAATTTTTTAACTTAATTATGTAAATTGACCTTGCTATAATGTGATTGCTAGCTACCGGTTTAAACGGAATACCTAATTTAGTCCGTGACTGAAAAGCCACATCTAGCTCTTACTTCTGCACGACTTGCCAAGAACGAGCACGGTCTGGCTTTCGGGAAATCTTTATGAGCACGTTTTAGCGTCACAAGTTTCTTTAGTGAGCCACGTAACAAATAACCACTAAAGTCCGCAGCGCACAACAACAAATATCTGTTAACTGTCGAAATTATGGAGCGTTTCAGCCGTTTGACAAACTGGGAGACACTTAAATAATAACGACGAATAAATCTCTCACGTATGGTAGGTGAGAGGCGCTGAGTTCCTCCCACCTTGAGGGACGTCACCTCCCAGCAATTACTCAAACAGTAATGCCACTTGATGTATTGGCACGTCGAAGTCGATCGGCGCATGTACCTACATAGCAGTCCGACAGCTACGGCGTCCGTAAAGCCCAGTCGACATAAACGCGAAAAATAAAACAAACATTGGGTTGTGTCGCCGCAAAACTGAAGCACCTTACTCAAAACACTGCTTGCAAAGCTCTACTTGCAGTCCCACTGCCTATAACAATGCGTGTATACTCTGTTGTATCCATGTATTGGTCGATATGCAGCAGAACGAGCAATTATAATAATATCGGCTCACTATATGATTGGCAATGTCATCGGAAGCAGGCCTCTGCATGCAGTGCTTCGAGAAGGCGCTTTAATAATCGTGTTGTGATCGATAGAATGCCGCAACTTTTACTCGCTCGATTTTTCTTTCATGTGGAAACAGGGATTTACGCTACGCTAGCACTCGAAAGCTTACTGCGGTTTCAACTACATGCAAGCTTTACTAATAACATCGCGTCAGAGAAACCACGTCTTAAAATCTACATAGAAATTGTCTGAAAGGTTTGCCGTTGCTAATTCAAACAGCAATTTAAAACTAGCTCTAACCTTCAAGTTTGGTTGTACCTAGTTATTAAACAAGCATGCATTATTATTGTTACTGTAAACTTAAAACTTGAAAGTTGAAGGATGATAGCCCCGAGCTAAGCTAATTGTCATGCAGTGGAGGCATGGTGTGGCCCGGCTGAAGGATAACACAGTCGCCCAGTCAATGCAGTGTTAATCAACCATGCCGTTCAAAGTTGTACGTATAGTATATTTTAAAAGGTACTTTGACAAAGATAAAATTGACTGAAAGGAGGTAAAAATAGGGCCCAGGTATTTTAATATAAAAATTTGGATGCAAAAATAATCCCATGATTAAATTACAAGCGTAGATATTGCGTATCATGGATCCATCGGCTAGCAAAGGCCATTACTTATCTACCCCCGGTGGGCCGCCCTCAGTAACCTTTATTGCGACTATAAAATTACTTTTTCCAAGTTTATGATAAATTTATCAAGAACAAATTGAATTTTATGTAGACTCTTAAATGAATTGCGGCAGGTAATCTAAATACGTATTTTAGGTATATTTTTTCAATAGCCATTTACGTATCTTATCCACGTATTTTGTTGAAGGATGCGAGGACAAAGTTTTCTATTAATCGAAGAAAATGATCTTATAAACAAACTGTGTTTGTTATAAACAGGATACTTCTTTGTTATCGTCCCGCAAATGGCCGCGGAGCCCGCAAGTGTTCAGATTATTTTTAATCCATCCTGTGAGGACTTATAACTTAATATACTTGCTTCGTCTAAAGGAAGCGAGATAAATTGTACAATACTGAGACTGAAAATCATCTATGGGAATAAATAACTAAACTTTTTTTTATTTTTTTATTATATGAATAGGAAGGCAAACGAGCAAATGGGTCACCTGATGGTAAGCGATCACCACTGCCCATAGACACCCGCAACCCCGGAGGGATTGCAGATGCGTTGCCAACCTAGAGGACTAAGATGAAATGCCTCTTGTGCCCGTAATTTCCCCAGCTGTCTTACTCTCCACACCGGACACAGCAGTGCAAGCACTGCTACTTAGCGGCAGGATTAGCGAGTAAGATGGTGGTAGCGATCCGGACGGACCTTGCACAAGGCCCTACCACCCGCTTATTAACTTATTCAAGCAGAGGGTCGTGGGTTCTAATACCGAGCATGCACCTCTGAGTTTTTCGTAATTTACGAGTACCACAGTATTCTATTTGAAATGCCATTTCGGTGAAGGAAAATACGATGCAATTCAATGGTAAATGTGAAGTTCCCAATCCGCACTGGGCCCTCATGGGATCTATAGCCCTAACCCTGAGAGGAGCCCTGTGCCCAGTAGTGGAACGTATAAAGGCGAGAGATGATGAGATCGTACTTTTACACATTTCTAACAGCAAATGCAATCCTCAACATGACAGATAAAAACAATCATTTTTCAACAAAATAAATTTTATTGGTATCTTATTGATAAGTAAGAGGGTCGCACAAAAAGGCATTTTCTCGGTATAATGTTACGACATTACCCACCTAGATTACGAACTGACTTTGATTATCCGTAAGCGTGTTTCAAGAGAACTTAACGTTGGAAAATTTATGGGCATAATCCTCCCCGCAAAGTAATTTGTACAGAATCTTGCAGTCGTAACCGTATATATCCAAGGTTAAGTGTAAAATGTCCAATGCTTCGAAAGCGGTGCCATCCATCACGCGTAAGCAAGCCCGGACAGCCCACTTAGCCACTGTCCGTCGAATACGCCACGCTCCCTTACGCGAAATCCTAACACGAAACAATAATAGCCAACAATAGGACGAAGAAAACGTTTCGCGAGATACTCGGAAAACGCAAGGGTCTCATTCAGAATAATTAATTCTATCACCCTGTATGATATAAATTTAAGCGTGCTATTTCTTTTTTATATCCTTTCATGCTGGTCTGGCGGCAAGGAAAAAACATAGAATGTACCAGTTGCTTCTCGTCCCGCGCAGATATTAAAAGCCCACCGAGGGAACGGGCAACCCATCACTATTTCTATTTCCTATTCCACATATACGCTCACAATCTTGCTAATCGTGGCATTTAGGTCTTGGTACCTTAGGCTCCGCCTAGGTAGGTACCCTGTGCGCATCCGCAACCGCATTCGCCCTTTTCAGAGCGAGCGGGTAACAGTCTTTTTCAAGACTTAATCGTTCTTTTCAGAGCGGCGGGGTCCTCCGGGACATGACGAAGCCGTCCTTTTAAGGGCGCATCCGCAACCGCATCCGCCCTTTTCAGAGCGAGCGGGTAACAGTCTTTTCCAAGACTCAATCGTTCTTTTCAGAGCGGCGGGGTCCCCCGGGACATGACGAAGCCGTCCTTTTAAGGGCGCATCCGCAACCGCATTCGTCCTTTTTAGAGCGAGCGGGTAACAGTCTTTTTCAAGACTTAATCGTTCTTTTCAGAGCGGCGGGGTCCTCCGGGACATGACGAAGCCGTCCTTTTAAGGGCGCATCCGCAACCGCATCCGCCCTTTTCAGAGCGAGCGGGTAACAGTCTTTTCCAAGACTCAATCGTTCTTTTCAGAGCGGCGGAGTCCCCCGGGACATGACGAAGCCGTCCTTTTAAGGGCGCATCCGCAACCGCATTCGTCCTTTTTAGAGCGAGCGGGTAACAGTCTTTTTCAAGACTTAATCGTTCTTTTCAGAGCGGCGGGGTCCTTCGGGACATGACGAAGCCGTCCTTTTAAGGGCGCATCCGCAACCGCATTCGTCCTTTTCAGAGCGAGCGGGTAACAGTCTTTTCCAAGACTTAATCGTTCTTTTCAGAGCGGCGGGGTCCTCCGGGACATGACGAAGCCGTCCTTTTAAGGGCGCATCCGCAACCGCATTCGTCCTTTTCAGAGCGAGCGGGTAACAGTCTTTTTCAAGACTTAATCGTTCTTTCAGAGCGGCGGGGTCCTCCGGGACATGACGAAATCGTCCTTTTAAGGGCGCAAACGTCCTTTTCAGGGCGAGAGAGGGATCCTTCGGGATATTACGAATCCTTCGGGATGTCGGCAAAACGTCCTTCTTAGGACGAAACCGAAACCGTCCTTTTAAGGACGCAAACGTCCTTTTCAGGACGAAAGTGGGAGGGGGTGGCTCGAAAGCGCATTTTCAGCTCTGGAGAGCAACCCCCTTGTGAGGGATCCTTCGGGACTTTGAGAGGACAGGGGCGGCTTGAAGGGACATTTTCTGTCCTGGAAAACCACCCCTTTGTGACGGAGGCGCCTTAGGGTGCCTATCGTGGCTACGCGTAACCTTGGTGTTCCGAATGCTGAGGCCGCGGGTTACTGCAGTGACTGTGAGGAGAAAACCTCTATAAAAAATCCGCGGCACCTGCGGGGGAGGGCGGGAATTCCCAATCCTGCATTGCACAGGTGTCGCAGGGAGGTAGCCCCATCCCGGGGTGGGCCCGTGGGGCATCGCGGTTCACGAAAGTTCTCCCGTGGTGTCCCACAATAGTGCCAAATTTGGGAATCCGTGTGTTTTTTACTGGGTATGCCTGACGCCTCGGGAGAGCCCCAGATACCCTCGGTAACCCCGTACCGGGCCGGATGCATAAGGCGCATTTTCCACACCATAAAAAAAAAAAAAAAAAAGGTAGGTACCCTGTAAGAGATATGGTCGTGAATTTCGTATAAATGTGTATGTATTTCTTTGTTTATTTTTTTGTTATTGTTTATCTGTCAACCAGTACCCGCGTTATAAACTTTGCCTAAACATTGTCAAATTTTAATCCTTGCATAATATTCTATTGCATTAAGTAGGTACCTACATTATATTTTTTGATTCTTCTCAATGGCGATGAAATATAAAACTACATCTATTAATATAGATTTATTTCACTTTCATAAAATGATAGCTACCTTCTCTGAAAAACCTAGCCAAATCTAATAAGATAAGAAATGAAGGGATAACGTTCATGAAAAATGGATATGGTATTCGCTTAAACCGCCTTTTTCCTCGTAACTAGTTATCATTATTAATAGTATCGAGCGAATCCTTGTGGCCCAATACGTGTGTTTACCTACCAACAGAACTCGGATACATAAGCACACGAGGTAGGATACTCGATACACAAAACAAATAACGTCAATCATCTAAAACAATGATGTAAGTTACGAGCCATAACATAGCTATTGATTTTCACCGGTCCTTTACTCCACGTATCCTTTCGGAGCTCATAATTGGATACCTATACTCATTCATTCCAATCGTATCAACCACTTAGGTTTAGCTTCGTTATGGCATTCTCATTACTAATAGTGTTCCAACGCTGGTGTTATAAAGTGTTGTATAATGTTATATTATAAAACACGGTAACATTCACTAACACTTACTTAAAAACATTTTGTTACAACTTGTTAGGTTACTAGACAATTTGTGATAGAATGTTTTAAGACATTTTTTATAATGTTATACAAGACTTTATTATGAGTGGGAGCACCATAATGAATAGAAAAATTACTATAAGCATTGCTAACGGTGT
This sequence comes from Pandemis corylana, assembly GCA_949127965.1. Taxonomy (NCBI): domain Eukaryota; kingdom Metazoa; phylum Arthropoda; class Insecta; order Lepidoptera; family Tortricidae; genus Pandemis; species Pandemis corylana. The sequence continues at coordinate 4,106,614 of OX421858.1, read as the reverse complement.
TAATTAGTTCCATGCTTATAAAATTGAAACATTTTATATAAATATACCTACAAAAGAAGGTTGGCAACTGAGCGTACGCACGAGATGTCTCGATCCATAAATTTATTAATTTTTGAAGAAAACTGAAGCCAAAGAAAGTGGTTTTAGGAGTTAATTAGGTTACGTTATCATCGTCATGTATATACCTATTAATGACGTCTATTTTCGAAAGTAGACCGTTTTTTTAATCATTCAGAATGAAAGAGCGTGGACTTAAGTTCCCACAGGCCCAGTGTAGTTTGGAAACTTCCAGGTTTCCTCAGGATGCTTTCGTTTTCAACTGTAATTTCACACATATTCGTAAATCCCTTAAAATTAAGTTGTACTGTATGTATCGTATCACATTACTGCACAAGCCTGCATGAATGTCGGTACCTACCACTGTAAATTAAACAAAACGAAATGAAAATTAAATTAAATTAAAAAGTATTTATATCAGGATAAAATCCTTTACCTACCTGAGTTTTAATAAAGTTCAAAAACTGAACATGAACATAAATAAATATTATGTTGGCGACTGGCTGGGTTGGAGCCTCCTTTTAGTACCTAGTTTGTATATTAATTACTTAAGTTCCAATTTTAAAATACTTTTATTTTGTGCTGTCATCAACTTCCAAGACAGTTGCTCTGTCAGGTTGCTAGCATAAACAGATGTTCCGTATTAGCCTCCTCGTTCATTTGTTTTTGTGTTAGTTTGCGTTATTTATTAAACCATTTAAACCATAGCGGAAACGTTTTTAAATTCCGTCGTCAACATGTATTTAAGTATGTCGATTCCCATGATTGTATTAACCTCTTGCTCGTACTCGGCAAAACATTATTGTCGCTTCAACTTCCACCGAGATACATATAGATAAATTGGAAAAGTTTCATGAGATGCGGGCATTGTCTCTCGGCAAGAATCCTGCTATTCTTCCGCGGCGTCGTCGGGTTACTTTTATTACGTAAATGTATCAGGTACCTAGATTTGACGTTTTTATTTGTTTAAACTATATGTGATTGATTACAGTTACACTATCTGACGCGTGCAAACTTGGCTTCACTGTATTAATATTTATGATGATCTAGAATTTGATATAAGTGTGGGCGTTATCAAGCCTTAGCGCGGTTTACTCTTGTGGGGAAGTGCTCCAATATTAGCAGATTAACTCGGTCGGGACTCCAGCTTCATAAAAATATATTCCAATATTCCCCTCGTTGCTCTCATAACTCTCGCAAGGAACGGCTCTCCCTGGAAAGTTTAAGGCGGACGATTGGAGAATAAAAATTGCACTTTTACTATGGTAAATTAAGTTTTTATTGGCAAATTTACGAGCTGTAGTAAAAAGAACGTTAGGCACGTAGCAATTAGCCCTTCGCCGTGAAATGTGACGTACTTAATAATTACGTTATTATTACTGAATGTTGCCGTACTAAATCGCAAACGGCTCATTCGCGGTGTTGAGTGCCAATGTCGGTAACTATGAGACAAGAAAGATTGTGCACCAGTTTTACGCATATTGGTGTTACACAGTCGATAGTACATTAAACGTGTTCAGCAGATGTAGGACAAGCGAGCCAAAAGACATTAATCGGCGCTGGTTCACAGGTTTTTTTACAATCCTTTATTTAATACTAGCTTTTGCCCGCGACTTCGTCTGCGTGGAATTTGTATTTTGGATAGGTTATGTTTAGTGGTAAACACTCAATTAAAGCACAAATTACATTACAAATAAGATTTTGTTTACAAATTGACGCTCATTGGGGCAATATTGACTCGTGACTATCAAATACTGGGTATTTTCCAAAAAATTCTAAATTTTTTAATTTGAAAAATAATCAAATTTCGGCTAAGACATATATATGTCTAATAATGTTCAAAAATACCTCGGCTATCACACCCTTAAAGCTTTGCACCTAGCTATCAAACACTCTGTACTTTAAAATTTGTGAAAATCTTGTCTTTTCTTAGAAAAAATCCATTTAAATCGTAGCTCGAGCAGAAGGGGCGTATGTTACAAACGTCAAGTGTTAGCGAAATGACGTCACTGTTGTGTTTCGTACACTTAAAAAACGTTAAAATTATTACATTAGTTGACTGAAAAATCCTGTGCTTAAATAAGTTTAACAATGAATGCAGTTATTTGTCCATGTCGATGAACGTCAAAACGAGCTGACAAACTCAAACAGAATACCTCACAAAAAAATATGTTTTTATTGAAAATTTGCATAAACACATCATTATTGCCCGGCAAACAGCTATCTAGTGTCCCTGGTGGCAAGAAAGCAGAGTGGTGATCGAATGAATTTTTCTACCTGTTACTAGATGTCATGTGACCTTTGTTACTATGCGAATTTTTGTCGCTAAGCGTCATCTGTATGAATGATGTGTCTGTACGACACAATTACAAACTCGTAAAAGTAAACATAAAAATCAAGAAATAAAAATTCTTGATTCATTTAATAGTACCCATCATTTGAAAAACAGCGCCTTCTCTCGTCCCTGGTGAGCAGTGTAGATGTTCCACGGGAGTTTGTTATTGTGTCGTACAGACACATCATTCAAACAGAATGACGCTTAGCGAGAAAAATTCGCATACTAACAAAGGTCACGTGACATCTAGTAACAGGTAGAAAAAATCGAAGACTAACCCACCTTACCCACCTGCTATGGATGGTGTAGGGGTATAGCACGTGTCACGGAATGACGAGGATCCGGGTTCGATTCCCGGCCTTAGCTTTACTTTTCGTATTTTTCTACGTGTTCTAATTTTCACTGACCTATAGAAATTTAATTTCTAACAGTAAAACCGTAAAAGCAAACATAAAAATCAAGAAATAAAAATTATTGATTAATTTGATTGTACCTTAGATTTTTTTATCCAGCGAAGTAAATCCCGTTTTATATTTAGAATTAAACAAATTCTTCGCAGACGTATTTTCCAAAATTTTATTACTTTCAGTAATCTAGTCTAGACAACGTTCCATTATTGTAAATTCTAAAATGCTCTCCAGTCTTATCTATTTTCGATTTGAATATTCAATAGATAGTTAAATTTTCCAATCTTTAAATATTTGCTCCGCCAATCTATATTTCTGCTGTGTTTGCAGTAATTTCGCTTACTGTCTCACTTAATGAAAATGTGTAGAGGAAATTAAACGTATTCAATGGGCTTACAAAGTTAGGAGGCTGTTCCAAGCTGTATGAGACAAAATTAGTAAACTTAGTATCGCTTTGATGCCTCAAATTTTACAGTTTGGGTACAAATAAATACCTCACTAATTGATTATGTAATTCCTTACTAATTTAAGTGTATGTGTAAGGTACCTCTTTCCATTGTGTCGCAAAGTAGGCAGATAAATAAAGTCTGTTAACTGAATTAAACAAAGTAATTTTACATTAGCCTGAAACACTAAATAATATTTCAGTTTGAAAACCCGTAAAGCAAGTTGTGCAAGTACTTATGCTAGACACTCTAGAGAGTCCTTAAAAGCATTTGACACAAGACGCTAAAAGCTTGGGTAGGTACATAGGTAACTAAAATAGAGGTATTACTAAATTACCTTTGAGAATGATGTACCTTTCTGGCGTCGAAGGTCTCTGTCTCCCACACTTGCCTCAGACAGTCCCACATTGAGCGATTTTCAAACCCCTTCATCCTTGAAAATAATGCTTACTGAACAGGCTGAACAATTTAATACTTCTTTAAATATTAAAGTAAATAATCATTAGACGTAATCGGCAGACTCGTTCGCAATGATTTAATCTGTTAGATTTCCAATTTAATGGAATGATTGTAAGGCTTCTTCCTAACTGGTAATTGATTACAAGTGCCGCGATTAGGTTGTGCGGTTAAAATAGATCTTGGGAGTACACGAAGTAACGGAGTATGGTCATATGACCATATAGTACAATCTTTAAGACCAAGGCCTCTAAGAACAACCACAAGCACAACTCTGTAAAATAAAGTTTTTGTTTTATTTCAAGTGTTAACTTTTTTATAAACAATCTTTCTATAGGTTTATTGAACTTTTAGAGACTCTGAGAGGCCGAAGAATCTGGTAAGTCTTCGGGTTTACCTTAATTAACAGTAGCTAAATAAGAACACGCTTCTACCCACAAATTATGAGACCCACTTTTTATGTCTACCCATCCACACATTTAGGTATTACAGGGGTTAAAGGCAATATAAATGTTGAAGAGGCGTATCTGTTCAGAAGGAACCTAGAAACAACCTGGTACAATATGAGGAAAATGACAATAAGCCGGTTAAATGGAAGTGGATGGAAATTGTAACAAACAATAATAATTGCTTGTTAGTAATACTAATACAGTTGTGAAGCAAATCTCGTGATACAATACGACAAATTCGTGACTATAAGGACGGGCCACAATAATAGATGCGATGTACCTCGTCGATCACTTACGTGTTGACAAGCTGTCATGTCGACATGAACTTAAACTATATCAATCACATCGTGGAAAATCGTTTTGCTGCTTTGTTTCTTCATTACTTGATCCCAATTAACGCTGTTAAAAGGTGGTTTCGTTTCAGTGATTTGTTTTAGCTGCACCAAGCGCTTTAACTTCTATATGGAAATAATGATTACTTAGTAGGTATTTTTGATTGATTCTGTGAACCTCACAAAAGGACTTGCTGCAAATATTTCTAATAAGTTGTAAATGCGCATGCATGGTACCTAATAACCTATTGTGAGCTTATTCAAAAACAGTAGGTACTTGGGCGACTGAGCATGGCATGGTGCTTGTGAAACTAATTAGCTAGATCGATTATTCGCCTCCAAAAATCTCCTGTAGCAAACGAGTTCTCGAAGCCTGAGATCTCAAGCACATAAGGCGTATTTAAGCAAAGTTTAGACTAGCAAGAAAAATCCTGCAAGTTTCATTACATTACCAGGCCGTGATGTGAATAGATTAGAAGTCGTTAACCCGGTGCCGCAAGGAAATACGAGTAGCGGGATTTTTTTGTTTGATTGAACACTCCTGAAAAGTTTTTCAAAGTAATTTTTACATACAAAATTAATCATGCCTTGACGCCACGCCACACATTTTGAACACGGAGCAATGCACGATAAGGGTTCTCAACCGCAATTAAAAAGTCCTGAAAACAATTAACAATCCAGACAAACTTATATTTCAGATTAGTTTTGCGACAGTGTATATTAATTTGATAGTGTCGATATGACAAAGGTAGATTTGACGACTCCACAGGAAATACAACTTTTGCTTTATATTTCGTTTACTTATGAATCCCACGGTTCGTATATATGTTTTACCATATCAAGCGGGATGTATGAGGATAACGAAAGGAAAGCCCGCTCACCCAACTCACTTAGTAGGAAATGAAAGCTGGAACACCATACGTACTCGTACTTACCTATACTCCATTTAGCAGTGGGTTTGTAATACTACTTTGGATGATAGAAAAACGATTTCAAGTTAGTTGATATTTTGTATTAGTTTATAGCTTGATCCTGGAACTCATGCACTAAGGGCCGTCTTAAACTAGGCTGGGGCCCTTGGGCACACAAGAATTTGGGGCCTTTTTGGAAAGTAAAAAAAGCGAATCATAATAACATTTTTTTTCTAAGTATGACCATTTATTATAGAAATTGTCGTACGGGCACGGGCCCCGTGTGCCCTTATGGTGAAGACGGTATTGCATGCACTCGTATAAAACAATATGGGTAATAAATTGGAACTGTATTACTGAAATAAAATCATCTTGGTAAGTATGTCCAAATTGTAGACATAGGCTTACTCTCAAAACAAGATGGCTTCAGCTGGAGTTCCCACGCGGGCCCATTGCGGATAGGAAAATACGCACACTCTATTGGACTGCTTCGCAGAATATTTTGTCCTTCACCGAAAAGCTCGTATTAATTTTTCAATAAAATTTGCGTTTGAATTTCAAAGGTGTTTTCGGTATTTATATCTGAATCTATGTCCGAATTGAATCCATTCCGAGCGTACCCAGGAGTGGGACGTATTGTATATAGGCTGAAGATGATATGATATGAGTGATGTCATGTCAACTCGCGTCATATCCCGGTGTAATCTGTCTACACAATATTTCCCAATTACGTGCGTGTTTGAATGTCAAACATCTTTACGTAATAAATATTTTCGCAATTGGAATTTTAATAGGATTGATAAATTAATTTGTTTTGTTTCTCAGAACTCGATTTAGAGGCAGATCGCGCTTTCTCCAATTGCAACAATTTATTTAAAGGTGAAAAGTATTATAATGCTTACATATTCTTGAATCAGAAAATTAAATATTTCCTTTCGCTAAATTGTATCCAATGTGAAATAAGTGTAATGTTAACTTTCACGAAACCAAACTCGTTTCCTTCTATTTGGCACTACGAGCAGTACTTAAGGGTAATTCAGCACAATTTATGGCACTTGTTCGTGATTTACGCAACAAATAGTCTTAGTTATAAATTAAATTAGTAAAGAAGAAAACAGTGCTCTGAAAATGTGTTTAATGTGTGTAACTCGTTTAAAGTGTTGTCCACTGAAAACGCCTACATTTATTTACCCGTAGTTTTTAGTAGTCTTTCCTGCTAACTGCGTTTGTTTATTAAGCCTCACATTTTTCTGAGGAAGACCTTTATTTGATTGTATATTTCTAGTATTTTTTGCAAATATCACGGCCATTAGGCGGTAGCAGCTGAAAGTTCACCGACGGCACGCCATTGCAGCGGTTATATTATATCCCTCTAGGGGCAACATTATTACATTTTTTGTCCTGACCCACTCTGCGAAGTAGATCGAACAAGAATATATTAAATTCAAGAGATAAATTAGATAGCAACTTGAACTATTTATTCATGGATTCATAATACTCTGTTAGTTAAGATGGGTTCATAAAATATAAGGGTTGATTTTCACACTGTTACTTGTTTAGTTTTTAATATTAAAGTGGTATCGGGAATTTATTGGTTGACACACTCAAAGGTAAAAATTAATTTATTAAGCACTAATTATTTATAGGCATATTCACAGGAAGTCGAAATGAAACTTAATAAAACAACGTAATTTGTATCCAATTCAAACAGTTTAATTAGATTTTGATTACTTTTGCTTACAAATTAGAATTAATTTCTATTTAAATTGCGTTTGGCAATGACACCGCCGGTAGGTACTTTAACTTCCGTAAGTATTATGACTTTCTAACTGGCGGATTAGTGCGGACAGCTCAGGGAAGCTTTTACTAAGTAATTTGGGAGCCAGAGCAACGGCTGACGTCATTAATTAAAGGCCTAATCGATAGGTAATCTCCAACCGTAAACTCAACATTAGTTAGAAGCGCATGTATTGTTTGTAGATCTTGCGATCTAAAGTAATAACTCGTTCATTTTCTGGATACAAATACAAATTGTGGTTATTTTTCTCGTGTCAGCCACACATGGGTTTCTGCAGTCGTTGAGGAAAAGAAGCATTAGTCATGTGGAGTTTAAAGCGGTACGCCGATGCGACCTAAGTTTGGCAGTCCGACATTCCCCCGACTGCTACATAGAACTAATAACACTCGTACATAGTCGGCCACTAGGATGTGTGTGATAGATTTATTGTTCAGTTTCCGCGCTGCATACAACCACTAGTCACGTAGAGTTACGAGCAAAGTTTGCGAACCCTCTAAAGTTAAATTTACTTTCTTAAATCACTACGATATTTTAGGAGAATTTTCGCGTTTCATACATTTTTTCACTTAAAGGCTTGCCGGATTGGAGAGCGCGAAAAAAATGCGGCAGGTTCGTAATCTGACGAAAACTGGTATGACATTTTCCTGTTCAAATGCTATTTTTAGCCCTTCCAACAAGGAAATTGGAATATTTCTGCCTAAATGGTTGGTCGCACAAAAGGAACAGCGCCTGTAAAGCCATCAATAAGAGCGCAGGGACCTATTAACTCGTTCTTTCGCAGCGCTCAATAGTTTTGAAGTGACTTACCGAAAGTATTCTGCAATCCACAATCACAAATGGTTTAATTTCAATCACAAGAACTATGTAGGCACATTATTTGAGTTTACCGCCACATTACCTTATAAGGAAAGTATTGATATAAGGAAATCAAGGGTGGCATTGTGCCTCCATATGTCGCAATTACAAGCTTTATTACAGCAATGTAGTAGCATCATTAAATAAGAAAATACCCTGATATTCTCTCTTTTTTCTGTGGGACTATAATTGCCCAGCAGTCATTGGGAAAATTAGTCGATTATTATTAAAACAGCGTCCCGACAATTTGTTTGATATACTTACATACATAAATCACGTCTTTATCCCTTACGGGGTAGACAGAGCCTAAGGTAACAAGACCTAAAGAGCACGTTTAGCATGATTGTGGGCGTATGCATGGAAAGGGGAATCAAAACAGTTATGGGTTGCTAGCCACATCGCCTATATAACATGATCCCTAAGATTTTCGCCCAATCCTTCGATGGGCTTTTACCATCTGCGCGGGAAGAGAAACAACTGGTACATTCTATGTTTTTGTTTTATTGTTTAATATTCACAGAATGACCCCTGAGGTTCAAGGACACAAATTATTGTTTGTGTAACTAGTAGCATTAGTTGTTTCTTCGCAAATTTCACATTTTTATGTCAACGGGAGTGCCTTCCCTAGGTTTAGCTTCCCACGGTTTTCGTACGAAAATACACCTACATAATGGTAAGGCACTTCTTTTGATCGCGCGATCCTAAAAATATATTTTTTTACGATTGGAAGTCTTAATTGTTACATAGGTATGTAACCACAACTTGCTACTTCCGTGCGTTATTTAAAAAAAGTGTCTTGACAGACGGACGGCCAGACAGACAGATAGAAAACGAAGTCATAAGAGTTCCTTTTTTCTCTCCTATGTACAGAACCTTAAAAATACAGTTTAAAGCCCTAGATATAAACTGGTATTTACATACATACATATATCACGTCTTTATTCCTTACGGGGTAGACAGAGACTAAAGTAACAAGACTTAAAGGTCACGTTTAGCGTGATTATGGGCGTAAAGGTGGAAAGAGGAATCAAAATAGTGATGGGTTGCTAGCCGTATCGGCTACAGCATGATTCCTAAGATTTTCACCCATTCCCTCGATGGACTTTTACCATCTGCGCCGGAAGAGAAACAACTAGTACATTCTATGTTTTTTCTTTACTCCCAGACCAGCACGTAAGAATAGGTATGTAGGAGAATCAATTACCGTCCAATTAGAGACAGATAACACTAATGAGAGCTCTTGAACACGTTATATAAATTATTAAAAAATCCTACGCGTTATGAACCCACTGCTAAACGTTTCAACAGAGTTTATTTTTACATGCGAACAACATTTATTTTGGAAATAATTGGGCAAGACAAACGTAATCGACTTCGCGGGATCGTGTACGGGAACAGTAGGGAAAACGCTAATTAATTATTGTGAAAGTTAATTAAAAAATCCTAAACAAACACATAAATCATGAATAAAAATAACAAGTACCTACCGATATTGCGTTGAGTGACGCCAGAAATATAAATGAGGTTGCGGCATGAAACCGGCCAACAAAAGCGGAGCCGGCCATTCTTTGTCCGTCCGATTGCTTTTGGCACCTACACTTTTTAACAGCAAGAAAAAAGGCGTAATATGCTTGTGAATTTTTTGTTTATAATTTTGATTGTGAATGTTTTAGACAGCACCTAGACTGAATTTTATTATTTCCTTTGAACGAAAGTGGTTACAAATAAAGTGCCGGACCAATACATGGTGGGTGCACGCCTTAATGGTTCACAATCGCAATCAAATATACGAGGCTCTAATAGTCTATGCAATTTAACTCGGTTCCGTTACTTAAAAATGTAGAAAGGCCTGTTTATACAAGGATTAGCTTCTGCCCGCGACTTCGTCTGCGTCAAATTATACGGACCGCATCAAAATCCGTTGCGTAGTTTCAAAGATCTAAGCATACATAGGGACAGACAGACAGAGAGACAAACAGCGGAGAGCTACTTTGTTTTATACTATGAAGTGAAGTGATTAACAATCCTTATCCATACACGTAATAAAACAGAAGAGAGTAATAATGTCAAAAACTAACATGGGAGGCATAAGAGACGCTGATAGAATACATTTCATTTTTTTATGTTTATTCATGCTAATCGTACCTAGAATCTGCAGAACGGTATTTTATAGCGATTACACAGGTCGGTTAAACTTAATCTAAAGTTAAAAATTGGCCTTGCAAAATTAACAAAACAACAAGACGTCGGTAAATATATTGTCATTAAAATAAATTAATTGTTATTATAAAAATTTGGACCACACGAACGAAATATCGGGCGCTAGCTAGTTTTATAAACACTTGAAAGTAGCAGTACCCAAACGGAAATTATTGACCTCCGCAAAAACCCAAACCATTTGATTGTCTTTGAAAAGCAGGATTTTTCCAAAGGAATGCAAACGACCTATTTAACGGTACCCCCGGTCGCTGGGGTGTGCTACGGTTTAAATTGAGAATAATGAACCCCGATTCTGTAAACAACTTTATTTAATACAGGTACGAGGACGAGTTGCGAAAATATGCAGTTTAGGGCGCTTTGTAAGAAGCACATACATATTTTTGAAAAAGTACCACAGTATTTATGCAAAATAAGCTCGCGCTTGACCACAATCACGTCTGACGGTAAGCGAAGGTTTCCTAGTAAATGCTTTGGATTTGACCCAAGATTACTCAGATTGAAATCATCAAGTAAATGCACTTTATTTTTATGTGAACGCAAATTCGCGTAACTTACATAAATGAATTATGTAATGAATATTTATGGTTTGAGATCAAACATTCGTATTCATCGTACAGATATCTGCCTCTCGCGGGAATTCTACGTACCTACCCTCAACCTCTAGCTTCGTAGTCAAGGCTTTCTAAACTGCCGCAATTTGCAGTGATATACTTTATTTATATAAAAGTGTTCTGTTCGACGAAGGTTATCACTGTAGCTCCTATGAGTTAACTTAAAATTGTCCATACTTTGAAAATTTAAGGATTACCTACAATTATTTTTAAACTGCTAAACTGTCACAAAACTAATAAGGAAGACCAACAATGGTATGACTTTAAAATAAAAACGAATACTTACGAGTATCAATTCTATATATAAGATATCTAAATCTGCGAATATCTTCAAAAACTTTTTCTATAAATGAGGAAAACAAAACGACTTCAGGGACCCTAAACGAATGAACGCTAAAATTGTGTTTGTCTGCTAATATTTCCTCCCACGAATTTTTTGCGCTTAGACTTCCACGAAACGCACACACTTTTTCGCATAACAATAATTAGTATGCATAAATTTATTTTTGACAATACCTCTGAACCCCACGGTAACAGGTAATTTTGGTAGTAAAAATAATTTAAAAAAAAAGTAAAATTCATAGAATATTGAGATGTAACACTGTCAAAAAGTACAAAATATTTGTTCCACCTGGTTAATTTGTCTAAATTACTTGGGTAGTTTTTTACAGAATGTTTTTGGTGGGATTTCACTTCTTTTCGTAGAAACGCGGGCATATTGATTTATTTTATTAGATTTTCTTATTTGACACATTTTTTTTCTTTTTAAGTGTAGTTTTTTTTAAACATCAAATGAAGCGGCCCACCAAGTTGAATATTTTTTGTAAAGGCGGTACATGTCGATCTCTAATAGTTTGGTTGGGCTCTTGTACTCCAGATCTTCGATTATCCTAGTTTTTATAGATTTCCCTTTATGTGGCCATTAAACCTTAACTCTGTACCAAATTTCAACTCTCTGAGTTTATAGGAAGTACTAGTTCTATTCTGATGATCATGAGTGAGTGAGTGAGTGTCATAAATGCGAAACTTTGCTTTCGCTTAACTTTGGAAGTAAATGACCTACAGACTTGAAATTTTGGATTTTAAGTATGTGATTATAGCTTACTGGATGACAAAATTTTCTGCGTTCTGGTCTTATCCAGAGGTTCTCAAACAGGGGCCTGAAAATACAGCGAAATTCGACTTGGCGGGGGCACTGCCGTGCCCCCCCCGATATTTTTCCTTTACTACCAGACCAGCATGGAAGAACATACAGGTGTTATTTTATACAATTTTTACACATATCAGAGGATGGTACATGTCATGTATGCTCTGCCAAAATTTGGCATGCAAATTCTTAACCTAATTTAATTTACACATTATAATTAATTTAAATGCCTATAAATTATCATTTTGATATTAGCACCATCTATAGGTAGAGGGAGCGGTGCAAACATTCAGAGATTCTTTAAGCCGTAACTATAACCACATCGTAGCCTCCTAACCGTCTTACAACCCCATGTGACTATTAAACGATCCATAGAGACACATGGTGCAGTAGTGTTAGCAGCAGAGTTTTTCTTTGCTTAGCGTCTACGACTCTATAAGGAAATAGGTCATGTTTAGAAAATCAGTATGCTGTGCTTCAGCATTGGCATCTGTCAGTGTGCGGAAGCCAAAATAATACGTTAGGCTTTAACGGGATTGAGCAGGACATGTCTCGTGCGTGAATGTGGACGAATGTGTCTCACAATGATCATCCGAGCAACACTAAACTTTGAAACAAACGCATAACGAAAGATTCCTCTAAATTAAGTTTATTTGGCTATCATAGCCATTGCTAGCTTACCCTTAAAGTTTCATCATGGTCCCTATTATTTCCGTGTAAAGTCTCTGTTATAAACGGCCAAAAAGACTGACAGACGAACTTGTCAAAATTACAAGGGTTTACCTGAAAGTTAAAGCGACACTTGAATGTTTTTATTACGTTTTAAATATGACTACCAATAGAATTAGCCTTTGCCCAAGAAATTGATACAAGAGAGTTACAGCTGTATTTGATCTTGTCAACTTAAAGAAAAATGTTATTAGCGCTGCAGTTTCGTAACAAGACACAATTTTCGAATGATACTTTCGAGAGCAGGCAATGTTGCAAGATATTCCGAAAAACAAGCATCGAGGGTAGCGCGGTGTTTGGAAGCCACTAATTACTTCTGTATTAGGATGTACGTTTGCCGAGCACATATGACGGAGTATGATTACACGGTCGGCGCTGCAGCGGGCCAAGCCCTGTGGCGGCCACGCGATGCCTATTGTTCCCCGGTAATGGTCGGCTGTTCAGAATCTGTAATGAAATTCGCGGCAGTTGAGAGCGATTTCACTTGATTAATGTCAGCCTCTTTCCAGCCCAGGCGGAAATTAAGCTTCCTTAACGAAGTTTATTGCACTTTTTGTTAACTTGTTTCCTAATAATTAATCTGCAGCAACAAGTGCGGAGAGCAATGTTAGACGGAATAAATTAGGAAAATTGTATGAACAAACTCTGAAATTCTAAGGTTTCGGCGAGGCGCTAATGTTTCTTTGGCTCTCCTAAACTCTTCTTGCTTCGTCTTCTTAACTTTTCGAGCCTATTATTGCAGGCTTTTTGTTACATCCATTATTAATGCCTTTCATTCTGAAACTTTAAAATCACCCTTTCAGCGCTACTTTTGTGTCCAATTATCTGTTCGAGACTGTTTGTAGGTCGTGATAAAAAACATTTTTAAACAAATTTATTGAATTCTTGATCTAATTCAATGAAACGTTCAAATTATTGAAACTTGTTTTGAGACTAGTAGCACAAGCCAAATAAGGTATGAATTGATTTCATATATTTCGACTTCGATGAATCCACATTAACCTGATATTAAATTCGCGGAAATGATGTAGAGTCGTTATTTAGAGTAAACCGATAGTCACATATGCGCATGCGTGATGTCAGAAGGATAAATTACCTGTCCATACGTTGGCTAATTACACACGCCAAATCGGGCTCCTGCTGCTAAATGGGGAGGTGTCAATTACGGACGCGATCTCTACTGCGCTTTAAAAACCCACATCAGTTTGGACGATGTGAACATTTACGTTTGCGCAAAAAAATATCGAAAAACAATAGGTAAAACGATTGATATGATTGTGATATGACTAAACATAACTTTTATTGGAATCGCCAGATGCTAATCGCAATCTCTTTTTTGTAACCTTCGCATCATGGAGGGTAAATCAGACTACAAAAGAATAAGCTTAGCGTACAAGCAAGCTATAGTTAAGGAGCTCGCGAAGGGATCAACCCTGTATGGGCAGCCCCGGCGGATACACTACCACTAAATCCCGGGGCCATTAACTGCACGTCCAGGCGCGGTTTGCTGATACACTCGATATCGAGCAGGAGTGATATCAAAAAGAATGGATTACGTTGTCGGCGCGGGATCAAATATTTGCCAAACAACAAAGAACTTGCTTTGTGCACCACATCAGCCATTAATCACGCTTTATATGCGGTAGCACAAAGCGCAATATTGCCCTTCGACGGTCGACAGCTCTTTACTTATAAACACGCTGCCATAACGACCTGTTTAAGGAGAGTTAAATGAAAATCGATATCCGCAAAGCTGTTATAAAAGTAATGGGCGCTAGTTAACAGAAGGCAGTCATAACAGGAATGGAGCTCTGTCCGACCTTAGGCGATGGAATACGGAATGACCACTTGAGTAGTTACCTACAGTCAAAGGTTCGAATTAAATACCCAGGAGTGGCGGTACAGACACAGGATAGGAGAGTGCCGCTTTAGGCTTGACACAAACGTAGTTATTAATTCAATGTGGAGATATTCGGCCAAAGAGAATTCTAATGATTCTTCACAATTCACAACATTTCATTTTTTTTACCTTGTGTTTTCTTATGCTCAATAAATAGTACTTTGAAAACTAGGAGACCCATATTTTTTCTTTTCGCGAAATTTGTATTCTAAGTTAGTCAAAAATAATATTGAAATGTCGAAAGTTTCAAAAACGCTTGTAAGGTTGAATCTACACATTACCTTTGCCTGGGTCATAAAAAAATAAGATAAGATTGATGTCTACATTGTCTACTGGTTGTCACAACCGGTTGTCATTTTGAATTTTTGATTGACGTTTGGTGATTTGATATTGGTTTTTATTGGATTTTAATTATTCGCATTTTCTGGACTGAATTGGAAATAATTGCCAACAAAATAAGCCACATAATAAAACAAATTGACTGTTTGCATCCACCCTGACTTGCAGCACAGTCTTCACATTTCACATCCAATATAGTTTCTTCTGCCTCGTTAATGCTTGCGACAACAGAGTACATTTTAGTACGAACTCGGTGCTCAGGAGTTACTCTGCCCTTGATAAAACACACAACATTCTCTCGTTTACTTCCACATAGCCTACAGAAGTTTCAACGTAAGCATCCCCTGATGACAACAAAACCTTAGCTCCCCGGATTTCGGCAACGTTAAACGAGTCGTTTTCACGCATGTATTGTAACAACATCATTATAATCCACCTTGGGAAGGTTTCGGCTGTCTGCCATGGCATAACCGTCCGAAACTTTCATCAAATCAATTTAATAAATTAATATAACAATGCTTTTTCAAAACAAAATGAACAAACAACATCGATCGGCAAACAACACTGATATTTGACATTGACACCTTTTTGAGATTGACATTTTTATTCATAAATAATTAGGAAGGCAAAGGTATACTACGACGATGCCTTACTTCGGATTTTTTGAAGATTTTTGTGAATATTACGTTAAATAAGTAATAAAAAAAATCAAAAAAATATGGAATGGAATACTTAAACACAAAGCTCGAAATGGTTGTCGGTACTTTAGTAATTATTTAAAATTGAAATGTTGTGAATTCATATGAAAATAAATTACCTAGCTTGGTAAATAACATGTCAATGACATCTTAGTATACCAGCCAGACCATCCAAAATCAGTGAGGAGTTATATCATATCATTAAATTATACCTAAGTCCTTTCACAACGTGACATATCACTACATAGTATAAAAGAAAGTCGCTTTCTCTGTCCCTATGTCCCTATGTATGCTTATATCTTCAAAACTACACAACGGATTTTGATGCGGTTTTTTTTAATAGATAGAGTGATTTAAGAGGAAGGGTTTTATGTGTAATTCTACGCAGACGAAGTCGCGGGCAGAAGCTAGTTCCAAATAATTTGTAGTGTAGTGTTACAGAATTGTTACAGCTGAAACAAACGAGCCCTCGCAGTGAACAATGCCATTTTCCCTTATTCATACATTTAGGTAACCTCAAATTAGTAAATACCGCATTCGAAACTGATTCGAAGAAAAGTGCCAAAGTGATAAAGGTCAAGTTCAATCCTTACTTTCATCGAAAATGGAGAGCCACTGTCGCCGGTACTACACGTTCCGACATCCACGTTAAGTAATTAAGGGTCGTTACGCTTAGCACCTGCGCTACCGGTGATGGTCTCATAACGTTCGTATTTAATTACTGCTGTTCGAAAACTAGCTATCCAAAAGCCTATACCTAAAGTATGCGCTCTTCGATAATTTGAGAATTTCTACTCGAGAGCAACGCACAAATTATAGCTTTAACAACTCGACCGTACTTAAAAGTGTAACATTCGAAATTACTTTCAGAAGGCCATTTATTAGAAGCCGCTTGTGCCAAATCCTGCAATTTTTCTCATCTAATTTGTTCGAGTTGTCTGACAGCTTGGTTGAAGTTAAATTGACGTAAACTCGTAAACGAAACTAAAGCTAGCCTGTACAGGCTTGAAGAATGTCAGACTTTTTTTGAACTGAGCAGCACTACCAAAGATTTAAAATATATTATCGTAAAGTTTGGCGATGCGAAAGACAAAGCGATATAAAAGATAGAGTGATGCGGCTATTTTACAAGCTTTTTTTTTACTTGCAATGTATTATGTTTACCTGGTAGAATCTTGTGACTCAAGCAGATATCTTCAACCGGTTGAGCTGAAATTGTGCATACTTGAGTAAGTCAGATGACAATACAATAATCTGGTAGTGGAGCTCTGGTGACTCAGCCAGGATCGTCTCCGAAGGAGGGAACTCTTCAACGATTGGTTCGATTGACTTGAAATCTGACACACATATGTAGGTCGTATGACAATGCAAGTACAGTCCGCAAAAAAACTTGTATTAAGAATGAAATTTTAACAGAAACTTATTTCTGACACGTTAAGAGCCTGCATGAACTAGTGACACCTTTGTTTTTCTTAATAGATCTAATTTAACGGTAGTATATTCTATACCTACAGCCACAGATTTCCAAACCTAGAAAAACTATTTAAGAAGGTAAATATCTAATGATTTGTACCCAAAAGTGTTTTGGGAGGCTTAGATAAAACTTACATTTGATGCTAGGGGATGCGGTCTTCATAAGGACAAGGAAGGCCATTTTCCGTAAGCGATCCGATAGAAGCATCTGTTTTATGTACAGTTGAGTAAGCATCGTCTGAATTTTGTAGTCATTTTGAGAGCGCTAAGCGAAAGTAAGAACACGCTCGTTTCTACCGGCGACCCTTCAAAAGGTCTTTATCGGTCCATAAAACTTCCTTTATGTTACGCGAAGTTTCTCTAGCGAACGGTACTAAGGTCGCGAATCGTAACAGTTGTTTGATGGTCACCCTCGAAAATAATTTTCCAAGGCTCCTTCGCTTTTTCCGATTACTTCACAAGTTACTGCCGAAAGCTTACCTACGTAGGTTCTATAAATTCCGTTATAATCCCTTTTGCTTTTTACTGAAAGATTTCACAAGCGGAAATAATGGGATGATCTGAAAATGAATGCCGTCTATACGTTGGCGTTTTATGTCAAAGTTGGTATTAGAGGTGAAGTAAGAAGGAAGTTTTTTATTTTATTTAAGTAGGTAGATGGTTTAAGAAATAATTTGAAACAGTAGATATAACATTTGGACTTAATAGTTAAATGTTCAACGATTGTGTAAGTTTTTGTGGGAACAAGGTTACTTTTTAAACGGTTTTATGTAGCTTCACTCAGTATTTTAGATACGTTATAAGGGGTGTCTCGTACGTAGCACATCAAACTTAAGGGGGAGACAGGGAGCAGGTCATCTACCAAATATTGATAAATGAACTTAGTAAAAGTTGCACCATTTTCATTCCTCAAAAGAGGTCAAAGCTTGAACAAAGTCAAAGCAAAAATCAAGATTAGGATTATCTCGAAAATGGTGAGATCTTTGTCACTAAAGTCGAAGTTTCAAGCTGACAGCCACGTCTCATAGATATTATATTTTATGACGTGAAAAGAATTTTTAACCTTAGGGTGGTAGACCATTATATATTTGGCTGGTGGTACCTACGTGATGCATATTACTTGTCCTTTTTATTTTAGTGTTATCTAAAATTTCATTACTTTTTATGTATAAATCATGACAATCTAGACTTCGGACGTTTTTTACAGTATGTTTTTGTTGATTTATTTATGCTTCGTAATTTGAACTGCTAATAAATCTTACTAGGAATGTTTTATAAATATGGAAGCCAGATTTTTCCCATTACTTTTACTTCAATAGCTTCGGTAATATTGATAACAACAGTAATTTGATTATTATTATGGATCTGATGAAACGAATAGCTACTTACATCTTTACATAGAACTTTGAGTAGGTACTTGATTATTTATTATGTGTCTGTAACGACAGTTTAATAGGCAAGTTCTGGAAGTAAAAACATTTAAGGGTTTTTTCCTAACGCTTTATTTGTCTTCGTAACCAGAACTTGTGTCTTGCCTAAGCATATGTTACGTTTGGCACAATAAGACTGACTTAAAAAAACAATGCAACGTTACACTGGGGAAGGATTGCTCAGAAAAATAAATAGGCGTATTTTGTTACAGGATAGAGCTTGCATTTGCATCACTTTATCCCTTACACGCCAGTTTTTTTTTTGTTAAACAAATATATCTGATAAGTATCTAATGGGACAAACTAAAAAATAAAAGTTTTTTGCTTAAGTATATAGGCTGCGTCCTATGAATTTAAGGGGTAAACTAGACTGAATTGATTCTAAAGACTATCATTTCATTTTTACCCAAATCAGACGAAAACATCACATGTTCTATAAGCATCCGTTATCTAAGATTCTTAAATAGGCGGTGTATGGATTTTGGAAACTACGTACCAAAAATATGTTGCCTTATCATGTACGACATACCTTAAAGCACTCAAGAGACTTTGCCTGCATTATCTCAAATTATCACTGTCTAATAAATAATTTGTTAGATGCGTGTATAGGAGAAAGATATTACCGATGCCTACGATACAATTTCAGGGATCTTACATTTTCAGCGCGCAATTTACTAATATTAGTGCTTAAAACGAGAATCCATTACCGTAATTATTAATATAACTGGAACCCTGTAGTTCGTGTGGTTAAGTGAAACATACATAATGGTATTTAGACTAAAATTGTTAACGCGTGTATTCACTTATGTAGCCATGTTACAGCTAGAAATTAGCAAGTGTTGTTGATCTTCCTTTGATATCAAAATTATCAAACAAACCACAAACCACTTCAACACGACGTGTATGCGTTTATGATTAAGTAAAGATAATACCAATTAAAATGTTTCCTTTCGGATTCATGTAAGGATTAGTTTAAACCGTGACCAAACCACTATTGTTTTGATCGTATACGTTTTTTTAATTATTATGCACAAACGGTTGAATTCAGGGGAATTGAAAAATGGTTTCCTCACATCCACAATATTTTTGAACGACATTTCCAACGACACGTCACACTATGGGATAAACGAGAAAGAAACCATCCTCACTTTACAGGGGAGGTACCCTAAAAAAATTCAAGATTTTATTTCACCAATTTGTTGGCCTGGTTAATATGTACAACACCCATGCCAAATCTGGGGGCATAGCAGTGCCCCCGCCAAGTCAAGCAAATTACAGCTTTCTATTACTAAGAATCTCTGAGCTAAGCCACGGACAGCCAGACAGACATAGACAGACATAGCGAAACTATAAAGGTACCTTGTTGACTACAGCAGTGTTTCTTAACCTTTTCCAGCCACGGACCCCTAGGAAAACTACCACGATTTTCAAGAATTAAAAAATAAATCGACGCAGCTATTGCGGGACTTTTGGTGGCATTTATCTTGTTTTGAAATAATCAAAGATGAGACTGCGGACCCCAATACGTATACTCACGGACCCCCAGGGATCCGCGGACCACAGGTTAAGAAACACAGGACTACAGAACCCTAAAAATCGTTACTAATGGACGATTAAATATTGATTTTTCATATCCGAGTGCGGCCGTAGTATGTATTTACCCTCAGAGTGAGACATGAGGGTCGCCATATGGGTGTTTGTCCCCGAATTCAGGGGAAAAATACATGAATGGGGGTCTTTTAGCGGGCAAAAATGTTGAGGGGAATACATGTTTCATTTGTCACTCTTGAATTTTTGCAATCGCATCATTTATTCAACCATAATGATTGAGGGGAAAACCAGGAGGAAATCGTTCCCTTTAATACATATTGTAGACTGTAGAAACTAATAAAATAAAACAATTTAATTTATACTGAAAATTGAACACGCAGTGCTGACAAGAGCAATTGACACGATTTTTTTTTTGTTTTTCTTTCTTTTAGCGCTGCGTGCAATTAAGTTTATTTGCGGCCAGGGCCAAAATAGGATAATTTTATAAAAAGGTTGTAATACGTAGCTGCCTAAATTGGCGCGTCGCCTACATATATCTTAAAAAAAAAACAATTTCTAGTTTCGTAGTTATAACGTATTGAAAGGTACGTTAAATATGAGAAGTATAAACATGTCTAAGCCATTATTGACGCTGTATATTGATCCTTTTACGTTTACGCACCCTAAACCCGTCCCTACGTGATAACTCTAACCTGACCTACTGGCTTGGCTTCAAAGTTGTTTGTGCATAAATAGGCATGCATTTGACCACAATCACACCTAATTCTAAGGAAAGATGACAAGATCTGGTGTTAAACAGAAATGCTGGGAGTGATATCACGCAACTACTTACTGCACTGCATTCCTACTTAAATACGTACAGTGAAAAGTAGTGAAAACGGACAATCAAAAAGCAGTAACAATAACTACACACTTCGTAATTAAGATTATCGGATACTAACTTACTTGACATGAAATTCACGTAATCTTTGTCAGTAGAAGACTTTGTGGTCTTCGATTGATTTATTTGACGGCGGTGGCGTTTCACACTTTCGCGAAACAATTATTTTTTGTATACATCTCGAAGACGTTCAGTATTAGGTACCTAATTAACTTTGTAATCCCATAAACAGCTGTTCGTACCGAATGATTCGTTTCCTTAGCCGTATAATATGTATCGTTTAGTTATTTTTACGTTTAGTTTGCGTGATTAACCTAGCATGTATTTACTTAATATGATTTTATTCAGAAAAAAAAGACACCGATGGTCTTTCTGAAAATACTAGTCTAGTCTAGTTTATAAAAATTAAATAAAACAAACTTTTGTTTTTGATTATCCATATTAAGATCAAAATTGACGCTTAATCCTTTAACACGTGAGCAAGAGAGATGCAATGACCAAAACCAGTATACCAATGTTACCAATAGTAAGGTGTAATCCCGCTTAAAGAGAGACGGAGGTTTGATAGGAAGGCTGGGAGCGATTTCGTGGTCCGCTGCCCGCCACACGCCGCTGCGCCGCGACAATGCCGGCGAGCACTGCCCCCGACTCGACGCGAACAGCTCACATTGTTCTAGCTTAATCACGCATACAACGATCACAAACAAACTGAACCAAGTAACCAAATTTTCCGATACATTCGCTTCGGGATGCGACCTACTGTAATAGGGATGATAACTGAATCAAAACGAATTCAGCACAAATTAAACAAGTTAGGTATTTCACAGACAAACTAAGTATCGAACTGATTTTATAAAGCCGACAAACGGGCATGATGTTAAGTGACCACCGCCGCTCGTAGACACCTACAGTACTATTAAGACTGCTGGTGCGTTGCCGGCCTTGCAAATAGTGGTACACTCGCCTTCTGCACATTACAATGAATTCCGATATGTATCTCGTGATATTATTATAATTATCATGCCAAGATTTATATCGTACCTATTAGCTGTTATCCGCGACTTCGTCTGCACAATATTCGTTTATAGCCGTACCTGTACAACGGGCACTGTACAGTTACCAGGATAAAAAGTAGCCTGTTATATTCCTTATTGTTCTTTCTTCTTCTAAAGTATCTTTTTGCCAAATGTCATCACGATCTTTGAAGCGGTTTTACCGTTAAGAGGTAGCGAACAGCAGACGAACAGAGAGACAGAGTTATTTTCACAAATATTTTATTATGTTTGGATGGGCATTCAGATTATGGATAAGGGCTTTAAAAATGCTGTAATGTTAAAATAGCTTAATAAGTCAGACAAGTAAAAAAGTGTTTAAACTTCTTTTCCGATATAACCCAAGCGTTATAAATGTTTATCAATAAACGACATTTAGAACATTGCTGGGGCAAAAAAAAAAGAACACTGAATTCTTATATTCAATCGTTACTTCTTGCTCTTATACTGCAGGTATATTTTATGAGCAGGGAATTCTCTGGGCGACGTTTTCGTGTTCCTCCGCTGCCGCGAGATTCATTAATAAATCACTAAACAACACCCGTGTCGCAGATTACCTGGGCCTAATGTATTCGGCCCGAAGGTGCCGCTGCTGTCTATTATCCTCAGCTTAGCCACGTAACTACAAACTTTGATTACTTGGCGAATTTATACGGTGAACGACATTAAATTGCCTTTAGAAAGGCACTCACTCAAGGCAGCCATTAACTGGGCTCCTAATGAGTGATTAACGTTTACTGGAGTGTGCAGTAAATTTTTGCCGCGGGCCGTGATGCCTGCTGCGTAATTTCTGTGCAGTCGCTTGGCGAATGGTACTGTTATTGGACTTAACTAATATAACAGCGCATTTTACATTAAAGATGACACAACCGTTCACCTAATACCAAAGTCGTCAAGCGACCGCAGTCAGATGATCATCAACGTTTTATGCATACACAATATTATACCTACACCTCATTTAAAACTTATCCTAGTTCCACTTGTGCGTGTAAGTCGAAACATCAATCATAATATGAAAAAATGCCTCGTAAAAGGAGGTGTTAAGACAACTCGACGAATTTACTCGCCTGTGTTTTACTCTAATAGTACGCGTACTTAGACTGACACACAGGCGAGTAAAGGCGTCGACCCGTGTACGCGAACTTACTCGCCCGTCTGTCACCCACTTTACACAGTTACTTTGTGCATTAACTGATCGACTCGTTCATATTATCACCTCCAATAGGAGAGTTTCAGTGGTTCAATATTTATAACAGTCTTCGAGCGGTCGGCAAAGGGACTCTTTAGGGGCTTTATTTACAAAACGAAAACTAGCAGTCTTAAGTAGAATCGAGTTCAGTTGGCGCGTCATGGATAAAGACACGGACAACTTTAGTCACATGAGAAATAACCATGTTTGTACTGTTCTTGCTTTGGACCATACTGTCATAATTGTACTATGATAATCCAACGGAACAAGATGGCAGTACGAGATTACTGGAGCGAATCAACCTGTAATACAAGGGATGTGTGCCGTGAAGTTCAGCTAATTACAACATTGATGACACCTTACTTAGCCATGCATCCGTTCAAATTGCATACCGTCCGATCACTGACTTGCAACTAATGAGCTATTATTACACACAACAAATGAGACACAACAACAAATGAGAATAATTTTATGTATATACGCTAGCATAGTAAAATATGCAAACTAAAAGGACAGAACAAAATCTTATTCCCCTTTGAAAATACTACTTGCAAAGCAAACAAGAAGGATTATAGCAACAATAGACGGCTGGCGTAATGATTAATGGTGATTGTATGCAAATTTTACTTTATTTTAAAAATCAGCAATCAAAATAAAGGGGTCAAAGAAACCTTAACTACAGGTATTTCTTGGAAAAGTTAGGGGTAGCTATTATTTCCGTCGTCGTTGAAATTATTAATACATAGCGGGCTATGACACTTTGATTGCTACTCCACGCATTGAACTGTGTTGTGAGTAATCTGACAACTCATTAATTATCTATCAGTAGGTAAAATATTAAAGAACGTTTCTTTCGCATAAAACTACGTATATATAAACGCCATTATAAATGAAACACCGAATGCGCCTCGCTAGAAGCATTTCCCACTCGAGCAAGTGAAGAAGCCTCCGCTCGCGATGAGTGCTTAACACAGATTTCCATGTGCGCAGCCCCAAATTGATTACTCCGCTAATGCTACAGTTATGTTTCCACCAAACCCATTTGTTTTGGAACTTTGACCATTGAATCGACGTATTAATTAAGGGAGCATTATCAAGCGTCCGCTGTAAAAGCTCTTTGTTCAACTCCATTCTAATGACTTGCAGTTGTTTAGCTAAGGGAAATGCTTTTTCACCTCAAAACAAAAATAAAGTATTTGTCGAACGATCCCAATGAGGAGACGGTCGTGAAACTCGTGAATCACGAGTCGTCAAAGAGAATCGAGTTGTAATCGCGGCACGGTTGAGCGGTTTCGTCGCATCTCGGTAATGAGCGTCGATATGAGGAAATCACACGACACGCCTTCGCCGCCGATAACTTGCCGTGCGATCGGTAAAAAAGTCAACAAATTCGTTACGGTCTCGGAAATTTTACCGTAACGAAAGTGATGCTCTCACAGGAACGACGGCTCACTACTGATCTGCTGCGGTACATCGTCTTGTTTTTTATTACAACAATAATGGCCGAGCTTTATTTCACCCATTGGTTTTCTAACAACCAGGTGATACGGCAGCGGCGAACATCGCAGATGCCGATTGCGAATTGATAGTACTTCCGTTCGATTTTTATGGCTACAATCATGGCGTTGGTAATCTCAGCTAAGGTCAATGAGTCTAGCTGTTTCTTAAAATAATACTAATATAGAAAAACCTTTTCGTGTCAGCGTGGTCTGCACTGATAATCATGATAATGTCCAAATGAATCCTGAGCTTTAGGTACACCCACGTCGTCTGGTTTGACATTTATTTTAAACCCCAACTGTAATCCTTTCATTAAAAATTTGTGACTATAAACTACTTAACTTGACGGACAAAGATAACAGACCTAAATTTTATCGTAGGACTCCGAAAAGAGAGACAAGTTTTTCATTTCTCCTTTAGTTTAGTTTAGTTTATTTGACCATTAAATATAAAATTACATCATCACTTAAAATTAAATGTCAAAGAATTTATATTGATATGGCCAGTGTAAAATAAAAATGTCAACAATTAAAAATTATACGAGAGTTTTCATTAATATACAAACCATTAAGAACTAAATAACACTAAAACTAGTAAAGTTGACTTAAAGTGAAGTAAGTTAAAAATGATTAAGAATTAACCTAAAAATCCCCCCCCCCCCCCCTGTTTCGTGCCTGGTTCAAAGGTTTCCATTATGCTGGCCGCGTTGCCTCTTTGAACTCATAACATTAATGACAATGACGTACTTATTACAAGTAAAGTATAGTATTTTCTGCAACAGTTGTATTAGAGGGGTCAAAAAATGAGTGGTGTGGGTTACGATGTGAGCGTAGCGAACATCGCAAGAAATACACCATGAGCTTTTTTGACTTGGTTATACTACGTTGCATACAATACTTTTTCTACGACTAAGTAGGTAGTTAATAAATGAAAGTAATACTTTCTCTGAAAATGAAGAAGTCCGGTGTTCCAGTCTCCAAAACCATATGAATGAAATAATTTATTAAGTTGGTAGTTATTATATATTATATTCATCGTAAATTTAATGTTGATCGTGTAAAAGTTTTACCTAGGTCTGGCAGTCTATGGCTGGCAGAGTAACGATGGAGCACTTTTAGAGCCATAAGCCAACAAGTGCTTTTAGAGGGAATAGATAATATAGACTTATCCAGTCTTATTATGAGTGCTCTTATAGTGGTGCTCGTGATTACATAAATCACAGATAATAGTACAGGAGTAAAAAAAATATATTTTCTCAATTAAGGGTCGGGATATACAATTTAAATACAAATGAAAAATGACATGAAATGAAATTGAAAAGTCAAAAAGAAGTAAAAAATAATATCAAAATAAGGATTAAAATGTCCAGTTCAAAAACTAATTTACATCGTTTAAAGGATTTTCCAACAAAAGGATTTTATGGCAGATTTTATATCTAGACAAATAAATTCCACAATATAACGTCTATGTATAGTATTCAAAGCAAGTTTACAACAAATAAGATCTAATTAAAGCCAACGATGACACTCATATCTTGTTCTACAGATTCTACGAAGTATCACTTTTTAAGTCAATTTAATATCCCCTTTTCCTATGTGACGTCAGCTGTATTTATTACAATACAAGAACGGGCGACGCAAGATGCCGGCCGAGTTCATTCATCCATCGGGGCATTGATTTTTTCCTTGGTGTCATTTCCTTGTCTATTGCGAGGCACTGCGGTGTCCTGTAAAAACAATTTCCGCTGCAAACGCAGTTATTAAGAGAATAATATTATACATCATTTATTACAAATATTACTGTATTATCCCTATGTAAAAATAGGTTCTATATATTTTTCAAAAAGTAGAATAGTATTTCAAAGTTCAAAAACTATAAAAGACATATTTCGTTGAAAAAAATTCTCATTTATAATTCTTGTAATAAGAAATGTCTACGTTCGTAAAATTGTTCTTAATTTACACTTCATAATTAAACTAGCCTATGCCCGCGACTTCGTCTGCGTAGAATTATATAATTATAAAACTTTCTCTTGAATCACCCTATCTACTAAAAAGACCGCATCAAAATCCGTTGCGTGGTTTTAGAGATCTAAGCATACATAGGGACAGACAGACAGACAGCGGAAAGCGACTTTGTTTTATACTATGTAGTGATGCTTATGTTTTCATCATTAAGTAAGATAGGAGGTATTGAAAATAGTAAACACTAAAGTGAAATGAAGTGACTTTCATACTCCAACTATTTTCTGATATACCTATCTTTGACCTAGTGATACCAAAACACTGAAAAGGTCAGACATATTAGAATATAAAACACGTCCAATCCGTTCAAATTACTTTACTTTTACGAAATATTAACGTTTATTTACAAATAAGTACATTAAATTCAATGCGAAGGATCGCTTCGTGATCGTAACGTTGCCGCTTACTGTAGGTAGGTATTCTGTTTGAAGGTGGCTTGGCTCGTACAAAAATGCCGTAACACTTAACTTTGTAAGCCCTTGGGTACTAAAATTCGTACAAATTACCTTACCTTACCTGCGCCTGACGTTTATATTGATAAATGTGGATATTTTTTCTTGCATGCCAAACATTTTGCATATCAAATATAATATTCTAGTTCCACTCTACTATACTGACGAGCAAAAATAACGGGTCACTTTTCATACGAAGTTCTATTTCTATTTCATACGAAAAGCAACCCGTATTTTTGCTCGTAAGTATATGTATGTGAGAAACCTGCAAAGTCGGTTTACGAACGATAGTTTTACGTGATAACGTCATAAAGAAACTGAAACTATTGGAACTGCTAGCTCTGACGTCACGCAAGATCGTGCCTCTCTATCGCTTGTTCCGCGTTCTCGCTTGCACACTGACGTCACGCGGAACGTAACACAATGAGTCATACTTTTTCGTGAGTGCAGCCGGCGTTCATCTATTTATTTGCAACAGTATATTTGCATGTTTTTGAAATGAATATTCTTAATATTAGTTATTATTAATGTAATATTCTTAAGTACCTACCTATCTTTGCGTCCACAGACACCTATAGTGAACTTGTTAATTTAACACATCTTAAAATTACAGACGCACAGACAATTTATCTCAGTGTGTGCGTTAGTGTGAGATGTATCTCAGTGTTTGTAAGTTGTATTTGTCTTGTTTATTTTGCACAATAAAGAGTTTACATACATACATACAATTTAGCAAAGATTTTGCTCCAGCTTCTCAACTTTTTGTGACGATTTTCATATTTTATTTTATTAGCACTTCTAGAACAAGTGCGCATTTAGGGCTTCGTAAACCTTGAAAATAAACGTTCTTGAGAAACTCGCCCACATTGCGCCATAGAAAAAAATATTGGCTTTTAACAGTCATTTATGTTTGGATGCTTGTTTATTAATATTATTTTGGGCCTGTTTTGTTGTTGTTCACCGTATCTGTCCCATGGGAACCGAATTCGTAGCTCCAGTACATACTCCCTATCATATAATACTGTCGAATAGTCTAACATACCATATACACTATATTTTCATCAGTTTTAGGGCCGACACTCAAAATTACAGCGCTACGTTGTGAAAATTTGCTTATAGTGTTATTAATATCGCATAAGATATCTAGTAAAGATCGCGGGAAGACATTGCCTCAAAAAC
Source organism: Pandemis corylana (assembly GCA_949127965.1). NCBI lineage: Eukaryota > Metazoa > Arthropoda > Insecta > Lepidoptera > Tortricidae > Pandemis > Pandemis corylana. The sequence continues at coordinate 4,078,194 of OX421858.1, read as the reverse complement.
CAATCATCGTGGGGATCCTGGTGAAGGCCTATGCCAAGCAATGTCCGACCAATACGACTGAGATGATGACAATGGTTATGCAAGTTGAAGTTTTTGTTTGTCGTCTCTAATTTTGTCTCCTTCGCATGCGTATGATTAGAGAGGGACGCGCATAGCGACGGGTCACTCAGGTTGCGCTCACTCGTGCTAGTCGTTCTTGTTGGTGTTTTTTGCTAATTATATTCGTAAAATATTCAAATTAAGATAATGAGACCTCTAGAGGAGAGACGGAGATATATTTTTACGAGCTTTAGTGTTTCACGAAGCATAACATTTTTTATTAAACAGAGCGCTGGAAACTTTGTTTTCCTTTTGAACTTAATTCGAATTTCCATTAATTTTATACACATTTTACACTTGGACTTTCTTTTAATATTAAATTATTTTATGTTTTGTTTTTTCACATCTCTTTAATTTTATTTCGCACAGTTTATCTCAGCTAATTGCGAATATTTATACAGTCCTAGCGAAACGTATATATTACTTGAGCCCTAGAATTCACAGATACATGGTTTAATACATTCAGTTTTTTTTTTAATAACTGGTTTTCTTACGCTTTTTGGTACATATATAACAAAAATAAATCCGACCCCCGAAAGTGGTACCTGTCTCATTAAAGGTACAGTCGAAAGCATTCATATCGATACAGCCATCATGTCAAATGTATGTGTCACCGACCTTATTGTTTGTGGCATAAAGGTGTATAGATGTTTTTGACGTATTGGTAATGTACATATATTTATGCCCTTGATTATACTTAGGTACTTACCTGTATACACATACCTACTTACTTAGGGCCAAGTTAAATAAAAGCGACTCAAACTCGTTCGGTACCACGTCTTAATTAGGTATTATGGGCAAATTGGTAGCGCCTTTGTGGCGTGTATCGGCAACAATCTGTTGTCAAGTGGCAAAACAGTCTTACGTAAGAATTCCACAAAAGTATCTTTAAATTACCTGTAATTAAAAGAGCTGTAAATATAAACATCAATGGAAGTGCTAGAGCAACGTCACCGGTGCTGGCAGCCCACGCAACACCGTAATCAATGTTAAGAATCTCCAGCGACACGCAGAGCCCGCAAGGGCCACGCCACACCACGCCATGCCACGCCACGCCACGCTAGCCGCCACTTCTTCGAACCTCGCGAACGCTATGATCGATAACGCTTTACTTATGCATACCTAGCAGTGCCCTATTTATTAGAGCCACATTATTATGATGACAAGCGCCGGAACTCGCACGCGTAAGTGGGTTGTCCACATTGAAAAGTCGGTAAAATACTTGTGTTTTGATGTTTATGCTACACTGACCACCGCTCATAATTTTAATTCGTGGGTAAAAGTAGATTAGCGAGGGAACTTAGATAAAAAGTCGGTGACACGCGTATTAAGAGCTCTATACAAATTTAAAAATAAATACGACACTAAGCTACTTGATTTGATTTACCGCGCGCAAAAATATCTTTGTTTTTTATAGAAAACTTACGGTATTCTTATGAAAATCAAACATATTTTTGTAAGAGGAAAAGTCATTGATTTTTGGATCTTTTCCTTTACCTACTACTTGTCTGGTGAAGTCAATTATTTCCAAATTTTAAGTTTTTTAGGGTCTCCACGTTTTTTGCATAAAAATATAATGTCAAAACATAAATTTTGATCAATAAATGAACTTACATAGAACTTTTGTTTTTAGGGTTCCTTACGTCAAAAGGAAAACAACGAAACCGTTATAGAATCACTTTGTTGTCCGTACTCCGCCTGTACAGACCCTTTTTCTCAGGAATGCGTGAAGGTAAGTATAAAGTTGAAATTAATACCAAATACTTAAGTCTACGACCCCTTAGATTTAAAGACATTTAATTTGATTTTAAGACATTTAATTGAATTTTTCACTTAATATTTTATTTTGTAATTTCTATTATGGATGCAAGTCTGGAATAAAAATCATTTCATTTCATTTAGAGCTGTGCAAAATCAACCCTCTAAGTCAGCTCATTCAAAACATACAGCCATTAAAAAAGGAGTTTTCGTACAAATTGCCGTATGTACCCCAAAAATAGTGGGTACACCCCTAGTTGTCTGAGTACAAAAATCTCTATATTTTTTTAAAAATATTTTAGTGCTCTGTTAACACTGGATTGCTGAATTTGTAAGATACCCTAGGTGCACAGGTTTCAGAAATGGAACCTATATAATTTATAACTATCGGCTGGAAACAATATTACTGGCAAGTTCATGAAACATTTCTTAAGTCCTATACCTACTTAAGTCCTAAGGGTTCGTTTTATCTTTTTGTGGTACGAAACCCTGCCTATTAAATAAAACTAGATGAAACTCTATTCTTCTATACTAATATTATAAAGAAGAAAAATTTGATTGTTTGTTTGCATTGAATAGCCTCCGAAACTACTGGTATTTGATAAAGTCGTTAAAAGTCCATCAAAATCATTCTTGAGACCATTGAATCAATACACCAAATAACATAAGCCGTAATGGTGAAAAGCAATCGTTTATTTGCAAGATAAAAGCGCTCGTGTAAACACAACGTAAACTAAATAACTACTTGGCACATTTCGTTTAAAAAGCTAAAATAAAATTCCAAAAGTTAGCAGCCTAACGAGGAACAAGTGCGATACAATAAAACCTAGCTGGGCGGAATCACGGTACATAAATCTGTATAGTAAGTAGGCATCCTCGCACACTGTCGTCGCTATTCGTATGCAGAGAGTTTTACGAAGAGCAAAACGTCGCCGTCGATTTGGTACAAAAGTTGTGAGTGTACGGTTCTTTCGTAGGCCGATATCTAGAGCGTCGGCCCGCGAGTGGCGGGCAATCTGTTTACGTAACTACCCCCGTTATGTTCGGAGAGGGTTCCCGTAGTAGACGTTAAACATATTGCCTCATAAATCGCGAGAATCCCAGCAAGTAAACCGGCACCGGTGTCGATTTGACTACGTTTCCTTTACGATTCCATGATATTGAACGATCGAGTTCAACAGCCACCTATCTTAGTCGGGATCTGAAATATCAAAGTGACGTCTGCTTTTACGTGGCCATGCTAATAAAGAGAGAACCAACTTTGCAACGCAGGTCGGACACATGCACAACGGCATCGTATTGCTTCATGGAGCTTGCGTCGCCGCATCTGCATATTTCAATTAAAATTTAAACTTCCATAAAATTATTACCAACTTGCAAAAATAATGTTATAACTGTAAGATATACCTCGATCAACCAATAAAAACGTAAAATATAAAATTTAGTCTAAAACGTATAATTAAAAGCAAAATCTTCGCTTCAGCTTAAGCTTTGAGTTTCACAATAGTTAAATAAAGAATATTGACGGCGTTTTGGACACTTATAAGTTCAATATTTCATGATATGACAAATGGGGATCAAATGCCACCAAAGTGAAGCAAACTGATAATAATGGCATTCCCCGTACATTTACATTGATAAGTTAAGTAGCACGTAGGTGTGATGTGTGAATAGATATTCGTCGATCGACAGCCGCGACGCCCCTGGGAACGAAGCAGAAATCGGGAATATTTTTTTCTATTTTACTAACATAAAGTCAGCGTAATACTACACCGCGATGTTTTGATACAAACAATAACATTGATGTCCTAGTTTTAGTATACTTATAATAAGTATGTCTCAGTAATGTATCCCATAATGTGAGTAGTCTCGTTGCTCAGGGCTCTAATATTAAGACTAAGTGGCTTTAATTTTTAATTCCTTATTAGATATTATGAGAACGCAAAAACAACTGAAAAATAAAGCAGGAGCTGGATGTCGAATTCTAATCTTCATCGTACCGTGACTCCTGCTAATCACTACACACCCCCAACAAATGGTATACCTATCTAGACACACGCGAAAATTTATCTACGTTCGAAAATCAATTATATTTTCAAATTTAGCGAATCATGGCCATAAAACAATTAAGATAATATTTTAGATACTTTACGCACAAATGACCATTCCTGACTGTTCTCAAATTAAACTTTAATTGGGTACCCACACTTTGCAGTCTTCACAGCGTCAGCTATATTGGGATTCCTCTAATAGGTTAGCTCAGATAAGTAATTTCCAAAAGGCCATTTCACCTGGAACTAGGTTAAACTTAGTTTTATGTGTAAGTTGTTTCCAGATTAGACATCTACACGAACGCGCTGCGGTGCCGAGTTGTAACAACTGCTACAAAATTGCTTTTGTTCTTCGGCAAAATTAGAAATGCTCCTTACTAGTACATTCAGTGCTAAAAGTGAAAGTTGTTTATGTATTTTTAAGAAATTTTCCCACTCGGAAATAAAGTCGATTACCCGGCCAAGTGTAAATTTACTTTATGTTCAGCTCATCCGATCAGCTTTCAGATTAAAACTGATACTTTTAGCCAGTTTAGTTGAAGTAGTTTTAGTCGAAACCTCTGCGGCTTTCATTTAAAATTCCCCTGTAAACCTGAAGCTACAGAGACAACAGGTTGGATTTTTTTAAATATTGATGCCTTTCAAAGGTTATAGTCAAAGTGCTCCTAGTTTTATAGAATCCTGTATATTTTAGCCTAAAGTGGAGTAAACTAAAAAGGACTTTTCATAGTGTTTAACGGGTGTAACTTAAATATTTAGCCTTTAAAATGTCAGGAGCCGAAATTAAAATTTAGTACAGAGCTGCTATAAATTGAGCTAAGTCAACGATATCTAGTGGTCGTCGTCTCCTGCTTATATTCTCGTTCTGTCGGGCAATGAGTGGGTCGAGTTAGTTTTTATGCGATCCCAGTGAGGTGTGGAATTTGACTCATAAATGCAGCAGTGTATGAGCCCGAGCACGAATCCGCGACCATCTCATATTTTAAAGGTCAAATCATTGAGGTACCTGATTATGGCGGTATCTACATTAGGTACTAAATACGCTATAAGGACACAAAAGTATCAAGAAACCTAGATTATAGTCAAAATTCAACTAAACTTAATCTAAGTTCACGCTACTGAATCATCTGATAAGGAATTTTTGTATTTTATTAAAAACGAAACATGGAACGAGCATATTTAAATGTGGACATTCCGCTATGTTATTATAAAGGTACGGAAAGTCACAATCTAGGCTTTCATATAGTCCACTGTTGTTGTAATAATATTAGGTCACTTTTACTAAACGACCACTTATTTACCCTAAGTGCTAAACGTGAACGGCCTATTCGATGTCTTGAAGGTTACTCGATATTGATTTACTAATTCAAATATTTAAAAATAAACTTGAACAAAGTTACACTAAGTTTACACTACACTGCAAATTGAATCGCTAACGGTTCTACCCGTGAGGTTTTACCTGTCTACGTAAATATAGGTATTTAAAAAGTAACTTATATATATACCTACTTAATACCAAAGACCACAAACAAACTCACCAGCTGTACCTATACATACGTATAAGTGCAGTGCTTGTAGTCATTTAGGAGATCGCGCCACAACGTTCTAACCCTACATAATTATAGAGCCAACTTCAACTTATCGTCGGTTCTTTAAGCAAAAAGTGTCGGTTTGCTAAATCCGAATCGGCAATTCGACGTCAACTAGTCCCTTTCCCTAGCAATTAGGAAGGTCATACCTATGTAAATGATGCCCGACTGAGTTTGTGATCGCTAGAAACCCCACACCAAACTAACCGGCGATGGATTTCAATTACGAGACGCTATTTATTTGCTTATATTATTCTACAATTTCAAACGCACATAGTGTACGCGTGCTGTCGTGTAGATCAAAGACGGTACATGTCATACCTCTGTCAGGAACTCTGATAAAGTCAGGAAGCAAGTCTTGATTCACCTATTACCTATGGATTTAGATATCTAGTAGGTTCAGACGAAATTAAATGAAAAGACAGGTCTGCGAGTGCGATTAACAAATTGAAGGCGGTAAAACTACAGTCGCACGCACACACGAGCAGCCAAACTCTGTAAAATGGTTGAGCTACGCACACGCGGACGAGGCGAAGTGTAGACCTCACTTTGTCGTTCGCAGAATTTTATCTAGACTTTATATACAGAGCTAATAGTCTCATAAAACCAAAGAAAGAAAAAGTTTCGGCAGCTTTATGAGTTCAAATTTCTATAGAATAAATTGAAAATATTTTCCTACTTTATTTTACTCATTTAATGAAAAGTACATATAGAAAATATCGCAAGAACAAAAATCATGGCAAACAAGGTTTTCAATGTGGTATTTGCTACATGTTTCTTATTATCATGTCAAAGAACTAAAAACTGACTAAATTCCATGTTCCCTAAAGCGTCCCGTGCCCAGCCGAGTAACATGTTTTAAACAGTATCGCCATTAATTTAAACATAATTATTATTCATACGGTAAACATAACTTTTACAAGCCATCTTTAAGGCTCAAATGAAGTATTTTGTCGTGGAAATTGGTAACAGGTAATATGGTACGCGTCCCGGGTCGATCCCTCAAGGATAATTTTACCTTGAGCCGCGTGTGATACCTTGCTTAACAAGCCCGGCCAAAATATATTTAAATTATCGTAGGCATTCACTTTTGCAGTCGACATTTCACTTGGAATTTTTTGTTAGTTCGCCTTTGCGCACATATTTACTTAATGTTTTTTTTTGTGATTTGTGTCTATTTCTTTATATTTGTACAATAAAGCGTTTACTTACTTACTTATTAGGTATATTCGCTGAAGTCCAAGGTAGATTCTCCACCAGCATACACTTTTATTCTTCGCCTGAGCTGCGGGAATAAGCTAGATTTAAATACAAATAATATATTTTACTAAAGTAGAGCCCCGAACCTCTAGTTTCATAGTCAGGATCACTTACTCGCTATTCGCTGTTCGGTCATCAAATTGACTATCAGTTGCGTAAAGCAGGTCAACCAAAACCGAATGTTCCGTATGCTAATCCGATTATTGGTTAGCCGATTAGTGGACGGTAGTAAATAACTAAATACATACACTGTATTTAATGGTCCTTACTTCGAAACGGCGTCCGGTTAGTTTTACATACCGTACTTACTACTTTTATTCTGTTTTTAAATCTCGTCCTTGGATAATTTATCTCTATAATAACTCTGCTATTTATTTATTTATTTTACTCTAGATAGAACGTTGCCTATTGACATTTAATTTTGAATGTGTGTATTATGTGTGATAATTATTCTTTGTACCCTTCTAGTACCTCTTTTATTAGTATTATATATTTTTGTTATTTATGTTCTGAAAATATTTTCACATTTTGTGGTTTTATATATTATTATTTGACTTTTTAAATTTCTTTTAAAATTGTTTTTATTTAAATTATTTTCTCTTATTATGTACTCATGACATTTCATTTAGCTTTATTTTTGTTTGTTGTTATTTTGTTTTAATTAATTTCAGTCATTATTATTATTATATTACTATTTTATAACAATTGACGATCCTTTTGTGAATTACTTATGTTTGACATTTAATCGTACTTTTAAAAAGGTGATAAATAAATCTATCTAACTATCTATAACTTTACATTTTTAAAATATTTCGTGTCGTCGTTTTGTTACGGTTGGTCCACAATGGTGGAATACAGCTCTTAAACGATTTTGTGCATAGTTTTTCCCTGCACACTTTTATGTTACAACTTGAAGTAGGTACCTATAAAATATGTTCGATGTCAATCCAAACTAGGCAAAAGCGAATTACAAAGCAGTGACGGCTAAAAGCGAAAATGAAAACACAATACCAATAAATATTTTATTGGACACATTTAATCCAGAATAAACCGAATTGTTTTATTTTCGATGTGGTTTCAACGCTTTACTTTTTGTTTTTGCACATATTTCAAGCTGCGATCCATAATTGAATTATTTGTGCTTTCGTACAAGTATTGTTTGGAAATTAAATAGATGTTCTATAGACATGAATTGCACATACGCCTCAGTATTCGGTACGTGACATTGTAATTATATCTACAAATATTCTAAAAAGAACATACTCTAAGTTCTCTTCACTAACTTTTTCTAACTTAATTATTGTTTCATAGAAATACCTACTCCAATGTGACTTTCATTGCGAAATCATCTATCTACTCTAACTTACATGGCGAAGTTTGTTTCTCTCGCCATGAGTTAATCAGACATAGCTCAAAATCGCAGTTTAAAACCACTTAAAGCAAGTCAACATCCTGTAGGTGTAGCAGATAGCCATATTGCAGCCAAACTGGCACCGCCGAGTGCCGGTTCCCAGGCTGGAGACTGATAAGAACGGAAGTGAGGGCAATGCGCTGCCGCGGCTGATAAAACAACACCTGCTGGCACGCCTGGCACGCAGCGGGTAAGGTGCGTCGCTCATCATTTACTAAGCTGTTGTCTACTGTTGAAAATACCTGGGTTTTAGAATAAGAATAGAATAGAATATTTATTTGCATTAAGTGTTGGTTACAATGGTCTTATGTTAAGCATTAAAATGTACATACACTTAGCTATCTATAATAGCATGCAAAATGTTTACAATCTAGAAATTTTATTAATGTCAGTCTTATGAATAGGTATAATGTCCACGCTGATAATGATGATAAAAATTAAAGCATTTTAATGAGGAAAGCAATATTTAAATTATTAATTTTGTGTTACTTCCTTGGTCTGAGAGCAAAGGAAAAATATAGAATGTACCATTTGCTTCTCGTCTCGCGCAGATGGTAAAAACCCATCGAGGGAATGGGCAAAATTCTTAGGAATCATGTTATAGGCGATGCGGCTAGCAACCCATCACTAGCTTGATTCCTTTTTCCACCTATACGCCCACAATCGTGCTAAACGTGGCCCTTATACGCCGTGATTTGTGTATGTGTATGTATGTAATTTTGTGTCATAGGTAAAATAATCTCTCACAGCCTGTCTCACAGGGTGTCTGTGTCACAGGGTGTCTATGGGCAGTGGTGATCACTTACCATCAGGTGACCCACTTGCTCGTTTTCCTTCCTATTCCTATAAAAAAAAAAAAAAAAAACATGTTTGTTAACCACTGTTTCAACTCTTGTCTAAATTTAATAATCGGGGTAGTGGTTTGTCTCAAGCGTTGTGTTGATGATTAAATAATGTAGGTAGAACAAAAAATGCGTGCTGAAAACCTCACAGGTGTCCTATTGAATTATATTATTATTGTCAAAGACCGTAGAGAATCAAAAACGGTTATACTTAAATTGGTAGGCATAACTCATAATAATATACAGGTGAGGGTACAGTTTTATTTTGCAACAAGCAAAAATAATTTTGTTTTCATAGAATTTAGAAGCAGTAATTCTTTGAAAACAAATTACTTCTTGTAGGTTGAGAAATGTGAAATGAAATGACAATCATGTACATATAGACTTTTTTACTTTTAGTTTTAGAACTTGTTTTGCTTCCTTGTATATAAATAAATAAATATCTTGGGACAATTATCACCAATTGACCTGATCCCAAACTAAGCTAAGCTTGTAATATGGGCACTAAACAACGGATAAACATACACATGTAGATAAATACATACTTAAATACATATTAAACATCCAAAACTCGAGAACAAACATTCGTATTTTTCATACAAACATCTGTTCTGACCGGGGATCGAACCCGGGACTTCAAGCTTCATAGTCAGGTTCTCTGACGACTAGGCCATCCGGTCGACATATATCCGGTCGGTATATTTAGTTTATAATTTATTTTCATTTTTTGTCAAATAAAAGCCTTCATCTCTATGAAAATATAAACACGTATCCCTATTTGCCTTGGTCACAGCATCATGCTAAAACGGCTGGAACCATTTTGCTTATTTTTTTGTTGTCTTTGTTATGTTGTAGTGTAAAGAATAAGGCTCTGACAAGGCCAACAGCTAGTTCTTAATATAAATTATAGAAATCAGTGATTTTCGGATTTTTCCCCTTAGTTACTTTTGTTGCGTAGCCTGCCAATGCGTCATTTTAAATTATTTTTCCTGCATATAACGCTTTTTATTTTTACTATCGCTCCATAAACTTTTAAATCGCTTCATAGTCTTGTGTATATAAAAGGAAACTGCACATAAAACCATTCCGCTTGTTAATGAAATAAAAGCTTGTATGAAACTGTTATTTGTCCTGATAAAGACGAGCGTGTTCAATTAAAAGTATTTCAGAAGCTGTCAGTTGGTAATATTTGAAATAATATTTTAAAACAGCGCATTAAAAATGCGTGTGCTATTTTATTATAAACACTCTTTTATGCAGAGCAATTAAATCAAGCTATGAGAAAGTTAGACAATTTTATTGGTCGTCTGGGGGCTCAGAGTTTATGTTTCGAATGCAGGAAATACGGATTACGGAATAAAAGTTTCGGATTGGAGCCGGATCCAACGGCGATCGATGGGTGTTCGCCGGCGAGCTTCGACAGATTATGGACGCATTTACATATGAAACGTTTCACTGAATGTCTGCACTCGACTTGTACCTTATCCCTGTATCGCCTCCCCGACTTATGCGGCTTATGTTAAACAAAATGTATTGAACGGATTTGTTTCACTTGCCTTACAACGCGAAGTTCAGGATACGCTTCCGAAAGCGCTTCATTTTTGCATAAAACAAACAAAGCAATCTGATTTATTGGGTTAGAAAAATTGTTTGGCAGCAAACAATCTACCCAGTTTGTTCAAATAGAGAAATGCTGAAATGAAATAGGGGATTTAATTAAGCAACTACATATTACAATTCACATATGTAATTGATCGTCAGACATTCCGTATAGGTACTAGATAGAATGTCTTAGGTCGGTTTGGTCTAACACTAACACAGATTAACACCAACATTCAGTGAAAAAACGGTCGTGAAATACACTTCGCTTACCATAAAACTCGATGCTCATCAGAAAAATACGCTGCTTCCAAACATATGGCTTTTAAATGCGATAAATAACCTGGCAAAGACGTAACAACAATTTGAGAGCCTACGATACATTTAACTTTGAAAATGATTTCTGGGGCTTGGGCACTTTTTGAACGCGTGCAGAGAAGAATGGGCTCATATTTTAGCTCTGTACTCCATTAGCGGGACCCCAACCGATATGGCGGGGGAATCTGCAGTGACAGGGGCATTAACCCCGCCTGCAACCCCTCGTTTTTGTTATAAAATCGATATATTTGGAGCAGGGCGCCGTAGTTGCAAAAAGAGAGGAACATTGAAGACGCTGTAACGATTGTAGAATGTTGCGATTTGTTTCAAACCGATTTCAACACAGAAACGAACACGCGCGTAATGTATTTATTTTATATATTATACTTATTCTGGCCTCATTGTAACAAAAACAGTCAAAGTAACTAAGACTATATAGAAACAATATTGACGCTTAGTTTAACTTTCCAGTTAGCTTCTTTATTACGTAGTTTTAGCTTCAATATATCGCGAAGTTCTCTAGATTCGAAAGATCACGTATTATAGAACCAACAAATATCAATGATAAATAAGAGAAAACTAGTAAAGAGAGTAAAGAAGACACGACTAATTGATATGAAGGCGGTAAGGCTTTGACCGGATAACTAAGATTCTCACTATTAGCCGAGGTTTACTTCTAATCCGTTGCTTAACCGTACCTTTTCAATCCCACTGGATAGCGGGAAAACAAATAAACTACACTTATACATGGCAACTTAAGTATTAAATATATAATTATGTTTTGGCGATAGATTTTTTTATTTTAAGTGAACTTAAAGGAACGACACAGTAACTACCTATAAATTAAAGTAAAAGCAGGTTATAAAAACAAAATATTTAGTTTTAAAATTAATGAACCTGGTTTAGAGCATTTATTTAACCACATTAACGACTTTAACTGTGTGCTAAACGGCACCGCTAAGGATTATAAATTCAAACATATAATAGGTTTTTAATAGGTTAACTTACCTACTACCTATCATTTTGTTAGGCACCAGTCACCCAATCTAGAATATACCAATTTCGTTTAATAGAATGTTCTAGTTACATGTGTTTCTACTACGTCGCTGAACTTTTTTCTTAGATCATCGTTTTTATTATCAGAGCGCTTAGTGTCAGTTTGATTGCTCGACAATTTTCTCGAACACGTTTGCGTGGAAGTGTCAAATACTATTAGAACATAACTACTCTGAAGTTGCAAATTCGAACTGCGTGTAGTGCCATTCATTTCAATAGTATCGTTTATTATTAGAGTGAGAGGGACGGTACTATAATAACTTCGAATTTCAGTCTTTCAGCTTCTTACTTATGTAACAGGTTTGTATAGAATATTTCATACTCGTAGGAGGAACTAAAATGAGCCACAATAAACTAGTAGTAATTAGGCGCCCTAGGCGGCGTAAGAAAATCCTAGAGTTTATGGATTTTGCCTTTATGTAAAAACTCTACTTTACTCCGAATTCTACCACTGCGAGGAAATAAAAAGAATCATTAAATTACAAAAGCGTATTTAAAAATTATCTACGTCACTACAATTGAGGCGTGAATCACGGATTTAAAATAAGTATAGTGGTAGGTACTTACTTTCGGTAATTGTTTGTGTTGGTGTTCATTTTCAACTGATGCACTTTTGAACAAAAATAACAGACTCATTTGTTTATGCTAAACCACAAATAAACAGAAAAACTTCCTTTGACTTCTAGTTTAAATTAACGGATCAACTTCGGGTGCTGAATTGTTTTTTTTGGTAAATGAGCAATAAAAATATTTACAGCATTTCAGTCTCCACTTTCCTTTCTAAGAATATTACTCTGATAGCTTTACCTAAAGCTGCTTAAATGCTTATACGGGACCCCAACGTAGGTGTATACGAGTATGTTTGTTGTTAAATATAACAAAAAACAATTCGACTCACATCCTCCGGAATAGGGCTTCTGGTCTCGAAGCGAGAATTCCTGGGAAATCTGACCTTACTTTACACGAGATTTTTTTACGAGAAATCGAGAAAGCCAAGGTAGGTAGCAAAGTTTATCATCGCCAGGCAATTATTTTATAAACGGGACAGACGACAAGTGGCTTTGATAATTCGAAATACACAGCTGACTTCAGGAGTTCCATTTGAAATGGGATTTCATATCGGCCTTGACATTTTAGACAGAATAGTCAGTGTCACCTGTAGAATGTCACATTTGTTAAATACGGGCCGGCGTCGACTGTATTTTGTCAGATTGCTTACAGCCGCATGAAGCGGCTCCTGTAGCAAGCTTCGTTTCTGTTTTTTTGGCAACAATCAAATCCAGTCAGGCGAAAAACACTTTTTAAAAATCGGTTACTGTAAAATATAAAACCGTAACAAAACAAATCAAAATATTCCAAGGATTTTAAATTGTAACTTGCTATTATTTATTTTTAAAAACTGTTTTTTAATAAAAAGACATGTCAAGATTGTTTACCTTTTTTTACATGATTAAAAAAAGATGTATAAGAAAAATAAAGAAGCGAGTGCTTATTTTTTGTTATTCCATTTACTCGCCGTATGTTATTTGTAATTCTGTAGGCTTCACTCCCAGCGGTCATAATAAAATGCCTATCCTTTACGTAGTTTACGTCCCGCAATTACACCTAGGGTACTTCCATCCTCCGAAATTCCCGAGTGAACAACTAAAAACCGTTTTCAACCGAAAACTGTAGCTTTTCTTTTTAATAAATACACCGAGCCAAAAGACTTGCACATAAATAAAAACGTGTAAAGTGCTTTTATAAATTTCAGATGGTGATCCATTCTCACATATGCATGAAAGCAAAAAACGTTTTATGCCACGGGAATAAAGTGGAGAACTGATTGATTGATCCTTTCGCCGCAGTATGCGCCTTCGCCCCATCCATTAAGTTAAACAGCCTGAATATGTTTAATTCCCACTTCATTAGCGTTAATACACTTTCACTGTAGTCAGGCGACTCAACTCTCTATGAAAATATTAACTTACGGACACCGGACTTTATTACGTAAACACGATTGTCTTTGTGGTTTTTAAGAATGGTCTGCGTGAATCGTTTGGCTCAAATCCTGCCTACCCCTAGAGATTTATTTGCCAAAAAAGTAAACTTTTTAAAAATGACATACAAATTCTTACTTAAATTTCCACTGACTTCTGCATAATACATAGGTGTTCCTAACAGGATATTATAAAAACCTTAATAATAAGTGCCATAACCATGAAGATGGAATTAAAATGGCGATTGCTTCTATACCTAACTTTAAAACGGACGAATTGTTCGGACTAAGTATTTAAGTAATTTAATCCACTTAGCGGCTACCGTAAATTTTCCGAACATATTGAATTCCGACCGAATATCCTATTTAAAAGGTTTACATCTAGTCTACCAATTTCAGGTTTACATTCGCTTGAATTAGGAACATTTTTCGTGGTTGTTACTAACTAAAACATCGCTTTGACCATGTAACTTTAATTTCAAATAACACAAACAAGGTTTTCAAAACAAATCAAATATTTGCTTACTACGGTACGAAGTCGAGTTTACAAAAAAAAACCATCGATATTGCGAAGATAGGTTAAAGCAACACACCTAAAGGTATTTTTTTATATAAGTATTTTAATCTGTTGTATTGAATCTCAGAATTTGGCAGCTGATTTGATGAATGATGAAGTATTAAAACTGACTTTTGGGTTCCAACTGAGTACCTAATTCTCAAAGGATATTGAGAATTATCATACCAACTAGGTATGTACATATTTAATATGTAGGTAGAGAGCAGTTACCACCAGCAATAAAAGTGATTCCCGGTATTGTCCTTTGAGTGATTTTTCCTGTATCAAGGTTTTATTATGACAGGCATCGACATTTCATGATTACGTATTGTTTCGAGCACCCGGTAACCGTTAATGGCATTTTATATTTATTACATTCGTTCTGACCAATCTGACAACGTATCAGGGCAATTTCATTAATGGGCGATAGATCTAGTTAGGTACTTACCTATCTTGTTGGTGAATCAAATTTTGAACCCGCAATTTGATGGCCGGACAGATTTTTGACAGATGGCTGTAGATGATAATTTTTTAAAGTAATTTAATAACACCAGTGTCCTCTATTTAAAGGTAGGAATAAAGAAAAAAAACGAATGACCGTATTTTTTTCTTTTGAGTGGCTTCTGATAAATTAAGTTTTTTGTCATTCAGGTTACCTATCTCTATATTAGCAAAATGTTTTTTTAAAACGAATCTTGCAGGTGTTACCAATTTGTAATTGGTTAGGCCGTAACTGTGGTTGACACGGCACAGGAGCGGGCAAAGTGGTGGGAATAGGAATGATTTACTTAGCAGTGGGTGGATGTGGGCTGATTTAGATTTTCTCAAAGTGACACTTGATTGCCAATAACCGTGTCGAGGAAGATAAAAATATATTCTCCCAGTTAGTTGCTGCCCACTTACAACAAAATTAAAGCCGTGTTTACAAGACTCTTAACATAATTTTATGAAAGATTTTCATAACAGGATAATTGAAGAGAAAGACGAAGTAGGTAAATACTTACTTATAATATAACAGAAATATACCCATTCAAAGAAATCAGTAAGATCACTTACCTCAAAAATTCGCAAATTTTCTCTCCTGCTTGGAGTCACACTTCGCCGCGTTACCCTATCGTCACAATATGCTCTTTTACTGCTCCTCGTGCTACTACGAAGTCGCCCTACCATGTCTCTCGTCTTGGGACAAAAAGACTTACTTTCCTCGCCACTTCCCTTACCCATCGAGTATGTGGCCGTAGCACAAGATCCGAATCCTTGCATCACCTATCAGAATTTTATGACAACCTTTTATTAGACTTTTAATTTTATTTTATTGGAAGAATACTTTTAGGAAATACCTACAACATTGATCCATGTGACAATATTTTTGTCCAGAAATATCTGATTTGGAAATTCTACCTATCGCTAATTAGATGAATGTCGTTCATAGAGACTCGTCTCTTAAAGTTCGTGGTTTTCATTTTATCAAGTTGGCAACACAATGCAAAGTCAGTAGCAAGTAAATTATAACAAGAGAGAGCCTTATACGCGAAGTTATCTTCTGAATGGCTTTACGCTTTCTTGTCGCACCGCTCGCACTCGAAACAGACTTTCGCTCGCGACATTTACGTTTTCCCTTAACAATGGGCGCGCTCGACGAGCGATCTTGATAGTTAAAATAAATATTTGAATCGTATTTAGCAAGCACAGCTTCGCGATAAGTTTGTTTTTATGCGCGTCTTTATCTACAGTACGATTGTTTAATAACGAATTGTATTCGGAGATGTTTGTCGCTATGGCAGATGAGCCACGCCCGTTCTTGTCTGCCTTCGATGATTATTGTCCTAGGTAACTAAAGTGTGTATGTATACGTATACAGAATGTAAAGGAGTGTACATAGTAAACACAAGTACGTTTTTGATGATTCGATTTGAACACTTTGGAAAAGTTTATTCTACTTCAATGCTTTAGTTTAGAATTGCTTTTTCGTCATGGCACATAATTTGTGTTACATTTCAATATGCCTTTCAAAAAAAAACAAGACGCTTAATTCCAGTCCAATAACATTCACTTTTCACTGGTTTTGGCGGGATTCGTGACATAAATTATAATTTCTTTCATTTACGTGTTGAAAAGTGATCGTGAAATTATCGCCAATACGGATTATTTGGCGATGAATGTGAACGCTTTGAAAGTGTTTTTTTTTCCGAACAAACTGGAACTGCACAACATTGCGGCATAGATACTCGATATGATGATAGTTATTTATAAGTTAATGAGATTCAAGATTTAAAACTCTGATTCGGCGCCGACTTATAAATCCGCCTTTGACAGTTATACCTCTGGACCTTAGTCAACAGTGGCGCCAACTGGTGAGCAAAGAAACGATAGTCCTCATTACACCAACTTTCCTGGTCATCTATTAAAACGTTTGGCATTATGTTTGTGACAACTCACATGTTATTATACGTATGTGTAAAACTAAAACTGAAATCACTGCATAGCTAATAATAAAAAAATAATAGGTCGTTACGCACTGGCAGAGACCATCGCTCGGACATGAACATTAAACAAAATGTAACTGTATCCGGCCGCGTAGTTTCCAATTCGGGAAGCAGAGAAGTTTCGATAGAATGAGTTTCGGCTCATTCGTTTCCAACTATACGTTAAACAAAATCACTACTTTCCCCGTTAAGCCCGTCTATCATTTCATTAGAGAACAAGAAGACAGATTTAGATACTACGACGATTCACCAAACAGCATCGTCAACATTACTGGTAAGAAAATTACTGAAAGGTGCGTTTTCGTCGCTAATACCTACTACTTAAAAGAAAATGGGATCCTCTTTAATATGACTGATAACATCATCATCACTACATAGTATTAAACAAAGTCGCTTTCTCTGTCCCTATGTATGCTTATATCTTCAAAACTACACAACGGATTTTGATGCGGTTTTTTTTAATAGATAGAGTGATTCAAGAGGAAGGTTTTTATGTATAATTCTACGCAGACGAAGTCGCGGGCAGAAGCTAGTTAAAATATAAACAAATAAGTGTGCTTCCACCATTTCTTATTTAAAATAGGGTTTTATTAATTGTGTAAAATACAACACAGGTACTCCCATAATAAATTTAACGCGTTTAGATAGTATATACATATATATAATTTTCATTTCACCGATGGAACTCAACTGGTAACTATTTTCTTTTGGATAGAATACATTACGAGTATTATTTCGGCTGCCTATCTATATTATGGACGGGTTTAAATTGAAATTCATTAAAAATGGACAAGAATTGCGATAAGAAACCTTTGAAAGGTCCCTCAAGGCTCCATATCCATACGGGAAATTTTATATATTTTAGCCCTTTTATGCCGCTAAATATAGTGAAAGGAAATGATTGACAAGGGTAAGGAAACGACCCTTTTGTATATTCATAATTTCGATTCGAAATTAAATCTAAGTACTTCCCCAACTAAAACGGTTTATACTACAGCAAACGACCGTGGGTTGTTCTTACAAATATATAAGAGCTGTTCATTAATTAAACAGAAATTATTAACAAGTTATGCAACTTTTCCGTCCAATTATTCATACAAGTATACACAAGCGACTTCGCATCGACAGAACTTTTTTATATTATATTATAGCCTTTTTTATTCCGAATTCGCTACTATTTCATTTTTGTTGTTGTTATTGTGTTCTTTTTTATTATTATTAAATTGTCGCGTAATTCGGCGTGCCTCGTGGCATAGGCCTCCTCCTTGTATTGGAGAGTTTGGGCTATAGTTCCCACGCGCGCCCAGTTCGGATTGGGAACTTAGCACACACCATTGAATTTCTTCGCAGATGTGTGCAAGGTTTCCTCACGATGTTTTCCTTCACCGAAAAGCTCATGGCAAATTTCAAATGTAATTTTCGCACGTAAATTCCGAAAAATTCAGAGGTGCGCGCGCCCGGGATTTGAACCCACAACACTCTGCTTGAGAGGCCACAGGTCAAACCACTAGGCTACCACGGCTATCATCTACAGAACTTACCACAGAATAAATTGTCAGAGTTTTGTTTAGTTTTTATCGCATTCGTCGTACTACAGCTAAAACGTTCTAAAGTAATTTCAATAATCGCAATCTATCAAAATTCCTCATACCTACTACACGTCTTCCTACAAAAGAAAATTGCATCAGAATCGAAAATCTTGGCTTAATAAAATATCGGTGTTTCATATTGCCTTTCTTTACTGCCTGCCTTTTGTATTGATCGGACGACGCGCTTAAGTACCTCCTTTGGCCCATTCAGTCCACCTCGGGTCTGGTTCTCATAAAAAAATGAATTGAACGGAAATGAAATAAAGCTAACCGGTTTTCTTGGAGCCCTGGTGTATTCGGAGCGTCTCGTCGCCGACGCTAACTTTGCTTGAATATTTTATTTTTTTATTCTGGTCTCGGCCGAGTGAGCCTTAGTTCATGTTTACTACAAAAATATTGATCGCATTAAAGATTAAGCGCCGGGCTTTGGTTACAAACTACAAGCAGAACGTGACGTCTTTTGGAATATTGTAGAACTTAATTTTTAGAGTCATGAGACTCATAAAACGTCGCAATGGAAGCGTATAAAGGTGCTCTTTCATGGAAGCAAAACGGGGACGAACAAAATCCAACCTATATATAGCACAGTTGAAATCCACATCTCATCCCGTTTCCTTGTAATGTGACAATGTGACGTGAATTATAATAAACGTTATTGGTCAATTCTGCACGTCTATCTCCCTATGACATACTTACTTAATGTAGCTTACTCGTAATATAAAATTTTAGTGACCTAGTGAGTAGCGAGTACAGTTGACTGTTGCAGGAAAATTGTTTATGTTTACGTCTCCAAGGACATTTGGAAAAATAAATATAAGTTACAAAGCTATTTCAGTACAAAACACGCAAAATTTCATTGAGTTTGCTAGTCATTAAACATTACTTCGCCAGACATTATAAATTACGGTACACAATATCTAGTACTAACTAGCTGATAAATAATTGTAATCTGGCTAGGTATTTAACCAAAAATGTTAGAACAAATACCTAAAAACAAATATGTTATGGTAGACTTAACATCACGCTTGATATTTCAGCGTTTCACGCAGGTCAGCGGGCACCCTAAGCCGCTGTAATATCCCTCCCATTCTTAGGCGGACTTTACACCAGAGCTGCGATAAATCCTCCAATGAGATCGCTTCATTCTTCCACTCATTGGCAATTTGGTTTGCTCTGGTGGGAAGTCACCTCTGCTGGGATTGGCCTCTCGGTTGTCAAAGTTCATTATCGTTGATCTTACGTGATGGCATTCTTTGACATGTGTCGTGGGATGAATGTTGTTAGGCGCCAAACTTGATTGGTACTTAAGTAAAGCCTTTGTATATGATTGATCTACGTCTATCGTGTTATGGTTCAAATTATCTTGAACATTTTGCAAAAAGCGGTAATCTAATCTCACAAAAAAAGACAATAATTTTGAGCGAAATTCGAACCTAAGAATGTGAGCTGCTAAAAGGAACACACCTAATTATTTTTAAAATACATTGAATGAAACGATTGTGTAGTGCTCAAATAGGTAAACATAAAATAAAACAAAGAAATAGTTTGACAGTCGCCCTGTTTAATATTTCCAGTTAAGTATTCTTATTCTTCTTCAACATAAAATTTACACATATAATTATTATCATACATCGAACAACATTCATCGTGTAATAACATTATTTTTACATTTAGTTTGACAGGAATTCAACATCTTTGGATTATAATGTCCGTGTACTTCTCACACATCACTATGTATTAGGTAGGTATTTAGGCTTTAATGTATCATCATCTCGTCTGGGTTCAATTCCAACAATGAAGAATTTTTTAAACTTTATTTAATTATTTGGCGATCGTAGTCATTACCATTCCATATCATATCACGTTAATAATATATATTACACTTAGATTCATCCTTCAACTAATCAGTCGCGGATCCTCACATCGGGACCCAAAGTAACTTTCCAAATACTTATCTATCTATATAAATAAGTTATATCATACAAAAAATATTACACTAAGGCCTATTTAGGTATAGATAATACATACCATTCTTAATTTACGTATGAATTTACAATTCTGTCGCGTCCTTCCTTAAACCGTAGATATGTAACATTGCAATCTTTATAAAATCTAAACGTCCGTGGCACAGCCATCCTGGAAGCTCTCCTCGGAGGAGGGCCTCGTGATCGTGAGCACGCGCTTGAGCGCGGCCACGGGCGGCAGCACGGGCGGCGCGCGCTGCCACACGCGCAGCGTACGCGCGCCCGGCCCGGAGCCCGCTCCGCTCACCGGCAGGCCGTAGTCCGCCGGGTACGGCGCCGAGCCGGGCGCAGCCGCCACCGCCGGCGCCGCCGCCGCATGTGACCGTGGAAACGTTCGACTCATGTATCCCAACTCCTCCTGCGACCCGTCTACACTGCAGTTCTCTATTATAGGTGTACGATCATTATAGTACGCCGGAATAGCTGAACTCACAGCTCGAGCTAAATTACTAGCTTGATTCATTTTCATTTGATCCCAAAGACCAGACGGATATAGAGAATCGGAACCCTCGCGTGCGTACTCACCGCTCCCCGGTCTAGTTGCACTGTCCGGCCTCGTGCCGTTGATAAGATCGGGATCGATGCCGGCAGAAACTGTCGGAGAAACCACTACCGGCCCGCCAGCAGTCACGAGGCTTCCCCTGCCTTCGTAGTGATTAGTTGTGTAGGGAATATCGCTCACTCTCGGGGGCTTCAGCACGGGATTACATTTGGGATCATTGTAATTTATAGTCTCTTGCCTGTTTGCCAACACTGCCCCGTGTGGTCTATCAACTACGGCTGGATGTACTTCGTTGCCGGAGACGACTCTGTCTAAAGTGTTCGGTGTTTTGCTTTCGCAGGCGGGCGGCGGGCGGAATCGTACAAATATGATTAGCAAAGCCAAGGAAATTATAACAATCACTAAGAAGAGTGCTGCCCCGAGACTCGCAATTTGAGCACTTCCTAATACAACTAATGAGGGCCCCTGCGTGATACGTACGGTAAAGTTTGCCTCTGCATTTCCGCCATTATTGGCAGCTACGCAATAAAACTCAACTGACTCAGACTCTTGTGTGTTAGTCAATATAAGTGTCGATTTCTTTTTTGCATCACCTTCCTCGAAAAAATATGTCTTTTGGTGAGAGTTGAAATTACTTCCGTTCTGTAGTAAACGGCCATTCCAATACCAGTTAATGTTTGCGCTCGGTACTGCTTCCGTTTTGCATGTGATTGTAGCGTTTTCTCCAGCGGATGCAGTAATATGTTGACTAACCGGCAGAATCTCTGGTTTACAAGCAAACTCTTCAATGGCCAGCTCAGAAAAAGGACGATTAGCGAGCCTTGTGGGAGCCGAGCAGCTAGGTGTCGACATCAGTTTGCGTTTTGCTAACCACAGTTTGAGCTCTCGAAGCCGGCAGTCGCAAGTCCAGTGATTGTCAGAGAGATCAATGGCTCTTAATTTTTCCAGCCTTTCTAACGATGTGAGTGGCAAATCTCGAAGCTTGTTGTGATTTAGTCGTAAAGATTCCAGAGACTTCAAATTTCTGAATGAATCGGGAGCTATTTCTCTTATGTCACATTTGGACAAATCGAGCTTTACAACACTTCCTAAATTACTTAAAGCATCTGAGTGCACTTTTAGTATTGGATTTTGAGCTAATGTGAGATCTCTAAGGAACGGAGCATCCTTGAAGCTATTGGAAGGTATCTGAGTAAGTAAATTATGTGATAGATCTAACTCTACTAAATTAGTTAGGCCCTTAAAAGCACGATCGTCTATTTGACCAATGCTGCAGCTACGTAGATAAATTCTCTGCAGATTAACTAGGCCTGTGCGGGCGAAGGCCTCCTGCGGTAGGATCTGCAGGTTGTTGCCGGACAGGTCCAGCACCTGCGTGGCCGGGTCCACGGGCTGCGGCACGGTGATGAGCGCGCGGTCCACGCACTCCACTGTCTGTTTGCCGCCCTTCCATTTACATTCGCACACGGCGGGGCACGACCCGGGGGGAGCGAACCCAGCTAATATTGTCTCCCACATTACCACATTCACTGTCACTATAAACCACTTCATTTTCATTTTAATCCAATTCGCTGTATATTGTCACTTTCACTGCATTTCCTCCAATCAATGTTCCAATATAACGCTGTCACAATATCCTCTTAAGTTAGTGCGACGGAACGTAGTTCATCACTAGGTTTGTATATCGTATCACGTCACTACTCGAAAAAGTTGGTGAGCGACACATGTCGGCACGGCACGCATACGCGACGGCTGTAAATCAACTGAGGGAGAGAGGGATCGTCTGTGTAAAAAGAACGCAACGCATGCGCTCCGACGGCCCCCGCGCCCCGCTCTGCGGCTTCTCGGCCCAGCGCGCTGAGTAGCTCCACAAGAGCCAAGTGTTGAAAGAATTCCAAAAGTGTAATTTTCTACCTGGCTGTGGCCGCGGCCGGGTCCCCTGTGCCAGCCCGTCACGTTCATTCACAAATACCTGCGCCGGTGGTGGGGCGAAGCATTCAGCGTTGTAACGTGCCGCCGCCGCGGAAACCGCTTCAATTGTTATGGAATCCTAAACTATTTGTTGAGATCACGTTGGGACTGAGGTCCAGTCCAGGTAGACGACTAATTATAAATAGCCACGCCGGCGACCGATGCAGGTAGGCCTAACAATATAACAGGATGTGGCGTTTAGACAAATTTTCATTCATAAACATGAATGAATAGTAACAGCCAGAAACACGTTCGGTTGAACAAAAAAAAAGTTTTGTAAAAGCACGTAGCGGAATAGGTTACTCATGAACGACAATAATTGGATATGACTATTAGTAACCAAATGCCAAGGAGCTATCGTGCACCGATTCAGTGGCTACAGAGTATTATATCTAGGTATTTGGGATAATAACTACATACTAGAGGCAGAGACACTCGGTCAACCACAAAACCGAGCATCACCTGTAGTTCATAATAGATATACAATACCTTATGCGTACCGAGTCAAGAGGCACGTGCTTCCATTTGCTGTTTGATGAGATTACTATGACAAAGTTATTGACATGAATTAGATATCTTTGTCTGAATGTAATAGTAGTGGAGCCGTACTTTTATAATAATCTCCGTATGCTACGACTCCTTATTTAGGTACTAAAAGCAACTAAAACAAATTTTAACGATCTTTAACGAACATTTGCTTGGAATATTATACCTATTTCAAATCTACAATATTTAATACACATGTTTATTATTTTTTGAAAACAAACACTGTTCAATACTAAAAAATAATGCTTAGTTAACAAAACAGCAACAAGAAACAAAATACAAAAATTTAAACTTTAGCTAATTTTACTCGCGTTTTATGTTGGGCATCTACTTTGTCTCCCTAATTCGAGCTAAATAAAACTTTTGTGATGCAAAGCCTCCACGACAAGAACAAAGGGCCCCGTAATGATTAAATCATTAGCGAGTCGTTTGCCGGCAGACGGCACGCGGCAGGCACGCTCCGGCGTTTTTTGGCGCCGTCAGCTGCCCCGGCACCTGGGCGCCGGGGCAGGCGCAGCCGGCCGCCGCACATATGCTCACTGTATGCTCACTAATAAGGTTTCCATAGCTTTCTAAAAGACTATTTCACTTTCGACGGTAAATGATAGAAAGTCTCGCACGGAAGACAGAACATTAAATTTTCGGCGGATGCTATACGGTCATTAAACACAAACACAATTGTTTGATGTCCGCTCGTGCGTCTAACGGGACGTGACATGTGTGCAGAGCCAACCCAAGTATAGGATAGCTGGCACTCCTTGGAAGGTGGATATCGACCAGATTTCTTCCCGTTAAATCGACAGCACGAGTAACTTGCTAAAAGAATAAAATTAAGATTAGATCTTAGCCTTATTTTTGAAATGTGCAATTGTACAACTATATATGCAACCTTCAAAGTCTTCAAACGAAAGTAGAATTAAGTCATAAATAAAATATACTTAGATAATAGAGACGGATGAATCATGTTATATATTTGGACACATTGCAATTTTCATGTACTGTATCTATTCGCGGTACCTAGTTTTCTTTGTAAAATTACTTTAATAACTAAGTCTACCTGTAAAAGAGGCAGAAACAAGACGTATATAAATTTAATTGTAATAGTGACTGAATCCAAAATAATATCCATGACGTCCAGATTTCTGACTAAATTTGTAACAATAAACTTCAACAAACGGCTCCTTAATATAATATCAAAGTCCATGGAAACAAAGCTTTTTAACTTTCATAATATTTGGCTTTTAAGTCCAAATACAAAGAGAAGAATACAATTTGCTGCTGACAATATCATTTGAGATGGGAGCCCCTCTCGCTTCCGTTTACATTACCGTTCACTCATCAGATGTTATCATAACAATCAAGCCCAGTTTTGAGATTCTCCGAATGTTGAATGGGTACTCAAATTGTTTCAACTTCTTTTATAATGGGTGGTGTATTTTAGTATAAACAGGAATCTGTAGTCGACGAGTGAGGTGATCCGATTGAACGCTGGTCCGGAGCTGTGGGATAATTCACACGATTTCCAATTGTGTAAATGTGCATGTCCCAACACGCTGCCTGAGGTGACTCCACGCCGAGTTACACAAACGGCATTTCGTGAATTAATGCGTCATGCGAACAGCCTTGTTAAGGACATCTGTGAGTAACGCTACTTGTGCAAATTTGTATAAAGTTTGTCACTAAGTAGGTATTTGGAATATTGTGAAGAGTCACGTTATAAGTAAAGACTAGGTTTGATTATTGTTAAGAAAGAGGTTAGAACTTTTATCTCTTAAAATACGAGCAGAATTTATATGAACATTTATTTTTTACGCCTCAAAATATATAAAAATAGGGCCCTCTTTGTTAATGCTTGACCTTAAAAGCCTTTAAATGAACACTGTGTTGTGCGGCTTCAGACATCCAATTTATTATGAAAATAGAACCGTAACAGAAAGGTTAGCAAAGTAGGTACCCCACTGCGGATACTGAATACATAAATGAATAATTAGGTACTCCATGCAGTTAGCATCCACCAGCAGCGGGTATCTAGTAGGAAGTGAAAAATATAATATCTAAATACTCCTGCACTTTAATTCGCGAATTGTGATTGCACAGAAAATATACACGCCCGCTCCGTTCTTTTTATTCTGAACCAAAGGTCTATATCAATGGTACGTCACTAAGTCGAAAATATTCATTACATACAGTGTTGCACAAAACTGAAGAGAGTTTCAAAAAAAGAAAGTCGTAAATTTTCTAATGAAAAGATTTTATCAAATAATTGACAGTAGGTACCCAAAAACTAATACGAGGCCAATTGCTTTGTGATTAATGCGTTTAGTTAAAATTATTCAAATCAGCCAGTTAGAAACAACTAATTTGAGGATTTCTTATTTTATTGTCGTACTTTTGTTTGCGTTTAGTCTAAATAGTAAAAAAACAAAATCACTTCTCGCGTGTGTCCTTCTCTGGACGTACAGATTTCCACTAAATTTATTATTTGTTGTAACTATTATCGATTTTTCCGGATTCGATTATTACGGAAAAGGTAAAAGTCGAATAATAAGCGATCATTCTTCTTCATTCAATATCACATTCCTAGTACAATATAGAATAATTCATAATATGACTATTGTATTTGACGGAAATGCCACGCTACTCTCTTCGGCCTTGTACCAACCCGTTGAGCCAAGGATGGAAGTATGGCGCTAGATTGTTTTCTTATACTCACACACTACTTATATCTTATGACATCATGATACTTCTTCAACTTCCTGTATATAATAACATCCTAGATGAAATCACTTTAAGATATAGACACTAATTTATATTATACATAGCGTGTTTTGTGCTTAGGGGACATAATCTTAGTGCTTAAAAACGTGAATCACAAGTCAGTTTTGTCAGGTGGATGACATTTATTGTAACTACATGCTGATGCAATGCATTTTAAACTAAACGTATATGAAATAAAATTTCTAGATAAAACGATATAGCACGCGTTACGGAATGACGAGGGTCCGGATTCGATTCCCGGCCATAGCTTTACTTTGCGAATTTCTGTGTTCTAATTTTCAGTATAGTTTAGAAATTAAATTTCTAACGGTAAAACCGTAAAAGAAAACATAAAAAATCAAAAAATAACATTCTTGATTCATTTGCTAGTGTACGAGTATATATGAAATAGTATGAACAAAAAATATTTAGCTTATTACTCTGCTACCCAGTGGTATGGACCTCCGTAAAGTAACGCCTGGTTCAACCAATAGGTATTTTCTATGGCAAATTTATAACGTATTATGTGGTGGTATGCGGGTCTGGAAGCAAAGAAAAAACTTAGAATTTACCAAAAAAGTCCATCGAGGGAATGGGCGGAGAATTTTAGGAATCATTTTGAAGTTGATGCGGCTGGCAACCCATTACTATTTTGATTCCCCCTTCCGCCTTTACACTCACAATCATCCTAAACGTGGCCTTCAGGTCTTGTTACTCTAGGTTCTGTTTACCCTGTAAGGGGTAAAGACGTGATGTACGTATGTTTAATAGGGTACATGTTCTACTCCCTTTAAGTAGTCCCATCTCGTAGCCAGGTTTTGAAGATAGCTTCCAAATGGGAGAACCTAATATCTTATTGTTTTTTAATAATCTTAAAAAAAATCTGGCTGCGAGATGGGAAAATCGTTCTCTAGTGGTGTAGCTAGCTACAAGACGGGAAAACACATTTTCCATTTCGTAGTTAGCTACCAAATCTGGCTACCAGAAATCGTTCCCATTTGGTAGCTAGCTACAAGATGGGAAAACACGTTTCTCATCTTGTAGCTAGCTATCAACTCTGGCTACAAAATGGGAAAATCGTTCTCATTTGGTAGGTAGCTACAAGATGGGAAAACAAATCCTAGCTAGATTCCAAATCTTACTACAATATGGGACTAGAGGTTTTACTCTACCAATGACATACTCTATAGACCGTAAACGCTTACTTACCTACATGAATTAAAAGTAATCTAATTTCATATTTAGTAGATAATAATATAGCTATTTTGTGTTAATCTGTAAGTTTGTGCCGTTTTGGCTTTAGCTGTCAAGGTGCAAATTTGTCATGAATAAATAAATAAATAAATAATATAAATAAATGAAACTTTAATTAAAATTGGCTTAGTAAACTCTGGACCATATGGTTGGGTATAACACTATAACTCAGCTAATTAAGTTACGGATCACAGTTTCGTGATGTGGCATAGAAATTATGTAGGCACCAACTATAGGACTTTATAGTCTTTGCAGAGAGCCAAAGTAGGTAAAACAGAACTGTGGTAGCTAAGTAACATTATGTAGAGCGGGGTCCATTTAACACTGTTCGGTACATTTGTTTTTTTTTCAATATTTTTTTTGGTCTGTTTGTATGTGCGTTTGTTGCGCACATATGTCAGGAACGACTTTACCCATGTGGGTGCGATTTTCACTGCTGTATTGTGGTTTGTTTGGGGCAACATTTAAAGTTTACTTCATTAAAATCAATCCACAGAATCAAAAGTTATTCAATTTTAAGTTTTGTTCGAAACCACATAGAAAGCAGGCCTCCGTGTTGCTAGGTGGGGGTCATGAGGGGAGGGTCCTTACCTATTTCTAGTTTCTAGGGTTCCATATCCAAATCCAAAATGATCTATGGTTTTGTCTTTTCTGTCTGTCTATCCATCAGTATGTATGTAAGAAACAAGGCTATTAGGTAAATTTAACAATATGTACGAAAATTTATAAGTATAGGTTTTTTGTAAAATGTTGCCATACTTGCGAAGTCAAAATACGAAAAAAAATATTCTACACTAAAATGGAAAGAATCAGTCTGGTAAAGACATTTATGACGTTGATAAATAATAGGCCTTTAGGTCTTGATACCTTAGGCTCTGTCTACCCTGTAAGGGATAAAGACGTGATTTATATATTTAAGTATGTATAGATAATAGTAAAAGTAAAACTTTTTTTTTTCATTACATTTTCTCCGTTTTTTCATTGCGATTTATTGCGCACCGCGCAAAATCTGCGGCATAAAATGAGAAGCGATTTTCGCAGTTGCATCCTGCAGATTTAACTAAAAATATCATAGATATTTATTTCATCTTTATACGCTGCCTACAAGCCGATTCATCTTTAGTATATTACTTAAAAAATAAACGAATTAACTGTTTTAATAGTAGGTAACAACCTACCCGTGATAGATATATGATAAACAGGAGTAATTCGGCTGAGATTATCTCAGACTTGAACTAATTTAGTTTTATTTTTTCCCAGGCTCCTAAATGACCGTAGGCGACTTCGGCAATAATTGACAATTAAACGGACACCCTAATTATAATTGTTATTAGTTAGTTCCGGCGGTCAGCGGCCGCGAAACAAGTTGCGCTAAACTTTCAATTTGGACAGTTATACTCGTACCTACTCTTGAATAATGGATAAACTAGTTCAGCTCGCCTGTCGGGACCAATTATGCTAACTCTAATGAGAAATAAGAAATTGTACAAAATTATTTGTTTGTTTTAATAGTATGAAACAAAACAATTGAAGTATAAAAATTTCACAATGCACTGAGTTTTCTGTTAATTGTCAAACTGGCTGTGCCAAGTGGCCATTAAAAATTTTCATTTTCAAAAAATTCTATCTTTAATTTTTACTAGTGGTAGGCAGCGCAGCGTTGCCACTCGCTATGCAGATGTTAATTTAATGCTGTTATTAGAGATGGACACGGTCACCGGCAAGTATAACGTAAGTATTTTGCGCAGCGAAAATGAGGTGAAAGAACGCCTTGTGAGATAATAAGTTGATTAGCAATGGAAGAACCGAGGCTAAACGCGAGGCTCCACTTCGGGGCTTACTTAATATAATTCCGCTCGAACCATTGAGCACTATGCCTTTGAAAGGGACATTATTGGATAATTCTGAAGGCTCCCGAGTCTCCGGACTCTAATAACACAAAGCCATGTAGAGCTTATATCCATCTAATGTTTGAAATTCCATTTGATTGCGTTAATTGGTGAAAATTTGATTATTTTTAACAATATCCCTCGTGTATTGCCTGTTGGCCGGCCCCGATACCATTAAACGCGTATAATTGCCATTCGACTTGACCCATTGAGTTTCTATACGAAGCTATTTCTGTATAAGTATATTGAGGATAATCTAAGCGAGAAAGCAATTTCAGAATATCCTGTTTAAGATCTGAGGGCAACCGACGCGATAAGACGGGTAATGGCGCAGGTCGCTACTCGGTAAATTAAAAAGCACGGACCAACTTCGGCCTCGCCTCGCCACCCCGTGGAATTGCGCTGGCCATTTGCATTTTCCTACATGAGATGAGGTTTTTTTCTATTCTGAATGAAACAAGTGAGCGCTTCACTCTCGCTCGCTTTTTGTAAATTCTAGTCATTTTTATCGAGTTTTAAGTGGTTCTCTTTCCTTCGATGTTGAGTCTAAAAGGCCTTTGAGATTGAATGTTATCTTTTAATTTTGCATGCCGTAACTGTATTTTTAACCAATTAAAAGACAGTATTTGGATTATTCATATTATTTTCAACTACGTCGTAGTATTTTTTATATCTTTCGCCGGTATTTATTATACTAGCGGTAGGTATATTAAAAATCTCTATCCAAGCTAAAGCTTGCCACCCACAGCGCTCTATATATCCGGCTCTGTGGAAATGTCGCCTCAGCGGACCTCGCATAAATTCCTCCATAGCCGGTCATTTTACTGAATAAATTTCTGTTTTTTTGCCACGTTTTCCATGACTGTGCAGTTTTTAAACCCGTTCCAAAAAACTTAATTTTAAAATACATGGCCTTTTCAATGAAGAATATTAATAGGTAGCAAATTGTCATGATTTTCCCCATATTTGAACTTTCCGTACACGGGAGTTGTGCTAGCTTGCTAAAGTGGGCAGACATTCAAACAGTGAAGTCGTTACGCTGTACCTACTTTGCTCGCACTCACTAGTTGCAAGCGATTTGCAGTAAGAAAAATGCAAATTATTGGAATGTGCGACTCTACATGGACAAGCAAGAATACGAGTACTCTTATTTGAAAAATGACAATGAGAAACGCACCCGAGTGAGTGTCCGAGCTACGCATTGACGTCACTTGTGGTGAGCGTGGCCAAGGCGCGGCCAATGTTATTACAAGTCGTGCAGTTATACTACATAATAAACTTCATGTTGTGAATTAAACGGATCACTCACGTGTCAAAGTCGAGAGCTGCTCGACATGCTTCCGGTTAATTCGAAGTCCTTTTCCCGGAGCGCTTGCCTTCAGCGGCAGCAAGTCAAACACTACGCGCCATCGCCCTGCTCGCGTAGCCAGCTGACGACAGCTCACAACTACTCTCGTTTTTATCGCCATTATAATTACTGTCAAAAACAGGACTAGAAATTTCTCCGAAACATGTGGAGCTGATTTTGGTATTATGTGAGTGATCTGTTTGTTTCACGATGTTTGAACCTCGCGGTAGTTTTGTATTAAAAGTAACTACATACTGAGCTAGGTACTTAATGTATCGAACTATTTCTTTCAATTCATGGTTTATTTTCAATACAGCATGATCAATCAACAAGACTACAAATAATTTTGCCACTACTGCCTGCGTTAAAAAATTATATATTTTTTTTTATCGAAAGTGCTGAAAAGTTTCCTTGAATCGGGAATTTATGAACACCATTCGCCAAGCTCCTGTATCTGGCGCAGCGCTAACAGCGAGCATATTCTATTGAGATATGAGTGCAATGTACAATTGTACCGCAACTAGAACGCATACGCCTCATCATTCACTCCAGTTGTTAGGCGAGCTCGCTAGCCCGATGCCGGACACCTGCTTTCGAATGAGAACAAAAATAAACTTCTATGCAACTATCATTACACACCAAGCAACCAAGAGAAACAAACTATGTGACTGTTGAGTTCTTAATGCAATTGATCTGTATCGTTAGGTACAGTCATACGAGTACTATCGAAGCCTTTTAATGCAGAGAAGACATCATTCGAATACTCATTGATATCGGGAGAGTTGCCTAGTCTAGTCTCGTTAGTTTAACTATGGTTTCTGTCTATTGAGTGCCTCGAACACGCTGCGCTGTGTTTTCGAATACCGGCTGCACAATCACTGTACTCTGGTTGCGCAAACTGCCGAGGCAAAAGCTGCGACAAAGCAACCATCTTTATTCAGCTAACTAGTCACTAACACTGGTTTCTCTTTGTCTGACCACTCAAACAAAGAATATCAAATCAAGTAGACTTGACAAAGCTAATTTAAAAATATTGACACTGCTTTGTAGAGTTCACGGAATAATTTTAGCGGTCGCGGTGGTAAAAATGGAAGTCAGTAATGTTTCTTAATTTTACAGAACTGTAGCCTCAACGTGAACTCGCAGGTTTAATTAAAATGGCATAATAATTATGCTCTAGGGCGGTTGAAACAAACTCTGCTGTAAGGGGTGCCTGGCTTGTTTCACACTCAATGTTTCACTTAGAATAAGTAAATCAGGGCACTCAGGGGTTAAATATCAGAAAGCTTAGTTTATTAAGCGCGTGTTAAGCAACTGTGTGAGTACTGAGAAATATCAAATTATAGTCTCATTGAGTCTCTTGATAACCCCCCTCCCCCCCCGCGACTTTATCTGCGGAGAATTATTTTACCGGGCCCTCGCGGGAACAATAACAATTTTCCGGGACGAAATCTATACCATGTCCTTCCCAGGGTCTCAAATTATCTCTATAGGTACCAAGTTTTATCATGATCTAATTTGAGTAGTTTACGCGTAACAAACAAATAAACAAACTCACATTCGTATTTATAATATTGGTTAGGATTTATCTAATGATCTCAGAAACCTACACACGGTCACGTTCCTTATAACATATTAAATGACCAAATCTATTACCCCCAGCACATGTATCCGGTTTATAAACACGTACAGCATACTTATGTTTTCTTTAATGAGTTTGGGCAAAAACAAACTAAACCGACTTCTAAGAAACTCGGTGTTTTCTCGAATCAATACTTGAAAATTGTGCTTTGTTTCTGTAACCCACAAGTTTGTCCGCGCCCAGAAACTAATCTAGAGCTGCCGACGCCTCCGACCTCCGTTCCTTTCAAATTATGATACATTTACAAACAGTATTATGCATAGCTTAAAGTAAATAAATTCTGTTTTGATAAGTTGAACGTCGAGCTAATGACGATGCCGTCACAGATACAAGCTGATTGATATGTTGGAAAGGCAACGTGGGTATTGAGAGCGCTTTCTGAACACGCTTCACGCCCAATTTTCTTCATTATCGCTGATGGCTTTGAGTAATTTAATTCGTACCAAATTACATCGATTAACATTGATTACTTCAGCCGCGTGTTGTAGTGTAGTTGTAAACATGAATACATTTAACCTAGGTGATATTAAACTGTGATCTGGTTTAGGATATGCTTATATGGAAATCAAGAGACACAAATGTAGAGACGAAAATAGGTAGTAGGAAAACTTTTAACTCTGTAAATTTAGGGCATTAGGGCTGATAGCGGTTAGTTCTAGTACGTTATTGATAAAATGGTTATAATTATGAAGTGTTCAATTTTTCTTGGCCTTACTAAGGCATTATTATAGCTGGGGGCTGGTTGCAGGTGCGCCGCACAGGTGTATCCGCGACACAAGGCGAGCATGATGCGTGCGAGCGCGAGCGCGCGACTTAAAGGTCATGCCGGTATTAACTTCATTCTTATGTACCCAGCGTGAAACAAGTCGTAAAAAATCATATCGTAACATGAGTCGTGTTCAGTAAACTAAGTAAAGTATAAGTTTCCTTATCGAGCGCCAGATTCAAAGATACCAAGTATATGCGCTAAGTCCGTGATGAAAGTGAAGCCACGCGTTGCCGTGATATGAAATTCGTCGGCTGCCTGCTGTATTGTGAAAGTTGCGCAGCGTCTCAGAAAATATAATTTCCACGGTTCGCGGTAGCTGATTAAACTGGCGCTAAAACACATATTGCGAGTATAAACATCTGCGTTAATTTACAACTACACAAAGAGAAATAGGGAGGCTGGCAAAAATGAATATGGGTTGAATTTGGGTCGGGTTTTTTTTATTTCGTCCTTACTGCGAACACAAGGCAAGTACGATTCAAACAGGAACAAAGGCGGCTGAGACGAACCTCTGAAGGGCCTTCGGACCGGGACAAAATCAACATCCTCCGCCAAACACGTCACGTATTTATAATCCCGCGCTCGCTTCCTGCTTTTTGTTGATCATTCGCTCGGTTGTTGGTAAAAGGGAATTTTGCATTCGCCAAGAAATCTTTTGTTAGGCGGCTCAGCTTTCGTGAAATAAAACTTTGCCTTCATCAGTAGTACTACATATTTGCTATAGTATATAATTAATTACTTATGTATTCATATGAATACTAAAATATACTTAAATTACATTGATTTCGTTATCAATAAATACAACCTACAGTAGTTATATTTGCTTTACATCACAAAATAAGTAAATTTTATGTTGTAAAATATTGGTGGGTGAATGATAGCAATCAAGATAACTGAGATTTAAATCATAAAATTGATTAAATCCGTACCCAGTGTTCCAATTCAACGAATGTAATTCAATTTTAAGTTTCGTCCCGGATCTCAACTCATCTTGTTTACTAAAAACAACTAACCGTTCGAGAAGGGTTAACTACCCCGGAAAAAGGGTTAACTCTGTAAACTCGACACTACATCAACAGAGATACTGGCTGTTCGATGTAAATTGCGATTGATAGGGACCGTAATTCAATGTGTTAGGTGCTATTTCTGAAGGAAACGTACAATATACCAATTTCGCATGAGTATTGAGTGATACTTTTCCCTAACGCAAAAGACGGGTTGTTTATTACATAGGGCAGATTATCATTATTGAAACCGTGATAGTAAAACGGTAGACGCAAGGCTTCCGTGTAAGAGTGAGATAAAATTTCGCTTGATGCGTCTTAGCTACGGGGTCTTTGACCGTGATGAAGATGCTTACTTTCCGCTTCCTGCAGAGATAAAAACTGTAACGTAAACGCACCCACACAATAGATAACTAGCTTATCAAAACATCACGGGTAAAAAGATGCCAATTTTGTGACGCAGTTCTTAAACTACAAAAAAGTTTTGAGAGTCGCATTGCTTTTGTTTGCTTGACTAGTGGCGGCACTACCGAGCCACCAGACTTCGTCTCATCTCCAGCCTGATACGTCTCCCTGCTGGGCACAGGCCTCTAAAAATCAGAGGGCTCGTGTTGTAGTACCCACGCAGGTCCAATCGACTGCAATTGGGAACTTCACAGACACGTTACTACACCATTGAATTGCTTCACGGGTTTGGGCCACTTCAAAACCAAAGCTCGTGGTTTTCAAATATATTAACAGTTTCAGCGTGACTTAGCTTAAAGTAAACGCTGATCTACCAGAAAATACTTAATATTGATAGTGTTTACGAGGTCGTGAAATAGAATTTTCAAATAGCTTAACACTTTGAGTGCAGATGCAGACTGTAGACCGCAAGCCGAAAATTTCACAGACCGAGCCCCTATTCGACACGGTTTATAATCTTAAGTGATATCACAGCACTTCACAAGCGAGATTCGTATTCTTCACTCTTACACGTAGGTACATAAATACAAGTAAATGGGCCAACAAGACTTACCCGATAATGTGTGTCTGCTGATTTTCTTTTGCTCGATTCTATTTCACAGAGACTAAAGTTAATTTTTAATACAAAAATCGTCTCGAATCCGTTGGCGTTAAAGTTTCAATTGTATGGGCGATTTGGCAGTGCCGTCTAGCGGCACGTATCGTCAACAGCCTGTTCTCAAAATATTTGACATAAATGCGTTTGCATTTAAGACGTTACTTCTGACAGATAATTTGCATCTTAGGCTCTGGCAAATATTTCGCACGTATACACCATAAAATTTAAGTAGGTACGTATCTTGCTTATATTATTAAGTTTCTGCAATATCATTTTGACACTTTCGAATAGAACACCCTGGTTCAGCAGCGGTGTAATTATACTACAGCTTTGTCTTACTATCCACGTTATTATGTTTAAAAAAAAAATATTTGCCGGTTAAATTTTATTTAACCGAAAATCACTTGATTGAAACTAAGTTCAAATTTGTAAAAATTTCAAAGTAAACGGTTTAACTCAATATTAGTCGACACGATTCGACGAGTTTCGATCTTATCGGAAGATTTTTTTCAAAAATATCGAAACTTGTTGGAACTATTTATCCTTTTTAAATTTGCGTCTCGACAATGGCCACAGAAACGTCTACATTCTTCCAACAAAAACGAAATAATAAAATGCAAATCTAATTAATTAAGTTGCGAGAAATCCAATTGTCTCTGAATTTGAATAAATATGTTAATCTAGGATAAGTACTTTAATACATGTAGTTAGGTACACGGAAATTTCATCCAATTCCGTTGGCAGCGACGGCGCGGCGTGATTGAAGAACAAAAGCAGGAACTTTTGCGTTCATAATATTAGCGGAATCTAATTAAGCGCTGCAACTTTATAAGCCTGGTTATTGTTCCAACACTTATAATAATGCAAAAGCTAATTAAAATTAAAAATAATAATTGATTCCATTTTCCACCTTTACACCCGCAATCTTGCTAAATATGGCCTGTAGGTACCTGTTACCTTAGGCTCTGTCTACCCCGTAAGGGATGAAGACGTGATTTGTGTGTGTGTATAATAATTGAGAAACAAGTCTTTTGTTAAATTGCACAAAAAGAAAGAAAAATATACCTGGAAGAGTTCAAAAAACCATGCTCCAAAATAAGGATTAAAACTTGCTGCTCTATATTATATGTCATTAGCAAAATTAGGCAAGTACATTATAATAAACAACTTTGTGCAATCAGAATGGTCTTGATCTTATTCGATTCAAAAGCCTTTCCATGCTCTTTATGCGATTCAATTCCGACTCAGTTCAGGTTTTAGCTGTCATTTTTAGTATGGATCTGACAGCGAGCGAACCTGAACTGAGTAGTAATTGAATCGTATTAAGGCGTCACCCAATAGTCTACTCATGTGGCCGAACGAAACATGTCGAGTTTTTATAATATTTATGCGTGATGTTGTAGCTATTATTCCGTAAGGAGAGAAGGGTGATTCCGTGTGGAGAGTAAGACAGCCGGGGAAATTACGGGCACAAGAGGCATTTCATCTTAGTCCTCTAGGTTGGCAACGCATCTGCGATCCCTCCGGGGTTGCGGGTGTCTATGGGCAGTGGTGATCACTTACCATCAGGTGACCCACTTGCTCGTTTGCTTTCCTATTCATATATAAAAAAAAAAAGGGAATTTTGCTGTATCGTGTCACCGCAATTTAAGTAGCAACATCTCTGTTATCTGGGCAAAGTTTTCATTTCTTTCATGCTGGTCTGGGAGTAAAGAAAAAACATAGAATGTACCAGTTGCTTCTCTACCCGCGCAGATGGTAAAAGTCCATCGAGGGAATGGGCGAAAATCATAGGAATCTTGTTATAGGCGATGAGGCTAGCAACCCATCACTATTTTGATTCCATTTTCCACCTATACGCCCAGAATTTTGCTAAATGTGGCCTGTAGGTCTTGTTACCTTAGGCTCTGTCTACCCCGTAAGGGATAAAGACGTGATTTGTGTATGTGTGTATGTAGTTTTCATTTACTTGCTCAAATTAAATTTCAAAACGACACTGAAAATTAGAACACATAGGAAAATCCGAAAAGTAATCCTCATTATTCCATGATGCGTGCTGTACCGCTACACAACCCATAGCAGTAAGCCTTCGAATGTCTCTATCTGTACCAGCTGTCACGTGGCGTGACCTTGTTACTATGCCAATTTTTTGCCGCCAAGCCTCATCTGCTTGAATGACGTGTCTGTACGATACAATTACAGACTTCCGTGGAACATCTACTGCTCAACAGGAACGAGAGAAGGCGTGGTTTAAAAAAAAAAATGTTCAAACATTTTTTTTGTAATAAAT
This sequence comes from Pandemis corylana, assembly GCA_949127965.1. Lineage (NCBI taxonomy): Eukaryota > Metazoa > Arthropoda > Insecta > Lepidoptera > Tortricidae > Pandemis > Pandemis corylana. The sequence continues at coordinate 4,040,543 of OX421858.1, read as the reverse complement.
GCAAAAAATCAAGAACAAAAATTCTTTATTCAATTGATAGTATGTACTTACTCAAATGTTAATAAATATTGAGAACATCCTCATTTTGCTGGAGTCGATTTAAAAAAGCAAAAATGTTTCTTATCCTATAAAATAACACCCATTGTAAGAACAACTTTAATGTAAGGCTATCCCTAACAAACTTAATTGAAGAAGGTTTCGTCGCTCGTATCAATTACATTTGTACCTTCGTCGGTAGTTACTGGTCTGACACGGTGTAATAACTCGGTGAAGTGGAGAGGCCCGTCGCGGTGAACCACAGTTGGGTCCTACCTCCTGCCCCCGGTCTGCCCCAGTCTACCCCGGTCGAGTCTAGCGGTCCCTCACCACCCGAACCTGCCCTGCCCTGCACCAATATTAAACATAACCGTCCCATTATTTATTGCTATCAAATAAGACCGTACACACCGCTATTTACTTAGGGTGTATGAACTCGTAAGTTGCTCAATACAGAGTTTAAATGGCTTGCAATCTCGCATCGTGTTTTTAATTTAGAAGTTAAATTAAAAACACTGTACACATATCACATAACCGCTCCGTTAACCTTGCTACGTGCTTCAATTCGCTCTAAAAGTAAATAACTACAGAGATTTCAAACGGAGCTAAATTCCAGACTAACCTATAAGTAGCTTCTAAATTTCTAGACTGTGTGGAGCAATATTGATGGATAGGTCTACCTATCCATCAATATTGCCAACGCATCACTCAAAGTGCTTGCCTAATTTTCAGCAGGTCAATGAAGACAAATTCATAATCCGAGGAATCAGCAAGTTTGCATCAGAAGCTTGCCACTCTCATAAATTGGCCTACAGCGCAAGTTTCTGAGCGTAAATGATATCGTGACTCCATAAGATTCGAGTTCACAGAGACGGAACACTTCGTCTTAAACAAAACTCTACGCAGCGTAACGTACGGCTTACTTTTAAGTGTCAATGTGAAGGTTCTTGATTGTTACCCCCAGGTGATGTTTGTTCAACGTCGAAGTAGACTTATCGCTGGCGTAAATAGAGATTAAGTCGGAAGGTATCCACCCACTTTTGTTTGCTCTAGGCGAAGCTCAACGTGTTCCCGGCGAAAACTGCTACAGTTTTAGTAGACGCGCTTCCTGCGGTTTGAAACTCTTATCATGTACCGTTTTGCGTTCATGTGACAAGTTTTATCATGTTCTTTCCTGTTTCGATTTTTTATCCCCGCGTATTTTACCTTGCTGCCTTTTATTGCGTAATATTACCTAGTACATAAATACTTACCTACCTAATAATAACTGTAGGAGATTTCTAAGTAAGGAGTTTTAATTGTCTATAATGTAAGAGAACATAGGTGATAGATGATAATGACTTGAACAAAATAAACGAGCTTGCCATAAGAACTAATTAAAAATTACGTATCATCTCTAAAAATAAATCGTATCGTATTTCTATCGCAAAAAAGGTTCTTTCAAGAGGAATCATAGTTAAAACTTAAATCTGTACTTTTGTAATTTAAAGCTTCTTTGCATTTTTCGTAACTAAAGTAAAAAACCAAACCTACAAAAGTTAGACGGAATTGAATTATTTGAGCAAAACTTGATATTAATGGACTAATGAAGAGTTCCAGGAATGACTCCAATTGGAATCGGTATCCTATTTGCGCTTGTCCGTTGATATGTATACAAATACAACGTATACATTTGCGGGTATACTGTAATGAAACTGAGTCATTCATGGCAATATTACCGCAATAGCTAGTTTACTTTCTATAGGTAGGATCGTTAGACCGTCAATAAACCACACGACAAAGGACCACGGTTGAATCGACAGGTTATTACAAGTCTTGCTGCGAGCATGTGTGCGTGTTTGTTTATACACTCACACCGTACGTACCTAAAGTGAATAGTTTTGTCAGATGTGACAAACTAAATATCGGAGTATAATATGAGTAGGTACTCGTATGTAAGATAATACCTGATTGCCTCGACTTTGCCTTCACGTGACTTGGAATTCTGCGCAGGTAAACAGTCAAGCCCTAGAAAACTTGCCTTCATGAACTATGTCGGTTTACTTAGTATGTGTTATGCCAAGAATTTTGTGGTATAGGTTTCACATTGGATATATATTTGAGCCATAATCAACCCGTGAGCCACTACTTATGTATGATTTGATTACAATCGTACGTATAAAATACGTAGGTACCTACACTGAAAAATCTATCATCCATCAAATGCGCAAAGGGTCGATGTTTTTATTATCAACCAATTATTTCGTTCCTTACAAATTAAAACATCCCAACAAGTCCGGATTTATTTTTAATGTCGGCATTGCATGTATGCTCTCCCGTAATACATGGAATGGAACGTTGCCATGGTGCGTCTGGCCTAAAGTTAATCACATGTAACCCTGTCACCTGTCTCTAAGAATCTAGTTATTTAAGGGCAGCAACACTTTGATACTAGGTAGATTCTTTCAAACTAGTTGCGCGTCTGTGTTGTTTAATCTAGCGTGGCGGCTGATCCGAGCACCGGCAGGATGTCGCACACAGCCGCACCGGAATCCAACACAATATAAAGCTCGTAACCGTCTTTGATTCTGGTCTGGTGGGTAAGGCCTCGCCGGTGAATAAAGTTAATGGAAAAACGATGCTCGATAATAACCCACCAATCGTTTAAAGGAATAAATGGAGTAGCAGAACTCAAGTCCTTAAGCAAAGCGGTCTTGGAATACGATGCGATTGGTTGTAAAAATCAGTGCTGAATTTATTTATTACTCTACTATAAGCTTTTGTAGCGTTTCTTTGAAGCTCTCAGAGCAGCGGTGGAAGTTTTGACACAAACGTCTCGAACCCGATCGCGTAAAGCCAGGGATACACTTGGGGACATATCTGGCGATATCGCGCGACCTATTTAAACAGCGACAGATGCGTCACGCGATGTTGCCAGACATGTCGAGCGAAGTCTAGCACCACTTCACCCGACGTCGCTGGCGACACGTGTCGCAAAACATTGGTTCCCTAGTGTATCCCTGGCTTAAACGTCTCAATTACTCGTATGATGGAAAAATTGACAGCGCCTCCATGGTCCATAACGACAACAAACTATTTTCTAGTGTTTAACATTTTATCGTGATCCACCAAGTTACTTTAACAATAACTTTAACCGTAACCGACGATTTCGACATAATTTTTCATAGGTTTTCTGACAAAAATCATCGGTTATGATTTAAGTTACTGTAAAAGTAACTTGGTCAAACTCACGCTGAGTGTGAGTTTTCGGTCATATAATACACTACGGTACTATGAGAACTATTTGCTGCCGCTTCGTTCGGCAAGCGACGGTGTCAATTTCCCGATAGCAATTGAAACGTTAGCGCCAACGCGTTCGAGACGTTTTTGTGTCAAAAACTGAGCTGAACTGAAGCTGAGGATGTGTCATTTTATTTCCTTGTTGAGTCGCGTAAATATAAACGTCTATGTAAGAACTTCGCGGTCGGAAAGTAGCAACACAATTTGGTTTAGTTCATAAAATTGACTGAACCAATTTCATGCGTTTCCTTTAATTCTCATTTGCGTACTTGTGGGTTTCATGGCTATGTTTCGCCATGCCTTGTTATCGCGTATCCGGAGAAACTATAACACAATTGCGATAAAATTAATATTTCATAATTATAATATTTAACGCCTTTTGTCTATACATATAATAAAATCGTTGAGACCAAAAAATCTGTACATTGAAGATTTAAAAAAAAAAACCGACCAGGGTGACTTAAAATTGGTAACTGAACATATTAAAACCATTTTTAAAATTTTTGTTTGTTTGTTTGTTTGTTTGTTTGACTGAGCATCACGTAAAAACTACTGAACGGATATTAATGAAATGTTCACAAATCGATTCCAATAAATTCAGAATAGGATATAGGCTACAGAAATTGTGGAAAATTTTGGAAAAAGGGGGTGAAAAGGGGGGTTAAAGTTTGTATGAAAAAAGAAAATTAGATTGTTCTAGAATCATGAAACTCAGAATAAATACTTAGTAATAAAAATAAAGAAATACCTGTTTTAGCATTTTTTTTTAATCTCATCCAGAGGCGCAAAAAAGAGGGTTTTGTGTTTAAAATTAATTAACTTCATACACCTATACAATAAAAACCAATGAAGCGTAACCTTTTGAAATTGCTAAATAATACTTCCAATTTAATACAGGTAAATATAATTTCTCAGTTTTCTTGAAATTTGATTTTTGAGGTGATTACGCACAAAATAGCGGAACTCAAGAAAATCAGCTTCCTCAGTATAAGTAGTTGGTAATAGTTACAAACAAAATAATACTACGAAGAAAATAGATAGATACAAATGTACATAAGACATAATAGCCGGAAAAGCGTGTCAATTTTGAAAAAACATTAATATAATAATTACATGCTGTACAGGCATTTTTTCAACGAAGAGATTTTTGTCGATCCTAAATCAACCTAAATTGGCGTCCTAAATTGTGTTCTTTACCTAACACCTAAAGTTCAATATGCAATACCGTTACTTTTGTTTTTATTTATTGCGCCATTATTAACAACGTGTTCGGTTTTTGAACGCACTCTTATTTGAAAACCTGATATTAATATGAGGGCGGCGTGAAACGCTTGGCTGTATGTTCTTGGTACCTTTGCCTATAAAAAGCAAAATCAAAGGGCGCGTTTACGCCTGCGCTACGAACATGTCAGAATTTTATTGTGAAAAGTTGGTGCTTTTAGTATAAATCTGACAGCGAGCGAACCTAAACTGAATCGCATTAAGACATCATGGCAACTATGGCAAGGCCCCTGTAGGTAATTAATTTGTAGAATGATAATAAGTGTTAATAATCTGTAATTACGTACCTACTTAAACCAAGACAATAAATTAAAAAAGCTTCTGCAAGAAAAAATTGAGTCGCAAAATATTAATTAAAACGGATTTGTAAATGAATTGTTAGTTGTAAGGTAAAAACAGGTAAACATTTATGTATTATTTGGTTAGAATAGATTTAATTTTTTAAATTAATCAGGGTACAAATATCGTTGAAGTGAGCGCAGTATTCGCCAATAAGCGTCATAGTTTGGCGAAATTAATAGTGATGTAATTAAAACTGTATTTAGCTTTTTTGAATAAAGAAACTATAAACAAAACTATAAATAAAACTATTTGTAAAATAAAGTATAAATAAATGTGATGAGTCATTAACCAATTTGCACTTGATTTTTTTTCAAGATTCCGTGTCGCAAATTATTATTTTCATGACGTAATTCTAAAAGTATAGTTTCGTACATACTTTCAGTGGTTCATGTGACGAAGTTAATAGTCATAATAATAATAATTTTGATATCGAGAAAGGCCGTAAGTATCACAAAAACACACGCGGACGAAGTCGCGGGCAACAGCTAGTTACCAAATAAAACTAGAACTTCTTTTGACAACATTGACCACCGAAAAATACTCGGACAAAATTCAATTTCGTTATAATTAAATGAAAAAAACTAAAACCAACCCACCATAAACCAAACGTACAAAAAAATCCCGCATGTTTCTTCATAGTTTTATTTTAAATAGTTATTAATGTTTGTTATCATTTTAGGTAATTTTTAGTTACAGTTCAGTGAAACGTCAAAATGTTATTTAAAACCAGTATTTGTCGATCACATCAATAGGAATGGTGATATATTTTGTTTTAGTTTGTTCTTTTAGGTAAGACCTTGCAATAAATCAGCCATTATAAGTTAGAAATTCCTTACTCATTCAATTCATTCATTATTTTCAAGGCCACAGTTGGACAAAGGGCTCTGAGAAGGCTTCGTTCACAGCAACCGGTCCTCCGTCCGTATCCGGTGACTATCACTTTAACTTTTTTATTTTGTTAAGCTTAGAGATAATAGATTAGGGTGAGGTTTGTGCATTAAATATGACTTGACGAAAAATGGCTTTCAAAGGATGATTAAAACCGATCTCCTATTTTATGAAATAGTATGGCAAACGGGCAAGTGGGTCGCCACCTGATAGTGAAGGAGAGCACCACCAATGGGCACCCGCAGCACCAGAGGATTTCGGATTTTCCAGCGTAAAACCTCTAGTTTATAGATTGTTCTATGAATTTCATACCTCATGTGCTAGTAATTTCTCCGACTGTGTTACTGCCCAGTAGCATTTCTCAACAAATGCTATAATGACAATGTACCCATACCTTCAAGAATAAATCGTTCAGTATTTATTATAAAGGCTTTTGTTAATCATTATTTCCCATTAGCTCCTTTGTAGTTAGATCTGACGACGAACAGCTCATTGAAAATTATGTCATAATCAGAAAGGTAAAATAAAATTGCTTTTATGTGCTTAAATACGAATAAAATGACATCGTCATTTTTTTCGTGACATACTTAATTAGAAATTAAAAGACTGAGCAGTTGCGAGTAACATTTGCTCGTTCATTTTATTTCAGTACCTAATAGTCCTTCAGTTTAGGAGGCTACATGTGTTTTTGATCGACAAAAAGTGTTCACATTTACACCAGCACCTAACATGCAGTAACAGGAATTTACTTGGAGCAGCATGGTAGTCGTCGGGAGACATTTTCGAATATGCAAAAAGCGGTTCCAGAATTCAGGAAGAACACTTCCATTGAACTGTAAGTAATTTGAAACTATGCAAAAGTTGCACAACAAAGCTATATATATAGCTTGGCGTCCTTTAGTTTATTCCCGAAATGCGAAACCGCAAGCCGCAACAGAAGCTAGCGTGCCTGTAAAAGGCACATGATCGTAATGTTAATTCCAACCTGAAAATGTAGATACGATTAAGTTTAATCCACTTTAGTTAAATTATATACATTCATATTAGAATAATACCTAGCGGAGATGTAGAATTACGCTGCAAGTTTAAGCTCTAGCTGGGAGCTGTGATTAGAAACTTACCGAGTTTTCTGGAATGCAATTGAAGAATATTACACAATTGCGTTGGAACTATTTCTAAGCTGACTTATGAATAGATTAATTTCGTTGCATTTCACTAAACTTAAAGGTGTTTTTAGTGGAAGGTTAATCATAATGCTTTTATTCAGACTTCTGGGTGCGTCGAGATGTCGGCAGTGTTTACTTTAGTTTAGTAGATTGTGTTCAGATTATCATTTAGTGGTGACAATTCACCACTGAGTCGCCTTCTATGAGTTTCGATGGTCGCCTTTCCACCGAATCCATCAATTGATTTGTTTTTTATACTAACTTAAGTACCGATATTTTTCAAGTTGTTTTTATAATAATGTAAGTGTGTTGGATGTCATGTTCATTTACATACCGAATTTGATACAAAATTGTGGCTGAGAAGGAAGTCGGATCCACTCGGGCCTCACATCAGCAGCAATGACATTAATTAAATCCGAGGTAGGTACCCCGTATATGTGCGTTTTTTGTATCCCGGAATAATAAAACAATCCTTTTAACAGAATTCTGAACTGTACTATACATGTGACTTTGAGATTGTATTAGCTTATGGTACATTGGTGTTAGATCATATTTGAAAATCGAAAAATGATTCTTATGGTTTTACATAGAAATATGGATAAAATCTGTAAGTATGTACTTACAGTTTCCACCAAGCAGTATCGAGCTTTTGAGATTATCGGGCATAACCCGCATTACACTTGTTGAAGGGTGTAGGTACTATAGCATACAAATATGATAGCAAAAGGGTTCTGCCAGATACCTTTTAAAATACATAAACCCAATTATAAACTAGAATCTCAAGCAAGTCTAGCAAATAAATTTTATCGGGTTACATTGATTAGGTTCCCTTGAAATTTGATATAGGCATGTAGGTATGGAACTTCGTCGACAATGCAATAATAAAGATACCGCTGTCAACAAGAAGTGTTTTCAAATTTAAAGTTTTCTGAAACTCAATCTGGCTTAGCTCGCGCTCGCCAAGCATCGGTTCTTAAGGTCCGAAGTATCTATCTAATCTATCTAATATGCATAGGTACATACAATAAAGCTGAAGGGGGTCGAAAGTCTGTACATAGAAGATATGTATTTAAAAAAAAAAAGGCTGGGGATACTTAGAATCGATAACAGAATAGGTAAGTACGTTCCAACAGTTTTGGATTTTTTGTCTGTTTATCTGTTTGTCTGTATACTTGCGAGCGTATCAAGTGAAAATCGGATTTTGATGGAAACTTTACTAATATGTAGAGAAAATCACCGGCCAGGTTATAGAATACTTTTTATCCCGAAAAATTGCATAGGTAGTTCCCGCGGGATAGCGATAAACATGTCAAAGTCTAGAGTCGCAACGTAAATAAATATTGCTTCAGTATCATAGAGGTGCACTAAGGAGGGATTTTTCAAAATTCCCACAGGATAGGGAATACATGGGGTTTGTAAGTTAACTGAAAAGGGAGCCTATCTCCATAACTATAATTACTAGTCTTGAAATTGGGAACACAAGTAGGGAATCATAACTGCTGAAAATTAATTTCAAGATTTTTCGATTTTCCCGCGGGATAGGGAGAAAAAAGGGATTTATATTATTACTTCGAAATCTTCTTATCTCCGTAACTATTACTACTAGAATCTTTAAACTTGGCATACCAGCAGGTATATAATTATGATAGGTATCTGAAAACTGATTTTAGATTTGTGCGAAATTCCCGTGGGATAAGAGTAACTGACTTGCTAATATAGTTTCTTGGTGTTTGGCAGACATCACCCTTGATGGTCAAAGAGATGCGCTACAAAGGGATTTTTCAATTTTCCCACAGGAAAAAAGGACGGTATATAAAAATATAGACTTTGTATTTAGTACACATGTTCTTTAAAGATCACCTACGTGTCATTTGAAGGGATTTTTCAAATTTCCTACAGAACAAAAGGATGGGATAAAAAATAATGAAAGTGCGTGTCCATGCAAGAAACGGGTTTATTTAGTTGAGGTAATACGAAATCCTTCGTGCTTAAGTACGACTCGCATTTGGCTGATTTTTGTACGTACACTTTCGATGGGAGAGAGGAAGAAGTTTTAGCGTAAATTTTGATTCTGCGCGGACGAAGTCGCGGGCAAAAGCTAGTGTTAAATAACGTTATTCCAATAAAAGACGATTTTGTAGATTTTTTGGAGGATCCAACACCAACAATCAGTTTTTCTAGTGCCAAATTTCAGGGAAGAAAATGAAGATTAGGTACACGTTAAATGAAAAAATTGTCGCTTATTCGAGGCCTTATGGCTCTTGAATAACAAGCTCAAGGATATTGCCAGGACAAGTCGGGACTTGTCTAGTGAATCAGAGTCACACGAGTTGGTGTTTATTTAAGATATAAAAAGCCGGTCAAGTGCGTGTCGGGCCACGGATGAATGTGACTCTGATTAACTAGACAAGTCTCGACTTGTCCTGGCGATATCCTTGAATTTACATTTTTTCCATATTTTTGATGGCACAATATGAATATTGGCCAAAAAAGATAATTGGATGTGTCTTAATATTTTTTAAAGACCTAACTAATCATAATAATACATACCGTGCTGTACAAAAAAGTATTGTATATTTTATCCATCGGCGGCATGTATTGAAATCCTGTCCAAAAAAATGTTACATATATCATACTTTAACCACAAAATAAGTAGCGACTGTAGCGAGTAACAAAAGACAGTTCGTTCACAGTCGACATTCGATACGGGCGATACGGGATTCCAGTACCTAACTACTAAAACTATGTTTTGTCTATGTCTGATCAAAGCAAGTAAATATAGGTACCTAAAGTGACAGACAACAATAAATTAACGACTGTTGTAGATAAATATTTTAATGCAATAAAATTAAAATACGTCTTACAGAAATCTAAATCTTAATTTTTTTGGTCCTAATTAAATTTGTACATAATGAATTTTTGGTATTCTCAATGAAACAAACAAAACCTCTATAAGGTGTTAACGAATCATTAATATTATCCGCTCCCGATCTGCGACGTCTCCGCCATCAGATCTGTTAAGTAAACACGGCGATAAGAGCCGAGATCGCTCGCCCAACCGTGAGATAGTTGTCAATCGATAAATTCTGGCCACAAAGAGTCCGAGAGTCCGAGCTAAAAGGGAAATTGTGTTGGAATGTCTGTCGCGGCGAGCGCTCCCACTCGGCTTGGGGACGAATAATAATACCCACCCACCATTGTGTCATATAAGCACACCTATACACACCGAAGCAAACCTTTCCCAAATTCAAAGGCTAAATCCGATATAAAAGAATTTTAAGTAGCTACCTGCCGCAAAAGTTACGAAGTAGGAACAATTGCGATAGTTCAGTTTCATTCACTTAACAAAGCGAGTTGTCATACTTTCTAGCTAGTTGTTACTATTTTATGGGTAAGAAAGTAAGGAGCGACTTCTCCGGGCCTGCAGGTAAGTTGCCGCTTTGTGCCTAACGGGCGTAAACTTGCTTATTAAATCACGTTACCTTGGTAAAAACTAATCAAAATAATTGTTACTTTTTTATAATGAACAGGTTTGTTTCTAAATGAGGTTTCATATGGCTAATCGTACAGTTAAGTAAATGAAATGCCTATTTCCTTCTCACACCATGTAGTGATCAAAAATAATAAAGGTTCATCCCAAAGCAAAAGTATTCAAGTTACTTGCACATTCAACCAGCTATTTTTAACGTATACACAGGCTTTCCTAAGCCTTGTATAGAATTTCATCCATTATAATGCATTCAAAGCAGGATTAAATGCCTTAATACATGCGTCATACTTGGTTTACCGTCTCGGAATAGCGGAAATAACTTATCAGATACGGCGCTCGTGTCGCGGCCATGCGTGGCGCGCACCGTCTGCCGCTAAACCGTACCTGTATAAATACCGCCTTACGTCTGTCTTGGTAGTAAAAAAACACTTACAGCTGACTCGGCCGGCCATAGCGACAAGACTTTATATTATACGAGGCATGAGCCTTTCCGGCGGCCGCGCCGTAGTGACGACGGACCCGGATTATTCTACAAGCTACGAATAGAGCAGGTATATACCTAATATTTTGTAGTGTTGTTCTGAATAACAACCTTCTTCTACTATCGATATTTAATCGTAGAACGGTCAAGCAATTACAAACTGTCTGTGATAATAAAGTTGTTAGAATGTTCAGATACATTTAATGTATAATCAAAGCTAAATATAGCGTACGCCTACTCGTGGATTAGGTGGCTACCAGTTCATCGGACGCATTACCAACATTCACATTATAACTTAAACATTGTGTAATATAACTTTGGCGCCTAAGGGACCTCTTCCAATTACCTCGTGCGCAATTAACGCAATAAACTGAGTGCTTCCAGTTGGAACTTGGAACTTCTAAAGCAATTCCTAAAGACAGCTTTAGACTATAAGCTTAGTTAAAAATCATGGAAGTGAGCACGCACTTCCATTCTCATTGGAAGAAATCCCGGAGGCGCAAAAATTGTTTTGTAAAGTCGAACAACAACGTGTATAACCAGTTTTAACAAGAATTCAGTGAATTGTCATTTTTGAGCTTTATTTATTTCAATTCATACGTCTACTTTTAATACATATTTCTTTTCAGTAAATCTAACAAGCACCTCGAAGTCTCAGTACTATTTAATCGTTGGGTTTTTTAAGTTAAACCAATTAGCAATAGTCCCCTCTCTTTCTCAGGTGATTATAAACACCAAATGAAGCATAAGAAAAGTGATTCACTGATTCAGTAGCAGCCCATTCACTCTATTACTAAACTTTACTGGAAGGTATTGTGTCTAAGTTTAACTTCTAATCTTAATTGTACATCTTCCAATATTTGATAATGATAGAGCTACGATAGAGCAGTGGCGGAGAATTCGGTGACACATGAAATTGTCGACAGATACTGTTCGAAGCCCTGTCTAAGTGAGGCGAAAATATCGAACTACATTTTAAAGACCTACAGGCATGAATAATTTGCATACCCCTAGCTAACGTAAAAAGATGTCAATCCTGGCACATGGTGTTTCATTACAATTTAAGCGTCAAAAACAATAAAATTAAACACATCTAAATTGTACAGCGGCGACGTCCGTCAAGGTTGACTCCTTAACTACCGCAACTAGATATACATCTTCCACAATTTGATGACGGAATATTCATTGACCTTAAAAATTGTCGATAACAGGCGTTGGAATGTCTAGTGGAACGACTATAGTGCAGTACATTTACCGACTGAAAATAATTAAAGACTGACTTCCAAGACAAAAATACTCTGATAGGCTCCACGGTAAGTTTCTTGTTTATTGCTTAAGTGCCAAGGCAAGGCATCTAGTGCCATTTGTACTTATGACAATTTAGATATAGTGACGATAAAAATAAATATGTTTTTCCTCCTCGGTGTATCTTTGACGATTTGATAGAGCTGTACCCGATAATTCGGAGACCTAGGAAATCGTCGACAGTCGGCATTGGAATCTCTAGTGAGACGGCAATATCGCGCTGGTATGTGATTGGCGCGCGGCGTGGGCGGCTGCATAATGAACCGGAGACGGCCGTGGGTGGGGCAGGTGGCGGGTCGCGCCATGAATTAGGCGGAGCGATTTCGGAACAATACATATTTATCACATCGATGCAAACAGAATAATACGAAATGTCGAAACAAAACAGGATATGGCGCTGAATAGTATTAATTAATTAATTAACTTAACAATATATCCATGGAATTGATGAAAATCTTAGGGATCACATTACGTATTACATAGACAGTACGGCTAGCTACCCGTCACTATTTGAATTCCCCTTTCCACCTATACGCCCGCGACCACGTTAAACGTGAGGCTTTTGGGTTTGCTACCCTAGGCTCTGTCTACCCCGTAAAAGATAAAAACATGATTAATATGTATGTTAAGAATATGTACTTCATTGAATCGTAACTGAAGAAAAAAATTGCCGCCAGTAGAGAACCCTCTTTTAAAAAAGGCTGGTTATGCGGTAATGCTGAATTGTTAAGTAAAATACGTATTGACCAACCCTTTGGTCAGATAGAGATGGCGCGCTTAGGTAAACGACTCTATTACAATCCTGTTATCTGTTGCCTATAACTATAAACATCCCATAGCTGGGCAAAAGCCTTACAAAATCTGGCTTGGGTAGTACAGTCAGCGTCAAATAGTTCGTGACACCCAAAGTGGCCAAAAAGTTAGCAACACGACCTTATTTCAACTGTAACAAAGACGTGTTGCGAACTATTTGGCTACTTTGGGTGTCACGAACTATTTGACGCTGACTCTACATCCCCGCGAGTTCAAAGTTAATGATATTTCATACCACTACTACTACATTGCTACTGTATGGATATGGATATTTTTATTAAGGTTGTTTGTCATAACGGGCTGAAATGTGGCAATTACCAGTATTTAAGAGGCAGTTATTGGAGTGGCGAGCAATTACTAAACGCCTTCTATTCATAAATAACAAACGGTAGCATGAAATAAAAGACTGGTGTTGACGATTTCGAGTGTCGTAAACACCCTGTTGTTCCCGCTGCCGGCAAGGCGTGTCTCTACTTCCCGCCAGCGTCTCCCGCTACGTTGGAATCCACACCAGCTAGTGCCTTCTGCCGCCAAATCCGTCATCACGACGTCTCGTCCTCGGATTTGATAACATAATACTGCATTAAGATTTACACTTAATGAAGGATCTTGTTCAATTATTAATCAGATCCTATGAATACGCTCACAGGTAAGGCCAAAGCTGATTAGAATTATAATTGAATATCGATTCAAATGTTTTGGTTAGGATTAGTTATACAATTACCTTTATTTCGGGGGGCGATTTTGATAACCACATCGCTCGAAAGTGGTATAAATTATGTGTATTGTTTGCTACTTTAATGTTGTTATTTATAGCTGTAATTTTATTTTAATTTACTCGCATTTCAAGTTCAGCACAACTGTTCACTACTTTAGAGCGGCATTTTCACATTATGTGACTGACTTTGAATTTAATATTTTCAGTGTTAAATTTGTGAGTGATTTACTCGATACATTCATAATTACACAAACGGATATCTCACGTATGAAAGTCGAGTGATGCTCGACATGTTTCGGACTAGTTCGTAGTCCTCCCTCCTGGAGCGCTCGCCCCGGCGGCAGCGAAACGAACACTGCGCGCCAGCGCTCTGCTCGCGCGGCTACTCAGCGCAACTGACAGCGGCGCACAACTACCCACGTTTTCATCGACATCGTTTCGTTTGGGTAATTATGATTGAGTCTCACGGTAGTTTCGTGTTGAAATTGATACAATACATTAATTATTGAACGTTCAAATGTTCCAATTATTTAGTGATATAACAACATAGATTACTTAATGATAATGAATAGATAAATAGTAATTACATTTAACGTAATAGCCATTTGTTCTAACAACTATCGAGCTAAGCTAACGTACTTACAGATGCCATAGAGACGTATGGATATAACAAGAGCTTAAGGCTGATTCCACGAAACGAGAATGAAAATTATCTCCTAAAATAATCAAAAATGCTAAGTCATTATTATATCTAATTGTTTCTCGTTAATCCAAATGTACGTTAAGTCATAGCTTCACATTTCAAACCAAAGTTTGTTTCACTTTAGGATCCCTCTTAATACCTACGTTTTATTTTTATTAATTTACTGGTTTTATGAAAGGAACTTAAGCTTCTGGAGTTATAAGTATTCTGAGTAACTAGAGCTAGAGACGGCTGCAACTAGGGAAATTCATGGAAAAAATGTTGCAAATCAAGCAAGCAAAGCAAGCAATCTGTCGTCCTTTCCTTTTGGAGTCATGGGTGTCCAAGAGCAGCAGATATATCGTTAACGATCGCGATCAACTGAACGCCAGTACCTAAAGAAACTACATTTGACAATTGTTCAGCAACGCAATCTTCCATGCAGGTCTGGGAGCAAAGAAAAAACATAGAATGTACCAGTTGCTTCTCTTTACGCGCAGATGGTAAAAGCCCATCGATAGAATGGGCGAAAATCTTAGGCATCATTTTACATATAGGCGATGCGGCTAGCAACCCATTACTGTTTCGATTCCCCTTTTCACCTAAACGCTCACAATTATGCTAAACGTGGAATTTGGTCGTGTTACCTTAGGCCCTGTCTACCCCGTAAGGGATAAAGAAGTGATTTATGTGCCTATGTATGTATGTCAGTAGTTTATTTTGGAACATGCAATGCACACGGCGTAATTTTTACTCACGCACCACGACTAGCACAAGAGCGCGCGAGAGCTGTGTCGCGCCCGAGATCGACTACCCGTCTCTTTCTAGAACGAACAATTAGAAAAAGACGGGTATTTAATCCATCTCGCGAGCGACGCAGCTCCAACGCCCACTTGTGCCAGCCGCGCGCACACACTTTAACGCGCTTCACACGAGATTTAGTTACTTTTCTAGCCTATTGGCCATTTATTCACATACATAATCGCGCTTTCGGATATTGTGCGTCGTCGGCGCGTCAATATTCGCCGTTTACGCAGGCGGTAGGCTCTAACAGACGCTATTATACTACCCGTTGATAGGGTAACACTTTAACCGCTTTCCATTTCCGTGCAAGTAATTTTTCATGCTTCGCTTCAAAGGGCAAGATATGATCGTGTGTACCCGCGGCGCTGCACGGTGCGGGCCCCACTCGACGTCACTTCAAAAGCTTTTAGTGATTAAGTAAAGCTGGAATTTCATGAAACAGCTAAAACGCTTTCAGTCATTTCTTTTAAATTGTTGCATGAGGTGGATTGCAGAGATAATGCCGCCATCTTTTTCTGCATTTGACGTAGATATTATGTGAATAAAGATTCCGCCGTACTGTGGCGTAAAACAAATCACTTTTCGGTTTGTAAACACAATTTAGCAGATTCAAAGTCTATGTGGAAACTTCCAAATTAGGCAACAGTTTTTTTATGTAGGTTTTAAACAAATACGTGAAATACGATTATCCTAAACCAGTGCATGTAAGATTAAACTATGCCTATTACCATCTTGAGGCATCAAACAATCACGTTCAGTGCTGTCAGTTAACAAAATAATTTCATTCGGCTTTTAGTATGTGACGTTGAGGGAATCTGTCTGTGGCGGTGTTCAGAGGTGGGCTGAGGAAGTTGTGGCTAAGCACTGGCACCTGAGGCGGTAGTTGCCTTTCATATTATTATTGTATTTCGGTTCGAGTATTTATTTATTTTATTTGATATTCGATAGTGTTTATGTAAGTTTATTGGTTAAATTTTATTCCGTTATTTATATATTATTTTATTATGGTTTTATAATGTACTTTAGTTGTTAATTTATTAAGTATTAATACTACTTATTTGCGCATAATAATGACTGCTTGCCTTTCTTTGTAAACTATTCCTTTCTGTAGCAGGTTAGCTTGAAGAGATCCCTTCTTAGGGATAAGTTCGCCTTTGTACTATTTTCTGTGTACTTCTGTATTTTTGAATTTTTATGTGCAATAAAGAGTTTACATACATACATACATACATACTTTGAGTTTTAGTGCTCATCTCTTCTAATAGTACCCACATCCATGGATCACTTACATCCCTATTTCGTAGAAAAAAAAGTTTTTAAAGCTTGATCAGTTAATTGCTATAATAGTATTACCGTTTTGGAGTTCTAACGCGCTCCATATACGAAACAACAGGCTTTTAAAGTACGTAAACTCTTCATAAGCGAGTGTAAGTGGCACTCACATAATTGGCACGGGTAGAGCCGCTGTAACATGGACCGTGAGAGCGGTCCGCTGCCGACACGCAATTTGTTTTTAGTTCCAAGTCCAGCTGGCATGGTGCACTCACCCAATAAGTTTGCTTAGGTCAAGGGAACCCTAATGGCCTTTTATTGGAAAAAAATAATCTCGATTTAGTCGTTAAATCTGGTTTTATGAGAGGCTTAACTTAAACTAATCTTAACATCAAATGAAGATTTTTCGGTAAGTTTTTTTCAAAGATCACTCTGTTATCCGTCCGTCTGTCAAGACCATTTTTCTCAGGAACACGTAAAGGTTCAAAGATGAAATTTAAAACAAATACTCTGTCTGTATGTGTCAAGTCTGCGGATACTAGAGCTGTGAAAAAAACAAACCTCTAAGTCAACTCTATCAAACGATACGGTCATTAGAAAAGGTGTTTCCATATAAATTGCTGCGCTCCCAAAAAATAGGGGATACTTGAAGTTGTCTTAGAAGTTTGAAATTCGGTATGAAGATAACTCTCATAGCACAACTAATGAAATGAGTCTAATATCATTTTTTTTATATGTGAATGTCTATATAAATAACCAATATACAATGACCTCACACTGCCTACATTTTTCTGAGGAGGAGGGCTCTGGCACTGGGTTTAATATTCACTTGTCTTGCCTCGGTGCGCGAGTTCTAGTCGCACTTGACCGATTTTTCTTTTTTTTTAGACAGGCTACAACTAAATACTTAATTCACCAATACCAAAATAACTTCACTCAAAATTAAATAAAGAAACCGAACAAGGTATAGTTTAGCAAGTGTCAGATTTAAGCTAACGGCCATATCTAAAAACACACTATTAGCAGAGCCCTGCTCCTAACCAAAATGTATGCAGAATGGGCTCATTTTATATTAGATAATGACATGGACAAAAACAATAGTTTAAGATTTTCTTATCTAGTTTAATATTAGGGTAAAACCAGGATAGATGCCCCACTTTTTGAAATTACTTTATATCTCTTTGTACAAAAAGCAAGATTCTTTATTTGTAAAACGGGTAGGTACTTTGGTTTATTATCTTCAAATTTATGAGAGGAATAAACATTATCTTTGATATTTCCAGAGTATGGGCGATTTTTGCAGACCTCTAAATTTTGGGACAACTATCCCATATAGGGGATAGTTGCCTAAGCCTAAATTACGTTTAAGATAGTTGCCTTGTTGAGAAAGAGGACATTTACCCCGCTAAAACTTTGATCGCACCTAGGCGTCTCGTGCAATCGCACAGAGACATGCAACACGGTCAACTTAGTTGTAGTTGAAGAGTCTCTCGATAGATAAATAGAATAACATGTGTTTCAATCGCGAAAGTAGAGTAATTGCAATCAAGGCAACTATACCCTCGGGGCGACTATCCGGGTTTTACCTAATGCGAGTGAAGCGGCGGGCAAAGATAGTACTAAGTACATAGTTTCTGTGGTGGCGTGCAGAGCAGAGCATACCTTGAACAATCAACTTCCGATAGACACGTAAAAATATACATTTATATCTAGAAGCCGTTGATCTAATAATTTACATTTAATTTATTGTTCATCGTTTCACATCAAAGTATTTGGATTACGAAATTATAAATGTTTGATGTAGAATTTTACTTACAGACAGTTGTAAATGAGTTTGTTGTATTGACAGACAAGATTTTGAAATTAAATTATGTATGTATCCAACAATACGCATGTATATCCTATCAGTTCTCATTTCATATGCATATACGAGTCAATTTTTAATGTAAAATAATGTCTATATACAACAAAGTTCACTGTGAAAGCTGAAACATCGGATCAAGATGGATCGCATAAGTATCTGATATAATCATCTAGTACCTAATCAAAAATACATATATGTATCATTATTCTGCAGATATGATCTTTATCTGCATGAATAATATTTGATGGCAGCGATCCGACGCTTTTCCAAAAGAGCAAACTAACTAGGTAAACAAACTTGACTAGCTCAGCGACAAAGATTTTCATGCGTAAGAGATTCTAGGCGTTAAAAGGTATTAACAAGAGTAAATGCCTAAGCTATATTATGAAAGCCGCACGTACCAGCGTTTTATGTTAATTCCTTAAAAACCTTGATACTGCATTATCCTTCGCCTCAAAATAGCATGACATAGCAAAAAATATTATGTTCCATGTGCCTACTCTATTCACACTCGAATACGTGTGTAACCCGTATTTAATTTAATTGCCTTCCGTCTAATGGCCATTGCCATAATTTGTTCCATTAAGATATATTAAGTTTTCGTACTGCTTTATATACATTTTTAATTCACAACGCTTCAACATCTACCCAGTTGTATTTTACAGCACTACAAGTACTAATTTGGATACATCGGTTTATTTCTTTGCACATAGTTAGTAACTATTTTCAGTGACGCAAACGTAACTCAGCCTAAAGTTTACATAGGTACCTACTGCTTCTGTATCAGTCATAGAGTCATCATGTCGAAAAGCCTTTGGAGATTATGGATGCCTACAGTTTTCATAATAATTCATTAAATACACTCCTGTAACTTTTTCTGCGGCTTAATTACAGACGTGAAGTCTACCGCGCCTGTCCAACATGCGAACTGGATGTCATTGTTCCTCTTGTATAAATGTGTACTCAAGGCGTTTTACGTTTTAGTACGAAATTCAACAACAGACCTACGAGCAAAACAAATCGCCCAACAAGATAGTAGGAAGATGTGAGACGAATAAATATGCATACGAGTAAGTAACCGCGGAGATTCTGAAAGCTAGTGCGGTTCGACTGAGCGGTCAAAGTTCCCGGGATCCCGGCTACTTTCCCCTCGATTGCGGCTGCCGCTTCCGGGGCCCTTCCGGCAGAGTTCAACACTCACTTCGAATTTTCTTCGAGATGGTTTCTTTTTAATTCGCGACCTGATTGCAACGGGTGAAGGTTTACCGTTTCTCAGTCGTACAATGTTCATGGAAAATTGCAGTTTGCAGATTCTTAGTAGAAATATTTTTTTATTTCTTTATTTAAAGGTAGTATTCTATGTATAATGCTGCACTTTTGACGATAATGATAAGTAAGAAGGATGAGTTAAAAGGAGACGGGAGTCGCTCATTTTCAAGGTTCAGTATACAAAAAAGCAGAAGGAAAATAATTTCACTCGATTAGTAATTTCACAGTTTACACGCCACTCAAAATTGTAAATGGGATTTTATGATTTGGTAACTTTAATGAGATGGTGACACAAGCATATCGAGAACAGGACTTCTAAAAGAATAATTATGCACACATTTAATAAAGCAAAAAGCAACTTCTATTTACTGTGAATTCCAATCATGAAATCAATGTTTAATATTTACTCATTTATTACCGTTAACGTTGACTTTAGACCTCGTTATTGGCGAAACTAGAAGCCACAAGAAAACTTAACTATCTTTTAAAGAGTGTTCAAATAAAAATGTAATCATCTTAATTCCCCCAGACATTGGATGTAAAATGCGCACTTTCAGGGTTCTTATATGAAAAAATCTTTCTTTTTCAGCTGCAGCGACTAAGAGACGGTTATGAGCACAAGCTTTTTAAGTGTAACATCTAAAGGCTTTGTCTCATTTTCTTAGAAGAATATTAAACGCGCTCGTAATACTGCGGCTACTCGTGATCAAAGAGAAAATGAAAATCCTTAAATGCTTTGCTACGTTTAAAAAGTTGAATACTTAGAATTATTAATCGGCCATGAAAAGCATATTGCGTGCATTTAATTATACAGTACAAAGGTGGTACGTGTTACGCCACCCTTTTAGGCTTACGTATATGAAAATAATAGTAATCCAGCTTATATATGTATGCATACACATGAACAGGGCACAGATTCTGTCGCTCAGCTCCGGGCTGTGATTTGGCTACGGATTTCAAACAAAACTATAAATAGGTGTGTTTCGCGTCATGTGTCACAATTATGCTAAAAGTTGCCTTTAGGTCTTGTTACCCAAGGCTTTGTCTACCCCGTAGGGAAAAAGATTTGATTTGAATGAAGGAAGTATGTACATAAAAGGGATTTCCATAGATTATGCTTTCTTTTGATTTTGAATACGCACTTTAAAAACCTTGAGTTATACACTGACATAGATAAAACAGTCGGTTCCCCCACTTAAGTATACAGTTTTCTTTGAGTAAGTATGAAAAAGTTGATACAAATATGTTACCACCGTTCATAAAACCACTCGACCGAATTTTAATAGAAATATTTTGCGTCAGTCCGCTGGCAACGCATCCGCAATCCTCTAGTGTTGCGGGTGTCCATGGGTGGTGGTGCTCGCTTACCAATAGGTGACCACTTGCTCGTTTGCCTACCTTGTCGTATAAAAAAAGCTGTAAAAGGTCTAAAAACGTAACCGACGAAGCAATAATCTGTCCAACGCCCGCGTTTCCTCAACTAGTGAACGTTCTTTATAAAACGAACGTTATTATTCTCACAACACAATAACCGTCACTGGATAGTTTCTTCGTCGTGTTCACAGGAACTGAAAGCATGTACGAGTTATACAGCTATTAAATGTCGATCCGTATTGTCGGCACTTCTCTACGAAACCTTTGACGTGTTAAATATCCAGGTAGGGCTGCAGGCTTGAACAAAAGGTAATATGCGATATTGACACGGCGTAAGGGTGCCAAAGGGAATAGCAATATCAGCTCGTTGCCCCGCCCGCGCCTAACGACAAACAAAATAAAAGTTTGATGAAATTTTTCCACGTTTTCATATTCTCGCACAGGTTGTTGGTTGTTTTAACGGCGTGCGAAGTTACCCTACACAGTGACGATATTGGCATGCCTTCTGCAGTCAGCATAAACCAAGGAAACAATGCCAGTCACTCTGCGGTTCAGTTTGCAACACGCCTACATCACAGTCAAGGAAAGTTGCTAGTTTTACCAATAAGTTTCTGACAAAAAAACATTTTTAAATACAAGATTTTTTGCTGAAGATTTTTTGGTCAAGTGCAAAAATAAGTATGGATACGAACTTCTCAAAAATATGTCCCACGACCTTATTTCGCCGGTGTAAGAGCGTATGATACTTATTTTTGAAACTTTGACTAGATACTTATTATTACACTTGACTGTACTTGCATTGTCATCCGTCGTACATATGTGTACCAAATCAAGTCAATCGAACCAACCGTGGAAGAGTACCCTCCTGCGGAGATGGTCCTGGCTGGGTCACCAGAACTCCACTAACAGATTATTGTATTGTCATCTGATGCACATAGGTATGCAAAATTTCAGCTCAATCGTACGAAGATATCTGCTTCAAATTTGAGTCGCAAGATTCCACCCGGACAAACATACATTGCAAGCAAAAACAAGTACCTAATGAAGGAAGTATTTTGTAGGTATCGTATTACCAAACAAAATGAGTTCACTGGGTATTTATTTGATAGAGGTAATATTATTATGGAGGTAGGAAAACTTGATTACAAAATACTGGCAAGACAGAAGCGGTGTCGTAGGCTTGTGACTATTCTCTCTCGGAGTGCCGGGCCCTACTTGGTGCAGGATATTTAGGCTGTGTTCACAGAGTCCCTATTCTTCCGCGGCCTTAGTATTAATAGCTTAGGGCGGATAATGCGGATTGCGCAAAGAACACAGCCTTATTAAACATCATAGTAAGGTAACCAAGGTACAAATCTTAGCGATTACGCTACAGTCCGTGAGCTCCGAGAATTCCATTGGGATTTGTCTTGCTGTCTCACTCACTCTTATAGGTTTGATACTTGAATCAGCCGATGGTACCCGAAACCCGAATACCTAGCATTTTAGGAGCCCACGGACTGTAGCTGAGTTTGGGGATAGTCCGAAAAATAGGCAAGACCCGTGCACGCTCACCATTGGTATCCAATTACCGAATTTAATAATCCTCTATGTTTCAATTTAATTTTCAACCGAACCAAGTACGTACTTGTATTCATTTAAGTGCTTTATTTAAATTTGCAAATTATATTTTTTTCCTTTTTTTTCATTTTGCCGTGGCAGTGGTATAATATTATCAAAAAAATTAAAACGAAATTAAAATTAAGTTTAAAGTAGAAACTGGCCTAACTAAATAATACCGCCATCAACACGTGTGCCGAAGAAACAACGCCCAGGGAGAACTGGAGCAGAATTACGTAAGTAAGCAATAAGTAAACCACAATAATAATTCATTATAATTGTCGGACGTGCTACGACTACTCTAACAAGAAATTCCGATAAAGAAGAAGAAAAACTAAATACAAAAAATAACCTAAAAATACGCAGACTTGAAAACATTAATTGTGATATTTAATATTAAAATCATGCACCATACTCGTATGAACCCACGAGTAGCAAGTAAAAATGGAACTCGTAACTTTAAATACTGTGAGCTAATTCTACACATTCCAACACTTTCCAAATTAAATTAAATCAAAACTAAAACGCACTTTTACACGGCGTGTGGCACACGCAGTTAATTTTTTCACGGGACTACGCTTCAGGAAGGTTCAAAAGTAATTACGTTTAACCTGTTGACCTCGTCTGCAATTTGGAATTGGATACAGACGCCGCTTAGGTCGTCAGGGCCCGGCAAACACGGCTGGTGTTTATTTTATCCACACTCCATGTACTTGTGGCCTTTGGTATTCTAATATGAAATCGACGATTTATTTTCCTCATAGGTAGCTGGTGTGGTGAACGATTAAGTATAAACTTACACAGTTATACGCTGTAGCTGTATCTGATTGGAAAAAAGATAGAACATAACGAATGTGTTTTTAGCATACGGCTAAATAAAAATAAAAAAAACATTTTTAATCGTTATGAGTGAAGCATACGATCTGTGGACTGTATGATTTTATATGATAATTATAGAAGAAAATGAGAACACCATGAAACTGAACTATTGCTTTACAGAGCTACGTAACAACTACAAAACATGTGTCAATAGACTTCAAAAACAATAATTAAAAAAGATATAAAAAAGTATCAAAAGAAAGGAGTTCGCGACAATGAGATAAATATGAATAGGTACTTAATCAAATTAGTATGTTACGTCCGTCATGTTTTCTTTGTGAAATCTCAACCTCACTTCTTATAGTCCTTATGCTTTTTTGTTTACTGTTTTTATTTGAAAATATATCACTACATAGTAAATAAATAAATAAATAAAATAACATAGTACATACACATAAGTATAGTACATAGTATAAAACAAAGTCGCTTTCCGCTGTCTGTCTGCCTGTCTGTCTGTCCCTATGTATGCTTATATCTTTAAAACTACGCAACGAATTTGGATGCGGTTTTTTTAATAGAGTGATTCAAGAGGAAGGTTTGTTAAGTCGCGGGCAGAAGCTAGTACCTAATAAGTTAAAGAATTTTAGAACATTTAGTGTTCATAAATTAGAATCGGATTCCAAGATATTTAATGAAAATATGAGACAGCCCATTTTCAAACAAAATGTTTCCAACTTAGTAATTACACCCAGTCCCGGGACAAGAACTACGGGAACTAATTAGATTAGTAAAATGGCAATTAAATAGTGGTCGGCATTTATAAGTCAGGTTTAAAATTTGAAAGTCGATCAAAGGGACAAGGTCACTTCGGATAATACCAGTTATGTGAAGCAATATTTAGTAAGGCAACTACAATTACTGTAACTACAGAGTTCTACCTTTCCAAAAACTGAAGTCATATGCGTTTTTCATTCAATACTTACTGTAAAAAAAATCTTCCAGGCAAGTCTGGAAGCAAAGAAAAAACATAGAATGTTCCAGTTGCTTCTCTGCCCGCGCAGATGGTAAGAGTCCATCGAGGGAATGGGCGAAACTCTTAGGAATCACGTTATAGGCGATGCTGCTAGCAACCGACCACTATTTTGACCACTATTTTCCACCTACACGACCACGATCATGCTAGCCGTGGCCTAGGTATTGTTACCCTAGGCTCTGTCTACCCCGTAAGGGATAGAAACGTGATTTATGTATGTATATAATGTATGCATAAATTTGCAATAGAATTTAAATAAGTGCGAAAACACTCTGATGAAACGTTCCTCTGTTGTTGTTCGCCGTGTAATAAAAGACTATCGCACTATAATAACTTCCAAGCGCCTGTTATCTGGAGCAAACTCACTTTAATATTCTATCGACTTCCAAGACTTCATATCCAACAAAATGCCAGCATCTGAAATATTGAAAACATGATATAAATAATTCAGCGAGTATTCAAAATTTTCGGGAAGACGTTCGGAGTATTCAGAATTTAATTGTACCCACCTATACAATACCGATGATTGTGTACATATACCAATATGGTGGGACAAGGGCGTGAATCTACATAAACATGCAATTAAAGCGGAGATGGCAAACTCCTCGGGATCTGATAATATTAAAGTGGACCCCCATCTTTCACGTACGGTAGTGTTTACTTGAGACAAGTACCTACAACTTAAGACAGTACCTACTCTACTAACTTTGCTCTAAACTTGGAGTTGGCGTGCTTATTTTAACTAAAACGAAAATCGGATTTCTTCAATAAAATGCCACCTAAAATTATTGAGATTATACGATGAGTATTCGTACATTTATGTACAAAAATGTGAAGAATAAGCAGAATACGTAATGTGCTTATCCTTCATCTCTGTGCTTTCAGTTATATTCAACTAAGATATTTCGAAAAAATATTCAGAAATGCTAACTCTGGGGAGCTGAGCGTCAGGAGCAATAAAATTAACAGCAATGTCGTTTCCATTTTATGATATGGATGGAGGTATTTAAGCGGTGGATACGGCAGCTTGGAAGAATTCACTTCATAATTCCCAGGAGTTAACGGGCTCTCGAGAATCACTTTCATTTTCACTTGCCGCCGCGGACTGCTCCATAACCATTAAATCCTCTTGTTTACTGCTCTTTGCCGGTTCACTGGAGGCAGAGCCCTCTCCCGGTTAACTAACTTATTCACAGCGCAAACTAAACATAAACCAGAGATGAGCCCAGCTTTGTGGAATCACCTTAGACGAGCCGGAATTTTATATCGCACGAAATTTTGAGTCCGGCGTAGGTAGGTTGTAAATTATGTATTCAAATTGAAGGACACAAAACTGATGCAATTGCTTTCCTTTTTCGGCAGCTGCCTCCGCCGCCCTGTCGAATGAAATGGAAAATGAAAAAGTTTAAATTGCTCGGACCCGTTGTTTGTGAGTTTATGCTTGTTTGTTAATGAAAATAGCTTCAAAGGCTTAAAATATCTCAATCAAAACTTGGTCATATTGAGATTGTTGGGAATGAGTTAAGTGAAAATTTAAATAAATTTCGCATGATTTCTGTACAGAAAGGGGCAAACGTTGAAATATAAATGAATAAAAGTTTTTTGTTCACAGGTAATGCTAATGTAGTGGGTTGTGCGTGGCTGGTTCGCACTTTAAATATTGGAATCCCGGCGCTGCCGCCGCGTCGTATGTTGCGCGCGTGTGACGAGAATAAGTACAAATGAAACGGTCCGCGCGCGCCATTCTTATCTCATCCCAAATATCGGGCACGTACTAAAGTCATAATTTCACGATGAAGTACCGCATGGGCAGGGAGCGTGCCCTTTGCAATGTGATTCACTGTTACGATTACCCGCATCTCCGGAAACTGAACGCGTTTTTCTTAAGGAAACAATGAAAGACTCCACCTGAGAACTCGCAGGAGAGAAAACAAAAAACGCCATTACCGCCATACGTAAGTACTAAGAATATACGACTAGCATTATTTAAAAGAAACATTGTTTCGGATATATTATACGGCACAAAATCTCGACTGAGCCAACGGCTTTAGCGTCAGATTACCGGCTGCCACGCCAACTACGTTTACTAAATGTTAGTTTAACAAAATACCAATAACACGGCAAGGGTTCGACTGCTCAAAGTTTCCTTAGAAATTAAATTGTTATTCACGGTCACTCGGTAAAGTAAAAGGTAAACAAACAAGTGACATTAAGGGATTACTTTACCAATATTTGTTGAAAAATAACAGAATTTAGAGTCTCTACCCACCGCTCGCAAACAATTTCCAATTAATCACGTTATCGTGAACCTTTAGTTACGGAAGTTTGTAAAATATGATTTTATTTGGGGACTTCATTAAATCTCATTAACCACATCCTTTGTGGAGCGATGACTGATGTCGTCTAATAGGTATGGATTTCAATTCAAAAAATTACTGAAGAAACCTACTCGTATCAGTCAGTTGACTTTAGGATTAAATTTTCATTTGTCTGCTAGTGACCCGCAATAATATCAGCTAAACAGTACTAATTGCTATGCATCGCGGAGCCATTTTCGTGTTCGTTCGTATGAAATCCAATTTAACAAGTAGGTTAAGAATAATCTCCGCGCTGAAAGTCTCCATAAATTAAGTCGCACTCGAGAGGCAAGTCTCGGGGAGTATCCCGTTACGATATAAATAATTGGCGAGCCGTGAAATTTATTAAGGACATAATCTTGACGATACCTTATGACAAATAGCTTTTGATCTCTTCTTGTGGCTAAAAACGTGCGCTAACAAGGATTTTCAAGTAATGTTGCCAGGGGAATTTTCAGAATTTTATTTTGGCATTTTTGAACGTTCTCATACAAGATTTTTTGCTCCCGATGGGAACTTACGTAGTAAATTCGATCAAGCCTGATCGATAAATTTTCTTCTGCGCTACTTAGGATCAATCCAGAGAATTAGCAAAGAAAATATTTAAACCCGTTCGAAGTTCTTTTATTCATGGAAGCAATGAAAATACGTGGATAGAAATGTACATTTGTGTACATTATAATGTTGAAGTAGTGTTACTTTCTTGAACGAAACAATTCATTTAACTTAGCCGCGATCATAGACTAATTAACCCAATAGAGTCAATGCATTGCGATGTACAAAAATTACTCGTTTATTAAGCATAATATACAAATCATAATTCTAACAACTAATATTGATTTTATTCCATGTAAGGAGTAAAGGAAAAACTGTCGTGGAAAACTAGTAATATTATGGACACATCACTAGAGTAGTGGATAAATGGTTAACCCATATTCCAACAACTCAATGATGTTGAATCGCGCTTTTCGAAATACAAGGCTCTGTGCGAATTTTCTAATGCACCGAATTCCCCCTACTTATCCTTCACCCTCAATTTAACGCTATCGTTTCCCCAACAAATGGCCACTTGCTGTTTCCTGACACAGAGGAGTATTTTCGGCCATTCCTTGACACACGCTATGCGATACTAATGACCCTCCGGTGGAAACATGAGATAGTTCTCATTTGCTAAAATAACGAGGCCTGTAACTGAGACGTTGCTTGGATTTTATTGTGTCTGTGTTTTATACACGATTAAGTATTTCTGAGAGTCTGTTTATGAAATGAAATGAATGTTTATGGCGGTACGAAAAGATTTAAGACTTAACATGAGTCAGTAGTAAATTAATATAGTAATCCACAAGTAAGCGGTAGCTAAAAGATTGTAGGTACGTAAATAAGAGTTGCCCTACAGCCACGTGGAAAACGCGAAACGATACTTAAACACAAAAATCGACCACCGTCGTTTTTTTACAAAATAACTAATGGTAAGTATTCACCAACACCCATGAACACCCGCCTATTACCAGCCTAGTGACAGTAATTTTACCAGCTGTCTTACACTCCACGCCGTAACATAGCAGCGCAAGCACTGCTGCTTGGCGGCAGGATTTGTGAGTGAAATGGTGTTAGCGATCCAGACAGCCTTGCGCAAAGTCCGACCACCTGCAAAAATTCAAGAGGTCTGATTTTCCTGCCGAAGTAAATATCTTTTGTGTGTGAATGTCTATCAAACACAATAGTTATTTGTTATGCAAGGCTGAAAACTTATTGTTTGGCGCGAGTGCCTGTATTGAAACCCTAGCAAGCGAAGGACCGTAAGATTGAACCACGAGCGAAGCGAGTGGTTCAAAAGAAGAATCCTGAACCATGCGAGGGTTTCGAAGCACGAGACACTAAACAACTTTGCTGCGAGCGAAACACACAATTTTTCACCTCATTAAAGCGAGAAATATGTTGGTTGGAAGAAAAACATTTGAAATAATAGTAAATCAGTTTTTTATTTGACAACGAACATTAGCAAATCTTGAAAATAACTTAGGAATGAACGGATTTTCAAATAAATTAATAATGGATAACGGATCGTGTTTCTGAACATATGTTTTTTTTATAATCGAATAAAAAAGTTAGGGTTCTCATAACAAGTTCAATTAAGTACTATTTGTGTAAGCGGAACGGCAGCATACGAAGTTCAAATTTCTAATTCTGAGTTATATGAGTAGGTGGACAATAATAATCATCGTCACATTCGTCACGTTCGAATTTCAAAATAAATTGTAATACTATTCTAAAAACGAAAGCACCCAATCACGAACTTGGGAACGAAATCATTAAAAGCCCTTGCTTTTGACGGAAATAAAGCCATTAATTGTAATTCCAGATATTTAAACTGATTACTGTAGTTACGTCCTAACCGAAAACGTGCACGTATTTTGTTTATCTTGTCATTTCATTAATTAGGGGCCGTGTTTACTGTTTCAATACGGCGAGACTTATACGCCCCGCACGAATGAACTTTTGTCACTTTAATTGGGTTATCTCTGATTAGAGATAGTAATTTTCGTCCGAGCAGAATGTCACGTTCGCGAAATTAACTAATAAAACGTGAAACAAACAAATTAGACAAATCAAGGCATGTGAAAATTAAAATAAGTATAACTAACTTATACGCCTAGAGGCCAAGCTAAAGCATTTTAATAGTATTTTATACAATCGTTGCATAATGAAGGCTCTTAAAATCGAGTACCGTGTTTAGGCCACGAGGTTTGCCGAGTGGCCTAAGTAAGGTACGAGATTTTAAGAGCTAATTATGTAACTATGTATACAATACTTTTTCTACGAGTCATCATCATCATCGTCTATCGAGGTACATATATAACCTTTTGTAAAGTACATTGGGTTAAGTTTGAAAATTGTACCTTCCACTTATGAATTAATAGTAGTTATCTCCTCTGGAGTAGCGGCGAAACTAATCTCGTCACTGTCACACATGTTTAATTCGAGTAAGAGATTATTTATTTAACACCAAACAAAACCTTTAAATTTTCGTAGCACAAAAAAAGAACTATTGAGACGTCGTTATAAGACTGTTTCTGATTGGCCAATTACTTCAATTACTAACCAATCACGTAACAGAAGAAAAAAGTTAGTGTGTTCAAAATTTCAAATGGAAGCAAATTTGCCAGATATTTCCAACTTTACATTGGGTGCGTTCCACTAAGCGCTCACGACGCTTAATCGAAGTAACTAAGTTCTAATTTTGAAATTATTATAGTCGTCTAGAGCGTTGTATAATAATCATTATAGTTGAGTCCGAAGTGCCATAGACTATCCAAGATCAAAAATTATGTAATTGCAATTTTGTCTATAAACACATAATTGACGGATTAAAATCAACGAGTAGAAAAAAATAACTTCCTATTTTCTTCCCGTCTTTTGTTTTAATATTATATTAATGATTAATAAAAAAAAACTTTTTATGTGACAGCAAAGTAAGTGGTTTTTCGTTGATGAACATGATTCGTACAGTATATAAGTCAGTAGGCTTATTACCTAACTCTCGAGCTCGCAATCGCCATCGTGTTCATTTTGACAGTTCATGTATGGGCTGACAATTGGCATCGGAATCAGCTAGCTGTCACATTCATACATGAACTGTCAAAATGAACACGATGGCGATTGCGAGCGAGTTAGACAATAAGCCTACTGGTTCAATCAGCTATTTAATTCACAATTGACAAGTTTTCCTTACACCCGTTGAGAGCATGCTACGAAACTCATATAAATAGCTATTGCTACGCCGTAGCTAGGACTACAATTACACTGACAGTAAATTGTAATTGTGAGTCCACTTTAAAAATTAGTCTCAATAAATCGCTGTACATGCCAAAGAAGTCACAACGACTTAGCTACGTTATGAAACGCAACTGTGGCCTACTAATCATACTGATGACAATTACTTAATGTGCGTAAGAATATTAAATTTTACAAAATTCCAATGACATTGAAGACATTGCTTCAATCCCAAAATAAAAATAAACTATGCAATGTTTTCTAATTCCTGCTTTTATAGTATATTTAAGTATATACAATACATTACAGTAAGAAATATACCTACATAGCACTTCCCGATTGAACCTTTAAAGAAAAATATGATCCTACTAGTCCTACTACCCTACTAATATTATAAACGCGAAAGTTTGTGAGAATACCTATATGAATGAATGTTTGTTAATCTTTCACGCCAGAACGGCTTAACGGATCTGGATGAAATGTGGAACAGAGATAGATTATGGTCTGGAATAACACATAGATTACTTTTTATCCCGGAAAATTGCGTAGTTCCCAATAGGACAGCGCTAAACAAATTCTTTGCAGACGAAGTCGTGGACCACAGCTAGCAAAATATAAAGTGAACCGTTTCAACCGTTCTGTAGAGAGATTTACTCTTGACTCGCTTTTAACGGTAAATCGCACCTCTGGTATTCGGTTCAAACCCTTTTAGTGACCCATGATCGGACCAGCAAAGAAGTTTATTTTCCCCGTGTACCACACGTAAGTATACATAGTTGGGTTCAAAATAATGTGCGTAGGTATCCCAGATTTAATTGAGCCGACGGGTGGGTCTCGAGGGAACGTCTTCCCTTTCCGCACAATAGACAATACGAGAGCCCGCGGCGAATGATTGATATAGAGCACTGCGTTTTTATGTTGGCACAAATAAATCATCCCCGTCTCAATTAATGTCTCCGCCGATACTTCTACTTTCCGAATAGGACAGGCGTTTCTCACTGATTGATAATACTCGGGAAATGGGCTTCCAATATTTATGTCCTGACGCGCTTAATGGTTTTAATGCTGTCGGTGAAAAAGTGCATTTTTAATCAACTATCTTGGAAATAAATAAATTAAATTGA
The DNA here is from genome assembly GCA_949127965.1 of Pandemis corylana. NCBI lineage: Eukaryota > Metazoa > Arthropoda > Insecta > Lepidoptera > Tortricidae > Pandemis > Pandemis corylana. The sequence continues at coordinate 4,008,773 of OX421858.1, read as the reverse complement.
TCCACAATTTTTCATTTCCGCATGTCAGTAGGTAGGTAGGTATAGCTTTATTAAAAGTGAAGCTAGTAAAGATTCTGTTTGAATAACTATAAATTAAAATTTTAAACCCCCCCCCCCCCCACACGCACACACAGGAACTGCTGAATCGATTTTTACCAAGCATGGCTATTTCGAATGAAAAAAACCGTATCGAAATCGGTCCATCCTCTTGAGAGCTACGAGCCCACAGAAAGATACACACACACACACACACACACACACACTCAGAGAGTCATCGACGTCAAACTTCTTCCCTCTTTTTGCGTCGGGGCTTAAAAAAGAAACAAAACAAGCAAAGGAAATTAAAAGTGTTTTCAAGAGTACAGTGTATATTCATGTTTTTATTCATTCAATGTACGTCGATATATATTTACTAGTTACGAATATCTATTCCACAAAAATGTAAGTACGTAGTAATTTTAAGAAAATATGATACGCAATCACAATATTCTGACAGGTGACCTTGACGTAGACTGTGTTCATCTTCTTATTTGTTATTTATAAATGATCTGTTTAATATTACAATGATTTTGCTGAAGGAGCGTTGCGACCGTAGACTAATGAAATGTCACGGCAAGATCCCCGCCGAGTCCCCGCCCGTCTCCGCCGCTGTCAGCGTACATCGAACTAAATTATATCAAATTTGATACTACCTAACGACACTCGCCTAGTAACGCCTTAATTACTGCTTGAACCTTTATTTTTCCGATAACTGAGCCTCTAGTGTAAGTATTCGCATATAAAAACGTCTCGAACGCGTTCACTTAAACGTCTCAACTACCATGGAATAATTCGCAGCGCCACTTACAACTTACAACAAACTGTTCTCATAGTATTTGATATTTTAACGCAAACGCGTTCGAGAAGTAATTTGTGACCGAAAACTTACACTAAACATACTTACTCGTATATGTTACACCAAAGTCGCTCCGAAATGAAGTATAATAAGATACTTATGGTTCCGTATCAAATATAATTGTGTCAAAGGAAAAAATATTTTCTGGGGACACTTCTTCCATTAATGGAATGTTAATAAATTTAATTTGTAAGTTTGTTGTAAGCGTAATAATATCTAAAATACCTAGTGGTGTGCTAGCAGTGTTCTGGTTGTGTATGAATCGCACTCAAACTTGGCAGTTTTTATACCTACTGTTTGTATTTCACTGCCGAGCGCTACCGACGCGACAGGGAATATAATATATATCCATAGCCATTACAGAAACGCTCCAGAGACATTCGTAGACTCGTTCTGTCTCACCAAATGTATACAAGTGTGAAAAACAAATGGCTACGTCAAAAGTAGCTAAAGCGATTCAAGCAAGTGCTCACTTTTTCAGCCACTACGGTGGCGTACTTTTTGGCTCGGAGGATTTTTTATTACATCTCTTCTTTGAATTACTGGTACCTGTAGAAAATAGCGAGAAATTCCTGCTAACACGTATTTCGCGTCAGATTGATGCATGAGGCCGTGTATTTCTTTGTGCTCACGTCATCAATCTTACAGATCTATTAGCGTCGTTTTTGGCGCGCCTCCTAATTATTTGAGCAGCTCCCTCACCCCCGAATGAGATCAGGGATAAACAAAAGTCTTATTAAATTGTATTCGTTGTCATCAGCTACTCGAATTTGACGCACAAATTTAAACCCGATCCCAAAGATCCGAGATTATCTATCAAAAAGGCAAAGTTTTAATTAGTGGCGGCGACAGTAATCTATTAATTTTAAAGAGGGCTTGAAATTTCCCTTCCGACCGTTTTCTATTCGGAGCAACTATTTGCTGTACTAGGAGGCTTTGAAACAAATACCATTTATATAGAAGCGTAGTTTGTCAATCGAGTTTACCAGAAAATGAGGGAAACCAAATAAGTAAACAAATTAGGCGCAAATGCTACATATTTTCGGTGAAATCATAGTAAGTGTGGAAAGATTAAAATAATAAAGCGGAGGCAGATCTGGCGCGGCGCCCAGCCCCGCCGCGTCGCAACACTTTCGCGCCGTGATATTAACAACAAAGACTACTGCAGTTAAGATATTTTGGCACATCCCGTTTCTGCACTTAGTTCGTAATCTCAATTATTCTCGCCACCAGATAACATGAATTAAAATTAACAGTGCCGCGCTCTCACTTACTCAACACCTTAATTTTAACACGAAATGTGTTCGTGTTAGGTCTAGCCCCGGCTAATACTGTCTCATCTGCTTTATTTTTGAAGAACATGGGTGTGCTTTTAGAACGTAAAAAACGAGTGATAAATTCGTTACGACGAAGTACAGCAATTTTTGTTTATTATACTTAAAGCCAGCAGTATCTAAACGGGATTAAGTCTTTCGCGTCCGACTGTATTCTCCATCTAGAATTCTTCCTGCGACGTAATGACTTGCTGGAACGTCTTCCCGAGAATAAGTGCTAGTCATTAACTTGTTGTAGCCATACGAAATGTCCATTCTGCGTTTTATTACCCACAAAATGCTGCTCAGCACTGGTTCCTCTTTAATAACTCGACTCTTTTGAGAAACATTAAACTTTAGTAAGAGGCTAATTTTGGTTATTGTCGGGATGTACTCTTTTAGCATATGGAGTGCCGCGTGACCTGAAGGTTTCACGTTAATTATCTTTGTAATTATGAACAGATTGTGATAATGACAAGACAAGTAGGTACGCGAATTAGGTACTATGAAAGGTAAGAAATGTCGTGTTTGCGAGTGCTATTCGCAGATTGTGGGATTTCAGACTCAGTTTATTCCTTTTAAAAATAATATTCTACTAAAAACTTTGTAGGAATAGGTACGTCTAAGAACAGTATGAATATGTAGGGACATACAAATGTAGTGGCGAACTGTGGTAGCGGCGACCGCCGAGTAACTGCAACAGCTGTCCCGTATGAACTGCGCCTCAATACCGCTACTGACTCTCACCGCAGACCTCGGTTCGGGCAAGATTCCATATTTTACAAAATATCGACTTTTGAAAGCCATTGGTTCCCACAGTATGAGTATAGAGACACCCTACCTCTTTTTATGCAATGCTAGGGTAGGTACGAATTCGCAATTCTTGTCACGTCAATTTTACACCAAACCCCAATCAATTTTAAGTACATGCTCTCACCGATTGAATATCGAGAACTTGAACGTAGAGGGTTTTAAAGTTAATGGTGATCTCAGTGAACTTTTGTGAAGTTGCCTAGTAATTCAATCGGGCTATCTAAAGACAGGTGGCCCTCCAGATTGCCCTGGATTAAATCTTGAAATAAAAAGATTTAACTCAATGGAAAGTAAACGAAGAGACCGCTACTCGAGAAGCTCGTGACCTACATTACTATAACAACGTTAGGGTACAATTTTTGACCAATCTTGTGCCAAAAACTCAGCAAATTTTTAACTAAGTGTGTGAGGAGTGGAAATGGCAGTTCGTTTTTATATTTCTACATACAAAGGGGTAATGTGATTGACTCGTAACTTATTGTCAGACCACGCACAGTCTAAAACACTAGAGTTAGAGATTTCACATTCGGCAAACATATATTCAGGATCATAGAGGTAGGTACACTAAGAAGGGATGGTTACAGACTCGTGGTTTAGCAAAATTTCCACGAGATAATGAACTAACTTATTTTTCATTCTTCCACGGAGGCAAAGCCGTGATTAAACCAGTACCGCTACAAAGTATTTACGCAAAATAAGTAAGTCTACCCCGTAAGGGATAAAGACGTGAGTTGTGTATGTGTATTGTATGTACTTATAGTAAATATAATACAACTCATATTTTAGTAGGCATAAGTACACCTATACAATGATCAAGGCAATATATTCACGTTCGCCAACAACCCCTATCACGTCCCGTGCAATCTGTGTAGGCACATCAGAATTTAATAAAGGGCAACATACATATGTAATATTCTGGGCTATCAGCGAGTTCTGGGAAGTTGTCAACAATTGGCCGTTTGCCAGTGCGAGGAAATGCATTTGTTGCAATTTAGAACATGGCTCGCCGGGGCCGGAGCAGCAGTGGATTGAACAAAACACGCTCGCTAGGCGGTAATGGACGATTGCACACCACACAAACACCAATAAAACTTACATTTCACTTCGGAAAAAACTCCAAGTTTGCAATTGAAAAGAAAAATGATTGTGTTACGAAACTCGCCGACGCTGTAAAAGGAATTTTCCGCCGCCTGATTCAAAGCAACTTTACACGGCTGCGGTCCAGCGGCACATAATTCATGCCACTCAGTGAAATATAATGCGGATGTTCTCATAATGTACGACGCGCGACTTAATCCGGGCACGACTTTTTCCGCTTCCAGATATTTATATGAATGGCTGGCAGCGAGCGATCTCAATGAGCCGGCGCGGTCCGTTTTTACCACTTCGCGGCCACCATACTGTACTCCACCCTCATGTAGCTTTTAAAGAGAAAATCCCGCTGACTTGGTTCACTTTGAAAGTTACTCAAACTGTTGTTTTAGGCAGAAAACTATGACGAACTTTAAAGTCAATATAGGTTGATTAGCCAGGCGGTTATTTAAGTAGAAAATAATATTATGGCTGAAGTGTTTTACTTTTTATTATCAACATAATAAAAAGTAATTATTATAAGCAATATGAAACTTGCTCCTCCAATTTTTATTATAAGTAGGTAATCATAACAGTACCAACTCTAGCACTACAAACATCATCTTCACTACAATCATGCTAATCGTGGCCCTTAGGTATTGTTACCTCAGGCTCTGTCTACCCCGTGAGGGATATAAACGTGGTTTTGTGTATGAGTGTGTGTGTGTGCACTACAAACAGTTTTACTTTTAGAAACCATCGAAAGCAACTAAAACACTGGAAATCTCCCTTAAAAAGTCGTTCCATTTTATTCGATTAATACATAAAGGAATAAAATGGAATGAGATGTCTTCATCCGTTGTCTTCAGCCTCTTTGTTCGCAATTGTTTGTTCTGCTAATTGTACCCAGCCGTATTTACTGGGCCAATAAAGATCCTCATAAATCTGCAACGCATGGAAGATTTCGTAACTTAGTTATAGACGTATAGGTATCTACGGTTACTTTGGCTTGGAATGAATTTGAACAATACGTTAACTTCTTCCGCCGACCGCTTCACTCAAGTAAATTAGGCTATCTGGTTGATCTATCTGTGTATGTTCATTAATAAAGCCGTAGATAATCTCCGGATTTCCGGGTTTGGTCTCTCAAAGTGGATAATTTTCGCTAAGCTGTGGATTTCTTTGAAGGTTTTCCTACTAAATCCTATTCTCAACAATTATTATACGTTTACGAGTAAGTTGAGGTACTTTCCCAATTGAGCTTTGCTTTCCGTCTGGAAAAAGACTTCCGCCTTTCAGATGACACACTGTCGGGGAACGCTACCCTTGTAAAGTATTAATTATTTCCGGTAAAAAGAAAACTTGGAGGTTATTCAAGTTTCCTAGTGACCCATCAGATGAATCCCATCCCAATTATGGATTGCATTACTAAGAGCTCGACCCGCAGGGTAGAGTAATAGACTAATGGCCCGTCATACGCCGAGTCCCATTCCTGTTTTCAATTGCAGGACAACTGAATAGAATAGAATATTTTAATTTGTTAAACATAGGTAAATTACAAGATCTTATGACATTAAGGACTCATGTTTTGCCGCTAGGCATAGAAATATCCGTTGCTTGTCGGAACACCATAGGTAGATACGTTAGACATTAAAATTATGGACATTAACATTAAAAATATTAATTAATTATACTGAGGTTGCAGTTCTGGGTGCTTGCTTGCACAAATTGGGAATATCCTAAGTATTATTCCATACATCCGAGTGCCATCATACTAAGTTTAAGATTTTCAAAGGGTTGGCAATAGTGCATGCTAGTTCCCTGGACTTGCAAGCGTCCATAGACTACTAACCGCTTACCATCGTTCGGCCGTTTTAGCGTGAAATGGCAGACTCAGAAACAAAGGCACACTGCAAAACTCATAAACTTTCTCATTTGCAGTATTAATAGAATACGTTACTTAACCATAATATACACAAACATAGTCATACAACCAAGTATATACACCTATTATGTGTTCCTGCAAGTTAAATACATACTTCGTTATACCGCCAGTATATTGCTGTCCGACAATTTTGTTTACAAATTTAAGCCACGAAGGGTGCTTAAGGAAAACCGAATATCGGTCGTGAAATGAACCCAATTTAGGCATTAAATCCGCCTGAGTGGTTTTTAACGGAAGAGTCGCGAGTCTAAGGCACCTGTAGGCAGACAGAGGTTTCAGGATGTAAAACTTTTTCCCAGTCTCTTTAAAGGCTGCTAAAAATATGATATTTCACCCGGTCTTCAGATCGTGGTGAAGGTTGCTCTTAGGCGGAATCTTAGACCATTTAATAGAATCCGTAGAAGAGCGACCTTCGCCGATTTAAAAACCTTTAGATATAAAAGATAATGTTTTTACAAGCTTTATATTATCTTGCAAGGTATGACTAGTAGAGACTTTATAAAACTCTACTATAGTCTTAGACTGATTAGGACTTAGAATTGATTGACTATTTTCGCTATTTCCGTTAGTCAGTTCCTTGATAACGTCTGCAACGTATGGTCGCGTTTACACAAGCAAGGAAAATTGCAAAAGCACTCAAACGCAGCATTGCAGTTTAGTGCTACTAGTGCATACGATTTTTCCTTCACAGGTAAACGAGGCTTTAAGACAAGGCTAAATACAAATTACTTGTCGACCACATGGCAGTATTTGTGCTGCATAATAATTATGACCTATGATGTAGTTTCGCGCCCACTTTTATTAATACTAACGATATTACGGCACAAGGATTTACGTAATTCGTACAAAATAAAGGACAGTTTTACTCCGCCAGAAAAACCCATTATCGAGAAACTTTTGCAACTGCAGCAGTTTAGTCATAATTTACCTGCAATTTAATTCGCATTACTGCGAAACTACGTTCAGTCTGTTATGAAAGTTTTCCGTGACAGGTCTCGCATAGGGATGGATATCATGTTTTCGAGTTGGTCTGTGGCGGCTGGCGACCGGACGCCGGGCGGCCTCCGTAACTCATACACGGTTCCGGCGTAAAAACGGTGGCACCGGACAGCGCGAGCGTCGCGATAGCGCTAGATATATGTACCCAGCTTTATTTACAACTTGTGTTCAAATAACGCGGTACTGTCCTAGGTTCAGAGCTACATATCACTTCGAACTACTGCATGAAAGGAAGTGTCAAAGGCTAGTGTGTTTCACAGGTCTATTTCCTCCGCCTACCTCGCTCGCGAACTCGCGGTTCACTGGACGCAAAAATACTGTTCCATATTCTGCCGGTCGGACGTTTGTTTGTAAAATAAAATGCATTGGAGGAATTCAATACTAGTATTGTAATGCTAAATAATACAGTGTAGTTACAGACAAGAAAATATATTTAGTGAGGGAAACACTTCAGGATTCTAATCACTGAAGGAAAATGTATAAGAATCCCATTTTTAAAAGAAACTTAACCTTTTATGTCTTTATATCTCGCGCCTCTGAGTTTTGCCGAATTGAAGCGCGAAATTACATTTGATGTTTAGTGAAGGAAAATATCGCAAGGAAACATGCACACACCTGCGAATCAAATCAACGCTATGTGTGTGAAGTTCCCAATCCGCACTACATGCAACCTGAGCCTAAGCCCTTTCATTCTGTCAGGAGGCCAGTGCCTAGCAACGGGAAGTATATAGGCGGGAGCTGATGAGATGATGATGTAAAATGCACCTCGAATCAGGTGACCACGTGACAGGCTCAGTCAAGTGTTGTACCATTGGGAAGCATTTTGTTAATGTTTTACTTAATAAACCATTTATTTAGGTATTTATTTTATAACAAAACACACTCTGACACTCTCTGAGCTGCTATTTACTGATGGTTATTATTAGACATTCTTTAACATTTTATTTTAGCATGATTAAGGGCATATAGGTGGAAAGGGGAATCAAAATAGTGATGGCTTGCTAGACGCATTGCCTATAACATGATTCCTATGCCCATCCCCTCGATGGGCTTTTACCATCTGCGCGGGAAGAAAAGCAACTGGTAGATTCTATGATTTTTCTTTACTCCCAGACCAGCATGGAAGAAGAAGAAGAAGAATTTACCGCAACAATTGTTATATTTACATCAATTGTTGTTTTTATTTGTTTGCTTTGGGTTTTCAAATGGTTGCCAATCGTTTCAGAATAGTGAAGGCGAAGGAAATTGCTTTTCTCGGTATTGTATTGCTTGTCGTCAGACGACATCAACGTTGCAATATCGTCTCACAATTTACAAAGTGATATGAAAGTGAGTGATCACTCAAATATGAATCATAATGGATACAGCACGTATCACTAGATCGCAAAGGGTAGACTACAGTCACCTCTTACTCTTAACTATCTATTCATTACGTATGTAGGTGTGTACACAACCTACCGTGTACAGATAAATGTGTCATAGTAAATAGTTAACAGCTAACATTTTCTTCTTCGGGCAAGATTTAACACTAAGATTTAGATCTTTGAGTGTAACGTTATTTCAGATAAGTGTTAGCAAAATAAAGAAACTTGCAGAAATCTACATATTTCTGGCTACAAAGACGTCCAATGTACGCTTGCTCGCTGCTGAAACTGAACCTGCAAAATGCATCTTTCCTAATTTAATTGTGCCTCTACGCAATCATGTATATTCGTTTACATGAGCCGCGTACCATTAAAGATTCACCAAAAAGTGAGTTGTCTTTCATTATAAGACAAAGAAACAAACGAGCAAGTGGGTCACCTGATGATAAGTGAGCACCACCACCCATGGCGTCCGTAATACTAGAGGACTGCAAACGATGCGAACCTAGAAGGCAAAGACAGAATACCTCGTGTGCCATTTTCGGTGCACTCGCTCATAGCGCACTCCAAGGCGGAAGTTCCCTGTGGAAACGTTGCGCCGCTGCCCTCACGCCCGGCTCGTGCCCTCGCATCAACATACCCTCAAGTAAAAATTCCAAGTGGAGAAGTCACGTCCCCCATTCACGAGAGCACCGAAGTTTACACGTACACGTAATGCTAACACTGCCATTTGCAATTTCTGTGAAAATGAAAAAAAAATCTTCAAAAGGGGACCCCACCGCGAGCGTTCAGGTGTGACTGATGAGCATTCGAAAATCAACATCGCAGCCGTTACGTACCTGTACGTATGTATAGTATGGTTTTAGAATCTCGTATTTATTGCGAAAGCTTGTGGCGAAGGATTGGAAATTGTTCGTAATTATGTTTACGGAGGTGGATGTAGCAAGCATAACTAGTATCGCTCGTGTTTTTTTTTTAAATACGATGTTAGACTTTAAATGACATCCTACAATATTAGCTTTACAATTAACAATTATCAAAGTTGGTGACTGTGCTAAAATTACTTTATTTGAAATATACAAAAGCTAATGCGTGATTAATATAAAACAAATTTTATTTGCTTAAAAAACACACATGAATCACTGCATAGTATAAAACAAAGTCGTTTTCCGCTGTCTGTCTGTCCCTACGTAAGCTTAGATTTTTAAAAGTACGCAACGGATTTTGATGCGTTTTTTTAATAGATAGAGTAGTTCAAGAGAAAGGTTTATATGTATAAATTCTACGCAGACGAAGTTGCTGGCAGAAACTAGTATAGTATAAAATGGGATGGGCAAACAGGCTGAGCCTGTATTCTGTATCTGTCCTGGAGCGTATAAACATGCAAAGCAATTATGAAAAAGTATTAGATATATTAGATATTAAAAAAAACAGAGTATTATAGAAAGACAAAACAGAGGCAACCTCACGCAGCATTTAGTGTGCATGTGGGTGTGTGATATGCACATAAACACATGAAGGTGTTATAAATAGTGTCATTCACAAAAGAAAAATAACTTGCACATTAAAAAGGAACTCCGCAATATCTACATTTTGCTATTTAGGTTAGTCTACATGTATATACAAAATAAAGTAGAGATATTGGCAGAATAACTGCCTAATAAAAAATAAGAAGAATTCACAAAAAAAACAGTATTTCGTACCTCTATGCAACGGCCATCTCTGATGCTGATGACACGACAGAAACGATTCTAAGGCGAAACGAAGTTTGCGAAGTCAGGGTCAGCAAGTTTTATCCTAAATATCAACTGTTCTTGGTAATAATTTAAAGAGCTTCACAGCTGCAGCAACCTAAGAACCTAACACAGTTTCAACCGGACAAGATAGATCAAAGAATCATCTCGTACTTACATTACAACAAAGTTAGCGCAACGTTGGCTCGCGTAAGGAAACTTCAGTGGTCACTGCCGCATCTGTTGAAAGGAGTTTCAAGTGATTTTCACGCGCAGATAATATAATTGAATAACGAAACCAGGCGAAGGTAAGATTCCGAAATTAGAAAACGTTGTACAGATAAATTACTGGAACCTGGCAGTGTTGCAATTTTAATACCTACGTCCATCTCTATCATTTTGTATCTCGTCACTACTTAAATAAATAAACAAATGCGTTAGGAATAAGAAATATTTATGTCACAAATAAAAGTATCAGTAAGTGTAAGTAATTAAATATTTAAATGCATGTCCTATTCTAACGTATGAGAAAATTGATGTATAATATTCCCCGTAATAATAAAACGTTATACGAAAAATTATGTCCAACAAGATGAAAACACAATGTTTTCATTAACAAGTTACATTATAATTGTCTTTAATGCTTTTACTTTTAATTTGATCTCGTTACAGTAATTGTTAAAGTTAAGACTATCTGCTAAAGGCGACTAACTTAGTTATTGTTTGACTAAATTATAAATTCCTAGGAAACCCTAAGAGAATGGGGAGCATTCCGAGATCAGTTAAATTTTAATGTTTCTAGAGCAACAGGAGTATACTAACAAGCTGTGGGTCTCCAGTTTTGGTGAATTCGTGACATTTTCAGAGAATTATTTTAATTAATTTGAGGATAGGGTGGTCGCGCGTCTGGGCGCCGCCCGCCCCGCCGCCCGCCCTCCATGGCACGTCGCTCGCTGCATCATAAAAACCAACTTTTACTCGTGACTTCGTTTGCTGCGCTTGGAGTCGTGAAATGTATGAAGTCAGCATTGTTTGTACATTCCAATCTTGGGAGGTTTACTTACAGAACAGAGGTGGAAAACATGTAGGAAATTAAGTGATAATGGCTTAACGAAACCGCTACATAAACGTAGCTAAAGACATCTATCTACTTTTAAAAGTCATCCAGAGGGCATTTTATCAATGATCGTCACCTTTTTCTGACTAAGGGACATGCACCTATTGTTCGGTAACAATCACCAAAAACGTGTGAAACTTATGATGAATGTTTACATAATTAAAATAAAACACATGCACAATGTGTATAGATGTGAAAGTACGCTTAGATCTTTTGAACTACATACATGCATGCACATTGAACACGTCTTTAGCCCAAGATAACTAGACCCAAAGGCCACGTTTAACATAATTTTGGATGGAAAGAGGAATCAAAAAAGGGAGTTAATGCGGTTTCTATTAATAGATAAAATGATTTAAGAGAAAGGTTCATACGTAATTAAAAACGAATAATACCTATCGTAGGTAGCTAGTATAAAATACTGGCATAATAATGACACGAACTTTTATATCGGCGCTATTCAGTATCTTTGCATTTTTAGCCTCTTGTTAGGCATAGACAGTATGACAAACACAGTTACCCGCAACTCTCGTGCCAATGAAACAGCAGAGGCTTTTCCAAAATATAGGTATCACCATTCCTCCAGGTATGGAACAGTAATTTTTCAAAGTAAATTGAAATAGTTTCAGCTTCGATATTTTTCACAGGCAGACACCTTGCCAAGAAACTGAAAACTGTGTATCACAAAAAAATACTGAATACATACAACAACAGACTTTCTAAGTATTTAGGCATTCCAGTATTTCATTATGGCAGTTAAATCAAACCTAACCTTGTTTAGCGCCCAAGAACCATCTTTTTGCTGGACTCCATATTTTCTAGCATGATAGAAGATTCATTCTCATTTTCACACCATCTTTAGCCATCCGTGGCACTCTCAAATCGAGTCTCAAGCTTCACTCATAACCTGAATGATTTCAAAGTAACTTTCAATAAACCTGGACGCGAAAATACAAGACCCTCTAGATTTGTAACAGTAATTTAGCAAAAGTCAGGGAACCGAAACGAATTGTGGAAGAGTACGGCATAAGTTAATTACACTAATGAACAAGGGAAGAAGGTGCGCTCAAAAAAATCCACCCCAAGATCACTCCAAATTCTTTAGTACGACGTTCAGCGCGGTTCATTAGCGCCTAGAGATTCAGGGAGGCTCACATACGCGGGGAATTTGCTGTAAACATTTAACGTGACGTGATGTGTACACCAGCGTGGCTAGATAAGTGACATACGCTTCGAAGCGTTTCGATGTCGACATACGCTTGCTCCACTAGATCGTGTGGTTTTTTGTATATAGGCTAATGTCAATCCCATACAATTTCATTCCATTCTCTTAGCATTTTCGATGTCAAAAGTGACTTTGTCTAGCTACTAGGGGTCTAAAGTATTGGCAAAAATATACACGTAAATATTTAAATAGGGTGTTGGCCACAAGTGGACACAATACAATACAATACAATCACTCTTTATTGAACACCACATAATATATAACAACCAAAACAGAAAAAACGTATACAGAATATTACAAGGTAACAATAGGTGGCCTTATTACTACAGAGCGATCTCTACCAGGTAACCATAATGGACCGGAGAACAGAACAAATCTGAGCAGGTGGTGCAATTTAGAATATATATTAATATACTAAGTACTGAAAATACATAATATATTATACATGAAACAACGGGGATGACAAACATAAAACGAAATTCCAAGTAAGTAAATAACCCGACATCTTGTATAGGTTAGATTATTATTATTTTATGTTACTTTCTACCGCCATGTAGGACGACAGAGGGGTATAGAGTAGCTCCTTCATTAGTGACCCGGCCGGGGGGTGTAAACTATATGGACCACACTTTGTGTCGCCTTGAAAGGGCTCTAATCAATTATCAATGTAGGTCTCTGTTGGATAAAACGGTTTTTAAATTATCAACCTAATCATCATTAAACTTCTGGGCGCAATTTAATGAATGAGTGTTCGGAGTCGTGTATAATGAGGTATAATATCTGATTAATATACAGTTTAGGTTTATACTCGCAGGCGGGTGTTCCCGACGGCAAGAGGCAACGGCGGCACCCGTATCGTGCCGCATGTGCCATTTTAACTTTAAAGCTTAAGTACCGTTTTATATGTTTCGAATTGTCTTTATGTCGTGGCGGGGGGGGGGGGGGGGCTATGCTTTTAGATTTGTAATAGTGCACTCAGTGCGCTACAACTGCAAGCGCACAGCATAAGAATGAATTTATTCAACTGTGGCAAGCGTCTCTAATATTTATCGACCAACGCTTCGACGGCTGCAGGTGCCTCTGTCGTTGCCCGTTGGCAACATCCCCCCCCCCCCCCCGAATATAAAGAACTGTTGGTAAATAGAGACATTACAACAGTTCTTGTTCGGAAACTACATTTACGGGAATAAGTGGTAAATGGTGATCTCCGTCAATATCTTTCTATGTTCTTCGCATTGTTCCTTATAAACGTAGGAAAGGAAATGTGTGGAGTCCATTTAAATTGTTGTTTTATTGTAATGTATTACAATCCATTTTTCCAATAAGTAAAAAATACTTATGTATTTATGCCGACATAACATGTTTTTGCTGATGATCGTGTCATCGTCAAATTCAGATGAACAAAAATAACGATCACTATGGAAATCCCAGTCAGGTGCGGGAGCAGTAAGAGAGGCCTTTGCCCAGCAGTGGGATACAAAATATAGGCTAACATAGGTAAGAATATTAATATAAATTAAGCAGTTTTTTGCACTTCACTTTTAAATAAATAAATAAATAAATTACTATGTTTAACAAATAAATAAATTGTATTGTATTGTATTGTAAAAAGCGTAGCGTAAATAAACAGACAGACAAAATATATTCTATAAACAATATCACAAAATTTACCACGTAACTCATAGCATATTCTGGTTTGAAATCATTTTAATTACTCACTGTAGGCTGAGAAGTTGAGTCTGTTACAAATAATAATTAATTACAAACAAAAGCTCTTGACACCTGCTCCAATTTACTTCTGTAAAGTTATGTTATTGTACTTATATGTATATTATTACGTAATTGACTTCTAAGTCACATTATTCATTGTGCAGTGTAATTTCGTAATTATTTCTTGAAGGTTTTCCAATGTGCGATACACATCGATGTTTCAAAGTGTTGTAACTAAAAATAACTTCAAAGTTTTTGAAATATTTTCACCATAATTTTGTAGACATTCGTGATCAGTCTCTATTCCATCTTACTTAGGTACCTATGCAAAGCAACCATGTACTTACTGAAAATAAGGGTTTGTCCAAAAAGGTAATACCAAACTCCCATACAATTTTTATGTTAACATTAAGTATTTTGTTTGCCTCTGAAATGAAATTTGCTTTAAAATCTTACCCTAGAAAATACAATATTTACCTACCTAGTTCCATTATATGTTTGGTTGATGTGGCAAATAAAAAAACAAATATTAAGGTATCTCAAGCATAACAAGTATTTTATGAAAGGTGGTTAGAATATGTACATACACTAACTACCGTTAGGTGAGGTTAGATCGGCTCTGAAATAACTGAGATGAGACACTGCAATCTAACAACAGTCGGCGCGTGTGCTGGAAAAAAAAAGTAGAAAACTAAAACCAAACTACGACAAAAATCTACGCTGAAAAAATATGAAACTAATAACTGTAACGTACAGTCTATTTCATGAATATAATTTAATGAATCAGGCGTTACTTTGCGGAAACCATATTAATGAACAAAAAACCTTGCTACTCCACGTACTTCACTTGCTACCACACGTGCAAGACTGCCAACTTGACAGAAAGTTTGGCTGCCTTACACGTGCGGTAAACACAGTAGCTAGGTAAACCTTTTTGTTTATGCATGTATTTTCCTTTGCTTAATTTGTAAATTACTCAAATTTTTGACCCGACTGCGGCAAAGCCAAAGGGGAGTTATGATTTTGTATCTACCCGATTTTCCCGCGAGTGTAGGTAATTAAGGCAATTGAGTGCCGAAAGTTAAAAAGTTCATAGAAAAACATCCGGCTTTTTGTCCTATTTGTATAAATGGTAATCTTCTTCCTACATAAACTTATTAACATAGGTAGGCAAAAGTGAAGCGAGTTTGTCAGAGCTGTCTTCCCGGCTGTCTCGTCTCTCACATTATTAACGGGAGCACGTATAACCTTCTAATGATACCTTCTTAGACAGAGGGTACCGTTTAACCTTTCAACTTGTAACATAATGGGAAGGTAGTAACTGGTAGCTACTAATAGCGTGTTGCTTGGCCTGTTAAGGTTATTGTAGAGTGTGATAACGGCACTCTGCGAGTCGAAGGGAGTCGGGAAGACTCGGGTAGAGTCGGGAACAGTCGGTAAAGGGCCGTACGGCGAGTAATGCGCCCATCATTCCATGTAAATTGAATCACGTCTCTCATCTGCTCACGTGAGTGTCTCCCCGGTCGCATTCGCGACGCCGTGTTTTATAAAATACCTACACGCTAACTGAATTTCACAGTGCTCAGCTGCATTTAATTGAAACAGGAGGTAAGTGTGGTTTAGGTTTCTGAACTTAAAGAGTCAGGACCATAGCCATTTTAATTTTGAATTAAATAGGAAACATTTTTATAACAAATTGCATTGCATATTAAATTTCTCGACTTAGACTGCGTGTATGATAAAGCTGAAGGTCGGCTCACACACACCCGGTCGGTACACTTATGCCAAAATAAGGGACGCAGTTATACGTTCAAGTGAGATGAATATACATGGTGCTCCCTCTATAGTATAATCGCCCTTAGAGCCGATTGGTTCCGTTGAAATCAACGTGTGTAACCGGGGCATATCCATTCTCTGTCACGTGACTTATTTAGAATCGATAAGTTGTGCCTAGATGCTATGGCGATCATGTGACCAATTTATATTTGAATACTTTTGAATTTATTCATTTTACCACAAGCAAAAATAAGTTTGTTTTTCATGGAAATGATACTGAAGCCTTGCAACAGACAGAGACCGATAGAAAGAGAAAGAGGAGGCCTTTGCCCAGCTGTGGGGCACCAGATAGGCTACTAAATAAAATGAAAAAAAGTAAAGAGATAATATTAGAAAGCGAAAGTGGTTGTTTTAGATTGTTTTCTTATAAGTAGGTACTAATATTTTATTACAAAGAAAACTTAATTGCAATAGATACATATACAAAAGATAGATAAATATACAAAACTTAAAACTAAATAAATATACCTAACTATAAAAAGAAAACACCAGTAGGTACTTGTGGTCTAAAACCTCTTGCCAAAATTTATGAGCCTAAATTTATAATTAAGTCAACTTGAATTGAATATCTTGTAGATTTGATTCCCACTTTTTTTTGTATGATAATATAATTTCAAAGGCTTTTGATCCTATGAAACTAGAAACATTATCTTTATTGATCCAAGATATCATTTAAATCGTGCTAAACGTGGCCTTTAGGTCTTGTTACCTTAGGCTCTGCCTACCCCGTAAGGGATAAAGGCGTGATTTATGTATGTATGTATGTAAGATATCATCGCCGTATTTCATAATTTATTTACACTTGACACCTTAACGCGTTCCTGAGAACAGGGTATCGACAGACAGAAGGACACCGAAGTGTTCCTATTAAGGTTCATTTTACCTTGCACTTGCATTGAAGCGTTGGGGAGAAGGCTTTGCTCAGCAGTGGGACACAATGGGCTCATAGTAATTACCTTGCAAGGAATCCTTAAAAACAGAAGTAGAAAATACCTTTGTATCTTCTAAATCTGCACCTTTCGCAAATCACATTCCTTATTAAGGAGGTGCAGTATGAATCATAGCAGCGGCAGCGACACTGGTTTATTTTTTATTTCACAGCGGCTAAAAAAATACCTTCTGCTCGAAAAATGATTTATCACCCCGCACGCAGCCTACTCGTATACACCCAAAATAAATGCGACCAAACTATGCTATTGTTTCCATTTTAGAAGGGGCCAGATTTTTGAAAGCAAATATGTTAAAATGCCACTCGAAAATGATGAAAAATTGTGCTAAATTTGAAATATGAACATTAAAAGAAAATTACAGCATTAATTAATCTAGTTTTAGTTTAGATTTATTTGTATATTTCTATTTATCCATAGTTGTTTTTTTTATGAATCAAAGTATGTAATCACTTTGAGCGTTAATAAATATCGAACTCGTACTCGTTATCATTAATCGGGTCAACTAGTCGAAAATTTTATTAATTTGAGCCGTAGTTTTGCAGCAATACACAGTATTATACCACTCTCTACTAGTACTTTCGAGTGATGTGCTTTAAAAATCGGGTATACTTTTTGATATGCACCGGTCGTTAAAACGCCAATTCAAATCGTTTTTTTACCACTAACTGAGTTACCAGGAAAATAAGAGCTATGTGGCGTTGACCGCTTTTCTACATTGAATCAAATCGCTGGAAATTTTCGATAAAAATATAGCAAATAAAAAATATAAATTCACCTCCTTGGAAAGTATTTCTTTTTTTTTTCAAATGTCAGTGGCGGCCAGTATCTTGGTTAAAACAATTCTATATTTGAACAAAAAATGTTTGTTTGGACTTAAAATCGGCTTAATTGGTCACTTCGTCGCCTTTCCCGGAAGGACTGCCGTCAGCTATACAGCTTGCCTGCTCAACTCAACAGTCAACATCCTACGAGTATATTAGATATATATTTGGTTTTATCGTAAAGCTATATTTGTTCTATCTTATTGCTCTGTAGTAGTTTTACAAATAAATCTAAAATCATTATCACTAGCACGAAAACGACCAACGACGTATGTGTACCAAATTTTTTGATAAAATAAAGTGTTCAGATGCCTGGTTTTTTTATACGACAAAGAAGGCAAACGAGCAAGTGGTTCACCCAATGGAAGGTGAGCACCATCACCCATGGAACCCATGCCACACTAGAGGATTACAGGTGCGTTGCCAGCCTAGAAGCCTAAGATAGAATACCTCATCTGCCAGAAATTTCACCGGATACTGAAACACATGACTATTTTTATCCTAAAAACAAAAACTCAACGTTATAAAAAGCCACGTGAAAAAGCTAGTCCTTAATATATGTAACGACACTGTTTGTATTCAGAAAGTGCCATCGTGAAAAACTTAGACATCGCAATATCTCACGTAACAACAGTGTTCATCGCAGAAGAAGCGTAGTCGTGGGAAATATATAATATCAGTGCTGACACAGAAAGTTCCGTCGAGCACCAATAGTTAGTAAAACAAAGACGGATAAGTTGAAGGCGAATGGATCCCGATCCGCGCTGCATCGGAAACGGAGAGCTCGCTTTGTTCGTAAACAATGTACGGTGCAGCGGACTACGATATTCTCGATAAAACTTATTTTAAATAAAACATTATTTGGTCTACTGATTCGTGGAATCTAGATTGAGGGATTGCGCGCTCCTGGATATTGGTAAGTTACCAGTAGATTTATACGTTTTTCTTCAATTTCTTGCTCTTTTATTTATATTGGACTCCAGATAGTTAATTAAAGAAGTTAGTTAGTTAATCACGCCTTTATTCTAACAGCTGTCGAGACAGTTGGCCGTAGCTGCATCGATTAAAGAGTTTTATCAAGGACCTAGTGCGGAGTGCGAGGGCCCAGGGGCTGCGACCCTCAATCAAATCAAATCGAGTAAGCTAATTTATAAATACGTGCATAAAGACCTTGTGTGTGTATTTATTAGCACTATGTAGCGCCAGGAGGCATACAAATAACCAATATTTTAATTGTATGGCATGTATTTTTCGTTTTTATTTCAATCTGCATTAGGTAGGTACATTATTCTCTCGAACCCAAGACCCTCTGCTCGAGAGGTCACAGGTCAAACCACTAGGCTACTAAGGCTACAACGGCTTTTTAGGAGCGTTATTACTTTTACAAATTTACAGTCTTTCTGTTTAATAATTTTGAATTAAATAATGTGCTTTTTCAATTAAAAAGTTAAATAACGGCGTAATCCGGCTTATACTTGGTCTGGCACATACCCTTGACGCTACAGCGGGACAATGCGGCACGCATTTTTTCCGATACCTTTAGTCACACATGCACACACATAAGATAACATATAGGTATGTAACATAACTACTTACAAACAATTAAGTACGTAGTAATTTTCAATATTTTAAACAATGAATAGCAATATATATTATGTAAACCATTCCAACGCTAAGTGGGTCTGAAGAGTGGAGAAAAGTACTTCATAAAAGTTCAAAGCTGAAATAATAGGAATTGGAATAATGCTCATAAAACCCTATTCGATATTATTGTCTCACACTGAAGCGAAGAGAGACTGCTCGGAATCGGTTAATCGATTTACCTCACCCGCTTTTTGCCAATTATTCTGTCCTACTTCGAAAAGTTTTCTTTTCATCAGTTGATGAATAATGAAAATATTTAATTCTTAGCCTTGTAGGTACTAAGAATTACACAAGATATCACTTAAACCTCTCAAAGAATTTTATTACATTATCCACGTCTCTCCTATCTGTACATTACTCTCAATTCTGTGATAATGGCAAAGACTGCAGAAATGGTACCTACATTAGGGGCAAATTAAATTACCTGCCTCTCGCGCCTTGGATGGATGGCTGAGTAGCCAATTTCGAGCACCAATATCATATGAAAAAGGTTATCTTCCGAAAAGTAGCGATTCTGTTTTAAGCTCTTTGATACTTAAAATATTAGACACAATTCTTTATATTAAGTAGTACCTACTACGAAAAAGAAAATATTAATAGATATTAACCATAATATTTTAATGAGTACTTTAATAATAATAATGTTCTATCTGTTTTGAGAGAATATTATGACTCATTTCAGTAGAGATTAAAATAAAACATCTCTTAATTAAAATACAGCGAATATCTAGATTCATCTGTAATAATTTGAAACGAAATTATTACGAACTCTTTCACTTTCCTTTAATTAATCTTCTTTTTGGTCGCATTCAAACGTTCGTTTTTCCGATTAATAATATAAGTCAAGCAGTTCTTTGAGCCCGCACTCTAACTCTCGATTAAAGCTTTTATCGGAGGACTGATTAAGTGTCGAGGCCAGGATGGATTTATTGTAAAAGTTGGCCGTTCAGTGAGGTTAGTGATTCAAGCCCGCACACTTCACTCGAATAATTGTCTACGTGATCGGAATGGAACCTTCCCGCCGCCTTTAATAAGACCAGAATCAGATAGAGCCGCCCAGCCCCAGGTGCGCTCGCTCAGCCGCACTTGTGAGCGAAAATGCTTTAAAATTGGCACCCTCACGCACCACGAGGAAACATTCCCCTCGAAAAACATTAAGTAGGTACTCACGCGCGTGACGTCACCTCCTCGTACATAGAAGCGAAGTGAAACAAAAATAGTCTTCCACAAAACATCTCCGCCATAATGCTCCGCAACATATTCGTTTTAATCTTACAGAATGCCGCATAAACGTTTCAATACATATTAACAAATACGTAGGTATACCGCCCAACCCTCCCAAAGAAAATATGAGACGTTTACTTACAGGATACATTTTCTCTACGAATATTTTCGCATGATACAAGGCCGAAATTATTGTAAATACGTTTTTTTATTGCCAAAATTTGTCTCTATCTCGCCGTAATATCACAAACATGTACTTACAATTTATTCCGCAATATGTAGGTGGGGGATAAATCTTTAACCTTAATAATGTACTAAAGCGGTCTCTGCTCCTTCCACATGATGCAATGAATCACTCGAACTCTTATTTACTGCAGCTATTGTGTGCCTTCGGCCGGTCATAATTTACCTTATTAATATATTACTCAAAAATACGTAAGTATTATACAAATATTTTGGTCGATCTTAGTATACTGAGGGAAGTCAATATAAAATGTATTTCAATAAAATAATGTTATAGGTACGTTTTAATATGTGTTTTTTACAAATTTATTACTTTCGTTAGAATCGACAGTTAAGTAGGTACATAAAGCTGTCATTAATCCATCAAACACTCACATAGAAATCATGTGAGTGGATACAAGCGTAGGTACCTTTTCTAGGGTTCCTTAGCTGAAATAGCGAAAACGTATCCCCTATATGTTTTGTCCGCAGCTTAGCTCAGAGACTAACTGTTAGAATGAAAAAAAACTTGAGGTAACCTCCGGTGCACTGTACCTACTGCACTTAAGCCGTAGGTACTCAGCCGGTTTCGTTACTTTAGGGGTATTAGATACAATATTGATACTTTTCTATTTGTGTCACATCGTAACAATTTCGAGCGTTGGTGTTGGCGATAAAATTTAGAACCCACGCACTACATAAGTACAGTCACCAAATTATGTAGGTTAAATTGGCTAAGTAAAGTTTTTTGAAGAGGTGCAAATTCTATAGCTGTAATATTCTGAGGTTAGGTCGTTGTAATATTCTTAAAAAACATAGGTACTGCTAAAACTGATTATACGGAACCGCAAATAAGCAGAACCGCAGTATTATTTTTTGACAACTAGGTAGTTTTTCTTAATTCTAAGCTAGTTCTAGGCACGACGCTTATCAGCCATTAAATCTCACAAATGTCATATCGACGACTTAAAAAAATATTTCTAATTAATAATAGGAAACAAATATAAAAGAGCTGCAGTTCCTCGATTATTACGTCGTGGACTGTTGAAAAATAGAACTTGCACCTCTTCAAAAAAGCAAATTGGCTTGCTCACATCAAAAGGTCAGATCTATGTGTGTAGATGTGTACCTACACACAAATGTAGGTGTGTCAAAATAGTGCTAAAAGATATATGAAAACCAATCGTATCGCAAAGAAGAAGCTCTATCTCAATCATAATTTTCCTTTACTGACCTTTACTATTGCGCGGTATTATGAGCCTACAAGGCTATTAGTTATACACATCCCATTGTTAGTCGGAGCCCTTTTCCGCTCGAGTTGATGACTAAAATGAGCATTTTATCTCTAGTGGTACTTTGATCATTGTATTTAACTAATTTACTTACTTTTGACAAATATGAGACATAATGTAGGTGTAAGGTATCTTCTAAACGAGTAAAAAAATAATCTTCTTTTAATGAATTGATAGATAGCATCTTGAAAAATGGGAAAAGGTAAATAAACTTAAAAAGAATGGGAAACTTCTTTTAATTCTAATAGACATTGATTACTGAGTCCACATTTTTCTTTATACCAACAATTAGGTAACGACAATGACCAGTAGGTAATTGGATACGTAACGAAATGCGAAAGTGTGTCTGTCTGTCAGTCTGTCGGTCAGTTCCTCTTCACGTTTAAACCGCTGGACAGATTTAGTTGGAGTTTGCAATAGAGATAGTTTCAGACCCCGGAAAGGACATAGGATAACTTTTATCCCGGAAAATGACATAGTTCCCGTGGTATGGCGATAAACGAATTCTGCGCAGACGGAGTCACAGGCAATAGCTAGTTGCATGTATACTCCACTATCACCGAGCACCCTCAAGCCATTTAGAAACAAGTGCTAGTGTAGCAAGTACGTGCACCATATCAGCCATTTCTTTCATCGCACTGGGGGCATTTAAGGCTACGAGGCAACGCGCAAAAGGTGTTCGACCTCGGTCCTTCCGTCGTAACTTACCCTACCGTGAATATAGGTATCAATAGGTCTTAAATAAATAATCAGAAACAAGGGCGGAAGGGCCTAAGTGCGGGACATTAACAAGGGTCCAGTCCAATTTTCGTCCTGTCCACGTTGATATATTGGGGCCGATGCGGCCGGCTCGCGCCGCGCCGACCGCTCGACGACACGACACAACACAACTCATTTACTTTTTCACTAGATTTCGTCTCCGAGAAATAATTGCGATGGTTAAATAGGCACATGGGTTTATGTCTACATGTTGTAACATGTGCCAGGCGAGCTTATTAGACACAAACATGTAATACAGATCTAGCGATGTGATTGGTCCACGCTCAACCAATTAGGCGAGCGGACTTGTAATAATTTAATATCACATTGCCGCTTTGTTGCGCTAATGGACGACAGGTTTAAGGGCGAGATGTTGTATATTAATCAATACGCGTCAACTTATTCCTACATAATGTAGTAATAATATCTATGTGGATGTTAGTATAAAAAATCATCGACGCTCGATCAAAATAATTCATATTTTTGTAATTTATTTACCTTCTTATATCTAGTCATGAAATAGTAAATAATAGGTACTTACCTGTAAGATTATAGGAAGATAAAGTGCTCAACATACGGCTTTTTTGTATCGTAGCATTTTTGTCATGGTGTCTCCGCTTAACAAAAATGCATGTCACGCCGCTGACCTTTATACATCTCTAAATGTCAGTGAAAATTAGAACACATTGAAAAATCCGAAAAGTAAAACTATGGCCGGGAATCGAACCCGGATCCTCGTCATTCCGTGACGCGTGCTATACCCCTACACCATCATTAGCAGGTGGATAGTCTCCGAATTTTTCTACCTGTTACTAACTGTCACGTGACCTTTTCTTACTATGCGAATTTTTGTCGCTAAGCGTCATCTGTTTGAATGATGTGTCTGTACGACACAATTACAAATTAATTAATAATAATTAATTAATTATATATCTACCTATCTCATTATCTAGATGCCTATGTTATTGTTTAGTGGACCTGACAGAGGAAGAGAATATAGACTACATGAATTACTTTATTATCCCAAAAAACGCCTCCAAACGCGCATACGCTGGTATTTCATAAAAATAAAACCGCCTAAACAAATAAATAATCTACCCTTATGCATCCCACTGCCGAGCACAGACCCTCATGCGAGGAGTGGACTACAACGCTCGAGCCCACTGCGGATTGGGGACATTGCCTTTATTCAGTTAAAATACATCTGAATTTCATACAAAATAATAAACGAATATTTATGAAGTAGACCCAAAGGGGTGATAGAATGGAAATCCGGCCATAAACTTGGAGTTAATGAGTCGGCTTAGCGTCCAAATAGATAAAAGGAATTATCATTCTTATTAAAAGACTATCTGGCTGCTGCGAGAAAGTCCGCCCGCCCCCCCACCCCCTCGCTCTCCGGGGAAACTTAAACTAGTTTAAGCTGGCGTTTTATTTTTATAATTTTATTTTCACTAACCAACCTTACTTATTTCAATACGGAGTCGCTGGCATGCAATTGCGAGCGGTTTTTCGTTTTTTCTCAGGTTCGTCGTTGATTAAAAAAGCGAGTCGGGAGCGGCGACGCGTTATGACTGTATGCGACATGAATCTGCCTATTAGATTCGTCGACTGTCATTTTTTTACGGTTCTCGTCGGTTATCCTGTCCTATGTTCCACCCAGTGCTTTGATTTCCTTCTGCATATGATATACAATTACAGCCCTGAGGTAGAATAGTGATTAAAAGCTTTACTACTAGCTTCTGCCCGCGACTTAGTTTACGATCTTCTTTTATTTTTAACTAGCTTCTACGTCTGCGTAGAATTTTACATATAAACCTTCCTCCTGAATCACTTTATCTATTAAAAAAACCGCATCGAAATCCGTTGCGTAGTTTTAAAGATTTAAGCATACATAACATAGGGACAGACAGACAGACAGACAGACGGTGGAAAGCGACTTTGTTTTATACTATGTAGTGATACCTATACTATTAAATTCGTCATTTCACTAATTATTGATATTTAATGAATGCATTGTATTACGTGCGGCGTTCGCATATTTTTACACCTTCTAATAAACCTAGTCCTGGCGATAACGAACAAAACAAAGAATCTTACCCGTCCCCCCTTCCAAATCTCTGGTTAGGTACGGGTAATATACATGTTTGAGCTAAGTACACTATTATGGAAAGCTGTCGAGCTATCAATACCATCATAGACATCATAGTAAACAGTTCTAGGGCGTCTAGGATTAGAACTACTATGAAAATGTCTCACAACGACAAGGCGCTATGTTTATTAAGCATTAGCGAGCTGGCTACGATACTACGATAACTGTGATAATTGATAAGGTACCACCGACAACCTCAAATCGCCTGAAGTCGATTACTAGAAACTGAACATTTTATTGCAGGTCCCTCGGCACGCGGCGGCGGTGAACTCTGCGCTTTAAATATTCAAAGAGTACCCAAACCGCCAAGCTTGCATTTTTCGAATGTACTAAAGTCTGCTTCGTTTATATTAAAGACCTCTATCTATTCGTTTTATCCCTCAAGAAAATATGTTCCCACTCGTCGGCTCTTCATGCTTGCGCGCGGCCGCCCGCCACCTTCAGAGTTTGTAAAGAAAAATCTCATTAAGAACGTTTTTCAGAACATGTATCTCGTCATTAAGGTACACTTCAAATAAAAGTTACGCACAGAGTAGAGAAATGACTTTAATTTTCATTTATTATTAGTAATTTGTCTGGGAGTAAAGAAAAAACATAGAATGTAACAGTTGCTTCTCTTCCTGCGCCGATGGTAAAAGCCCATCGAGGGAATGGGCGAAAATCTTAGGAATCATCTATACACTAATATTATAAAGAGGAAAGATTTGATTGTTTGTTTGTTTGTTTGTTTGAATTGAATTGGCTCCGAAACTACCGGACCGATTTCAAAAATTATTTTGCCGTTAGAAAGCTACATTATCACTGAGTGACATAGGCTACTTTTTACCGCGGGAAAATACTTTTTTCTACGGGAAAATTAATTTATCGCGGGCGAAGCTGCGGACGGAAGGCTAGTGTTTTATATAGGCGATGTGGCTAGCAGCAACTCATCAGCAGGTTTTACGCGGTGAGTCGGACTGTCCTGAGCTCGTTCGCCAACTGGTGAGATTGTCTGTGCCGGATGTCCCCAAGATAGGTCTCAGGGCGCGACGGCGTGACTTGCTGGCAAGGCCTGCAGCGTGGACTGTGTCCCGCAGGAACTCCCCGCAGCTCCGTGCCCTCACAACTTAATGCGTTGCTGACATCGGCACCTGAGTGCGACCTGCTATGGATGGGCTATGGATGGCTGTGCGAAGTGAATGCTTGCGGTTTTGTGAGTCGATGGATGACAGGACATCAAGTGTTCCAATTGAAAGTCTTAGTTTTAATTCTTGAAAATGTTATTATTTAATTTAATGTAGTCTTGTAGTTGGTTATTTCATTTTGATGGTGCATTAGTCGTAAGTCTGTAATGCCATGTAATTTTTTTGACAATAAATAAATAAATTTACCTACAAATTTTATCGTTTATTGATAATGAGATTTTTAAAGCTGCACGAGGCGTGGCATCTCACTTTTGCTTGTATGTATGTACTTACAATCGGATACCTAACAACTCGTATAAAAATTCTCACCGTGCTCACCTACTTCTTCAATGCACCCAGCAGGGCTTTTCTTGGAACTTGGAACTTTCATCGCTATTAAGAACGAATACCTACTTATTATTTAACACGCCCACACAAAAGTGAGCACTTCCCTTCCCTACCCTATTATCATCTATCTATCTATTCTATCTAATACCTTTAAACAAGCAATTCTTGTATATATATCTAGTAATCGGAAATTGCTCCAATGTTTTTCATGAAATTTAGTAGGTATGTAGATCGATCTAGATAAAGTTTTATAAACCGTACCAAAAAAAATGCCGAGCAAAGCTGGCTCATCCAGATATTAACATTATTATATAAATGCGAAGCGAAAGTAAAGTCTCTCTGATTGTTTGAACATTGAGGGATAAATACCTACCTAAGGCCATTTTTTATCGCAGAAAAGATAATTGCATAGTTGTCGCGAGATAGTTATAAACAAATTCTTCGCAGACAAAGTAGTCGTAAGGAAAAAGTTGTAGTACAGAGATTATGCAGCGGTTAGGCCAAATAAAAAGTTAAAACGTGGACCAGTGACAGGACGCCTTGCTGTAACTACTTTATTATGTACTAATGTTATAAAGAACTATAACTACAAACTTACTACTAGCTGATCTAAGCAAAGCAAAGTGTGAGGTCATTTCATATTAGTTTTTTCTACAGACAGTTAGATTTATTCTATTAGGGGTATTTTAAGAGCTACCTTCATACCGAATTTCAAATTTCTTACTGTTGGAAGTAGGTACTCATAGGTTTTCATTTGACAGCAATTTGTATGGAAACACCTTTTCTAATGGTGTGTATCTTTTGATTGCGTCTACATTACATCTCTAAGGGACCGCAAACCTTAATATTTTGTATTAATTTCAACTTTATAGCTATACCTACGCGTTCCTGAGAAAAAGGGTCTCGGCGGACCGTTAGAGAGACTAACGGACAACAAAGTGATCTTTTAAGGGTTATTTTTTTATTTATAGGTACGTAATTCTTATAAACAGCTGTAGTAGGTAAGGTCGGTTTCCTAACATATTTAAGTAGGTAGGTACTTATTCCTTTCGTTTAGATCAAAACACCAAAACGTACAGACCTATGATAAGTCAGTCAGGTAGCATGCTTGTCGTACTTCTGAAATTGAGTCAATAGGCTTTGAGTAAACAGAGTCAACCCACACACAATATTAACTCTGCAATGAATTGACAACTGTAGAAATCGAAAGTTTATTCATGACAATACTCATTTATAGTCAACACGTGTTGATGTAGGAATCGTAGGATATTATTCTATCATTGTTCATCATCATCATCATCATCACTAGCCTGTAACGTACCACTGCTGGGCACATGCGTCCTCTCAGAATGAGAGGGCTTAAGCTGCCTATATACCTACACAATATCATTTAATATGGATTTATAACTAGATACCTAAGCATAATAGCGTAGGGTACTCGTAATACAATACATCGTATCGCTTGGGTTGCCATTATTGTTGAGAACTGATACGGGACATAGTGACGGAGCGGGCGAGCCAAGCGGGCGAATATACAAGTTAAACCATACCTAATAGGTCCTATAACTTCGTTTCACCCTAATCCTACTTTAATTCTATAATTTCATAAAAATCAAAATAAATGGAACAAAAATAATAGTAATCAAATATCAAGAATTTATTATGGACTTACTCGTAGAGTTTAGAATTTCATGTAAACATTGCTCTTTTTTCTTACGGGCGGTCTCCATTTTCCTTTTACATTTGGGAAATGAGTTATCATCTTGAATATAAGTTTTCAAACTCCACTTTTAATAGTTTTAACCATTTTTAAAGCAGGATTCCCTATAAACCTCGACAAAAATATTCACGAAATTCCAATGAACGATTTTTGCTTTAAGTGACATGAAGAAAGCGTTCCCAAAGCGTGATTTTCAAGAGTTACCCATTAATATCTTATGCAGATTTATCGTAGGACGATTCTACCTACAAAATAGATTGAAATTGGCGCCAAAAAAGCTTTTTTTTTCCTGGTATGCCTAAAGCGTCTGCTACATTGTAGTTTTAACCCTCAAAAGTATGCATGCATACCATACTACGTAAAAAGACTTCAGCCAAGCGTGTCAAGGATAGAAAAATAAAATACGTGTAAATTACTTTAGACTCCTCACCTTGAAATTAATAATACAGTTGTAAAATTACAGAATTCGTAAACGAAAAGGAAAATGTTCTCAGCATTCTCTTTTAGACCTACAGTGTGACAGACGCTAAATTAAAAAAAGGTGGCATGGCATGGCAACCCGCGAATCCGAATGCCAAACTGAAACTGACACAATTCCTCTTTCAAATGAATGTTTTTTAATGTCTATTTGGTAGTTTGTTATTTTAAAATAGCCTTTTTAACTACACATGTACTGTGTGAATATACATTTAATATGGAAGAGCACGTGCCAGTTCTGATTTCGTCGAAATGTTTAAAACAAGACTTCGATCAATTTCAAAAAATCATTATTAATTCTGAAAATGTAAGTACGCCAATCTGGTTATCAGATATCAATTTATCTGACGAATTAACGGTTACTTCATATGCCTTGCCAACACTGTGTTGTTGTTCTATAATATTCTTATATTATAGAACTAGTATGTTATTCTAGGTAAATGCTTTAATCATTTGATTAGAATACAATATTCACCTAAGTCAGCAAAATTATTAAATGAGTTAACAATAGTAACTAATACATTTCATTATTTTGTGAATTTCAGTTCTCTCTTGGCCGGGGACTCCATAACTCTGCTGTTATACCATTTCTTTTCCTATCCCGAGACCATTGTGTATTTAAGAAAATAAAGGGTCACTGGTTACTAGAAGATTGCAGTTCTTTTGGCATAGAAGTGAATGGAAAAAAACTGGGTAAAGGCCAACGGCACAAGCTATGTCACCAGGACGTCATCAAGCTGGAATCCACAAATGAATTTGTTTATAAGTTTGTTCTTGAAAGCTCTGAATCCTATATACCTTGTAAGCGTCGAAAATTGACAGATGAAAATGAGGATATAATTAACAACATGAAAAAGAAGTTTGAAGAATCGCAGAGCTATGAAATACAACACATTGAAGATAAAATTCAAAGTGCTAAACACATGCAAACTACTACAAAAATATTAAAGGAACAGCTAGAATTAGATCTAAGTAGGAAAGAGCAGCAGCTGCACTGTGAGTATGCAGCACAGATAGAAAAGTTAAAAGGGAGAAAAAATGAAGTGGAACAGCAGAAGGCCTGCTTAATCGAAGAGAGGGATGCACAGCTGGCGGCCGTCAAGAAAGAGATGGAAGGGCAGATAGCATCACTAATGGTGAGTCTATAAAATTGTGTTGAAAGAATTAGGAATACTCTTTTCTCATAAATCAAGTGCTATGAAAAAATATTTCACTTATTAATTTATTTTATGTGATGGCTTGATTTAAAGCAGCTGGGTACACTGAAAAGAGCTTGTAAGGCTCTTAAAAATTACACTCCCACAGAAATAATAATGATAGGTAATTATATTCAATCATAGACTCATAATAATTATAAAATGAACTTTACTATTTTCTAGCAACAAATAGCTAAACACAACGAAAATGAAACAGAACTTATACAAGAAAACAACTCTTTAAAAGACAAGCTGTTGAAAGAAAGAGAAGAGTTCCTCTCTGAACTAAACCGGGAGAGTTCTTCCAAGCAGGAGATTTTAGACCGCTTGGAAGCAAGGATTCGGGAGCAAGAGGAAGTGCGGCTTAAAGAGAAGAAGGAATTGGAAGATACCCTGCGAAAAGAAACCGAGCAGCTCAGACTTGCTAAAGAAAAGGTATTTTAACACATTCAGCACCAAGAACCTGACAGTCCGGTTTTCTGTTTGTAGGGAGTTTTGCTAAATATTGGAAAAATGTTGCTACTGAATAAAATCATAGTGCATAGCACTGTGTGGCATGATATGTTTTAACTGACCTATGGTATATGTATTATTGCTGCCAAGTTTGATCACAGAAAGCCCAACAGGACACCTGTATTGCTCACATGCATTGAACATGCTCAACATTTGGTTAAGCTAATTTTGTTTTTTATGTTTTATGGTATAGGCCAGCAGTCAGCAGTATTTTAGAAGGCAAGGCGCAGAGCTACATAACATAAAACTTTCAACCCTTGCTCCTATGAACAAAAAATTTTACCTTGCTACTCCGCTACTCACATGCACATTCACGTTCTCGCTCCTATGGTTTAAAATCGATTAATTTCATGATTTATGCTCTAACTCCTACTAAATAAAACCATTAAAAATATTGTTTTAACAGGAGTTAAAAGAATTAGAGGCAGAAAAGAAAAAGAGAGAAATGGAACTCGAAGAAGAACTGAAGAATATCAAAAATAACCTTGCAAAGCAGATAGAGATGCATGAAAATGAAAAGCGGGAGGCTGAGCAGCTACTGAACGAACAAAAAGAGCAGCTGAAGAAGGTCAATGAGGTTAAGATAAATCAACTTGTAAGTGGTTTTTTATTTTTTATACTTGTTTACATCAATGTTTTTCAACATGTGGGT
Source organism: Pandemis corylana (assembly GCA_949127965.1). Classification (NCBI taxonomy): domain Eukaryota; kingdom Metazoa; phylum Arthropoda; class Insecta; order Lepidoptera; family Tortricidae; genus Pandemis; species Pandemis corylana. The sequence continues at coordinate 3,977,619 of OX421858.1, read as the reverse complement.
TGCAATCTCTGGAGGTCAATGAAGCCTCTACACGAAGATCGCGAAAGGTCGCGAAAACTACCACAGTATAAAAAACAAAGTTGCAAATGTATAAATGTGTTGTATTGATAGAATATATATTTTCTTCTTTGGTACATTTTCTAAAAAAGAAACCTAGCTAGATTGATTTATTGCCCCCAAAACCCCCTGCATACCAAATTTCATGAAAATGGTTGGACCCGTTTCCGAGAATCAGGTTATATATATGTAAGAATTGCTCATATAAAGGTATTATTATTATTATAGATAGATACATGAAGAAACAATGTAGAGTATTATACCTATTTAATTTTAATTTTTCCTACTAGAGGGGGTTGTATGGGAAATTCTGAAAGACACTGGTGTTTTCTTTGTTACTTGATGTTTTTTTTTTTACTACAGATTGAAGAAAGGGGAGAAATTGAAAAGAAGCTTGCTCTAGCTCACACTAATGCTGAAACTTCGATTCAAAACTTGAAAGTAAGTTAATTTCCATACCTAAATATTTGTCTGATAGGGACCTCTTTAAAGCGATAAGAACGCCTATTGTCTACCTTATGTTAATATTTTTGTAATCTCATGGTGCTGGTTTGTGATGTCCAATAGAATATTTTGTATTGTGTTTTATTTTATAAGTAGTTCATCCCATAAATTGATACAGTAATAAGGTATATCAAATTTCATAATTCATAGCAATGTTTTTCCGCCTGTGGGTAAAATGTGGTCACAACAGGCCTGTAGTGATGACCCCTGTTCCAGGCGCATGTGGAGAAACGGGAGACTGAACTGGCGGCGCTGGCGGCCGATCGCATCCAGCAGCAAGCCGATCAGTCCAGCGAGGTCATCAGCTCGTTGCAGTTGCAGTTGGAAAAGGTAAGCCTTTGTAGGGCCTGAGTGTACGCTTGAAATGGAGCGTTCGGCAAGGCGGGCAGCGGCAAAGGGCTCTAAAAATATACAAAAGACTTGGTTGTATGGACCTGTTTCCTTTGCCTATCCCAAAAGGGATGAATAATAATAAAAAAAATAGTTTCGACTCAGTATGGATTTCATTTGTTTAACATGCACGCCGCACGCTAACTCGAGCGTCCACTCAGGCCTTATAGACTACAGGCCCACGTACAAAAAATGTGGGTCATATGAACCACTAGGTGACGTATATAGGACGATATAAGAGCATAAAATAATAAGATTCAGCACTATGCCGTCACTTGTAAGCTGTCCAACTGGGTGCTGGTGAGAATTCAAAAGTGCAACCCTCAATTTTTTCCCCTTGTCGCATGATTTTTGTACGGCGTTGCGGAATAATGGATTAGAAGCTGTATTGAAACAGTATGAAACTGATGCCGTACAGAATGAAATGACCAAATTTACCCTGGAAATGGTCAGAAAATCAAAAAAAAATACCGACTTTGTGGCGCACCAAGTGACGGCATAGTGCTGAATCTTATTATTTTATCTCTCTTATTATTTTATCTCTTATATCGTCCTATATACGTCACCTGGTGGTTCATATGACCCACATTTTTTGTACGTGGGCCTGTAGTCTATTACCCTAATTAGTTATATTTCTAAAAGTCACTGAAAATTATAAGACAGAAAAATCCTAAAAGTAAAGCTATGGCCGGGAACCGAACCCGGATCCTCGTCGTTCCGGGACGCGTGCTATAGCCCTACACCACCCATAGCAGGTGGGTAAGCCTTCGAATTTTTCTATCTGTTATTAGCTGTCACGTGACCTTGTTACTATGCGATTTTTTATCGCTAAGCGTCATATGTTTAAATGATATGTCTGTACGACACAATTACAAACTCCCGTGGAACATTTACTGCTCGCAGGGACGAGAGAAGGCGCTGTTTTTCAAATGATAGGTCCTGTCAAATGAATCAAGAATTTTTTCTTCTTGACTTTTTATGTTTACTTTTACGGTTTTACCATTAGAAATTAAACTAACTAGTTATTCCACGGTTTGGCAGTGCCAGCTGGCTAATCTGGCGATGTTCCATAGGCCTACACATTATTTTTTAAATATTTTTCACAGCATGATAGGTAAAGTATGGGTAAACTAAAGCACTGTGAACTTCGATCAACAATACAACTAGATTCACGGTCCCATACAAAATCAAAGCGAAAAAGTGGCCGTGTTGCTTATGCTTATAGCTATATCTGTTTTACCTTCTTTATTAACGTAAAATAAACCTTAAGAGTAAGCAACAAAGGTCCAAATAATTATAATTGCATATAATACTTACGACGTTTCGTTACAAGACGAGCGAAAGCGTTCGATAAACAAAAGAACTACCTTCGCTTCAAAAAGATGTCATTCTATTTGAGGAACAGAGTAATAATGGAGTCGCAATTAAGTATATAACTCAGATTTTTTTTATTTGTCAGATATTTACAAATACAAATATTAACATGAATTTAAATAATTAAGCCTATCTACGTTCCACTGTTGGGCACAGGCTTCCTTTAACAACGAGAGGGATTGGGCCATAGTTCCCACGCAGGCCCAGCCAGGCAACAGCCGTAGTAGCCTAGTTGTTCGACCTACCGCCTCTCAAGCAGAAAGTCGTGGTTTCAAACCAGGCCTCGCACCTGAGTTTTTCCGAATTTATGTGCAAAATTTAATTTCAAATTTACTATAAGCTAATAAAATTTAAAGTCCTGACTAACTGACTGACTGACTTAACTATATATCAACGCACAGCCCAAACTACTAGACTTAGAGACTTGAAATTTTGCACATAGATACCTAATACAATGTAGGCATCCACTAAGGAAGGATTTTTGGAAATTCCCACGGGATAAGGAAAAAACGGTACTTATATATTCGATTCCGAGTGACGCTATCTCAGTAACTATAATAACTAGACTCTTCAAATTTGGCATAAGGTGATTATAATAGTAAAATAATGTTTTAGTGATTTTTGGAAATTCCCACGGGATAAGGAAAAAAACGCGATTTATATATTCAGTTGAACGAAATCCTATGAACTATAATTACTAGACTCTTCAAATTTGGCATAAGGTGATTATAATAGTAAAATAATGTTTGAATTATTTTTGGAAATTCCCACGGGATTAGGAAAAAAAAACGGATTTATATATTCAGTTGAACGAAATATATAACAATATATATTTTATTTTAAAACGAGAACTACTCCATGAATTTCTTGTTCTAAAACCACCGATAATTGTCAAGATGGTGGGCCAACATTGGCCAAACAATAAATTATTGATTTTAAAATGTAAATTGCAAATTATTACGTACTTTATGAAATACTGACTTGTAATTACTTAAAGAAAGATATTCCTTCCGAAACCTTCGTGTTTCGGTGGCTGTTTTTACAATTTTTGAACGCACATTGTGGCATTTTGACACGTCCTCACGTTGGCCGAGGTTGGCGCCTACTGTCAGAAATAAGGCCACAAATTTATTTTGTGGTCTTATTTCTCGGAGCCGTTTTCAGAGCTATCACCGTGAATCTAGTTGTATTGTTGATCGAAGACTGTGAAACTAAAATACAAGAATACATAGAAACACGAAATACTTAGCTATTAGCTAGCACTTAACAGAAGAATTAATTCCATGCTGTTCTGGGAGCAAAGAAAAAACGTAGAATTAGAAGCGTTCATCCCTTACAGGCATATAAGCAGTGCTTGTTTGTAAGCATACTAGCATACGTAAATGTGTCCGACACGCTTCGTACCAATACGGGTTTTGTTGTCAATATGCCTACCCTCTGTCAGAACCCACTGCACGCCCCTGCGTAGAATGTACCAGTTGCTTCTCGTCCCGCCCAGATGGTAAAAGTTCATCGAGGGAATGGGTGAAATGTATTATGTTATAGGCGATGCGGCTAGCAACCCATCACTATTTTGATTCCTCTTTCCACCTATGCGCCTACAATCATGCTAAACGTGGCCTTTATGTCTTGTTACCTCAGGCTCTGTCTACCCCGTAAGAGATATAGATCGTGGTTCTAGGCCTTTCTTCTAATAATTACAGGCTAGCATGAAACCTAGTCTAACCATTTACTTGCAAACACATCACAGTTTGGTGCCGATCCGAGGAGAACCTTACCCCTTTATTCATGGATACTTGTTAAGCTTCTGTTAACTTTACTTCAATTTGACTTTATCACACAAATTATAGATTTCCCTGTAACAGATTTGTATTTTTTTTTTATTTGGCTTAATTGTTAAGTTGTTGCGGCGACCAACTTGTTTTTTTTTTTATAGGTGCGAGGGCAATTGCAATCAGTTGAAACTGAGAAAAATACACTTCTTGAGAGCTTGTGCCACTCCGAGTCCGCTGGGGAGGGTTGTTCGAAACAAACAACTGTCGCGGACGTCGAGGAACTGATGGAAAGCGAGCTCACCTGCAGCATCTGCTCTGAACTCTTCATCAAAGCCATTACCCTGAATTGTTCGCACACCTTCTGCAAGTACTGTATAGACAAGTGGAAGAAAAATAAGCGTGAATGCCCTATTTGCAGGTGATTAACTGATTATTATTATTATTATTTTGATTCCGAGTTCCACTTATACGCCCACAAGGAGGCTAAACGTGGCCTTTAATCTTTTTTACCTTAGGCTCTGTCTACCCCGTAAGGAATAAAGATGTGATATAAATGTATGTAAGTAGTCGAGTCTTGATCTCAGTCACCGTGTCCCCATCTTACTCCGTTTGGCAGAAAAAAGTTGGGGTTGTATTTGCGACGGGCGATGGTCCGAGGTTTAGACAGTAAGACTGGAATGGTTCCTTTTCCCAAACTTGCTGCTACAAGGGTTAGAAAGAGACAGTTGTATCTTTTTGACGAATTTACCTAAATTAGCGGACTTTAACTGTGGGCTATTTGTTGGCAGAGCTGCAATAACTTCGGAATGTAAAAGCATAGTATTGGACTCCTTGATCGAGAGAATATCGCAAACGTCGGAGGAAACGAAACAAAAGCGAGAAGATATCCTAAAAGCTAGAGAAGGTATGTTTATGTTGTGAATTAAGAATTTAGGAGGCTAGTTCATGTCATTTTACTGCACTTTATTAAGCTACTGTGTTTTTGGAGGAGTTTTTTTTTTTCTAGATAAATCTGTAAACTTTTGTCATTTTCAATCTTGATGACCTCACGTTATGTTTGTCGCAGTTCTTGTCACTTTGCCCTGGAACCCTGGTCTGGAGTAACTTATACCATTATCATTTATAAATGTACCTGTAAACAATGCAGCTTCAAAAACTTAACTGTAGGCACGTTTAGTTTGTAACTATTGTACATTAACCTTTTTCTTTAATCTTTAAAAACTAATCATTATTGTTGTATGTATAAATCTATAGGGCGCAAATGGATCTTAAGGTCTTAATCAATAACATATACCTACTTCCTTAAATATCTATACCTTATGTTTTTAAGTGATGTCTGTATACTCGTACCTATACGTAGACATTATTTAATAGTGTAAATGCAATTTCGCTCGCGTTTAACAACTTTTTGTGCAAACTTTTAACCCACTCCAGTTTCGAATCAATCACTTCACAAAGTTCACCGTCCGAAACGGAAATAAACTTAATTTAAGTGCCAGTATGGATAGACCTCTCACCCATTGCGCGTCCTTTAGAGCCAATAGAATCCGTTATAGAGCCTTTATGAAGCTGTATTGTTTGCAGAGCTCGAGGCGGAGCAGTTACAGGCCACTGCAGGGACCAGTCGGTATGCTTGCATTCATTACTCCCCTACAACCGCTAGCTTTAGTGTAGGGCTCTGTAAACCAATATGTTGCTTGTCTGGTAGAGCAACTTGTGTGGCCATCGAATCTATCCCCACATTACGCCTCTTTTTCATAATAAGTTATGTACAGTCCTTGACAAGGTAAGGCGATATTCTTAAGTTATTTTTGGTCTATTCTTGACAAAGGCAAAGTCTCGGCACAAAGTTACCGGAAGCTTGGCAAGCGTTTATGAAATGTTTAATTCATGCTTGTAACTGCGTTTATTAAGGCGGCTGATGATTGTTCGCAGCGGAAGTAGTACTGATGATGACACCGACGACCCCAGCGAGACAGACCAGTCGGAGGGGTCGGGGCCGGAGGCGGACTACGACTACGGCTTCGATGACTACGGCGGTTACGACGACTTTGACTATCCAGACCCCGACGGCGACGATGGCGAACATGGCTTCGACGAATATGACTAGTGAGTCGCATCAGTCGAGTATAGTACAATTTTCAAATTAAAATTATGATGATAATAACAACTTCGTTGTGTAGGTTTCAGCTACTAGGTTTTATAGATATAATCTAACTTTTCATGTATTATTTTATCCACATTTGTAATTGTTATTCAATATCATTTTATATTCTTCCTTTGTATTATAGCCTAACAACTTTCTATATCGGACTTCCATGCTGGTCTGGCAGCAAAGAAATAACATAGATAGAATGTACCAGTTGCTTCTCTTCCCGCGCAGATGGTAAAAGCCCTTCGAGGCAATGGGCATAGGAATCATGTTACATTAACTCGCTACACCACTACTCACATATGGAAATAATGTGCTTACGTCGTGTGTAGTACTATGAAACGTCATGTCAACGACTTTCAAAACAGTATTTAATGGAATGTTATTTGTACTTTTGTTACTATAAAAAAATGTATTCAAAATATTTTTTCTTGCAACTTTGGAATTCCTCTTTGGTATTTTTATGGTTAAATCGTTTAGGTATAATTTTATTGTGAAATATTTTCTTTTTGTTTACATTGGTGACATTCGACAACTTTCAACGTCTGCTATTAAAGAGTGCTCATTGCCAGTAAAATAAATTAGTACCACTGAAAATGCGCAACATGGCGAAAGCCAAATAGAAAGTTGCCAGGCCCTACGTTATTGTCTCTCTCTGTATGTAATTTTGTATGCTCATGGAAAATGTAATTTATGCACAGCGAGTACAGCAGCGTCGACGATTCGAACGTTTTCGCTGGCAGCCACTCCGTCAGCTCATCAGATTCCGGTAGTGGATCTGACGACAGCGGTGATGCCGCGGGAGCCGCCGCTCGTGCTGCCGGTGCCGCTGCCGGCGCTGCTGCGCCTCGCGGGCCCGCGCCCCCAGCAGGTCTACCACGTGGTGAGGGTGAGTGCGCTGCGAGCTGACGACAGCCGTCTGCCCTTACAACACGTGGCCAGGCTAAGCACGTCACACACCAATAAAAGCTTTCGATTTTACACGAATTGGTACCTAATGACAGCTGTCCAAACGCTCTGCGCGACGTCAGGATAAAAAGATGTCACTGTCATTTTTCATCGTCATCATCAGCCGGTAGACGCCCACTGTTGAACGAAGGCCTTCCCCTAAGGAAGCCTCAATGAACGATAACCTGCCACCTACATCCAGTGGAGTGCAGTGGGGCGGTCGCCAGGGTAGACAGGGTGCCTACCCTGCCGACCCTACACTGCACGTTCTAGCTTACATCCATCATTTTTTTAGCTAATTTAATTTAAGTATTAATTTGGGATTCCGCAATAAAGCGGTCTAATCCCGCAGAAATCTAGATCTTAAGATTTTCTTTTAAACTTCAACTAACCTCGACTGTACTTGCTATCATAGTTATTCATAAGGCAAAGTGGTAGATTGTGTTGGCAACACCAACCACAGTGTATATTTGCATTCATTCATTCATTTCCGTGACCAATTGTTCCAATTATAAATCCCGTCTTTGTTCCACCTAACCAATTAAATTGAACTAGCGCAACAGTCTACTCGCCTACAGATTGGAATACTTTGTTTGCAGACGCAGCAGGGTCAGCTGGTGCGCCTGGCCGGCGCCGCCGCGGGCGCGTCCCTGGGGTCCCAGGCTCGTACTACGGCGGCTACGGGCGCTGCTTCCGCTGCGGCGCGCGCGGCCACTGGGCGCCCGGCTGCCCCGCCACCGCCCGGTAACCCCCATCATTAAACTGTCAGGCACCAGTAGCGGCAGCATGTCAGGAAGCCCCGAACGCCCGAAATAGAGCGACGACTGCTTCAAGGCGGTTTTGCGAGTTTATTACGACTATAGGCCACCCACTGCCCGCTGAACCTTCAGTCCTAAACTGTTTGCAGCTGATTACTAGCAGTGCGAGTCCGCTCTGAGCATCAGGATTTTAAAGGGGTGGGGCGCCACACTGTTATAATGACGGTTTATACTGTAACAAAGGACACTACTCACTCTTTTATGGTCAAACGCAAGATTAGACGCGCCATTTTTTTGTCAACCATATTCGTGTCTTCTGTAAATTAGTAAGTACTAATAGTTTTCACGACACTGTTGTGAATGATTAGATCTAAATTTTCTACGACTGTGATATTATATGATAGCGGTTTTCGATACCAGATAACAAACACCTAAGTTGAAAATAGCTTGGCATTCTATTGTATGTAGCTTAAAAACCTAGAGTATACTGCGCTTTATCAACGTCAAATATATGAAATTTGATTATAATGTGATGGCAACAATTTTATAATAAAAATCCACTTGACACCATGTTAATCCTATTCGCGAAACTGTAAACCTGGAAATCCATGGTCTTACTACAAAAAAGTTAAATAGTTTATATAAATTCATGATTTGAATTCATAGTATTGTTAATATAATTCAGGAAGCATGGAAGAGCAAACAATTGAATGTTCCGAACTTACAGGCGACAAATAATTATATGCAATCTACGAATAATAATAACTTATTATTATTCGTAGTATGCAATTTATAACTTAATTATTCCATGGTATCTGAATAAAAACATGATTATTTTATTTATTAAGTTTTATGTCCAAGAGTTTGAGTAGAGGGATGGTAGTAGGTAACATCAGTTTGGTCTGCTCTAACTTATTTGAGTAACAATTAGTTAAGAGTATTTCGCCATTTTGTAAAACATCGCTTTCATTTTAATTGGTTGACAGTTATAGAAACTTGTCATGCCTAATTGCATTGCAATAGCAATGGAATAAAGTATGATTTTCTTTAATCATAATTACTGGCACAGTATCCATCTTACATGAAAAATTCTGTAGTAAACACCGGTTACCTTTATAGTGACAAGGGCGATAATCGTATCGCATGATTTCAACGTGGTGACAGCCTTCGGAACTCTGTTACTTTTTCATCATCCCTCCATTCTATTCTAAACTCTTTAATCTTTGTGGTCATGCTATTTTAACCAAACTGCGTCAGACGAGTTGTATCTTTAGCTATAATTGCCTGGTAGTACAACGCATCGCCGCGTGTCATGCTAGCGTAAATTACCGTCACAGTTAAAGTTTAATTAATTTATCGTTAATAAATCTTAGTATTAGAGAAGAGAAGCGATAACAAATCTTTGGAAAATTAGTGATGCAGTATTAGTCGTCACAAATGATCGAGATTCAATTAAATATTCATTATAGTCCATAAGTGTTATCACTACCTCGTTTATAATTATGACCTTTTGAAACTATAATCTAATGAAACTTAAATTCCAGTCCATTTTAATTACAACAAACAGACCAATTCGGGATTTGACTTTAATAGAAACATAATTATAGCAATTGATCTAAGAGAATACACGATCTACTTTATTGTACGCGCTGACTGGTTGCCGTCATTGGCGTCGAAGTAATGATGTCTACTATAATTTGCTGCCGAGAATTAAATATCCTAATTTGAAGTCTTTTGGAGTCGCTGAGTGAGTTGTGACGACGATATTGCGATTTGTTATTGTTATTCGAAAGCACTGTGTTGTCTAGTGTTTAGAGTTTAATTTTATAATTTTAATTTTTAAGATTTGTATCGTCAATCTCTACGATGCAACTGATATTGATATTACATTAAAAACTGAGTTGATTTAAAACATTAATAAAATAATTATTTTTAAATATATCTTTTCTTACATAATGTGCACCTGTTTTAACTGAATAATTTCAATTTGTTTCGACAATTCGAAATAAATCAGGGTAAATAAAAATAAACAGTACATTTGCTATATATTTCTAGTATTAGTGCCGCAAAGTACTAAAGTAAGTCGCAGGGTCAGGCAGGAAATATGTATTATTATAAACAAAATTCGTTCACTAATCTACTAATCTAACCTCTCCCTGCCGCAACTGACTCTAGTTCTTTGTCGTGACTATATACCCATTTATTTCCACAATAAACAGCATTGAATACATTCAAATGTAACAACAAAATTTATAAGATAAAAATACAAAGATCAATGAATACTGAAAAAAAGTTAAATTCAGTAATTATAGAATTAAAATAGTTTTATTGATCTACAACAAATTAAATTAGCCTAGTTTAATAAAAATCCGATTCAGATGAAATTAACTCCTCAACCGCCAGGAGTAGGTACAGTCAAGGGCTTCAAAAACATCTATACACCTTTATGCCACAAACAATAAGGTCGGTCACACATATTTGACATGGCTGTATAGATATTTATGCCCTCGACTGTACCTGTCATAACTGCACCGCTGCTACACTTGCGCGTACGCATTGTTGCGTCTGGTCTTATTTGTAAGACAGCGGTTAAACAGCTAATAAAACAAGACAAAACAATTAAATGACGGATTACATAATGTACCTATTTAAATAGCAAATTTCAAAGAAATCGTTTGACCAAGTAACTCAGAGGAGTTATTTGTCAGAGTAATGTTTCGCAGCGTAGCATCTCTTAGTAGTTTGTGTTTCACAGCTCAATGTTACTCATCTGATTAACATAAAACAAAAAACTGTTAACAGTAATTTGTTCGGCATAGTGATCAGTACGAATTCGTAACGTTTACTCATAACATAACTTTCGCCTTATAATCAGTTCATTAAATTATGTAAATATCCGAAATTCGAAGTTCGAATCATCTATCCCTCCCGCTCTAATAAAACACTATTAGTATGAGCCAAACGGCACAATTCAAACACTAGCGCATTGTTTGTCTCAGTCCTGTCCAACTCTAGCTAAAGACGTGATGACAATTGTCTATTTGTATTATAGTTTTATCAAACCGCAAACACTGGTTGTATTAACTGCGAACGTAGTTATACATCTTTTATCTAATCGGGACACGCAATTAACATCCATTAAATTGTAAGCGTTAGTCTAAATAGTAACTACCGGTTTGAGTAGTCGAATCAATTAGGCTGCTGGGTTGGGTCGACAGAAGCGCATATCAAAATGGTTGAAGACTTTAGATTTTCCAAAGGTTCCGCTTTTACTTTGAGTTATTTATATATTATATAGTCTCCATTTGAAATAGAATCAAATTTAAATATTATTACAACTGTAAACTACAAATTAAGTTAAACTGAAGTAGGTAGGAAACACTAAGTAACGTAACATAACGTTGCCTCCTTGATAGATTTTAAAATTCATTAAACACAACTGTCTACACTAACCCAGAACAACCTCATGTTCGCACTTCAATAACATATTGTGATTGATTATCTAAGAACACTCAGGCTGTGTTCATTGATTCACTACGCCACCCGCACTATCCGCCCTAAGGTTTTGGTAGAACCGTCAAGCAAAGATAGCGCGGATTGCATGGATAGTGACTTTATTCTGCAGCATTAATCTATCCAATAGGGCTTATATTCAACACAGTCCTAGTGATAACGAAACAGCGAAAACCAGACAGAAATACAGTATCCGAATTGCTCTATTTTAGTCGGGCGACGAGTGAGGGTTCACGGATAAGACTTCCATTGAGGCAAAGAAATTACCATTTCCAAAAATCTGCCGCCTTGTTTTGAATAATTTGTCTAATAATCAAAAAACCGAATACCTTTCTAAAACACGTTTATATATACCCTACCTGTTCAAAAAAATTAAGTTAATTATTTGCTGTTTTAGTTACATAAATTCGAAACATTTCAAGCAGCGGGCTGGATTTTTCCGCAAACCAGATATTTAGAAAATTTAAGGGTACATTTTCAGTTTACAAAGAAAGCGAAAAGTTGTCGCAACAATACAAGCACATCATGGAATTATGTACCTACTACTTGAACTCCAAACAGTGCAACAAATAAGTAATGAATAAATTTGAATAATAATGAAGTCAAGTGCAAAAATCTTTGGTAGACTTAATGAACCTTTGTACGTAGGTATGCAATCACAAGACATAGATAAATACTTTACTTCAATATTAATTTAATTACAACATCGGATATAATTTCACTCATCCACTAGTCACCTCATACGAACAATGAAAATCAAAATAGCAATACCATGGTCATACCCATGTAGAACAACAAGCACAAATTACTTGTACAACAACCCTTGTGAAGCTACAAGGAAACCAAAATCTTTAAAATCTTACTTTAATTTACACCACAGAGCATTTATGAATGTTTGGTAAATTCTAATTATTCTGTTATAAATATTGTTTTGCCGATTTACGTTTATAATAAAGGACAGAAATGTATTCTAACAACAATATTTTTCTAAGAAATACATTGCATTAATCATTCTTCTTATCTGCTGGCTGTTCGCCCTCAGTTATGGCGGGCGCGCCATTCTGATCCTGACTCTGTTGCAACTCCATTTCACCAGAGAAACCAAACTCATTCACACGCTTGTGATCAACCTTGTATATCCAGCGCTGGTACAGGAATATGAAGAATACAATATCTGAAATCAAAAAACAATGTCAACACCAAATCAAAATTGACATTACAGAATTAACTATCATATCAAATACCCACCATCTCTGAAGCAACCAATGCGGTACATTGTGGGCATTTTTATCACAAATGCAAATATGTCATCAATGAATGTGTTGAGGAATTTGTATGTCATCATTCGCCAGGGAAGATGGGCCACAGATTTAAGTTTATAGTTGATGAATAACTGCGGTGTCATCATAATGAATCCAAATGTCAGGAGGTATCCATACATCATGTTAAGAACAAAGGAATACCATCCTTTGTGCTCTTGATATAGCAGAGAGTATACTCCATAGCCGATCAGCAGTGGGAAGCAGGCCCAGCTAAGGTAGCGGAATGCTAGCATATCATATTGTCTTGTACTCGACTCCACATAAGACCCCTTGTCTTTAAAGCTTAATGTTGGTATTCCTAATATTCTGTTGTCTCTATTGATTTTTACATCCATTACTTTGTTAATTTTCCATATCTCAATCAATAAACCTATGAAACATGAAATTCTGACCATAACATTAGTCTCATTATCTAAAACATATAACAGCACAACAGTTGATTGGAAAACATTAAAGAACACAGATCTAACAGACAGCCCTTCAAGAGATTGCCTGTTGTTCCAAAATTGAATATCATTTTTGAATGCAAGCAGTTCAAATATGGAGTGCAAAATTGATACTGATATTGTGAGACCAAGCAAGTATGGTGAGGTGTCTAGCAGCAGCTCTTTCACTGTGTCCTGTTCCTCATCCTGCTCCTCTGCTCCCAAAGCAGAGAACATGCTCAACTTATCTCTCATAGCTTGTGCTGTATATAACTGCCACTTGAATAAACTCAATGGCTGAAAGGTCAATTGTAAATCAAGTGTATCAGTTGATGCATTTATGGGCACATAATCCCGCATCATGTTCCAATAATCATTCAGGAATACTGCAGGCTTGTAGTGTTTACCATCAGGCAAGAAATAAATGAACTCATCAAGTGGTGGAGGCACACTGCCCTGCATCCAATTAGTCTGATCTGTCACCAAATTGATAGTCAAATTAGGATGCCAGTGGGAAACTATTTCTTCTTTCAAGGTCTCAGCTTTCTTTTGTTCCTCTTCAGACTTTTCTGTTTGGCCGGTAAGTAAGTTGTGAGTCTTCATGTAGCGTAATTTTTTGTATTTATTAGCCATTTTCTTGCCATAAGATATATAATCTCCTGCATAAATTTCTTTATCCCTAGGGTCGGGTGATTTTCCTGATTGAACTACAAAGACATGAAGATATGTTGACCCATTATTTTTTAGAGAATTTGTAGGTTCAATAGTAGTAGAAAATGTATAAGATCCGTCATTTTCAGGGCCAGCATTCCAGTCACCATATATAATCCCCTCATGCTTCCAAATTAACCTGGCATCTTCAAATTTTCCTAAAAACTCCTTCTCTGATAAGTAGCAAAACACATCTAACATTGTCCCGTTGGAAAACATATTGATGGCAGGGACACGAGCTGCTCCTGTAGGGGAGTTGACTTCAGGTTTTGGAGCTTGTGGTTGGCGGAACATTGATGTAATAAAATACACAACCAATGCCCGAATTATCAGAGACTTGGTGATAGCAAAGAAAGATTCCAGCTTTGTCGGTTGCATCCTTGCGCGTTGTTCATCAATTTGAGCATTTATCTGAAAAATTTGTGTATCAGTTAAATAAACACTGTTCTTTTGTTAAAGTAAATGGGTTTGGTGATGAATAAATGACTAAATAAAATCACCATCCCAACAGTAATGATAAAAAAATTACTAAAGCCCTTGACATAGATAATGAGAGTGCTATTTTATATTGGAGGTTTTTCGTCGTATTATAAGACATTTTACAAACTTTCCAACGGTTGAAAAGAAAGGCATGATGATATTTATTAAAAAATAATACTTACATCCACAGTACCAGGCCCAGCATCGTTGTCCTCGCTGGGTACCAATCTGTCTTCTGCGGCTGCTTCATTGCCTGGGATCTCTTCCGACGTATCAGCCATTTGTACGTTACTTAAAGAGTATTGGTCTTTTATTGCTCGTTCGTAGTCTTAATTTTAAGTCATCAAAAAGACTAGGTTAGTTTATTGCAATTTGCAAAAGTAAGACGCAAGATCATTGATTGAATTGAATAGACTGATTTTTACGCCATTGCCATTGCCATGACATAAAAATAGAAGTGAATGAATGAAATTGACGTACCGTACACGGTACGATCCGATCCATAGAGAGCGTACTACCATAGAATAAAAGAGTAGAACGGAATCTCTTTTGACCGCGTCCAAAACGCCGCCATTTTATTATTATAATATATATAGCTGAATACCCACTGACTGACTGACTGACTGACTGACTGACTGACTGACTCACCCCAGAGTTGTTTGGAAGAACCCATAAGAGTTGAGGTTAGACTCTATACATCGTCGTATCAGAAATGCCCCCACGACCACCAGAAAAATACGAAATCGACCTGAACGTGGAAATTGACTTGACACATGGGGCGGTTCTCCGCAACGGCTCGACCTATCGAGTTTGCCCGGAACTAAAGTCGCTCAGAACAGTCAGCCAATGGGTGAGCCGGTCAAAGTTTTTTCAAAATGGCGAAAACAAGATGGCCGCCATACAAAATTGAAACGCGAATATCTCAGAGGCCAGTCGAGATAGGTGGGTGGTGCTCGACCAAATGTCATTCAGAGTTGAGGGGGAAATCCGACTATGCAATTTTTTTTCCAAGATGGCGGATTCAAAATGGCGGCCAAATTTTTTTTTAATCCGATCCGATTGAAAATTTGCATCCGGGGTTCTTCGAGGCCACAGATTAAAATGGCATACTTTATTTTTCGATTCCGCCATTTTCCAAGATGGCCGCCATACAAAGTAATTTCTGTATATTTGACCTGTTGTTTTGAGGAACCCATCAGAGGTAGGGTTTGGTTCTATACACTTTCGCTTCAAAAATTATATGATAAGTACGAAAAAAATGAAAAATTGACCTGAATGTGGAAACTGACTTGACACATGGGCCAGCTCTCCGCAACGACTTGCCCTATCGAGTTTGCCCGAAACTAAAGTCGCTCAGAACAGCCAGCCTTTAGGTGAACCAGTATTTTTTTTTTTAAATTGCAAAAACAAAATGGCCGCCATACAAAATTGAAACGCAAATATCTCAGAGGCCAGTCGCAACAGGTGGGTGGTGCTTAAACAAATATCGTTCAAAAAAAGGGGAGTAATTTAATGAACTTATTTTTTTTCCAAAATGGCGGATTCAAAATGGCGGCCAAAGTTTCTTTTACTCCGATCCGATTGAAATTTTGCATCCGGGGCTCTTCAAGGCCACAAATTCAAACGCCATATTTAATTTTTCGATTCCGCCATTTTCCAAGATGGCCG